>JBBDGP010000968.1:705000-2126375 GCA_037952835.1 Lithobates septentrionalis
AAGGTTCGAATAAAACCCCTGCTCTTCCATGGGGACCACCATGATCCCTTTTTGAGACAAAAGACGGTCCAATGCTTGAAAGAGACACTTCTTTTTCTCTGGATCACTGGGGACGTTCGATCTGAAAAAATGAGGAGATGGGAACTCTCAGAACACTAGTTTGTAACCTAGAGCTATTGTGGAGATCACCTATCTATCTTGAAACTCCTCCTGCCAGACCCTTGAGAACTGCAGAAATCTTCCCCCACTCGAGCGAGTGGGGGCGCCCCTTCATAAGAGGCTTTCTTTTCCCAGGACTTCTTTTGTCCCTGTGGTTGACCCTAAGGTCTACCTCTTGAACCTGACGGCGGAGGCCGTCGTGACTGCTTGGAGGCTGATGGCCCTAGTACTGGAGAAGGAGCTTGTTTAAATGAAAGACATTTACTCCTTTTCTTAACTGGCAAAAGGGTACTTTTTCCACTTGAAATTTTTTGGATGTATTTATCCAAATCATCCCCAAACAGCCGCTCACCGCAGAAAGGAAAACTAGCCAGGAGTTTTTTTGCATGGCTCTTTGGCTGACCAATTTTTCAACCATAGGATTCTACTAGGGGTGCAACGGATCAAAAATCTCACGGATCGGATCGATCCTCGGATCAGAGTCACGGATCGGATCGATCCTCGGATCAGCATAAAAAAAAAAAAAAAAACACACAAATCTTGTTACACCCACCGGAGTTTTAGATTTAAAAGCTATTTTCAACACAAAACCGAGCTTATATGCATAAATACAGTATTTGTGCATATAAGCTCAGTTTTGTGTTGAAAATGGCTTTTAAATTTAAAACTCCGGTGGGTGTAATAAGATGTCCGCTTGCCCCCTTCTCACTCTATCATTATTGTACTGTGCAGGAGTGTGGGGTGTAGCAAGATGGCGGCGACGAAACGTCACTTCCTGTCGAGACAGCGGCCACTTCCGGGTGTACCAAGATGGCCGCCGCTCCGGAGCTAGGCCGAAGCCGGGGCCTTTCCTATGGCTGAGGCCGAAAAGTGCTCCGCGGATCGCGGGTGTGCCGATCCGCGGAGGGTGATCCGTACGGATCACGGATCGGCAACGATCCGTTGCACCCCTAGATTCTATGCATATGCAGCAGCCCAAGCGTAAGGCGAGAGGCCTGAATAAAAGAATCTCTCATAGCGTCAATTGCAAAACATAAAGCTCCTGGCAGCTCAGCTAAACCCTGGGCGTGCTGATCAGGGATAACCTTGAGCACCTGTCTCAACTGGCCTTTGAAGGATTGACATACACCCATTGCTGCCACTGCAGGTGTAGTCACTGAACCTGCCAAGAAAATGCATTTTTGTTTTTTTAACAGAAATTACAATTTCTTATCAGTTGGATCCCTAAGTATTTGAGCGTTGTGAACCGGACAAGTCAAACTTTTATTCACAGAGGATAAAGCAGCGTTAATTGCTGGTATCTCCCACGTTTTATTGAATTTTTCCTCCATGGGATAAAGTGTTGAAAAACTTTTTAGGAGGAAAAAACTGAGTTACTTACCGGTAACATCCTTTTCCAGGAATCTTTCAGGACAGCACCATAGAGAGACACCGGCTCCTCCCCTCTTAGGAAACACCGCCTTCCAATTCAATATTTAAATCTCATCCTCCCACCGGCCCCTCAGTTCTTCAAGAGTTCCTCCGGCCAGCTGGGGAGACACAAGAATACGTCATACAAATCTTTATCTTACCTGATGGTCTCATGCGATGGGTTCTCATAGATAATCAATAACCTGGGTGGGTACCAGTGCTGTCCTGAAAGATTCCTGGAAAAGGATGTTACCGGTAAGTAACTCCGTTTTCCCCATTCATCTTTCAGGACAGCACCATAGAGAGGATAAGCGAGCACCTTACCTTAGGGAGGGACTACTGCCTGCAGCACCTTACGCCCAAAAGCTTGGTCTTTGGCTGACAGCAGGTCCAATCTGTAATGCTTCACAAACGTGGAAAAACTGGACCACGTTGCTGCTCTACAGATCTGCTCCGGAGAAGCACCAGCCCACTCTGCTTGAGAAGTTGCCACTGCCCTGGTGGAATGTGCTTTAATACCCTCCGGGGGCTCCAAACCCCCGATTACATAGGCCTGGCTAATGGCCAACCTTAACCATCTGGCTATTGATCGTTTAGAGGCTTTGGACCCTTTCCTAGCCCCTGAAAATAACACAAAAAAAGAATCGGATTTCCTAAACTGTTTTGTACTAAGTACTGAAGGACGCACCTTCTAACGTCCAGTTTGTGGAAAATATGCTCCTGTTCCCTCACAGGATTTGAACAGAAGGTAGGTAAAATAATTTCTTGCCCTCTATGAAAACTAAAGGCCACTGGTAAAAAGGCCGGATCCATTTTAAAAATCAAACGGTCCGGAAAAACCTGAAAAAAAGGCGCCCTAATAGAAAGGGCTTCGAGTTCACTCACTCTCCTTGCTGTGGTGATCGCCACCAAAAACACAGTTTTGAGAGTGATCAACTTCAAGGTACAGGATTCCAATGGCTCAAAAGGATCCCCTGTAAGAGTCTGTAAAACTAAAGAAAGATCCCATACTGGGAATGGGGAAATTTTAACTGGCCTCTGTCTGCCTTAAGCTCTAAAAAACCTAGCTACCCAAGGATCTATTGCTAGCGGCTTTTCCAGGAATACGCTTAGTGCCGACACCTGTCCTTTCAAGGTGCTAAGGGCTAATCCTTTGTCCGCTCCTGCCTGCAGAAATTCTAATACTGCTACAGAACTTCGTACATCGAAGGAGCTTTCTGTGCACCAACTATTAAAGCGTTTCCACACCTTTAGGTAGATGGCTTGCGTCTCTCTTTTCCTGCAATTTAGGAGAGTTGTCACTAGCCGATCCGAGAAACCTTTGCCCTTCAGCAATTCTTCCTCAGTAGCCACGCTGCGAGGTTCCATCGCTCCACCTGAGGGCAACAGATTGGACCCTGAGAGAGAAGATCCTCCTGAACAGGCAGAATCCAGGGAGGTTCCACCATCAGACTCTTCAAGAGAGAGAACCATGGCCTCCTTGGCCAGTGTGGTGCGATCAGAATAAGGGTTGTGTCTTCCGACCAAAATTTTCTCAGAACTGCTGGAATCATTACGGGAGGGGGGAAGGCATAACACTTTGAGAAATGCCAGCTCTGAGCTAGTGCATCCACCCCGGCTGCTCCGTCCCATCTGTTTAGGGAAAAGAACAGACGAGTTTTTGCATTCGCCTTTGAGGCGAAGAGATCCACAGAAGGGACCCCCCACTTCCGAGTAATCATCTCGAAGATGTCCTGGTTCAAGACCCAGTCGCCTTCCTTCAGCATTTTTCTGCTCAGAAAATCTGCTACTTGGTTTTGTTCCCCCTTCAAATGCATTGCAGAAAGAGAGAGAATGCTCCCCTCGGCCCACCTGAGGATGGATTCTGCCAGACCCCACAAGGATCTGCTCCTGGTTCCTCCCTGCCTGTTGATGTAGGCCACTGCTGATGAGTTGTCCGAACGGACCCTCACATGCTGTCCCAGGAGTTCTCTCTGAAAAGCTCTGAGAGCCAACTCTATTGCTCTCAGTTCCCTCCAGTTCGAGGACTTCTTTGCGTCTTCTTTCCCCCAGGTTCCTTGCATCATCTTGGAATCTAGGTGTGCTCCCCACCCTGTGCCGCTCGCATCGGTTGTAACCGTCCTGGAAACTGGAAGGACCCACTCCAGGCCCTGTGAGAGATTGGACCCTTTCCTCCACCACCAGAGGGACCTCTTGACCTGACTCGGGAAAGATATAAAGGAGTCCAGAGACCCTGGACTGTGGTCCCAGACACTCAGGATAAACAGTTGTAGGGGGCGAAAGTGCAGCCCTGCCCACTGAACTGCCGGAAGCGTGGAAGTCAGTAAGCCCAACGCTGACATCGCTTTTCTTACGGAGATCCGACTGCTGCCCTGGAGCAGTAATATTGCGTTGTCCACCTTCTGGATCTTTTCTACTGGAAGGAACACTTTTTGTTTTGTCAAATCCAATACATAGCCCAGGAAGGTGACCTTTTGGGCCGGAACCAAACTGGATTTTTCCAGGTTCAAGAGCCACCCCAAGTTTTCTAAGTTGTCTCTTGCTACCTGAAGATCCTGGGACAACTGCTCCGGGGAAGGAGCAAACAGGAGTAGGTCGTCTAGGTATGCGAATACAGAGATGCCTCTGAGCCGCAAGAAAGCCAGGACCTCCACCATCACCTTGGTGAAGATGCGGGGGGGGGGGGGGGGAGAGGATAGTCCAAAGGGGAGTGCTTTGAACTGTAGATGAAACGTTCCTTCCCCGGTTTTCACCGCTAGTCTGAGAAACCTCTGGTAACTTTCTGCGATTGGAATGTGCAGATAAGCGTCCTTTAAGTCTATTGACGCCATGAAGCAATTTGGGGGAAGAAGCGCCTTCACTGAATAGATAGAATCCATCCGGAATTTCCTGTAGGTAATTGAGACATTCAGAGGCTTCAGGTTCATGATCAGCCTGAATTTTCCCAAAGGCTTGCGGACCACAAAGATGTGGGAGTAAAAGCCTTTGCCTGTCTCCTCTACAGGAACCCTCACTACCACCTCTTGTTCCTCCAACTCCTGTAGGGAGTCGACGTCACTGCGCCCGGACGTCACGCCCGCTGTCATCCCCCGGTGGGGCTAGCCGGCTCGCACATCGAGGGAGCATCCCGCTCCAGAGTCTGGAGCAGCCGCGTGGAAGACGACAGGTGCACCTGAATGAATTGGCCATAGCTTTACAACAGCGGTACATCAGAAGTACGCCGCGAACCACGGATAACTGCCCAGGTCAGTGTACGGCAGTGTACATGGTGACAGGAGGGACTGTTTACAATATTGGAGCCACTACCATCCGGAAGTATCACAGGATTCCCGAACGGGACCCGGAAGCGGTAATGTACCAGGCAACCTTCCTTGTTTTTCTACCTATACCTGTCATCCATTGACTTTACTACAGCATAATTTTTGCATAGAGTCTATCCACACTGGAGAACTGTACACTTTGCAACCAACTACTCTGGACCTTGGGAACAGTGATTCCACAGCTATACACATACGGCCAATATAAAACTCCTACTTACAGGATACATTGAGGTCTGATCACAGACCTCATATCAGCACCCCACTCCACGGCTGACCATCTTCTCCCAGGTTCCCCATCCCCTCCTTCCCCCCCCCGCCTTCCTCCTCCCCCCCGCCCCCCCCCCTCTTTCCCCCTCTTTCCCCTCCCTTCCCCTTCCCTTCCCCCCCCTCCCCCATTTCCCAGCTCCCCTCACCCCTTGCCCTGAGCCACCCCTCCCCCGGGGGAATTGATGCCTGCACCACAAACCGTATTCAGCATTGCTGTATATTTCCTCTTTAGGTGGTTTGTGCAGACATCAATAGCCAAGACGTCCGGACGCATTTGTCTTGTTTTGTCAATCCACATATGTTTTATGTTCCCCATGTCTGTGTATGGTTTGTGTTTGATCAAAACAGCTTTTGATCAATTTTATGAGGGCAGGATTATCTTTTGATCATGCTTGTACACATATCTTCATGTTTACCTATTTTGTACCAATAAATTCTTATTTCGTATTTACTACACATTGAGTGTGCCTCTCCTCTGAGCCCCGCTTTTCTTTTTGGTCCCCCCCTGTCTGGGACAACTTGGTGCAATGTTTATGGGGGTTGGAGGGCAACCATAGTTTCATGGTACCTAATCCGTCTACATGATTAAACAAGCCTCATTATACCCCACTTGTTTCATGTTTGATATAGGGATCACTGGTGATCCATTCTAGAGGCATTTTCTGATATCTGCAGCATCTTCTATAACTGCCCTTTGTGTTCTATGTGATTCACTGTTTGATTTGCTTGCTGTCTTGCTTGACAAAGTATGGCTTTTATGATTGGGGAAGATATCGATCTTGAGATTAGTCAGGCTTTCAGGACGGACACGGTGACCACTCCCACACAGGAGGAAGAGGTAAAAACTCGGTTCAAGGAACATAAAAAATTAATTATTAAACATCTAAACAGAAAGTGGGACGTGTCCTTCCTGGAAACCTACATTAATAACAGGATAGTACCTAAAGGACTTAGAGACAAAGTAATACCCGCGGAGCATCTCCACAGCCCCAGATTCTTGGAAAAGTGGAAGGAGGTCTGTGTAGATCACGGGATATCTGTTATGAAATTAATAGTGGAGGAAGAAAAAATACAACTAGAGGAACTGGTGAAAGCGATAACAGAAAGCTCCCAAGGACTAGAACCCTATAAAGAACTAGAGGAATTCCAGAAACTTAACGAGACCCTTAAAAAAAGAGGTAGAAAAGACGCAGTCTGCTTTGAAAGCAACAAAACAATCCAAGTTCAGACGGGACCTGACAGACTGGGAGAAGGGAGATATTTTTGACCTAACCCCACGACGTAGTAGAAGTAACTCCAGAAGAAGAAATAAGAGATCACTGTCGAGGGGTAAAAAATCCCTGAGCGATACAGAAGAAGAAAACGTGACAAAAACGGTGACTTTTTTAGAGAGGGAGGGGGCAGAGGGCGTAGACAAGGGCAAAAACCCAGACGCGAACCCAAATTCATACAAACAACCAGCCCCCGAACCTCAGAGACAGACGCCCAGGGGGGGAGTCCGCACCAGAAGTCAACGGAAATAACCAACATATCTATGGATGAAGGGAATAGGAATGACATGAAAATCATTAATCTTTCTAAATTTAAATTAAATAAGAGACACATTGATCTCCTACAAAAAGGGATGTCTTTTTCGCCCACCAATCAAATGGACGAATTTACAGTATTTAAAGACATCACCCTCTTTATACGCAAAGTCTTCCTGCGCTTCATCCATACTAGCAACCAAGGATCAGTGACTGGTAAGAACACAGCTGAGAATCAGGATGAGGATGTGTTGGCTATCCTCAGCTCCCTCTTGGAGGAAAATGAGAGAGAGGAAGCTGAGGACACCCCCTACAAAAGACAGGCCAGACTCAATATCAAATCCATCAAGATGCCCCCACTCAATAAAAATAGATGGCTTAGTCTATTTTTGGATATGATACAAACAGATCTTTCCAAGATAGACTGGAGCACAAAAAGTGAAGACAATCTCTCCCCGGAGGAACGTAGGGCCATCCGCGAACTATCGGTAGCCCCACAGCTGGTTATAAAAAGGAGTGACAAGGGAGGGAATGTGGTACTCCTGGACGAGAGAGACTATGAAAAAGAGGTTTTTCGCCTACTGGGCGATGTCAAAACCTATAAAAAACTCCCCAGGGACCCCTTTCCTAACCTAGTTACTAGCCTCAATAGCAAACTAAAATTAGCAGCAGAAGCGGGCCTACTGGCGAAATGGGAACTAAATTATCTTACAATCCAAGAATACAATGTACCAATATTCTATATCATCCCTAAGGTACATAAATCACTTGAAAACCCTCCGGGGAGACCTATTGTCTCAGCGATAAAGGGCCCTCTTGAGAGGATTGGAAAGTATCTGGACAGTCTGTTGAAAGAGATGGTTACGGACCTTAAATCCTATGTGAAGGACACAGGAGATGTCCTGAGACATATTTCCCAGATCAACATACAGGGGGAACTCCTCCTGGTGGGGATCGACGTGGAATCTCTGTACACGTCGATCCCCCACAGATGGGGCATAAAAGCAGTCGAAATCTTCCTTGATAGACATTTCCCCAAATGTGGCCCACAAAATGAATTTTTAGTGGACCTTCTGACCTTTGCCCTCAAAAATAACTTTTTTCAATTCTTATCTAACTTTTATCAACAAATCAATGGCACCTCCATGGGTGCACCCTGGGCCCCAGCATATGCCTGTCTCCATCTGGGGCTGTGGGAGGAGGACGAGGTATACACCTCGCCGATGTACCTGAGCCATGTACACACGTGGCTCAGGTACATCGACGACGTGTTTGTCATCTGGAAGGGCGACCAAGATACACTGGCACAATTCATCACCCATCTCAATTCCAATGATTGCAACATCAAATTGACATATACATGGGACCGAGAAAGGATTTCTTTTCTGGACCTATTCATCAGTAGGAGGAACTCCTCCCTGGTGACTCAGACATTTCGTAAGGAGACCTCTGCGAACACACTTCTAAGAGCAGATAGCCACCATCCGCAATGGCTCAAGGACAGTATTCCCGTGGGCCAATTCCTTCGTATCAAGCGAAACTGCTCTAATAAGGAAGACTATAGACGTGAAAGCAATGAGCTGTATAAACGTTTCCGGGAACGCAGATACTCTCATAAACAACTAAGGAGGGCCAAACGCAAAGCAGCAGGACGGGATCGCCCTGCCCTTCTAGATAGAAAACCACCAGAAAACCTACGATGTGCCCCTCCTTTTCCCAATGCCCCAGACCCAGTGAGAATCATCACTGAATTTGGGTCCCAATGGGACACTGTCAAAACTATCCTGGAAAAACATTGGGACATACTTACTAACACCCCCGGAATAGCCCAGATAGTGGGTCCCACTCCCAAAATGGTAGCCAGAAGGGCAAAAAACCTTAGTGACTCCTTAATTCACTCTGAACACTCTAGGAGCACTGATAGCTCCTGGCTATCTCGCTTCCCCAGGAGCAAGGGGATGTTCCCGTGTGGTCACTGCCAGGTCTGTCCCTATGTACATAGGACAACAACTTTCAGCGACTCTCGAAATAAAAATAATTTTGAGATTAAAAGTCTCATCAACTGCGCCACCACCAGAGTCATATATATGTTGACATGCCCGTGCAAAAAGATATATATCGGCAAGACAAAGCGACAATTTAGAATTCGGTTAGGAGAACACATGAGGGAAATCCTGGAAAAGAATCCGGAGAAACCGGTAGCCAGACACTTTGCCCAATATCATCAGGGCAAACTGTCTGGCATGCAAGTAAAAGGGAATTTATGCCCTCAATCTGTCCCCCCGAAGAGGGGACTTTGACCAGATTCTGCAGCAGAAAGAAAAACGATGGATCTTTCGCCTGAGTTCTCTGGTTCCCTTGGGGTTGAACACAGAATTGAATTTTCAGCCTTTTCTGGCAACTTAAACAAGCTAGAAGACGTCATACCATATGTGATTTATAAATTTATTTATTTTTTTTCCCCATCCCCCCCCCCCCCCTCTCCTCCTCTTTTCCCCTCCCCCCCCTTCCCCCCTTTTTTTCTTTTGCATATTGATATACCTCTATATATGAATCTGATTCCCCCATCATCTTTCCCCGTCATTATTCCAATTGGGTATATGTACTAAGTGCACTCCCTAAACATTGGTCGGACGTATGACATGGCGGATTGAATGAAATGAAAATATTTGAATTCATATCTTTATGTTTGGACTGATGTAAGATGGATAATATATAAAAAACTTTCTGCATGATGACATATACTTTACCACACTTGCCGTACATACTTATATTTCCAAGTTTTCCCGCTTAGTATAACACAGAAGGAATTTTCTGTTACTATAATTGGATATGGATCCTACACAAGCAAGGCGGCAGACAAACAAAGGAGGATGATCTAGACAACACACAGACGGGAAGATTCTCCTTCATTTAAACCTATTAGGTGGGCGTGCATGAGGGAGGGACGAGAATAAGAAGGAGCCCTTGCACGTCAACCACACGTCCAGATGAAGCTACACACGTCTGTCTTGTGAAACGCGTCGACGTCACTGCGCCCGGACGTCACGCCCGCCGTCATCCCCCGGTGGGGCTAGCCGGCTCGCACATCGAGGGAGCATCCCGCTCCAGAGTCTGGAGCAGCCGTGTGGAAGACGACGGGTGCACCTGAATGAATAGCCATAGCTTTACAACAGCGGTACATCAGAAGTACGCCGCGAACCACGGATAACTGCCCAGGTCAGTGTACGGCAGTGTACATGGTGACAGGAGGGACTGTTTACAATATTGGAGCCACTACCATCCGGAAGTATCACAGGATTCCCGAACGGGACCCGGAAGCGGTAATGTACCAGGCAACCTTCCTTGTTTTTCTACCTATACCTGTCATCCATTGACTTTACTACAGCATAATTTTTGCATAGAGTCTATCCACACTGGAGAACTGTACACTTTGCAACCAACTACTCTGGACCTTGGGAACAGTGATTCCACAGCTATACACATACGGCCAATATAAAACCCCTACTTACAGGATACATTGAGGTCTGATCACAGACCTTGTATCAGCACCCCACTCCACGCCTGACCATCTTCTCCCAGGTTCCCCATCCCCTCCTTTCCGCCCCCCCCCTCTTTCCCCTCCCTTCTCCTTCCCCCCCCCCTCCCCCATTTCCCAGCTCCCCTCTACCCGCACCCCTTGCCCTGAGCCGCCCCTCCCCCGGGGGAATTGATGCCTGCACCACAAACCGTATTCAGCATTGCTGTATATTTCCTCTTTAGGTGGTTTGTGCAGACATCAATAGCCAAGACGTCCGGACGCATTTGTCTTGTTTTGTCAATCCACATATGTTTTATGTTCCCCATGTCTGTGTATGGTTTGTGTTTGATCAAAACAGCTTTTGATCAATTTTATGAGGGCAGGATTATCTTTTGATCATGCTTGTACACATATCTTCATGTTTACCTATTTTGTACCAATAAATACTTATTTCGTATTTACTACACATTGAGTGTGCCTCTCCTCTGAGCCCCGCTTTTCTTTTTGGTCCCCCCCTGTCTGGGACAACTTGGTGCAGGGAGGATAGAAGAGCTGACAATTTTTCTGCACACTTTGGCAGTTCGGTGACCAGAAGTCTGTGCTGAGGAGGTTCCGAGAACTCTAGCTGGTAACCTCTTCTTATGATCCCTAACACAAACTGGTTGGAGGTGATCATTTCCCACTGAGGAAGGAAGGCCCCCAATCTTCCTCCCACCGTGGTTACCCCGTCATTGGGTCTTCTTGGGCTGTTCAGGAGGGCGAAAAATCGCCCCTCCCCGCCCCTTACCCTTCTGCCCCCAAGCCTTTTTCTGCCGCTCTCCTTTTGGGGCTTCAAACTTTCTCTGAGGGCAAGACTTTCTTTTAGCCTGCTCCCCAAACTTATTTTTAATGGGAAAGGCCTTTTTCTTATCGGCCGTCCGATCCAAAACGGCCTCTAACCCTGGACCAAACAAGAGATCCCCTGTGAGTGGAATTCCACAGAGTTTAATTTTAGACGCGCTGTCTCCTTGCCACGTCTTAAGCCATAAGGCCCTTCGAGCTGAATTAGTGAGGGCTGAAGACCTTGCGGACATGCGCACTGATTCAGCGGAAGCGTCCGCAATATACGCTACACCCTTAAGTAGCATGGGGAAGGAAGACAAAATAGTTTCTTTTGGCGTTCCTGCCTCAATGTGCGCTTTTGAGTAAGCCAATATTCCATGTTGCGGGCCACTACTGTGACCGCCATGGCAGGCTTAAGGTTTCCCTGTGACGAATCCCAGGACTTCTTCAAGAGAGAGTCCATCCTTCTGTCCATGGGGTCTGCAAGAACCCCCATGTCCTCGAAGGCCAGATCTGTTTGCCTGGAAACTTGAGAAAAAGCAGCATCCAGCCTAGGGGTTTTATTCCAGACTAGAGACTCCCCTTCTGCAAAAGGAAACCTTAGTTTCAAGGCCCTTGAAAAGAAAGGTTTTCTCTCAGGATCTTTCCATTCATTCTTTATGGCCTCGACCAAGACATCATGGACTGGGAAATCCCTTTTTTGTTCCCCAAGACCTTTGTACATCTGGTCATGGAGCGATAACACCTTTTCTTCCTGAATTCCCAAAGTGGTGTGAATAGCTCCTAAGAGCTCCTCCACTTCATCCAGGGAAAGCTTATAGCGAGAGGTTTTTGTGGAGTCCCCATCCACCTCCTCCGCATCCGATTCCCTTTGAGAATCTGAAGCGGTGCTGTCTGGCTCCTCCTCAATTTCCACTCTGGAGCCCTCTGGCCTCTCTCCACTAACAGAGGGAGTATCCACTGGGCTAGGTGCAACACTCTGCTGCACTGGTAAAGGACTGCTTTGGGCTTGCGGCAACTGGAAGCTAGAAAAGAGTGCTTTAAAGGACTGAAAGGTGCTAGAAAGCTCCTTGACGGATGCTGCAAGATCTGTACCCTGTTCTGCTGCCTGTTCCCTGACTAATCCATCAACGCACTCCTTACAAAGTGCCTTGGTCCAGGATTCCCCCATACTAACTACAAGAGGGGCATTTTTTCTTTGAACCATGAGGCGCCTTGCTTTTCTCTGTGGCTTTCTGAAAAAGAAAGAGTCGCCATAAATGCCCAATCCCACCAGTGCTTTACAGAGGACCACCAGGAGTGCCCCCCCCCCAGGACCAACCACCACCAGGGTCCCAGACACACTCCCCTTCCCCCGACCACCAGTGAGGGGAGAACACCCGTGAAGCTATCGGGATTAGGTAAGGGAACACCACCCCAGGGTTCCACTTACCTTAGCATGGCTGGTGCTATTGTCTCCTGGAGCAGTTCTAGAGACCTCTGTCTCCGACATGTCCGCTGAGGATGGTGGTCGATCGCTTCCCCCGACAGCTGACTCTACAGCAAAGCAAGAGGGTCGCACCAGCCGAACGCTCGGTCTGTTTTCTTTCCCCGCGTCCGGAACCGTCGGAAGTGCCCGCCCTCGCCGGAACTGACGTCACACGTCATCCGACCCGGCCATAGAGCTTCAAACGCTGGCTGCTTGAACAAGCAGGAGAGATACAGACAGTTCCCACAGTGCCACCCTGGGCAGAAGAAACGCGGACCTCCTCAGCTGTCTTCTTTCCCCAAGAGAGGCTGAGGCGCGCCAATTCAGTTTTAAAAACAGGTAAGCATGGCTTCCCCAGCCTTTACCTGACTGAAGAAAGAATGGTAGAGGGAAACCCGACTCCTCCTCTTCCTCAAAAAGATTCTTTGGCTTCAGCCTCCCTGACTGATCCGCCACGGCTCCCAAGCAGTGTCTCCCCACCGGAGGAAACATCTGAACTGAGGGGCCGGTGGGAGGATGAGATTTAAATATTGAATTGGAAGGCGGTGTTTCCTAAGAGGGGAGAAGCCGGTGTCTCTCTATGGTGCTGTCCTGAAAGATGAATGGGGAAAAAATGCTTATCTGGGTGATCCCACTCAGAGTACATAAGTTATCCCAGCCAAAGCTTGAGGAGGCTTTAGAGAACCCAAACAAGAAGTGGGCTTTCCAGCCGACTCAGTTAGTGGTAGCTTAAATGTGGAGCGGACCATTTCAGTAAGAGATTGCACCAGCAATTTCTCAGATTGTGAAGCTGGAGCAGGTTCTTCCACACTTGACCCCTCAGAAGAGGAGTCATCAGCCTCTTCATGATCCCGAGGGGGATTCATCTTCTCCCTCCCACTGGTCCTCTGTTTGAGGGTCCTGGGTGGTAGAAGGGGACCTAACATTCTGGGAAGATGCGATTTAAAGCCATTAACCTTCCAATCCCATCATAGCTGAGGAGAAAACATCCTCAGTAATATAGACCGGGGCTGAAATGTTGGAAACAGTGGCAACACTTTCCGAACCCGATGGCTCACTCTGACCGGTCCCCCCATTCCTTCAGGGGAGGATGGTGCTGTAGAAGCAAGACCAGCATCCTCAGAGTCCGAGGGTAACACCTTTGGGTTCTTTTTTGGGGCGTTTGCACCTCCCCTTCTGCCAACCATAGTGCCAAACACAAACACAGAGGTACTGACAGAAAAACGCACTCACTGCTGAGCAGATAGTCCAGCAACTGCCGCTGCTATTAATGCACAGCCTGATGCTTAAGTAAACGTGCCTGGGGAATGCCTGTGTCACCACACTCACATGCCCCCGTCTGCTCTGTGTCCCTCCGTTAGGCAAATGCAGCCTGCAAACGCCCCCCACACTCTTTTCAAAAGCGATTGTTTCCCACACGAGCGGGCCTCCGATCGACCTGATCGGCATGTGGGGGGGGGGTGGAGAGGAGGAGAGCCGATGCTATCTGAGGGAGGACGGAGAAGGAAAAAACGCCCGCCGCCGACAGCGGTGTAAGAGGGAGCGGAGCGGCATGCCGCCTACCCTTCCGGGCTCCTTCTGCCTCCTGGAAAGGAGAGCCCTGGTGTCTTTTGAAGAAACCCCCCCCCCATCTTACCTGAGGCTTGGGACTGGGGGAAGCCTGCAGCTTCTGCTGACACAGAACGAGATCTGAAACAGAATGGAACAGGCACGTGCTCTTGACAGCCCCCAATGGCGACTTCAGGCATGACAACGTTTACTTAAAAGGAGAAAACCCATAAGAACTTAAAAATTCTTTGGGACTCTCCACTTACCTTATCCTGCCGCAGGGTTCTGTGGTAAACCAAACAGACCCAATCTTCACCCCTCACAGCGGGCTCCGTTAAAAAAACCTTCAAGGACCGGGGCCCCTTTTTATCGGCATTTCCACTCCATTGGACCCATATAGCACCCCGCCAGGAAGCTATATGGCTGAAAAAACCAAAGCACTGGATCCCGGGGTCCAGCTCTCAAAAAAGAGAAGCTTTACGGGCTAAACCTCGTTTCTTCTGCCACGAGGCCTGGGTACCATTCAATTCGGCCTGAAAAGACGCTTTGAATGGATCTGGCTGCATAGCTTGCCCCAGCAAGGATTACTCCAGTGAAGCTCAGCACAGCACATCTTTACTCGTGACCAACACCTAAGACACTGGCGAAAAAACTGAGGTACTTCCAGTAATGGGAGGGGTTATATAGGGAGTGAATGAACTTCCTGTCTTAGGGTGTGCCAGTGTCCATGTCATGAAGATCCTGCCAGTAACAGGCAGATTAGACCCATCGGTGCACGATTGCGGGCGTCTATGCGCACGCGCACATGCACTCGTTAGTGTCTGGTGGGTTATTTAAACCTGTCTGGCACTTGCATCATTGCTGTTTGCTCTGCAGCTCTGTGCGTTTGTTCCCTAAAAACCTGATATCTGCTCCTGTTTTGACTCGGCTTGCTTTGAGACTATTCCGGTTATCTGCCTGTACCTGATCCCTGGCTTGTTTGACGATCCCTCTTCCTGCTCCTTTTGTACCTCTGCTGCCAGCCTGCTTACCGACCCGGCTTGCCTGACGATCCTGGACTCCCATCCAGTCTGCTGAGCCTGTCTGCTGAGCCATCCAGGCTGTTCACCTGTCTGCTGATCATCCAGTCTGCTGGGCCTGTCTGCTGAGCCATCCAGGCTGCTCACCTGTCTGCCTGATCCATCCAGTCTGCTGTCCTGTCTGCTGAGTTGTCCAGTCTGCAGTTCCTGTCTACTGATCCATCCCGTCAGCTGTGCCGGCCATCTGATCCTGCTGCTGTTGATCCTGCCAGGCACTCATACCACTCCGCACTCCTGCACCCCTGTCACCACTATCGGGCTCTCGAGTCGGAGGCGTAGGAGAGGCCATCCTCTGCAATTCGGGCTCACCCTTTAGGTACGTAACAGTAGCAAACAGCCATGTCTGAGCCCGAGCAGTTAACCTCTCCTATGCAGGAACTTTGTTTGCACTTAGCAGGCCTGACCCAGGCTGTCAAAAGCCTTCTGGAAGGATACACCCGGTTGGAGGAACGGGTTCAAGTACTGTCTTCTCCCATGGAATTCAAGGAACCCCTCAAGCCTCTACCTCTTCTATAGGCACCGCATCCTCTCCTACGGTGGTGATGCTTCCGCCCGAACCACGTGTCCCCACACCCGAAAAATTTGCTGGGGAACGTAGCAAATTCAGGGCGTTTCGCAATTCCTGTGAACTGTACTTCGCCCTCCAGCCTCGTACCTTCTCCTTGGAAGCCACCAAGGTGGGCTTTGTCGTCTCTTTACTTTCGGGTGAACCTCAAACCTGGGCCCATCGCCTCCTGGAACAGAAAGCCGATGTGTTGACCAACCTTACCACCTTCTTTAATACCATGGCTCAACTTTATGAAGACCCTCAGCTTTCTGCAACTGCTGAAGCCGCACTGCACGCCCTTCAGCAAAGGCGCCGGGCGGCGGAAGATTATGTGGCTGAATTTCGGCGGTGGAGCGCAGACACTGACTGGAATGACGCTGCGCTCCGTTACCAGTTTCGCATGGGACTGTCTGACCCCTTGAAGGACGAGCTAGCCCGAGTTGGTGTACCCCAGACCCTAGACGCATTAATCAATCTTGCCATACAGATTGACCGGCGGCTGAGGGAACGTAGGTCGGAAAAAGAAACTAGATTTTCCCGACCAACCTGGATGTTACCTAGAGTGCCCAGTCACCTGCATCCGGCCCCTACCTCTCAGTCCACTTCTACAACGGACACTTCGGAACCCATGCAGTTGGGGGTGCTTCGCCCTTCTCTTACTATGGAAGAGCGCCAACGTCGCCGGGCAAATAATCTATGTCTCTACTGCGGGGAACCCGGTCACTATGTCAAGAATTGCCCTACTAAACTTAGTAAGTGTTTCCGAAAATCTCCTGAACATGTGCTTACTGGAATCCAGACCTCTTCTCATCTTGCCCTCTCTATCTCTTTGCAGCTTCTAGGAAAGACTCTGTCAGTGCCCGCCATTATTGATTCAGGAGTCTGCAGTTGCTTTATGGACTCATCTTTTGCAACAAGACATCAGATTCCTCTGCTTCCTAGGGCCCAAAGACTGTCCATTCACCTGGCTGATGGGTCCACTATTAAATCTGGGCCGGTTATCCAAGAGACTTCCCCTTTGCCAGTCACCATTGCCGGTGCCCACCACGAACTGCTTCGTATGGACATTATCTCCTCACCTCTGTTTCCTGTAATTCTTGGAATGCCTTGGCTTCAAGCCCACAATCCTGGTGTCAACTGGGCCACAGGGGAGGTCACCTTTTCCTCTCCTTATTGCCAGCAATTCTGTGCCTCAAAGGAGCCCCATGGGCCCTTTCCTTTGCTATGTCTGGACACTAAAGCTGAGCTATGCCAAACTGTCCCGAAAGCCTACCATGACTTCATTGACGTGTTCAGCAAGAAAGGAGCAGAAACTCTACCTCCCCATCGGGCTTATGATTGCCCTATCGAGCTCCTTCCAGGGGCCGAAATTCCCTTCGGAAGAATCTTCCCGTTAACCGAGTTAGAACAGGTGGCCCTTAAGGACTATATCGATGAAAACTTAAAGAAGGGTTTCATTCGTCCATCCACTTCCCCGGCAGGTGCGGGTATCTTTTTTGTAGAAAAGAAGGATCACACACTTCGGCCTTGCATAGACTACCGTGAGCTAAATAAAATTACCGTCAAGAACAGGTACCCCCTTCCCTTGGTCCCCGAGTTATTCCAGAGACTAGGAACAGCTACTATCTTTACTAAACTTGATCTTCGAGGAGCCTATAACTTGGTCCGCATCAGGGAAGGAGATGAGTGGAAAACGGCGTTCCGCACCCGTTTTGGGCACTTTGAGTACCTAGTAATGCCCTTCGGGTTATGTAACGCTCCTGCCACGTTCCAGTATTTTATTAACGATGTTTTCCGGGATTATTTAGATCTGTTTGTCATCGTCTACTTAGACGATATTCTAATCTTTTCTTCCTCCCTAGATGCTCATCGCAGACACGTCAGGTGTGTTTTGACACGACTTCGACAGCATGGCCTGTACGCGAAGTCAGAAAAATGTGAATTCGAACAAGAGAGTATACCATTCCTAGGATTAATCATCTCCATAGAAGGTATCAAGATGGATCCGCAGAAGATCGCTGCAATACTTGACTGGCCAGTTCCTGTTGACAAAAAAGGAATCCAACGTTTTGTTGGATTCGCTAATTTCTACCAGAAATTCATTAAGGGGTTTTCTGCCATCATTGCCCCTATTACCCAATTAACCAAACTGGGGGTTCGCTTCCATTGGACCCCAGAAGCTCAAGTTGCCTTTGAATCTCTCAAAGAATTGTTTACATCTGCCTCCGTTCTAAAACACCCTGATTCCGCCCTGCCATTTGTACTTGAGGTAGATGCTTCTGAGATCGCTGTTGGAGCAGTACTCTCCCAGCGCCAAGGAACCAAGGCACTGCTCCACCCGGTAGCCTTCTTCTCCCGCAAACTTTCGGCTGCCGAAAGGAATTACGATGTGGGGGATCGGGAACTGCTGGCAATCAAATCGGCACTTGAAGAATGGCGATACTTACTTGAAGGAGCAACTCACCCAATCTTGATCTTCACTGATCAAAAGAACTTAGAGTACTTGAGGTCGGCAAAGAGGTTGAAGCCACGGCAAGCCAGATGGGCGTTGTTCTTCTCCAGGTTCTCTTTTCATGTTACTTACCGGCCAGGCTCTAAGAATACAAAACCTGACGCCCTGTCCAGAATGTTTCACAAATCCAAAGAAATGACTTTCCCCGATACCATTCTTTCTCCAGGGAATTTTCTTCTGCTGCAGGAAGACTTGCTCTCCCGGATCAAACAGGCTACTCTGGGTGGACGCCCCCCGCTAAATCAGAACTACGAGCAAAAGACGGGTTGTTCTGGTACAGGGACAAGATTTTTGCACCTGAAAGCGTACGAGTCCCTATATTGGAACTCTGTCACGATCACGCACTAGCTGGACATTTTGGCATAACTAAAACCAGCGATTTGGTACAACGTACCTTCTGGTGGCCTCAGGTAGGCAGAGACTGCAAGAAGTTTGTGGAATCCTGTGTCACTTGCATTAGGAACAAGAGCAGTAGAGCCAAGGCCTGGGGATTATTGAGACCACTGCCTGTTCCGGATAGACCCTGGAAGATGTTATCCATAGACTTCATTGTAGAGTTACCCCTGGCAGAGGACCATACCACCATCTTTGTGGTGGTAGACCGGTTGTCAAAAATGGCACACTTTATCCCTATGAAAGGCACTCCCTCTGCTTCTGAGACTGCACAGGTATTCATCAGAGAAATTATCAGACTCCATGAAGTACCGGCCAACATTGTCTCAGATCGGGGGGTACAATTTACTTCCCGATTCTGGAGGTCCTTATGCAAAGCTTTGAAGATCGAGCTAGCTTTCTCTTCCGCTTATCACCCTCAGACAAATGGGCAAACAGAGAGGACCAACCAAACCCTCGAACAATACCTCCGCTGCTTTTCTTCATTTACTCAAGATGACTGGATCTCTTTGCTTCCGCTGGCTGAATTTGCCTACAACAATTCTACACACTCTGCTACAAAACAAACCCCATTTTTTGCCAATTATGGCTTCCATCCATCATTCCTGCCCAGCTCCATCCCAGAATGTCCTGTACCAGCAGTTCATGAAACAATTTTTTTTCTCTCAACAATCAGCTCTTGCAAGAAACTATGGCCAGGACACAGGAACACAATAAAGAAGTTTTTGATAAAAAGAAACGTGGAGAACTGTTACTGGCACCCGGTAATCTAGTTTGGTTGTCTACACTGAACCTGAAGATGGCATGCCCTTCGAAAAAGCTGGGTCCTAAATTCATAGGCCCATTTCCTGTGAAGAGGAAAATCAATGAAGTGGCTTACGAGTTGGAACTTCCTGAGTCACTTAAAATTCATCCTGTTTTCCACGTACCACTATTAAAACCCTCTGTTGCTAATCCCTTTCCTGGCCGAAGCTCTGACCCTCCTGATCCTGTATTAGTAGATGGGGAAGAGGAGTTTGAGGTAGAAGCAATAGTGGATTGCAGGAGGAGAAACAATCAAACTCAATTCCTGATCAAATGGAAGGGCTATGGGCCCGAGGAGAATTCATGGGAACCTGAAGAAAACATCCATGCTGAGAGTCTGGTTCAATCCTTCAAAAAGGTCCCATCCTGAAAAATTGGCTCGGATGGGCATCCGGAGGCTGCCCCTTGGGGGGGGGGGGGGGCAATGTCATGAAGATCCTGCCAGTAACAGGCAGATTAGACCCATTGGTGCACGATTGCGGGCGTCTATGATCAAATACCACCAAAAGAGAGCTCTATTTGTGGAAGCAAAAAAAAAAAAAAAAAAAACACTTTGTTTGGGTACAGCATTGCATGATCAGGCAATTGTCATTTAACCACTTCAATACAGGGCACTTATACACCTTCCTGCCCAGACCAATTTTCAGCTTTCAGCGCTGTCGCACTTTGAATGACAATTGCGCGGTCATACAACACTGTACTCAAATTACATTATCATTTTGTTCCCACAAATAGAGCTTTCTTTTGGTGGTATTTGATCACCTCTGGGATCTTTATTTTATGCTAAACAAAGAAAAAAAAAAAAAAAAAAAAAAAGACTGAAAATTTTGACCGAAAATTAAAATAAAAAAAAGTTTCATTGTTTGTTACAAAACTTTGTAAATAAGTTTTCTCCTTCACTGATGGGCACTGATAAGACGGCACTGAAGGACACCGATGGGCACTAATGGGCACTGAAAGGCGGCACGGATGGGCACTGATAGGCAGCACGGATGGGCACCGATAGGTCATACAACACTGTACCCAAACTAAATGTTCATCATTTTGTTCCCACAAATAGAGCTTTCTTTTGGTGGTATTTGATCACCTCTGGGATTTTAATTTTTTGCTAAACAAAAAAAAAAATTTTTTTTTGTTTCTGTTATAAAACTTTGTAAATAAGTTTTCTCCTTCACTGATGGGGCTGCACTGATGGGCACTAATATGCGGCACTGATATGTAAGACTGATGGGTACACATAGGTGGCACTGAAAGGCGGCACGGATGGGCACTGATGTACACCAATTGATGGTACGGATGGTGGCCAATCAGTGCCAAACAATAATGCCTGCCAATCAGTGATACCCATTGTGGGCACTAATTGGCATCCATTGTGGGCACTGATTGGCATCTCTGGTGGTCTAGGGTGGCATACCTGGTGGTGACATCCCTGGTGGTCCTAGTGGCATCCCTGGTGGTCCAGTGTGGGCATCCTTGGGGGGGCTCCGCTGATGATCAATCAGCACAGACCCCCCCGTCAGAGGAGCAGACGATTGGCTCTCCTCTACTCGCGTATGACAGACGCAAGTGAGGAAAAGCCGATCAACGGCTCTTCCTCTTTACACTGTGATCAGCCGTGATTGGACACGGCTGATCACGTGGTAAAGAGTCTCCAGAGACTCTTTACCTAGATCGGTGTTGCAGTGTGTCAGACTGACACACCGCAACAACGATCGCCACGATGCGCGCCCCCGGGGGCGCGCGGCGGCTTGATATCCTGGCGACGTCATATGATGTCCGGTCAGGATATTGAAACCACTTTGCCGTCGTCATTTTGCTATATGGCAGGCGGCAAGTGGTTAACAAGTGACAGCGCTGAAAGCTGAAAATCGGCTTGGGGGGGGAGTGCCTGTTATTGAAGTGGTTAAAGGCACAGGGGCACACTGGACACCTAGCATACAGCACCATGGCAGCGAAGGTGTCCAGTGCGCCCTCTCACCTGTCTTTAACATTAACTGTTAGGACAATTTGGTTTGTTGCAGGCTGGCTGGCAAGTTGAGCTGTGAATTTTTCCTGTCCTGATGCTCCAGGGCCTCCAAAAATGTGATAGGTAGTCAAGAAATTAGATGTGCAATTTATGCCCCTAGAATGCCTGAAGGTGCTTCTTTGGCCCCTTTATATGGCTAAGCTGTGAAAAAGTCTCAAACATGTGGTATTACCATACTCCAGGGGAGTAGTAGAATGTATTTTTGGGGTGTAATTGTAAGTATGCAGTGTGAAAGAAAGAACTTAAAAATGACAATGTTGTAAATTAAAAAAAAAAGTTTAATTTCTTAATTTCCCAAAGAATTACAACTTCAAAAACTCATCATGCCTCTTACAAAATACATTGGACTGTCTACTTTCCAAAAAGCGGTCATTTTGGGGGTATTTGTACTGTCCTGGCATTTTAAAGGTACTCAAACTAGATAGACAGTTATTACATCAGGACTGATCCATTTTCAAATAATTCTACCATAGTTTGTAAAATCATTAACTTTCATGCAGATTAATTAACAAACCTTAAAATTTGTTTTGTTTTTTTTGTTCACCAAAAACAGAATACATTTTGGCCCAAACGTATGAAGGAAAAAAAAAAAATCTAACATTTAATTTTTTTTTCTTTAAAAAAAGTGAAAATGTAAAATAAAAAAACTGATGAAATGCCACCAAAAAAAAGGATTTAAAATAAATTTAAGTACAGTGTAAATTTACTGAGTAATGGTCATATACAGTGCGATATTGATATTGCAGCCACTGCCAACATTTTAGCCCCCTGGCTCCTTCTCTACTTCACCTTTGTCACAAATCCAAAAAGAACTGAAGCTTTAATTTTTTTTTAAAAGAGAACTCCAAGCCTTCGGTCTCAGCATTTGGCTCTGTTCTCACTGCCTTGTGTCTGTCTTGAAACTATGGTGCCAGTGGCCATGTCGCCCAGGGCCTGAGGCAGAAAAAAGAAAAAAAAAAGTCCATGCCCTATAAGGAGCTTAAAATCTAAGGTCCCCAACTCACATTCATACATACATATACTAGGGCCAATTTAAAAAGAAGCCAATTAACCTACCAGCATTTCTTTGGAGCGTGGGAAGTAACCAGAGTACCTGGATCTATTATATGCCATATAGATAGCGCATTCCATTCTTAAAAGAACATACAACTCTGCTAGTTCTGTACCTATACAAGGGTGGGTAAATTGTAGCGCTAATATGAAAACAACATGAAACACACTGTGAAGTGATGTATAAATGTCTATCAAAATATATAACTGTACATCCCAAAAGAAAAGAGTGTACTCCAAATGTTTCTAAATAAAGTCCGTGCAGAAGTGATGAGATGCAGTGAGTCAGAAGTGAGATTCCATCAACAATCTGAATGTCCAGTGTGAGACCATTGGATAGACAAGACATTGGATAGATGTAGGTACGCTTAACGGAAACGGTGGACTCTAGTGCCGGCAGCATAGAGTCTATCGAGCAGTGTGCCACCACGGGCAGATGGAATGATGGTCACGGAGAGGATGGATGGTTCCCGGACCTTCACGAGCCACACAGCTGGATCTCCAAGGGGAAGCAGGAAAGATCTCAAAATGCAGACGTCATCTCACAGCAGGGAGATGTGGAAAAAATAGAATGCCTCCACATAGTGCAAATCAGGGTTGTTTATTTGCTAAAAAACCGCAATGTATAAAAGTGATCACAGAGTAAAATCAAAGTGGCAATGTAGAGAGTAATGGCCGCCATTACTCTCTACATTGCCACTTTGATTTTACTCTGTGATGGTAGCAACACCTCTCAAAAAAGTTGGCACAGGGCAACAAAAAGCTGACAAATTAAGTGGAAGAACAAGAAAGAGCTGGAAGAACATTTTTCAATTAATTAGGTTCATTGGCAACAGGTCGGTAACATGGGTATGAAAAGAGCATCTTAGAGACAGTGTCTCAGAAGTAAATATGGGAAGAGGTTCACCAATATGTGAAAAGCTGCATCTAAAAATTGTAAAACAATTTCAGAATAATGTTTAATGTAAAATTGCAAAGCCATTAAATATATCATCTACAGTACATATCAAAAGATTCCAAGAGTCTGGAGAAACCCCTGTGTTTAAGGGACGAGGCTGAAAACGCAATATTGGACGGGCATGATTCTGATGAGCATCACTGCATGGCCCCAGAAACACTACCAAAAAATCACTGTCTTTGAGCACGGTGCCATCCAAAGGTAAAGCTCTATCATGCCAAGAAAACCGGAGTTAGACTTACCGGTAGCTCCTTTTCTAGTAGTCTTCCAGGAAAGCCCTTGAGAGATGGAGTCCCTCCCATCGCCACAGGAAACACATTGCCACAGTTCAAAAGGCGGTCCCTGGTCAGTCATTTACCAAGAACCGAAGGATGGAACTGAAAAACATAACCATAACAGATAACATTAATTCACCAACATAATTCAAGGGTGGGATCCTGCTGTCCTGGAAGACTACTGGAAAAGGGGTTACCAGTAAGTCTAACTCTGGTTTTCCCCAGTCATCTTCCAGGACAGCCCTTGAGAGGATCCCCAAGTACTCACCAGATCGGGGGGGGGGGGGGGGCGGGGGACCACAGCTTGGAGGACTTTCCTCCCAAAAGTCTGAACCTGACTGGACATTAAGTCTAGTCAATAATGCCTTGTAAAGATGGAGAAGCTTGACCATGTGGCTGCTTTGCATATTTGCCCTGGCACCAGCTTTCTGCCCAGGATGCCGAGAGTGCCCTTGTGGAGTGGGCTTTAACACCCCCAGGAGGATCTCTATTTATTGTTCTATAACCTTCTGCAATAGCTAGCCTGATCCACCTAGCTATAGTGACCTTAGAAGCTTGTTGTCCCTTACGCTGTCCCGAAAAAATGACAAAAAGTGAATCTGCAATTCTAAATGGTTTGGTTGCCTCTAGGTATTCTATGATACACCGCCTCACATCTAGTAAATGAAATTGCTTCTCTTTTTCGTTTGAGGTGTTCTGACAGAATGAAGGGAGGACAATATCTTGTGACTTATGCAATTTAGATGCCACTTTTGGCAAGAACCCAGGGTCTGTCTTTAGGATGACTCTGTCTTCAAAAATCTGAAGGAAGGGCTCTCTAATGGAAAGAGCTTGCATCTCACTGACCCTACGGGCTAAAGTGATTGCCACAAGGAGCACTGTCTTAAATGTAATCAGTCTTAGAGAGGCCTCTGAGATAGGTTCAAACGGTGTCCCCAAAAAGGCCCTAAGGACGATTGATAGGTCCCAGGTTGGAGTTATGTTAACTCTGACCGGTTTGTGTCTAGTGATTGCCTTACAGAACCTAGCGATAAGGGGATCTACCTGTAATCGTTTCTCTAGGTACACACTTAAGGCAGCTATCTGAACTTTAATAGTACTAGGAGTTATCCCCCGGTCTATGCCTTCTTAGAGAAACTGTAGGATATTTGTTTTATCCTGGTTAACCTCACCCCGGCCATCCAACCAGATGTTAAACTTCCTCCAAACTTTTCTATAAATAGCTCGGGTGACTGGTTCCCGGCTCTGTAGGATATTTGTTTTATCCTGGTTAACCTCTTTTGATCCTTTTCTGAGTGTCTTGGAGTTGTCACTAGAAATTTTGAGGGGGGGGGGGGGGGTTGCTGTGAAATTCCAGTGCATAACCTCTTATGTTTAAAACAAACTTGTTTGAGGTTATCTTTTCCCACTGCGGGAAAATTTTTTAGTCTTCCTCCCACAGGGACGCTGATGTCATTGGGGTTTGGGGTTCTGAATTAGGCGGTTAAAAAGTATACCCCCTTTTCCTTTCCTTTTTAGCCCTGTCCAGTGCTTTTTGGGTTTGAACTCCTCTGTTTTTGAGGGTTCTTTTGAAGGACGAAAAAACTTCCTTTGAAGTTTCTTTTTTTGTGGGAAAAGTTTTTTTATCCGCCGTTCTAAGACAGTATCTAATTCAGGGCCGAAGACTAAGTCTCCAGTAAAGGGGACACTGCACAGGCGTGTCTAGGATGCAATATATAACAAAAAATTCCGCGCTAGAAGCATAAAAAAGATAAGCGGCAGTAAACAGTGCGACAACACCAACAGAACAAGGAAAATAAATAAACTGCGCTAAACAAAATCTTATATTATGGAGTGAAATGGTAGTATGACCTAACACCAAAAAATATTATAAAAATAAAATTATATTATATAAAGTCCAAATCTTCAAAATAAAAGTGTCTAGGATGCAGTGTCTCCCCCCCAAGTTTTCATCCAGACCGGCCTTCTGGCTGCGACTGAAAGTGCAGCAGTCTTAGCTGCAAATTTAACAGAAACAGTTAAAAGCATCAGAAATTAAACTTGTCACCTTGAAAAGCATAGGGAAAGTTTTTAAGAGCTCCCCTCTAGGAGTACCTGCCTCTAGGTGTTCTTGTAGTTGTGACAACCAGAACTCAAGATTTCTAGCTACACAAGAAGTGGCTAGAGCTGGCTTCAGGCCTGCCATTGATGCATCCCAGGCCCTCTTTAAGACTACGTCTGTTTTCCTGTCGATTGGGTCCTTTTAATGTTCCATATCCTCAAAGGCAAGGTCAGACGTTTCGACACTTTGGACAGTGGGGCGTCTAGTTTTGTTTTTTTATTCCAGACCGCCTCTGGGTTCTCGTCAAAGGGGAATCTTCTTTTAAGAGAATTTGGAAAGAAAGCTTTCTTATCCGGCTCGGCCCACTCCTTAAAAGGACAAGATCAGAAAGTACGCTATGTATAGGGAATACTTTCGGCTTCTTTTCCCCCAAGGGCCTCATACATCTTATCATGTCTGGACAACTGAACTTCTTACTCATCAATCCCCAGCGTATCATAAATAGCGCTCAACAGCTTGTCCACTTCCTTAAGGGACAGCTTGTATTTTGCGGCTTTGTTAGCTACAGCCTGATCCTCATCCCGGTCTGAGTCAGAAGATTTAGGCCTAACTAACGCGGGCTCTGCTCCCTGACTCTACGGGGCTCCCCGGAGCTGGATGTTGTAGGGCCTTGGTGAAGAGGGAATCGCAGCTGCACTACTGGTGGAAGCAGACGTGTTTACTCCCTGAGAGATTTAAAGGCTGACGCCATCTCATCTTTAAAGAAGCTAAGGAATTTTGCCAAAGGAGAGTCTGCCTCTGATTTTAATAATACAAAACCAAAAAGTCGCGCTAGTAGAAAAAGTGATATAAGGCTCCCAGTGCTAGGTACCACAAATCACAGTAGTGATACTACATAACTAGGTCAAAATATATAAGGTGCAAATTGAAGTGCTGTGAATATACATCAAGGAACAAATACAATAAAAAAAATGTGCAAATGCAGAGGAAATTCAGTTGAGAATGTCCAAAAACTGAGTGCAGTGGAAAAAAAAAAAAAAAAAAAAAGACAGGAAGGAGTGTCATGACCTCTAGTCTGATCAGGAAGACAACATTACTAATGGAAACATCTGGATACATGGATTAACACAAGAAAATGCCCTGCTGAGATTTTTGCTGAAGATCCCCACTAACGCCGAGGTATCCAGTGCCTGCCTGCGAGATCTTGGGCTGGGGTTACAGCGATCTGCTCAGTGTGGTCCCCTATAACAATGGACCAACGCTTTCTGGTTAGCGGCAGTGTTTTTCCATGGTGGAGGTTTCATCTTTGCACTTGTCACTGCAGTGTGGAATGTCACTACGCATCACCTTGGGATTTGTTTTTTTGCATTATGGACTTTCATTTTTCAATTATTCATTACATACGTAATTTTTTTTTTTTTGTTATTTCCACTGCACTCAGTCTATGGACATTCTCAACTGAATTTCCTCTGCATTTGCACATTTTTTTTATTGTATTTGTTCCTTGATGTATATTCACAGCACTTCAATTTGCACCTTTAATATTTTGACCTAGTTATGTAGTATCACTACTGTGATTTGTGGTCCCTAGCACTGGGAGCCCTATATCACTTTTTCTACTAGCGCGACTTTTTGGTTTTGTATTTCTGATTGGTGTCGTATAACACTCTGTAGTTGCAGCTCCATTTATATACCATATTTGTTAGCGCAATATTTTTTACACCTATTCTGATTTTAATAAGCCTGCAATACACTGCCTGCTATAGGCTTTGTTAGAGCCTGAGGATAACTTGTTCCCACAGTTAGGGCACTGTTTGCAGCCTGACTTCCCTTGGAGCCTCCTTAGCCTGTAAATAAAAATAGAGGATCTTCGCATCAAACCTCTAACCTCTTTGAACACCCGTGCTGCAACCACCACTACTGCATATTCCCGGGACAGTGAGGTATCCACCACCAAGGAGTATACTAGTCCCAGCCCTACAACTACCAACATGTAAAAACCACAGTACAGGGCTTGCCCAGCAGCCTACCTGGGTTTGGCTAGTGCCTGCATCCGCCGGAGTGTCCTGGGGATTCACCTCCATGGTCCCCCCTTCCTGCTTCGGATCCCACCGCTGGTCGGGATTAGTAGGCCCAGCCTGGGCTTTTCCCCTCATCCTTGCGCCCTGGGGACCCGGAACCGGAAGTCTTGGCGCACAGTGATGACGCGGTTCAGCCAGAAATGACCCAAACGGCGTCTCCCGCCCCTACCACGATCGCAGCAAGGAGCAGAGATGGACGAATCCACCTTCACAGCTCCTGGGGGGAACCTGCGTCACCCTGCCACTGGCACATCTCTGCACTGGAAGAAGGGGGGGGGGGGTAATGGGTCTGCTCCTGTTATGCTGGACGGTACCAGAACCCAAAGAAAAACGGTAAGACTTCGCTGGAGCCAACGGATAGGACCCAGACCCCAGTGCGGTCTCCACTCCCTTCAGGCAGCCCCTGAGAGATGAAGTCCCTCTCCTGGTTCCTCAGCAACATATTCCTCAGACGAAGGAAAAACAAATGACTGCCCAGGGGCCTGAGGGACCGCCTTTTGAACTGTGGCAATGTGTTTCCTGTGGCGATGGGAGGGACTTCATCTCTCAAGGGCTGTACTGGAAGACGACTGGGGAAAAAGCTATACCTGAACATGATTTAGAAACACCATCTTTTCTAGGCCAAAGCGCATTTAAAATGGTCTGTTGCAAAGTGGAAAATGTGGTCAAACTGAAATTTGACAACCATTGGAGCCACGACCTCTGGACTAAAGAGGAGAGGTACCTTCCAGCTTGTTAACAGTGCTCAGTTCAAAAGCCTGCATCTCTGATGGTATGGGGGTGCATATAGAATGGGCAGCTTGTACATCTGAAAAAGCACCATCATAGCTGAAAGATACAGCCAGGTTTTAGAGCAGCATATGCTCCCATTCAGACAGTGGGAGTTATTTACGAAAGGCAAATCTCCTTTGCACTTGTAGTGCAAAGTGCATTTGGAAATGCAGTCACTGTACATCCAAGGGGGACATGCAAGGGAAATAAAAAAACAGCATTTTAGCTTGCACATGATTGGATGATAAAATCAGCAGAGCTTCCCCTCATTTCAGATCTACCCCTCAGATTTAGCGACTGCACGTCGCACTTGTAGTGCAAAGTGGATTTGCCTTTCGTAAATAACCCCCAAGGTCTTTTTCAGGGAAGGCCTGGCATATTTCAGCACGACAATGCTAAACCACATACTGCATCTATGACAACAGCATGGCTTTGTAGTAGAAGTAGTCCAGACCCTTCACCAATTGAAAATATTTGGCGCATGATCCAGTTCTAACTGTATGTCGTACTCTACTCAACAATTCACAACAGGCTCCCTGGGTGATGAATGATTCACTTTTATCTTTCAAACCGATCCTCAGTGAAATTAAAGAAGCTACTATGGAATACTTTAGACTTAATGTAGGTTCGGTCTCATCCCCAATAACATTATGGGAGGCTTATAAAGCGGTCATCCGGGGCCGCGTTATTCGAATAGCGTCCCAGCGCAAGAGGGATAGAGTTCAGGCCCGACGTAAGTTAGAACAGACATTATAGGACTGCTCGACGGCCTTTAAAGTATCCCCCACCCCTGCCAACCGCAGAGCCTTAGACAAAGCCCATACCGACTTGGATTTATGCCTGACAGATGAGGCGGACCATACCTTACGTTGGGCCCGCCAGAATTGGTATTCTAAAGCAAACAAACCAAATGCGCAGTTGGCTAACAGACTGCGAACTTTTATACCGAAATTTACGCCCATATACCTGCGCACTCGTCATAATATCCTTACGGGAAATCCTCAGCGGATTTTGGAAGAATTCCATTACCGCCTTACTAAACTCTACTCCCCCCTAAATCATTCTTCAACACAGGGCCTGAATGATTTTCTAAGTAAATTATCTTTACCTTCCCTATCGGATCACCACATCTCCCTAATGGACCGAGATATACAGGTCTCTGAGATTCTTCAGTGCATTAAGAAACTGAAAGTGGGCAAAAGGCCAGGTCTGGACGGCTTCACTGCTTTGTATTATCAAAAATTTGCAGAGGTCCTGGCCCCACACCTAGCGACTATGAATAACTCGGTCAAAGGAGGTCATTCATTTTCCCTGGACTTGCTAACTGCTAAAACATAGTGATGATCCCTAAGCCAGACAAAGATCACTCCTCCTGGGCAAATTTTCGGCCAATCTCTCTAATCAACATTGACATAAAGATATTGACGAAAATTCTGGCCAATCATTTGAATTCCTTCCTACCGCACCTAATAAAAAAAGATCAGGTGGGATTTGTTCCCTGTAGACAGGCAAGTGACGCCATTCAACGACTCCTCCAGATCCAACATATAGTGCAGGAAAGGTCCCTGGGTACAATGTTTCTTTCATTAGATGTTAACAAAGCTTTCGACACCTTATCCTGGCCCTATTTGACACAGGTCCTTACACATTATGGTTTTGGCACCTCCTTTTTGGGTTGGGTCTCAGCAATATATCAATCGCCTCAGGCTAAAGTGCGGTATTATGGTTATGAATCGCCTACTTTCCCGATTAAAAGGGGAACACGGCAAGGGTGCCCACTCTCCCCTCTCCTATTTATACTAGCACTTGAACCCCTGGCGGAGGCCATACGCTCTCACCCAGATATCTCAGGAATAGAAATAGCAGGCACCGCACACAAGTTGTCCCTGTTTGCGGACGACATTTTATTAACCATTACTCAACCCAGAATCTCCCTCCCAAACTTATTCTCTCTCTTAGACACTTTCGCCTCGTTTTCGGGCCTTTCAGTTAGTCCAGCTAAATCTAAAGCGATGTCTATTAATCTTCGGCCCCCGGTAGTAGAAGCCTTGCAGTCGGCATTTTCGTTTCAGTGGTTATCCTCTTTACCCTATTTGGGTATTAAACTTACCCCGAAATATTCGGGATTATATCAGGTGAATTTTCCTCCTCTTTTCCGAAAGCTGGAGGCTATGCTGGCCTCTTGGTCCACACTCCCAATTTCGTGGTTCGGCAGAATAGCATCGGTTCGCATGACATACCTCCCTAAATTGCTCTATTATTTTATAGTTTTGCCAGTTCAAGTGCCTCCCCATATTATCCGAATACACCAATGTAAAATTATGCAATTTATATGGGGCCATAAGAGGCCCAGGATTAAGAGACAAGTCCTTTACGCACGCAGAGTCAATGGTGGCCTTTCAGTTCCTAACTTGCAAGCATACTATATAGCAGCGGGCATTGCCCCATTATCTCACCTTCATGCAAAGCAACAAATGCCACTATGGGCCACCATTGATTTGGTCAACCCTCACCCAACACCTTTAGCTTCTCTTCCTTGGCTTCCTAAAGCCCATCGCCCCCCTACCATAGGTCCCTGTTTGGCTCATTCCCTCAAATTATGGGATGGGGTTAAATGCTCAGCAGGCCTAATTTCTCCTCATCTCCCGTTACTCCGTCTCCTCCACTGTCCTTTATTTCAACCAGGTTGTGACAATCCGCTGCAATTTAAGTGGTGGTTGGATAATAGCTTCATAGATATCCATTCATTTTTCACCCCAACCAAGATCATCTCTTTCGCGGCCTTACGTTCTTCACATGATATCCCCCTTAGGGAGCATTACAGTTACTTGCAAATTAGACATTTTCTCAGACAACTCACAACATCCCATTCTGCCCCCTTTGTCATGACATCATTTGAAAGCCTGTGTAGATCACGCCCCCAATCCTCGGGTTTGATTTCTCTAATATATATACCGCAATAATTAACTCTAAGACAACATCATTGAGACCTTACCAACTCCAATGGGAGGTTGAGTTCGGGAAACAATTAGACCCAGGAGGACAGGCATAGTATGACTACTGCGCTATCTAAATGTTCCAAGAACGTTCTCTTCTTAGAGAATGCGTATAAAGTCTTCTATAGATGGTATTATACTCCGGCTAAATTAGCAAGTTTCATCCCATCTTACTCCCCCCTATGCTTTCGTGGGTGCTCACAGGAAGGCACGATGGCGCATATTTGGTGGACCTGTCCCAGGGTCTGCAGACTATGGGTTAGAGTATATGCACTATTACGTAATCTTTTTAATACTAACATAAAGCGGGATCCTTTTGAAGCCCTTTTATGGAAACCAAATGCAGAACTTCATCCTGAACGTCAGCTAGCAGCACAGATCTTCACTGCAACTAAACTTACCATAGCAAGAGCCTGGAAAACCCCGAACCTTAGTTTTGAAGCAGTTAAAAATACTGTGAATGATATCATGGTAAATGAGAAACTTACAGCCATATTGTTGGACAAACACAATAAGTTCCTCAGGATATGGCAACCCTGGGTGACTTACAATCGCCCATCAAGATTTGACCTAACGCTCCGCTCCTCCAAGCCTTCGTTGCCCCCACCCCAGGGCCCTTCCTTCCCTTCTCTTCTTTATACCCCCCTCCTTTTCTACTTTCAATTTCTTTCTCCTTCTCTTTATTTAGGCCCTCGGGCTTAATTCTACAATGTTCAGAAAATTTAACATAATCAATTTATTGCATTCAGAGGTATTTCATACTCTGAGGTTATTCAATTTAATCTAAATTTATTACTGGTTCTTTATATTTGCTTTTTTTTTAACATATATATTTCTTCATCTAAAGTTATGTATTGCAACAACATTTCGCATTGTAATTTTTAGTTATTCATGTATGTTTGCAATCATATTACTACGTACTGATATCATACCGCTACGCCAGAACATGCAGCGTGTAGCTATGCCTTGGTATGCAGTTTGGACTCGGCATTGAATCGCCTGTGTCCAGGCTTAAATCTTTGATCAATAGTTCCACCCACCGGATGTCAGCAGCCTTATACCAGTTAATTCATGATGTATCCATCACTGTTTTGTATTTTTCTGTTGATATATATTTTCAATAAAACCTTTTGTACAAGAAAATATTTGGCGCATTTTGGAACAAATACGACAAAGACGACCCAAGACTGTTGAGCAGTTAGAATCCTATATCAGGCAATAAATTGGACAACATTTCTCTCCCAAAAGCCCAGCAACTAGTCTTAATTCCCAGACGTTTAGAGTGTTAAAAAGGAGGAGATGCTCCACTGCCCCAGGTTTGAGATGTGTTGCTGCCATCAAATTTCAAAATTACCTTTTTTTTTTTTAAATGGTACATTTTCTCAGTTTAAACATTTTATGTGTTTTCTATTTTACACAGCATCCCACCTTTTTTGGAATCTAAATTTCACTCAGTAGCAGAATTCAGACCGAGGTAAACTGCAGAACAAGGAACTAAATCAGTTGTGCTAACAATGAGCATGCTGATAGGAGGGAGCAGAGTGACAAGCTAGGGGGTAGGGGTAAGTGCTAGTTGTATTACGTAATGGCTAAAAGAGGTATGCTGTATAACGTTACACCCTAAATGCATGTTACAAAAGGCAAATTTATCCTTTAAGCCACAAAATGATACGCATGTGAATGGAGATTAGAGTCTTTTTGGAAATTTGAGGCAAAAGTACAGAAAGTAATTGCTCAGTTAATGCATGGTCATGGAACACAGGATCACGTTTGTTCATTGTTCTAGTCCAGTTAGCTGTAGTCTACAACATTGGTCTTAACCTCAATCCTCAAGTACCCCCAACAGGCCATGTTTTGGGAATTTCTCAGATAAAATAGCTGTCCAAAATACCAAGCCATTGACTGATTTAAAGCACCTGTGCAAGATGAAGGAAAGCCTGCAAACATGGCCTGTTGGGGGTACTTGAGAACTGAGGTTGAGAACCACTGGTCTACAAGACCCAAATTGCAGTGCTAGCTGGTTGTAGAGCTGAGCCTTCAAGTGTAAAGAGCCTTTACGAGCATCTCAAAACTTCCAATCTGCAGAATCTTTGAATGAACATCTTCAGTTAGTACAGTGAAATGTTTGAGACTGAGATGGCAATTATCAGCACAGACCTGGTCTGATTTTCAGAGGAGTGAAAATCTTTTCTGGGTGGACCCAATCGTCAGATTTGCCCATTGTATTGGTTCATAAACTGGGAAGGTCTTTTCAGATTTGATAGGTCTTTTTGCAAGTCTACAGGAGCCTGGAGTTTTGGAACCCTGCACAGAGATGGCTGCAATAAAGCAGTTAGTCGTTTGAGAACATGTGACATGGCTGCAGAGACATCTGCCTTTGTCAGTTAGGCTGCTTGTTGCGTACTGTTCATAGGACTAGCGTAGGGTGCAGAAACCGGAGTGAAAATCAGATCCTGATGCAATAGAAGGGACGTCACTCGAGGTTAAAGTGATTGTAAAGCTTCTTTTTACATGTCAAAACGTACCTGCTCAGTGCAATGGTTTTGCACAGGGAAGCCCCGATCCTCCTCTTTCCCTATCCTATCTGACCAGGAATTTTGAGTTCTGCATGTGGTCTCAGTGCCCTTTTGAGGGAGTATTGGCAGATGGGAGAAAAAATTTAAAAAAAAGGCAAATAAATGTGCAGCTGAACCCAAAGCACTGCATACATTCAGGTAAGTACAATGCACAAAGACCTTTTGTGTCTCTTTTTAGGGAAACAAACGTGTTCCTTTTAAAACCCATTTATTATTCAGCATTTCGTTATTAGGAACCTCCTTTGACTACCGCAGGTATACTTTACCTGAAAAAAATAAACAACACACTCTAGTAGCCACCGAATGTCACAAAGAGCAAGAGCTATCTATCATGTATTTTGTGCTTACAAAAACGGAAGCAACAACATGTTTGCTTCGTCTGGAGAAGTTTTTAGTATCCAGCTTTAAAAGTCATAAAATACAAAATGTAATAACCGTCTACAGTAAAAATACAGGGACACATTGAAAACTAAAACAATTTATTGAACAAGTTTTAGTGTTTAAATTTAACACACTTCAGAATCAGATTAAAATAGACATACAATATACAGGTTCATCTTGTTTTATAAGATAACAGTAGCCAGCTTATTAATTACTTCCATACATTTCATGTATTTAACAAAGGGATGTGTGTAACATAGGTGAACTAATGGAACAAATAAAAAGTAGGCACTATAAGTTGCCAGTATTTACCACAACTGTTTCAAGTAGTTCTCTGCAGCACCCTACATATGATATGCCATTTCCAATTTTCACAAACAATAGGCACACCCCTAGCATCCTCAGCAACACTCCAGCCTGTTGATAGAATGAACAGGTATGAGGCCTTACAGTATGGGAACAGGAGCATGCCTATCCTTCACTACCAGGAAGTGGCAATTTGCAACATATATTTGGGAAGCCCCCATGGTGCACCCAAGTGCCTTTTTGAAACACTTATAAGTACTTCAACATTATGCTGCCTGGATTTTTCAAGCTTGTCCCCCCCCCCCCCACAATTCCTTAAAATTTAGTTTTGGTATACAATGCCAGAGAACAGCAAACAAAATGTCAAATTTATAGGGAAGACTGCTGAGATAATACTATAGTAAGAACGGCTTGGGTTCAGGTAATCCAAATACCCTAACTTACCAGAACTGTTCCAGAGTTGCTTCCAACATGCAGAAAGTCTCTTAACTAGAGACAAAGCTTCTGCAGGCATCTATAGTTACAGGTAAGTACAGTTGAGTAGGCATATAAAAAAGGCAGGTGGAGAAAACCTGTAACATTTTACACATTCCAGCTTGAGTTATGAAGTTCATGGAAGAAGACAAAACATAATTAAAAGAACACGTACCAGCAATTACATGCGGTCTCAAAATAAGTTAATTACGGAGTGGGGTAAAAATGATTTCAGAAAACTATATAGCATTCTGCCTTTAAAAAACAATTACAAAAAGGTCTTCTACACCAGTGTCCTTTAGGCCTTGTACACAAGGATTGCAGCTTACACAAGGGCATTTACAATCTGCTTTTGGAAGCCTTCAAAGAAAAGGGTTCCCAGTTTTGAAAGATTTACAGGAAACGTTCACCTTAAAAAAAAAAAAAAAAAAAAAAAAATTGCACATTTGCAGGTTAAAAAAAAAAAAAAAATTCCCCTAAAGAGCTTGCAGAGCTCCGCACACCCAAACCATTTTCAAATTGTGACAGCAGGGAGAGGATCCCCCACCCGCTGTCACAGGGAGGGGGGGGGGGAAATCAAGGGAGAGACTGCAGATGTTGGAACATGTTACATGTTCCACCCTAAAAATGGGTGGAACATATTCCAAAAGGTGAACTTATCCTTTAACACATATTAATCAGAATAGGGAATGTTGGCTGCCACTTCAACACTCTGAACAAGTATTGCCGCAGTTTACTGGAACCTAGCGTCAGCCAGAACTCCCAATGAGATCCATCCAAGAAATCACCAACAACTTAAAGGGTGCTTTAGAGGCATTAAGAATGCTTACATCTTACCATACTTTGCAAAAACCATGCTGTACAGGTTGCATTTCAGTAAGCCATTGTGTAGTGGGGCCCCCCCACACCAAGTCACTCTTGCAGGCTCCCTCCATCAGTGCGATTATCCCTCCAGAGCCTCCTTGTTAAGGTGGTCCTTGCCATTGGCACACACATTACTGCTTTAGTACAATGGAGGACAATTAAGCCAGCCCTGCTTGTAATGGCGCTGAGGGACCACCCAAAGAATGGAGTGTCGGGGAAAAAGCAAGAGTGCTGGAACGGGGGACTAGAGTAAGCAATATCACCCAAGCCTCTATCCCCATAGTTAATGTGTTGGGGGGGGGGGGGTTTGTAGGCTTCATGCTAACACCTTGGCTGGCTGGAGAAAACAAAAAGAAAAACTTTTTTTTTTTTTTAAATTCTTGTGTTGGACTTTGAACTTTTCCGTCCAAGTTCAAGCTCATTAATTTATTTTGCAGACCAGGAATATGTAGTGTATATGCTCTCAAGAAACCTTGCGATAATACAATGCTTGAAAACTCACCCAAATTACACACAATCACTTCTACAAAAAAAAAAGAAAAAAAATCTTATACTCACTGTTAAATGCAACCCTAAACCAATTATGACAATTCACCTTGCCCACACTCCTTGCTGCTGCCCAGCTGAACCTGCCACTAAGCTATTAATTTCAAACATAGCACCAGCAGCCTTTTGCTTTTCCAGAAGCAGCAAGGAGGAAGAACTTGGTGGGTTTGGTTAGATTTCTGGTTCCAAAAAATAAAATTATAGTGTAAAATAATTTACACAAGTTTGTCACTAGTTTCCCTAGGGAACAAATTGTTCCGATGGGTACATGTGACACATTAAGAGGTATGCAGGTTTAAATTGAAAGGAGTATTACCATGAAGAGCAAACATGTTCTACCTTATACAGTTTCCTGCTAGACATATTGAACACAATTGTTAATTGAATAGTTTTTATGATAGCTTCAGTGACAAAATTATAGATTCCAAATGCAGCCAGTATATGACAAATGTACCAGTATATATTGTGGTGGGGGGGGGGGGGGGGACTAGGACTGGTGAACTGGTCATTTGAAATAAATTTAACAGACACATAGTATTGTTTCTACGAATGCCTGATACCTGGGGTGTCTCCATGGAAAAAAAAAAAAAAAAATTGTGCATGTTATAAAAGAAAGAATTTTTGGCTGCCAGATCCTCTGCCATTTTTTCTACAGCTAGTATTCACTGCCTTGAGGTGAAGGACAAATGGGGTTTTGAGTTTTTTTTTCCCCCCTGAATTAAACACTCAACTCTAGCAAGCTTTCTTGGCAGCTTTGATGTATTCAATAAACTTGGGGAAAAAAAAAAAAAAAAAAAAGAATCATCCACAGCAACCAGATATATTAGCTCTTTGCACTAGTACGACTAATGAAAGTTTATCTGTGACTGGATGCTAAAGTGTCTGCAAATTATTAATTATTAAAAGGAAACCTTAAAGTGGATGTAAACCCTCACATATACCCAGTGAAGTGAACAGCCTCAGATGATACACAGAGATTAAACAAATTCTCATACATAAGTTTTATTTGTATATCTGCTGTCTTCAGCTTTATATACCATTTACAAAAGTGCACGTCCTGTTAGAATTTTCTCTTCCTGATTCACCTGTGGGTATGGATTCTTGCTATACACTGAGAAAGAGGAGGAAAGGCACACACCCCCTCTCCACAGAAAAAAGGAAGAAACTATGCAGAGCTGTGCTGTGAATAGACCAGCTTTCTGCTAATCTATTTATAGCACCCACCCTGACAAAATTCAGCATGGTTTTATCACAGTTAACGGAGAACTTATCAGAAGTTATGCTGATAACAGAAGAACGGAGCAGGAGAAAGCTATGGGACTTAGGGCTTTGAAGAGAGATAAGAAAACACTGCAGATATATGTGCCCAGCTCAAAATTTTAGGAAAGGGATTTACATCTACTTTAACTAAAAGTAGTAACAGGAGCTGCCATTGCTGACCTAATACTGTAAAATTATAATCCACTCTAGGCTCCTGCTTCACTTAACACTGACCTTGGATACAGGGAACTCCCTCAGCCGATCTCACACCTTCATTATTGAATAGGGCTTAGGAATCATCAGGTGCTAAAGCAACAACCGGGTGGAACTGGAAACATCACAGATCAAATGTATATATTTGCCACACACCACTGATCGAATAGCGGGCAAAATCTTTATTGCAGAACAATCACATTACATGCCTGATGAAGGGGTCCTGCGATGCTCTGAAATGTTGCACTATGTCCCTTGTGATGTCATCATTCTGCAATAAAGATTTTGGATGCTATTCAATGATCTGTGGGGTGCTGGAAAATATGTACATTTGACCTTCCTTACTGAAATGAAGGCTGCACAGAGAACTCCCACAGTAAGTACTTTATCCTCTCAGCATCCTCACCATCTGCCATGCTCCCTACCTCTGACACGGCGCTTAAAAAAAAAAAAAAAAAAAAGCTTAGTAAAAAGTGATAGGTAAGAAGGAGTTTATGCACAGCATCTCTGGATCACTAGCAACTAGTAAACATCAGGCACTTCTCAGCAACTCCACACACCTCTAGAGTGGCATTCACTACACAGCATCTACATACATTCACAGCGCCTTATCACTGCAATCACAATAGTGGATCTGGCAGGGCTGCATGCTCAATCTACCAGCTGAGGGACCACAAAGCCCAACCAGACCTGACCTCTTTTGTGGGCGCTTGCACCTGCTTTACTGATTGACAATGCTGATCTACAGCGTGCTGCTGTTGCTGCCAAAGACCAACGCTGTCTATAACATCCCAATTATGTATTTGCTTCCTTGTTAGCAGTGTGGTCAGACAACTGGGTTGGTGTAGCACAAGGTATCCAACCACAGCACAGATTTTTTTTTTTTACCTTGTTGCAGGATAGAGAGAATATAAAATTTTATATATACCGTATTTATCGGCGTATAACACGCACCCCAAGTTTAGGAGGGAATTATAAGGAAAAAAATGTTTTAAAAGGAAAAAAAAGCTTGTATTTAAATGCCCATCAATGCAGCCTTGCACAGCGTCCATCTGCATGCTTGTCCAGTGTCATTTGCAGCCTTGCAGTCAGCAGCCTTAGTGTCATTTGCAGCCTTGCTCAGGCTGCACTTAAACTGCAGTGACTTTTCATTGTCACTGGAGTTTGAAAATGGCTCCCCTGCGGTCCTGAGCTTCAAAATCGCCGACCGCAATTTGAAAATGGCGCCGCCGGCGCCAAAATACACAGAGCCGGTCCTCGGCTCTTCTCGCTCACTTTCGGCTCCACTCGTAGTCCCGCCCGGGATGGGCGTGACTGTAAGCGGAGCTATCTGAACCTAGCCGAGTACACTTGGCTAGGTTCGGGCGGCGCTCGAGTGAAGCCGAAAGTGTCCGAGAAGAGCCGAGGACCGGCTCTGTGTATTTCGCCGCCGGCGCCATTTTCAAATCGCGGTCGGCAATTTTGAAGCTCAGGATCGCAGGGGATCGGCGTATAACACGCACCCGCGATTTTCCCCTGATTTTAAGGGGGAAAAAAGTGAGTGTTATACGCCGATAAATACAGTATATTTTTAAAATAAGAATATGTCAGTGAACAGACACTATTATTGGGAATATAAGTTCATGAAAATAAAAAATAAGAATATTCCAAACAGTGTCTGCGTCACATTCGATGAAAAATAGTCCAATTTAAAAAAGGGAATTCAAATAAAGTCCCTGGTTTTAGAAGGATGTTACAGAGATGCAATATATCAGGATTTATGTTTGTAAACATCTTTAAAGCGATGATGTGTATAAAGAACCCTCCTTACCCATTACCCCACAAATCTATAAAAACAGCTCATTTAAGATTCAGAACTCCTGATCTATGCACTTGTTATAGGGAGCTATGCATGGTGAAGGTTTACAAAGATTGTTCATTAATCACTTCCCATCCCGCGTAAAGTAATATGATGGCCGCAAGGTGGCTCTCTCATCCTGGACGGCCCTCATATTTCGTCCTAGGCCGTCCAGGGCCCGCAAGCCCGTTGCGTCACTCGGGAGCCGATACTTGTGCCCCGCAGTTCCGATGTCCACTGGGCACCCGCGATTGCTTGTCACAGAGCAGGGACGTGGATCTGTGTGTAAACACACAAATCCACATCCTGTCAGGGGAGAGGAGACAGATCGTGTGTTCCTTTTATATAGTCCCCTCCCTCCGCAGTTAGAAACTCCCTAGGTAACACATTTAAACCCTTGATCAACCCCTAGTGTTAGCCCCTTCCCTGCCAGTGACATATATACAATAAACAGTGCATATTTATAGCACTGATCGCTGTATAATTGTCAATGGTCCCAAAATAGTGTCCAATTTGTCCGCTGCAATATCAGTCCTGAAAAAAAATAAAATAAATAATATTCGCAGATCGCGGCCATCACTAGTAAAAGAAAAAAAAAATAATGCCATAAATCTATCCCCTATTTTGTAGACGCTATAACTTTTGTGCAAACCAATCAATATTACGCTTATTGCGTTTTTTTTTTACCAAAAATATGTAGAACGCATATCGGCCTAAACTGAGGAAGAAATGGGTTTGTTTTTTGTTTTTTTTAATTGGGATATTTATTATAGCAAAAAGTTAAAAAAACATTGTGTATTTCACAAAGGCAGAGGGGAGCAAATACCACCAAAAGAAAGCTCTATTTGGAGGGGGAAAAAAAAGGATCAAAATTTCAGATGGGTACAGTGTTGACAATTGTCATTCAAAATGTTATAGTGCTGAAAGCTGAAAATTGGTCTGGGAAGGAAGGGGGTGAAAATGCCCTGTATTGAAGTGGTTAAATAAAGAGTATTTCTCTCAGTCATATACACTCTGCTTTTATTATATCTCAACATAGTAATGGTAACACTCAAGTAATGCTGTACTGAGACTTTCACTGCCAATAACAAAAACACTGGTGTTCTCGCTGTCTCATGACCCATAGCAGCACTTAGAGATCTGGGGGTCAGACTTCTCTAGCTACATACTTGATCCAGATAAGCGACTAAAAGTAGTTTAGGAAAAGACTTTCAGGTCACGATCAAATTCAGATCAGCAACTACAGCACACATTTTAGTTCTGATTTTATTGGTGCTAAAACAGCAGATATTTATTAAGCCAACACTGATATACCAGCACCCAAACTGAATTTCCAATGTTACAGAGCTCAGTATATACCTGCACATCAGTGGCAGAACTAAGCAGACCTGCAGCTTAGCTGTGTGCCTCCAGTGTACTTAAAACTTCTGCTGCTCCCTTTATGTCTCCAATGACCAGAAGAGGGCTGTTGGGGAAAAACAAGCTTCATTTCTGACCTGCCAACTACGCAGCCATTTCTACAAAGGATTGATTTCTTATTTAATCCTAATGATGTGCATTATAAATGTAATGTAGAATAGTCCAATAAGTCTATCAAAAAGAATGCCTTTTCATATACAAGCCCAATTCCAAAAAAAGGTTGGGTCTCTAAAAAATTTACATTACAAATAGAAATGCAATGATATACAAATCTCAATCCTAGATTTTATTCACTGTACCATTTTAAAAAAAAATAAAAAAATAAAAATCACTGTCTGAACACAATTCACCGTGACATCCAAAAATGCAAGGAGGAAGCCATATCTGAAGATGATCCAGAACTGTCTTCTCTGGGCTTAAAGCGCATTTAAAATGGTCTGTTGCAGAGTAGGAAACTGTTCCATGGTTAGAGAAATTTTACATTCTTTTTGGAAACAATAGGCCTGTATCCTCTGAAATAAAGAGGGAACATCCTGGCTTAACGCTCAGTTCAAAAGCTTGCATCTCTGATGGTATGGGGGTGCATAAGTGCTTATGGAGGGGGCAGCTTGCACATCTATAAAAGCACCATCAATGCTGAAAGATATCTAGGTTTTAGAGCAGCAGATGTTCCCATCCAGATTACTTCTTTCAGGAAAGGCTTAGTTCAGCGGGACAATGCTAAACAGCATACTGTATCCGACAACAGCATGGCTTTGTAGTAGAAGAGTCCAGGTGCTCAACTGACCTGCCTACAGTCCAGATCTTTGCGCCAAATATTTTTATTTGGTGATCTTGAAACTAAAAATATGACAAAGACGAACCAGGACTGTTGGAGCAGTTAGAATCCTATATCAGTCAGGAATAGGACAAACATTCCTTTTGCAAAGTTCCAGCAACTGGTCTCAGTTCTCAGGCATTTACAGTGTTAAAAGAAGGAGGGGATGCTACACTGTGGTAAACTTTGAGACGTGTTGCTGCCAACAACTTCAAAATGACCTCATTTTATTCTTAAAATGATACCATTTCTCAGATTATACATTTGATGTTTCTATTGTGAATAAAATATTGGTTTAAGAGCAGCGGCGGCCCCCCAGAATATAAAGCACCAGCTGCTACCGTTTGAGATTTGCAAATTAATGAATTCTGTTTTTAAGTCGATTTTACACAACGTCCCAACTTTTGGGGAATTGGGGCTGTAAGTAAAATATTATAAAGAGATGTACAGTAGGTTAAATACCTTAATATTCTTCAAAACAATACCATTAAAGAGACTTGATAAATTATCTGGGAGAGAAGTAACATTTGAACATCAAGTCCCTGTCAAGTCTCTACAGCTGCTGCCCATTGTGAAGATTTCTCTGTTATGTTTTGTCTGACAGGTACCAGACAAAAAGGGATCAGAAATCCCCTCAATGGGGACAAAGACCCAATAAAACTTCTTGTTCTCACAGAGTAGTGAACAGTTTGTACCTGTCAGGTTTCATTGTTGTCTGTGTCCCCACTGGGGAAATTTCCCCTCAATCCATTTTGAGATGACAATTTTCAGATAGGGTACAAGATATAAATACAAATACTGTGAAAGAAAAAAAAAAAGGTTGGACAGGAGCTAGGCTTCAAGTTGTACATTCCCATGAAAGAACAAATAAAGTGGAAGTAAACGCTAAAATAATTTAGCTTAGAAATGTTTTTTACTCCTCATGCCCATACTGCCTAATGTTTGTAAACGTCCTGTGTTATTTGAATCTTTTTAATCCGCTTCAGTGTGGCTGTGTGACCTGTAAGCTCTGGCTCCCCTGTGTCAGTGCAGTAGATGAGGGAGCACCAACAATGGGGAGCCAGCGGGTAATGTCACAGCTCTGGGAATTTGCTTGCCGACAGGTAAGTTGCAGCTTACAGAGAAGAGAAGAAAAAAAAAAAAAAAAAAAAAAAAAAGGATTTACACTAATCTTTTTTAAACAGTATGAGGAGAGTGGCAACTTTATTTTAACCAGACTTTTGCTAGCCTTTATTTCCTCTTTAAACCAGTGGACAGACTTCTATTACACCTAACAGTAGGGAGAATTCACGTTCTTTTGTGGGATGAAACAGTTTTTTTTACTTCACCTTATTCACTAAGTTAAGTGAAAATTCACTTTGCAAAAGTACCAATGTGCAAGGTAAATTAAACAAAAATTTCCTGCACACGATTGGATGGTATAAGTCAGCAGAGCTCCCTTGCGTCACAAGAATGTACATTCCTACAAAATAAAAAGATTTGATGTTAACGTGTTTTTTTTTAAGCCTAAAATATTCTTCTGATATGATTTAAAGTTATAGGTCACTGGCAGACATAGATCCACTTCGAGGTAAGGAAGTTGACCTCTGCATCACCTGATGCATTTGTCAGCTACTGAGTAAGCATGTCAGTTACATGGTTTCAAGAGCCAAAAAAAATCTTTTCAATCAACCACTTCAAAACCGGCCATTGTATATAAACGTCCTCACTTTGGGGGCCCGGAGAAAGAATCGGCCGGCTCCGGATGAGGACAATAGAGATTTACCAGTCATTTCTATGACCGGAGGCCCGGGCGCAGCATTATGACGTCACGCCCGGGTACCCGGAAATAAACGAGGCCGCGACCCAATTGCAGTGATGTGCGTTAAAAAAGGCCGTACTTTTGCCAGTGCAGTGCAAGGCACTCCATTGCCTTGCACCACGTGGCAACTGATAGAACTGTGACATTTCAATAAAGCTTGTTAAAAAAAATATTAAAATAATGAACAGTGCGATGCACCACATCACCACCGCAGTGATTCCACTGCATTGCACATGAGCCACTGTTTTGAACGCAGCAGCTGATATTAATAGACTTTAAACTACTGACCAACTATAGTCCATAAAAAAAAATAAAAAAAAAAATACTGGTATATGGGCATGTTTAAGAAAAGCAATGGAGCCATCTACAAAATTATCAGACATACAGCTACCTCCTAGAACTATTCACCTAAACCTTCAGCATATATGTGCTTCTCAGGGTCTACCCATGCAACCAATAAAATGGCAAAGGAATAGCCATTTTTCATGGACCACTGTTGGAAAACTTAAAGCAGTACATTGTCTATAGCACTGAACATCTAAAAAGGGCAGAAAACAGGATCCAGCACCACTGCCCAATGAGGAACAGTACTAGTGCAAGGCATAGAGAAAATAGTGGAAACTCTTCACAGTAGTTTTGCAAACCAACATAACATATTGAATATAATTCCATCACCAATTTGCTGCACACACCAGCTAAAAACTTTTTAGTGAAAAAATAAATATAAATGTTTAATTTTATATTGTGAGCTCTAACAAATCGTTTTATTGCATATGGATTTTTTTTTGTATTCAGTCTATTGCTAATTAGATACCTGTACTGAATATTAAATTTCCACATCACTGGTTAAAGCAGTTCAACACTAGTCCTGAATAATAACATCATCATCCTCCTCCTCCTCATCTTCAACGACACAGATTTCAACCTCATCTGGATCCTTTGATTTATAAGAAAACCAGTGCAGTACTTGCTGATGGCTTAAGCCAGATGCTGTAACTAATTCCCCCAAGTCCTGCTCATCAAACTGATCATGTACACAAAGGTAGTTTTCCAAAATATCATATTTCTTTTGAAGGGAGGATGAAATAGGGCGTTGAGGAGTCTTAGATTTTGAACAATTTTTTACACGAAGTTTAAAATTGGATACTTTTTGCACAAGTTTTGATTTTCCAGAAAAAGATGGTTCATCATCAGAAATGTCCTCACTTACTACAGTGTTTCCCGAATGTTGACTAGATGATGCTATCACATCATCATTAGGCACCTCTACAGCAGAAGACATTGCTGGTGACCCATCACTTAGCCTTCCATTAACATTTCCAAAATGCTGTGGTTCATCTAACCAGGTGGGACGCTCTTGCATACTGTTACGGAACCACCTCAGCTGGCCATGTTTAAGGGCATAGCGTGTATCTCCAAACCATTGTATAATATCTGCTCTTGGTAGTCCACTAATTTCCTCAAGCCTCATGTAGTCTTCACGTGTAGCCCACTGGCACTTCAAAAAAAAAGATTTGAGAATTTGCAACTGTTGCTTACTTTTTCGTTGGCGCCTCATACCTGGCACATTATCCTCTCTCCTAAGGTTTCCATTGTGATCAATATAACCTGACACTTGCACTTCTTCGCCATTGCTCATATTCCAAGAAGACGACATTTGTTCTTCCTCAGAGGGATAATATGAAACTGATGAGTTCAGGTCTCTTCCATCCACTCCCAAAACCATGGCAGTACCAGATGGTTTAACTAGATTATCAGGACCCTGCCTTTTCTTTGGACGAACATTTGACATGGGAGAATGGTGTTTAGAATCACCTGTAATGTCCCTGCTGGAGCGTTTTATTCCTTGTAAAGGGGTACTTTCATTTACTATAACAGGTTCTTTGTCTGGACGTTTACAGCTTAATCTCATCTTCTTAGGTTCTGGGGTATTATAATCTGGTGATGAACAAGAATGAGAGGCCACGGCTTGCCTTGCTCTTGCTTTTAGAGCAGGAATTGAAAACTCATCTGATCGGAGAACATTAGACTTTTTGGCTAGGGCGATCAACGGCCTGAAATGCAATTGCTCTTGATTATAATTGAGCCGTGCCCGTGTCTCTTCAATTTCTTCTGGAGACCAGCTGATTCCGCAACGAATTCTCTGTACCATGAACCAGTTTTTCACTTTTTCCATTTGTAAACCGTACCGTAGTGATAGTAAAGCAATTTCTGGCATGCTTGGGTATGGAAAGAAGCTAAAGGTACTGATGAGCTGAGGGTGATCATCCAACTCCTCAGTCAGCTCTGCCCGAGACCAAATCACTTGAAGATCATCAGAAACAGGAGGCAGGCACAGGAATCCAGAAATGTCTTCCGGATACAGAACAGGTGCTTTGGTAGAAGTGGGAGGCATTATCCAAATAGTACCGTCAACGTCAGGTTGTGATTTTCATCAGTGAGCAGTTTATCTGAGAAAGGACCAAAATTCTTATTTCCAGCAGGATCAGAAAACTGCAAAGACAAAACAGTGTAAACGTCATAACATTTTCAAGCAATTTAATATGTTTAGTATGAAAAGCACTAACACCTATACGGAACACGTTTAACCCCTTCAATACCGGGCCAATTCTGACACTCCTCACAAACATGTAAAAATTATTTTGTGATAGGTTACTTGGAACCCCCAACCTTTTTTTTTTTTTTTTTTTTTTTTTTTAAAGCCAAGGCTCTATAAAATAAAATGGGTGTTGCAATTTTTTAAAATTCACATGGTATTTGCACAGCGGATTTTAGAACATGATTAATTTGAAAAAATACACACGTTAATATTATTGCACACAAACAATAACCAATTTTTTTGGTACAATGTAAAAAGATAATACACCAAGTAAATAGAAGGCACCCTCTGCTAGCAAAACACAATAGTGTTGCAGACAGTCCGTGTTTGTGAGCAAATCAAGCGATTTTCTTTCCTTCCACTGGTGTGACGATCTTTTGGGACGTGTCACAGGTCCCAGAAGATTGCCTGGCCACCGAGAAGGTGCAGTACGCACCCTGCTGTGATGCCACAAGCTGTCCGGGTGCCCACACTTGCAATGACTGCGCCGAGGAGAGGGAGAGGAGCGAGGCTTCAGGTGGCCGCATCGCTGGATAGTGGAACTGGTGAGTGTGTTTAACCCCTTCAGATACGCGCTATAGCCAAATGACGGCTACAGCGCGGATCTGCTTTGCTGGAAGGCAGTCAATAGACGTCCTCCCCTTTGCACGCTCGCCACGCCCCCCTGAAGGGCGTGCATGCTGTGATCAACAAGACTCGGGTGATCACAGATCGGCGTAAGGGGTCGAGCCTGGCCCCTTACCACGTGATCAGCTGTCGGCCAATGACAGCTGATCACCTGATGGGAACAGAAGATCAGTAATCTTTTTTTTTTTTTCCCTTTATATTTTGTTAATAAATTTTGCAAACAGGTAGATGCATGCTGATGGGTGGCACTGGTGGGTGACACTGCTAGGCAGCACCAATTGCTGGCACTTATGTACTGGTGGGCACTGATTCGTGGCACTGGAAGGCGGTACTGGTGGGCACATATGAGGCCACTTCGCGACCGATGTCCGACTTTATCTCCCCACGCTGTAAGCGTGAGAAGAAAAACAAAAAGAAAAAAAAAAAAAAAACAAACAAAAAAAAGAAGGAACGATTACTGATCTTCTGTTCCCATCACGTGATCAGCTGTCATTGGCCGACAGCTGATCACGTGGTAAGGGGCCAGGATCGACCACTTACTCCGATCTGTGATCACCCGAGTCTTATTGACTCAGGTGATCACAGCACGCACGCCCCTCAGGGGGGCGTGGCGAGCGTGCAAAGGGGAGGACGTCTATTGACGGCCTTCCGGCAAAACAGATCCGCGCTGTAGCCGTCATTTGGCTATAGCGCGGATCTGAAGGGGTTAAACACACTCACCAGTTCCACTATCCAGCGATGCGGCCACCTGAAGCCTCGCTCCTCTCCCTTTCCTCAGGGCTGTCATTGCAAGTGTGGGCACCTGGACAGCTTGTGGCTTCACAACAGGGTGCGCACTGCACTCTGTGGCCAGGCAATCTTCTGGGACTTGTGACGCGTCCCAAAAGATCGGAGGGAGGGAGGGAGAGAGAGTAGAACAAAAGAAAGAAGGGTTATTTACTGCTGCATGATTCTGGCTAAAATGAGAATCACAATATTTTTTTGCTTCGAGTACAGATCACGATTCTCTCGGCGTAACTTCATCTTTCACATTATACAAAAAAAAAATTGGGCTAACTTTACTGTTAAGTTTTTTTTTTCCATTGAAGTGTATTTTTTCCCCAAAAAAATTGCATTTGAAAGACTGCTGTGCAAATACAGTGAGTGTGACATAAAATATTGCAACAGCCGCCATTTTATTCTCTAGGGTCTCTGCTAAAAAAAATATATACTGTTTGGGAGTCCGACTCCTAACTAATTTTTTAGCAGAAAATACGGATTTTAGTGTCAGAAAAAAGGCTTAAGTGGTTAAACTGACCTCATTTGCAGACAGAAGTTCTTCCCTTTGATTTAAAAGAACAAAATGTTACAATGTTTCTCTTCATCTCCCAACGCTAAGGAATGTTGATAAACATTTGCTGGCTTTTTAGGACGGCTCTGCATGCTTTACATAGAATCGTGAAACGTCGGATTAAGATCGTGAGGGGGACTTAAATCGAGATCGCAATTTAACGATTAATCGTGCAGCTCTATGCTGCTCCAAAAAAAAAAAAAAACCTGAATACTGGGCTGAGCGCACGCACACACCCCAACATAAAATATCATAAATCTCATAAGTGAAGGGAGTGTAAAACAGTCCAGGTCTACAAAAATGGTTTTTCTAAGTGGTAAATCATGCTCAGTGATTAACAAGGAGAAGTCAGCACCAACTTGATCAGAAGGTGCTACCCACACAGATATTGACACCTCTTACCGGACAGGGTTGATCTTCAATTAAAAAACAGGTTTTTCCACAGAGCAGCCTTGATCCTCTTCTGGAGTCCCTTGCTCTCTGCTCACAGGGATTGACTAACAGCAGCAGGAGCCAATGACTCCTACTGCAGGTGAGCCTCCTGTGAGGTGAGAGAAGAGCAGCGCTCTTGCAGAGGTGCACAACACTGCATCGAGATCAGGATCAGGTATGTATTTGTATTTCAGGGGGCTGACATGGGAAGTTTTTTTTGTTTGTTTTTTTTTAATGCAAAGAAATCATAAAAGGTAAAAAAACTACAAACCTTTACAACCACTTTAAATATGCACTCTGAAATGTTAATGAAGCTTTATAGTCGTGCTCTTTTCTCTTATTTAGATGGTACAAGGATGGTGCCTCTGAATGTGGCAAAAGCAAAGGTGGGGTCAGCAAATACAAAAGAACTGTATAGAATAACAGCCGATTTGCAAACAAATGAGCGAAAAGAGCAGACACTGATCATCAGTCAGTCCCCTGGAGTGACGCATTTGCATTAAGCTGGGTAGGCAATAGTAGAATTTCGAACTAAAATTTGTACAACAATTCTCAGAACATTCGAATGCCATTTAAATGTAGTTCAAGATTGTTTTAAGCACTTCAGCCCCAGAAGAATTTACCCCCTTCCTGACCAGTGCGTTTTTTGCTATTCGGCACTGCGTCGCTTTAACTGACAATTGCGCGGTCGTGCCAAATGGCTCCCAAACAAAATTGACGTCCTTTCCCCCCCCCCCCACAAATAGAGCTTTCTTTTGGTGGTATTTGATCACCTCTGCGGTTACTTTTTGCGCTATAAACAAAAAAATAGCGACAATTTTGAAAAAAAAAAAAAAAAACACGCATTATTTTTCGCTATAATAAATCAGTTTAGGACGATATGTATTCTACATATTTTTTTTTTTCCCCCCAAGAAGCAATAAGCGTTTATTGATTGGTATGCGCAAAAGTTATAGCGTTTACAAAATAGGGGATAGTTTTATGGCATTTTTATTAATTTTTTTTTTTATTTATTTATTATTTTTTTTACCAGTAATGGCGGCGATTTTTATTTTGACTGCGACATTATGGCGGACACATCGGACATTTTTGACACAGATTTGGGACCATTGTCATTTATACAGCAATCAGTGCTATAAAAATGCACGGATTCCTGTGTAATTGACACTGAAGGGGTTATCCACTAGGGGGCGGGGAGGGGTTAAGTCAGTACTAGGGAGTGTTTTCTAACTGTAGGGGGGATGGGCTATCTGTGACAAGTCACTGATCTCTGCTCCCGATGACAGGGAGCAGAGATCAGTGACACTGTCAGTAGGTAGATTGGGGAGATGCTGTTTACATCAGCATCTCCCCGTTCGTCCTCTCCGTGAGGCGATCGCGGGTATCCCCGCGGCAATAGAGTCCTTGGGACCCGCGATCCGACTCACGGAGCTCCCGGCCAGCGTGCGCCGCCGCGCACGCAATGGCACGGTGGGAAATTCAATGGGACTTACCTGTACGCCGATTTGCCCAGCCGTGCCATTCTGCCGACGTACATCGGCGTGCGACGGTCAGGAAGTGGTTAACATTCAAGTTTGAAATGAATGGGCTTTACTGAACGAAAACCACATACACGATTATAGAAATTTGTATATTCAAAAAAAAAAAAATAAATAAATCCATACTGCTCCTTCAAATTTTCTCATCACTGGTCGAAAACCAACATAGTTTTGACCCCACTAATGATTAGAAAAAAAACTAACTTACCACGTTCTTACAACAAGAAATGCTCAGCGAATTCTACTTTTGTATGCCTAGCTTTACAATGCTTCACTACAAACATTTTATTTATAGTGCCAAGGCAGAACTTGGTTCAAAAAAATAATCAGCTTTTGTACGGTGAAATTATTTTGTGCAATGGCAGCTATTCATTTATATGTCTTTTATATGCATTAGAATCCTACCAACAAATACAGATTTGGGCTCCCACAAAATGTCATAATGGCCAGTTAACACTAATAATCGCACAGGCATGCGCATTCCAAAGCGATTCACATGTGGTTCAATGTGAGCACTTCACCAAAAGTAGTGCATGCACTACTTTTGAAAAAAAATCACTGCAACCGGGTTGCATGGTACTTCTGTACCTCCTGGCTGTCAGCACCACCTGACTCTACAAACACTAAATCAGAAATCGAAGGAGCCAGGCCGAAAATTCTGGGCTGAATAGTGACTACATCCTATCAGATGCAGTGATGGATAGGGGAATCCTTCCCGCTGCGCTATTGTATTCTGATAGTGGGGTAATTTCTTCCCTGTCAGAATACACTGATCAATGCTGCAGCAGCTGATTGGAAAACCTGCATTCATTCAACAGAATCCGATCTAACGAAATGCAATCACAAAAACAAAATACCTATTAACCACTTGCCACAGAATGACGGCGGCAAAGTGGTTTCAATACCCTGACTGGGCGTCATATGACGTCCGCAGGATATTGAGCCGCTGCGCGCCCCCGGGGGCACGCATCGTGGTGATCGTTGAGACTGACACCCCGCAACACCGATCTAGGTAAAGAGTCCGACGGAGACTCTACCACGTGATCAGCCGTGTTCAATCACGGCTGATCACGATGTAAATAGGAAGAGCCGGTGATCGGCTGCTCTCCTGACAGGGGGGGGGGGGGGGTCTGTGCTGATTGTTTATCAGCACAGGCACCCCCCCCCCCCTCGGATCCACCAGGGAAGCCATCCACACTGGACCACCAGGTATGCCCCCTAGACCCCCAGGCAGCTGCCAATCAGTGCCCAGACAGCTGCCAAGCAGTGCCCAGACAGCTGCCAAGCAGTGCCCAGACAGCTGCCAAGCAGTGCCCACTCAATGCCTACCACTGCCACCAGGGATGCCTATCAGTGCTGCGTATCAGTGCCGCCTATAAGTGCCCAGTGCCACCCATAAGAACCCAACTTTGCAGCCTTTCAGTGTCGTCTATCAGTGCCCATCAATGCCACCCATGAGTGCCCAGTGCCGCCTATCAATGCCCATCAGTGCTGCATATCAGTGCCGCATCAGTGGCACCTCATCGGTGCCGCCTTATCAGTGCCCATCAGTGAAAGAGAAAAACTTACTTATTTACAAAATTTTTTAAACAGAAACAAAAGCAAAACTTTTATTGTTTTCAAAATTTTCGGTCTTTAATCATTTGTTTCGCAAAAAATAAAAACCGCAGAGGTGATCAAATACCACCAAAAGAAAGCTCTATTTGTGGGAACAAAATGATAAAAATTTAGTTTGGGTACAGTGTTGTATGACCGCGCAATTGTCATTCAAACTGCGACAGCACTGAAAGCTGAAAATTGGTCTGGGCAGGAAGGTGTCTAAGTGCCTGGTATTGAAGTGGTAAGTAAAGCCCAATCCAAATTACCGTTTCAAAATATGTACTGACTAAAATTACACTAAAGTTTGCATTTAAAAGTAGAACTATAGGCAAAAACGTTTTCATCATGTTGGATAGAGCAAGGGAGAGTTATAACCTCTGTTCCATTGTAGAGATTTCCCTTAACTTCCTGTCCCATAGCCAAAGAGGAAGCGTGAGGAAACTTATGCAAATTAAGGGAATCTCTTGGGGACCCCAGGTCACCAGAACCAGTATTCCCATTTGAAGATTCCCCTCTATTACTTCTTTTTTTTCCCCACTTTCAATGATAAATGGTAAACAGGACGAATAAAGAGGGTGAATTGCTCTTAAAACGGAGTTCCACCCATTTTTTTAACTTTGTGCTGCATGCCCTTAGCTCATACTTTTCACAATGAGCATTTATTTTATTTTTTGCTCGTAAATACCTTTTTTTTTTAATTATTTCTCCATGACTTCCCCTCCTTTCCCCTGCCTAGGCGATTACGTCACTAGGCGATTCGCACGGGTTCCTGGGATAGCAGTGCAATGTATCCCGAATCGCCTATTGCCAAAATCTCACGTTATTTGTAGCTAGAAAATGACGAAAAGGGAGTTAGCCCAGCTGAGTGCATGCTGGGAGCTGTAGTCTCCTCCCTGCGGATTACAATGGGGCTGTAGATCTTCTGGGACTAAATGTCCCATGATGCTTCTGTTGTGATTGCCCCTCCACTGTGAGCAATGGGGAGGGAAAAAGCTGGCAGGAAGCTGGGCTGCTAACCAAATGAGAGAGACACTCTTCTCTGCTGACAGAACGGGAGGAGGGAGGCGAGCGGGGGGGAAACATAACACCCCCCCCCATCACACCGCCGTTGCCCGAGTTCAGCAAATCGCTGCTGTCACCACTTCACAGCACCACCACAGTACACAGTACACCCGGGGGCAGCTGGAGAGACTTGTTACCTTCCTTTGTCTTCTGATTGACAGGTTGCTATAGCAATGGGGCGGGAACTTACTCTGAGGTTGCTATAGCAACCTGTCAGGAAGGACGGCCTCGCTAAGGCAACAATGTGCGGTATCTAGAGGTGCATGCTGGGTAGTCAGCTGCACAGAAATCCAGGAAACACAGAGGCTTCAGATGCCCACAACTAAAATGGAACCTGCCTGCTTCCAAGATCAGTAACAAAACTATTTTTAAGAAAGTAAAAGTGCAAAAAATATGACGACATGTTGGAAATGTTCATCTACATGTTAGGACAATTCCAGAGCGGTCTTAAAAAAATATAATGTTTGGGGGACTGGAACACTTCAACCTCTTCCCATCCACGCTATAGCCGAAAGATGGCAGTATCGAAGACCTACTTTGCCGGGAGGACGTTCATTTACGTGCACTGTGATCAGCGAGTCTTTAAGACTCGGCTGATCACAGATCGGAGGAAGGCGTCGATCCCGACCCCTTACCATGTGATCAGCTGTCAACCAATGACAGCTGATCATGTGATGCCGGTAATCGGCTATTTTTTCTCCTCATGCTGGTAGCGCGAGGAGAAAAAAAAAAAAAAAAAAAAAAAAAAAAAAAAAAAAAGGGTCGATCACTGGCGGCTGAAAGGGACATTAGTCCCGACCATGGAGAGCCTCTGCAGAGGCTTCTGTGCCACCTACCAGTGCCACCCATCAGTGCCACCCCCTCAGCGAATATCAACTGAAGGAGAAAAAATTACCCATTTGCAAAATTTTATAACAAACTATGAAACATGTTTTTTTTCAAAAATTTGTCTTTGTTAAACAAAAAATTAAAATGGTGATTAAATACCACCAAATGAAAGCTCCATTTGTGTGAAAAAAAAAAAAAAAAGGATAAAAATGTAATTTGAGTACAGTGTAGCATGAAGTGTGACAGCGCTGAAAGCTAAAAATTGGTCTGGGCAGGAGGGGGGTTTAAGTGAGTAAGCAAGTGGTTAAGGTGGGTACAGACCGCAATAAAAACTGACCGGTGTTCTAATCCCTCTCCACTCTATTCAAAACAAAAAAAATGTTTTGCCTTTAGTTTTACTTTAACCTCTTCCCGCCTGCAGTAGAGTAAAATGACAGCAGGCAGGATCTCCTCTTGTTCTGGGATGAAGTCATATGACGTTGCCCCAGTGTCACCGCTCTCGCGCACCCCCCTAATGACACGGGCTGCGTCCAATCACATGTAAACACGGAAGTGCCGTTTATCGGCTCTCCTCGCCTCACACTGACAGAGTGAGGAGATGAGAGGCCATCAGCGGCATCTCCTCGCAAGGGAGACCTGTACAGGTCATCAGAGCAGCCCCAGCAGTGCCCAGTGATGCCAGTCTGTGCCCAGTGCCACCTTACAGTGCCCAGTGTGGCCTATCCATGCGGCATATTAGTGCCGCCTCATCAGCGAAAGGATAAAAATTCACAATTTTCTGACAAATAAAATTTAATTTGGGTACAGCATTGAATGACTGCGCAATTGTCATTCAAAGTGTGACAGCAGTGAAAGCTAAAAATGTACCTGGGCATAGGTGGTAAAAGTGCCGGGTATTGAGGTGGTTAAAGCAAAAATTCTGCCCTATGATAGAAGGTATGGTATATAAATACGTATGGCTCAATGAAGGTGAGCAAAAATGAGTGCCATCATTTATTTTTATTTATTTCAGGTACTTCTATAGCGAAGTCAATTTACGCAGCGCTTTACATATACATTGTACATGCACATCAGTCCCTACCCTCAAGGAGCTTACAATCCAAGGTCCCTAACTCACATTCATTCATACTAGGGACAATTTAGACAGGATCCAATTAACCTACCAGTATGTCTTTGGAGTGTGGGAGGAAACCGGAGTACCCGGAGGAAACCCATGCAGGCACAGGGCATACAGCCTCTTAGGTGGTGGTAAATACTGAAAGCGTCCAGATGCTTTTTTGCCAGAAGCTAAAGATTTTCTGTTCATCAAATTTCCAAACCGAATTTTAATAAATCTAGCATGCAATTTCACATGAAACATGCCCTAAAATTGCAGTAATTAGATGCCCCTATAGTGGAACAAAGAAGGCAGTACCAAAAAAAAAAAAAAAAAAAAAAATCTGACACACAAGAATGCATGTGTCCGCTGCAAGCCTAATAGGAGAACAAAAGGCTAACGTCCACCCAGCTTGTCTGTCTTCTTTGTTTCCTGACCTCTTCCCTCCACTGAATTTGCAGTATGACTGATCTTCCTAGAAAACCCAACACCCCCTCCCCTCCATCTTACTTATACCTAGAGATGCTTACAACATAAAAGCTGGCAAAAGCACCCCGGATATACATGCAAATGGCGGTCAAAACACAAAGCAGAAACGTCAAAATACACACAAAAGAATTGATGTCTTATTAATTTTACTTTGTATAGAGGGACAAGCTATAGATCACTTCCAGAGAGAGGGAGGGAGAATTCAAAAAAACAGCCAAACTTGGCGTTTTGAATACTTTTAAGTGCAAAGGAGGGATTTGGGGTCTTAAATAGGTTTGCACTGATACTAGGCATTTTAGAGAGTATCGGTACTCGCAAAAATGCTCCGATACCGGAAGCAGGATGGATAAAAATCGTAAAAAAAAAAAAATAATAATAATAATAATAATTCTGTGTAAACACGGAGGGATGGGGTGCTTAAAGTTTTTTTTTTTACACTGTACCTTTGAAAAAAATAAAAAATAAATTCTGATCACTTTTTGCTGTCAGATTTCTAATAAAATGCTTCTGAAGTAAAAATCTATCTAAAGATAGTTTTCTATTTAAGATACAATTAGAGGTCGACCGATATGGGTTTTTCTCTGGCAGATGCCGATATTTAGAAAATCGGGGAGGCCGATGGCCGATATAGGATGCCGATTTTTGTGGCCGATTTTTAGGCCGATTTTTTTTTTTTTTCCATTCTTTTCATAAAATCTAACAGTTTAGTCAAATAATAAAGAAGGGATACAGGAAATTGCTTAAATTAACCATTTATTAAACAGAAGTACACAACAATGTATCTTAAAAATACACAAAAACAGGTGAGGTAATCAAAACTTTTGAAAGAAATCAACGTAATCAACAGCAATAGATAATGGCCATTACTGAGGTAAGTTTGTAAACCGTACAAAAGTGCAAATTTTCTTTTAGTTTTAGGCCCCTTTCACACTTACACGACTTGTCCCACGATTTTGTACTGCAAAATCGTATGACAAGTCATTCTCCATGATTTTCAATGGCTACCATTCATATTGGCACGACTTTAAGTCGTGCCGACTTGAAAGTAGTCCCTGCACTACTTTGGTCCAACTTCTATGCGAGTTGTACTCCATAGACCTCAATGTTAAACCCTGAAGTAGCATGCAAGTCGTGCCTGAATAATATAGACACGACTTCAGCACGACTTTCTAAGCACAAGCCTGGCTCGCTGATCGGGAAAGGAAAACTTTTTTTTCCTTTCCCGATGAGCGACAGGCAGTGCTGACAGCTGTCTGGTATGAATCCAGATGGGGAACTCCACGCCAAGTTTTAAATAAAAAAAATTGGCGTGGGTTCCCCCCCAGGGGCATACCAGGCCCTTAGGTCTGGTATGGATCTAAGGGGAACCCCCTACGCCGAAAAATCGGCGTGGGGTCCCCCCCAAAATCCATACCAGACCCTTATCCGAGCATGCAGCCCGGCCGGTCAGGAATGGGGGTGGGGACGAGCTAGCGCCCCCCCCCCTCCTGGACCGTACCAGGCCGCATACCCTCAACATGGGGGGTGGGTGCTTTGGGGCTGGGGGGGCGCCCTGCGGCCCCCCCCACCCCAAAGCACCTTGTCCCCATGTTGATGAGGACAAGGGCCTCTTCCCGACAACCCTGGCCGTTGGTTGTCGGGGTCTGCGGGCGGGGGGCTTATCGGAATCTGGGAGCCCCCTTTAATAAGGGGGCCCCCAGATCCCGGCCCCCCACCCTATGTGAATAAGTATGGGGTACATGGTACCCCTACCCATTCACCTAGGGAAAAAAGCGTCAATAAAAAATACAGTACACAGGTATTTAAAATAATTTATTAGGCAGCTCCGGGATCTTCTTCCGACTTCGGGGGTCCTCTTCCGACTTCGGGGGTCTCTCCGGCGTCTTCTCCCGGTGTCCGCATCTTCTGCCGGCTCCACCGCTATCTTCTGGCGCTCTTTTGCTAGCGGTGGACCGGACCTCTGGATCGTCTTCTTCCCTCTTCTCTTCCAGAGATGTTGACACGACGCTCTCTCCAGCCAGAATGGTCTCTGTGCGCTCCGCAACAGACTTATATAGGCGGTGACCCCGCCCCTTTATGCCGTCACAGTCCCTGGGCATGCTGGGACTGTGACGTTTTAGGAGGCGTGGTCACCGGGTGATGACCACGCCCCCCTATGGCGGCACAGTCCCAGCATGCCCCGGGACAGTGACCTCATAACGGGGCGGGGTCACCGCCTATATAAGTCTGTTGCGGAGCGCACAGAGACCATTCTGGCTGGAGAGAGCGTCGTGTCAACATCTCTGGAAGAGAAGAGGGAAGAAGACGATCCAGAGGTCCGGACCACCGCTGGCAAAAGAGCGCCAGAAGATAGCGGTGGAGCCGGCAGAAGACGCCGGAGAGACCCCCGAAGTCGGAAGAGGACCCCCGAAGTCGGAAGAAGATGCCGGAGCTGCCTAATAAATTATTTTAAATACCTGTGTACTGTATTTTTTATTGACGCTTTTTTCCCTAGGTGAATGTGTAGGGGTACCATGTACCCCATACTTATTCACATAGGGTGGGGGGCCGATATCTGGGGGCCCCCTTATTAAAGGGGGCTCCCAGATTCCGATAAGCCCCCCACCTGCAGACCCCGACAACCAACGGCCAGGGTTGTCGGGAAGAGGCCCTTGTCCTCATCAACATGGGGACAAGGTGCTTTGGGGTGGGGGGGCCCGCAGGGCGCCCCCATGCCCCAAAGCACCCACCCCCCATGTTGAGGGTATGCGGCCTGGTACGGTCCAGGAGGGGGGGGCGCCAGCTCGTCCCCACCCCCATTCCTGACCGGCCGGGCTGCGTGCTCGGATAAGGGTCTGGTATGGATTTTGGGGGGACCCCCACGCCGATTTTTCGGCGTAGGGGGTTCCCCTTACAATCCATACCAGACCTAAGGGCCTGGTATGCCCCTGGGGGGGAACCCACGCCAGTTTTTTTTATTTAAAACTTGGCGTGGAGTTCCCCCTTATGATTCATACCAACTACTGTATGTTTTCATTTGTTAATGCCAAAAACGTGGCAAAGTAGTACTGCTCCCAAATCGCGGCAAAATCGCGGCCGCGAAATCGCGGTAAAATCGTGCGACTTTGAAGTCGTATAAGTGTGAAAGGAGCCTAAGGCTTTTTGCTTCAGTTCCAGTCCCGGATTCTCTTCTTCACCCACATCCATCACTTAAAAGTTCTCTTAGTACTCCCAGTTTAAGAGCTTCAGGTTGTAGTTCAGGAAACACAGTCTCTCTGCATTTTCTCCTGTGAGCCTGCTCCTCTTCTTGTCATAGATGATCCCAATCTCACTGAATACTCTTTCACTGGGAACAGAAGAGGCAGGTGGACAGAGAAATTTTCTTGCCAGTGGTGCAAGGTGGCACAGGCGGGATGCATTCTGTTTCCACCATTCCAGTGGCAGACCAGTCCGTCTGTCTATCAGTGGCTCTCGGAGGTACTTTTCCAACTGCTCAGAAATTAAGTGCTCATCACTCTCTTCAGCAGGAGTTCCATGAGCCCCCAAAATGTCTGCATACATTTTCTCCATAAGACCAGAGGGACTGGGTTTCTCCTCCTCTTCTACCCTTGTCCTGGTCCGTTTTGGTTCTGGTCCTTCGTCTCCACTGGTGACTCTTTTTTGTTGCTCGGACACAATAGCGTGCTCTTCTCGCAGCCAAGTTTTGGCTTTGCTCAGTGTGTCCCCTGCAAATACATGACCCTTGTACCGAGGATCAAGCAGTGTTGCCAGCACCAAACATTTGTTATCTTCCATCTTTGTGAATCGTCTCTCCAAGCTTTGCCACATGGTTTCCCTAAGTGTTTTGATCCCCCTTGTGGTGTGACCCTCTGCCTGAAGCACCATCTTCAGCACAGCAATGCATGGGATAATGCAGGAGATGGAGGCCTCTGCCTTGCTGATATCCAAAGTCACTTCCTCAATAGGGCCCAGTGTATCTATCAAATTTAAGATGATATCCCATTGTTCTGCTGGAGGTGTGGTAAACTTGCCATGTTCTGCTACATAGAGATTCAGGGCACGCTTCTGCTCCAGCATCCTCTGCAACATATGTAATGTGGAGTTCCAGCGGGTGGGAACATCCTGAATGATGCTGTGCTGGGGGAGGCCAAGATCTTTTTGGATGGCTCCAAGACGCTGCTTTGCAAGCACAGAGTGGCTAAAGTGTGTAGCACAAGTCTTTAATTTGGCAATGATGTCCCCCACTACTCGCTGACTGCTGATGCCCTCTTTCACCACAAGCTGTAATGTGTGTGCACTGCAGCTTAAGTCTGGTATATCTGCCAGTCTGAGGCCTTTAATCATGTTAGCACCACTGTCTCGCAGCACAAGCACCACTCTGTCTTGGTTGATGTCCCAATCATTGAGCATGCTAAGGCAGGGCTCGACAAACCCCGGGCGCCAGGTCGCATTTGCGACTAGAATTAGCGACCTGGCGCCTGGGGCGGCACAGCTGGGGTATCCTGTGTCCGTTCGACACCACCCCCCCTCCCGCTGCGATCGCGTTGGGCCGCGCCGGTAATTGAGGCCCCGGCTTTGCGGCCTACTGCAGTCCTATGGTTCCTGGTTCCTTCTGCAATCGGGCGCCCTCTGGTGGTGGCCGTTGGTATGACAAGACATCCACCAATGCTAATGGAACTTTCCCTACCTGTTTTCACTGCCTGCTCATCTCCTTCCCTTTACTTAGAACCCCCAAACATTATATATATTTTTTATTCTAACACCCTAGAGAATAAAATGGCGGTCATTGCAATACTTTCTGTCACACCGTATTTGCGCAGCGGACTTACAAGCGCACTTTTTTGGGAAAAAATACTTTTTTAATTAAAAAATAAGAAAACAGTAAAGTTAGCCCAATTTTTTTTATATTGTGAAAGATAATGTTACGCCGAGTAAATTGATTCCCAACATGTCACGCTTCAAAATTTCATCCGCTCGTGGAATGGCGACAAACTTTTACCCTTTAAAATCTCCATAGGGGACGTTTAAAAAATTCTACAGGTTACCTGTTTTGAGTTAGAGGAGGTCTAAGGCTAGAATTATTGCTCTCGCTCTAACGATCGTGGCAATACCTCACGTGTGGTTTGAACACCGCTTTCATATGCAGGTGCTACTCACATATGCGTTCGCTTCTGCAAGCGAGCTCGGCGGGACGGGGCGCATTTAAAAAAATTATTTTTTCTTATATATTTTACTTTTTATTTTTTATTTTTACACTGTTTTAAAAAAATAAATAAAAATTGTGTCACTTTTATTTCTATTACAAGGGATGGGGCACATTTATTTTTTTTTTTTTTTTCTTATTTATTTTAACTTTTATTTTTTCACTGTTCTTTTAAAAAAAAAAAAAAAAAAAAAAGTCACTTTTATTCCTATTACAAGGAATGTAAAAATCCCTTGTAATAGAAAAAAAGCATGACAGGTCCTCTTAAATATGACATCTGGGGTCAAAAAGACCTCAGATCTCATATTTACACTAAAATGCATTAAAAAAAAAAAAAAAAATTGTCATTTGAAAAAAAAAAAATATAAAATGTCCCTTCAAGAGCTATGGGTGGAAGTGACGATTTGACGTCGCTTCCGCCCTGCAATGACTTGGAGATGGGCGGGGGGGGGGGGGGGGGGCATCTTCCTCTCACTCGTCTCCATGTCAGGCCAGGGACAGATCGGATCGCCTCCGCCGTTACAGACGGCCACGGTAAGCGGTGAAGGGCACCGGAGCGCGGCGGTAGGGGGGGCCCTCTCCTGCCGCCGATAAAAGTGATCTCGCTGCTAATCTGCTGCAGAGACCACTTTTATCTGAAAGAGAACTGCTGGCTCTTGAAGATACCGGGGTTATGGTAGCTAGCTGCTACCATAACAACGGTATTTCTCTTCAAAGACAGGACGTATATAGTCGTCCTGCGGGAAGGAAGTGGTTAATTAAAATGAATTTATTATTTGTCATCTCCCTACTTGGCCCCTTTCACACGGCTGTCTGATCAGGTTCGCCTGTCAGTTTTTAAGGCGGACCTGATTGGATCCTTAGCGGGAATATGGTGGTCTTATGTCCCTGCATGGCAGGAAATAAAAGCAGTCACATTAGTTCTAGTCGTCTCTGTGTAAATTTAAGATTGGTTCATTTTTATATTAAAAATAAAGCTTTGTCGGTCGTTTAAAATAAAAAAAAAAAAACCTGGCTCCTAACTTTTTTAGCTGGCTCCTAGATTCCAAGCAAATTTGTCAACCCCTGTGCTAAGGAACATCTCCCTGATATAGTCCCCAGTATGGGAGCCAGACATGGCCTTGACATTTAGAATTACCTGTTTCCTTTCCCAGTTACAGTCTATAAAATGACATGTTAGGCTCATAAGTGATTCTGTTTCACCAGACCAACAGTCTGTTGTGAAGGACAAATAGGGGCCAGCATTCTCTGTTGCAATTAGTGTCTTAATTTGCTGTGTAACCTTTTTGTACACACTGTCCAGCATGTCTGTGCGGTAGTATTTTTCACGTTTGATTGAATATCTTGGTTCTATTGTTGCCAGCAAGCGTTGGAAGCCAATATCTGCAACAACTGTAAAGGGCTGGTTGTCTGTGGCAATCATTTCTGTGATTGGGGTATCAATTTTCTTGGACCGGGGATCAGTATTTTGCCATTTTCTTTTAGAATCAAACATCTGTACTACAGTGGGCTGAAAGTTGGCTGAAGAAGCAGCTGCATCTTCTTTCTCCCTCTGTGCGTCTTTATAAGATTGGAGGTGGTGGACTTTCAGATGATTCCAGATATTTGTGGTATTTTTAGCCTTTCCTTTTTCTGCTCCCATGCTCAGCAATTTCTGGCAGATATTGCACTTGGCCTTCCCTGATGTTGGCTCACTGAAATACTGCCATACTGGGTTTGATTTATTTTCAGCCATCATCAGACTGTAATTATTAAAAAAAATATATATACAATCTTAGTCATTTTAAAGGAGGGGGGTACAGAGAGGGGGCTGTGGAGGGAGGGGGGTACAGCAGTGGCGGCTGGTGCTCAAACTTTTGGGGGGGCGCAACAAACTGAAAAAAAAAACCCATCAAACGCAGGCACTGTGCCCCATCAAACGGCAGGCACTGTGCCCCATCAAACGGCAGGCACTGTGCCCCATCAAACGGCAGGCACTGTGCCCCATCAAACGGCAGGCACTGTCCCCCATCAAACGGCAGGCACTGTCCCCCATCAAACGGCAGGCACTGTCCCCCATCAAACGCAGGCACTGTCCCCCATCAAACGCAGGCACTGTGCATCCCCCGCCCGCCACTTATCTTGTCTCAGTGGGGCAGCGGGTCATGGCGGCGGTGTCCTCCACGATCCTCGATGTCTTCTCCCGTCCTCTGTACAGGTGTCCAATCACAACGCCTGTCGTTTCAGCCAATCAGGTGACAGGTAATAGACCCGAGCACCTGATTGGCTGAGAGGCGGTTCCATGTTAGGAAAGTGAATGAATCGCTTTCCTAAAACAGCGCTGAGTGAACAGCGAGCGCCCAGCATGGCACCTGCTGTTCACCTTTTTGGACGCCTATTAGAGCCTATGGCTCTAATCAGGTGCTTCCAAAAAATACCATGCAATCATGCATGAACCTATCTATGGTGATAGAGAAGTGACAGGAGAGAGGTGGTGGCGCCTGTGCGCCCCTTATGGACGCACCGCCACTGGGGTACAGAGAGGTGGCTGTGGAGGAGGGGGGAGTACAGAGAGGTGGTTGTGGAGCCACCTCTCTGTACCCCCCTCCTCCACAGCCACCTCTCTGTACCGGGCGTAGGTGGGGAATGGGGATGCATTGTGGAGAGGGATGGATGGTGCTGGGGGTGGGGGGAATGGGTTGTGGGTTGTGGAGAGGGATGGATGGGTTGTGGAGAGGGATGGATGGGTTGTGGAGAGGGGTGGATGGGTTGTGGAGAGGGGTGGATGGGTTGTGGAGAGGGGTGGATGGGTTGTGGAGAGGGGTGGATGGGTTGTGGAGAGGGGTGGATGGGTTGTGGAGAGGGGTGGATGGGGATGGGTTGTGGAGAGGGGTGGATGGGGATGGGTTGTGGAGAGGGGTGGATGGGGATGGGTTGTGGAGAGGGGTGGATGGGGATGGGTTGTGGAGAGGGGTGGATGGGGATGGGTTGTGGAGAGGGGTGGATGGGTTGTGGAGAGGGGTGGATGGGTTGTGGAGAGGGGTGGATGGGTTGTGGAGAGGGGTGGATGGGTTGTGGAGAGGGGTGGATGGGTTGTGGAGAGGGGTGGATGGGTTGTGGAGAGGGGTGGATGGGTTGTGGAGAGGGGTGGATGGGTTGTGGAGAGGGGTGGATGGGTTGTGGAGAGGGGTGGATGGGGATGGGTTGTGGAGAGGGATGGATGGGTTGTGGAGAGGGGTGGATGGGGATGGGTTGTGGAGAGGGGTGGATGGGGATGGGTTGTGGAGAGGGATGGATGGTGCTGAGGGTGGGGATGAAGATGATTGAGTTGCATTGTGAAAATGGATCTCCACAATGCAACTCTTTTATATACACCCAGTCATCCTCATCCATTTTCTAAATGCCAAAGGAGATTAAATAAAGTCTGCTGAGGGGCACAGTAGCACACTCATTTTTTGTGACTTACCCTCTATACATGCTGGTATCTATCTGCATGCACCTGATAGGGCTAGGTGCATGCAGATAGACGCTGATTAACTGACCAGCCAATCACAAAACAAATGACACAGAAGCAGCCAGCAAGCTCCGCCTCAGCAGGGAAGGAAGATGAGCTTAGCTAGTGCTGGCCACGATCTCCTGCTGGGAGGAGTTACAACTTACTAGTCAGGTGGCAGAGGCTTGTCATATGGTAATGATGTTCCTCTGCTACAGGCCGCCGGGGGGGGGGGGGAGGGGCGGGGCCGTGCCAGTGAAACTTTCTCCTTCCCTTCTATAGTAGCCGGCCGCGCGGCTGAAGGATGGAGGATTCATTTTACATGCTGCGGGCACACTGGTCAGTACTGCAGGCGGCCGCGAATCGGCCTCGTTTACACAATAATCGGCCGATGCCGATTTCATAAAAACGGCCAAATATCGGCCGATATATCGGTCGACCTCTAGATACAATAATATAGTTTATTCAGCATGAAATGGAGCTTCGTTATGTAGCCTGAGGCTGTATACTCTGCAATATTTACATTTTTGGTAAACTCATTCAATGAATCCAAGCTCTGCAAGCTGAGATAACATGCACTGCATTGATGCATTCACACAATTTCACAGTAACCATGAGATAAAAAAAAAGTTCAGGAATATTCCTTTATCCCATTGTTTTGCAAATCTATGTACACTACAAACTGTATGATTGTTTGAAGAGAAATGCATCTGTACCAGGCTATAAGTGTGAGGAGGAAAGGTAAGCAGCTTATAAACCTTGTGATCTTTCCGCACATAGCTTGAAGTGCTTTATTCCTCCCTTGAGGAGCAAAATGGCAGCAGGCCGTAAAAGAGTTTGGGAATATTTTAATGAAGTTCCTCTACGTATGGGTAAAGGAGGTAATAATGATATTGTTTGAATTAAATAAAAATAATTTGGTGTTGTTCTCCAACTATGTGTGATTAACCTAAAAATGGTCCGGATATCGCTGTTTTTCTAACCTGACAGCTTATTCTAAATAGGAAACATTCATTTTGTTTGCAAATATTAAAAGATTCTAACTACCAGCAAGAATGAGTCCTTACATTTAAAAAGCACCGGTCATATCAGATCCATCAAGGCAGCGCCTGTTAGCGGTCACTCACCTTGTAGTGTCACTGCCGCATTGCCAGCCATCCCATTAAAGTGAAAGGGACTGTCGAGCCAAAAAAAAAAAAAAAAAAAAAAAAAAAAAAAAAAAAAAAAAAATCGGGTCAAAAGATGACAGTTGCTTTTTAAAGATTAGGATTTAAATCAAATCACCCTGCTTTTAACTCATCAGTATAGGCTTCATGTAAGAAGGCATTTGATAGAGAACTGTCTATCTCAACAAAGTACTTACTTTCCTATACTAGCTACATCAGAGAACAATCAATGGCTGACAGAGTTAAAACAGTTCTATAAAGCTTTCTTGTTTTTTTGCTTTAAAATTTAAAGCAGAGCCCCAGTCATTTTTGCGTTTATTAAACGTCAGCAGCTACAAAAAAAGTGTAGCTGCTGACTTCACACTCGCATTGTCCCAGGATCCAGCAATGTGGTCACCCGAACTGTCGCTTGTCTCCCTCTTCCCAGCATTTCTACCGTAGACACCTGGGGGTGACCACTTGTGGCTTCACAGACGGTTGCACTGCGCCTGTTGAATGGTCCGGCAGTCTTCTGTGATCCGTCACAGAAGACTACATGGAAGGAGGGGTGTAGAGGGAAACTTCCGCTCAGATCGCCTAAACAATCCAAGCGGAAGTGAGAGCAGGCACCTGTCAAAACTATGTACCCCTGCATAAAAATGACATGCCAGGCAGGCGTGGCCTGACATGGCGGTGCGAAGACTGGTCTTCTGTGAGCTCCGGGCTTCCCCTGCCTATCCTGACACATTGTATAAATAAGATAAACCAAATCAGAATAGACTAAAAAACACAAATAGTGAATATAAAAAGGTGTCACAAATAGAGAATATAAAAAGGTGTCAAAGAACTGGACATGCACCCTGCGCAACACACCCAATTTTGTGTGAGAATGCGCAGGAGTGCACTACCAGAACCACAAGACCTTCAATATAATAAATGTGATAGATCAATTTGTGTGCATAATGCTGCAGAATGACAGAAAATGACAACGGGAGCGTACAAAAGTGCACTCCCTGGGTAAAAACCTTCACTGCAATAGAAATCGATTGGTGTGCATATTAGACAGGTGTAACTATAAAATGACAAAAATAGCGGTTGACATAACACTAGTGCAAGGAAGAGAAATAAAACAAATATGCTCTCAAAAATTCACAATCAAAAATGACTATGGAGCGATCCCCTCAGGAAATGCCAGGTGGGATAGTGGAATCATGAAATGTCAGCAATAACCAAATTGCAAACAGAAAAACGTAACTAATGGTTAAAACCCCTTCATGGGAGAAGCAATAGGCGGACTTCCAGCTTTTCCATCCTTATGAACAAACAGGGCTGATGGTGTAACAATGTTGAAATTGCTTGGAAGAAACCACAAAGCTCGCGTTCCACCAAAAGAGAAAGGAGAAGCATATAGCATAAAACCTTAGGATACCAGGGGTCACCTGCGCATATATGCGCTACTCACGGGACCGGTATGCAGAGCAGGCATTCAGATATTTGGTCGGTTCGCCGCTCTCCGGCGTGCGTTCCACCAACACCAGAAAGTGATGTCACTGGTAGCAAATCAGGCAGACGTGGACAGGATGTTGCGTCGACGCGTTTCGCCCCTCCCCCAGGGCGTTATCAAAGACTCAACATCCTGCTCACGTAGAAACTCGTTTATATTATGCTCAGTGAGTGACAGCCATTTGCGGCCAATGGGTGAAAATCACCCATTCCTTCCTCCATCATCATATCCTGTTTGCAATCGAAACTTTAATCAGTGGTCGGAGACAAACATCTCCAGTAAACAGATAAATGCTTGTAACATCTCCATAGAGAAACGATTTTATACACTCACTGTCTTCCACACAAAGTATGTGCTACATCAGGATATCTAGACAGATGGAAAATCCTATACAGTATATGTTGAATGTCTGATTCTCTAATAATATTCAGCAATAAAAACAATTATTTAATACATTATACAATAAGTAAAAAAAGTAAAAAAATATTATAAAAAATATAATGAAGTTGGGATAAAAATATATATGTATAGAAAAACACATACATATAGATAATAAATATGGATAATATATAGTCACAAATTCCTTAGATATAACTCTATGCTTTGCCGATTGCTGGACCTCACACTCATAAATATGACATGGAAAAAATCACAACAGATAATCAAATTCATAATTAATAGCAATTAATGGCAATATGCACGGGCAAAAAAAAAACACAAATTAAATGAAAAGAAATTAAACAAATGTAAAAAATATATGTAAAAAATGAAAAAATGAAAAATACAACTAAAAATAAAAAAATATAAATAAAATGAAATAAAAATAAAAATAGACTGCTATATAGAATGGGAAATACTTTTCTGAACACTACCAATTAGATAAAAAACAATTAAGGTCTAGCTCAATATTCAGGCCCAGGGGGTTCAATGTGCGTAATCTATGTATCCACTGGGTTTCATTTTGTGAAATATTTTGCCTAAGGTTGGAACCTCGCCAGTGTTCTTCAACCCTGTCAATCCCACAGAAGGTGAGTAGGCTGGGGTCTTGATTGTGGAAAAGCCTAAAATGATTGGAAAGACCATGAAACTTATACCCCTTCTTAATCCTATTTACATGTTCATTAAGTCTTATACCTAATTGTCTAGTGGTTCTTCCTACGTATTGAAGATTACAAGGACAAGACAAAAAGGTAGGTAACATGTGTTGTGCTGCAGGTTATGAATTTTTTGATTGCATAAGATCTACCATCTACCAGGGAACTAAAATGGGTGGTTTTCCGTTTGCGAAATTTAGATGTCCTGCACATTCCACACCTGCCACAACTGTAGAACCCAACACTGTCTAGAAAGTTGCATACCTTCCTGGGGGGGGTCTATAACATTATGTGCTAGCTGAAGCCTCAATGTGGGTGGTTTGGTGTAAATAAAATTGGGCTGTTTTGGCAACACCTTCCTGAGGTCATTGTCCTGATGAAGGGGGGGTCAATGCCTCTTAACAATTTTCTCTAGGTCCCGATCCTCTCTAAATTCTCCATACTGTAGCCTTTTTCTTGAAATCTTTTCAAAATAATGTTGGCTTGCAAGTTGTAGTCACTTAGATTGCTGCAGTTTCTTCTAATCCTAAGTAGCTGACTTTTAGGGATACCCCCTAACCACCTTGGATGGTGGCAGCTTGTCAGGGGGATATACCCATTTCGATCAACATCTTTGAAGAAGGTATGGGTAAGTAATTTGTTACCCTCTCTAAATAATGTTAGATCTAAAAAATTGATTTGTTGGTAACTAAAGCACTCAGAAAAAGAAATACCAAACCGATTGGTCCCTAATTTGGCCATAAATTCCAAAAAGGAGTCGGGTGATCCTGCCCAGATGATCAGGATATCATCTATGTACCTTTTGTATAACCTGAGCTCTGGGATGCTGGATCGATAGATGGCTTCGTCCTCCCAAAAGCTCATAAACAGGTTAGCCACTGAAGGTGCATACTTGGCACCCATTGCGACTCCTTTCTTTTGCCTATAGTATTCCTTTTGATGCCAAAAAAAGTTATGGCTCATTGCTAAATCCAAAGCCTTTAGGATAAACTTCTTTTGTTTGGATTTTATATTTGTATTCCCTAATGCCCATTCTACTGCTTGTGACGCATGTTCTTGTTGGATGTTGGTATAGAGTGAATTTACGTCGATACTTGCAAGTAAACAGTTTTCATCTATTGTTATGGTCTTAGTTAATTCAATGAGTTCTCTGCTATCTTTGAGATATGCGGGGTATTTTTTGGTAAGTGGTTGCAAGAAACAGTCTAGATATTCACTGAGTCTAGAGAAGAGGGATCCAATCCCGCTGATTATTGGTCGACCTGGGGGCTTAGATCTATTCTTGTGAATTTTCGGCAATTGGTATATCACAGGTACCCGTGGCGCATCAGGGATAAGGTATCTGGCCTCTTTTTTCTTCAAGATACCCTCTTCAGTTGCTGTTTTAACTAAATTCTTTAGTTTTGACTTGAATTTCTTAGTAGGGTTATTCTTCAGCTTTTCATAAGTTTCCTGGTCTCCAACTAATCTGTTTAGTTCCTCTAAATAATCAGCTTTGTTGAGTATAACCACCCCCCCTCCTTTGTCAGCTGACCTGATCACTATGTTTTTGTTTTCTATCAATGACTCTAAACCTCTTTCTAGATCTTTTTTTCGTCTTTGGGGTTTAACAACAAGTTAACCACCCATTTTAGTTCCCTGGTAGATGGTAGATCTTATGCAATCAAAAAGTTCATAACCTGCAGCACAACACGTTACCTACCTTTTGTCTTGTCCTTGTAATCTTCAATACGTAGGAAGAACCACTAGACAATTAGGTATAAGACTTAATGAACATGTAAATAGGATTAAGAAGGGGTATAAGTTTCATGGTCTTTCCAATCATTTTAGGCTTTTCCACAATCAAGACCCCAGCCTACTCACCTTCTGTGGGATTGACAGGGTTGAAGAACACTGGCGAGGTTCCAACCTTAGGCAAAATATTTCACAAAATGAAACCCAGTGGATACATAGATTACGCACATTGAACCCCCTGGGCCTGAATATTGAGCTAGACCTTAATTGTTTTTTTATCTAATTGGTAGTGTTCAGAAAAGTATTTCCCATTCTATATAGTAGTCTATTTTTATTTCTATTTTTATTTCATTTTATTTATATTTTTTTATTTTTAGTTGTATTTTTCATTTTTTCATTTTTTACATATATTTTTTACATGTGTTTCATTTCTTTTCATTTAATTTGTGTTTTTTTGCCCGTGCATATTGCCATTAATTGCTATTAATTATGAATTTGATTATCTGTTGTGATTTTTTCCATGTCATATTTATGAGTGTGAGGTCCAGCAATCAGCAAAGCATAGAGTTATATCTAAGGAATTTGTGACTATATATTATCCATATTTATTATCTATATGTATGTGTTTTTCTATACATATATATTTTTATCCCAACTTCATTATATTTTTTATAATATTTTTTTACTTTTTTTACTTATTGTATAATGTATTAAATAATTGTTTTTATTGCTGAATATTATTAGAGAATCAGACATTCAACATATACTGTATAGGATTTTCCATCTGTCTAGATATCCTGATGTAGCACATACTTTGTGTGGAAGACAGTGAGTGTATAAAATCGTTTCTCTATGGAGATGTTACAAGCATTTATCTGTTTACTGGAGATGTTTGTCTCCGACCACTGATTAAAGTTTCGATTGCAAACAGGATATGATGATGGAGGAAGGAATGGGTGATTTTCACCCATTGGCCGCAAATGGCTGTCACTCACTGAGCATAATATAAACGAGTTTCTACGTGAGCAGGATGTTGAGTCTTTGATAACGCCCTGGGGGAGGGGCGAAACGCGTCGACGCAACATCCTGTCCACGTCTGCCTGATTTGCTACCAGTGACATCACTTTCTGGTGTTGGTGGAACGCACGCCGGAGAGCGGCGAACCGACCAAATATCTGAATGCCTGCTCTGCATACCGGTCCCGTGAGTAGCGCATATATGCGCAGGTGACCCCTGGTATCCTAAGGTTTTATGCTATATGCTTCTCCTTTCTCTTTTGGTGGAACGCGAGCTTTGTGGTTTCTTCCAAGCAATTTCAACATTGTTACACCATCAGCCCTGTTTGTTCATAAGGATGGAAAAGCTGGAAGTCCGCCTATTGCTTCTCCCATGAAGGGGTTTTAACCATTAGTTACGTTTTTCTGTTTGCAATTTGGTTATTGCTGACATTTCATGATTCCACTATCCCACCTGGCATTTCCTGAGGGGATCGCTCCATAGTCATTTTTGATTGTGAATTTTTGAGAGCATATTTGTTTTATTTCTCTTCCTTGCACTAGTGTTATGTCAACCGCTATTTTTGTCATTTTATAGTTACACCTGTCTAATATGCACACCAATCGATTTCTATTGCAGTGAAGGTTTTTACCCAGGGAGTGCACTTTTGTACGCTCCCGTTGTCATTTTCTGTCATTCTGCAGCATTATGCACACAAATTGATCTATCACATTTATTATATTGAAGGTCTTGTGGTTCTGGTAGTGCACTCCTGCGCATTCTCACACAAAATTGGGTGTGTTGCGCAGGGTGCATGTCCAGTTCTTTGACACCTTTATATTCACTATTTGTGACACCTTTATATTCACTATTTGTGTTTTTTAGTCTATTCTGATTTGGTTTATCTTATTTATACATAGTTGCTAGCGCAGTTCACCTGGTTATATATCACTAAAGTACAGTACTTTCATTCTGCAGCAAAGCTCTTTTCTTCTCTAGTTTTTGAGATCACATATTATATTTGCGAGCGCTGTATTGTATGATTTTATATCCTGACACATTGCCGACATCAATTACCTGCTACACCGGCACGCTAGCTGCAAGAAAATACAGGACCAGATCGTCAGCTCGAGCAGCCTGTTACTGCACCTCCCAGGGGGAAATACAGCATTTGCAGACCGCACCTCTTTGGGCGCCATAGTGGCGGCACCTCGTGGCTCAGGCCTGAGCACCCAGAACATGCCAGGTCCATCGGCATCTTTTACCTCCTCCTCCATCTCAGACTCCTCACCGGAGGCCCCTGCACTCTTTCGTCCGGACTTAGAGAGACGGCTAACTCCTCACTATAGGGGGACTCAAGCCACCTGGACGGGGATATCCGGGCACTCCTGCAGGCACTAACCACGAGGCAGGACACGAGGCCTCGATCCTCTGAGTAGAGGAGACACACCGCTGGGACATCCAGACCATGAGAGCGGAAGTCCACTCGCTCTCGGAGAGGGTGGATACAGGGGAGATATCGATATACTCTCTGGAACATCGTGTGGCGGCCCTGGAACATTTCCGCATCTCTCAGGCAGACATAGCAGTCGACCTTCAACTCCACCTGGAGGGCCTAGAAGACAGAAACTGCAGAAATAACTTGCAGGTGTGGGGATTACTAGAGGCTACAGGCACCGAGGATCTTCCAGCCACGGTGAGTGCCATCTTTCAAAAAGTCCTCAAATCCCCTCAGCCCACAGTGGAGTTGGATAGGGTCCATTGGGCCTTGGGCCCCAAATCTAATGACCCCGAGAGGCCCCGAAATGTGGTGTGCGGCCTTCATCGCTATGCACAGAGAGAACGAACTGGGAGGCCGGTAAGAGGAGTTTGACGGTGCCCCCATCAACATTCTCCCAGATCTGTCTAGGGCAACACTTGAGTGCAGGGCCCGCCTGCGCCCTGTCCTTGACCTAGCTAGAGACCGGGGCTGCACCTACAGATAGGGCTACCCGCTACCCCGGAGAGCCTCCACTTTTACCCTGCGCACACCTGCTGACCTACTGGAATTATTTGCCTTCCTCAATGTGGAACCCATCCAGATCCCGAATGAGCTCCAGATCATCCCGCGACAGGTGGGTCGTCCCGGCCCTCCAAGGCCCCGGAGTTTCCCGCCAGCAGAGAGCACAGTGGAGATCCCGTGCCCCCTCCGGAGAACAGTCACGAGAATCCTAGGGGGGGCCTCTTCTACTCCAGCTACAGTGAGGTACGTGACCAACGGCAGACATTCTTAGCAGTCCCCGCTACTCGCACACAGCTGGGATGGCTTGCTCTCTCTTTTAAATGCACTTGAGGGCTCCCGTCCCTCCTTGGAACTTTACAGGTGCATATCCTTATACAAATCACAGGCTGGGATACATGTCCCAATATGGCTGCAAAGTCTTTGTGCCTCAATTTTTTCATCTGCTACACGGTCCCCCAACCAGCAGTGCACTCAGACTTCCTACCTAATTTATCAACAAGGTCTTAGAGCCTTCATGTTTCCCTGCTAAAAGACTTTTGCCTGTGCGGCCTTCCAGTTCTCCCCTTGCCTCTGCCTAATGTTTTTTTTTATTACATCATGGTTATGCCTGCTCACTCAGGAGTATATGTTGCTTAATATGTGCTGAGCTGGGGGGACAATGCATGTATTTTAATTTGACTACATTCGTAATTTGCATTTTCCTGCCTGTTGTCGTTATCCTAGACTTATCTCCTAGGGCTGCTGATGAGGGGCTGTAGCTCTTTTACGAATGTGGATATGCGTACCATGTGTCCTCTATGTGAGACCGCGTCCAGCTCTGCTAATGGGGCGAGTTATATAGGTCAGCCATCAATGTTGCTCAGAATTCCTACATGGCACATTTTCTTTTCTGACCATTGCTATTTGCACCTCACCGTACCTGTGCCCTGTGGCTGACGTGTAACACCCCCCCCCCCCCTTCTTGGTATGAGATCTGTGTCCCGTATGCTACGGCCCAACCCTCTAAAGGCCCCCATCCCTATCCCACTCCCCCCACCTTCTCACCCATTCCACACTATCCCTTTCCTTCACCACTCTCTTCGACGCCTCAATCTTGTGATGGGCCTTCCTACACGCCTCTAAGACACTTATGTGTCTGCTGTAATTGGGAGGGAGCTAGTCATCTGTGCCTTTGGGTGGATGGGGGGGGTTCAGCCTCCCTTTCGGGGTAAGGGAAGACTCCTACATGTGAGCAGACTCTTGGAGGACTGGTATGCCTTGAACCGCTCAGGTTACATACTGGGGATGACCCTACCGCCTATTAAAGTTATTAGAAGTGTTTACCACATTTGTTTTGCTTTTATTTTTCTTTGTGTGGCTCTCTGTAATGCTGTTGCATATTGTTTGTGCATGTTGAAGTATACGCATCAGATATTCGACTCTACGGTTTTAATTTTTTTTTAATCAAGGTCGGGGTGGGTAGGGGCAGCCGGGGCTCCTTTCCCGGTTGTGTCTATGCAAACCCCTCAGTTTCCAGTCTTGGACTGGTGAGCGTATTAGCAATAGTTTGCAACCATTTTAGTGATGCATTTTCTTCTGCTCAGCTACTACTATTACTCTTTTCCTAGATTTTTCTATTCTTCTACTCCCCCGCCCCCCTCTCCCCATCCCATCAAGGTTAATGTGATTTCCCTCAATGCTAAGGGACTTAATGTTCCAGAGAAAAGGCGGATGCTTCTGCAAGACTTACATTGTTTTAAATCAGATGTAGCTTTTGTACAGGAGACCCATTTTAGAGACAAGTTACCCATACTCAAGAATCGGTCCTTCCTGATGGTTTACCATTCCAACGGCAAAGTCAGTCTATTCTTTTTTCAAGCAGAATGCCATGGTCCTACCTAGAGTCCATTGCAGACCCTGGAGGCCGCTTCCTCTTTTTAAAGTGGTATGATTGTTGGTCTTAAGGTAACCTTGGCGAACCTCTACGTCCCTAATGACAACCAAGATGTCTTCCTGAGTAAGACGCTAGCTCGCTTAACGGACTTCACCGAGGGGCAACTGATTGTGGGTGGAGACCCAAGCGTCCCCTTGATCCCATTTGAGGATACCTCCTCAGGTCTGTCCTCCATCTCCCCTGGCTCTCGTAAACACATAACCCACTCTTTACATAGGAACCAAGTAGTTTACGTGTGGCGCCTTTTACATCCCACAGAAAGGGATTTCACTTTCTATTCTCTGCATCACAAAAAGGTATACTCTCGCATTGACTATTTTTTAGTACCTCACGCTCAACTACACGCAGTACACGCCTCCACTATAGGCTCCATTACATGGTCCGACCATTCCCCAGTGGACCATTCCCCGGTGTTCCTATCCTACGTTCTAACTGACTCCATGACATCTAGAACTAAGAGCTGGAGGCTAAATGAAAACCTTCTGCAAGACAATGAGGTGCTTGCAGATGTCAATAGGGAACTAGATTTTTACTTCAGAACCAACGACGTCAGACTGCGACCCCGGTATTGTTTGAGAAGCACACAATGCGGTCATTCGCAGTGTGCTTATCAAGAATGGGTCAAGGCTCAAAAGACAACATACTAAACAGTTAACGTCTTTGGAGGAGGACTTAAAAGGTCTTAGAAGCCCATCATTAACATGCACCGTCTTCTTCCCTAGAGAAAGACCTCCTCACCCGCTGTACACAAAATTACAGATCTCCTGCAATTCAAAGCCAAAGCAGCACTGCAGATCTGTCGGAAAATATCATACGAATCCGGAAGTAAAATGTGGCAGGATGCTAGCAAGATCCCTGAGAGAACAGAAATTGGCGACATATGTACCATATCTGATACCGCCATGAGGACCCAAAGTTACAATGCAGCACAGGAGTTCCAGAAATTTAATAACTCCCTATACAACCTGGAAACTAGATCCCCACCACAGGAACACAAATTCTTACCCGTCTTCCTCCCAAAATGCCCCAACTATTGAGTGCAGACAGGGAAGCCTTGGAAGACTCCATCACCATTGAGGAACTCCAGGGGGCCATAGGGGCCACTAACCTAGGAAAGGCGCCATGCCCAGATGGACTTACTATCCATTATAGGGCCTTACTACCTTCTCTTGCCCCATTCATGGTCAAACTGTTTAACGCGATAGGATCTACCACATCATTTGCTGTAGACACTTTACAGGCCCATATATCAGTTATCCCTAAGAAGACCCAACCTCCTGTGGGAACCATTGGCCGATCTCATTGCTTAATCTAGACCTCAAACTCTTCACAAAAATCTTAGCAAATAGGATTCAACACCATCTTCCAAACCTAGTCCACTTGGATCAAGCAGGCTTCGTCCCCACCCGAGAAGCTAGATACCACTAAGGTCCTTTACTGCATGTAGCCACAAAATCCGTACCCAATGTTTGTTCCTTCGTACCAACGCAAAAAAGGCCTTTGACAGGGTTAGTGGAGCTTTATGCTTTCAGTTTTAATATAAAGTACGAGGCTGAAGTGGTTAATTGAGGGGCGCTGGCCGTCGATCTCAGCTCTCGCCAATGCGACTGGTTCCTTCTGTTCGGGATTTTGGAGGGCTCAACTCATTCATTTTCTCAGATCCCTCCCACCCCCGAGCAACTTCAGTAGACCCCTCACAATTTGAGGAATACTGCTCGGATTCGGATCTCTCAACTAACTATAACCTACTAATCACACCTCTGGAACCCCACTCCATAAACTGCCTCCACGAGTGGGAGCGAGATCTTGGTAACTCTTCCAGTCCACAACAGACAACATATCCTCTGATTTACGTACAAATCCTCCATCTGCACGAAGGTGCAAGAAACTAACTTTAAAATTTTAATCAGATGGTATAGAACTCCGGTGAGGTCACAAAAAAAAAAAAAAAATTTCCTGCAACTTCTGATTATTGCTGGAGATGCCAGGAAGAACGGGGCACCAACCCCTATATTTTTTGGACTTGTCCCAAACTAGAACATTTTTGAAAGGAGGTCAAATGCATTGCCCAAAAATTCACTGAGCACCTGATAAAGAACGACTCAGCCTTTTTCCTCCTCCATGCCTCTAGTGCCCCTGAGAATCTACAAAAAAAAAAAAAATCAAATCATTCCCTCCTTGACGCCGCCAAGGCATGCATTCCTCTTGAATGGAAATCCCCACAGTCTCCAACCATCGGGCTTAAGAAAATAGAGGAAATAAGCTGGAGGACCTCATTCTCTCGGCACACCAACAAAAAATGCTACTGCAAAACTTGGTCGCTCTGAAACATGTTTGTTTGTCATCTCTGATGAAGGTAGAACCCTACTTGAACATGCCTCGGCCGACTAAATCTACCTTATTAGGATCCGGATTACACTTATTTTATAAATACCAAACCTAAATCCCGACTGCCGTCAATGTGGCTCGCGACCTCACATTTCGTATCTCTCCATCCCTTCTTCAATCCCTCTCCCCCCTACCCATTTCCCCTCCTTCCTATCCTCCCAGTTATCCTCTTTTCTTCTCCTTTTTTAATACTCCTTCATGGAGTCTCTCCATGGTACCTTTCTTATAGGCTAAACTGAAAAATGATTAGGGCGGGTTCCGTGGCCCCACCCTTTAAAAAAAAAAAAAAAAAAAAAAAAAAACAAACACTTTAGAGTTTTGGCTATGACTTACCTTAACCATGCCCGGCCCCAAGGTTCTATCTTCCTTACATCTAGTCTGGCATATACGAGACACCTCAGGTAGTTAGACATAATGTCATCCTGGGTTTACGTTTCATAATGAATATTATGTTGTATTATATGCCCAAACTGTTCATATTCCATTGTGTGTTCTTGAACCATACCCTTTGACTAAATAAAAGATTTGAAAAAAAAAAAAAATTACATGCCAAATGTGGCAGGTGGAGGAGGGAAATGAGAGTACTTAAGCAGAACTTCCCCTTTTGGGTGGAGCTCCACTTAACGTTGGGAAGAGTAGAGTTAGAATCTCTCAGGTTTTCATTGGCGAGTGGCCACACTGGGTAGATTTTCGCTAACGTTTTCTTCTGGTAACAAAATGCAGGAGGTAAGAAAAAATACATTCAAGACAGGTTCTAACCTTTACCCACTCCAGGACACCTTTTGGCTGAAATTCATCTAGCTGTATGTCTGACACCAGCAGACAGCCCCAGTCAAACTATATTAAGAAGCCACTTACTAAAATATTATGCTAATGTATTTTCAGAGGGAATATGAAATACCTTAAAATCTGCAGCTTTTGTTAAAATAATACCTGGTGATGCTGCCTTGAAGAGTCTTGTTAAGGTATTTATTATAGAGCAACCATGCTGTGTTCTCTCATGTGTTCATGCTCTCCCACCCTGGTTTCTGATGAAGTCTACAACTGGCCATTTTAGCACACATTATGTAGGCATGGTCCATGGTTATCAGGCAACCCGACCCAAGAAACGCCATGCAGCTATCACTGGAGTGCATGCATGCAGACATGAAGTGGTTGCAAAGAGGCTGAAGATTAGCAGCACTGAGATGCAACAAGCTGAAGAATACAAAGGGTTAAAAACAAGTGCACAGTGTGTTAGCAAACTAAAGGGTTGATTTACTTAAGGCAAATAGACTGTGCAGAGTGCAGTTGCTCCAGAGCTTAGCAGATGAGGTTAAGCTGCACTTTGCAAACAATACCCAACCACATGCAAGGAAAAAAAAATATATAAAATTTGTGTATGTATGAGATATAGATATAGATATATATATATATATACACATACACACACACACACACACATATATACATACCACACAGCATTTTTGCTTACACATGATTGAACGATGGAAGTCAGCAGAGCTTCTGCTCATTTACTAAGTTCTGGAGCAACTGCTCTTGCAAAGTGCACAGTCTATTTGCCTTTAGTAAATCAACCCCTAAATGTCTTACGATTTAGAGCTTACTTCATTTACTTTAAAATTTACACAGGTTTGGAAATGTATCCAATTGCTGCTTCACTGAGAAAAGCTAGTAACAGAACCGTCTGCAAGTGCTTTACTGCTCCTCCTCTCTCCACAGGCATAAATACAAGTGCTTGCTCAAGCTTTTGTACAAGTCTTGCCCAAAGGCAGTTGTATCATGCCAGCACATTCAAATGACCTCAAGTGTATGGGCACTCTTTAATATAGAAGGTCCTCTATGCCTTATTTACATAATGGCTTTAAAATGTCTCCTGTTAGCTCTTGTCTAATCAAAATAAGCCAACCTCAGAATGGAGATCCTTACACAGTCAAAATGTTGCACAGAGGTTCTAGGTTTATTGACGTTCAACAATCAATACACAGAGAAAATGTCCGCAGCTGATCCCAACAGTGAACCGTAACCTCTTTCGTGTGGGTTTTGGCACATTCGCTATTGTTCTCTGCTGACAGAGAACAATAGCTGGTCATCACCGCCCACGTGGCCATTTAAATGATACACAGAGAGTGGATGTTCCAAAACAAGAAAAGAAAAGAAAAGAAAGGAAAAGAAAAAAAAAAAAAAAAAAAAAACACACCTTTGAAGGTCTGATTGTTTGTACTGAACAGAATCCCTGGTGCATATATTTTACAAATATCCTGATCTAACTTTCATTTTTTTTTTTTTTAAATGAGACATCTGGTAGTATTAAGGTACCATGATTAATGAGCACACCCAAGGGACAAAGTCAGTCACTTGATGAGTATTTTCAGTCTTCTGAACAGTACAGAATTTTATAATGCAACACAATGGGTTTGATCTACTCAAGGAAAGAACACAAGTTGTTGACTTAGCAAACGGAGTGTTGACTTTGAAAAGTGAAAGATAGTACATAATGTGAATCTAAGTTCTGAAGTAAATACCCAGCCACTTGTGATTTGTGTTAGACTATGATTGGTTGACTGAAGCAAGCTCAATAAACATTTACTTTGGCAAGTAAGGCAGGCCGTACACTGTCCGAACAGTGTATGGGCAGGCTGAATGTACCAAGTTGATTGATCAACTTGGGTACAACCAGCATGCTGGGTTTTACTTGCGAATATTGCAATCACTGTCTTCCCCCATCCCCCAGGAGAAGACAATGGCCCAGGAGGAGGGATTCCTGCATCAACACTGTCTGTATTGGGGAAATATAGCAAATTTCACCCTGTGTATGACTGGCCTTAGTCCATTTGGTAGACCAACCTCAATGTGGTAACTCTGTGCAAACCATTCAGAAAACATTAAAGTGGTTGTAAACCTTTAACCTGAAAAACGAACAAAGCATGATTGATTCAATCCAAAGCAGCGAGATTGATTTCCACCCACAGTCCGATTCCTCTGCTATCTGAGCCATTGACTGGAAAGAGTAGGGAGCTCCAGCACACAGCCTGATTGCTAGCCACAGCGGTGCATGTTTTCCCTACGAGATTGTGTATAGGTGGTATGTCCCTTCCCTCCACTCACGCTTATTCTCTAATGCCGCGTACACACGAGCGGACTTTATGGCAGACTTGGTGCGGCAGACTTTGACGGACTTGCCTACACACGATCAACCAAAATCCAACGGATTCGTACGTGATGACGTACGACCGGACTAAAACAAGGAAGTTCATAGCCAGTAGCCAATAGCTGCCCTAGCATCGTTTTTTGTCCGTCGGACTAGTATACAGACGAGTGGACTTTTCGACCGGACTCGAGTCCGTCAGGAAGATTTGAAACGTTTCATTTCTAGGTCCGTCGAACTTTTGGGGGAAAAAAAAAAAAAAAAAAAAAAAAAAAAGTCCGCTGAATCCCACACGATTGAATTATCCAACGGACTCCGGTCCACCGGACCAAGTCTGCCGTAAAGTCCGCTCGTGTGTACACGTCATAAGCTGTCACAGTGCAACACATCTGATTCCAACCTCTGCAAGTTCATAAATCGCTGTGTATACTCTGGACTTTAAACAGGTGTAGAGAAGAAATGGCTGCAGATAAACAGGTACCACATATGTAGGAGGATTGGTTTAATCTCTGTATCACCTGAGGCCATACACTTCACTGCGTATATTTAAGGGTTTACAAGCACTTTAAGAACATTTGTGAAGTAACAACCCCCTGTCAGAACACAATAGCACAATGGGGAAGATCGCTGTACTAACATCACATGTGTTAGTACAGTGATATGTCTTTTTTTTCATTCAGTCAGCTGGGTTGAATAAAAAAAAAAAAAAAACCTTATGCCCTGTACACACGGTCGGATTTTCCGACGGAAAATGTGTGATAGGACCTTGTTGTCGGAAATTCCGACCGTGTGTGGGCTCCATCACACATTTTCCATAGGAATTTCCGACACACAAAATCCGTTGTCGGAAATTCCGATCGTGTGTACACAAATCCGATGCACAAAGTGCCACGCATGCTCAGAATAAATTAAGAGATGAAAGCTATTGGCTACTGCCCCGTTTATAGTCCCGACGTACGTGTTTTACGTCACCGCGTTCAGAACGATCGGATTTTCTGACAACTTTGTGTGACCGTGTGTAAGCAAGACAAGTTTGAGCCAACATCCATGAGAAAAAAATCCATGGATTTTGTTGTCGGAATGTCCAATCAATGTCCGACCGTGTGTACGGGGCAATAGTGTGTACAAGGCTTTAGTGTCATTTCTGTCTGCTGCTTTTGTTCCTCTGCAACCAGCAGGACTCACTGCTGACAAGTTTTTCTGAAACCAAGAAGAGAAAAATGGCGACATTGGGAAGGGGGCTTTAGCTGATTGACAGCCTCAGCTCTGCTCCTGTGTGCTATGTGAAGGTCGTGTGTCTCTTCCCTCCAGTCAGCTGTCAGAGCTCTCCCCACTGAGCTATGCAGAGCGTACGTGTATGTATGTATTTCTGTATGTGAAGCTGAAGAGCAGGAAATGTCATAACTGCAGTTGATTGGGCGGCAGTGACGGCTTTCTTTTGGGCTTGGACCAAATTCAAGTTCAAACCAAACCCAAATTCAATCTTATTTAAATTGCTTCACACTGGTGTGTTCTGGTGGTGGAGGGGGGTAAAGAGAGCTCCTCAGTTTTTTGTTTTTTTCCCCCCATTTAGCCCACTAGGTTGAATGAAAAGGAAAAAAAAAAAACAACTATTTCTGCAAATCTTGCATCTACACCAATAAATATATGAATACCTAGTGTTAAAGTGGTATCGGTGCAACCCCGAGTACCGATAATGTTTTGCAAGTACTCACCGACACCAATTACCGATATCTATTGTGTAGGTAGGGGGGTGGTTGTTAGGGAGTTGAGTGAGGCTGCAGTGAGGGCAGGGTAGTTGAGGGTGGCGTGAAATAGGGATTGCGGGGTGGGCGAGCTGGGAAGAAAGGCCGTGATCGGTGTGGGGTGGGGCGGGGAGCAGAGGATGGGGATGGGAGGGGCATTGGGAGGCCGCAGTACCAGGGCGTTAGGAGGCCGCAGTACCAGGGCGTTAGGAGGCCGCAGTACCAGGGCGTTAGGAGGCCGCAGTACCAGGGCGTTAGGAGGCCGCAGTACCAGGGCGTTAGGAGGCCGCAGTACCAGGGCGTTAGGAGGCCGCAGTACCAGGGCGTTAGGAGGCCGCAGTACCAGGGCGTTAGGTACAGATGACTCTGTACACTGATACTGTACATTATATACAGACTGGTGTGTGTATAACATATAAAGCAGAGTGTTAGTGGACAGACTGGTCTGTATGGTGTATAAGACCGGTCTGCACCCTGCCGACACTGTACTGTACATACTACACTAACCTGCTTGCAGGACTTGCTCGCCTCAATACTCGGTTCTGCTTCCACAGCTACCTCACACTATACAAACACATGTGCTGATGTTGTCCAGGACCTTGCCCTTAGCGACCCACCATCTGTCATTGGGTAGGAACCAGCCAGCCATCCAGCCCTCTCTCTGTGCAGGAACAGAAAGGGAGGAGTTATGACATCACCCACCCTCTTGCTTACAGAGGCAGGAGAGGATCGCGGCGGTGCTGCATAATGATAAAAGACAGCCGGGAGCAGGAGTTTCAGTGTGGCCAGCTGTCAGACTGTTCACACTGTGCTGAGGAGTCTCCTGCCCCCGTCCTGACTGCTTCTCCTCCCCTCCGGCAGTGGTGTTTGGAGGTGTCCCGCCCCCAGCTGACGTCACTTCCGGTATCAGAGCATTTTCGCGAGTACCAAAACTCACGAAAATACCTAGTATCTGCACCGATACCAGTATCGGTGCATCACTACTAATACTTTATTATGGTGTTGAACCGATTCATGACACCATTTAGCATTAGCTTCCTTACGGTCTTCTTTCAAAACTTGTGTTTCATTCAGAATCATTCTTGCCCATCATAAAAAAGGGGGCCAAACATTACAATTCATGGGTGATGCAATTCTGGTATGGATTTATGGAAACCAGGTTTGGTTGGGAATGTCTGATCGAATGAACTCCTGTAGATTTCTACACTAAACATGGATTCTGCAGCTGAAACCTACCACCATTTTTACGGCACGGCATTTTTAAAAAAATGTTGGCTTTTTTTTTTAATCACGCGGTGTTTTAGGTGCCATTGAAAATAATGGCACCTAAACCTGTGATTGTAGTGAGCTTTGAGATCACGGGCAAAATTTCAGCGATTCTGACTCGAGCTCAGAAGGCTCAAGTGTAAATGGGGCCTCAATGCATATGTGCAAGGGATCGGCAACCTGGAAGTAAAATACTTTACTAAAACAAACGTACAATCCAAAAATTAACAATTCATCTACACATCCCAAAAAATAATAAATTAATCTAGCAGGACACAGTAATGAAGTGGCAAAGAAAGATGTTTCCATAACGAAGGCTCGTTCCTCCACACAAAGCGGAAATACGTGGAAGAAAGGTTTAAAGATCAAATATACTGTGTCACTTCCTATCCATGTGAACGGAACGATAAACTGATTAACTTATGTCCATTCTAAGGGCTGAAGGTTTTTTTTTTTTATCTCCTATGCATGAACGTAAAAAAACCTGTGTGCAGCAGCCACCCCAACCCAGCGAGGTTAATAGCGTCGGCTGTTCCAGGACTTTCCCTCCTCATTGGCTGAGACAGCAGCGGAAGCCCACTGGCTCCCACTGCTGTCAATCACAGCCAATGAGGAGAGAGCAGGGCTGAGCAGCGGCTCTGTGTGACTTATGGACGGATAGAGCAGCGACTCAGGAGCGAGCACGCAACAGTGCCCCCAGGGCAAGCAGCTTACGCTGGGGGCACTGCTTAAGGGGAGGAGCCAGGAGCACAAGTGGGGGACCCAAAGAGAAGAGGGATGTGAGCTGCTCTGTGCAAAACTACTGCAAGTATAACCTGTTTGTTATATTTTAAAAAAAAGTTTTAATATTTTTAAAATGTGGTCACTACATGATAGTATTGTGAGCTCTGCTGAACGATTTTTCGTTTTACGAAAGCGATCTTTCATATAGCGAATGGCTAGCATTACACGTCTAACTGCCTCCAAGGATTTTCTGTTTTCATGATCAAAAGATCCTTTTTAGCCTCCCTGATGATCCTGTGTGACCCCTGGAAACAGAAAAGTATGGATCTGCTATGCAAACAAGTTCAGCAACAGTAAAAATAAAAAACTCAGCACTAAACAAGTAAACAAAAAAAAAAAAAAAAAGACAAATGTAATCCAAGGAAAAAGGAGAAGCCAGGCCTCGGTGCAGGGAAGTAGAAGCAGCTGAATGATCAGAGGGAGTCCAGAGGCTGGGATGGAGGAAGCCGGGGGAGCAGGACTGCACGTGCACCGGCAGAAGAAAGCGGAGATTGTAAATAAACAGAGGCAGCAAATGTAAGGAAGAAATGTGTATGAAGAGGAGGAGCCAGCGCCGCTCCAGCAGGCTACCAACTTCTTCCACACTCACTTCACACAGAAGCCCTGAAGCTTCGTATTGTGTGTGCTGCCTACCGGGACTCCCTTGCTTTCCACCGGGACTCCTTTCCTGACCACCTACAGCTCCGACAATGGCACTCACTCACCTGTCCGCTTCTCTCTCCAGCTTCCCCCCGCAGCTCTCTAAAAGGCTACTGCCCGGAACGCTTTCTTGTTGTGGCTTCGAGACGCGAGGAGGCTCGGGCCGGGAGGCTAGCAGGCGTCGTTGGGCGGCCAGAGATTGGTGTAAACACAGGAAGGGAGGGATCTGGGCGATGTCTATGATTGGAAGAGAGGCGGCGGTGGGCTGAGGGAGGAGTGGGCGGCACACGCTTGTTGGCGGCGTGTCCTCCCTTGAAGGGGCGGGGCTTTCCCCTGTACTGCACAGCCACAATGGAAGTTCCCTCAGCCTGCTATTGGCAGGAGTCATTGGAATGCCCCGGGTCGGATTTTCCTACGGAAAATGTTACATGGGAGCTTGTTGTCGGAAATTCCGACCCTGTGTAGGCTCCAACACACATTTTCCATAGGAATTGCCGTCACACAAAATTTGAGATCTGAATCTCAAATTTTCCAACAACAAAATCCGTTGTTGGAAATTCCGATGGTGTGTACACAATTCTGACTAGAGTTGCCACCTCATCCCTTTAAACCCGAACACATATTAATTACACAGGTTCTGTGGCTGGTTAAGGTGGTAATTAAACTCACTTGTTGCCTTATCTGCATTTAATTAGCCTGAGAACTCTTGTAATTCACATGTGTACGATTTTAAAGGGGTGAGGTGGCAACCCTAATTTCGACGCAGTTCCACGCATGCTCGGAATCAAGCAGAAGAGCAGTACTGGCTATTGAACTTCATTTTTCTCGGCTCGTCGTACGTGTTGTACGTCACCGCGTTCTTGATATTCAGAATTTCCAACCAACTTTGTGTGACCGTGTGTATGCAAGACAAGTTTGAGCCAACATCCGTCGGAAAAAAAACATGGATTTTGTTGCGGGAAAATCCTATCGTGTGTACAGGGTAGAAGTGTGTGGCAGAGGGCTGGGTCGGTGGGAAGCTGTGCTCCTGCTCCTGCCTCAGGGGGAACTTCCCAGCTCTTTGAAATAGCATTAGCTGGGCTAATGGGTTTAGTAAACACCAGAGGATAGCTGATCAATGCTAACCTGTGCTTTTATTTCATAGGGGCAGAGCTTTGCATACCCCACTTTTAAAGCTGAGTTCCCCCGAATACTGCAGCTGCTGACTCTTAAAATAAGGACACTTACCTGTCCAGGGCGCCCGTGATGTCCTCACCCGAAGACAACCCATCCCTGGACTCTGAGTGGAGGCGCCGGCATCTTCAGTAAGGGAATCAGGAAGTGAAGCCTTGCAGTTTCACAGCCTGGTTCCTTACTAGAGTTGCCACCTCATCCCTTTAAACCCGAACACTTATGAATTACACAAGTTCTGAGGCTAATTTAATGCAGATAAGGCACCAAGTGAGATTAATTACCACCTTAATCAGCCACAGATCCTGTGTAATTAATATGTGTTTGGGTTTAAAGGGATGAGGTGGCAACTCTATTCCTCACTGGTCCCTGCTGTCTTCTGGGACCTGTGTGTCTCCCAGAAGACACCGGGGGGGTGGGGGGGGGGGGTGCGGAGGAGGGGCCGGACCTGTATTAGACAGTTATCTGCTCCCTCTTCCCCCTGAAAGGTGCCAAATGTGACACCGGAGGGGGGAGGAACCAGATAAGCAGAATTTCAATTTTTGGGTGGAACTTCGCTGTAAGTACACAATAGGACCAGGGCATGTATGTAAAACAAAAATGTATTTAAAGAGGAACTGCAGTCTGCTCACATAATTTGTAATAAAAACATCTGTGCCATTCTGAACTTGCCAAATATGCTGAAGAAATCTCCCTCCACTAAGTCTGGCTGCATCCATTTTAACTGTGGGCAGCTGAAGCTGCTGCCTGTTCACGTCCTGCATTTACACAGAGGCACACCTCTACCTCTGCAGCTCTCATTGGCCCTCTTATGACTCATCCCCCCCTCCCTTCCTGGCAAACTTTCACAAGAGAGAGAGAGCCGGGCATGATGTCATAAGCCTAGGCTTTTTACCAGACAAGAAACAGGAAGTGGGCTTTATAAGGTATTTACTGGCAGAAAAAAAGGTTTTACTATGCAAAGGTAAAACAACAAGGGCAGAAGATTTAGGCCTCTTTCACATGGACGATCCGTATGTCCGTTTTTCATCCTTCCGTTTTCGGATGAAAAACGGACATACATTCATCCCTATTGGGCGTCGGATGTCAGCGGTGACATGTCCGCTGACATCCGACCCGCTCCGATCCGAAAAGTGTAACGGAGGAAAAACCTACTTTTCCATCCGTTTTCGAATCGGATCGGGTGACGACGGACACTACGGACCGTCATCATCCGATCCCCCCCATAGGGGAGAGTGGCGCTCTGACAGGTCCGTCGCTGCACAGTGTGCAGCGATGCACCTGTCATCTTCCTGCTCAACGGGGATCGGCGGAGCGATCCCCGCTGAGCAAGCGGATGTTCACGGGGCGGATCATGACTGATCTGCCCCGTGTGAAAGAGCCCTTAATAGATGAAAAAAATACTGAAGTTCCGCTTTAAAGTAAAGCAGTATCTTTTTTCACTTCTCAATGCATGTACTGCATTGCAATAGTCATTTACAGGCATAACAGATTACCTAGGCAAGCTGGCCGACCCCAAAATTGGATAAACCAGGAGCAGTGCCATGTCAAGCTGACAAAGATTTCCCATAGATGCCAATGTGTTCGTACTCACAAGCAGAGCCGGTACAAGGGGTGGGCAGAAGGGGCGGATGCCCTGGGCGAGACAATTTATTGGGGTGGGGGGGGGGGCGCAGTGAAGTGTCCTAAAATGGGCATCACTAAATGGCGGACCTCGGGCCAAATGTGGACCGTCTCACTGTCCTATGCGGCCCGCCGCGGTACCGCCATTTAGCAGTCTTTTCTTCCCAATGCCGTCTCTGTAATCCTCACACAGAGCCGACAGCAGGAGGCGGGACAGTTCTGGATGGAGGACGGAGCTGGCGGAGGTTAACAAGCAGGTGATTGGCTGCTAGGATGAAGGGCGGTCTCAGCAACCAATCACCATCTTGCAACACCCGCCCTCCATCCGAGACATGCCGTGCCTCCCTCCGATCTTCGGTCTGTGCAAGGTAAGTGAGGGAGGGGGTGAAGTTACAGGGAGTGAGGACACTGATAAGGGGGAAAGTGTGTGCTGACTCACTGAGGACATTAAAATGAAGTTGTTGAGGGCTGTGATGTGGTGGGCTGACAGGTGGGGAGGGTGGGCTGAGCGGACTGTGATGTATTGATGTATGGGGAGATGTAAATATTAAAGTGGGGAGATGTGAATATTACAGTGGGGAGATGTGAATATTAAAGTAGGGAGATGTGAATATTACAGTAGGGAGATGTGAATATTACAGTGGGGAGATGTGAATATTACAGTGGGGGAGATGTGAATATTACAGTGGGGAGATGTGAATATTAAAGTGGGGAGATGTGAATATTACAGTGGGGGAGATGTGGATATTACAGTGGGGAAGATATGAATATTAAAGTGGGGAGATGTGAATATTACAGTGGGGGAGATGTGAATATTAAAGCGGGTAGATGTGAATATTACAGTGGGGGAGATGTGAATATTACAGTGGGGGAGATGTGAATATTAAAGTGGGGAGATGTGAATATTACAGTGGGGGAGATGTGAATATTACAGTGGGGGAGATGTGAATATTACAGTGGGGAGATGTGAATATTACAGTGGGGGAGATGTGAATATTACAGTGGGGGAGATGTGAATATTACAGTGGGGAGATGTGAATATTACAGTGGGGGAGATGTGAATATTACAGTGGGGAGATGTGAATATTACAGTGGGGGAGATGTGAATATTACAGTGGGGAGATGTGAATATTACAGTGGGGGAGATGTGAATATTAAAGTGGGGAGATGTGGATATTACAGTGAGGGAGATGTGAATATTACAGTGGGGGGGGGGATGTGAATATTAAAGTGGGGAGATGTGAATATTACAGTGGGGGAGATGTGAATATTACACTGGGGAGATGTGGATATTACAGTGGGGGAGATGTGAATATTACAGTGGGGAGATGTGAATAATAAAGTGGGGAGATGTGAATATTACAGTGGGGGAGATGTGAATATTAAAGTGGGGAGATGTGAATATTACAGTGGGGGAGATGTGAATATTGAAGTGGGGAGATGAGAATATTACAGTGGGGGAGATGAGAATATTACAGTGGGGGGAGATGTGAATATTAAAGTGGGGAGATGTGAATATTAAAGTGGGGAGATGTGAATATTACAGTGGGGGAGATGTGAATATTAAAGTGGGGAGATGTGAATATTACAGTGGGGGAGATAGGGGGGGGGCGCAGTTTGCCATCTTTGCCCTGGGCACCAAATGGCCTTGTCCCAGTACTGCTCACAAGTGTATGTAAAGTGAGGATACATAAAGCCTGTACCTCTTATCCAAGCTGCAAACGTCATAGGGGGGAATTTATCAAAACTCGAGCAGACAGAATCTGGACTGCAATGCATGGCAACTAGGGTTGCCACCTCATCCCTTTAAATCCCAACACCTATGAATTACACAAGTTCTGAGGCTGATTAAGGTGGTAATCACTGCTTTTTTTTTTTGGCGGAACAACATTCCGGCACCTCCGCCAGAGACATTGTGGGAGACGAATTGGAAGCCAAGTGCTTTATGTCCCTATACACTCTCAGGGCAGCCGTAGAGTGATTATACGGCCGCAGCCTGAGAGAGTGGAAGGTGGATCGATCTGCACTTTGCTCCGCTTCACCTTGCAGACCAACCAGAATCTCGTTTTGGCACCATCCAACTCGCTGTGTAACAGGTGCGGATAATAGATCACGTGGGTAGCTAGCCTGTCCTCCTCCTTAGCCTCCTGACTGTTAACTGTCCTTGCTGTAGTGTAGTGTTCACTTTGATCTGACTGCTATAGAGACAAGTTTTTAGTTTTCTGGTAAATCAATTGACAATGCTGCTGATTGGGGTTGTGCTGTGCTTGCTGTGACTGTCTCTTTGCTGGACTGGGTTGTCTCTTTGCTGGAAATGGGAATGTCTCTTTGCTGGACTGGGCTGTCCTTTTGCTGGATGAGGATGTCTCTTTGCTGGATGTGGGATGTCTCTGGGCTGTCTCATTGCTGGATGGGGATGTCTCTTTCCTGGATATGGGGATGTTTCTTTTCTGGATATGGGGGACGTCTCTTTGCTGGATATGGGGGACGTCTCTTTGCTGGATATGGGGGTGTCTCTTTGATGGCTATGGGGGATGTCTCTTTGATGGGTATGGGGAATGTCTCTTTGATGGATATGGGGGATTTTCTTGCTGGATATGGAGGATGTACCTTTGCTGGATTTGGGAATGTTGCTCTGCTGGATTGGGCTATCTCTTTGCTGGATAAGGGGGATTTCTCTTTGCTGGATATGGGGATGTCTGTTTGCTGAATTGGCTGTCTCTTTGCTGGATATGAGGGATGTCTCTTTGCTGGATATGGGGATGTCTCTGCTGGATTGGGATGTGTCTTTTCTGGATTGGGATGTCTCTTTGATGGGTATGGGGAATGTCTCTTTGATGGATATGGGGGATTCTCTTGCTGGATATGGAAGATGTCCCTTTGCTGTATTTGGGGATGTTGCTTTGCTGGATTGGGCTATCTCTTTGCTGGATATGGGGGATGTCTCTTTGCTGGATTGGGATGTATCTTTTTTGGATTGGGATGTCTCTTTGCTGGATATGGGGATGTCTCTTTGCTGGATATGGGGATGTCTGTTTGCTGAATTGGCTGTCTCTTTGCTGGATATGGGGGCAAAAAGGTGACCAGTGTAATAGAAAAAGTTTTATTAAAATTTTTTTTTAAAATGTATGAAATAGCATCTATGTTGACATATCGAAACCTTCCAAAATTGGAAAAGACACAAAACATACACACATACAATAATAAAAGCAAACCCGGTAGTTACTCAGGGTAGTAAAAATTCCCAAAGAGAAAGAAATCATCTGATGATATACAATAGTTGTAAAATTCATTCTGGTATCCCATGCAGTTATAACAGCTAATTCCTGAATGGACTGCTAAATGACGCAGTATAACCTTGATTTATTGCAGTCATACATTGGATTTTCAGTGCAGTCACAGTAGATTCAAGATAAGTGATTCCAAATGAAAGGATAGATGTTGAACATGTATCTCTACTGATGATGGTGATTAATATGAAAAAGGCTATGGGTAGCAATTTCAAGCGTACTAAGTGTCTATCAGGAATCACATCATAGTGCTGCTCAAACTCAGAATGTTAATCCAAAAAATCATTTTAGATAGATAAGAGGTGGAATATGATGTAGGAGTGGTCTCCTGTAGCCTAGGGCGATGAACAGAGCTGAAACCGGTGAATTGCAATAAATGCTAGTTAGTAATGAGAGGCAATGACATAGATATGCATAAGGCGATTATAGCACAATGATAAATATTAATGTTACCTCTATGAGGTGTGACTCTGTGTGACTCAGACTTCCTTACATATAATTCATGTCTCCAATGTCTCTCATAAGGAATTTTCAAGAAGGGAGCAAGTCAATTATAGAGAAGGTTGTAATACTGTAATGCCGCGTACACACGATCGGACATTCCGACAACAAGATTCATGTATTTTTTCCGACGGATGTTGGCTCAAACTTGTCTTGCATACACACGGTCCCACAAATCTTGTCGGAAAATCCGAACGCCAAGAACGCGGTGACGTACAACACGTACGACAAGCCGAGAAAAATGAAGTTCAATAGCCAGTGTGGCTCTTCTGCTTCATTCCGAGCATGCATGGAACTTTGTGCGTCGGAATTGTGTACACACGATCGGAATTTACGACAACGGATTTTGTTGTTGGAAAATTTGAGATCCAGATCTCAGATTTTGTGTGACGAAAATTCTGATGGAAAATGTCTGATGGAGCCTACACACGATCGGAATTTCCGACAACAAGCTCCCATCGAACATTTTCCAGCGGAAAATCCGACCGTGTGTACGGGGCATAAGTGTTGGTATCAAAGTTGAATGATAAAATTTGACTTACTGCTCTACCTTCTCCAAACCATCCAGATTGCCAGTCCCTTTTGAGTAGTAGGCTCAATGGTTGAAAGCTCTGCTTACGCCAGAGTTGGATAGCTCAGGTACTCTCCCCTCTTTGGTCCCATTAGCTGATATATCCGCACAATTCGCAGATAACAGCAGAAGCCGGCCGGCTATGTAATTAACTGTTAGTGTGTGTGTATCAGCGTGGCATGGGGACACCCTGGTTACACATCCGGGCAGTGGCGGCCCGTGCATTGAGGGCGCACGGGCGACGCCTCCCTGTCCCTACCGCTGCCCCCTATTCAATGTGCTTGGCCCCTTTTAGGACGCCGGGTGCATGGATTCCTATGGTGGGAGTGGGCGGGGGTGTTTTTTTAAGCACCTGATTAGAGCCAGAGGCTCTAATAGGCTTCAAAAAAGGGTGGGCTCGGGGCGTCGCCCGTGCGCGCTCAATGCACAGGCCGCCACTGCCCGGATGTGTAACCAGGGTGTCCCGGCCGGCTTCTGCTGTTATCTTCAAATTGTGTGGATATATCGGCTAATGGGACCAAAGAGGCGAGAGTACCTGAGCTATTCAACTCTGGCGTAAGCAGAGCTTTCAACTATTGAGTCTACTACTCAAAAGGGACTGGCAATCGGAATCGTCTGGAGAAGGTAGAGCAGTAAGTCAAATTCAATCCCACCCAATTGTGTGCCCATAGCGAATTCATTTTTGCTATTTTATTTTTATTTTTCAATTTTTATTCTCTTATTTATTCAAGAGACATGTTCCATAACATCAGAATTATAGAGGTACAGGTTAAAGATAGCATCATGTAAGAACTACAAATAACAAACAATAGTAACATATAGATCTAGAATTAATTCTGCACAAGGTATTCTAGGTGATTGTATGCTGAGTATCATACAGTGGTGGTGTGTTCAATGGGGACGCTCAGGCGCCGCCCCCTCTCTCCAGCCACCCCCTCTGTGTACTATGGATAGATTCATGCATTGCATGAATCTATCCACGGCCACTGTAGCCACCCCATTGAGGCGTCCAGCCCCTTTTTGGGTGCCGGGCGCCTGAATAACAACGGCGGTGATGTTTTTAAAGCACCTGATTAGAGCCATAGGCTCTAATAGGCTTAAAAAATGGTGCACTGTGAGCACAAAACATTGCGATCGCAGTGCACCCAGGTGTGTTAGCAAAGCAAATGAATATTTGCTTTGCTATCACAGAACCGCCTCTCAGCCAATCAGGAGGCCCGGATGTAATACCGGGCATCTGATTGGCTGAGGGTAGAGGCGATCCCATTGGCAGTGCAGAACAGGAAGAAGATGTGCACAGAGGACACAGCATCCATCGCCGCACTACACGTCCCACAGCTCGCCGTCTGACCCACCACCACGATAGGGTAAGTGCCCGGCAGACAGCAGGCGGGCACAGTGGCTGCATATTATGGGCACAAAGGCTGCAATTGATGGAGCACAGTTGGCTGCATTTGCAGGGCACAGTGGCTGCATATTATGGGCACAGAGGCTGTAATTAATGGGGCACAGAGACTGCATAATATAGGCACAGAGGCTGCATATGATGGGCACAGTTGGCTGCATATGATGGGCAAAGTGGCTGTATTTGATGGGCACAGTTGGCTGCATATGATGGGCACAGAGTCTGCATATGATGGGCACAGTTGGCTGCATATGATGGGCACAGTTGGCTGCATATGATGGGCACAGTTGGCTGCATATGATGGGCACCGTTGGCTGCATATTATGGGTACAGTGGCTGCATATGATGGGCACAGTGGCTGCATATGATGGGCACAGTGGCTGCATATGATGGGCACAGTGGCTGCATATGATAGGCACAGTGGCTGCATATGATGGGCAGAGCGGCTGCATATGATGGGTACAGTGGCTGCAATTGATGTTTTTGTTTCAGTATTTTTCAGTTCGTTTGCACCTCCTCAAAAATTTTAAAACCAGCCGCCACTGGTATCATATCATGATATTGTCTCAAGTGTAAAGAGGAACCAACATTGAACCTGATCATGGCACTCCTCTGGAACTGTCTCAGGAGAATTTTTCCTTTTTTCAGAATAAAAAGAAAGGTAAAAAGGTGAAAACATAAGGGTAAATCAAAAGATAGAAGAAAAGGGAGAAAGGGAAAGCCAATGTGAGATGAGAGAAAGAGGGAGAAAAGGGCTGGGTTTGGGGTAAGTGGAGGGAAAGGAGGGGGGGGGGGTAGAAAGAGCATGGAGTCTCAGAGTGCGAGGATGTCATGCGGGACATATAATCAGTACCGTCCAATTTCAGAATATCACAATAAAATGCTGAGAAAGGTTCAGTCCATGGTATCATGGATGACGAGTGCTTGACCCTCATCCGAGAAGACAAACATATTGCACAAGGTACAGGTTTTGGTGTATCTTTCATGTTGGTGTCGTGCCGGGAGGATAAGATCCTCCATTTTGAAAAATATGGAACGCTTCACGAATTTATGCGTCATCCTTGCGCAGGGGCCATGCTAATCTTCTCTGTATCGTTCCAATTTTAGTATATGTTCTGCCGAATTGAGGACATGAATTTTCGCTATTTTCAGACTAAAGTTCCTCCCGGCCAGTCAGGAGGCAGGTCAGTGAGACCTGTTTCCTGATTGGCCAAAGCGCCAGGTGATCCTATAGCGCTTTTGGCGGAAGAGGAGAAACAGAGCGGAGGAAGCATGAGGAGCGGACACCTCTGCCGCTGCCCGCACTGGAGGAGACACAGGAGGAGAGGACACCTCCGCCTCCGCTGCTGCCTGCTGCCCGCACTGGAGGAAACACAGGAGGAGAGGACACCACAGCCCGAACCTCCTGTGGGGGGGGGGCTGGGGGTGCTGTCAGTGCCGTGAGCTCTGCGCTGGTGGGGGGGCATTGCTGTCAGTGCTATATACTCTCTCTGTAATGCTAACCTATATACCCTATCTGTAATGCTGACCTATATACCTTATCTGTAATGCTGACCTATATACCTTATCTGTAATGCTGACATATATACCTTATCTGTAATGCTGACATATATACCTTATCTGTAATGCTGACCTATATACCCTATCTGTAATGCTGACCTATATACCCTATCTGTAATGCTGACCTATATACCCTATCTGTAATGCTGACCTATATACCTTATCTGTAATGCTGACCTATATACCCTATCTGAAATGCTGACCTATATACCCTATCTGTAATGCTGACCTATATACCTTATCTGTAATGCTGACCTATATACCTTATCTGTAATGCTGACCTATATACCCTATCTGTAATGCTGACCTATATACACTATCTGTAATGCTGACCTATATACCCTATCTGTAATGCTGACCTATATACCTTATTTGTAATGCTGACCTATATACCCTATCTGTAATGCTGACCTATATACCCTATCTGTGAGGCTGAGCTATAAACTCTGTCCTGTGATGCTCTGTTGTACACTCTGTCCTGTGATTCTAGGGCTGTATACTCTGTCCTGTGATTCTAGGGCTGTATACTCTGTCTTGTGATGCTGAGCTGTATACTCCTGACACTATGGGTGGAAGCAAGTGGAATACAGGGGACGGAGTGGCTGGATTCTATAAGGGGTGGGACTTATGAGAAGTGGGAGGGGTCAAAAAGGAAGGGTGGGGTCTGGCGCCCCCATCCTAAAACTTCACCAGCCGCCACTGCATCCGGGTGTGAGGACATCACTCCATTGACGCTTGCGTTTCGTCTGCCAATCCGCGGACTTCTTCAGAAAGATAGATCAACACAGACTCAACACCGGGGCATGTAGAAAACAATTTTTGTTGTACCCTGTACCCTGTTCGTAGCACAACCCTGTGTTGAGGTGGGTTGTGGTGTGTTGTGCAAAAATGTAGATGTGTTGCATTTTTACACAGCATGTTGCTGCAGTGCATAGATTTGAATGAAGTTTCATTTGGTGTCACTTTAAGGCTAGGTTCACACTTGCCCACATGTGAGCGGGTGGTTGCACCTGTTCCCATACCTGCAACCACCTGCAGCCAAATGGCGCTGCTCTGAAAATACGCGCAGGGCTGCCATTCAATCTTAATGACTCTCTTACACATCTCAACCCGCAGTGTGCTTGCAGGTGCCAGAACTGCAGGGAAATCTCATGGTCAAAAATACCATGCGATTTCCCACGGCTGCATTTTTAAAAAAGGGTTTTTTTTTTTGCGGCAAAACACAGGCACAACAGCCCTTTCAGATGAATGGGCTGCTGTGCCCACACAAACGCACAAGTGTGAACCAGAGCTAAGGCTAGGTTTGAGCTCGAGCTTTGCAGGGGTTTTTGGCACTCACCTTAGGAAGGTCTGTACACATGTTTTTAAGCCCTGAGTGTTTTTTTTTTAGCAAATGGAAAGCTAGTCACTAGGGGAAGGAGAGGCAAGAAATTATGAGAAAGAAGGCATATTATGTGCATTTTCCATGCCCTCCCTGTGAAGTCTTTAAGGAGCAAAAACATGCGATTCCACTCCAAAGAAGCTCATGTCCTTTTTCAAGCTTTGAGCGTCAAGCACAATGCTCAAGTGTGAATGGGTACTATAGGAGATACATTAGGATTTCCCATGTCCAGCATTTAAGCGCTTTTAGAAAAGCACACCCGATCGCTCAGGTATGAACCAGGCCAAATTAAAAACAGGAAGAATTAGGTAAGACATTGTAACAATGCAAAACCTCAGAAGTCTAAAAAGTTTTCCTGCAAAAAGAAACTAAGTATTGCCTTTCCTGAACACTGCTTTGATGCATTGAAGTTGACCCTTAGTGCTGGTTCACACAGGGGGGGGGGGGGCTTCAAAGTCGCCCCGACTCTCGCCTGACTCTGAAGCTGCCCCGTTCAGCGAGACTTGAGCGTGGCTTGCAAAACAACTTCTGTATAGAAGTCAACGCAAGCTGCTCCAAAGTCGCCCCCAAAAAGTAAGTCAGAGCAACTTGAGTCGCTCCTATTAGAATGGTTCCATTGTAATGCATGGAGTGAGACTTGTCAGGCGGCTAAGTCGCCTGACAGGTCGCCCCTGTGTGAACCGGCACTTAAAGGGGTTGTAAACCCTTGTGTTTTTCACCTTAATGCATCCTATGCATTAAAGTGAAAAAACTTCTGTCACTCAGCAGCCCCCCGTTTTACTCACCTGAGCCCCTTCGTACCCCACCGGAGACGCGCTCTTCCTCTCTGCCCGGGGTTCTCGGCTCTTGATTGGATAGATTGATAGCAGCGCAGCCATTGGCTCCCGCTGCTGTCAATAAAATTCAATGATGCGGGTGCTGGGGGGCGGGACCGAGTCCGGCATTCTGTCTATGGACGCAATTGCTGGACTCGGAAGCCCACCCGCAAGGTAACCCCCTGGGAGAGCGCTTCTCCTAGGGCAGTGATGGTGAACCTTGGCACTCCAGATGTTTTGGATCTACTCTTGCACTCTGCAGTGTAGTTGAGCATCATGGGAAATGTAGTTCCAAAACATCTGGGGTGCCAAGGTACGCCATCACTGTCCTAGGGGGTTTCTAGATGCCAGGAGGAGCCGCGAGCACCGCCGGGGGACCCCAGAAGACAAGGTTCGGGGCCACTCTGTGCAAAACAAGCTGCACGCTGGAGGTAAGTATAATATGTTTGTTTTTTTAAAAAAAAGAAAACAAGGTTTTAGTAACCCTTTAAAGTCTCTGCAGATACTGACACTTCCTGAAATGTCGATCTTCTGTGTTCCCCGCTGCACTCAGTAGTTCCTCCCACTGATCTCCACATCACTTCTATGACCTGTAGTCATGTAGGGGTTGGCAGGAGAACCCACTGAGGTCAGCAGGGGACACAAGTAGATCGATGCTACCAAAAGTGTTGGTTTCTACATTGGCTTTAGGGGATGATTCTCTACTTTGAAGTGTGCACAGGAAGCAGGAAAGGTAAGTATTTAATTTCTATTTTGCATGGAAACCTTTTATTCTGGTATTTAATTTTGTGGCAGTCACTTTAAAGTTACACATTTTAACCTGATATTCAAAGAATTATGACCCTTTTACTTTCCTGTGTGCCAACGTGTCCTTTACTGTCAAAAAGAACTGTCGCTCCTGACGCTTTTGAAAACCCATAAACTTAATCTTGACACCAATTAAATTCCTATTTTATTTATCAAATTTCTCAGTAAGGACCTATTTACACCTCATTACACTGTGTAACAACGTACATGTTTATGTGTGTTGAGATGTGTTGCAGCACACGGACCTAGGTAGCTCACCACAACACACAAAAAATAATGGGGGGATTTATCAAGCAGAGCAGACTGGAGCAGACAGAATCTGGAGCAGCTGTGCATAGCAACAAATCGGTCTTCAGCTTCAGCTTGTTCAGTTAAAGTGTTTGTAAACCTCAGACATGAAATATGAACAAAGCATATCCCTTTATGTGTCTTTGTTGCATTAAATGTAATTTCTGTCTGTTACTTTGTTCCTCTGTTATTAGCATGAATCACTTCTGACAAGTTTTCCTGACACCAAGATAAAAAAGGTGACAGGGGAGGGATCTCCAGATGATTGACAGCCATAGCTCTGCTCTTTTGTGCTGTGTGAAGTGGGGTGTGTCCTTTCCCTCCAATCAGCTGTCAAAGCTCTCCTCACTGAGTTCTGCAGAATGTAACTTTGAATGGATGTAGAGAAGAGTGTACATAAACAGGTACAATTTATGTAGGAGGATTTGTTTTGTCTCTGTGTATCACCTGAGGCCTGTCAGTTCACTGGGTATATGTGAGGGTTTAGGGAAAAAATTAAAGTTCACAGCGCCAATGATAGTATTTGAGACTGAAATCTAAAATTATCTGCTGCTCTGATTTTGATCCAACTCAAAAACAGTGCTAGAAAAATGAAAAAAGGAGAGCAGAGCTGGCCAAAAACTAATCTCTTAGATAACTACCTACTAAAGTATTGATAATGTGATAAAATCATTTGTGTTGGGAAACATATCCATAAAATAGTGACTACTAGAATTGATACTGCAAACACAAAAATCTAATAGCAACAATATAGCAATATACTTATATCATAATGTGCAATATTTATATACAAAAATAAAGTGCCAGTGCACTGCAACTCACAATGAAGTAACAAAAATGTTTTAAAAAGTTCATAAAGTGAAAAATCAAACTCAGCCCTCAGTGATGAAAAGAAAAAGTCCCATACAAAACCCAAACATATGTAAAGAATCTTGTTTAGAAGTGCTGTATTCCAAACAATATATGTGACACCCAGTGAGATCCTTCACCAATCAACCTAAATTAACTCACCAGAGTTAATGGCTGGTCTTTTAGAACCAGCTACTGCGCTTATTACTGATCCCTTCAGGATAGATAACTCCAAGGTGCTGGCTCTCATTACAATCCCAATCAGACGTAGATGTCGTAAATCTGTAAAATGCACAGGCTTTTATAAAAACAGATTAAAAACACAAACATTTGCATAGTGTCAGCCCAACACTAGGGAAGCAACGCTTGATTGTATTACCATTCGTCCTCAGTCAAAGATTCGAGCCGTTGGTACGATCTTGTGAGTGCGATGACGTCAGCATCCCTGCCCCCTGCGCGTTTTGTCATCCGTCTTCTCTGAGCCAGCGCTGCTCTCCTTTTTTATGTTTTTTAGCATATGTGAGGGTTTACAACCACTTTAACTAGTTACAGACCACCCGCCACAGTTGTACTGTGGCAAGTTGGCTCCCCTGCGCAAATCGGCGCTATTGTACGTCGGGCGCGTGCACGACGATTTGTGGGCGCGCACATACGCCCATTCACTAGGTGGGGAGCCAGCCAGCGGGCCTGGCTCGATATCTGCTGACCTCCCGCGATCGCTTCAGAGACAGGCAGAATGGGGATCTGTCGGTGTAAACAAACAGATCCCCGTTCTGTCAAGGGAGGAGAGAGAGATCGTCTGTTCCTAGTGATTAGGAACAGTGATCTCTCTCCTCCTCCAGTCAGCCCAGCCCCCATACAGTTAGCAACACCTCCCAGAGAACACACTTAACCCCTTGATTGCCCCCTAGTGTTAACCCCTTCCCTGCCAGTGACATTTATACAGTAATCAGTGCCTATTTTTAGCTCTGATTGCAGTATAAATGTTAATGGTCCCAAAAAAGTGTCAAAAGTGTCCGATTTTGTTTTTCAAAATTGTTGCTCTTTTTTTTGTTTATAGAGCAAAAAATAAAAACCACAGAGGTGATCAAATACCACCTAAAGAAAGCTCTATTTGTGGGAAAAAAAGGACACCAATTTCGTTTGGGTACAACGTAGCACAACCGCGCAATTGTCACTTAAAGTGATGCAGTGCCGTATCGCAAAAAAGGGCCTGGTCATTAAGGGGGCAAATCTTCCGGTCCTTAAGTGGTTAAGCTTTAACCACTTGCCAACCGCCCCATAGCCAAATGACGGCTGCAGGGCGGTTGGATAACTCTTGGATCACGTCATATGACGTGATTCCAGAAAACTGCTCCCGCGCGCCCCCTGGGGCGTGCACACGGGAACATCCGTGGTCCACGGATCACGGTAAACGGCCGCTAATCGCGGCCGTTTACCATGTGATCGCTCCGTCAAATGACGGAACGATCACATGTAAACAAACCGGTGTCATGTCACCGATCAGTACAGAGAGGGAGAGATCGGATGGGAGCCGCGCTGTGGGCTGGATGTGTAGTGCCCACAGCGCAGCTCAGTGACATGTACAGTCACATCCATCCCTCCATGCTCTGCAATTCCCTGGGCAATACTCTGCAATTCCCTGGGCAATACCCTGCAATACCCCACAATACTCTGCAATACCCTGTGCAATACTCTGCAATACCCCACAATACTCCGCAATACCCCACAATACTCTGCAATACCCCACAATACTCTGCAATACCCCACAATACTCTGCAATACGCTGTGCAATACTCTGCAATACGCTGTGCAATACTCTGCAATACCCTGTGCAATACTCTGCAATGCCCCGCAATACTCTGCAATACTCTGCAATGCCCCGCAATACTCTGCAATGCCCCGCAATACTCTGCAATACCCCACAATACTCTGCAATACCCTGTGCAATACTCTGCAATGCCCCGCAATACTCTGCAATACTCTGCAATACCCTGTGCAATACTCTGCAATACCCTGTGCAATACCCTGTGCAATACTCTGCAATACTCTGCAATGCCCACCAATACTCTGCAATACCCTGTGCAATACTCTGCAATACCCCGCAATACTCTACAATGACCGGCAATACTCTGCAATGCTCCGCAATAGTCTGCAATACTCTGCAATGCCCCGAAATACTCTGCAATGCCCTGCAATACTCTGCAATGCCCTGCAATACTCTGCAATGCCCTGCAATACCCCGCAAATACTCTGCAATACCCCGCAATACTCTGCAATGCCCCGCCATACTCTGCAATACTCTGTGATACCCAGCCATACTTTGCCATGCTCAGCCATACCCAGCCATACTCTGCCATACTCATCCATACCCAGCCATGCTCAGCCATACTCGGCTGTACTCGGCCTCTGTATGTGGCCAGGCTGTGGAAGTCTCACACATGTGGTATCGCCGTACTCAGGAGGAGTAGGAGAATCTATTTTGGGGGGTCATTTTTTTGTATGTACATGCTATGTGTTAGAAATATTGTATAAATGAAGAATTTTGTGTTAAAAAATGTGTTTTAACCACTTCCCGCCTGCCGGCCGTCATACGACGTCCTTGACTTTGTGCGGGGATATCTGAATGATGGATGCAGCTACAGGCATCATTCAGATATCAGCTTTTTCAGCCGGCGATTCCCTACACCATAAGAATGACCATAGCGGCTGTTCCACTGCTTGATCGTTCTTACGGGAGGCGAGAGGGGACGTCCCCCCCCCTCTCGCCGTCCTCAGGTGCTTCTACCGACTCACCGCTAAGATCGAAGCCAGGATTATTTTTTTATTTTTTTATTTCAGGCTTCCCAGCCTAGAGGTGAGATGTGGGGTCTTATTGACCCCATATCTCACTGTAAAGAGGACCTGTCATGCCATATTCCTATTACAGGGGATGTTTACGTTCCTTGTAATAGAAATAAAAGTGATCAAAAAATTAATTTTTTGGAAAAAAGCCTCAAACTAAAATAAATAAAGTAAAATAAACAATAAAAAAAAAAAATTTCCCCGTGTCCCCGTGTGCTCGCATGCAGAAGCGAACGCATACGTAAGTTGCGCCCACATATGAAAATGGTGTTCAAACCACACGTGAGGTATCGTTGCGATCGGTAGAGCAAGAGCAATAATTTTGGCCCTAGACCTCCTATGTAACTCACAACATGTAACCAGTAAAATTTTTTAAAGCGTCTCCTATGGGGATTTTTAAGTAGCGCCTTTCCACGAGCGTATGCAATATTGAAGGGTGACATGTTAGGTATCTTTTTACTCGGCATAACTTCATCTTTCACATTATGCAAAAATATTGGGCTAACTTTACTATTTTGTTTTTTTTTTAAAGCACAAAACAGTTTTTTTTTTTTTTTAAAAAGCGTTCGAAAAATTGCTGCGCAAATACCGTGGGAGATAAAAAGTTGCAACGACCGCCATTGTATTCTCTAGGGTCTTTGCCAAAAAAATATATATAATGTTTTGGGGTTCTATGTAATTTTCTAGCAAATAAATGATGATTTTTACATGTAGGAGAGAAATGTCAGAATTGGCCTCATCATGCATCTTTCTAAATACCTTGGAATGTCTTCTTTCCAAAAAGGGGTCATTTGGGGGGTATTTGTACTTTTCTGGCATGTTAGAGTCTCAAGAAATGAGATAGGTCGTCAGTAATTCAGGTGTGATCAATTTTCAGAGATTGGCACCATAGCTTGTGGACTCTATAACTTTCACAAAGACCAAATAATATACACCAATTTGGGTTATTTTTACCAAAGATATGTAGTGGTATAAATTTTGGCCAAAATATATGAAGAAAAAATTACTAATTTGCAAAATTTTATAACAGAAACAAAGAAAAATGCATTTTTTACAGAATTTTCGGTCTTTTTTCTTTTATAGCGCAAAAAATAAAGAACCCAGCGGTGATTAAATACCACCAAAAGAAAGCTCTATTTGTTTGAAAAAAAGGACAAAAAATTCATTTGGGTACAGTGTTGCATGACTGAGTAATTGTCATTCAAAGTGTGAGAGCACCGAAAGCTGAAAATTGGTCTGGATATTAAGGGAGTTTAAAGCGGTAGTAAACCCTCAAAAAATCATTTAAATTTACATATATTCTCAAAGGCATCATCACAGATAAACGATTGATCACTATTTTGTGTTCTAAAACGTTTCTCTTACTGTATAACTTTCTTGTTCTATCGCCGTTTATTTGGTGTCCTCGCCGGCGCCATCTGTACTGTGGGTCTTCCGCGTCTGCTGTGATAAGCGCTTCCGCCCACAGTACCTATTCGACGTCTTAATCCCGCGCATGCGCAGTAACAAATTAGCCAAGCCTCTTCTTTTGCCGTCTGTCTCCATGAACCCTGTGACGTAGGAGTCACATGGTACCCAAGATCCTCTTGGGGACGAAAATGATGAGGAAACATCGCGGGAGGTCGGGGCTGACGTCTACAACAGGAAATGACGCAGCCCCGACATACACATCCATCTGTCCGGCCGGGTCTCGAGTTGCCGGATTTTAGCGATGTTACGGCGCATGCGCTTGTGACGTCATTCTACGAAAAAATTGCAAAAACAGAGGAAGGAAGCAGGTAGGCAAAAAACAGAAATTTACAATAGCTTGGGGATGTTGGGAGCCATGACAGGATAAAAAGTATTAAATTAGAGTATACAACCGCTTTAAGTGCCCAGTGGTCAAGTGGTTAAAAATGAAAGATAGACGTTGGTTGGTTGCCATGCACAGCTGCTCTAGATTCTGGCTGCTACAGTTTTGATAGATTCTCCTCCATGTCTTGCTGCATTTATTTGTACCCTAACACACATTGTGAGTTAGGATGTGGTGCAGTGCTCTCTGCCTAAATCTTTCATTAAAATAATACCTGGTGATCCTGCCATGAGGCTAAGTTCACACTGCTGTACGCTCTGGCTCACAGCAGGAGTCCGGTGCATCTCCGTTCACCATTTCAGGTCCGATTTCAGCCCAAGTTTTGGGCTGAATTCGGACATGAAACAGACCAATAGATGCACAGGACTCCTGTGCAATTCGCAACAGCGCCGCTGCGGCGACGTGTCAACCGGCTCCATAGAGAGATGGTCACAATCTCCTTCTATGCGAATTCCCCGCATCCTATTCGCAATAGTGTGAACCCAGCCTTAAGGTCATAGTTCAAGAAAAATAGGAAGAAAAATGCCCCGGGGATTGTACTGGTGATGGTTATTGAATGTAACATGAGTACAAAAGTAATAGAAAAATATAAAATTTTATTCAAAATACATTAATACATCAACTAAATATAGACATTCCACTAATGAACTTGAACACATCATATACAGTGAGGGAAAAAAGTATTTGGTTCCCCGTTGATTTTGTACGTTTGCCCACTGACAAAGAAATGCTCAGTCTATAATTTTAATGGTAGGTTTATTTTAACAGTGAGAGAATAACAACAAAAATATCCAGAAAAACACATTTTAAAAAAAAGTTATAAATTGATTTGCATTTTATTGAGTGAAATAAATATTTGACCCTTTCGCAAAACATGACTTAGTACTTGGTGGAAAAACCCCTGTTGGCAATCACAGAGGTCAGACGTTTCTTGTAGTTGGCATCCAGATTTGCACACATCTCAGGAGGGATTTTGTCCCACTCCTCTTTAAAGATCCTCATTAAGGTTTCGAGGCTGACGTTTGGTAACTCGAAACTTCAGCTCCCTCCACATATTTTCTATAGGATTAAGGTCTGGAGACTGGCTAGGCCACTCCAGGACCTTAATGCGCTTTTTCTTGAGCCACTCCTTTGTTGCCTCCTTGACTGTGTGTTTTGGGTCATTGTCACGCTGGAATACCCATCCACGACCCATTTTCAATGTCCTGGCTGAGAGAAGGAGGTTCTCACCCAAAATTTAACGGTACATGGCCCTGTCCATCATCCCTTTGATGCGGTGAATTTCCTGTCCCCTTAGCAGAAAAACACCCCCAAAGCATAATGTTTCCACCTCCATGTTTGGCGGTGGGGATGGTGTCCTTGGGGTCATAGGCAGCATTCCTTCTCCTCCAAACATGGCGAGTTGAGTTGATGCCAAAGAGCTTTCACCCAGTTCTCCTCTGAATCATTCAGATGTTCATTAGCAAACTTTAGACAAGCCTGTACATGTGATTTCTTGAGCAGGGGGGCCTTGTGGGTGCTGTAGAATTTCAGTCCTTCATGGTGTAGTGTGTTACCAATTGTTTTCTTGGCGACTTTGGTCCCAGCTGCCTTGAGATCATTGACAAGATTCTCCTGTGTAGTTCTGGGCTGATTCCTCACCATTCTCATGATCATTGGAACTCCACAAGGTGAGATCCTGCATGGAGCCCCAGACCGAGGGAGATTGACAGTTATTTTGTTTCTTCCATTTGAGAATAATCACACCAACTGTTGTCATCCTCTCACCAAGCTGCTTGGCGATGGTCTTGTAGCCCATTCCAGCCTTGTGTAGGTTTACAATCTTGTCCCTGACATCCTTGGACTGCTCTTTGGTCTTGGCCATGGTGGAGAGATTGGAATCTGATTGATTGCTTCTGTGGACAGGTGTCTTTTATACAGGTAACAAGCTAAGATTAGGAGCACTCCCTTTAAGAGAGTGCTCCTAATCTCAGCTGTTTAGCTGTATAGAAGACATCTGGGAGTCAGAAATCTTGCTGATTGATAGATGATCAAATATTTATTTCACTTATTAAAATGCAAATCAATTTCTAAATGCGTTTTTCTGGATATTTTTGTTGTTATTCTGTTACTCACTGGTAAAATAAACCTAACATTACAATTATAGACTGATAATTTCTTTCTCTATGACCAAACATACAAAATCAGCAGGGGGTCAAATACTTTTTTCCCCTCACTGTACATTCAAAAAGGGCTGGTTTCCACATTAGATATACTTTGCAAAATGGGAAGAGAATTTATTGTAGCACAACCAGGATGGGCGTAAGTTATGATTCTGCAGTATCCAACAGGACAAAGAGATAATATCTCATTTATCTCATTAAACCACATGGTTGAGCTGCATTTTTACTGCCCCACTAACTTTTCCCTCTTTAGCTGCAAAGGCAGCAGCCGGGGGCATACACATGCCAAGGGGGCACTACCCCCTCACGAACATAATCCATTAAAGTGAATAGGGCTGCGATGCAAGCTGTCTGCAGCTGTGTGCGATGCAATCGGTTGTGCCACGGTGCTGTGGCATTTGGGGGGTTGAAAGTGGCAGTGCAGAGGTGACATATCATCTCCTCACCACCTGTCAAATACCTCTGAAAAGCAATCTTACACAGATTTTTCAGAGAAGCAGCAGTCCTTGTTGCAAGTGTAAATGAGCCCTTACTGAACAAGCTGAACTGAGAAATTGATTACTATGAGCAACTGCTCTATATTCTGGATGCTCCGGTATTATTAAATTCCCCTTATTGATTTCATGCAGATGATGCAAATTACAATGGTCTATAACAAACAAGTCCAATTATTGAACATTTCGATCAAACGTTTTAGGAATTGTAAACTACTGAACATAGGAAATTTATAGATGAGTTCCTTTTGCGTTTTAAGCATTGACTAAAAGTCTGCCTGTTTGTTCTTTCTAAAGTAGCCGATCATGAAATAAAAGTATATCAGTTCTGTGAAAGTGATTCTTGGTATATTCATTCATTCAGAGTTTATGAGAGGAATGGAAGCAAACTGGATAATTGGCACAGACAGTACAGAGGTCTGTCTAATAGACACTGAATGTCTAATGAAGAGTACCTGTCATTTATATGAGATCACATAGGGGCTATGTGATAGCAATAAACATTATGTAAAAAAAAAAAAAAAGAATAAAAATACTAAAAAATATAAAAAATGTTTTAGCCCAGGTTCACACCTATGCAAATTAGATGTGCGTTTCCCCGCATCTAATTCGCATATCAGGAGAATGTGACTGGCTACCTATGGAGCGGGTTCACATATCTCCGGGGCGCCTGCGGAGCGCACTGCACAAAAACGATGTGCGTCTATGGCTCAGTTTCAGGGCCGAATTCAGGCATAGAATCGGCCCTGATTTGTCCCTGAAACAGGGAACAGGGATGCACAGCGCTCCTGTGTGATCCGCAGCGCGTTATAGTGTTAACCTGGCTTTAAACATTTAAAGAGACACATAAAAGAAAAAACATTTTAGAGCCCCTCTATACAAAAATGCATGTCCTTTGGCTCCTGCGATTGCCCTACACATGTTATGTATCACCGTGCATACAGAAGTGAGAGCAGTAATTTTAGCATCAGAACCCCTGCATAACACTAAACTGATGACTTGTAGGGGATTTTAAAGCATTACCTATGAAAAAATATAGGGTGCTGAAATTTTTCGCAGTTTCATGGGCACGCACACTCAAAGCCCCTACAGGTCATACGTTTAGTGTTAGGCAGAAGTTCTGGTGCTAGATTTATTGAATTCATTTTGAAGTTTTATTTTTTTGGGTTGGGGTGCAGGTAGCTGGTCTTGCCTAGGGCACAAAATAGTCTAGCACCGACCCAGGGCTAGTGTTCTCTTGTTTAGTCAACAGGTTGAACGTAGGAAATTCATAAGATTCCCCAATCTATGCTAAACAGCATGTCTGGAGGAATCTGCACTGCCAGCTATTTTATTCAAGCAGTTTTGGATAGGATGCAGTCTCTATTTAACCAACAGTTTTTCACCTGGCTCGACAAAGCTCGACTGAAAAATCAAAGGAGCTGGGTAATTTTCCATCTGGCTCCTTTGATATTTCAATCAAGTCTTGTCAAGCCAGGAGGTGCTGACAGGGTCATCCATGACTTGATTTGTAGTCAATTCAGCAAGAATCCACTGAAATTCGAGCTGTTATGGTCGTCTTTAGGTTATGAATAAAGCCTAATTCACACCTAGGCATTTTTAGTGCTTTTTGCATTTTGCAGATTTGCACTACAGTCCATTTAACATGGTATCCTATGAAACACGTTCTGTAGTGCAAATTTGCAAAATGCAAAAAGCACTAAAAATGCATAGGTGTGAATCAGGCCTAATGCCCTGTACACACGGTTGGACATTGATCGGACATTTCGACAACAAAATCCATGGATTTTTTCCGACGGATGTTGGCTCAAACTTGTCTTGCATACACACGGTCACACAAAGTTATCGGAAAATCCGATTGTTCTGAACGCAGTGACGTAAAACACGTATGTCGGGACTATAAACGGGGCAGTAGCCAATAGCTTTCGTCTCTTAATTTATTCTGAGCATGCGTGGCACTTTGTGCGTCGGATTTGTGTACACACGATCAGAATTTCCGACAACGGATTTTGTTGTCGGAAAATTTTATAGCAAGCTCTCAAACTTTGTGTTAAAATAATAATAAAGTGATATTGTGCTTAACATATACAAAATCTAACTATAACTATTAATACTATACTATACGTTAATGTGCAATAAATTTCAATGAATGAATAAATAGGTAAAAGTGCTCCAATAAACCTGTGTATTGCATAATATTCCACAAAGCTTGTGCAATTTTCAAACATTAATAGATAATTCAACACAAACATCCATGCGATTTAGTGTTGCATCCAAGCATATCAGTACTGCATCTATGCAATATGGTGTTAGCAGGGGCGGACTGACCATTCGGTCACTCGGTCGCCGACCGAGGGCCCGGCGTCAGGAGGGGCCCCATGAGCGGCTCAGTCAGCAGCGGAAAAAAGCCGCCCGCCGCACCGCACGAAAACCCCGTCCTCCCGGATTGTTTCAGCTCCCAGCACCGCGGCCAACCCCCTGCCAAGCAGACCTCGGCTTAGGCTGAGAGAGGCTGTCAGCAGGGAGGGGCGGGGCAGGGAGCTCCACTGACGCTCTGACCCTGCCCTGCCCCGCCCCTCCTCATGTAGTCTGAGTCTGTTCCTAATTAGAGCGTCTCTCCTGCACTTCTGAGAGCTCCGCTCTGGACCACAAAGATCACCGCCCCTACCGCCGAAAGCGCCGCCCCTACCGACGGAAGCCCCGCCCCCTAACGGCGAAAGCTCCACCCCCTAACGGCGAAAGCTCCGCCCCCTACCGACGAAAGCTCCGCCCCTGGACCCCTGAGAGCGGGAGGTGGGCCCGACTGGTCAGGTAGGTCCTTCTGCCTACATTATATACACGGCCTGTAGACCCCTTTTTTCCCTAAACCATCCCTGGAAATGTTGTTTACCCCCCTGTATAGCTGTGCATTGCTGAAAGTTTAAATTTTAAAACTGGCTACCTGGTCATCTCCTGTAGTCGCATCCCCAGTCTCTGGTCATCTCCTGTAGTCGCATCCCCAGTCTCTGGTCATTTCCTGTAGCCGCATCCCCAGTCTCTGGTCATCTCCTGTAGTCGCATCCCCAGTCTCTGGTCATCTCCTGTAGTCGCATCCCCAGTCTCTGGTCATTTCCTGTAGTCGCATCCCCAGTCTCTGGTCATCTCCTGTAGTCGCATCCCCAGTCTCTGGTCATTTCCTGTAGCCGCATCCCCAGTCTCTGGTCATCTCCTGTAGTCGCATCCCCAGTCTCTGGTCATCTCCTGTAGTCGCATCCCCAGTCTCTGGTCATTTCCTGTAGTCGCATCCCCAGTCTCTGGTCATTTCCTGTAGTCGCATCCCCAGTCTCTGGTCATCTCCTGTAGTCGCATCCCCAGTCTCTGGTCATTTCCTGTAGTCGCATCCCCAGTCTCTGGTCATCTCCTGTAGTCGCATCCCCAGTCTCTGGTTATCTCCTGTAGTCGCATCCCCAGTCTCTGGTCATCTCCTGTAGTCGCATCCCCAGTCTCTGGTTATCTCCTGTAGTCGCATCCCCAGTCTCTGGTCATCTCCTGTAGTCGCATCCCCAGTCTCTGGTTATCTCCTGTAGTCGCATCCCCAGTCTCTGGTTATCTCCTGTAGTCGCATCCCCAGTCTCTGGTTATCTCCTGTAGTTGCATCCCCAGTCTCTGGTTATCTTCTGTAGTCGCATTCGCAGTCTGGTCATTTCCTGTAGTCGCATCCCCAGTCTCTGGTTATCTCCTGTAGTCGCATTCGCAGTCTGGTCATTTCCCGTAGTCGCATTCGCAGTCTCTGGTTATCTCCTGTAGTCGCATTCGCAGTCTGGTCATTTCCTGTAGTCGCATTCGCAGTCTGATCATTTCCTGTAGTCTCATTCGCAGTCTCTGGTTATCTCCTGTAGTCGCATTCGCAGTCTGGTCATTTCCTGTAGTCGCATTCGCAGTCTCTGGTTATCTCCTGTAGTCGCATTCGCAGTCTGGTCATTTCCCGTAGTCGCATTCGCAGTCTGGTCATTTCCTGTAGTCTCATTCGCAGTCTCTGGTTATCTCCTGTAGTCGCATTCGCAGTCTGGTCATTTCCTGTAGTCGAATTCGCAGTCTCTGGTTATCTCCTGTAGTCGCATTCGCAGTCTGGTCATTTCCTGTAGTCGCATTCGCAGTCTGGCCATTTCCTGTAGTCGCATTCGCAGTCTGGTCATTTCCTGTAGTCGCATCCCCAGTCTCTGGTTATTTCCTGTAGTCGCATTCGCAGTCTGGTCATTTCCTGTAGTCGCATTCACAGTCTGGTTATTTCCTGTAGTCGCATCCCCAGTCTCTGGTTATCTCCTGTAGTCGCATTCGCAGTCTGGTCATTTCCCGTAGTCGCATTCGCAGTCTCTGGTTATCTCCTGTAGTCGCATTCGCAGTCTGGTTATTTCCTGTAGTCGCATTCGCAGTCTGGTCATTTCCTGTAGTCGCATTCGCAGTCTGGTCATTTCCTGTAGTCGCATTCGCAGTCTCTGGCTATCTCCTGTAGTCGCATCCCCAGTCTCTGGTCATTTCCTGTAGTCGCATTCGCAGTCTGGTTATTTCCTGTAGTCGCATTCGCAGTCTCTGGTTAGCTCCTGTAGTCGCATTCGCAGTCTGGTCATTTCCTGTAGTCGCATTCGCAGTCTCTGGTTATCTCCTGTAGTCGCATTCGCAGTCTGGTCATTTCCTGTAGTCACATCCCCAGTCTGGTCATTTCCTGTAGTCGCATCCCCAGTCTCTGGTTATTTCCTGTACTCGCATTCGCAGTCTGGTCATTTCCTGTAGTCGCATTTGCAGTCTCTGGTTATCTCCTGTAGTCGCATTCGCAGTCTGGTCATTTCCTGTAGTCGCATTCGCAGTCTGGTCATTTCCTGTAGTCTCATTCGCAGTCTCTGGTTATCTCCTGTAGTCGCATTCGCAGTCTGGTCATTTCCTGTAGTCGCATTCGCAGTCTCTGGTTATCTCCTGTAGTCGCATTCACAGTCTCTGGTTATCTCCTGTAGTCGCATTCGCAGTCTGGTTATTTCCTGTAGTCGCATTCGCAGTCTGGTCATTTCCTGTAGTCGCATTCGCAGTCTGGTCATTTCCTGTAGTCGCATTCGCAGTCTGGTCATTTCCTGTAGTCGCATACGCAGTCTGGTCATTTCCTGTAGTCGCATCCCCAGTCTGGTCATTACCTGTAGTCGCATCCCCAGTCTCTGGTTATTTCCTGTAGTCGCATTCGCAGTCTGGTTATTTCCTGTAGTCGCATTCCCAGTCTGGTCATTACCTGTAGTCGCATCCCCAGTCTCTGGTTATTTCCTGTAGTCGCATTCGCAGTCTGGTCATTTCCTGTAGTCGCATCCCCAGTCTGGTCATTACCTGTAGTCGCATCCCCAGTCTCTGGTTATTTCCTGTAGTCGCATTCGCAGTCTGGTCATTTCCTGTAGTCGCATTCGCAGTCTCTGGTTATCTCCTGTAGTCGCATCCCCAGTCTCTGGTTATTTCCTGTAGTCGCATTCGCAGTCTGGTTATTTCCTGTAGTCGCATTCGCAGTCTCTGGTTATCTCCTTTAGTCGCATCCCCAGTCTCTGGTTATTTCCTGTAGTCACATTCGCAGTCTGGTTATTTCCTGTAGTCGCATTCGCAGTCTCTGGTTATCTCCTGTAGTCGCATCCCCAGTCTCTGGTTATTTCCTGTAGTCGCATTCGCAGTCTGGTTATTTCCTGTAGTCGCATTCGCAGTCTCTGGTTGTCTCCTGTAGTCGCATCCCCAGTCTCTGGTTATTTCCTGTAGTCGCATTCGCAGTCTTTGGTCATCTCCTGTAGTTGCATCCGTAGTCTCTGGTTATCTCCTGTAGTCATTTATGATATCTATGGCTATGAATATTTCTTTAATCCATATTGAGCACTATATTTGATTGGCTGTTTGCTTCTGCTTAGGCCTGGCAAACACGCACAATCGCACATGATGATGACTTCATCATCATGTGCGTGATTGTGATTGTGCGTGTGTGCCAAGCAGAAGCAGCCAATCAAATATAGTGCTCAATATGGATTAAATAAATAGTGGGAAGAATGCTCCTTACATTGGTGGTCAGTGGGAAGAATGTTCCTTACATTGGTGATCAGTGAGAAGAATGTTCCTTACATTGGTGATCAGTGAGAAGAATGTTCCTTACATTGGTGATCAGTGAGAAGAATGTTCCTTACATTGGTGATCAGTGAGATGAATGTTCCTTACATTGGTGGTCAGTGAGAAGAATGTTCCTTACATTGGTGGTCAGTGGGAAGAATGTTCCTTACATTGGTGATCAGTGGGAAGAATGTCCCTTACATTGGTGATCAGTGAGAAGAATGTTCCTGACATTGGTGGTCAGTGGGAAGAATGTTCCTTACATTGGTGGTCAGTGAGAAGAATGTTCCTTACATTGGTGGTCAGTGAGAAGAATGTTCCTTACATTGGTGATCAGTGAGAAGAATGTTCCTTACATTGGTGATCAGTGGGAAGAATGTTCCTTACATTGGTGACCAGTAGGAAGAATGTTCCTTACATTGGTGATCAGTGAGAAGAATGTTCCTTACATTGGTGATCAGTGAGAAGAATGTTCCTTACATTGGTGATCAGTGAGAAGAATGTTCCTTACATTGGTCATCAGTGAGAAGAATGTTCCTTACATTGGTGATCAGTGAGAAGAATGTTCCTTACATTGGTGATCAGTGAGAAGAATGTCCCTTACATTGGTGATCAGTGAGAAGAATGTTCCTTACATTGGTGATCGGTGGGAAGAATGTTCCTTACATTGGTGGTCAGTGAGAAGAATGTTCTTTACATTGGTGATCAGTGAGAAGAATGTTCCTTACATTGGTGATCAGTGAAAAGAATGTTCCTTACATTGGTGATCAGTGAAAATTATATAAAGTTAAGAAAAATAATTTAAAAAAAAATGTAAAGCACCCCCATGATCCCCGCACATGCTCTATATGAAAAGCTTTATTTAGGATGAGCACATGTATGTAAACATGTGTCTATAGACGCAAATGCTGGACACGGGAGCCCACCTGCAAGGTAACCCCCCCCGGGAGAGCGCTTCTCCTAGGGAGTTATCTGATGTGGGGAGGAGCCGCGAGAGCCACCCCCAGATGTCGAGGTTCGGGGCCACTCTGTGCGAAACGAGCTGCACAGTGAATGTAAGTATGATATGTTTGTTATTTTAAAAAAAACAAAAAAAAACGAGCCTTTACAATCACTTTAATTTTGGAAAGGTACCGTTGTTGCACTTTCTTTAATGTAATTCTGTGACGAACGCATGTAGTGTGGGCAGTGCAAAATGTAGGTGGGGATTTGTGTGGGTGTGGCTTGAGTGTGGGTGGGAACACATGAGCGGGGACAGGGGGCCCCAGGATCTCCTATTGCCCGGGGGCCCCATGAGTTGTCAGTCCGCCCCTGGGTGTTAGTGCAATGTTCGAACAATAAAAAGTTAAAAAATACAAAAAACGCATTCATGCGATTTGGTGCTACATCCATGTGATTCTATTCAATTCAGTGCTGTGTTGCTGTGCAGTGATTAAATTAACAGTCCGATTTAGTGTTGCATCCATGCATTTCAGTGCTGCATCTATGCAATATGGTGTTAGTGCAATGTTTAAACAATAAAAAGTTAAAAAATACAAAAAACCACATCCATACGATTTGGTGTTGCATCCATGTGATTCTATGCAATTCAGTGCTGTGTTGCTGTGCAATGATCAAATTAACAGTCCACAGATCTTCCACAATCCATTCATGTGTTATGGTGAACACAAACTAAAGTGCTGTGCGCTCATACAAGTGCTCCCCCCAGGTGATAGCCCCTCACCTTAGGGCGTGCGACCTTGCAATTAAGCTTGGTCAGAATGCGCCTTAGAACCTCTCTGGGTTCGATGTTATATGCAGGGTCCTGGATAGATTTGCACTGGTGCCTCTGTTCCTCACAGCAGTCCCGTTTGTACAGTAACAAGGCGCTTAAGGGCGCCACACTAAAACAGCAGAGACGAAGGGGCAACAGCGGCCGGTATGGGGTGGCATGCTAATCTGTCCCAACAGGTTGTATGTATAACGTTCAGTCCTGTCCCCTTCCCCTACGCGTGTTCGATACAAGGGGTATTTCGTATCTTCATCAGGACTGACGTGGGACGATTAGATCGGCACCCCCTATGTAAACCAGTTGCTGTGAGAGATGTAACCAGTGTTGCCAACCGCCCGTATTTTTACGGGCAGCCCGTAAAAACAGGCACTTTTTTCCCCGCCCGTAAATGTCCGTAGTAGCGAGAATGTGCCAGTAAAAAATAGCCGCGATCGGTCCGGCTTGGAACTGCGCATGCGCAGTTCCGGAGCTTGCCGAGCAGATCCTCTATTCGGCCGGCGGATCTCACAGAGGCTGAGCGGCGCTGGCGTGCTTTACTGGTGGCGAGGCGAGTGATGTATTAGCACATCCCACCAGACGCCCCAACATTTAAAATCTGTAACACTAACCTGGGGCACTGGAGCAGCAGGACTCGGAGGCTGAGCAGCACGCGCCAGCGGAATGGAGGAGCCCAGCATCCAGGACCAGGCAATCCAGAGTCTACGGGGAACGGGGGGAGTCTGGGACAGAGTGACAGCCCAGCCGACGGTGACAGAAGGTGATGGTGGCAGAGGGGGATGGACTAGAGCAGGTGGTGTTGGTGGCAGAGGGGGATGGTGGCAGAGGGAGATGGACTGGAGCAGGTGGTGTTGGTGGCAGAGGGGGATGGAGGCAGTCTGGCAGAGGGGGATGGTGGCAGAGGGGGGTGGAGGCAGAGTATGATGGTGGCAGAGGGGGATTGTGGCAGGGGGTGATGGTGGCAGAGGTGGTGAAGGCAGGGTATGATGGTGGCAGAGGGGATGGTGGCAGGGAGTGATGATGACAGAGGGGGATGGAGCAGGTGGTGATGGTGACAGAGGGGGATAGTGGCAGAGGGGGATGGAGGCAGGGTGTGATGGAGGCAGTCTGGCAGAGGGGGGATGGTGGCAGGGGGTGATGGTGGCAGAGGGAGATGGAGGCAGGGTGTGATGGTGGCAGAGGGGGGGGTGGAGACATGGTATGATGGTGGCAGAGGGGGTCAGTGGCAGAGGGGAATGGACTGGAGCAGGTGGTGTTGGTGGCAGAGGGGAATGGTGGCAGAGGGGGATGGAGGCAGTCTGGCAGAGGGGCATGGTGGCAGAGGGGGGTGGTGGCAGGGGGTGATGGTGGCAGGCGGTGTTGGAGGCAGGGAGTATTGGTGACAGGTGATGGAGGCACTAGGTGATTGGACTAGATAATTCCTTATTATGTCGAAAATAACAAAAATATGTTTTTTTACCTTAATATCTACCTTAGATCACATTGCTATTTGCCTAGCGTACTTGTTTGTAGCCTAAATACTGAAATTTACACCTAAAAATGTAATTTAGGAACTTTTGTGAAATGGCAGTAAAAACGTGGTGGTGCCAGTAAATTTTGGGTGTTGTGCCAGTAAATTTCAATCTTGTAGGTTGGCGACACTGGATGTAACATAGTAAATCTACAAAACGACAATATAATATAGAATTACATGTAAGAGGTTAAAAATTAAGAATAAACATAACAAATAAAAAAATATAAAATAAAAAATAAAAATAAAAATCCAAAGCTCATACGAATAATAACTCGTCTATATGAGCATACATAATCAAAGTTTAATACATATACTTAAAACCACAATAGAAAAAAAAATTAAATCTAAATAAAAAATAAAATATATATAAAAACAGTATATTGCTAGCAAACACTGGTTAAACATTATATAGTACAAAAAGGTATACCTAACCCATAAGATAGTGTTATCACTATGGGTATTAACAGGATATGCTCATAAGCGGTTGTGTATAGCCAACAAGGGGCAGTATATACTCCTTGGCTTCACCATTCCTATGTGTGTAGTCATACTGGTGTGACATGATGTTGGGATATATTAAAAATATATATGTGCTCAATGGTTACTTAAAAAACATCTAAGATCAAAATCTTTATTTAACCCTGGACCAGAGAGCCCAACTGGTGTATCCACCATGATTCTCTTCTGCTAATTTCCCTAACATAATTGGACCCCCACCAGTGACGTTTGGGTGCCTCAATACCCCAAAATTGCATCCCTACTGTACTCTTGTTGTATACATCTCTAATATGTACAGATAAAAAATGCTTATCAAACCCCTTTTTTATATTCCTCACGTGTTCTTCAATACGCTCTTTTAATGCCCTAACCGTTCTACCAACATAAATTAAATTACATGGGCATTTGATCGCGTAAACTACACCAACTGTATCACAAGAGATGAAGTCCCTAAAGGTATATGTGTGGTTGTTGAGTGGATTGACAAAATCTTTTACTTTCCTAACATTAGTAGGAACTCTGGTGCAACTGTAGCAGCGACCACAACTGTGGAAACCTATCATATCCCAAAACAACTTGGGTTTAGGAGGGGGAGGCTCTACTACATTGTGCACCAGTAGGTCACGTAGACTAGGTGCTCTCTTGTATACTATCCTAGGTTTTTCTGAGAGACCCTTTTAAATGGACGTCTTGTTTTAAGATGTTCCAATATTTATGGATAATTCGCTCCACGTCTTTATTCTGTAGATTGTAGTCCAGAACAATACAAGTACCCATATCATTGCTGGTGCTGGTTTGTCTGACGCTATCCTTGAGTAAATCCTCCCTATTTAGATTATTAATTTTATTTTTCTCCTTTTCCAGGAAATTCTCACCGTATCCTTTTTGTTTCAATTCCTTGAGATGTACTGCTAATTTCCAGATCCAGGAAGTGTACCACACTTTTACTAATGTTCCATGTCAGATTGATATTCTGATCATTGTTGTTCATTATTTCAAGCTTTTCTGCCAGGTGATCCTCATTACCTTTCCATATGATCAGAAGGTCGTCTATGAAACGTCTATAGAGCAAAATATTGGGATCTCTATTGTACAAAATACCTTCAGACTCCCATCTGGCCATATACAAATTGGCGACGCTTGGGGCGAATTTAGCGTCCATCGCGACGCCTTTAATTTGTAAATAAAAAGTGTTCTGGTACCAGAAAAAGTTATGTTCCAAACAGAAGCTTAAACATCTCAATATAAATTTCTGTAGCTTCTTTTCCATCCCGTTATTGTTTTTTAGAGCCCATTTCACTGCTCTCATGGCCCCTTGGTGGTCGATACTGGTATAGAGAGATGCCACATCACCAGTTGCCATCACCAAATTTTCATTAGAGGTACATTCATTCAATAACTGTAATGTGTGTTTGGTGTCCTTAAGATACGCGTGAGTTTCCTTAACAAGAGGTTGGAGATGTAGGTCTATATATTCTCCTAATCGGGAGGTTAGGGAATCAATCCCGCTTACAATAGGTCTACCCGGGGGCTTATGTCTATTCTTATGAATTTTGGGAATATAGTATATAACGGGAATCCTATTAGCTGTAGGGACCAAATATTCTTCCTCATGCTTATTAAGAAGACCTTTTTCCACCCCACAGAGTATAATCGATTTCAATCCCTGTTTATAACCTTTCGAAGGATCTGATTTCAATATTTGGTAGGTACTTCTATCTTCTAGAATCCTTTCCATCTCCTTCTTATATTCTTCCAGGGATAATACCACTATACCACCTCCCTTATCCGCTGGGCGGATGGCGATATCTTTTCTTTTTTCTAAGCTTCTAAGGCCTTTCTTTATATCCTTCTGTTCATGAATCTTCTTAACCGGGAGTTGTTCCAATTCGGTAGTGACCAATTTCTTAAAAAGATCAATGTATTTATTGTTTGCTATATGTGGGTTGTTCCTTAATGGTGTGAAGCAAATATCCATTGCCATTTTCTCCACCGGATTTTGGGCATAATACTTCTTTATATTTAACTTTCGGACAAACTTTTGGATACCAATGTAAGTTTCAAATTTATTCAAACCTTTTTTTGGGGAAAATTTGATGCCCTGATCCAGGGTTAATGTTTCTTCTCTGGTGAGACTTGTGCCGCTTAAGTTATAGATACCCTCCCCTATTCTTGATCTTCGCGCCTTCTTTTCTTGCTTCCTTCGTCCGGCCCGTCCTCCCCTTTTCCTATATTTCTTCCATCTTTGGGGGGATGGTGATCTGTCCGGCCCTTCTCCAAAAAAGAAGAGTCAACTGGGGTTGCATTTGCATCATCATAAAGGGGTTGATAGCTGTTATGAACTGGTATTTGATATTGACCTACGGTGGTTCTGTCATACCTCACTCTCTGGGGTTTAGGTGAATGATACTGTTCCTCACCATAGTTGGGACCTCTATAAGACTGAGAATGTCCTTGGGTATAAAAATCTCCATGTGGTGGGTCCCTATGGTGTGTTGGGCCCCTATAATATGAGCCCCCTCTCTGAGGTGTTCTAGGTTTATAATTTGATTGTTGTGGTGGGCCCCTATAGGGTGGGCCCCCCCTTTGAGGTGTTCTATACTGTTGATTGGATAGTTGGTGCTGGTATTGGGGATAATGATAATTGTGTGGGTTCCGAACATATTGTTGTGGTCCCCTGAAATAAGGGTCATTACCTGGTTGATAATATCTCCAATTAGGATCATACCCTTGCTGTACCCTATTCCAATTGCCTTGATTGGGTGGATATCCATATTGCGTGGGTTTTCCCCCCTGTGTATTGCGTCCCCTATTATTATATTGAGCATACCGCCTATTGTCACCAATAGGCGGTTTGATAAGCATTTTTTATCTGTACATTTTAGAGATGTACACAACAAGAGTACAGTAGGGGTGCAATTTTGGGGCATTGAGGCACCCAAACATCACTGGAGGGGGTCCAATTATGTTAGGGAAATCAGCAGAAGAGAATCATGGTGGATACACCAGTTGGGCTCTCTGGCCCCTGGAGGGTTAAATAAAGATTTTGATCTTAGATGTTTTTTAAGTAACCATTGAGCACATATATATTTTTAATATATCCCAACATCATGTCACACCAGTATGACTACACACATAGGAATGGTGAAGCCAAGGAGTATATACTGCCCCTTGTTGGCTATACACAACCGCTTATGAGCATATCCTGTTAATATCCATAGTGATAACACTATCTTATGGGTTAGGTATACCTTTTTGTACTATATAATGTTTAACCAGTGTTTGCTAGCAATATACTGTTTTTTTATATATTTTATTTTTTATTTATATTTAATTTTTTTTTTCTATTGTGGTTTTAAGTATATGTATTAAACTTTGATTATGTATGCTCATATAGACGAGTTATTATTCGTATGAGCTTTGGATTTTTATTTTTATTTTTTATTTTATATTTTTTTATTTGTTATGTTTATTCTTAATTTTTAACCTCTTACATGTAATTCTATATTATATTGTCGTTTTGTAGAATTACTATGTTACATCTCTCACAGCAACTGGTTTACATAGGGGGTGCCGATCTAATCGTCCCACGTCCGTCCTGAGTAGTTTAACGTAGTAATATCATTGTTAAATGTTTTTACTATATATATCAGGCAAAATGGGGAATCCATGGCTATTATCTTTTGCCATTTGTATCCATCTATTTTTGCATATAGACGTTTCTCCCATAGAAACACATTGACTACTTACTAGAGTGTCAGCAGGCCACAACAAAATGGCCACGGAGAGGATATATTAATTGACAGGTTCACCGTCCAATCAAATCACCCCCTGATGAAGATACGAAATACCCCTTGTATCGAACACACGTAGGGGAAGGGGACAGGACGGAACGTTATACATACAAGCCGTTGGGACAGATTAGCACGCCACCCCATACCGGCGGCAGTTGCCCCTTCGTCTCTGCTGTTTTAGTGTGGCGCCCTTAAGCGCCTTGTTACTGTACAAACGGGACTGCTGTGAGGAACAGAGGCACCAGTGCAAATCTATCCAGGACCCTGCATATAACATCGAACCCAGAGAGGTTCTAAGGCGCATTCTGACCAAGCTTAATTGCAAGGTCGCACGCCCTAAGGTGAGGGGCTATCACCTGGGGGGAGCACTTGTATGCACGCACAGCACTTTAGTTTGTGTTCACCATAACACATGAATGGATTGTGGAAGATCTGTGGACTGTTAATTTGATCATTGCACAGCAACACAGCACTGAATTGCATAGAATCACATGGATGCAACACCAAATCGCATGGATGCAGTTTTTTGTATTTTTTAACTTTTTATTGTTTGAACATTGCACTAACACCATATTGCATAGATGCAGCACTGAAATGCATGGATGCAACACTAAATCGGACTGTTAATTTAATCACTGCACAGCAACACAGCACTGAATTGAATCACATGGATGTAGCACCAAATCGCATGGATGCGTTTTTTTGTATGTTTTAACTTTTTATTGTTCGAACATTGCACTAACACCATATTGCATAGATGCAGTACTGATATGCTTGGATGCAAGACTAAATCGCATGGATGTTTGTGTTGAATTATCTATTAATGTTTGAAAATTGCACAAGCTTTGTGGAATATTATGCAATACACAGGTTTATTGGAGCACTTTTACCTATTTATTCATTCATTGAAATTTATTGCACATTAACGTATAGTATAGTATTAATAGATTTTGTATACGTTAAGCACAATATCACTTTATTAATATTTTAGTGGAAATTTCTTATTTTGATAAGCGCAGCGTGTGTACAATTTGGTTTAACTATTTTGCATGGTTATGAGACATGCGTAACGTTAGCAGCTGATCATTTGCAAAGATATACTATTTTGGAGACCAGATTTGGTCAATTACCTGGAGGCTCACAGGACTACAAATTAGCATTCTCAAACTTTGTGTGTCGGAAATTCCGATGGAAAATGTGTGATGGAGCCCAAACACGGTTGGAATTTCCGACAACAAGGTCCTATCACACATTTTCCGTCGGAAAATCCGACCGTGTGTACGGAGCATAAGGGTCGACACCCTATACACTGATAATGTTTACACAAGTATCACACTCCTAAAGTGTTTGTATGGTAAAAAAAAAAAAAAAACTTTGCCTGTGACACAATCCAATGTAGTTAAGAAGGTCTGCCAAAAAATGCTATTCTAAAAATGAATATCATACCCCAGATACTCTACCATTTCTAAACCTTCCAAGTCCCGATACCATCCTCCTTGCTAAAATCTCTCTGCCAAAAATTCCTAAGGCCTCATGCACAATGGGCATAAGAAATGCCACTTTTAGTGCTCTTTCATGTGAGTTGATTATGAAGAATGAAGCAATGCTCATTAACACGCCTATAGCATTTATGATGTGTTTTTGTTGTGTTTATGAAGCGGTAGAAAAGCTTCAAGAATGCTTGATAAATGCCCATGAAAGTGTTGCTTTTCTAGTGGGAAGTGCTTAAATTAGAAGTGATGTAGAGAAACGATCTGCTTTGAGGTGTGGTTAGGTTGTGGTGTGATAGCAGGCATTTTTGCAAACTCTCTGCAAGATGGATTTATATACTTTGATCTCTTTGACACCTAGCTTGGTCCAGCTCAACTTTGCTAAAAAAAAAGAGAAAAACACCAAGCCTGACGCGCCTAAATGCAGCAAAAGGCATTTGCAAAAGGCGGTTGACGCAGCTGTCGATCAAATTGTGTACAGTAAGCATGTTGGGTTTTTCCCAAACGATCAGCCATAGCAGGTAAAACAGATCATTGTGTTCAATTAATGCAATAGCTCAGTGGGAGTGATTCCCCTATCCACAACCAGTGATAATTTTGATGTCAAATTTCAATTTAATTTTAGTCATAGTCTTTTGACTAAAATGCATTTTTAGTCGGCTTAAATCTGCAGTACATTTTTTTTGTATAATGTGAAAGATGATGCTACACCAAACTTTGGTACTTAAAAATCTCCATAGGTGACATTTTAAATTTTTTTACAGGTTAACTGTTTAGAGTTACAGAGGAGGTCTTGGGCTAGAACTGTTGCTCTTGCTCTAACAATCACGGCGATACTTCACATGTGTGGTTTGAATGCCGTTTACATATGTGGGTGCGACGTACATATGCGTTCACTTCTGCGTGCGAGCACGCGGGGACAAGGGCGCTTTAAATACATTTTTCTATTGTTTATTTTATTTTTATTTATTTTTTTACATTTTCCCTTACATTTTTTTGATCACTTTTATTCCTATTACAAGTAATGTAAACATCTCTTGTAATAGGAATATTGTATGACAGGTCCTCTTTATGGAGAGATGTGGGGTCTATTAGACCCCACATCTCTCCTCTAGGCTGGAAAGACTGAGATCAAAAAAAAGAAGAAGCAATCTCAGCCTTTTTAGCCAAGTACACGGCAGTGTTTACATCTGCCGGTATGGACGTGGGGTCATAACATCGTGCCTGACCTCCGAAGGTCAAAAAGACTGCCGGGGACCATCTGGTCTGCGGTATTCTCTATGGTAAACTTCCGCAGGCGGCGGATTCCTTCTATGGCTCGATAATCGCAGGAGTGAGCCGGTAGAACCCCCAGAGGGTGGCAAGAGGGGGGGGATTTCCATGGGTGACACTTTAATTGTTTTTATAGGTTACCCGTTTAGAGTTACAGAGGAGGTCTTGGGCTAGAACTGTTGCTCTTGCTCTAACGTTCACGGCAATACTTCACATGTGTGGTTTGAACGCCGTTTACATATGTGGGTGCGACGTACATATGCGTTCACTTCTGCGTGCGAGCACGCGGGGACAGGGGCGCTTTACATACATTTTTTTTATTGTTTATTTTATTTTTATTTACCGTATTTATCGGCGTATAACACGCACTTTTTCCCCCTTAAAATCAGGGGAAAATCGTGGGTGCGTGTTATACGCCGATCCCCGCTATTTTGTGATCTGTCGGAGCGATTGCCGCGATCGCCGCCGACATTCACATAGCGAGTATTTTTAAATATGGCGCCGCGGAGTTCGGAGGGACTCGGCGGCGCTCGTTCAGCTGAACGAGCGCCGCCGAGGACACAGTGACTGGGCGGAGCCGAGATACACATAGCCGAGGGTTCTCGGCTCTTCTCGGTGCTGTTCACAGTCACGCCCAGTCCCACCATTGGACCTGTGTTATGTCCATCATAGGGACTGGGCGTGACTGTGAACGGCGCCGAGAAGAGCCGAGAACACTCGGCTATGTGTATCTCGGCTCCGCCCAGTCACTGTGTCCTCGGCGGCGCTCGTTCAGCTGAACGAGCGCCGCCGAGTCCCTCCGAACTCCGCGGTGCCATATTTAAAAATTCAAACTAAACTTTTGTATGTCGGCGGCGACAAGGCTGCACTGGCCACTGGGGCAAGGCTGCACTGGGGCAAGGCTGCACTGGGGCAAAGCTGCACTGACAAGGCTGCACTGACAATTCTGCACTGGGGCAAAGCTGCACTGACAAGGCTGCACTGGGGCAAAGCTGCACTGACAAGGCTGCACTGGGGCAAAGCTGCACTGACAAGGCTGCACTGGACACTGGGGCAAAGCTGCACTGACAAGGCTGCACTGGACACTGGGGCAAAGCTGCACTGACAATTCTGCACTGGGGCAAAGCTGCACTGACAAGGCTGCACTGGGGCAAAGCTGCACTGACAAGGCTGCACTGGGGCAAAGCTGCACTGACAAGGCTGCACTGGACACTGGGGCAAAGCTGCACTGACAAGGCTGCACTGGACACTGGGGCAAAGCTGCACTGACAAGGCTGCACTGGACACTGAGGCAAAGCTGCACTGACAAGGCTGCACTGGACACTGGGGCAAGGCTGCAGATGGACACGATAACGCTGCATTGATGGGCATTTAAATGTAAGTTTTTTTTTCCTTAAACTTCCCTCCTAACAGTTTTTTTCCTTAAAATTCCCTCCTAAACTTGGGGTGCGTGTTATACGCCGGCACGTGTTATACGCCGATAAATACGGTAATTTTTTTTACATTTTCCCTTTTCCCATTTTTTTTGATCACTTATATTCCTATTACAAGGAATGTAAACATCCCTTGTAATAGGAATATTGTATGACAGGCCCTCTTTTCTTGGGCTAGAACTGTTGCTCTCGCTCTAATGTTCGCGGTGATACTTCATATGTGTGATTTGAACTCTGTTTACATATGTGGGTGTGACGTACGTATGCGTTCGCTTTTGCGTGCGAGGATGGGGGCGCTTTACTTTTTTTTTTTTATTGTTTATTTTTTTTTTTTTTACACTTTCCCTTTATTTATTTATTTTTTATCACTTTTATTCCTATTACAAGGAATGTAAACATCCCTTGTAATAGAATATTGCATGACAGGTCCTCTTTATGGAGAGATGTGGGGTCTATTAGACCTCTGTTATTCCCTCCCTTTAGAATGTAAGCTCTATGAGCAGGGCCCTCCTGTACCTTTTGTATTAAACTGTACTGTAATTGTGTTGTCCCCCCTATACATTGTAAAGTGCTGCGTAAACTGTTGGTGCTATATAAATCGTGTATAATAATAATAAAAGAGAGAGGGAAAGAGAGAAGAAGAGAGAGAAAGAGAAGAAGAGAGAGAAAGAGAGAGAGGGAAAAAGAGGAGATAAAAGCAGAGAGAAAAAAAAGAAAGGTAGGGAAAGAAAACAAAAGAAAGACTTCAATGATGCCTTGCCCTGAGGATGAATGGATTGTGTGTGCACAATCTTATGCCCTTTATGGTCCATTGGTAGCCTTCCCCTACAGATATATGGTTCCAAAGAACAAAAAATGCAGAAATACCAGTCCAAAAAAGAAAATTCATACAGCACTGGTAAAAAAAATAAAAAATAAAAGCAGATATGCATTTTAATATTGTTAATGAGCTTAAAACAGTTACATTTATTTCAAAGTGAATATTGGGTCGATTAACTAATGCATGCTGTATATTAACTACCATATATGACCAATTTTTAAAAATATAAGTAGTTTTAAATAAAAGATTTTTTTCCCCCCACAAATCAGCTGGATATACTACAAGCATGTTATATTATTCATTTTTGTTATGTTTTGTATGTATTGGTCATTTTACAAAAATTGGTGTTAATCATGATATTCTATTGAAAAAAAAAACAGATTTACAAGAATTTGTTTTTTTTGAAAAAAAAGTCAAAAGCATTTAGCTCAAAACAATTTTAGGGAGATTTAGGATTTATGAAGTATTTATGCTTGTGAACCTAATGTTTTGATGATAAAATAGTGAACAGCTTAGTGAACTGACCCTCAGGGCAAATGCTATAATAGGATCTAGGGTCTTCAGAGGGATGTGTTGGGGGTTGGAGCCAGAACAATAGTACAAGGTAGGGTGAATAGGGCATTCCTGCCCACATTTCCTAAAGCAGTGCTGGGGATCAGCGAGCAAAAGCAGCATCTGTCTCTGTGCGCCTGTACTGACTGAGTGACAGATGTTTATCAATAAACTTTTCAATTGAATTACAAATGGTATTTGTCTAAATCGAGACAAAAGTGAATCGCGGGATGTGTAGGAACAATCTAACTGTATCACAATGACTTTTGGCCCAACTTTGGCCTTAAACAGGATTGCTAGGACTGCACAAGTTTATGTATAGGCTATGCATAAGGGAGGGGGGAGGGGTGGTTTGCATTCTTCAGAAAGTTCTGGCACCAGCTTATGGTGACAATAGCATTCAGTCAAACTTTTTTAACCTGTCCAGCCCCTGGTACTCCCGAGATATCCATAAGCACTGTCTGAAATTGCACATAGATTTGAGATAAAAAAATGACCCAATTTGAAGTGTGTCATATTGGGGTGGATTTACTAAAGGCAATTAGACTGTGAACTTTGACAGTTCAGTTGCACTCATTTTCCCCAGAGCTTAGTGAATGCAGTGAAGCATCACTTTGTAAAGAATACCCAATCAGGTTCAAGGAAAATAGAAAAAAACAGCATTTTTGCTTGCACAGGATTGAATGATGGAAATCAGCAGAGCTTTCCCTCAATTAAGCTCATGGGAAAATGAGTGCAAATGCACTTAAAAAGTGCACAGTTTATTTGCCTTTAGTAAACCCACCCCATTGTGTCTATAGATGACTTTAAGCCTGCCACTGACACGCAGGCACAAACTGCTTATGCTATTCAGGAGATCCTGCATCTAGGCTTAAAGAGGGACTTCAGTGCCTGTAATGCTGCCCCCCACCAGGGCTGACATCTTTCAAATCAGTTACATGCGCAGATGTGCTGAAGGTTTCTGCTCAGCCTTCAGGGGCATGGCAGAGACCTGTGGCACATGTGTGCACACGCCCAGTTTCCCTACACATGTACAGACAACATGAGATCTGGGACCTCAATAATTGCAAAGATGTTTTAAAGGTCTCTGCTAGGTCCTAGAGGCCAGGCAGAGCCTTTGACACATGGGTGTATGCGTGAAACCATTCTTGCATAGGCGAGAAAGGAGGAAGTGCTGTGCACCAGCACAGCAAAATAAAAAAGTGTTGCAGAGGGGACTGGTGCCGTGGACAAATAACTTGTTTTTTTGGGGTGAAGGTCCACTTGAAGTCAGAAGGTCAATTCAATCTAACTTACCATGGCGTTGGTTAAAAACATTAATGCAACCCAATTTAGTAAACTTTGCAAAAGACTTTTGGACGTGGATGCAGCCTCTATGTCGTACCACAAAATGTGTAGAAAAGGCTGCAGTGCAGCACTCGCAAAGCTAACACACCAGGATATGGACCTCTATTTAAAAAAAAAAAAAGGTGAAAGTTATTTTTAACACAAGTATGGAAATGAAAAATGTCCGCACTAGGTGAATAGGAGCTTCAAGTCTATAGAAACAATCATGTGTAGCATACTTCTTCCACTCTCAGAAGAGAAAAAGTTTGTCTTTGAGAAACTCTGCAATGCATAGACCTTGCTGACCTCTTCAGATAGGGGAGATCCTTAGACCATATAGTTGAAACAAAGACAATATGAGCAGGAGCACCGGCCTAGTGCATTACCATAAAAATTATTTATTAAAGAAAAAAAATGCAACTGCAAAATACTCACAAAAGTGTGAAACTCCAGGTATATAAAATCAATCCAGTACATATACTAAAACTATGCCCATCCGCAAAGGTTAGGCTTACACGTTTTAAGGGCAGTTTCCTCTTCATCAGCTCTGATACCCTTAAAACGCATAAGCCACGCACTCGTGGATGGGCATTGTTTGAGTATCTGTACTGAATTGATTTTATATGCCTGAAGTTTCACACTTGTGAGTGTATTAGAATTGCATTTTTCGTTTTAATAAATCATTTTTATGGCAATGCACTAGGCTGGGGTGTCCTCAATTTTTGTCTTTGTTTTAGCTATACAGGTATTTTTAAAGCAGAATTAAAGTGGTAGCAAAGACTGTATTTAGATTTTTACCTACAGGTCAGCTTGAATTAGAGCTTACCTGTAGGTTAAATGAATATCTCCTAAATGTGTACCGTTTGGGAGATATTCTAAAGGAGCAGCAACCAGTGCCGTCATCGGTGCATGCGCTCTGAAGGAATGGCATACCTGCGGCATGGCCATTCAAGCAGCCACAGCTCGCAAACCTAGAAGGAAGACTGGGTGAAGATGGAAGCCCCATCAGTGGTGACAGCGCTCCGTTGGAGGGCTGCCTTTACTTTTCAGATTTTTTTTTTTAACCTTTACTATCGCTTTAAACTCTGTAAATACTTATCTTGGCTCAAATGATGCAATATCCACAAGGTCCCTTGCTAGTGCTGATATCATCTCCCAGTTTCTTTCAGGTGTTGGGTCCTTGACCGTCTTGATTGGACAGCCAGGGAATGACATAACTCCTGTGCATGCACATGAAAGTTAATTCATTCTAGTGCCAAGAAGATTGTGAACAAAAAACAGCATTATTGCAGTATTTTTTTTCATTTCCCACTTTAATTGAGTCTAATGAGATCTAAAAATTAGACTCATGTGGCTTAAATAAAAATCCGTATCCTTGTGTTGAACTCCAGGTATAAGCTTAGCAAAAATTAGGAAAAATAATTACATACAAGAAACATACAGACAAGAAATACCCTGTGGGACTTTTTAGGTGCAAAAATAATAGATTCAGTCTTATTTCTGTTAAATAACATTTTATTGATGCTTATTAAAACCATCCTAAAATGCTTCATGGATATTTTAACAATTTATTCTAGTCCTAACACCTCTCAAGCCTGACCCAACACTTATATTTATAATTTAGTATACATATACAACTTGCACCATCCTAAGATTGAACCGTTCAGCAAAGATGGGGAGGCCTTTAAAGGATCTCGACACATTTCATAAACAATACACTTCTTCAGGACAAGAGAAGGAGATATCTGTATGATGTCTCTATGGTCCAAAAAACAAGTTATTATAAAGCCATCATTCCAAATGTGTGCATGCCATTATTGTCCACCAGTTATGGGGGGGACCCCAGGAGACTACCAGGAAGGAGGCCACCCCATGATATCTGCATAAAATAACGTTTCCACCAACGAGTGACCGCTAGTAGTGAGCTGATTAGCAAATGTCACTATGCACCAGTTCCCAAATGTAGGTTTGCATGGTAAATATTGGGCCAGTAAGTCTACATCTTCTCCTAGATGATGTCACAATAAAGAAAGACCTGGCCTAGCTTACCAAGTCTTGCTAATGCGCCCTCAAGATCTCCCTCTTCCTTGCCCAGAATGCAGCGCAAACCAATGTAAGCATGCAACTTTGCCGTTGAGATCATGCTTGGAGTTCAACTTTAAAGCGTTTTGAATTGAGCATTAGCTTCATGACAGTGGGGCCTATATATAAAGATCATTTGTTTCCATTCTCTGCAGAGTGTAGGGCATCAAAGTTTTATTTTTAAAAAGCAGAGTGCAGTGTGATGGCTCTGATTTCCTATAGTGGGTTCTGTGCATAATGCTGAAAGGAATACTCACATATAGGAGGTGAGTGCTGTCATATAAACCATGTCAGGTCATGTGAATGGTTTCCGTCACCTTCTGCAGCTATGTTTCCCCCCATTTATTAGAATAAATTTGACTTTAGTCTGAAGGCAAGAAAAGCACATTTATGAAGCACACAGCTGTGTTTTAGTGTATAAATGTGCTGATGTAGCTTCTAATAAAAATGCATATTAATTAGCTTGTTACTTTGGTGATGTTGCTTTTTAGTCAACAGGATGCAAACTAAGGTTTCATTTACACCTGCGTGTTTTGTAAACATGCACAAAATTGCAAGTGTCGCATTTGTGGTGCCATTTGTGGTGGCATTCATTTTATAATGGCAGTCCAAACACAGCAAGCAAATGCACATTTTGCCTCGTTCATTTGCGAATGATAAAATAAAGACTAGAAAACTAGATATACCGCGCTGTCAGAATAATATAAAGCGGCCAGCACAGCAGTGTAAAAATGAAACAATCAGAAAAGTGAAAACTGTGCAGCACTAAAAAATAATAATAATAACAATGATAATATGGGTAATCAAAATATCAAACATGTGAAATGTGGTCTAATGACAAAAATGATGACGTGAGAAATAAACATGATAAAGTATATATTGACAAATACTCAAATAATAGTGTCCATTTGTGATAATGGAGGACCACAAAGGGTCATAGTAAGTCCCAAGAATATGTGATGCAATCCAAATGAGTGACAGTCACTATAATCTTAAATAAACATCAAAGTGAATGATGAGTGACATGAGGAATCCACCACCAGAAATACCAGTCTCTTACCGGAAAGATTGGACTTGTGCAAGCATACACCTGACAAGCCAATCAAGCTTTTAGGGGTAACCAAGAGGCACCTGTTCCTTGCATGTACTACAACCTCCGGGTGGGCGTTCCAAATGATGGATTCAGCAGGATAGATGTAAACTCAATCCAGAGACAGATCAACCAAACCATGGGAGTAAGAAGGAAAAGAGGGGGCACATAGTGTATTTCTGTGAGAGATCATGATTAAGAACAAAAACATAAGAATTACACTTACATTTTCCGATAAAATAACAAGCGCTTCAAAGTAGGACAGTAATTGTGGACCAGCAACTAAAATGACGCGTTTCGCCTAAACAGGCATCATCTGGTTCATTTGCGCAAAACAATCGTGCCAAAATGCGCCACTTTTCTGCATTTCTGCGCACATAGGATAGCCTATTGAAATGAATGTGTGTGTCACCTGAAAACTGCTTTGGTTAGGTGATGTAGCCCAGAAAGCCTCACATTTGCATTCTATCTTTTCTCCCAGAAACAATTAGTAAGAAGACTTACTACACAGGTCCTTATTTTACCCTGAACTTTTTATTCATCTGCCATATTATTTATTTATTCATCTGTGTTACTAAACCCAGGACCCTGCATCCCCCCCCCCCCCCCCACACACACACACCCCTAAAATGAAGCTGCTTTATGCAAAATTACACAAATTCTACCAGTACATACTGAATATCAAATCAAACTCTGTCTTCTCTTGACTTTCAGCTTATGGAAAGCACAAATGAATCGATTTTTCAAATCAGGTTCCTTCTTCTCATTACCTTCCTGATCAATTATTTCCAGAACTAATCTCCTTCCACAGCTGACAGTATTCCCTTAGGATGGCATTGCTGGCAAAGTGGCTCTTTGCTGCCGTTTCCATAGCAGTCTGGCCCCACACATTGACAGCAGCCATTATGGAACCATCGGTACCTCGAAGAGCCGGTAGCTTCACAGGACTCCTGGCAACGTCTCATAGTCATACAGGGTTTAAAATACATCACTGTGCAAATGGCAGATACATTCACCGTAGATGGGGAAGGTAATGCTAAAGCAGATAAAAAAAAAAAAAGTGAATGTGTAAAGGTAACTAATTCATGGCAGTATAACATGTATAATAATTAATGTGCATTTTATTCCAAAACACGTGAAGCTGCAGTTTTTGTCAAACCAATTTCTTGACAATACAGCGCCATGTTATGCCACACAGTGGCCACACAAATAGATACTAAGGGAGACATTTATTAAAACTTTCTACTTGTTTGCAGTTGCTAATCTGCAGTTGAATGAAAAGATATACTAGCCAAGTAACCAGGTGAAAAAAAGGAGATAAAAGGGTAAAAAAAGAAAATTAATGCAGTCACCACATCCAACAATTGGTAGGCTGCGATAAATTACATTTTTGTTATGTGTTTATTATCTCTTTAAAAGTGTTTTTAGTTATGACTCATATTTTTACATGCTTACTCTTCCGTATGTTTGTTATTGTATTAAACATAGCAATATATAGGTTAGCCATTAGAGGGCGTAAGCACCCAGTTGTGATCCCTCATCTCACCCAAAAGGAGTTCTGCTTCTCTGCATCATCCCCCCTTCCTCTTTAATTATTGGAAGTTTTTTTTGGGGGGGTGGGGTGGGGGGAGCGGGTACCTAGTTTTGACAGCTGCAGCGGTCTGAGCGGAAGTTCGCCCCCCCCCCCCCCCTCCTTCCCCTGAGGCTTTCTGGGACACATCACAGGTCTCAGAAGACTGCAGGACCATTCACAAAGTGCAGCACGGCGCAAGGGGGAACCAGCTGTGAAGCCGCAAGGTGATTGAAGAATTGACCTGGATGATGACAACGCTGGATCCCCGAACAGGTAAGTGTTCTTTTATTAAAAGTCAGCAGCTAAAGTATTTTAAAAATTTTCTGGGGGAGACTGGAGATCCTCTTTAACAACTGTTGAAATGAGATAACAGCTATATAATTTATTGTTTTCAATAAGCCGGCCAACACAGACGGGTCTATATATTAATAAAATTGTTGTGCGAATGTTTTAGCATCCATGCGAAAGTCATGAAAAATATCTATATTGTTTATAATACATCTGAATAGTCAGCTTCTAAGGCCTCGTTCACACGGGTATATTAAGTGTACACCTATGTGAGGGCCATGCTCACATGGGGATGCACACATGTTCCATTCATCCCCATGCAGGCAATCCCTTTCATGTCAACTGGAACGCAGATACAGCCGCTGCTCCCAATTTAACAGACTTATGCATTCGGAGACTCACACCCGCATGCATCTGCACACACATGCCTGTCAAATTGCTAGCAGTGGTTGTGTCCGTGTTCCAATAGACAAAAAATGGGACTGCCTGCATGGGTATGCATGGAACACGTGTGCATCCCTGTGTGGGCAAACACGACCATTGCATGGATGTATGCTTAAAGTGTTACTAAACCCAGGACCCTGCATTCACTATATCTGGTCTCCCACAGTACACAGAACATGGAAATGTAATTATTTTAGTAAATATATACTGCTAAATAATCAGCTGTATACAGCAGTCTTGTGACTTCTATCAGTGCTTGGTTAAAGCTTGTAGGAGGATTTTTTATACTGCACTGGCTATCCTATCAGGATGCAGGACCCCTGACCCTCTGTCTGGAAGGTGCTGATTTGTCTTATGCTGATCACATCTCCCAAGAAAAAAAACTCTCTAGCAATACACACCAAACTGAGCATGTGCAGCCAGACTCCAGTAACTCTGTCTTATCCGGGCATGTTTTGAGGATAGTGGAAGAAGGGGAGGATCAGAGACGACAGGATCAAACAGCCTTTTTACACAATGCAGATGATTAACCCCTTAAGTTCCACAGTGAGTATAACAAGCATGCTTTACTGCATATACAGACTGATTTTACTGTTGTGGGTTTAGTAACACTTTAAGTACGTCAGTGTAAATAAGGCCTAATCGCTGCCTTTACAAGGCAAATGTAATATTCCCTAACATTTATTCCTAAGAGAGATTAGCCTTAAAGCGGTATTAGATCCAAAAGCAAATATTTATTATATTGCATCTTACCAATTCTTAGATGTGATGGCTGCATTCTTTTTTTTTTATAGGCTTTCTTTCATTTTTACCTGGTGATCTGGCCAGTAAGTCTGTTGTTTTTTAACAGAACAAGCTGTTCTGCAGATGTAGCAGTTAAAGGGTTGAGACAAACCATTTACTACTGGCAAGGGTGCTTAGAGTGATCAGCTTGTATTTATTTATTCATCTAAAACCTTTATTCCAGGTAAAAAAAAAACCTGTTTGCTGTAACTGCTTATAAAGTATTAGCTAGAGTTCAGCTTCAATTTGTTATGCCCCATACACACGGTCGGACTTTGTTCGGACATTCTGACAACAAAATCCCAGGATTTTTTCCGACGGATGTTGGCTCAAACTTGTCTTGCATACACACGGTCACACAAAGTTGTCGGAAAATCCGATCATTCTGAACGCGGTGACGTAAAACACGTACGTCGGGACTATAAACGGAGCAGTAGCCAATAGCTTTCATCTCTTTATTTATTCTGAGCATGCGTGGCACTTTGTCCGTCGGATTTGTGTACACACGATCGGAATTTCCGACAACAAATTTTGTTGTCGGAAAATTTTATATCCTGCTCTCAAACTTTGTGTGTCGGAAAATCCGATGGAAAATGTGTGATGGAGCCCACACACGGTCGGAATTTCCGACAACAAGGGCCTATCACACATTTTCCGTCGGAAAATCCGACCGTGTGTACGGGGCATAAGTGTATGTAAATCTACCAGAAAAGGTAAAGAACATTTGACCAATAGAGAAAATAGCCTAACACTATAGGTTAAAAAAATTGAAGCAGAAGAGAAAATAATGAGGGAGATCTTATTTAAAGTGTCACTAAACCCACATCATAAAAAAACTATCAATAAATGGTGTATTACATGATGTTCATACTCACTCACTACAAGATTTATTTTCTGTATCCTGCAAAAACCTGATTGATTCTGCTGCTCTCCACCTTCTGTTCATGTCCCCAATTCAGCTAGAAATTTTGCAGCTGTAGTGGCAACTCTGCACATGCTCAATTTTTAGTGAACATCTATGTTGAGCATTTCCTTCATGTGACTATAGAGTCACACATGTGAGTGTATACACAGTGGTAAATGACTGCCCACTCCCTACCTCCTCCTCCTCCATGCATATTAACCAGCTAAACACAATGGGGGCAGAATATTGACTGATGGTGGCTTCACCTCCCCATTATTCTAAGACACAGACTAGAGGGGCCTGACACAGCATGTGACTGGCAAAAACCCGCCCACACCATTTTATTGCCAAAAATAATAAAGATTCAAATATATATTTGTATGATGATTTAACAGTTTATTGATAGTATTTATTTATTTATTTTTACTCTGTATTCCAAAGGCTGTTTTTTGGGGGTTTTTTTAACATGTGACCAGCAGCAGAGGACTGGAAGCTCCTCCTGCTTATGTTTCCCTACAAACAGGTTGGGAAAGATGTGGGTCATTTGACAGCTGTATATCGATTAGGAAAAAGGTACTTCTATGTTTTTATTTATTAAAATAATTACAGTGCCATCATCCATATACAGAAATAGAAGTGATAATGTAAATTAAACAGTGTGTGTTTAGTATGACTTTAAAGTGGAGTTTCACTAAAAAAAAAAAATTTAGATGTCAGCAGCTGCAAATACTGCAGCTGCTGACTTTTAAAATAAGGACACTTACCTGTCCCGGGGTCCAGCGATGTCGGCACCCGAGACCGAGCCGTCCCTCGATCCTCGGGTGCTGCCGCCGCCATTCACACTGAGGGAATCAGGAAGTGAAGCGTTGCCGCTTCACTGCCCGGTTCCCTACTGCGCATGCGCGAGTCGCGCTGCGCGTCTACACTGGTCCCCGTTGTGTTGTGGGAACTGTGTATTTCCCACAACACAACGGGGGTGGGCGGGGAGTCTGCGGCTAGCTGCGGCTAGCTATACCCGGAAGTGGGTGCAGATACCTGTATTATACAGGTATCTGCACCCCCCTCCCCCCTGAAAGGTGCCAATTGTGACACCGGAGGGGGGGGAGGAATCCGATGAGCGGAAGTTCCACTTTAGGGTGGAACTCCGCTTTAATTGTATGGAGATTCCTGTGCTCACTACTGACAGCATAATGAATCAGCTTATGCAGAGAATGAACTGCTATACAGAATCAATACAATGTTGCAGAGACAGAACTCTGTTTACCTTAGGTGATCTGTAAAGGGTTTTAGTCCAGCTGGGTAAACTTATCAAACACTGAAGTTTCATCACTACTACACTGTATCAATTCTGTGTAGCAGGTCACTCTCTTAGTAACTGATTCATTATACTTAAAGTGGTTGTAAATGCAGAAGGTTTTTTTATCTTAATGCATTCAATGCATTAAGATAAAAAGCCTTCTGTGTGCAGAAGCCCCCTCAGCCCCCCTCACCCCCTCTAATACTTACCTGAGCCCCCTCTAGATCCAGTGATGTTGCACATGGCACTCAGCGGCCTGGGACTCCCCTCCTCATTGGCTGAGCCAGCAGCATGGCACCATTGGCTCCTGTTGCTGTCAATCAAAGTCCGTCTGCCAATGAGGAGAGAAAGGGGGCAGGGCCGGCCGCAGCTCAGTGTCTGAATGGATACACAGAGCTGTGACTCAGCTCGGGTTCCCCCATAGGAAGCTGCTTGCTGTGGGGGCATTCAACAGGAGGGAGGGGCCAGCAGCACAGAAGAGTGACCTGAGAAGAGGAGGATCTGGGCTGCTCTGTGCAAATCCACTGCACAGAGGAGGCAAGTATAAGATGTTTGTTATTTTTACCTAAAAAAAGAGACTTTACAATCACTTTAAAGTATAACTAAAGGCAAAACTTTTTTTTAAAAGTTTTGGATAGAGTGGAGAGAGATTAGAACACCTGTCAATTTGTATTGTTGTATTTGCCCCTGTTAAGGAGGTTCACCCTTTCTAGTTACCATTATCTTTCAAAGTGAAAGTAAAAGAAAATCCCAAATTTGGGGTTTCCCCCAGAAAAGTAATAGAGGAGAAATCTTCAAATGGGGATACTAGTTCTGGGGGGTCCCCAAGGAATTCCCTAAATTTGTAGGGATTTCCTCTCACTTTCTGCTTGGCTATGGGACAGAACGTGAAGGGAAATCTCCCCAATGGGACACAACTGGCATAAAAAAAAAAAAAAAAAACTTATAACCCTCCCTTGCTCAATCCAAAATGCAAAAAAGTTTTGCCTGTGGTTCTACTTTAAAACAAAACTAAACTCTCTCTCCCTATTAACATTAACTATCTTTAAAGTGGTTATAAAGGCAGAAGGTTTTTTTTACCTTAAAGTGATTGTAAAGTCAAACGCTTTTTTATCTTGATGCATTAAGATTAAAAAACCTTCTGTGTGCAGCAACTCCCCTCAGCCCTCTAATACTTACCTAACCCCTATCTCTATCCAGCGAGCGCCTCGGCCGCCCAGGACTCTCCCTCCTGATTGACTGAAACACAGCAGCGGCACTATTGACTCCCACTGCTGTCAATCAAAGTCAGTTAGTCAATTGGGAGAGGAGTCTGAATGGACACAGGGAGCTGCAGCTCGGCTCGGCTCAGGTGGCCCCATAGCAAGCAGCTTTCTATGGGGGCACTCAACAGGAAGAAGGGGCCAGGAGCTCCAGCCAGGGACCTGAGAAGAAGAGGATCCGGGCTGCTCTGTGCAAAACCACTGCACAGAGCAGGTAAGTATAAAATGTTTGTTATTTTATTAGAAAAAAAAATGAGACTTTACAATCACTTTAATTTACCAGCATTTTCTCTCTGGCTGGCTCATTTGTATTTAAATTATGGTTGGGACATCACCATTTCTAGGCCTGCCAAAGACTTACATGTATGGTGTGCTGAAGTGGACTCCACACTCATTTGGGAGGTTTCTACTGACTTCCAGTTTATTTGACCAGTGTCAAACAGAACAAGAAGTGAAATAAAACCTCCCCAATTTCTGTCTGCTTAACAGATGTCAGACAGGACAGGACATAAGGGAAACCAGGGCCGGATTAAGAACATCATGGGCCTGGTGCTGCGGATTATGGTGAGGCTTTTTATTCAAAAAATTGATTAAAAAATAATTAAAAATTCAAACAATTTTTTGTTATAACAAATTAAATTAAATAGAGAAAGGGAGGATGAGAGAGAGAGAGAAAGGGGATGAGATGGGGGTGAGGGGTAAGGGAGGGACTATGAGAGATAGAGGGGGGATTAGAGAGAGAGGATGTAAATGAGCATGCATGGAAGTGACAGCAATGCAGGCATGTGACCGAAGGCACAGAACCCGGAAGGAAGACAGGGTGAAGATGGAACAAAAGTGTGCCCATTCTAGGGCTGGTAACATTGAGGATATTCAATATCATTTTAAAGAACTGTTTTTGTGTTTAAGAGGTATAGGGGAGGAGTATGGATGGTATAAAAGTGGGAAGTATGTGCAGGTGAGGGAGAGGAATGTGGAGGGTATAACAGTGGGCACTATGTACAGGAGAGGAGTGTGGAGGGTATGCCAGTGGGCAGTATGTACAGGAGAGGAGTGTGGAGGGTATGATAGGGGCAGTATGTACAGGAGAGGAGTGTGGAAGGTATTATGAGGGTGGTATGTACAGGAGAAGAGTGTTTAGAGAAAGATAGTTGGCAGTATGTACAGGAGAGGAGTGTGGAGGGTATGACAGTTGGCAGTATGGAGAGGAGTGTAGAGGGTATCACAGTGGGCAGTATGTACAGGAGAGGAGTGTGGATGGTAAAACAGTGGGCAGCATGTACAGGAGAGAAGTGTGGAGGATATGACAGTGGGCAGTATGTACAGGAGAGGAGTGTGGAGGGTATCACAGTGGGCAGTATGTACAGAAGAGGAATGTGGAGGGTATGACAGTGAGCAGCATGCACAGGAGAGAAGTGTGGATGGTATGACAATGGGCACTATGTATAGGTGAGGAGGATGTAGGAATCTGGAAAGGAAAAATGTAAAGGTTTGTGGAAGGAGGTTTAGGGACAGCGTAGTGGTTAAGCGGGCCATACATTAATTGAAATTAAGCCAATTAAGCAGAGACCAGCTATAGTCGATCTATGTATGGGCTAGCTGGTTGTACACAACTCAATCTATTAATCGACTTGAGTACAACCTGCCTGTCAGGTTTTTCCCAAAACAGTCAGTGCTGCCAGCTATAGTTAGCAACACTGATCATTGTATTCTCCCCACTGGCAGAACACAATAACACTGTGGGATTGATTCCTCCATCCACAGGTCAGCGGGTGAGAAGGTGTGTGGGGACAGGCTGGGGAGAGAGGTCTGTCAGCAGGGGGGTGTGAGGTGGTCATGGAGGAGTATCAATCAATGGGGGGAGTAACTGGGAGTGATATCTTTTGGAGTAGGGTCTGTCATCTGCAGGTTGGGAAATGGTCACCTGGGATATAAGTTGAAGGGAGGTGGCTAACATGGAAAGTGGCTGGGGAGTGATCTGGTTGGTGGTGACTGTGAAATGGATGATGTGTTTCAAGTTTCTTTCACATTTGCAGTCATGCTTACTGCCCTCTGAAAAGTGATCTGTGGTGTATTGCTTTTCAATGAGTGGTATAGCAGCAGCTGACAGGCGTTCATGAGGTGCTACTGCCACCTCCTTTTTTTTTTTTTTTTACATTGCTGAATGGCAGTTTTACATTGTTGGACTATGCTGCTACTGCAAGCGAGTTTGACAGGCCGTGCTGCCTGTCAAACTCTGCAGATTACAAGCTATCCATTGAGCTCAGTGCCTCCAACAAGAAGGTACTGTGAGCTAATCCTCTGCAGTCTGCTGCAGAGTGTGCCAGGCTGCTCCGTATGTAGCTTCTGATAGGCTGTGCAAGGAGCCCCGTATCTCCAGGACCATAGGTGATAGGAGCTCCAAATTTTGTCCAGTAGTGGGGTAGATCTTCAGCTACCCACCCCCTACATTTGGGCTCTATGAGACCCCTGGTCTCCGAGCCACGACACTAAAAGTCAATCTTTTTTTTGTTTGTTTTTTTTTGTTTTTGCTTTTTTTTTTTTTTAAATGGGCCTATCTTTTTTTTTTTACAATTATTTTATTTATTCAAGGAACACAGTCGAACACAGACATCTGGGCAATCACAGTGTGTTATCTTACATCACATTGCACAAATATGTTATACACTATAGCATTTCATTAACTGTTAAGGACAATATGACATTTTGTTATCTGAAACGTCCCTGTCATATTCTGTGACAGTTGCTATAGGCGGCGTCTTTCCTCTGGGTGTACATTAGATAGCAATATTAATGGTGCATACGTGTTTAAATGGGCCTATCTTAACCACTTCAGCCCCGGAAGATTTTTTTACCCCCTTCCTGACCAGAGCACTTTTTGAGATTCAGCACTGCGTCGCTTTAACTGACAATTGCGCAGTCGTGCAACATTGTACTCAAACAAAATTGACGTCCTCTTTTCCCCACAAATAGAGCTTTCTTTTGGTGGTATTTGATCACCTCTGCGGTTTTTATTTTTGCGCTATAAACAAAAAAAGCGACAATTTTGAAAAAAACCCAGTATTTTTTACTTTTTGCTATAATAAATATCCCCCAAAAATATATAAAAAAACAATTTTTTTCCTCAGTTTAGGCTGATATGTATTCTTCTACATATGGCATTTTTATTTATTTATTTTTTTTATTAGTAATGGCGGCGATCTGCGATTTTTATCAGGACTACGACATTATGGCGGACACATCGGACATTTTTGACACATTTTTGGGACCATTGTCATTTATACAGCGTTCAGTGCGATTAAAAATGCATTGAAGGGGTTAACCACTAGGAGGCAGTGAAGGGGTTAAGTGTGTCCTAGGGAGTGATTCTAACTGTGAGGGGGCTGGGCTTGAACACACAGGACAGTGATCACTGCTCTCGATCACAGAGAGCAGTAGATCACTGTCCAGTCACTAGGCAGAACAGGGAATGCTTTGTTTACATAAGCATCTCCCCTTTCTTCCGCTCCGTGACACGATCGCGGGCACCCAGTGGACATCGAGTCTGCGGGACCCACAGTCACGGCCACATAGACCGCGGCGGCGCGCACGTGTTTGTGACACCGCTTCTTAAAGGGGATGTACCTGTACACCCTTTTGCCTGCCAGTGCCATTCTGCTGACGTACATCGGCCTGCACTGGTTGGCAAGCGGTTAAGGTAAGGGGCCTGGAGCTGCAGCTCCAATAGTCCCTATGTTAATCCGGCCCTGAGGGTAACTTCCTTCAGTGTGGACACAGACAGCAATAAAAAAGTTTTTGCTAGAGTTTAACATGGTACAGGACCTCGCTTATACTTTTAGCTGTGTCTAACACTGCACGGGCGCAAATTGCTATAAAACTGACAACAATAAAGCTGGCCATACATGGAGCAAATGTTTTTCCTGCAACCCCATCAACACAGACAGTACTGATGCTATAGAAGACGCTACTGATAGCTGCAAGAGAATCCAGATGGCTGGTTGTAACCAAGTTGTTTGATCAATCAAGTTGATCGATTGATCAACTTGGTATATTCAGCCTGGCCATTAATGGTTCAAGTCTGGGCCGATTGGCCCAGACTCGAACCGTGTATGGCCAGCTTAAGTTTTAACAAAAATAGTACATTAGATAGACAGAGTCCATAAATATTAATATCTCACACCAAACAAGAAATGACTGGATGTGTCTCTGAAAGCATAATGACTGATAGTATTATGTGATCAGGGTAACACTTTTCCTTGCTTTTTTGTATCACCGTTTTTTGTAACACTTTTCCTTGCTTTTTTGTATCACCGTTTTTTGTAACACTTTTCCTTGCTTTTTTGTATCACCGTTTTTTGTAACACTTTTCCTTGCTTTTTTGTATCACCGTTTTTTGTAACACTTTTCCTTGCTTTTTTGTATCACCGTTTTTTGTAACACTTTTCCTTGCTTTTTTGTATCACCGTTTTTTGTAACACTTTTCCTTGCTTTCCAGAGAAACAATAAACATGCTGTATAGAAAGTGACAGCTTGGATGTTGCAAAAACAGTTGTTAAATGTTTCAACATTGGCAGATTGCATTCAACATTTTACATCTTATTTCATCTCATCCTGGCATCGTCTTTACATCTTGCATTACAAATGAGCACTTTGTGTGACAACCCATTTTAAAATGTAGACATCAGTTCCTAATTTTGCTGCATTATTGAACACTATTTCTCAGCATTTACAGTGCCAAGGAAATTGATTGATCCCCAAGCCAGGTTTGTAACTCTAATTTATTGTAATGATGGTCATTAAAAAAAAGTCTAACCATTTTCTTGCTGTGTCATTAAATTAGACTGCTATGTTACAGGATTAGAAGCTCAAAGCCTCAAGCAATCCTTTCTGGACCTGATATGAACATTCGCTGGTGTTGCCTGCAATTACCCCATTACACAGTCATATTGACCAAGAGACACTGATAAGGACTAAGGATTGGTTGCACTGAAAAGTAGTATGTTAGGAAAACAGTGGCCATTGTGACCGCTTGAAGAGTTTTTTTTTCCTGAATGTTGTATCCTTTTAACTCCTTTGTGACCTTCAATAGATCGTGACTTCAAAGGTGTCAATATATTTGGCTCCCAGCCCCTCCACTGTAATTGCAGCTCTTAGCAACAGCACGTCGATTCTAAGAAAGTAAGATCGACACCCCAGTGAGAAAAGTCACATTTCACCAGGATGAAGAGCTACTATCATTGCAACTTAAAAGCTTAAAGTGGTATTAAACCCAAAAGCAAACATTTCTTATATTGCAGCTTACCAATTCTAAGATGCGGTGGCTGCATTTGTTTTCTTTTTTAGAACTTCTTTCCTTTATTTTCACCTGGTGATCTGGCCAGCAAGTCTGTTGTTTTTTTTTAACAGAACAAGCAATCCTGGAGATGTGGCAGTTAGAGGGATGAGACAAAACATTTACCACTGACAGGTTCTTACAACGATCAGCTTTTATTTATTTATTTATGCAAAACCTTTATCCCAAAGGGAAAAAATGGCTGCAACTGCTTATAAAGTGTTAGCTAGAGTTCAGCTTCAATTTGTTGGTGTATCTAAATCTTCTAGTACATCTAACAATTCCCTCCCCCAAACTGACAATCCAAAAGTGCACCCTGTGCTCCTTCATCCAGAGTGGGGGCATTCTTATGCCCCGTACACACGGTCGGACTTTGTTCGGACATTCCGACAACAAAATCCTAGGATTTTTTCCGATGGATGTTGGCTCAAACTTGTCTTGCATACACACGGTCACACAAAGTTGTCGGAAAATCCGATCGTTCTGAACGCGGTTACGTAAAACACGTACGTCGGGACTATAAGCGGGGCAGTGGCCAATAGCTTTCATCTCTGTATTTATTCTGAGCATGCGTGACACTTTGTCTGTTGGATTTGTGTACACACGATCGGAATTTCCGACAATGGATTTTGTTGTCGGAAAATTTTATAGCCTGCTCTCAAACTTTGTGGGTCGGAAAATCCGATGGAAAATATGTGATGGAGCCCACACACGGTCGGAATTTCCGACAACAAGGTCCCATCACACATTTTCCGTCGGAAAATCCGACCGTGTGTACGGGGCATTATACAGGAGGTATGTTACTGGCTGGATTACTAGGTGAAAAGAAAGGGGAAATCTAAACCTAAAAAAAAAAAAGAAAACTAATGCAGCCACCACATCTGAGCTGTAATATATAAAATTTTTAGGTTTGGGGTTTAATATCGCTTTAACTTGACATTATTCCTAGTACCCTGCAATAAGCTGCACAACATGCCTTAAACAAATAAAAATTAAAAAAAATAAATAAAAAACAATTTACAACTTTGTACATTTATAAACATATGTTTATAAATGTACAAAGTTGTAAATTGTTTTTTATTTTTTTTATTTGTTTAAGGCATTTGTTTTTATTTCGTTAAACATTCAATACAGGGAGGTTATTTTTATGCTAGCTGAACATGCTGGGCTTTTCAAATAAGAAAGCCTAAAATTGCCTGTGCACTTCTTTAGTTCTTTGGCAGGCTGAAAATTCAGAAGACTCTCCTCTGCTATTAGAGAGGAAAGGGCTTATGTCAACTTATTCTGCTAAGTGTGTAAAATGGTCTTCTGGTATTCCTACCTTTTTTTACAACCGAGGCAGATCACTGCAAAGTAGCTAATCAAATGAAAGAAATCCTAGAATAGTGTCTGCATTATCTGCTGGCAGGGGCGTAACTTAAAATAGCAGGGCCCCATAGCAAAATGTTGTATGGGGCCCCCCTGCAAACAGCCCCCCCCCACAACTGCCCTAGTGTCAATGCAGCGTGACCTGTGCCACATACAGCGTGACCTGTGCCCAATGCAGCGTGACCTGTGCCCAATACAGCGTGACCTGTGCCCAATACAGCGTGACCTGTGCCCAATACAGCGTGACCTGTGCCCCATACAGCGTGACCTGTGCCCCATACAGCGTGACCTGTGCCCCATACAGCGTGACCTGTGCCCCATACAGCGTGACCTGTGCCCAATACAGCGTGACCTGTGTCCCATACAGCGTGACCTGTGCCCCATACAGCCTGGTCTGCCTGTGCCCCATACAGCCCCACCTATGCAGAGGAAGAGGCAAGCCACCCGGATCAGCAGAGAGCGGGATTGCCCGCTGTAATAGCTTTCATTTGAATGTCCTGTCTTCCCGGGGCTCATCGTCACATAGCCCCAACTCTTGGCCCGATGCCTTTGATGACGTCACATGTCCTGCATTGGATTGGCGTTCTGTCTATCAAAGGCACCAGGCCAAAAGGTGGAGCTATGTGACGTGAGCCCCGGGAACACTGGAAGTTCTAATGAAAGCTCTTACATCGGGCAATTCAGCTCTCTGCTGATACTGACAGCTCGCCACTTCCTTTCCTCTCTCTTCCCCTGGCTGGGAGACTGTGCCGGCTGTGCTCTTATCCTCACTGGGCCCCACTCGGCTGCGGGCCCCATAGCACCCTGTCTGCTGGTTGTAAGGGGTACATTTGAAATATTCATAAAAATATTTAATGCTTTCCCTACTTGAAATAGCCTTTATTTATTTGTTTTTTTTTTCTTTTTATTTAAAAAAAAAAACATTTTCTTGCACTAGTATGATTAGATGCATCCTTACATTGTAAGTTCAATTTCTGATGATCAGTAATCTGAAAATGTTTTTACCCACTGTATTGCACGTTGACCATGTAGGCTAAGCTGGAATGAGGAGTCTTTATAATAAATAAGTTCCCTTATTAGAATTGCTCATTTACAATTTTGTTTACTGTACCTGAATGAGTGCTGAGAAGAATATGATCCATATGAGACTTCTGGCTGAATTCTTTAGACACTGGCAGGGTGTGAATAGTCCAGTCTACAGCTGCTTCCCCCTGCAGCTCACATATTGACTTGAACAGAGAAGGCAAGGGGAAAGGTAGCTCCTCTAGCGAACTTCTTCGGGCTGCGAGTTTGCGACTTACTTTATGCTCGTTGCATAAACCTTAGAAACAAAAAGATGCAAGGAAAAAAAACTCAGGACCAGCAGATAATCTTTTGTACTACAGTCGTACCAACACCTGAGGTCTTGGTGTAGGGGTGCAGTGCTAAATACATGACCTTCTGAAATGTATTTGTATAAAGTAAAGCCTCTCTACTTCCCTTCACTTCTACTATACCCATTGAAGCATATCAAGATATTTTTTTAGGCATAAAAACTGATGTGTGCATGTACATGCTAGACATGCGCACTGCCAAAAAATGTGTTCGTTTTCGTTTCATTCATTTTTTTTTTTTCATAACTAACTAATAATAACTAATTATTAAATTATAGGTATTGGAATTTCTTTTCAAATGTGGCCATTAGTGAACGTGACAAATACAAATTTATTCAAAGTTACGAATTATCCAAAATAACGAATGCCACATCTAAATGAATGGAACGTAACAAATTAATAATAAATAATAATAATAATAAAAACTTTTTAATATTGTTATTTATTATTATTAATTTGTTACGTTTTAGATGCAGCATTCGTTATTTCGGATAATTCGTAGCCTCACTAACAGCCAAATTTCATTCATTTTCTTTTTCTGGTCATTTGTTAGGATCGAAATTTCGTTATTTCAAATAAATTCGTAAATTAGAATATGCGAAAAAAATTCAGAAGTGATAAGATTCTAACATTTGAAAATTCGGAAATTCGAAAATTCGAAAATCCGAAAATAAGAAAAGAAATCAAAAAATTCGAAAGAATGAAAATCTGAAAATAAGAACGAAAATCAGAAAATGTGAAAATTCAAAATAATAACCAACTAACTAAAAATAACTAACTATTAAATTATAGGTATTGGAATTCCTTTTCAAATTTGGCTGTTAGTGAATGTAACGAATACACATTTATCCGAAGTTACGAATTATCCGAAATAACGAATGCCGCATCTAAATGGTTGGAACGTAACAAATTAATAATAATAAATAACAATAATAAAAAGTTTTTATTACTATTATTTATTATTAATTCATACCTTCCATTCGTTTAGATGCGGCATTCGTTATTTTGGATAATTCGTAACTTTGGATAAATTCGTATTCGTTCTGTTCACTAACAGCTACATTTGAAAAGAAATTTCAATACCTATAGTTTAATAGTTAGTTATTATTAGTTAGTTAGTTATTATTAAAAATTTTCAAATTTTCAGGTTTTCAAATTTTCAGGTTTTCGTTCTTATTTTTGGATTTTTGGATGTTCAAATTTACGAATTTTCGATTTTCGGATTTTCGAATTTACGAATTTTTAAATTTGCGAATCTTCAAATTTTCGATTTTCGTATTTTAGAATATTAAAATTTTCTAATTTTCGGATTTTTGAACTTCTGAAAAATTCATTTAAATATTTCCAAATAAACGAATTTGTCGAATTTAGTAAAAAAATGAATTCAGAACAAAATAAATTGCACATGTCTAGTACATGCTGTGTTAGAGAAAAGTAAAACCAAAGACCCATCAGGCTTATAAACTTTGCTACAGAAATCTAACTTTTACGCCTTTGACGAGTGAAAAGCCAACTTTAAATAATTTGGGTTTGAGTGAGCTTAAAGAGGTTTTTCCACTTGCTGGTTTCTTAAAATTTACTGTACAATCCTTCCATTTGTGAGATTTCCCTGCAGTATTGGGCTCTCAGCATATTCTCACAGTGCATAACAGAGGTGACTTTTTTGGTGGAGAATTTACCTCTGATTTATTTATTCTACATTATGGAGAAAACAAGATGGCATCATTTGGCCTTGTATGAACCCAGTAGTTTTTATATGGTCCGGGCAAATGAAGCAAAAAGGAAGTTCTGGAAAGCTGCACTCCGGAATATAGCCTTTATTGTAAAAAATCCAAAAATACAAGCCACAGCAGAAAATGGGATGCGTTTCACACTTAACAGTGCTTAATCATAGCTATGATTATCACAGGAAGAGGTCTCTTGAAAACATGGGACTTTTTTCTTGGATGTCTTGATTCTGGCTTCCTATATCCCGCGAGGTCTCCAGTGGCTTCCTAAATCACCCGGCTGCCCGGACCATATAGAAACAGAAGGGGGAAGGGAAGGGATCACCGCTCCAGGTGGATATATGGATACAAGGCTCTCCTCAAAACTGGAATACCAGGTGCATAGCTATGATTGAGCTATGATTAAGCACTGTTAAGTGTGAAACGCGTCAACTCATTTGTCCCATTTTCTGCTGTGGCTTGTATTTTTGGATTTTTTACAATAAAGGCTATATTCTGGAGTGCGGCTGTCCAGAACTTTTTGCTTCATTTGCTACATGCTTAGCCTGCACCTGGTATTCCATTTTTGAGGAGAGTCTTGTATCCATATATCCACCTTGAGCGGTGATCCCTTCCCCTCCCCCTTCTGTTTCTATATGGTTCGGGCAGCCAGGTGATTTAGGAAGCTACTTCATCACTGGAGACTATGCAGGACATAGGAAGCCGGAATAATTTCTGGACAGGGTTGGCTTTTAAAGAAGACATCCAAGAAAAAAGTCCCATATTTTCAAGGGACCTCTTCCTGTGATAACATGTCACCTTCTTATAATACCTTCATTCACAACAGATGGACCACGTCTTATTATTTGTAATTCTTGACAGGCACAAATCCTTATTATCTATTTTGCGTAGTGAAAGGTAAAAAGAAAGCAACTACAGAAAGAAGAACTGGAATGGAAAGAAATCAATGAAGCTGCAGTCATTAAAGGATACAGACAATACATCATTTTAAAGATTTTTCAAAGAAAGATGAAAACTGCAGTAAACTGTTCTCTTTCCATTTTTCTGCTACATATTGGAAAGTACAATAGAACCTTGTGTACCCTAGAGGGTCACTACACAGAAATGGCATCATTTTTGCAAAATGGCTCCCACTGCTCTCAGCCAAGCTTGTGATAGTGGGGAGAAGAGGGGAGAGCCGCTGCAGATGGGCACAGCACTGGATTGAGATCAGGCTTAGGTAGGTATAAGGGGGTGAGGGGGCAATACACAGAGTTAAACATTTTTTACCTTAATGCAGGAAATGCCTTAAGGTAAAAATGTGTAGGCTTTACAATCTTACTTACTTAAATTAAGTGCTTTAATATTTTTTTTTGGAATTAATTTGATTGTAAACCCTCACCTTGTAAAACAACCCATTCAGGTCAGTTCAGTAAAATAGAAATGAAAGGCAAAACATATACATAAAAAAACATTATAAATACCTTTTTCCCCCCTTTTTTATAAGTGATTACATTCCCTCTGTTCTCAGCTGCATAAAAGCTGGGGGAGGAGAAACAGCAGCACACTGAGTTTCCAAGTGACAAGCTGGGGGGGGGGGGGGCATGTCCGAACAAGACTGATCATTGGAGCAGAGCAGGCTGAGTTCCCAGCACTGACTGCTGTGTGGTCTCCTGCTTAGTGTGGTCAGTTTTTAATAGGAAATCAGAGGGACTGACAGGAACACCAGGGATATTACACAACGGAAGCAATGCAAAGGAAACAAGTTACTTTTTCATACAAGTACATGGTACAACATACAGCAGTCGTATATCAGGAATATGAAATGTTGGGTTTACTTATTCTGTAAAGCGTAAATCAACTTTTGTTGAGAAATAAACGTTCCCCGCTGGGTGATCTATGTACATTGTAAAGGATTTTAACAAACTTTGTTGCAGATTCCGAACTTTTGTTATTCTGAAGAAATCCCTGTGTGTTCGTCTGTTCCCCTGTCCTGAGTGAGTCTAATTTGAGTGGTTTCATAATTATCAACCAGCTGCTGCAGAATCAGGGCTCTAATGAGGAAAACTGTAGGGTCTGCATCCCTTTAGACATGATTTCCTAAAGGGAGTATCTTACCAAAAATGTAATTTTTGTTGCAGAGAATGCCTGATATTTGACTTGTATCTTTTGGCAAATTCAGTGAGCCAATCACACAAGCAGGAAATTATGTTTCTGGGACGCGTTCTCTACACATTCTGTGTACAGAATACCTCCAGGTAGCCATATTGGATTGCACTTTACAGAAAATTACAGCACTGCAGATTGAAAAGGAAAGATCATTTTTGATAACATTTGATTACAATATGACTTGTGTCGCAATTGTATATGCTATATTATTATTTTTTTTATTTGCTATTTTTTATTCCCATGAAAGTGGAGTTATCCTTTAAGTTTGTAAGTGCAGTAGATCTGATGTACCCATAGACATGAAAATGTAACACAAAAAAACAGGTATTGCTGGGAAAAAAACTGATTGGACAAGTTAGAAAAACATTTCTACGTACTGTTGTTCATCACTGATGAGCTGATTCTAGCAGTGTCAACCCCCCTCCTTCCAATGATGGTCTTTTAAGCCTAGTACACATGAGCCGAATGTCAGCTGTGTGTATGGCAGCAGGCTCATGACCGAAAAAGGTCTGCCGACCGGCTCCCGATCAGCGCTCTTAGCCAATGGCTGAGAGCGCTGATCGGAGTGTTCTGGCGGGGAGGGGGCGTCCCCCTGTCACAACACACTAGCTCAGCAGAGGAGATCGCTGTACTAATATCAGATTGTTAGTACAACGGCTCCGACCTGAGCTGTCATTTTTTTTGGACGTAGTGTGTACGGGCTCTAGTTTGGCCCCCATTTCATTCTCTAAAGCAGCCTTTCTCAACCTTTTCAGCACAGGGGAACCCTTGAAATAACTTTACGGTCTCAGTGAATCCCTGATAAAAATTACTATATCTGCAACTCATGATAGGTTAGTGTAATGGTCAGTGGGAAGAATCCTCTTTACACTTGTGGTAATTGGGAGGAATGACTCCCTTACAGATAGCTACAAAGATCAGTGGTGTTGGTGGGAACCTATCTGAGAGGCAGAGACTGCTAATTGCTCAAGGAACCCCTAGCAACCTTTGGAGGAACCCTAGGGTTTCATGGACCCATGGTTGAGAAACCTCGTTCTAAAGACACAGTTGCTGTACACAAAGAGCCTTCCAAAGTTTTATAGTAACAAACAGTGAATATGCAGGAAACAGTCTCAGCATCCGCCTACTCTTCTCTCAAGATTGACCATCTCACATGGATAGAGTAAAATATGGATGTATGCACATACAACAGACATAAGCTTCTATTAGTTTTAAATGCCTATGCCATTGGTAGTCTTTGCATATCGTCCTTTAAAACATAAAATGCACATTGATATCATCGAGGCTTACTTACCCACACAACCGCAGCACTGTTCCCAAAGACTGCCCAGACACATCATGCAGTCCTGGCAGCAAGGACAGTCATCTCCTTTCATGCTGCACTGACAGAGCTCCTGCAGGGAGAATCCATATGGGGAATCATAACTGGAAAGTCTGTCTAGAGAAAACAGTATGTACCAAGGGGATGACATATACAAATTCATTTTTCTAGGCAGCATGCACATTTTCAGTGGCCCTTGCACACTGCTCCTTATGGTTCTTTGAAAATTTAATAAGGGCATACTACACTAGCAATCCTGTTAACTGAAACAATATTTTGGAATAGCAAAGAAACATGCTTCTATGGTGTCACTCCCTCACTGGTTTAACCAGCAAGGCATATCTCACCGTTGCTCCCCAGCAAGGAAGACTCTGCAGTGATTTGGCAGGTGAGGGAGTGATGCTGTAGAATCAGGTGAGTGTTCTCTTTAGTGATCCTGCTGCTGGTAAGCTTTTGTCAATGACAGGATTGCTAGTTTTGGCATGGGCGAGTGTCTGCACTTTCAGCTATAAGACTGCATGCCTATTTCCTTCTATGATTGGGTAAGGAGATCATACAAAAGTCACATAGTTTACACATCCGGCCCTTATGAGCTTACAATCTAATGAACCACCTGGCTAGACTGAAAAAACGAAACAAAAGTCCGGACAGCCGCACTCTAAAAAAAAATGATTCCTTTATTAATGTATATCCATACAGCAGGGATAAAAACCGCTAACGTGTTTCACACCATCAAGACAGGTGCTTATTCATAGCTGAACCTGGAGCGGGTTTTTCTTTTACCTGGATAGACTGTAAAATATATGGACGCTAAAAAGACTACTAAAAATAGCCAAAGAAAAGACAACGTGCCCAGTGTTGCCAACCGTCAGTAAAAAAACAAGCACATTTCTCCTGCCGGTAAATGCCAGAGACAGGAAAAGGTTGCCAGTAAAAAATATGGCGGCGACGCTTGGCTTAGGTCTACACATGCACCGTTCCAGTCCGCAGCCGGCCAAGACCATCCCAGTGCCTGCTACAGTGTGTTCAGGCGGCGGCGGGTGGGAGCAAGTCTGGCGGAGATGGTGTCTAAATGTGGTGTCGTGTGATGTCATTGTGCAAGGGTGCCAAGCTGAGCGGCCAGAGCCTAGTATACGGGTCTTCAGGGTGGAAGCAAGACATGCCGGGAGAGGCACTGTCAGTGCTGTTTGGACTGGAGTGGACTGTAGGGACCACCTGGCATGGAGAGAGACTGTCACTGTGACTCAGGACAGGATTTGTCGTGACGGTTAGGTGTCACCATCATCTGTGCTGCTGCAAACTGTTGTCAGTGTCACTGTGAGAATTTCTTGTGCTCCTGAGTCCTGTCCTTGAGCTACTTACTTATTATATTGAAAATAAAATACAAAATATGTTTTTTTGCTTTAATATCTAGCTTAATCACATTGCTAATTGCATATTGTACTTGTTTGTAGCCTAAATACAGAACTTAAAACTGTAATTTTGTAACTTTTGGAAATGCCAGTCAAAATGTGGCTGTGCCAGTAAATTTTGGATGTTGTGTCAGTAAATTTCAATCTGGTAGGTTGGCCACACTCAACGTGCCTTAGTTCCTTAAAACAGTTCATCAAATGATTTATGCCATCATATATTATTCATAGCACTAGTTAATAGAGTTAATAGTGGTTTGTAATTAATAAGATGATATGTGATTGGCTGCTATTGGTAACATGGTCATTTTTCTTTATCTAATTAGGAGTAAAAAAATAAATAAAAAAAAAATACCCCTACAATAAGCTTTTCTATAGGCCTCCCTATATCTCAGTAACAATATTAGGTGCACAACATATATAGTAGGCCTTTGAATATTCACAGACCAGCTTGTATCAGCTAGCCCAGGTCTGTTTTTGCAAGTTCTTTCTACTCAAGTCTTTACATCCATAGCTGCAAATTCAAAATCCTCCCTTACCTGTAAGAGGCACTTGCTGACATCACTTGCACAGAGGGCTTTGTTGCAACCAGTTACAGATGCAATCAGAGAGTAGCATACTGCAACAATCAGGATCTTTACTGGATACCATTTTCTCACCTGCAGTCATAAAGAACCATATGGTTATATTTGTAACATTTGGGTAAAGAATCTCCAGTACTGATGGCTATTGTAGCTAGTGCAGACCTGTGCTTTCCTTACTCCTCCTCTCCCTGATGCTAAGCATTCTCCCTGCCAGACGGGTAACCTGTCCCTCCTCTAGCCACACACAAGATGCATGTCAAACCCCGGAGCCAGGGTCTTAAATAGACTCTGCCTGGTCCAGTTGGATGCTGCCTCTCTGTGGCCAAGGAAACCATAGAGGAACGAGGTTCCTCTCGACTTCCTCCCCTACCTGCATTGCCGCTGTGGATGAGTGCCAACTGCAGTGGAGAAAATAGACTGCACCGTCTTACACGCTTAAAGAAGAATTCCAGTTATAGAAATGTTTACGTAGTTATATTGGTGCAGCTTGGATCAATGTAAGTATGCATGCACCATACTTGTGGGATCCCCGTGGAAGTCACTGTCGTAGGCACTCCTACTACAATGATCTCTACTAACTTTCAGGTCCCAATGCGAGTGGCTGTCCTGCTGAATGGTGAACAACAGGAGTTGCTAGCTTCAGAGAATGCTTTGCATTTACTCAATGAATACAAAGTGTTCTTCGAATGGATGAGGTAGAGAGGTGGAGTAGTGATGTGCTGATCTCCACCTCTTCCGGAAAGAGAACACTTTGCATGCATTGAAAAAATGGAACGTGTTCCCTGAGTGGCAGGCATCCACACTGAGCAGGTGACCTCCTATGTTCAGTAAGCAGAAGTGCAGCTGCTTGGCACAGGACCCAGAAGCTCATAGCAAATCACTGTAGCCTGTGCCTACTACAGTGGTTTCCAGCTTCCATGGGGATCCCACAGGTATAGCACATACTGTACATACTACAATGGCCCAAGATGGACCAATGTAACTGTAAAATTGCTATACCTGGAATTTAAAAAGGACAAAGAGGAAGCAAAAACAGATGTCTACATACAATATATGCTGAAAGATATATTCTCAGCTGTATTTACTCTGTATACAAAGGAGAGATTGACCTTTTCTATGGTGTGTTCGTTTATATTGCAGGGCCAGCAACATCTCAAAAATTAGGCTTGTGGTTTTCTGTGGAAAATGTTAGTGTCCTCCTTGCTCGTCAGTGGAAACAGTTTTCCATTCCCTCCTAATTAACTTATCAAGTTATGAATGCATTTTATGTTGACCTTTCATGTTTCTGAGTTGCAAAGAAAGAATTATTGATCTGATGTCAGTACTGCTCACCATCAGAGGAGCTATAAATAAGGTTAATGTTCATATTCCATGGATGGAAATTCACTCTGAATTAAAGAAAAAAGTGAGAGAAATTTCTGAACATGATGTGAGACACAAACATATTCCCATGCTGCCTTCTACTGCTTCCACAGCCCCTATTTGTGTGAGTAGTGTGAATAGGTAATCTGGCAGACAGGGAAATTAGACAGGGAATAACTGTTTCTTGCAGTTTACTAAAGAAGTGCAAAGTTAGAACCAATAATACAAAACAAGTTTAGGATGGCAAAAATATTCATACACCACAAAATAATCAAAAACAGGCTGATGATGGAAAAGAACAAGCTTATGCTGCACAAATATGGACTCTTCATAGCAATGTCTCTGTGACTTAATCAGGGTAACATTTGGCTGCATAACATAGGTATCTATAAGGAAAAACAAAGAACAAAGCTGCACTTCCATTAAGTTTCAACCATGAAGTTTATTTAAAGCAGTTGGATTCCAACATAGTCCCCACCCTAGGCTAAATACCTCTGACATGTTTTACTCCAATTGGAATTATTTGTGGGCCTTGATCACTTTTACGTGTAGCGGTACCCCCGTAGGGGCTGCTGAGTGATGTGGTCCACCTGTCACCCTGCCCAGCCCGGCATTTACTTCCAGACACTCCTAGACAATGAACAAGTCCATCAGCTTTGTTTTTTTTGTATTTTATTGAGAGATTATAACTTGGATGGGGTTAAGGAATTCATGGGGTGCCCAGAAAAAGATTCTTGCATGGTTTGGGACAATTTAGATATTCTTCTCCTGCACAATACTTGCTGCAGACTATCTCTCCTTCTCCCTCCAGCACAATTTTTCAGGCACAGCTAGCACATGGTTAGGCCTAACGCTGGTTTCAGCCAGGCCTTAGCAAAAGTGCCTTATTACAGGCAGGGGCTGCGGGCCCCTATAGTGTAGCAAAAGAAAGTTAGAGTGCTAGCCGCCCTCTTTGGTGGACTACTGATCCCAGTCAGCCCTTTGCAGACCCTGACAGCCCTCCTGGCTGTAGCGGCCTGACTTTACTGCCAGTAACATCACAGTCTCTCCCGCTGGTTCTACATCCATCTCAGACTGCACACTGCCAGTCCACTCCGGCATGCCTCTCCCAGCTCTCCTGACTGTGCCTGTCACTCACCGACACCTGGTGGATCCCTCCTGGAGACTTGCCCGGCAGTATTCCCCACTGTCCTCTCCTGCTCCTGTTCAGGACACCCTTTGGGTTATATCGGATTCCTATTCAGCTCTGAGCCCCCTGGCCCAAGGTCACCCCCCAGAGTAGGGGGCTTCCTCAAAGGCCCAGACAGCCTAATACTCCATCTCCAGTTCTTCCACCCTAAAAACTCCTCCCCAGCTGGGCTGACTCCAGGTATTTAAGGAGGCCTGCCCCTGCCAATCCAGATTGGGTATTGGTCAGGGCTTCTTAGAACAGCCCAGGCAGCTCCACCTCTCTTCCCCTCCTCCCTTCTAGAAGCCTCTAGAAGCAGAAGGGAGGTAACTGAAAGATGATGCTATCTGTGAGTCACCAGCCTACTCTGGGCCACTCCCTGCCCACACAGATAAAAAAAACAGACCTAGCTGTATAGCTAGGCCTGATTAAATTTACCTGTACTGACAAAAATCCTACTTATAGCACCTACCTAAAGAAGAGGGTGCTACATACGAATAAGCTCAATTGGGGTAAAATGTGTCAGCAGGAAGTGGCTTAGGGTGGGGACAGAAGCCAACTGCTTTGATTGAATTTCATGGTAAGACTTTATGGAAGTGCAGCTTTGTTCTTCGTTTTTTACTATAGGTGCTGAGTGGAATGAGCTCCAAAAGCCAGCACCCAGTGCAGAGGGGAATCGGAGGAATATGTTTAGGGCTTGGAATTGTGCAGTCTTTCTCTATGTCTACAGTGTCTATAAGACTCTAAAACAACAGAGTCAAGCTGAGAATCACTACTTCAGTTCAGAACATTGCTACTTGCGATTGGCCTCAAAGCATTGTCCCTCTCATTAAAGTCCGGGGTAGGTCTGGTGACAAGTGAACAGCTGGAGAGATATAAGGACCAAGGATCACCCCACTGGAACTGGAGTAGTCTGGTCTGGTATCAGTTGGCGAAGGGCTCCACACAGTAGATGGGTCTTCCATCCAAAGTAAGTGCGTGCTATTAGGTTTCTGACAGTGGAGAGCCTCTCACCTGGCTGCATCTCACTTGCCCAGCTACCTCCCTAATCTGGTGTGGCCTGTCTGAGCTGCTGATAGAGGGAAGCTGAGGAACTTCTACTCCCTGGGTGTGCCCAGGAACCCAGTGATTTGTGGGAAAAAAAGTTAATAGGCTTGCACCTGCACCTGAGCATGGTGAGTAAATGGGTGTTCTGCTACAGTGTCATCTTTCAGCCAATAACTATGATCTTCTAGGATAAGAAACTTTTTTCCAGACATATTTATATATCATTGTAAGAATTGACTGTGTACTCACCTCCCAACATGGGACTTGAAAATGAGAATGAGGGACACGTTGAGACGGGGAAGATATGTGGTGCACTCAGCAGCAAAAATGGGCATGTTTAATATGCGCTGAATTATGGGCATAACTAAAGGGAGCTTGGTTAGATAGGGTCTAAGTTTGCATACAGTATGCACTGTATACAGCCTTCAGTCCCTGAACCCACAGCATATTCCACAACTAAGCCGGCCTTAAATGGTTCAAATCTAGGCCGGTTCAGGGGGACCGGCTGAGATTAGAACCATTTATGGGCAGGCTGATTGTGCCCAATTCGATTGTTGTATGACTTGGGTACAACCAGCATGTCGGATTTTTCATGCGATTATTGCCAGTTAGCAATAATCACTGTGTTCTCCTGGAAGGGACAGCTACCCCCCGCGCATTCCTGCCGGGAGAACACAAAAGCTCCACAGGGGGGAGTCCCCTATCAACACTAACCGTGCTGATGGGGGAATGAAGTGATTTTCTTTCCTGCAACTCGTGGTTGCAGGCAGAGGCGTAACTAGAACCTTCAGGGCCCCAGTGCAAAAAAAGTCATGGACATACAGACAGGAGAAAAGTGTTTAGTTTTTACAATACAGATCATCTCCCTTCCTGCCCTCCTGGGTCACCCCCACAGTGGCGGAATGTCAGGGCCCCGTCGCAAGTGCGACCTTTGCGACCCGGTGGTCCTGCCACTGGTTACAGGAAAGAAAATCGCATCGTCTATAGCCAGCTTTACTGTGATTGAGTGAGAGCCTCAGATAAACCCAAATGATCCATTAGAAAATCCTAGTAGATGAGTACACACAGATCCAGACTGATAGAGTACAGTGCATGTCCTGCCACATGTGTACACACAGATACAGTCAGAGGCTGAAAACACTGTTGCTACTACTAAAGGTTCTATGCGAAGTGTGTAAAGTTGTGCTCTGTTCCTTCTGTCTGTCTATGCTTCCTATGCCTCCTCCTTCTCCCCCACTTCCAGGGTCCTTGTGTTTACATTCAGATTAATTATTTAAACATCAGCCAGTCTGCAGTTTAGTAAAGCCTGTCATAGATGGTGTGATTTTCTTTCCTGCAACCACGGGTTGCGGCCTGCACATACACGGTTCAAATCTCAGTTGGTCCCTTTTGAACCATCTATTGCCGGATTAGAGCAGAACTTTACCCGTAACAACCTGATCAAAAATAATGTTCTTTAGCAAGGAACATACATTCCACATTAATGATTATGCTACCAAAATTCACATGTGCTAAAAATTTCCTTCAGCATTGTTCCAGTTTCCTCTTGCTGGAGGCTGCTATTTTGCTGAAGCCCAGAGCCCCTGAACAGCAGTAAATCATGAAGGGGAACTAAACCCATCGATTTAACGGTTTCAAAAAACAGCTACATTTCTGGAATGCCGGGATTGCTAAGGGCTCTTTCACACCTACGAACATCTGAGGTCTGCCCTGTCAGTTTTTCAGGCGGACCCGAACGGACGCTCCATGTACCTCTATGGAGCGACGGATGTCAGCGGTGACATGTCCGCTGACATCCGATCCGCTCCGCTAAATCCATATGTATTCTTCTACATAGTTTTGGTTAAAAAAAAATCGCAATAAGCATTTATTGATTGGTTTGAGCAAAAGTTCTAGCGTCTACAAAATAGGGGATAGATTTATGGCATTTTTATTATTTATTTATTTTTTACTAGTAATGGCGGCGATCAGTGACTTTTAGCAGGACTGCGACAGATCGGGCACCTAACTGACATTTTTGACACTTTTTTGGGAACCAGTGACATTATTACAGTAATCAGTGCTAAAAATATGCACTGTTATTGTACTAATGACACTGGCAGGGAAGGGCTTAACATCAGGGGCGATCAAGGGGTTAAACGTGTTCCCTCAGTGTGTTTACAAACTGTATGGGGGACTGTGTCACTGGGAAAACACACAGATCAGGATCTGTATGATCTCCCCTGTCAGAATGGAGATTTGCCTTGTTTACACAGACAAATCCCCATTCTGTCACTGCGGGTGGCCGGCGGATATCGAGTCTGCCCCACCCGCTGATCGGCTCCCCCCGCTGGCCTGCGGGCACACGCGCCCACAAATCTCCTTGTGTACGAGCCGACGTACAATGACACCGATTCGCAGGAAGCAGCCACATTGCCGCAGTACAACTGCAACCGCTGGTCCTTAACTGGTTAATACCCTTTGTCAGTTCCCCTATGCTGGGCAGTGGGGCATTGTGGGACAATGCTAAGATCTGTGGAACCGTAGGATTTGTGTCAAAATCCAGCACAGTCCCCCAGGACTTTTGGGAGGTCTGCTGTATAAAATGCATACTGTTTACATAGTTACATAGTTACATATTAGGTGAGGTTGAAAAAAGACACAAGTCCATCAAGTCCAACCTATGTGTGTGATTATGTGTCAGTATTACATTGTATACCCGTGTATGTTGCGGTCATTCAGGTGCTTATTTAATAGTTTTTGAAGCTATCGATGCCCCCCGCTGAGACCACTGCCTGTGGAAGGGAATTCCACATCCTTGCTGCTCTTACAGTAAAGAACCCTCTACGTAGTTTAAGGTTAAACCTCTTTTCTTCTAATTTTAATGAGTGGCCACGAGTCTTGTTAAACTCTCTTCTGCAAAAAAGTTTTATTTCTATTGTGACGTCACCAGTATGGTATTTGTATATTGAAATCATATCCCCTCTCAAGCGTCTCTTCTCCAGAGAGAATAAGTTCAATGCTCGCAACCTTTCCTCATAACTAATATCCTCCAGACCCTTTATTAGCTTTGTTGCCCTTCTTTGTACTCGCTCCATTTCCAGCACATCCTTCCTGAGGACTGGTGCCCAGAACTGGACAGCAAACTCCATGTGCACCCGGACCAGAGTCTTGTAGAGCAGGAGAATTATCGTTTTATCCCTGGAGTTGATCCCCTTTTTAATGCATGCCAATATACTGTTTGCTTTGTTAGCAGCAGCTTGGCATTGCATGCCATTGCTGTGCCTATCATCTGCTAGAACCCCCAGGTCCTTTTCCATCCTAGATTCCCTCTAGAGGTTCACCCCCCAGTGCATAGATTGCATCCATATTTTTGCCACCCAAATGCATTACTTTACATTTTTCTACATTGAACCTCATTTGCCATGAAGTTGCCCAACCCATTAATTTGTTCAGATCTTTTTGCAAGGTTTCCACATCCTGCGGAGAAGTTATTGCCCTGCTTAGCTTAGTATCTTCTGCAAATACAGAGATAGAACTGTTTAACCCATCCTCCAGGTCGTTTATGTTTAGCTATACAGATACTCCTCGTTTAACGACTTACCTGTTTAACGACCGCTCGGACTTATGACCAGCACTCCCGACCTGAACGACGCGCTGTACATCATTGCATTGTACAGTACAGTAGAGAATTTTCGTTTGTGTTCTGTACTTATGCAATTAAACGTTATTGAGCTGGAGTTTTGTGTTTAGACCTTTTTTTCACAATACAGTACAGTAGTTAAGAATGCTTAAAATATTGATTACTTGTGGCTCCTCGTTTAACGACCAATTCGTTTAATGACCTGGTCGCTGGAACGGAACCTGGTCCTTAAAGTGGAAGTAAACCCTCCTATCGTTTTCAGCCAAGGAAGCTGCCATCTTGGCCTCTGTTTAAGCTACAACTGCCATGATGCTGCACATGTGATCCATTATGACACCAGCCATTGGATGGTTTGACAATTTGGTTGAGAGCACAACCAATGGGAGTGTTACATTTCCGGCACGTGCTGGAAAGTTAACTGTTTTATGGATGGGTTTACTTCCGCTTTAAGTGAGGAGAGCCTGTAGTTAGATACTCTTCATGAATGGGTAACCCAAAGTGAGTTAGCATCTTAGTAAGGGACAACAAAGCAAGCATGAGCCTTTAGAAACATCCCATACAACACAAGCCACAACCCTGACACTGCCTCTCAACCCTTTTTGTTGTGTCAAGGATTTAAAGAAATGTAGCTAAACGGGAGTCTCAAAAACAGTTTCCAATGCAAAAATATCAAGGTGCTTGCGATGAGTTGCAGACAGGAAAATCTGTATGAATCAATGACAGGCTGACACTGTCCACAGCTATCCGCATGTAAATACTCAAGGAGCAATCAAACAGAGCACAAAATCTGTGCATTCGGGAAATACTTTGTATGCACATGAACAGGCAAGCACTGATGCACAGAAGCATTGACAGTTACATCAGTACAGCTGTGTACAGCCATTCACTTGTATGGCAGGCTGTACGCAGTACTTGTGACTCCCCAGGCTCAGGAAAAGGTCCAGGATTTTATGCTGGCCATATTTTCAGTCTCTCACCCTCCGTGTGCGCGAGGCCTCATTATGCAACTGAGTTAAAATAACTTAGCTTAGTGAATTGAACGCCATTAGTGTTACCTTGCAGTCACCCTAATAATGAAAATTAAAGTGGGGTTTGTATTTGAATGTTATACAGGTTTACCAACAACTGCAAGCAATGTTCAATTTCCTTAGAGAAAAATATTATGTGTCAATCTGACCAATCAGAAAACATTAAATAGAACAAAAAGTGAGCAATTTGTTTTAAAAGGTGATGGACAGACCCTCTGCAGCATACCCTTTGTGCTCCCAGCTAGGTCCTATATAGCCTGTGACTTACCTTCCTTGCCATCCCAGCATATAGATCAGGCCCAGGATCAGTTCTTTTCTTCTGTGTCTGGAAGGACAGAGTGCAGTGTGGTAGGGGAGGGTGATCTGAGGAGGGAAGAGGAAGAAGGGGGCTGTGAGTTGCACGCACATAAGGGGGGGGGAGAAAGGAGAAGGCAGAAGGCTGTCACTGACAAAAATCAGTTTCTATGGCTAACATGAAAAGAACAACAAAGAACATGTGGAACCGATTATAATTTGGAGTGCTGCCAGGATAGAGCGGAGTTGAAGAGGCAGCTACAGGGGGAAAGAAATTAATAGTAAAACACATGAAGAAGCAAAAACATTACCATGTCAACTCACTCAAGTCATGGGAGTCCCCCCGTTTTTTTCTCTCCTCACCCACTTTTCAGTTATACTGTTGCAATCCCAAAGGATCCCTGTCATCTTCCAGGGACCCTGCCTCTTGCCCCCTGCGTGCAGCGATTAACCACTAATTAGACGTAGCCCAAAGCATCCATGAGTGTCAGGGATGTCAACCTTTGAAGACTTACTTATTGCGGAATAAACATAATGTTGCAGCTAAAAAAGAGCAAGAAAAAAAATGAATAGCCTATTGAAGATAAAATAGTAAAGTCAGCTTTTGCTTCAGTATTCACCTTCAATCCAGAGCTGTCTCCAGAGCAAATTCCTTTCTGCCACTAGATGTCCTTTCTGCCATCATTAGTTTTTGCAGTTCAAACTGGTGAGTTGAACTAAAAATAAACCTGCCAGCTCCAGTCAGAGCCGCTGCTAACTATATGAAGTTAGTATAGCGATCTCCCCCGCTGAACTGTTGTGTTCTGACAGGAGGACTGCCCCCCCAGCAGAACACTCCGCCTATCTGATTGGGAGAAGGTCAGCTGCTGGTTCTCCAGCATACTCATCCCACAGAAGCAGGCCAAACGTCCGTCAGGCTAACATACACATGGGCCGAATGTTGGACGTTTTTTTTTTTTTTCGGACCAGCCGATGTCTTCTGATATTCAGGCCATGTGTATGGGGCTTAATGGCCAATATCATTCAACCCATCTTTTCTGAGCCTAGGCTGTCATGGACTCACCCCCAGCCTGTTAACTGGACATTGAAAGGGCAGAGAAAACTATAGGCCATCGCCTTTGAGGCTATAAACCCTCCCATCCTCCCATCTTACACCTGCTCAGTTGTAACAAGCAGTCCAAAGCAAGCAGCTAGAATGTGAGAGGAGAGAGCTGTGTCCCTCAAAAAACACAGAGAAAAGGATTTTACAGGGAGTACAAAAATTCTATTTTCTCAATTTACCATTAACCCTTTTGCTGCAAGAGCTGTTTTTGCAAAGTTTTTTTTTGCACATGTTAACCACTTAAAAACCAGGCCAATGTCTGACATTTCTAAGAAACATGTAAAAATCTGAATTTTTGTGCTAGAAAATTGCTTAGAACCCCCAAATATTATACATTCTTTTAAATCATAGGCCCTGGACAAAAAAAAAACAGACAGCTTAGAAGGAGCCGCTGTACCAACTATCTGTTATCTGCTGTACGTTAGTAAAGCTGTTCTATTTTGTTCTGACAGGGAGATGGCCCCGCCTCTGCCTGAACTCTCCAGCCAATCAGCAGAACGGGAGCCTAACGGGTTCTATTGAACTGGCCGATGCCTCCCAACATTCGGCCCTTGTGTACTAGGCTTAAGGGGTGGGGGTACACCCAAGCCACACAGGAAAAGACACGATCTTCTTACACAGACATCCTTGCTAGGCAAAGTCTGGGAGGCAAGAACCATTCTAATGCCCCGTACACACGGTCGGACTTTGTTCGGACATTCCGACAACAAAACCCTCAGATTTTTTCCGACGAATGTTGGCTCAAACTTGTTTTGTCTACACACGGTCGCACAAAGTTGTCGGAAAATCCGATCATTCTGAACGCGGTGACGTAAAACACGCACGTCGGGACTATAAACGGGGCAGTTGCCAATAGCTTTCATTCTTTATTTATTCTGAGCATGCGTGGCACTTTGTCCGTCGGATTTGTGTACATACGATCGGAATTTCCGACAACTGATTTTGTTGTCGGAAAATTTTATCTCCTGCTCTCCAACTTTGTGTGTCGGAAAATCCGATGGAAAATGTCCGATGGAGCCTACACACGGTCGGAATTTCCGACAACAAGGTCCTATCACACATTTTCCATCGGAAAATCCGACCGTGTGTACGGGGCATTAGTCACTCTAAATATTTATCTTCTTGCTCAGTCCACATGACTGGAATAAACCCCTCAGTGATTGGTCAAGCCAGAATAAATATTCATAACCCAATACATTGTAAATGCTTGTTTAAACTATTGGAGAACACTTAACAGCAGCAGGCAGAAGTAATCAATGTCTGTGCACTGGAAAAACCCAACAAACACAAATAACAAACAAAACTTAACCTGGCTACAGCCTAGCTGCAAACACTAAATTTGGATAGGGACACTCCAGATGAGGACAGGCAGAGCCCCTACACCACTTTGGGCAAAAACTGGTTCTTGGTTTCAAAACAACCTTCTCTTTACGTACGATTGGATGGGGCTCCCTAATAACAATGCTGAGCACTCCTGACTACAAGAAAGGCTACCTTACAGGATAGCATCGCCAAAGACATGTCCTGAATAGGTTGGGAAGGAAGTCTTTGTTACCCAAACAATACTGTATTTAAATTCCAAGGTTGTAAAGGAGATCTGACAGGGGGAGCTATGTGTTTAACCTATTGTATAAAAGTATGAATCAACGAATGATTAGCAAGAGCATGGTGAAAAAGAATGGACTATGAAGACACTTGACCTTTGATGATGCTAATGGCCAAGTGTTGTTCTACTTCCACTGCAGAACAAAAGAACACAACCTGCTGAAAAAGCATGTGGGGAAACAGACTCCAAAGAAAGAAAGAAGTCTTCCAAGTTCAATGATACAATAGATCTTGCGGGAAAAAGTTTATGAGCTTTAACATGGTCGAGATTACTGAATGCGAAATGCACCTGTTTATCAGAATCTGGATTTAAACAGCCATGCCGTCAAAGCCAGTGACTGAGAAGAGGGTGGAAGACCAGTCCTTGCTATAACAGATCTGACCAATACGGTAACAGACAAACGAGATTGGCATATCACAATCTCCAAGGCCAATCTGGAGTATTGGAAATTACTAGAATACTCTCTGAATCAATCCTCCAAAGCAAAAAAAAGTTAAAAGTTTCAGTGACAGAAATGTCAGGGTATACCGATCCAACAGTGCCACCAGAGCATCCGCTGCTCTCTTTTCACATCCAGCATCCTGTAAATAAACCTTCCCAGCTTCTTTTTAAACAGAGATGCTAGGAAGTCCACATCTGGACCCTGTTACGCAGACATTGCCTCTGGTTCAGATGTTGTCTGCTGAGAAAATTGGGCTGTGAATTTTCCACCTTGGGGATGTGTACTATGGAAATCACTGGAAAATGAAGCTGCTCCTAGGACAAAACTAGACTCTACCCTGTCGCCACTGCAACACTTCTGGTGCCCCCTGATGCTGGATGTAAACTATAGTGGTGGCATTGTCTGATTAATGCTGCACCAGATGTCCAGTCAGAACTGGGGTCCAATGAAGTAACCATTGATGAGTTGTTTATAACTCTAATGCAGTGTACACACGGTCGGAATTTTCGGCTACAAAAGTCAGACGGACGCCGACGGACCAAGTCCGGTGGACAATCCGATCATGTGTGGGCTTCCCCGGACTTTCAGCAGACTTTTCCAGACGCAAATCTGACGGACTTTAGATTTGGAACATGCTTCAAATCTTTACGTCGTAACTTCGCCGGACCCAGAAATCCGCTCGTCTGTATGCTAGTTCGACGGACAAAAACCCACGCTAGGGCAGCTATTGACTACTGGCTATCAACTTCCTTATTTTAGTCCGGTGTACGTCATCACGTACGAATCCGTCGGACTTTTGTGTGATCGTATGTAGGTCCGCCGCAAGTCCGCCAAAAGTCCGTCGAAAGTTTGTCGGACGGGCTATCGGACTTTTGTAGCCGAAAAGTCCGACCGTGTGTACGCCCCATAAGATGTTGATTGGAATCTTATATTATTTTCGAGACTAACAAACCTGAACAGACAGATGGTCCAGAGCTCTGTCCCAGCCCAAAAGACTGACGTCCATCGTGACAATTTTCCAGTGAAGACAAAAAAATTTAGCACCAATCCAAAGTCCTGCAAAGTCTGCATCATTATTAATACGTTGGAGTCCAAGGTCAGAAAAATCTGCTCATTCAGCCGCAGATCATCCAGTTAGCTGAATACCTCTGAAATGATGAAGACCCAGAACTAGTGGGAGGACCTTTGTGAATACTCTTGGACTGAGATAAGGCCAAAGGGAGGGGCCACAAAATGATAGTGGTTGTTGCCTATGGCAAAACGAAGAAAAATCATTGATGACCTGAAAAGATCATAATGTGTATATATGTATCCCTTACATCAATGGATGCTAAGAATTTTCCATGATGAAGGGAAGCAAAAACTGACTAAAGAGATTTCATTCAAAACTCTTGAGGATGTACAAACACATTTAGAGCCTTTAAATCCAAGAAAGGACGAATGCCTCTTTTGGAATTTAGAACTGTAAACTCTGATATAGCTGGTGGGGTTGGACCTTCATGGGGAGGTAGATTTATCCACAGGTTTTATTATTTAACAATTGTTTGCCAAGGGCACTTAGAACCCACTGAGCCCAAGGGTGGGTTCAGGAACTGGAACTTGACTTTGAAGAACAAAAGGAACATTTTGATGCAGCATAGGAAGGTGCCAAATTGCATGATTAATTCTTATGCCCTGTACATACGGTCAGATTTTCTGACAGAAAATGTGTGATAGGACCTTGTTGTCAGAAATTCCGACCGTGTGTAGGCTCCATCACATATTTTCCATCGGATTTTCCGACACACAAAGTTTGAGAGCTTGCTATAAAATTTTCCGACAACAAAATCCGTTGTCGGAAATTCCGATTGTGTGTACACAAATCCGACGCACAAAGTGCCAGGCATGCTCAGAATAAATTAAGAGATGAAAGCTATTGGCTACTGCCTCGTTTATAGTCCCAACGTACGTGTTTTACGTCACCGCGTTTAGAACGATCTGATTTTTTGACAACTTTGTGTGGCCGTGTGTATGCAAGACAAGTTTGAGCCAACATCCGTCGGAAAAAATCCATGGATTTTGTTGTCGGAATGTCCGATCAATGTCCGACCGTGTGTACAGGGCATTTGTTTTTCATAGCATGGGCTTGGGGTGTAAATAATTGTTTCTGGGGGGAGGGGGGTTAGTTCACTCAAATTTTGTCCAAAATTTTGTCTAGCTAACATACCTTGGTTTAAAAAAATATACCAGCTATATCCTTTTCGAACTCATTTTTTACTTGGAACCATGTTTTTTTAACCCCTTCCTGACCAGCCGCCGCAGTCATACTGCGGCAAGATGATACTGCTGTGTCGCTGGAGCTGACACGTGTGCCCGGGGAGTGTGATGACCGCCGGGCACCCGTGATCACTCGTGATAGAGCGAGAACCAGGATCTGTGTGTGTAAACACACAAATCCCGGTTCTGTCAGGGGAGAGGAGACAGATCGTGTGTTCCTTCTAAGTAGGAACAACGATCTCTCTCCTCCTCTAGTCAGCCACATTCCCCCTACAGTTAGAACACATCTAGGGAACACATTTAACCCCTTGATCGCCCCCTAGTATTAACCCCTTCCCTGCCAGTGACATTTATACAGTAACCAGTGGCTATTTTTAGCTCTGATCGCTGTATAATCGTCACTGGTCCCAAAAAAGTGTCAAAAGTGTCCGATGAGTCTGTCGCAATGTTGCATTCCCGATAAAAATCGCAGATCACCGCCATTACTAGTAAAAAAAAATAATAATAATAATAAAAATGCAATAAATCTATCCCCTATTTTGTAGACGCTAAAACTTTTGCGCAAACCAATCAATATACGCTTATTGCAGTTTTTACCAAAAATATGTAGAAGAATACATATCAGCCTAAACTGATGAAGAAATTGGTTTATTTTTTTAATTTTTGGGGATATTTATTATAGCAAAAAGTACAAAATATTGTGTTTTTTTTTTCAAAATTGTCGCACTTTTATTGTTTATAGCGCAAAAAATAAAAACCGCATAGGTGATCAAATACCACCAAAAGAAAGCTCTATTTGTGGGGAAAAAGGGACATAAATATTGTTTGGGTACAACGTTGCTCGACTGCGCAATTGTCAGTTAAAGCGAAGCAGTGCCGTATCGCAAAAAATGGCCTGGCCAGGAAGGGGGTAAATTCTTCTGGGGCTGAAGTGGTTTAAACACTATAAGGTTGAAAGCACAAACAATGAAAATCAAGTAAAAATCTTTTTAAAATATAAGAAGTTGGGCCAAATTCACCAGTACTGGAGGAAGGAAGAACTGTTATTGTAGCCATGTAGCGCAGAGATCAGCAACATTGTTCACATCAAGTGTTATTTTTACAAGCTTTAACATGGCCGCTGGTAAGGCAGTACAAGCCAGCCCTCCTGTACTGGACCCAGCCCCATCAGTTCAAAATGGGGGGCCCTGGCACCTGCCGAGCAAGAGGGACAGCTGTACTGTCTTATTGCTCTTCTTGCAGTTCCCCCTGCAGAAGCCCCCGAGCTTCTCCCCTTTTCTCCCTTTGGCTGCACTGCAGGGGAATTGGTTGCCAGATCCATCCTCTACTCTCCTGCCAACAGCTGCTGCAGGCACATTATTTCCAGGATAGAGAGCGGGGGCTGGTAAATATGTCCTATTTGCCAGCCCTTCCTTTTCTGAATGAACACAGTGGCGTTGATTTACTAAAACTGGAGAGTGCAAAATCTGGTGCAGCTGTGCATGGTAGCCAATCAGCTTCTAACTTCAGCTTGTTCAAATAAGCTTTGACAAAAATTCTGGAAGCTGTTTGGTTTCTATGCTGAGTTGCACCAGATTTGGCACTCCCTGGTTTTAGTAAATCAACCTCAGTGAGCGATCGGTACTGATCACTTTCTGTGACCATTAAAAACTGAAGCATAGTATGCTTCTGTTTGTGAATGAACAGGGAGCTGCTCAGCAATTAGCACTTCCCATTCATTCACTGTCTAGTGCAGCTGAGGCTGCAGAGAAAGGAATTTGTATTCTCATTTGCTTTCTCTGTCTCAAAAATGAGACATCAGGGGTCTGTTTAGACACAGACCCAGAATGCACACCATTTTGGGTGTACACCTGCACCCACACACCTGTCAAATTATGACCTGCGGCTGTGTTCATACAGCTGCTGTGTCCCCATAGCATAAGTTTCCTTTACACAGAAAAGGGTTTTTCACCTTTGCAACTGTCCCCACTCGGCAATTTCAAAACACTGATCTTTTTGGGGGAATGTGATTTAGGCTGGCCATCAGGGCCGGACTTACTATTGGGCTTGACTGGGCTCAAGCCCTTGGGCCCCGGCCATTTACGTTTTAAATATCTTCAGCTAGATCGGATGAAACAGCGGTGGCTCACACTGGTCTTAACTTGGCTGCAGCGCTGCTCTGCCCGAGTCTCTCTCTCTCTGTCTCATCAGCCGATCAGCGATGCAGAGAGAGAGACTCTAATGTGTAATTACGCAGGACGGACCAGGAGGAGCCAGGAGGTGGGTGGAGCTGCGCCGTTGGCTTGGCAACCCTGCACTCGTTGCTAGCACCTGGGCCGCCTGGTGTCTAGCAACGAGTGACGTCATTTAGTCAGTCACGTCAGACTCGGAGTCTCAGACTCAGAGCCGACGTGACCTTGACAGGAGCTGCCTGAAGCGGAGGAGCCTGTCTAAGTGTATCTGTCTTTCCCGGGCTGATAGGCAGTTGTTGCTGCAGTCTGGCACTGTGTGGCAGAGGCCAGCAATCTTCCTCCTCCGTGCTGCCCATGAGTGTATTGGCCCTCCCACCGGCAGCACCTCCTCCATCTTGTCCATACAGTCACTCACACTGACTGCAGGACTCTGCCCCTGGTGAGTGTTGGCGCCACCCACCTCCTCCCTCAATCTTGTCCACCTTGCAGTCTGCAGAGCGGCGCGGATACAAGAAGTAGAAGGCTGCGGACACTGATAGTGAAATTACTGGACCCAACCAAAAGGACTCCATTGCTCCTGCATGGGAGCCCCTCCCCCCATCAGAGAACAGAATTAAATGACTAGTGAGTACAAAAAAACAAAAAAAAAACAAAATTCATGTGTCAAGTCAAAAAGCAAAATACATGTGTGTAATTATGTATGAAAAAAATGCCCCTTTAGTCTTGACTTGTTCAATCTTAACCCCTTCAGCTCCGGAACCTTTTACCCCCCCCCCCCCTTAAGACCAGGCCATTTTTTGCGATACTGCGCTGCGTTGTTTTAACTGACTGACAATTGCGCGGTCGTGCGATGTTGTAACCCGAGTAAAATTGATGTCCCTTTTTTCCAACTCACTTACGTACTACTACACACACACAATTTATCTTGCACTTTGTTCAATGAGTTATTTTGCTATATTCTTGCAATTGATTTGTTATGATTGCAACCTTACAAGGTATTTGTTTGTTTTTCAATATGTTTTCCAGGTAAATAAGTGTTTTATTCTCATTCTGACCAAGACATCTGTGTATTGCAATAAACACATGATCACTTTGAACTTTTTTAATCATTATTTATTTATTGGAAAAAAAAGTTTTTCAAGCTTCAATCAGTGGTCATATAAATAGATTATTTCGTTTTTTTAACATGTAACACTGTCTACGGTACCAGTAAACATTTTGTTCTATTTAAAGTAATGTATAGAAGGGTAGGGCCCGAAAGTGACTCAAGCTAACGGGCTCCCACCACCCTAAGTCCTGCCCTGCTGGCCATACAATTATAGAAGCTATACAGTGTGAATGGAAGAATCCCCCAGCTGGGCCATTGTATTTTGAAAACGTCCAACAATTTTCCTGGCTATTTTTGGCAGCATTTCATTCTTTTAACCAATAAACATTTCAAAAAGACCTTAAAGGAGTTGTAAAAGGCAGACAGTTTTTTATCTTAATGCATTCTATGTATTCGGATAAAAAAACTTCTGTGTGTAGCCTCCCCAGCACCCCTCAATTACTTACCTAAGCCTTCTCTCTCTCCAGCGATTTCCACGAGTGTCTAAGCCATTCGGGACACTCCTCCTGATTGGCTGAGACACAGCACCGGGACCATTGGCTCCCACGGCTGTCAATCAAAGTCAGTCAGCCAATCAGGGGGGAGAGGGGGCAGGGCCAGGTCGGGGCTCCGTGTCTGAATGGATACACGGAGCTCTGACTCCCCATAGAGAGATGCTGGCTAAGGAGGCACTTGATAGGAGGGAGGGGCCAGGGGCAGCAAAGAGGGACCCGAGAAGAGGAGGATCCAGGCTGCTCTGTGCAAAACCAACTGCACAGAGGAGGTAAGTATAACATTTTTGTTTTTTTAAACAAGACTTTACAATCATTTTAAGGCAATATGAACACCTGTACTAGGGTCTCCTCAATAATTACCACAGGCTTTGTAATTCACAGTTTAGGAAGCTGTCAAATACAGTTAATGTCATTGCATGGCAACTCGGAAGGCATCATTTGCCTATTCGGGCATATGGGCTGGAGGCTGCCAAAGGCTGCCTAGTTCCTGCATCTAAGAAGCTTTAGGGAGGGAGGTTTGCCCCCCCATAACTACCTCCGTAAGTCTGTACCCCTCTTGGCAACTTTAAAGTATAAACGAAACTCATTTCGTTTAAAATAAAAATTAAACTGTAATTTTTGTGTATATATGTATAGTATATATATATATATATATATATATATATATATATATATATATATATATATATATATATATATATATATATATATATATATATATATATATACACACAGTGGGGACGGAAAGTATTCAGGCCCCCTTAAATTTTTCACTCTTTGTTATATTGCAGCCATTTGCTAAAATCATTTAAGTTAATTTTTTTCCTCATTAATGTGCACACAGCACCCCATATTGACAGAAAAACACAGTATTGTTGACATTTTTGCAGATTTATTAAAAAAGAAAAACTGAAATATCACATGGTCCTAAATATTCAGACCCTTTGCTGTGACACTCATATATTTAACTTAGGTGTTGTCCATTTCTTCTGATCATCCTTGAGATGGTTCTACACCTTCATTTGACTCCAGCTGTGTTTGATTATACTGATTGGACTTGATTAGGAAAGCCACACACCTGTCTATATAAGACCTTACAGCTCACAGTGCATGTCAGAGCAAATGAGAATCATGAGGTCAAGGGAACTGCCTGAAGAGCTCAGAGACAGAATTGTGGCAAGGCACAGATCTGGCCAAGGTTACAAAAAAAATTCTGCTGCACTTAAGGTTCCTAAGAGCACAGTGGCCTCCATAATCCTTAAATGGAAGATGTTTGGGATGACCAGAACCCTTCCTAGAGCTGGCAGTCCGGCCAAACTGAGCTATCGGGGGAGAAGAGCCTTGGTGAGAGAGGTAAAGAAGAACCCAAAGATCACTGTAGCTGAGCTCCAGAGATGCAGTCGGGAGATGGGAGAAAGTTGTAGAAAGTCAACCATCACTGCAGCCCTCCACCAGTTGGGGCTTCATGGCAGAGTGGCCCGACGGAAGCCTCTCCTCAGTGCAAGAAACATGAAAGCCCGCATGGAGTTTGCAAAAAAAAAAACCACCTGAAGGACTCCAAGATGGTGAGAAATAAGATTCTCTGGTCTGATGAGACCAAGATAGAACTTTTTGGCCTTAATTGTAAGCGGTATGTGTGGAGAAAACCAGGCACTGCTCATCACCTGTCCAATACAGTCCCAACAGTGAAGCATGGTGGTGGCAGCATCATTTTGTGGGGGTGTTTTTCAGCTGCAGGTACAGGACGACTGGTTGCAATCGAGGGAAAGATGAATGCGGCCAAGTACAGGGATATCCTGGACGAAAACCTTCTCCAGAGTGCTCAGGACCTCAGACTGGGCCGAAGGTTTACCTTCCAACAAGACAATGACCCTAAGCAGACAGCTAAAATAAGGAAGGAGTGGCTTCACAACAACTCCGTGACTGTTCTTGAATGGCCCAGCCAGAGCCCTGACTTAAACCCAATTGAGCATCTCTGGAGAGACCTAAAAATGGCTGTCCACCAACGTTTACCATCCAACCTGACAGAACTGGAGAGGCTCTGCAAGGAGGAATGGCAGAGGATCCCTAGATCCAGGTGTGAAAAACTTGTTGCATCTTTCCCAAAAAGACTCATGGCTGCATTAGATCAAAAGGGGCTTCTACTAAATACTGAGCAAAAGGTCTGAATACTTAGGACCATGTGATATTTCAGTTTTTCTTTTTTAATAAACCTGCAAAAATGTCAACAATTCTGTGTTTTTCTGTCAATATGGGGTGCTGTGTGTACATTAATGAGGAAAAAAATGAACTTAAATGATTTTAGCAAATGGCTGCAATATACCAAAGAGTGAAACATTTAAGGGGGTCTGAATACTTTCCGTCCCCACTGTATATATATAAATTATAAATACCATTTTTTTTTTATTATACGTGAGTATATAGTGATGCCACTATTGGCATAATACTCAGTTTACTACTTTTGTTCCCAGGTTGGGGACTTTTCAGTGTGGGCTTGCTTATGGGCGGACTTTTATACCTCAGCTCCCGGGGAGGCTTGATATGGTGACTCCTGCACACCAGGATCATTCGAGGTTCAGTGTTCCAATGGGATATATTTTATATTTGCTCCTGATGAGTCGGTATACCGACGAAACGCATCAAGCTTTTGAGGATACCACCCCTCATATTCCCATCCAGATTTTTATGAATTTTACTGTATACTACAAGTCATACTCATGAATTATGTATTAGTGTCACCCTGTTATGGCAATCATGTTTTATACTCTGTTTATATGTATGCTATGTACTTCCCAAGATGTCTGCATATGCACTGAGCAACTATTTGTTATTTACAACGTTACGCTACCTTATACTCATGTACATTATAAATGTTATCTTTACTCTCAAATTTGTGTCTGAACGTGCCTCATTTAAAGTCCCACACTCGTTTTTTATTTTTGTATTCAAAATAGGGATGGAGGCGCACCACCCCCCTTTCCTTGTGCGCTTCATTTAAAGTCCCAGTATATGGAGATATACATTCCCCCCCTTTTTGCTATATACCGCTCCTAAAGCGCCTCAAAGAAGCTGCTTGCAGGACTTTTTTTGACGTCCTGCCAATGCAGTGCCCCAGTGTAAAAGCACTCTGGCTTTCACACTGGAATTGCAGATGAGGCTTTTTTCAGGCACTTTACAGGTGCTATTTTTAGCGCTAAAGTGCCCGAAGAACGCCTCCGGTGTGAAAGGGGTCTTAAAGCGGAGCGCCACCGAAATTTTTTTTTTTAAAAGTCAGCAGCTACAAATACTGCAGCTGCTGACTTTTAAAACATGGACACTTACCTGTCCAGGGCGGCCGCGATGTCGGCACCCGAGGCCGAAGCGTCTCTCCGTCCTCGGGTGCTGCCGCCTCCATCTTCGGTAAGGGAATCAGGAAGTGAAGCCGTGCGGCTTCACTTCCCGGTTCCCTACTGCGCATGCGCGAGTCGCGCAGCGCAATATGGATGGTCCCTGCTGCCTCTGGGACCCGTGTGTTTCCCAGCAGGCAGCGGGGAGGGAGCAGGAAGTGGCGTAAATACCCGCAGATTCTGCGGATATCTATGCCGGAAGTGGGTACAGATACCTGTAATATACAGGTATCTGTACCCCCCTCCCCCCTGAAAGGTGCCAACTGTGTCACCGGAGGGGGGGAGGAATCTAATGAGTGGAAGTTCCACTTTTGGGTGGAACTCCACTTTAAGGTTCTAAAACTGTGAAGCTGGATCTTGTTCTGCATATGAAAACGTTTTTACAGCATCGCCAGGTCGGCTTAAAGGTCTTGGTACTGTGAAGCTATACTTTTTCTGGATCCAAGTGTAAGTGATCTGCTACTGGTATCTGAGACCCCTAACCCTCTCTCCTACTACCTTCTTTCAAGTTCCACATTAACTAATTCAATACAGGGCACTTTCATCCTCCTCCTGCCCAGGCCATTTTTCAGCGTTGTTGCACTTTGAATGACAATTGCGTGGTCATGCAACACTGTACCCAAATTAATTTTTAATCATTTTCTTAACACAAATAGAGCTTTATTTTGGTGATATTTAATCACTGCTGGGTTTTTTATTATTTACTAAAAAAAAAAGAAAAATTTTCTCCTTCACTGATGTGCTCTGATGAGGCTGCACTGATGGGCACTGATAGACTGCACTGATGTGACACTTATGGGTGCTGATGAGGCGGCACTTATGGGAACTCATTAGGTGGCAATGATGAGGAAGCACTAATATGCCGCACTGATGGGCACTGATATGCAGCACTGATAGACAGAACTGGTGGGCACTGATAGGCGGCACGGATAGGCAGCACTGATGGGCAGCACTGATGAGCAGGCACTGATGGGCACTGAAAGGCAGCACTGACTGGCATCACTAATAGGTACTGATTGGTGTCACTGATGGGTACTGCTGGGGCTTTACTGTAAATAGTGATTACCTGTCCTGGTGTCCCCTGTAAGGAGATGCCACTGATCGTTTCTCCTCACGCACTTTGTCAGTGGGAGGCGAGGAGAGACGATTTACGGCATATACGCATCTACATGTGACCAGCTGTGATTGGACCCAGCCGATCACATGGTTAAAGAGCCGCGTCATCGGTTCTTTACAGAGATCGGGGTCGCGCCTTGTCCTGGGAACATCCTCGACCGTTGCCGTGCTGCACGCCCTCCACGAGAGCAGCTGTTCTGGGGCGCCGTCATATGACGTCCTCCCAAAACGAGAGCCGCACCACTCCTCTGTCATTTGACAGCGGGCGGGCGGCAAGTGGTTGAAGATTTGAAAATATCAAAAGTGACTGGTGCCCAATTTCTGTTTAGAACTCCCCAATATAGCCATGGACTCAGCCTTGGGGTAAATGCTAGCTTGCCTCTGAGGATCACTTCCTGCCTCTAGACCCAGGGGGCGCTACACATCTACTGTGGTGGCAGACAGGACTTGTAGTTCAATAATTTACATAACTCTGTGAATGAATGATGCAGCTGTGTGGGCAGAGCCCCCGCACAGGCGTCCTGTTTTTAAATTGTGACAGCGGGTGCAAGGTGTACAGTGGGCGGGGGATCAGGGGGGTGCAGTGCTGCTTTAGTAAGCGGGTGTTACATGTAACATGTTACTTAAGGTGAACTTATCCCTTAAATCATGGCACAAGCATTTGGAAATCTGCCTGCAATGTGGCATCTGAGGAGAACCAGAGGGGAAAAAAAGACATAGGTGTGCATGAGCTCCTTCATGTGCTGTGTCATCAGGCCAAAGGTGAAAGCAGTGGGAAATTCAAATTGAGGTATAGGCATAAACACTGTCAGGTCACATGTTACATATCCCCATATTCAGGGTGTACCATGTAACATGTTATGCATGCACTGCCCCCCCCCCCCCCCTATCCCTTCTGTGACAGCAGGCCGGGGATCTTCTCCCTGTATCTGCTGACACAATTCAATGAGCCTTCAATAGCAAGCCTCTATTGAATTAAATAAAAGGCTTGCTATTGGGGGCACTCGGCAGGAGGGAGGAGCCAGGCCCACTGGCAGGGGACCCAGAAAGAAGAGGATTGAGGCTGCTCTGGGCAAAACCATTGCCCAGAGCAAGTAAGTCTAACATGTTTGTTATTTTAAAAAAATGAATACCTTTGGAATCACTTTAAGGAGACTAGCTTTCAGTTTTCTATGCTCTTAGTGTGCATTTCTGCAGTTGGTGGCAGTAAAACCCTAGGTCGCTTATTATCATTATGCTTTATCCCTCAATAGATGATAAAAAAATAAAGGTTCCACTTGCAGCTAGCCAGCAAATTCAAGTCATTGTTTTTAAAAAAGTGACAGAATCTGTCCTCACATAGAAGAACATCATCACTGGCTATAAGGGGGACAAGTCTCTAAGTGTCTTCTGCAGGAGAGGCATATGGCAGCACATCATAGAAATGTGTTTGAAAACTGTCCAAATTTACCCTCTAGTGGTATGATTATTCCACCCAGGAATCGGGGTATGAACTGGGTGCCTACTTGTAAGCACATACACACTGTTGGTAGAAAGCCCCTGAGCATCTAAGAGCAGTCTGGGCTGAGCATTTGCTGCTGCTCACTGAGCCAGCTGTTGCAGTAACACCAGTTCCAAAAATCAACTCTGTTCTGACATGTTTCTCTGGATGCTCCTGTTTCTCTGGATGCTCCTGTTCAGACAGATTTGCAGTTTATTATCCAGAGGGTTTCAGCCATGTGTTTTAAGCTGTGTGAAGTTTTAGTACCCAGTTACCAACAAGGCAAAGACTAGAAACCCTCAGCATTAAATGTCTTATTGGTTGTGTTGAGAAATGATAAATGTAAGCTCTGATGCTTATCCCAGATGGTTTCTCTGTTACTAACTGGTGCTTGGTATTCATTTCAAACTGAAGTTGAGTTGGCTGATCACAGGAGCACTCTGGGCAATCTTAAGCCTGGTACCCATGCACATGTGTACTTCTGTCTGTTCAAAAGAAACCGGTCTCACAACTGGCTTCTGTTGAACTTTCTTACTGGAAAACCATCATTTGATCAGTGCTTGCATCCAATGTCTGCAATCCCATAGTCCCTTTGTCAAAATACAATAGCACAACAGGAGAGATTCTCGCATCACACATTGTTGTGTTGTTACAGGGATCTGTTAGTTTTTGTTTTTCATTCAACCCTCTTGTTGAACATGTACAGTATACCCAGCTTTAGAAATGCTGCTAGTGTACAGTGAACTGTGCAGGTGTTGCAGGCACTATTGAATTTTTTAAAAAAATATCGCTAACGCACAAGTCAAGGACCTTTTTTGGCAAAATAGATGTACAAAATGCTTTCTACCAAAACCTCTGACTGCTAGCAATTTTTTTAAAAACTTCTGCTTCCCTTAAGAGAGTCTCAGCCTGAACCATTTATCTAAAGCTGCCAGCTAACAGATCTCTCTCTGTCTGGACTGCTGTCCTGATTGCAAATGAAGTATAATAGCCAATCTGACCTTCAGTGTGTGTTTGTCATTTATTCCAGTAATTAATTAAATCCCCATTTCAACATAAATGACAGGTCTCTGGGGATAAGGAGGTCATGTTATGACTACCTGAGAGCATCTCTGTTAGCTAGCATAGTCATTCTACTGAACTCTGTGCAAACACACTGGTAATGGTTACTGACCTTATTACATTATGACTGCTATACTATTATACAATATAACTGTTCACAATTTTTAAAATGGCATAATAGATAGGAAAATTAAGAATAAAAGACAAGTTTTCAGTTTCAACAAAGCATATATTCATTTAGCAATCCAAGATTAGATATCTGGAACAAGAGACAATACTAGCAACATACATAAAAAAACAACAAACTGTAATAAGGCAACTATAAGGCCTCTTAGGTAATGAAAAAGGCATCATTTTGAAAGTCAGACTGCCCTTATAAACCAATAATTTATTACTCCTTAAGCTAATATGAATTCGGCAGTTGAATTGTTAAATCAGTTGGTTCCCTGTACCCTGCACATGACGTGATCCACTTATATATCAAATCACTACACACATCACTAGAACATCACTCATTTCTATGTACAGTATACCTTAATCATTTTACTAAAGTCTCACACTGCCACATTTTGACTTGTATATGTACCTGTACTCAATTTGAAACTTTAAACCAAATGTCCTGCCTAAGGGTAGATATCACAAGATGCCCTGGATTGATGGTTAAGCTTTACCAACTGCCATCATCGTGACCAATGGGAATGCTTTTACTAGCTATTAAAGCACTCTTATTTGATAGAACATGGAAAGGTAGTCATTAGGGCCAAATCATGAAATTAGAGAAAGACAGACCCAGTAACCAGGTGAAACAATATCAATAAGAGACAGGGAAAAACTTTCTGTGTAATAAAAAGATTTTGTAGTGTTCAGTCTCAGGCAGTACGTTTACTTTAAAATGTTTAAATGAAGCACAGGCTAACTTTAAAGAGACTCTGCCACTGGACCATTCATTGCAACAACAATCTTTCAATAAAGTTATATGTGCATTTAAGATAGTACAAGCATGTTATTATCTTTAAGCTTCCCTTGTGCAGACATCCAAAAGCTCTGAGATTACTGCTGAATGCTGCCATATCATATGTGATGTCATAATCCCCTGTGTGCAAAGCAGGTGCTGGGCTAGGGAATTGACTCTTCCCTAAGTGGTCAAATTCCATAGGAAGTTCAGAGGCACATTGCAAGTCCATAAAATGTTATGGAAAGGCAAAACAATACAAGTAAGCATTTAAAATGCTTGATTTTTTCTGTGCTTTTACCTGTTATTATTAGTGACAGGGACTCTTTAAGTACTACTATTGTAAAATCTTCATTTTCCTTAATATACACGTTACAAATATAAATACACATGAGATATATAACAAACACAAACTAAAAACTATGACGTTTCTGCTCATTTTTCCCTAAAATGGATGCAGCTTAGAACTCACAACTGTATATTGTTTGCCATTTTGTAAAGTGAATACGTCTCAAAATTGTTCGCTTGCGCACACATTACTCAGTGAAGGCATACCTGTAAATAAAGAGTGTAAATATCTTTTCAGCTCCTTGTACTGGTCCAAAGAAATCTTCCTATAAAGTTCATAGTTAAACTGATACTTCAGAGTGTCGATCTCCTGGGCCCCCCCGCAGCTCTCGCCGGTTCTTCCTGCTGACCTTCAGGTGATTAGAGATAGCAGTAGTGATGTGGAGGTCAGCAGGAGGAACTGGTTAGTTGCTGCAGAGGATAGACACACCTAGAAGTGTCAGTATCCCTGTAGACTTCACAACAATTTCCCAGGATAGCAGTGGCATATGGCAGCATAGGCATTGGAAAACATGAGGATTTACACACTTTTTTTTTTTGCTACTGGCATGCCTAGACTAAGCCCTTTTGGTATAGTGGCAGGGTCAGTGTACATATGAGAAGCCCTTTTAGTTTAAGAAAGTGGGACAAAATTGTTAACAGAGATATAACTTTGCCATTAGAAATTCATTTGTTTAGACTGAAGTCTTTTAGACCAGTTTGAGAAACACCATTTCAATGTAATGGCTTACTTCAGTTGAGGAGGTACAATCATTTCCTCAATGCACCAGTAATGTACAAAATATATTGTGTATCCGCTGCATACTGTATGAACCAACATTATATTACACTTTGCCCTCAATATAACATGGAAGAAGACTTCATCTTCGGTTCATACACTTATTTCTGTATAGTTAAAGTATAACGCATACTTTCCTTATCCTTTATTGTTCCCATAAAATATGTCCCCTGTACCTACTAATAAATAAGTCCTTGTAAAGTTGCATTACTTTCATCCAAACATTATATCTTGGCTCTGGCTAGAGTAAAGCAGGATTACAACATGCCAGGTTTTCATTCTGATGTCTCCGTGCAGTGTGGTAAAAGTAGCAGCTGCAGCCCTCAGAGTCCCTGAGCAATGAGGTTGTCTCTTAAAAAGAGGAATTATTTCTATATATTTTAATTCTCTACTTTTACAACAAACAAGAGGGGTTTTATACTCTACTTGCTTCATTCTATATAACGTATATAATACATAATATTTAACAATGAATATGTCCTTAAACACTGACTATTTTTCTATCAATGGAGCAACATAGTAGTAACCTTGTAAACACAGAACATTCTAATCTTTAAATCACATCAAAACAATGTCTTTGAAGGTTCAGGTTTATCCAGCCACAGTATAGCTATCTGGTGTAGCTAGCGGTAGTCACATTCAATTGGACTTTTTCTGTGATGTTGAAGATGTTTCACTGGTTATCCAAGCAGAGTTTTCAGTTCTAATGAAAGTTTGGAAAACACTGGAGTGTCAAAAAAAAATTTGAAGTATTTTTTTTTTTTTAACAAACACAGTATTCCTGTGTTTTTCAAGCATGGCAATACACCAAGGCAAACGCTTGTGCATACAACAAAAAAAGCACCAAAACACAAGTGACTTGTTACATGTAGTCCAGTGTAGTGAGGAATGCAAAAAGCTGTACATTGGGGAGACAAAACAACCTCACCGAGCGGATAGCCCAACATAGGAGAAGAATTCTACTGGTCAGTTTTCCTATGTCTTACAGAAAAGGGACATTGTTTCAAAGACAGTGAGGTGCACATTATGGCCATAACAAGGGGTTAGCAAGAGATGTGAAAGAGCACATCTATACCAAAATGGAACAACCTTCTGTAAACATGGTGAGTCTTCAACAGCATCTGCCATCCACATATAATCCTGCTTTAACCTCTCTATTCCAGCAATCTGACAATTCCCACCTTTGGCCTCCTATATCAGACAATAAACACCTGTCCAAGCGCCACTGTGGGATTGGATTATGTAATTGGAACAGGATGATTTATGCAATCAGTATCTGCCTTGACATATTCCATGGTGCTTGGATTATGGTGGCTATAAATGCTTAGATATGTTTATGACAATACAACCTAAAGCTGACCTTCACTCCCAAAAACTACTTTGCATATTTGCAACAAACCCCCCCCCCCCTCTTGAAAGCCTTCACTTTACATTTTTTTTCACTATTTCTTACTTCAGACTGCCCCTATCCACAATTACAAAGACAATATTCTTTTATTCTGCACCAGCAGCCTCCTAGGATATCTGCGTCTTCTGGGGGCTGGCTGTAAGAACCTGAAAGAGACAGCATGCTCCTGATGATGTAAGGAAATGAAGAGATAGCAAGTAGTGGCACAGTGATGGAACAGGACAGCTGGATTTGCTGGGTGTGTATGTTACTTGAGCATAACCCAGCAAAAGGTAAAAGAAGAATAAAAGCAAAATGAACCCCGTGGAAGGAGTAAAGCTCCCCTTTAAGAAGTTACTTTGATAATCAGTGAAATATCTTCAACATTACAGGACAAGTCAAGTTAAATGTAACTATCTACCACTAGCTACATCACAATAATGTATATTTCCAGCATCTACCTTTGCTTTCAGCATCTTTATAAGTTTAGTAGACAGAGTTTGATATTTTGACTTTTCTATATAAGGGAAGAAGCAATGTGCAGTAACCCACAACAATCATTCAGTATCCAGTAACAGATCACTATTCTGACTGTGGTCAAACTGGATTGGTTGCTACAGGTTACTGCACAATAATGCTCTTTACACTATAAGATGGTGTGTCCGGATTCTTGCCGCCAGATATCCTAGTCATTAGACTGTCAATAATGTGAAAAAATACTGTACCTCTGTACACAGAGAGCACTGTAGGACCAAATAATATGATTTATTTACATCTGAAAGTTTACAATCCTTTCCATTAATTAAGCTAGCATAAATTGATACTGCAACTTGAAATAGTGTTTCACATTCAGCAATGGCATAGATCCCTAGCTATGATCCCTGAATTAGATACCCAGAATCACACTGAAGCATAAATGGAGTTGACTAAAATTACAAATAGGTCACACTTGTATTTAATCTCTAATCAGATAACATTGATTTTTCAATGCCTTTCTACTGGTAGCAGTTAAACTTTCCTATTATATGAAGGCCAACAAACTTGGACTCCATGTCCCCCTTTTAAATGTCCACACCACTGTCAAGGGGTGGGAGGGCTTACACATTCTCCTAGAAGAGGACAACCCTTTAAGCTAGAGAAAGCACTGTCTACCTATTGTTATAAAATAATGCATTACTGTTTTCTTTAAAAATGTAGTCTAATTTTGATACCAATTACATTTACATTTCATTTTGCCCTACATTTTGAACACTTTTATTTTATTCTGACAGTAGTTATTGATCCGAAGTCTTTGGTCTATCTTTGACATGCAGAACAATTATCAGACACTGGACTTTTTTTCTATCTCATATTATATGAAATTTATCCATCCATTTTCAGAATCCTGAGTCCGGGAATCTCGAGCACTAGACAGACTTAGGCTGTAATTCTGGCCCTTGTTGTTGTCCCAGAACTCCTCATCTCCAACTTGATAACAAATAGCAAACTGTAGTGAAGAAAGATGGGGTTGGTCTTGAGGTGGTAGAGGTAGACGGAAAGTGAAGAGATCTGTGCTGGGGTGGCCCGCTCCACCATGGCACAGACGAGCAGCATACAGAGCATGGGTTTCCTGATAAGAAAGCCATCCATCCAGAGTATAGCGCACTGTAACTCTCTTTTCATAAGCTAGATCCAGGACCCTTACGGACCCCCACAGGAAGCAGCTTTCACAGCGCATATTCTGCAGGCACACACGCTGATCCCATGTTTGCTGATCCCAGGCACTTCGCTCCCATGTTTGTTTTTCCAGTGTTTCTGGCTCTACTACCCATGAAGGGGATATGACATGGCGAGCCTCACACCAGCTCTGGAAAACAACATCTTGGTTAAACAGTGATTCCAGTGGAAAAAAAGAATACAATAACATTCATCACAGTTCTTTTAGGTATTACCGGTAATAGCAAGGACAGAGTATTACTATTAATTAATGTTTGCTTACGTTAAACGATTCCTATGAAAGATATATTAGCAAGGACAAAACTACGTATTTATTAAGACCCCGTAGAAAAACTGACTCCACTTTTTCATTGGTATTGCCTCTCAGGTAGACCTAGGTGACCCAGACATAAGACAGGTTTGTAGAAGGCTGATTCTGAGTCCGTATCAGATAATGCTAAAACGATGCTTCCTTGTCCAAGTATTATGCATAGTTAAATGCATAAAATACAACAATGTGAGTGCATTACAATGTGCCTAAGATCAAAGATGCTGACAAGTACCTTGAGGTGCTTGCAAGTGCATGTAATATTCTTCTAATCAATCCCCTAGATCCTGGGATCAAATTGTAAACCTCCATGTTAATATTAAAACGCAACTAAAGCCTCCTATCCTTTAGAGCCCTTTCACACTCACAGCGTCCGGGCATAGACGGTAAAGTGCCGCTATTTTTAGTGGCGTTTTACCGTAGTTTTAGCAGCACTTTTTGGCCGCTAGCGGGGCGCTTTTAACCCCTGCTAGCAGCCAAAAAAGGGTTAAAAGCGAGGGCGGCGCTGCCTATTGATTTCAATGGGCTGAAGCACTTTAGGAGCAGTGTATAAACCGCTTCTAAAGCACCTCAAAGAAACCACTTGCAGGACTTTTTTTGAAGTCCTGCCAGCGCACCACTCCAGTGTGAAAGCCCTTGTTGTTGGAATGTGCGATCGTGTGTACGGGGCATTACAGTTACTAGTGAGCTTATGTTGGCTCGCAACTGAACTGTCAAGCCATCAATTGGTTGGTCTCAGAGCTGATCACATGGACAGCACAATGGCAACTGCAGATAAAACAGAGTCTAAGATGGCAGCATCCGTGGCAGTAAAAGATAGATGGTCCTGCTTTAATCTAGACATGGAGAAAAAACAAGGTCTACTTGAACCGAAACAGAAGTACTTGCAAGTATTGCAAGGTGTCTGCTCATCAGCGCTGTTGTTAGTTTACTCACCTTCCAGGCTGACTGAGGTTCAATATAGGAGAGAAAAACAGGCATGTGAAAAGATAATTTAGCTGATGGACCTCAGCCAAAAAAATATAGCTCAGCAGATCGATCTTTGTGGCAATATTCTCCTAAGAAGGATTGTCCATGTAAACAATCTTTCTTAAATGCACAATGTTTAATGTGGTTGTAAAGGCTGAAGGTTTTTTACCTTAATGTATTCTATGCATTAAGGCAAAAAATCTGTGCCAGAGGATCCTCCCAGCACCCCTGTATACTTACTCTATACTTACTGCCGCCTGCTCTTTTGAGCGGGTGGGGGCCACCTATATATCGGCGCCATGTGTATGCGCCAGCCATTCAAATGTCTGCGATTTTGCGGCGTTTTTACAGTTGCACGCACTGTGCCATCTGGATGACTTATAGGAGTGCTTGCGCACCTCCCGATGACAGCGGGTGTTCTCTGAGCTCGCATGCCAGTCATCCACACATGACGTTGGGGGCGGAGCCTCTTGAGCCCTTCCTGGATATAACTTGGAGGTTTAGCACTGCATGGATTCATTTGCAGCTCTCTATTTCACTGAACACACATGCTTGTGGATGTCTCCTGTTGGAAACTATTACCCATGCAATTATACACTTATTTCACTCAGGTATATTCATTTGTTCTTTCCACATGGTTCCTCTCAAGTGCTAACCTGCAGCCTTTCCACGTGGTTTCTCTCAAGTTCTAACCTGCAGCCTTTCCACATGGTTCCTCTCAAGTGCTAACCTGCAGCCTTTCCACATGGTTCCTCTCAAGTGCTAACCTGCAGCCTGTCTCTAATCACACAGGCTTTTTCCTATACTTGCACTTCATTTTTTTCTTATCTTTCTTTTTTCCTCCCTCTTCCTGTTCACCTTTTTATTTTCACTCATGCTAGTATCTGGTATCTTCTTACCACATCTACCTACAGTCCTTTTGTCCATGCCATTCCGGGCTCTAGTCTTATATTTACATATAGATTTGTCTATGTCAGTACTCTTGTACTTTACCTACTACTCCAGATTATCTGACATACGCCTTTATGTTTACAGTCAATACTTACCTTGGACATAATGAGACCAATAGGGATACACATTTTCCATCCATGCAATGCTTTCCCTCCAATCTGCCCTGTGTGGATTTCCTTCTGAATCCGCCTTCTCAGCTCCCTGATAAAACACCTGCTGCTGCTGTTTGGAGGCTGCACGCCCGTTGGTTCAGCTATGTGTAGTGGAAAGCATGGGGCCTTTACTCATTAGGCCCCTCTTACCCTCTGCCTTAAAATACCAATATCATGCCATATACCCAATCTGTATCCTTTCACCTTAGGTACAGTTTATACACATCTACCCCTGAAGAGCGAGCTGGGACTCGCGAAACATGTCGGGTACATCTGATGTTTGTACGCCGTGTGATTGTTCATACACAAATGTACCATTATTGCTATTATTATTTTTATTTTACCCATTTATATGTACTCTGTATGAATTGGCTTTCTCTGATGATATTAATGCATGTATTACTTTAACTGAATAAATATATACTGTATTTACGGTTGTTACTTTTATTGGCTTAGCGGTGCCCACCTCATGTAAAGTCCCAGGGCGAGATTTTTCCTTTTGTTGCATATTTTAGGGATGGAGGTGTGTAACTGGTGACACCAGACCTTTCTCTTTTTTCTATACTGTATACTTACCTGAACCAGATGTCAATCCAGCAATATGCACAAGAGCAGTGGCTTTCTCTGCTGTCTCACTGGGTAAACTGATAGCAGCGGGAGCCATTGGCAATTCAATTCAGTGACAAGGGAGCGGGGAGCAGGGTGGCTCTAGAGTGAATTTTTACATACAGTAGTTACATTGGTCCAAGCTGAACCAATGTAACTATGTAATAATTGCCTTTCCTAAACTTCAGCTTTAATTTTGCAGGTTTAACTTTTATCTTTATGATTGTGGTTATTATTCCTGGCTACCTTACGTATAATATTATGTACCCTTTTTTTAAATTACAGAACAAAATTGGTGGACTGTAGTGCAAAGATCCTCATAGGGTCCTAGAGGTACTATATGGTTTCTCCAGAAGTTGCTGGGTGTTCCTTGATCAATGAGCAATTTCTGCCTCTTGGATAAGCCACCACCGACACCAATAATCTTTTTAGCTATGTGTAAGGGAAAGGTTCCTGCCAGTGACCACAAATATAAGGGGCGCCCTTTCCACTGACCATCACACTAATGTACCATCAACTGTAGATATAGTAATTATTAGCAGGGCTTCTCTGAGACCTGAAAGTTATTTCAAGGGCTCCTTCATGTTAAAAAGGTTGTGAAAGGCTGATCTAGGACACGTTCATCCCAAAGTACTCATTAGTACAGCTTTTCCCATCTCTTTTACCCCCCTCCCCCCAGGAACTCTTGAAAAATGTTTCAGTTCAGGGAACTCCTGTTCAGATTAGTCAGTTGGGGGTCATTGGGCAAATGGTCCTTATCTTGGTAGTGGGCAATGGGAAGAATGCCCCCCTTACAGTGGTGGTCAGAATGCCACCCTGCTGGCCCTGTCAAGTGGCATTGGTTCTAGGATTATACAGGCACCATCAGATGGGAGGTAAATCACAGCTCAAGGAATCCTAGCCACCTCTGGAGGACCCCTAGGACTTCATGGGCAAAATTCCCTTTGCACACGTACAAGAAATTGGCTGTTCAGTAGTGCTGGGTGCTGTAATGACCATAGGCTGGAAACCGTGGATGATCAAAGTGAAGAAATGTCATCAGCCCCCCCCCCCCCCCCCCCAGAATGCTGCACTCACATGCTATATTTTATTTTTTTGATGCTCACTGTTTCATGTTCTCTCATTTCATTGTAACAGGGGGACATTGTATATTACCTACTGCTTAACTACCTGTTTTGCTTTGACATATATTTCTTCTTACTCAATGTATCATGCCATTTTTCAATAAAGACCAATATTGTTTGTAAAAAAAAAATGTCATCAACACACCAAAGATTCCTCGAAAGAGTCCACCTCTTTATTAACGTGGTCACATTATAAACACACAGTAACGTTTTGGAACCAAGCAGGGCGGCTTCATCAGGCAAGTGGTCACTTGCCTGATGAAGGGGCCCTTGGTGGCTCTGAAATGTTGCTATATGTTTATCATGTGACCACGATAATAAATCTTTGGACTCTTTTGAGGAATCTTTGGTGTGCTCATGACATTTCTTCACTGGGGCTCCATGGAACCCTGATTGAGAATGGCTGCCCTTGCACCTCAACACACAACAAATATAATGCTTATGACGGTAATATTGATTGCAGCTGATGGGAAGACATTCTACAACATACCACATCCTCCTTGGAGCTGCAGGATCCTCCAATTTGTTCCAGCAACTCTCTCTGAAGTCGGTGGGTCACGTGTTGCGGAATTTGGGGCATATCCTCACGTCTGAAGTGGCGTACAGACTCCAGCTCCAGCCCTAAAGCATCGGCAAAGCGGACCCTCTTCCTGGTTTCTGGGCTACGATGGCGCTCAGTCCGGGGTACGCGCAACGCTGGGGCGGAACGCGAACGCCTTCGAGGAGCGCTTGCCGATTTGACAGCGGTGGAGCGACCCAGAGAGGACGCGGCTTCTTCCTCCTCTTCATCGCGCTCCTCGAGGCTTGGCCTGGCCGTGCGGTAGTAGGCTCGTTCGTAAAGTCCAGCAATGTAACTGAGGTTTCTGGGGATGTCCCCCGTGGGAGGCCGAGAGCGGCAGGACATTCCTCCACCTAATATTACAATGGAGGCATTAATACTAACTAGGGGAAGGGAGAGGGAAATAGGTGTTATAATAAATGGACACTTCTATGAGGAATACACCACTCTCTAGAACCCTCCTAAACTGTCATTCCATGTCCCCTTCCACCGCCATGCCCTCATCTTCAGCCCGCTGTGCGGTGCTCCTCCATCACTCCCCGACTCCTCTGCATCCCATCCATCCTGCGGAGTCCCTGGACCACTACCGTAATGCTTCGAGTAGACGGGACACTTGGGACAGCCCCCCTCCACCCGTCCCGAGCACGCAATTGGAGGAGAGCGGGAAGTGGGTGCGGCTACCAGCAAGGTGATCCGGGCGGGAGCAGGCGTCAGGGAACGAGGAAGCTGCAGACAAGTTGCGGGCCATGAGGTCCGGAGAAAGCACCAGAGGCGCCGCGCTTATTGACACCCTGCATTCCCGGGGCGCCGTGCAGTCTTTACATGTGGGGGGGACGCTTGTCGGTGGAAGGTTGCAGCCGCTATGTACAGAACACGGCCATTACACATCTGAGGGGGTCACATTCTTACCCGTGTAGACGGTTGTAGCGGAACACTGGTGTGCCTGTTTAGTCTGCACATTACGGGTATAGGTATTCCGCAGTCACCGGTAGGAGGAGAGCTGTCCAATCGGAGCGAGCCTTCGTTTGATGTCATCGGGCGTCGCCATGACAGAGCCGGAAGTGGGTCCGTTTTAGACCGGAGAAGGGAACGGCAGTGCGGGCCGAGGGGGGAGAGAGCAGCATGAGAGTGATACCAGCCGTCTCCGGGGGAGCCCCCAGCAGTACATGACTGGTAGGTGGGCTTCTGGGTACCATGGAACGGTTAGAGAGGGGTCAGCTGATACCAGAAGGCTGGGAGCCCCTCACAGTGTACACAAGCTGAGACTGTACAGAAAGGGCTTGATTTACTAAAACTGGACAGTGCAGAATCTGGTGCAGCTCTGCATAGAAACCAATTGGCTTCTAACTTCCGCTTGTTCAAATAAAGTGGATTCCAAGCCTTCGGTGTTTTTATCTAAAATAACAAACCTGTCATGCTTACCTGCTCTGCGTAAGGGTTTTGTACAGAACTGCCTTGATCCTCCTATTCGTTGCGTGCTGGGTCACCCATGCTCGCTTCTAAGACACCCGAGCTGCGTCTATTGACAGACTGGGTGACTGCCCCTCCTAATACCTGAGTCCCATCTCGATCCAGTGATGTTGCATGAGAGTCTTGGCAGCCTGGGATTCTCCCTTCTCATTAGCTGAGACCGCAGCAGGGTGCCATTGGCTCCCACTGCTGTCAAATAAAGCCAGTGAACCAAAGAGGGGACAGGGACAAACTTTGGCTCCATGACTGAATGGACATACAGAGCTCAGGTGCCCCCATAGCAAGCTGCTTGCTGTGAGGGCACTCGGCAGAAGGGAAGGTCCAGGAGCGCCGGCGGGGAACCCCAGAAAAAGATCGGGGTTGCTCTGTGCAAAACCATTGCACAGAGCAGGTAAGTATAGGCATGTTTGTTATTTAGAACAAACGTTAACAATCACATTAACCTGCTCCTGAAGCCTGTGGCAAGACAGCTCTATTGCGCAAAATCGCGTACCTGTACATGATTTCGTTCAAAAGCCATGGGGGGTGGGGGGGTTGCGTGTGCTGCCAGAGATGCTATTGTGTGCTGATTGGCTCCCTCTGTGGCCAATCAGTGGGCCTGGCAGATGCGGTGTTGGCCACCCGCGATTGCTCCCCACAGAGACAGAACGGTGGTCTGCCAGTGTAAACAAACAAGCAGACCACTTTCACTCTCCAGTTTTAGTAAATCAACCCCAATTTGTGACAGCTGGACCCGCAGCTGTCCATTACACTTGGCTGTGTGGTAGGAGCCTGCACACAGTCTGTCATTAGCTTGGGCTGTGAGGGAGAAGCAGGTTAGAAGGGAGGTGACTAGACACTCCTTACTGTCAATGTAAAAGGGGAATTTTGTGTGACCTGCATCACATGAGAAGTATTCAGTTCACATCCATTTATATTGGTTCTCTAAATCAAGCAATGGAGGAAAAAAAAGTAGTTTCCAACCTGACTATGTTACAAGATAGCTTAGAGATTTGTTGCGTAGAGACAGTAATTTGTAAGGCTATTAGCAGATCTCTGTAGATGTAGTATATTCAGAACCCAGTGGGGTTGATTTACTAAAACTGGAGAGTGCAAAATCTGGTGAAGCTGTGTATGGTAGCCAATTGGCTCCTAACTTCAGCTTGTTTAAGCTTTGAAAAAAGAAAAAAAAAACCTGGAAGCTGATTGGTTTCTATGCAGTGCTGCACCAGATTTGACGCTCCAGTTTTAGTAAATCAACCCCATTGACTGTCACCTAGAACAGGAAAGAAATCTGGAATGGTGTACATGGAGCAGTAGCCCACTCATCACAGTTTTATACATTCGTATAAACTATAGCTTTCTCCAAAATGGAACTTTTTTTTTTTTTTTTTTACATTTCCAGCGCTGTCATTAATATGTTCCACATTTTGGAGTCTTATGGATTAAAATAATAATGCAACCGCTCATGTTAAAACTTCCCTTTTCTTTTAGGTAATTAATACACTTGCACATTTAACCACCTGCCGACCACGCGCTGTAGTTTTACTGCTTTCCTTTGTTGCAATCTTTGATCAATTTTTCTCTTTCATCCATGTCCAGGGAGATTAGCTACAGTGCCATGGGCTGTAAGCTTCTTGACAATGTTGTGCACAGTGGACACAGGAACATTAAGATCTCTGGAGATGGACTTGTAACCTTGAGATTGTCCATGCGTTTGCACAATTTTTGTTCTCAAATTCTTAGACAATTCTTTGCTGCTTTTTCTCTTCTCCATGCTCCGTGTGGCACACAGACACACAACAGAAAGGTTGAGTCAGTTTTTCACTATTTTAACTGGTTGCCAGTGTGATTTTTGTATTGTCAGCACCTGTTAACTGATACAGGTAAAGTTTTTAATTACAAATTACAGGAGCATCACAAACTTGGAATGCAATTATTTCTTACAACTTTGAGAAGAAGCCAATAATTTTGTCCAGTCCATTTTTGGAGTTTAACGTGGAATGTGTCAGATTTTACTTATTATTTCTCCTTTGTTTTGTGTCATACCAATACAAGCAAAATAAAAAAAAACATGAGAATGTCTAAACATTTGTATATGCAACAATTTTCTGGGTGAAGTGGTGCATTATCTGCCAGAAATGCAGGGGTGCCAATATTTTTGGCCATTTTTGTATACATTCGTGGTTCTGCATTTCCGGTTATGGGGCGCGCATCTGTTCCTGGCTCCAGCATGTGCCGATCGCCAGTGCCCGGCGAATGATTTTATGGCTGGGACCTGCTGATTGACGGAGTGACAGGAGAGAGCTTTGTGTATGTAAAAACAAAAAACAGAGCTCTCTTCTGACAGAGCCGATTGTTTCCCTGCAAGCTGGGGAATAAAAACCGGCACATTCCTTAGTAAAAGCAGCAACTAGTACACACTTTACACATTGTTAGGCACACAAAAATGGAACCTCCGCTTTTTGGAACCCCCCCCTCTCCAGGGTCACATTTGGCACCTTTCAGGGGGGTGGGGGGTGCAGATACCAGTATAATACAGGTATTTGCACCCACTTCTGGCAATAGACTCCCATGAGAGTCACGCGCCCCCCCCCCCCCCTGCCGTCTCCTGGGAAACGCACAGGTCCCAGGAGATGGCGGGGACCAGTTAGGACGCGCAGTGCGACTCGTGCATGCGCAGTAGGGAACCGGGAAGTGAACCTGCAATGCTTCACTTCCTGATCCCCTCACTGAGGATGGCGGCGGCAGCTGCCGAGCGATTGATTGGCTTCGGCTGCTGACATCGCTGGACCCTGGGACAGGTAAGTGTCCATTTATTAAAAGTCAGCAGCTGCAGTATTTGTAGCTGCTGGCTTTTAATATTTTTTTTTTTTTTTTTTAGGTGGACTCCCTCTTTAACTTCTTTGCCCCAGATGTTAAACCCTTCCCAGCCAGTGTCATTAGTTCAGTGTATATTAACACTGATCACTGTATTAGTGTAACTGGAGATATCGGTGGCATTTAGCCAATTCCGACTAAGCGTCAGTGCAAGATTGCCTGTCATACCCTGTTTCCCCGAAAATAAGACCTAGCGTGATTGTCAGTGATGGCTGCAATATAAGCCCTACCCCCCAAATAAGCCCTACCCCGTTTCCCTGAAAATAAGCCCTACCCTGAAAATAAGACCTACAAGGACTTTAACTAGGGCTTATTTGGGGGGTAGGGCTTATATTGCAGCCATCACCGACAATCACGCTAGGTCTTATTTTCGGGGAAACAGGGTACTATCACAGTCCCGTTATAAGTTGCTGATCACCGCCATTACTAGTATTAAGGAAAACTAAATCAATTTTTTTTTTTTTTTTTTTTTTTTAATTGGTTATGTTTTATAGCAAAACGTAACCCAAAAAAAAAATATATGTGTTTATAGCGCAAACCATAAAAACCCAGTGGTAATAAAATACCACCAAAAGAAAGCTCTGTGGGGGAAAAAAATTATTTACATTTTTGTTACAGCATTGCATGTCCACGCAATTACCAGTTAAAGTAGAGCAGTGCCAAATAGCAAAAAATGACCTGGTCATGAAAGGGGTTAAATCTTCAGGAGGGCAAGTGGTTAATCTACCCAGGGTAACTGTTTACTGTGGGTCTATTTGTCCAGTCATGTGACATAATGGGTACTCTTCTTTCAGTAGTGGGTGGTCCAGAATACTGCAGTGAAATGTGAGCACCATTCTCTGCAGCTTCTATTGAGTCTAGGCTGGCAGAATGATGTACCCCTTGGGGTTGAATCCATAATGTCCTGAGCTCACATGACGTGAGTTGAGTGATGCTGGATGTCATCCAGCTTGGAAGAGGACCTGTGCTGGAGTACAGACTGATGAGTTTGCATGAACATCACCAGTGAGAAGAGAATTGTATCAAAGCTACTTTTTAATTGTTAGCTGGGCAATGCATTTTAAAAACAATAGTGGAGTTGGTTTCTAACGTGGAACTTCACTCTCTCAATCAACATTGATTTAATCCTCATGCTGTTAGCATTAGTATGTAGATATGAAAGTCTATCGTATTTGCTTGTTTTAAAGGTGTGTTTTTTTTTTTTTTTTTTTTTTTTTTTTTTAACTACATTTCTTTAGCTACTTCCGTGTTTCTTGCCTAGGCAAATTATGTCCAACATCCCAGGAGTCTTCGAGGGGGGAGGAAGAGGAGGAGGGATTTTCTCAGCTAAGCAAACTCTACTGCATGCATGCCTGCGCTAAGGGCAGATAGATTTCAGGAAGTAAATGCTACATGAATCGTGCCCTTGCTCAAGATGGCCATGGTTAGAAATGCTAGGGGCTTGTTTTTCAAAGCGGTTTCTCAACAAATTAAAGTATGGAGACATAGATGGATGTTTGCCTTAAATATTAAAGATGAATGAAATGTTGTTGTTGGTTTGTGGTGTCAGTGGAAATCCGCTTTAATACCCATTCTTGCAAAGTTAATCTATCCTAGACATGTCAAACTTCAATTTAATGGCATACAAAATTAGGATAGGGTAACCAAATGAGGGACCAGATCCATTTCTATGAGAACATGTATAAAACTGCAACAGGTTATAGTTAGGGATTATCACACCTATGATTAACTGCTTCCTGCCTGTGCCATTGTAAAATGATGGACGGGCGGGAACCCTATTGTTCTGGGAGGACATCATATGATGTCTTCCTGAGAACATGCCTCACGCGGCTGCTCTGGTGCGATCTGTCACCTGCTGCGTCCACCGGACACAACGGATGACCGGTCACTATAACGGTCTGCTTCCAGTGTCATGTGATCGCTGTGACCAATCACAGCAGACCCTTTTGACAGTTGTAAACAATGAATGGCTTCCTTTCATGGCATTCATTGTATACAATTGTGTTTGCTAGCTGTGATTGGTCAGTGATCACATGGTACAAACAGGGCCAATCACAGCCCATTTGTACCATGTGATTAGCTGTGACCGATCACAGCTAATCACAACAATAGACAGTGTCTACACACTGTCATTCAATAAAAATATTTGCTTATAGCAGTGAAATTCACTGCTACAAGCAAACCTAGTAAGTAAAAAAAACAAACAAAAAAAAAAACGATCAACTCCCCTGAGTGGTACAGTGTTACTATGGTAACACTGTATTGCTCTGGTCACAGTATGTTAAAAAAAGTAAAAGGAAACATATTTTAGAAAGTTTTATAGTTATATGATGACGCTGTACTGCACTGGTGACCATATGTTAAATGTATTTTTCTTCATTTTCCAAAAAAGTGACAAAATACTACAACTTCAAAAAATGCGACATCCCTCTTACTAATTACCTCAGACTGTCTGTCTACTTTCGAAAAAGGAGTCGTTTGGAGGAGGGGGTATTTGTACTGTCCTGGTGTTTTCATGCCGCAAGCAATGAGATTTTCAGATATATACCATAGTTTGTGGGCTCTAAAACTTTCCTACAGGCTAAATAATATACACTGATTTGGGTTCTTTTCACCGAAGAAATGTAGCAGAATACAATTTGGCCTAAATTTCGAAAGAAAAATTATTTATTTGCAAAATTTTATAATCAAAATTAGGAAAACGCCCACGTTTTTGGCCTTTGTTTTGTTTAGCAAAAAATAAAAAACCCAGTGGTGATTAAATACCACCAAAAGAAAACTTTGTGTGAACAAATGAAAAAATGTAATATGGGTACAGTGTTGCATGATCAATTGTCATTCAAAGTGCGACAGAGCTGAAAGCTGAAAATTGGCCTGGGCAGGAAAGGGGTGAAAGTGCCCTGTATTGAAGTGGTTAAAGCTGTGTTATTGGTGGGTGTTTGTATGCCTTTTTTTTTTTTTTTTTTTTTTTTTTTTTTTTTAATTAAATTGTTAAAAATTTGTTTGTTCCTTTTTAAAAAAGAAAAGTTGACAAACTGTAAAATAATGAATGGAAATTGCATTATAGAAAAGACTTGAACCTCATTCAGTTTAAAAACCGTTTTTATTGACTTCTCTGTACATTTAAGAGTTTAGTGTTTAGTGATGGCAAGAAGGCATTTTTGTGTTTGGCTTTTAGAGAGCCTGGATGGCGCAGTCTGACCCAAGATCTCGGTCCCTGGTGGAAGATTTTGTCCAGTACAAGCTGTGTCAGCGGGGTTTGCTTCAAGAGCCAGTTGGACCTCCATCCTGTGGTCTACATTCAGCTATGCGTGCTGCAGGTGATGAGTTTGAAGAACGTTTCCGACAGGCATTCAGTGAAATATCCACACAGATACACGTAACCCCAGGCACAGCTTATGCACATTTTGCGGAGGTGGCAGGTGGTCTTTTCCAAGGTGGGGTTAACTGGGGTCGCGTGGTGGCCTTCTTTGTGTTTGGAGCGGCACTTTGTGCAGAATGCGTCAACCTTGAGATGGCTCCCCTTCTACCACGGATTCAAGACTGGATGGTGACCTTTTTGGAGACCAACTTGAGAGACTGGATGCAGAGCAATGGGGGATGGGTGAGAAATGGCAACTTTACTTTTTAATGCACATTTGACTATATATCTTAGTTTATTACTGACTGGACTGTGCACCTCAATGGATAATTTTCTTTGTTAAATATATTCTGTCACTCTGAGGCGTGGTTCACGCTAGTGCGATGCGAGAACCCTGCGAATCCAGTGCGGGTTCCCGCATCGCACCTGAGTCGCACCGCGGTTCAGACTGAGATCTGCGAACCGCTGCGGGTGTCAATGTAAAGTTAACGACACCCCCCCAGATCTTATCGCAATGCAAACTGTGAAATGGTGCAGGAATCGGATCGCAATTCTAGTGCAGACCAAAAAACACTTTTTGGTGCGAATGCGATTTCAGCCATACAGTCTGTATGGCTGAAATTGCATCGCACAGACATTGCATGTGATCTGCACAGCAATGCGCTGCGAATTACATGCGATGTCTGGCATCACACTAGTGTGAACCGGGCTTAAAAAAGCCAGAAGCTGTTGATAGATATGAAGGGCAGGTACCCACAAATGGTAGGACACACCTGAAGCAGCTTTCAGTACCTCTTGCTTTGTCCAAATGCTTTGCTCTTCAGACAGGCAAAAGCAAATGTTGGAGCTTGTCTGGTCTTGCCTATCCCACACATTCCTATTGCCCCCTCATTGTGATAGGCTGCTTTGCTGACCGATAGTAATGGGCGGGCAAGCACTCTTAGAGTGCTTTCACACTGAAAGCACCTGGGCGTCGGCGGTAAAGCGGCGCTATTTTTAACGCCACTTTATCGTCGTTTTAGCGGTGCTATTCGGGCGCTAGCAGGTGGTTTTCATCCCAGCTAGCAGCCGAAAAAAGGTTAAATCTGCCCGCAAAATGGCGCTTTGCCGGCGGTATGGCGGTGCTGCCCCATTGTTTTCAATGTTGAGGAGCGGTGTATACACCGCTGCAAAGAAGCTGCTGGCAGAACTTTTTGTGACGCCCCTGCCAGCGCAGAGCCCCAGTGTGAAATCACTAGGGCTTTCACACTGGGTTTGCAGCTGAGGCTTTTTTCAGGCGCTATTTTTAGAGCTGTAGCACCTGGAAAAACTCCTCCAGTGTGAAAGGGGTCTAAAGAAGTACTGAATCATTATATTGTCACAACTATCTTTCATTCAGGTGAAGCAGGTGTTGAAGTGAATCTGCTATAGGTAGGTACAGTTACCTCTGGGTGTGTAAACATAACTATCAGTAGTTTTTGCTACTATAAATGAGTCTTTAAGGTGATTTTGCAATAATAGCACAAATGTATTTACAATATCAAATTGAATATAGATAAATAGCTTATGGAATACTTATACATTTAAAGAGTTACAGGCAACACATGTACATATTTCCAAAATACCTGACGCAAGCCAACCCATAGCAGGAGTTATGGGTCTTTTTAAATGAGGTGATTTGTATGTTAATAGTAGGCACTTCAGATGCCTGCATGCTGAATTCATTTTTCTTTTAGGCTGCTCTGAAACCCCAGAAAAGCAGAGTGTTCTGATATGCAAATAGCAGCAATCTCCTGGGGTTGTCAGCTCTGACCTACACATGCTTTTCATTGTGCCATTAAAGTGATATTAAAAAAGCAAGCATGTTTACAATGGTTTTGCACAGAACATTCCCAATCCTCTTCTTCTTGGTTCCCCTGCCGGCACTCCTGGCTCCCCCCCCCCCTTTACCAGTGCCCCTAATAGCAAGCCGCTTGCTGTGGGGGCACTGGTCCATGCTCGCTCCTGATCCTGGCTCTATGCATCTATAAGACATTGAGCTGCGGCTTTTGCCCCCCCTCTCTTCATTGGCTCACTAGCTGTGATTGACAGCAGTGGGAGCCAATGAGGAGAGCGAGACCCGGGACAGTCGGGGCTCCCGTGCACATTGCTGGATCAAGATGGGGCTCGGGTGAGTATTAGGGGGGCTGTGGGGGGAGCTGCACACAATGTAAAAAGCCTTCAGACTTTACACCCACTTTAAAGCTGGACTCCACTCTAGTCGTTGCCCCCTCCCCTCCACTAGAACCTCTCTCCAAAATACATTTTGGGGGGGAATATAAGGACCCGTACATTAAAGTGTTATTAAAACCTCCATTTAAAAAAGACAAACAGTAGCGTACATATGCACTTACTGTGCATGCCTTCTGGTTTCTTTTTATCATCTATATAATTTACATTTCAAATTTCCTGAATCCCTTTTTCCATATTTTGGGTGACTCCTTTCCCATGCAGGGTACCCTGGAGCCACCCTTACAGGTGTGCTTCATCTTGTCTGCCTGGGGTGAGGACACTACATGTACAGGAAGCTTGAAACACCATGCTTCTCCCCAGCCTTAAACACATGTTGCTTATTCTCTAGCTCCTCCTCCAGTAAGCTCTGTCATTCACAGACAGAAATCATTCTCTATAGGAGGAGCTGCAGAATACCCCAGCAACTCCTCCAGAGATTGATTGGCAGATTGGGTGGTGACTTCAGCTGAAGGTCATTGCTGGTCACATATGCACAGTGTGTTATTGGTGCAAAGGGGCTTTTGGTGATATTTACAGTGTGTGCCCTTCCTCTGGACTATTGATTCAGTGTTTCTTTATGGGCGTAAGAAGTTACTGGTGATGTATTTTTAGACCCCTTTCACACTGAGGCAGTTTTCAGGCGTATTAGCGCTAAAAATAGCGCTCATTGAAATGAATGGGCAGCGCCTTAAAAGTGCTTCGAAATCGCAGCAAAACTGGTCTTTTTTGGAGGTCACTTTGTCACATGACCTTAAAAAGGGGACCCGCTTGCGCCCGAAAAGTGCACAGCAAAAACGACCGGTGCTTTAGCGGCTGTTTTAGCAGCACTTCAGTGTGAAAGGGGTCTTAAACTCGTACATGTATGCAGGATGGACAGGAATACTTTAAAACACTTTTTTTTGTTTTTTAAGCAGAGTTCCATCCATTTAAAAGTCATCAGCTACAAAATGTGTAGCTGCTGACTTTTTTTAAAAACCGACTCACCTGTCCCGCGGTCGAGCGATGCGGGCGTACGAAACCCCGCTCCTCTCCCCCTCTTCTCTGCTGCACTGGCATTGTAACTGTGGGCGCCTGGCTGTGGCTTCACAGCCCAGCGCATGCCGTGCGTTGTGCATGGCCGGGTAATCTTCTGGGACCTGTGACGTATCGCAGAAGATTGCAGAGAGGGAGAAGAGGTGAACTTCCTTCCGGCGCCAGGGGAGGAAGTGGGAGTTGGGTGCCTGTCAAAACTGGGTACCATTTCTCCCCCCCCCCCCCCCCCCCCCTTCAAAAAAATGACATGCCAAATGTGGCATGTCAGGTGGTCACCAGTAATTAAAGCGGAAATTTAATTTTTGGGTTGAAGTCTGCTTTAATGCTACTTTAAACCCTGGTCTCTTTCATCCAGACACATCCATCATCAGCATAGAGCTGTTCTCTGCAGCATTTCATTTGAGCCCAGGCTTCGTGATGATGCACCACAAGAGGGTGCGTCATTGATATTGCCCACAGAAGGGGGTAGAGGGTATTGGGGTTGGTATTAAAAAAAAAAATAAAAATAAGAGTTGGACTTGTCACATGTACTCAGGTTTTCTTTAAGATGATGCAGGTGTGCAATAACTGGCCTGTTGGCGATGTTGTGACACTCCAACCATGTTACTGTATGTCTTTCTTTCTCAGAATGGGTTCCTGGCTCTGTATGGCGATGGTGCTATAGAAGAAGCAAGAAGACAGCGTGAAGGAAACTGGGCTTCTCTGAAAACAGTACTGACTGGGGCAGTGGCTCTTGGGGCTCTTATGACTGTAGGAGCTCTGTTTGCCAGCAAATGACACATAAAGCAACAGACACCAAATGTCCTCTGCAAGCAGTGTGCTTTATCCATGCACAACAAGAAGTGTGTTTGTAGATGAGTGCCATCGTTAAAGAGTATGTGACGGTTCTTGCCTGTGTGCTCTATGTATGTTTCTTTGTTTTTAATATGATGTTTTTGCAGCATAAGAGTGTGTATTTTATGTGTCCGATTGCATTAAAGTATACAGGTATTGTTTGTATGCTGGTTTTTTGAGTGTGATCATGCATGTCTGCATTCCAGTGTTTTTCTGTGCATGTGTATCCAATATGTCTTGCTCTGTGTGGATGTAATGTCTGTATGGCTCCATTATATGATGCTTTTGTGTATGGAAGAGAGAACTGTATTGCTTTGTATGCATTTGTGTCTGTAAGCAGTGCTGGTATTTATTGCTTCTCCTTGCTGCTGGTGATTTAGTCTAATGAATTTGTAGTTGGAGGGAGCTTCTTTCTCTCTACCAGATTCTTTTATTCTGTGCATTTGAGGGTAGTAAACGGGCATGAGTAGAGCTAATGGTCTCAAATCAATAATTTAACCCTTTTGCTGCCACCAATGCTGGCATATAAACAGACTCCTGACTGCTAAATCAGTCAGGTGTTTGTTTATATTTTTGCCAGGCTGCTGGCTTTCTAATAGAATTGACCCTGGCAGCTGTAAAGCCACCCATCACTTCTACATCTGTTCACTGACCTCCCCTGTGAAGAATCACCCCAGAAGTGCTCCGCTCTGCTCACTTCCAGGTTCAGAACTGTAAATCTCTGGCCAGGGAAGAAGCTGATGAAGCCAACTGTGTTGGCTTCAAATGAGTACAGAGGTCACATTGGAGGTCTAATAAACCTCTGATGTACCCTTAAAGAGAACCTGAAACCTGTACCTATACTATCATTTTGAAGGCTTATCAGCCTCCTTGTGATAGAAATTAGGTTTAAAAAAAATACAATTTAATTGAAAATATTTAAAAACCGCCCAGCTTATTGGGTGCCATGCCTACAAAAATGAAAATTGTGCCACACATATTGGGTATCGCTGTGTGCTCTGGAGTGAGACAGTTGTCTATAGAGTGTTTACGATCTATGGACAATTGTTGGTATTGTAGTTTTTTTTTTGCTGTTTCACAGGCATACAGAGTTTTAAGGCTAGCTAAACAAACTGGGTGTTTTGTGTGCACTAAAATACATTTTGAGTGTATATTTTTATTGAAAATATAGATTTAAAAAAAAAAGTTGCGTAATTTTATTACATCAAAAATTGCAGCTGCTACCAATTTAATCAATTGAGTCCCTGCTTTCAGGTAATATTTTAGGGGTTTAAGTAACCTTTAGCCCTAAGGGCACTTTCACACTGGGGCGGGCGTCTGCGATAAAGCGCTGTTATTTTTAGTGACGCTTTACCTTCGTATTTCAGCCGCTACTGGGGCGCTTTTAACCCCCGCTAATGGCCGAAAAAGGGTTAAAAGCGCCGGCGTGGTGGTGCTGCCCATTGATTTCAATGGAAAGGGGCGCTTTAGGAGCGGTGTATACACCACACCTACAGCGCCTAAAGATGCTGCTTGCAGGACTTTTGGGCGTCCTGCCAGCGCACCGATCCAGTGTGGAAGGCTGAGGCCTTTCACACTGGAGTGAGAGGAGAGGCGCTTTGCAGGTGCTATTTTTAACGCTATAGCGCCTGTAAAGCGCCTCAGTGTGAAAGTAGCCTAAAATATGCATTTTAATGTGTGCAAGAAAAAAAAAAAAGCTCTCGTAGTGAAAGGGTTAAAGGAGGGGGTCTCAAACTGGCGGCCCTCTAGCTGTTGCGAAACTACGAGTCCCATGAGGCATTCCCAAGGAATGATGGGACTTGTAATTTCGCAACAGCTGGAGGGCCGCCAGTTTGAGACCCCTGGGTTAAAGAATAGAAAATACAGTACTGTTGCATTTAACTGAAATGTCTTTGTCAGCCATCTGCAGATGCTGTTCTCCAAATATAACTGCACAGTCTCTAGTTTTAGTTCTGATAACTAGATGTTATGCTGTCTCAGTACTCCCTGCAATTTGGCATAAGTTGCCTGATAACACAGCCCTTGGCTATCACCTAGTGCAGTAGTTCTCAACCCTGTCCTCAAGTACCCCCAACAGGACATGTTTTCAGGTTTTCCTTTATCTTGCACAAGTACTTTAAATCCGAGTCAATGGCTTGGTATTTAGGACAGCTATTTTATCTAAGAGAAATTCCCAAAACATGGCCTGTTGGGGGTACTTGAGGACAGGGGTTGAGAACCACTGACCTAGTGCAATTGTCCTCCACCCCGCCTAAAGTAAGCAACAGATATGAACTGGCTTCCTCTTGATACCTGTATATCAAGGCAGGCCTGAGAGGAGGAGGCTCCTGCACTAACTACGGTCTCACACAAGTTGATATTGGCTTTCCTGTACGGAGAACACTGTTTCAGAGGAGATTGGTTTAAGTGTTCATCATGCATTAAAGATTCCTTGCCCTAAGTTATTCTGGCCTCTGTTATTCCAAATGCATGGTTTCCTGCTACTTTCTTTATGTATTGAACTATAAAGATAGCTACACACAATGGTGAAATCATGTCAATTAGGGCACTTGCATCACATATTTATAGTAATAAATTCTAAAGGCAAGAATCAATTAAAACATCAAGCTGACAAACGGTCTTTGCACAAAGCACATGCTTTCCCAGGGCACCTGGATCTATCCTCACTCAGGGTTTGAATCACAGGTGCCACGTTATACTTCTTCTCCCACTGAGTGATGTTCTTTTAACTAATGCTATACCTCGTGCACCTTTCTTAGACCCCTTTTACACTGAAGGTGCTTTACAGGTGTTTTAGCGCTAAAAATAGTGCCTGTAAACTGCCTCCCCAGTGTGAAAGCCCGAGTGCTTTTACACTGGGGTGATGTGCTTGCAGGACGAGAAAAAAAAAGTCCTGCAAGCAGTGTCTTTGGGGCGGTGTATAAACCGCCCCTGCCATTGAAATCAATCAGCAGCGCTGCCAAAGCGCCTGCAAAGTGCAGCGGCGCTGCCAAAGCGCCTGCAAAGTGCAGCGGTGCTTTTCGGCTGCTTTTAACCCCTTCTTTGGGGTTAAAAGTGCCCTGCCTGCACAGCGCCACTAAAACAAGGCAGTCTTCAGTGTCAAAGGGGTCTTAAAGTGGAGCTTTACTCATAAAAACATACATTCCACACAAATAATTATGCTACCAAAAGTAGTGTGTGCTGTAAATAAACTCCAGCATTGTTCCTATTTCTTCTTGCTGGAGGCTGCCATTTTGCCCAGAGCCCCTGAGCAGAAGTAAATCCTAAAGTGGAACCAAATCCAACCCGTTGATTTAATGGTTTCAAAAAACAGTTGCATTCCTGAAATGCCAGGATTGCTAACTGTCACATTTGCTTGTGTCCTCAACTAACCTATCATATGGCTGGTGTCATAACTGATCGCATGTGCAGCACCATGGCAGTTGCAGATCAAACAGAAGCAGCTCCTGGGCTTTGTTCACATCTAGGCGTTCCAGATCGCGGACAGAATTGCCGCAAAACGCAGGACGCGCTTGCGATCCCGTTACTTTCAATAGTACCCCAATCGAGGCACGATTGTTGCCCGACAAATCGCGGTGCAATTGGGGTACCATTTGAAAGTAACAAGATCGCAAAGCGCATCCCACATTTTACTGCAATTCCGAATGCCTAGGTGGGAAAGCAACATAAAGGGTAGGCGGGTTTAATTCTGCTTTTAAGGCTGTCAGCAGTGTATTACTGGATTTTTCACAGCATAGGCCCCTTATTTTTAAAGTGGGAGTAAACTCCCTTGTATGATTTTTACCTAATAGGTAAGCCTATGATAAAGCTTACCTATTGGGTACAGTTACTGTCTCCTAAACGTGTACCGTTTAGGAGATATTTACTTTTTAGGTACAACCGCTGACGTCACCGGCACCTGCGCTCTGAAGGAACGACATACCCGTGCCGTTCCTTCAGAGCTGTGCCCTAAACAGTGCGGGCTTGGGTAATTATATAGGGGGGATACTGCTATCTGGATGTTTTTTAATGGAGAGAATAGATGAAGGTGTAAAATATTTAGGCATTAGAACCACTTTAATTTAATTTCCTGTAAAAGTATCTTCCCACGATCACTCCCTTTCTTGAATATGATTAAATTATGTTGCTGCTCCTACTTCTGTTGATCTTAAATGCAATCCCTCAACATTTTAATAGTTTTACCAATATAGTAATGGCTACAAGGACACATCATGCAATAAACCACATATTAATAAGTGATTCATTCCTGAATGCAATGTCTTTATCCACCCAACTTCACCTTATTTACTTTCAACATATAGGGGACATACAGGGGTTGATTTACTAAAACTGAAGAGTGCAAATCTGGTGCAGCTCTGCACAGAAACCAATCATGTTCCAGGTTTTATTGTCAAAGCTTAAAGTGGAACTTTGCCCATAACAACTTGATAAAAAAATAATGTTCTTTAACAACATTACAACATTAATAATTATGCTACCAAAATTAGTGTGTGCTGTAAATTGCCTCCAGCAATGCTCCTGTTTTTTTTGCTGGAGGCTGCCATTTTGATGAAGCCCAGAGCCCCTGAACAGCAGTAAATCATAAATCAGAACTAAACCCATCAATATAACAGTTTCAAAAAACTGTTACATTCCTGGAATGCCGGGCTTGCTAACTGCCACATATGCTTGTGTCCTCAACCACTGTCAAACTATCAAATAGCTGGTGTCATAACTTATTGTATGTACAGCCCCATGGCAGTTGCAGATTAAACAGAAGCAGCTTCAATGGCTGTACAGGATAGGAAACACAAACTCGGCAGACAGCATGAAGTGATCTAGCAGGACTTAAAGTGGTGTTCCGGCCGAAATTATACTTTTTAAATAAAAATACCCCTATAATATACAAGCTTAATGTATTCTAGTAAAGTCAGTCTGTAAATTAAGCTCTGTTTTGTTAGTTTATAGCAGTAGTTTGTTATTTTATAAACTTACAGATGGCCGTGGCCATCTTAAGTGTGGGCATCTGAAGCCAGACTGTATTTCTTCCTGGATCTCATCCTTGCAGATCTCGCACATGCTCAGTGCAGCACAAGCAGTGTAATAGGTTTCAGATCAGGTTTCCATAGCAACGGCAGTTTCAGAGGAAGTTGCCGCCCCATATCCTCAGTGCAGCACAAGCAGTGTAATAGGTTTCAGGTCAGGTTTCCATAGCAATGGCAGTTTCAGAGGAAGTTTCCGCCCCTTCCCAGAAGGCATTGCAAACAGGAAATGATGCGATGGGCCGCGGCCAGGGAGGAGGAAGTAAAAAATGAACACAGCAGATATACAGTAGGTGTTGAGAAAAAAAAATTAAAAATATCCAATTTGTTTACAGTGCACAGTTTAGTGAGGGATGCTGAAGAGTTGTGAAAGTGGGTGGAACTCCACTTTAATTTTTTGACTAATGTTCCACTTTAATTGAACAAGCTGATGTTAGAAGTTGATTGGCTAACATGCACAACTGCACCAGATTTTGCGCTCTCCAGTTTTAGTAAACCAGTCCCATAGTTTAAGACCCACAACAATAATTCCCCTTAGAGGGCAAGTCTGATAACGGTGGGGTTTTTTTTTTTCAGGTTTAAATTCACTCTTCACCAAATAGTCCTTTAAAGAAGAGGCATCAGGACAAGTATGACATTTGACAGGCGGCTGGGAGGCATTATGTTGCTTCCTCACCTTCTGCTTTTACCCTAAAAGCCTGCACCACTGTGCTGCAACTAAGTGCATTGCATGCGGTTATGTTGCTGTCCCATTCAGTTGAATCGGTCATGTTCAGTTTGCAGTACTGCAATGCAACAGGTGGTATAATACTTGCCAATAAGCAAACCATCCTGGCTGTAGCAGGTATGCAACCTTGTCTGGCTGCCTTTGCAGCTGGAGGGGGGGGGGGGGGGTGTAAAAAGGAGGCTCAATCGTTTGTTTTTAACACCCCCAAACGCAAGTGTAAACCTAGCCAAATAAAATACAGAGATATTGGGGGAGGCTGGAAAAAAAAGAATTTATACAAAAATTACTCATCTGTTTAGGGAGGACCCAAACAGTGAAAGCTGTGTCTGAAAAAGGCAAGCAGAGGACAAAGAACTAATTGCCAGTGTTTCCTAATAGTTCTCTGGTGATATTTCCCCCTTTCTTACTAACCATGCCTGTTCTGCACTGGCTCTGTGTAAAGGCAGCCATCTTAGTAAAGGCAGGGCTTTGCTGTCTTGTGTCAGAGCTGCCCCCTGCTGACTGGTGAGCTGAATTCTAGGGGAATAATTAAAGCCTTGTTTTTTTAAATAACAAACCTGTTTTACTTACCTGCTCTGTGCAATGTATCCCAGATCCTCCTCTTCTCGGGTCCCACACCGGTGTACCTGGCCCCTCCCTCCTGTTGGGTGCCCCCACAGCAAGCAACTTGCTGTGGGGGCAACCAAGCAGTCATGCTCCCGAGCCATGGCTCTGTGTGTCTATTCACACACGGAGCTCCGCCCCTATATCCTGATTAGTTCACTGGCTGTGATTGACAGCGCCTGCTGCTGCCAAAAGCCAATCAGGAGTGCGATTTCCCAGAGAAGCAAGGCTCTCATGGACATCGCTGATTCAAGAGGGAGCTCAGGTAAGTATTAGGTTGGGGGGGCTGCTGGACACGGAAGGTTTTTTACCTTCATGCATGAAGGTAAAAAATCTTGAGCCTTTACAGGAGCAGAAAAAAAGGTGAATGAAGCACAAATCCAGAACATAGATGAATAATGCCCTGTACACGATCGGATTTTCTGACGGATAATGTGTGCTAGGACCTTGTTGTCGGAAATTCCGACCGTGTGTAGGCTCCATCACACATTTTCCATCGGAATTTCCGACACACAAAGTTTGAGAGCAGGCTATAAAATTTTCCGACAACACAAATCTGACGCACAAAGTGCCACGCATGCTCAGAATAAATTAAGAGACGAAAGTTATTGGCTACTGCCCCGTGTATAGTCCCGACGTACGTGTTTTACGTCACCGCGTTCAGAACGATCGGATTTTCTGACAACTTTGACCGTGTGTATGGAAGACAAGTTTGAGCCAACATCCATCGGAAAAAATCCATGGATTTTGTTGTCGGAATGTCCGATCAATGTCCGACCGTGTGTACAGGGCATAAGAAGTTAGGTAATCCTTGTATGGCAGCTATCTCTCGAACAAGAACAGTGAACAGCTAATTGGTGGCATCACCAAATCACGTGAGCCTAGCAGTTACGGGACAGCAGTGCTTTAATGCCTGACGAAGGGGTCCTGCGTGACTCCGAAACGTTGCACTCTCCTTGTGTTGTGATCATGCGATAAATTTACATGTTTGGACGCTATCTACGCTGTTCCATGGTGTGCTGGCAAATATTTTCATTGTGACTTGAACCAGTATCCAGCTGGTTGTTGCTGCAGCACCCATACCTGTGAGCTCATCCAGGAATGTGTGCAATGGGAATATGAAGTATTTCTTTAATGCACTGCAGAGACACGATTATGAGACTCAAAACAAAGGAACTGCACAGCTATTTCAGGAAGAATTCAAGATGGTAAATATATTTTAGGGTACAGTTTAGGCAAAGTTAGCATTTTTAGATGTCCGCTGTAACATAGGATATCTTTGTTTTAAGTTCAGGTGCGCTTTATCTCTACCCTGTTACACAATTGTTAATATTTCTATACATGGCACTTGTAAGACATGGGGGTTGATTTAATAAAAGCAATTGGACTGATCGCTTTGCAGGGGATGTTCCTCAGAGTTTAGTGCATGGGATAAAGCTCAGGATACTTCAGTCTAGAGATAAGCGATCAGTTTGAACCAGGCATAAGTTTGGCCTGAACTTCGCCTCTTCGACAAACATCCGAATTTGCGGGTAGCTCGGCAGGATGTTCGCCCGTCGAGCACCTCACAATGCACTTTGTGCTTCACTGTGCATTCTAAGGCCCCAATTGGATGAAGCCTTGGACCTGACCGCTGTTCAGGTCCAAGGCTTCGCCAATTAACACTGTCAGAGCCCTGATTGGACAAAGTGATGATTTTTTTCTCCAATCACAGCATAGTCCCACCCCACACTATAAAAGCTAAGTTCCCATAGCCTTGTAGTGTGTTGGAGTGCAGAGAGAGCAGGGCTAGTTTTGCTACTAGCAGTTAATGTGTTCACTTATTGTGACTCCTGAGGGCAGAGTGTTAGTTTATTGTTAGTATAGTGTGTGAGAATTGTGTTTAGTGTAGTGCAGTGCAGTGTTTATTACGGCTTTACATAACATTTGACTGAGTGTAGTGTTACAGTAGTATAGTGTGAGAGAATGGTGTGTCAGTGTAGTGCATTAGTGTACAGCAGTGTTTAACACATCATTACATAACATTTAGTGCTGTATACTGTGGTGCTGTATACCCTTTTTTTTTTTTTTTTGCTGGGTTTTTTTTGGTCCCCTGCCTGCCCCCTTTGTTTAAAATTGTCAGCCTGCAGTTTTTCTGACTGCGACGTTGTGTTCTGCCTTTTTAATTTTTTTTTTAGTTTTTTCATTTCTGTCAGTGTCCAGTACTCAATTTAAAGTGCATCCAATTACACATTTCCCAGTATCTATAAGATCTGGGTAATGGGCACCCCACCATGTCTGGGAAACCAGCAAGAAGAGGCAGATGTTCCCATGCCACTACGAGGGGGCCAGCAGCGTCTGTGTCCACAGGCAAAGGTGGATGTGGTCTGTCCTCAGGCAGGGCACCTTTGTCTCTGTTTAGTGATGTTGCCCGTGCTATCCAGCCACAGCATGTAGAGGAGGTGGTTAACTGGCTTACTAAACCTTCCTCATCCTCTATGAACCTTCAAGCTTGCACTAGTGCGCAGTCCACCACAGCTGCCAGAGCGGCTTATTCTGCCTCCTTGTCCACAGCTACTCCAGCCATAGCCCCAGCATCATGCATGGGGGAGTCAGCTGAATTATTTGAACACGGCGTCAGCCACTTGCTGCTTCAGGATGCACAGACATTACAGTACTTGATTTAGATGCTGGTTTTGAGGTAGAGGAATGGACTATCGTGAGCCAAAAGAGAGGGGAGAACACTGATAAATAACAAATTAGCAGTCATGTTCCCCCAGCCAGAGAGTATTGCCAAGTTGGCTCCAGTGTTGATGAGGATAGAGGGGATGCTGATGATGAGGTCCCTGGCATGACTTGCGTGGAGGATAGAGCACAGGAGTAAAGTGAGGGGGAGAAACAATCCCAGTGAGGCCAGATGTCCTCCAGAGGCAGGCATCCTGGAAGAGTAGAGAGCAGCCACCCTATGCCATCAGATTGTGGAGCTGTTATCTCCCGGCCCACTTTCCAGAGCTCAGCTGTGTGGGCCTTTTTCAGCACATGTGCAGCTGATCGCACTGTTGCAATTTGCAATCTCTGCCACAAGCAGGGCAAAAACACCAGCCATTTGGGTACCACATGCTTATCAAGGCATTTAACCTCTTACCACTCAGCCGGTTGGCAAGAGCACCTGAAAGCTATACACAAGTAACCAAATTCTTCTCCTCCCCACCTCTGATATGTAACCCAGCTATATCCCATCATCTCTCAGCCTTCACTGAAAGGGATGATGGTATAATAAAGGGTGTCACAGGTCCTTGCAACATGTCTGCCAGCAGCACACCACCAGCTGTAGAGTATAGCAGGCAATTTTCTCTGCCCCAGCTGCTGCAGCGCAGAAAAAAAATACTCCCTGTAACCCACATGCCTAGCGTGTAAATTCCAGCTTGTCAAAATTGCTGGCTTTACAACTCCTGCCTTTCCATCTGGTGGATTCTGCCCCCTTCCATGAATTTGCAAAATGTGCTGTACTACACTGGCAGGTTCCCAGTCACTATTTCTTTGCACGTAAGGCCATTCCATCTCTGTACCATCATGTAGAAGGTAATGTTTTGGCATTGTTGGAGAATGCAGTCAACCGCAAGGTCCACCATACTGCTGACAGCAAGCATGGTCAGGGATGATATATCTTGTTCACTGCACACTGGGTAACTCTGCTTGCAACTAGGAAGGATGCAGGACAGGGCTCAGTACTGGAGCTTGTTTTGCCGTCACATCTCTATACAGCTGGTGGTGATGATGCGAAACTTGTCAGCTCCACCTCCATACTCTCCTCTGTTGGATTATCCTATGAACCACCAGTACTTCCTAAGCATTCAAGGGGCCATTCAACAAATCAGGTTAAAAGATGTCATGCGGTGCTTTAGCTGGTCTGTCTACGAGACAGGCCCAGAGGTGCCTCCTGTTGCCACGTAACATTGAGCCAGGAATGGTGGTGTGCAATAATGGCACTAACCTTCTGTCTGCCCTTCAACAGGGTAAGTTGACACATGGGCCATGCCTGTCACATTCTCAATTTGGTCATACAGTGTTTCTTAAACAGGTACCCAGGTTTGCAAGATTTTTAAGGCAGGCCAGAAGAGTCTGTAGCCATTTCAGGTGGTCATACCCAGCCAGTGTTCGGTTGGCTGAAATTCAGCGAGAATTCCACCTGCCCATAAACCTCCTGATTTGTGACATACCCACCAGGTGGAACTCAACTTTGGCACTGCTGCAGCAGCTGCACATGCAACAGAGGGCCATCAACAAGTACCTGTGTGAGTGCCACAAGGACAGGCTCAGGGCACCTCAGCTTTTTTTCCCCATGCCAATGGCTGCTGATAAAGGATGCATACACTGTACTGTCACCATTTGAGGAGGCAACAAGGATGGTGAGCCGTAACAATGCATGTATCAGTGACACAATCCCTCTTGTGTTCCTGCTGGAACAGACTCTGCATGGCATTATGGACAGGGCACTCGAGGCAGGACTTCCTTTCCTCTCAAGGCCCGCTTTATGCATATACCATTCTTGCGATGCCACGGAACACAGAGGAGAGGGAGGAGGAAGATTGTGGCAGTTTTGGAGGCGAGGAAGACATATGTGAAACCTTAAGAGATGGTTTTCAGTCCCCAGAAACCTTGGGAGTAGTACGTGGCTGGGAGGAGGCAGTTCCAGATACTGTAATCCTCAGTGACCTTGACCGGCTGACATTTGTAAAAATTAATCAGTCCTGGATTAGCAGCTATCAATCCCCTGATGTTGATGTCGCTGATTAAGTGTTATTGGGATCACAAGACTGTCTAGGCTGCCTACCTTTCTGGGTGTTGATTTTACCTTGAAATCATTTTTTGGTATAGGTTTCATAGGCACAATTAACACCCAAGGACCAATTTTTCCACACCTTTTTGACAGGTGCATTACATTTTTTACAGCAAGGCTAATTCTTGCTTTCATCAAGACTACCTCTAGAAGGTTACGGGGTGAGGGTACCAACAACACCCAAAGACCAATTTTTCCGCAACTGTTTGACAGGGGTGTCAAATTTCAGTTTTTTTTTTCAGCAAGGCCAATTCTTGCTTTCATCAAGAATACCTCTAGAACAGTGGTTCTCAACTCCTGTCCTCAGTTTAAGTATTAACTTGGGGATATGCAGACTAGAATACTGCAATCACTGAGCAGCAAATGATATCACCTGTGATGTATTTCAGTTATCTTGCAAATCTGGCCTGTTAGTGGGTCCTGAGGACAGGGGTTGAGAACTACTGCTCTAGAAGGTTACATGGTGAAGGCACCAACAACAACCAAAGATCAATTTTTCGGCACCTGTTACTTCTATCCAAAGTCTGCGAAAAAGACACCAGACTTTATCTAAATAAAACTGTTAATCTTGGTCTGAGTGTACTATAGTTTGGCTTCTTCACATAAGGCTTGCTCACTATGGTGCAAAACTTTATTATTTCCATCCAAATTCTGCCAAAGAGACACCAGAATTTATCCTAAAAATCTCTAATCCTTGTTCCGAGTGAACTAAATTGTGGCCCCAAGCCGTTGCTTATTAAATAAAGAAAGCTTGCAGGAAAAATCAATTTAAATGTCATATTTTATTTATTTATTTTTTAGAAACGTCAGTTTTCCTGCAGCAGGGTTTATACATGGTACAAATGCGCCACTTTACAAGCAGACTAAGGGGACACCTCCCCCAGGCACTATTCTTAACTACTTCCCACCCGGCCACTGCACATAAACGGCTGGGTGGTCCTTTCGTCGTTCTGAGTGGACGTTCAGGAAAGTCCCTCAGAACGAGTGCTCGCAGCCCACGAGGCACGCTGCGGCTCGATCCTGTGATCATTCTGATCACAGGATCCAGCTGAGCAGAGATCGGGATATGAGCGCTGTGATTGGCCCTCCCGGTCACCTGACGGCTGTGTCCAATCACAGCCATCACAATGTAAACAGAGACGCGTGTCTCTGTGACAGCTTTCCCCGCCGAGCTCAGTGCAGGGGGGGGGGAGAGGGGGAATCTGCAGATCTGTGACAGCTCTCTGTGTGAGGATGATTTTACACAGAGAGCTGTGTTACAGATCACCCCACAAAGTACACCAAGCACCACTGATATACCCCTGTCCCTATACATATTTCAGTGTCCCAAAAAAAAAATGTGTCTGTCCCCCATCACTGCAAACACCAAATAAACACTGATTTGGGTTATTTTTACCAAAGAAATGTAGCAGCATCATTTTTGGTCAAAATTTATCAAGAGAAATTACTTATTTGCGAAATTTTATAACAGAAACTAAGAAAAATGCATTTTTTTTTTTTTTTTGGAAAATTTTTGCTCTTTTTTTATTTGTAGCGTAAAAATAAAAACCCCAGCGGTGATTAAATACCACCAAAAAAAAGCTCTATTTGTGTGAAAAAAATTATAAAAATTTCATTTGGGTACAGTGTTACATGACCGCACAATTGTCATTTAAAGTGTCACAGCGCTAAAAGCTTAAAATTGGTCGGGGAAGGAGGGGGTGAAAGTGCCCGGTATTGAAGTGGTTAAAGGAGTATTTTTATTGTTTCACTTTAAGCATCATTAAAATCACTGCTCCTTTTAAAACAATCTTTTTTAAAAGTATGTTTTGCATTGGTACATGTCCCCCAGGGCATTACCCGGGCCCCCATAACCTTTTTATGGCCAATAACTTGCATATAAGCCTTCAAAATGGGGACCTTTGATTTTTCCTGTCCGGGTCCCATAGAATTCAATGGGTTAGCTGTTCGTGTCCAAGCTTTTGCGATGTTCGAGAGTTGTGGTGTGAAAAAATCAGGGTGTCATTCGGCCCATCTTTACTACAGTCCTGTGCTAGGAAAAATAGTATTTTTTTTGTGATTGGGCATTCTTTGCAAAGTGATATATTCACTAAGCTCTGGGAAACATTCCCTTGCAAAGTAAACAGCATATTTGCCCCCCCCCCCCCATGGTATTGCATTTATCAAATGTGACTCCTTTTATAAAAGAGGGAGCAACCCAGGAATAAACTGCAATCAGATCTGAAGAAGGCCACCCAAGCTTACAAGGCCAACCCCACTCCCAACGCATCTTCAACTAGATCAACTCAAAACAGAGTTAACCTATGTCACAGACATAGCAGAGAGACAGCTGCATAGGATGAAACAAACATTTTACATACATAGCAACAAACCTGGCACTGTTGGCTAAACAACCAAAGCTCATAGCTCTTAGAACTAGGCACCATGTACTTACTAGTAATCCAAGCAACGTCTTAAGCGGAATTCTTCCGAGATATCTGTCTCCCGACCATCTCTTAACAAAACCATCACTCTCTAAATGCTGATATTATAGCTGAGAAACACTGCCTGGCAATCAAAAGTCTCAAATCATGCAAAAGACTAGGCCCTGATGGCTATATTTTCTTTGACATCCTGGTCCAACACTTAATATCGGCCTTTAATTATCTTAAGAAAGATGACTCTTTTCCCCAAAATCCTTACGGTTAACATTGTCATGATTCCCAAACCAACTGCCAACCCTAATGCCGCGTACACACGAGCGGACATTACGGCGGACTTTGCCCGGCGGACTGGATTTCGTCGGACAATTCGATGTGTGTGGGCTCCAGCGGACTTTGTTTTCTCAAAAGTTCGACGGAATTAGATTTGAAACTTGTTTTAAATTTATCCGTTGAAATCGAGTCCGGTCGAAAAGTCCGCCGTCTGTATGCTAGTTCGACGGACAAAAAGCCACGCTAGGGCAGCTATTGGCTACTGGCTATGAACTTCCTTGTTTTAGTCCGGTCGTACGTCATCACGTACGAATTCGACGGACTTTGGTGGATTGTGTGTAGGCAAGTCCGTTCATTCACAAAGTCCGTCGGAAAGTACGTCGAAAAGTCCGCCGGGCAAAGTCCGCCGTAATGTCCGCTCGTGTGTACGCGGCATAATTCTTGGTCTAGCCATAGGCCAATATCACTTTTGAACATGGATTTAATCACTTCAGCCCCGGAAGGATTTACCCCCTTCCTGACCAGAGCACTTTTTACAATTTGGCACTGCGTCGTTTTAACTGCTAATTGCGCGGTCATGCAATGCTGTACCCAAACGAAATTTGCGTCCTTTTCTTCCCACAAATAGAGCTTTCTTTTGATGGTATTTGATCACCACTGCGGTTTTTTTTTTTTGCGCTATAAATGGAAAAAGACCGAAAATTTTGAAAAAAAATGATATTTTCTACTTTTTGTTATAAAAAAAATCCAAGAAACTCAATTTTAGTTATACATTTAGGCCAAAATGTATTCGGCCAAATGTCTTTGGTAAAAAAAAAATGTCAATAAGCGTATATTTATTGGTTTGCGAAAAAGTTATAGCGTCTACAAACTAGGGTACATTTTCTGGAATTTACACAGCTTTTAGTTTATGACTGCCTATGTCATTTCGTGAGGTGCTAAAATGGCAGGGCAGTACAAAACCCCCCCAAATGACCCCATTTTGGAAAGTAGACACCCCAAGGAAATTGCTGAGAGGCATGTTGAGCCCATTTAATATTCATTTTTTTTTGTCCCAAGTGATTGAATAATGACAAAAAAAAAAAAAAATTACAAAAAGTTGTCACTAAATGATATATTGCTCATACAGGCCATGGGCATATATGGAATTGCACCCTAAAATACATTTAGCTGCGTCTCCTGAGTATGGGGATACCACATGTGTGGGTCTTTTTGGGAGCCTAGCCGCGTACGGGGCCCCGAAAACCAAGCACCGCCTTCAGGATTCCTAAGGGCGTAAATTTTTGATTTCACTCCTCACTACCTATCACAGTTTTGAAGGCCATAAAATGCCCAGATGGCACAACCCCCCCCCCCCAAATTACCCCATTTTGGATAGTAGATACCCCAAGCTATTTGCTGAGAGGCATGTTGAGTCCATGGAATATATTATATTTTGACACAAGTTGCAGGAAAATGACAAACTTTTTTTTTTTTTGCACAAAGTTGTCACTAAATGATCTATTGCTCAAACATGCCATGGGCATATGTGGAATTACACCCCAAAATACATTCTGCTGCTGCTCTTGAGTATGGGGATACCACATGTGTGGGACTTTTGGGAGCCTAGCTACATACGGGGACCCGAAAACCAATCACCGCCTTCAGGATTTCTAAGGGCGTAAATTTTTGATTCACTCCTCACTACCTATCACAGTTTCGAAGGCCATAAAATGCCAAGATAGCACAACCCCCCCCCAAATGACCCCATTTAGGAAAGTAGACACCCCAAGCTATTTGCTGAGAGGCTTTTGAAAATGAAGAAAGACAAGAAAAACATTTTTTTTTCTTTTTTCAATTTTAAAAACTTTGTGACAAAAAGTGAGGTCTGCAAAGTACTCAAAAATATTCCATGGACTCGACATGCCTCTCAGCAAATAGCCTGGGGTGTCTACTTTCCAATGGGGTCATTTGGGGGGGGGGGGGTTGAGCTGTCCTGGCATTTTATGCACAACATTTAGAAGCTTATGTCACACATCAACCACTCTTCTAACCGCTTGAAGACAAAGCCCTTTCTTACACTTTTTGTTTACATGAAAAAATTATTTTTTTTTGCAAGAAAATTACTTTGAACCCCAAAACATTATATATTTTTTAAAGCAAATTCCCTACAGATTAAAATGGTGGGTGTTTCATATTTTTTTCTTTCGCACAGTATTTGCGCAGCGATTTTTCAAACGCATTTTTTGGGGAAAAAAACACAATTTTTTTAATTTTAATGCACTAAAACACACTATATTGCCCAAATGTTTGATGAAATAAAAAAGATGATCTTAGGCCGAGTACATGGATACCAAACATGACATGCTTTAAAATTGCGCACAAACGTGCAGTGGCGACAAACTAAATACATTTTTAAAAGCCTTTACAGGTTACCACTTTAGATTTACAGAGGAGGTCTACTGCTAAAATTACTGCCCTCGATCTGACCTTCGCGGTGATACCTCACATGCATGGTGCAATTGCTGTTTACATTTGACGCCAGACCGACGCTTGCGTTCGCCTTTGCACGAGAGCAGGGGGGACAGGGGTGCTTTTTTTTTTTTTTTTTTTTTGTTATTTTTTTGCTTTTTTATCTTATTTTTAAACTGTTCCTTTCATTTTTTTTTTTTTAAATCATTTTTATTGTTCTCTCAGGGAATGTAAATATCCCCTATGATAGCAATAGGTAGTGACAGGTACTCTTTTTTTGAAAAAATTGGGGTCTATTAGACCCTAGATCTCTCCTCTGCCCTCAAAGCATCTGACCACACCAAGATCGGTGTGATAAAAGGCTTTCCCAATTTTCCAATGGCGCTGTTTACATCCGGTGAAATCTAAGTTTGGAGCCATTCTGGTCTCTGATCAGCTCTATGGTCAGCCGGCTGCATTCTCAGGTTCCCTGTTGGGACAGGAGAGCCAGAGAAAAACATGGAAGACAGTGGGGGGGGGGGGCATTCCTTCCCACTGCTTGTAAAAGCAGTTTAGAGGCTAATTAGCCGCTAGGATTGCTTTTACATGAAAGCCGACCGCTGGCTGAAAAGAATGATACCAAGATGATACCTAAACCTGCAGGCATCATTCTGGTATACCCACTCAAAGTCCAGCAACATACCAGTACGTTGCTGGTCCTTGTTGGGCATATATTGTAACCTTTTTCTAATGCAGCCTGTGGGCTGAACGAAAAAAAGAGATTGATCGGTGGGTATGCCCACCATTAGAATATCTCCCTTCATCCACCCACTTCTAAAGATGGGCATACATGCACCGTTTATATATGCCGAAGCATGGGGGCATCCGCCCCAAAAGGTAGGAGCAAATCGCTCCTCCGCCCCTGCTTCCCCCATGCTTTGGCATATATGCTCTTTTGTTAACTGTGGTGGTGAAATCACCTCCTACAGTGCTGGAGTCATGGCTTTATGTATCGTGGGAGCAAACGCTGTTGCTGTCAAGATAAATAAATCCGCGCTGCAACTGAATGGCGTACCTGCTAAGCAAATGATGGTTATCAATAAAACAAAGTAACATTACAGTATAATAGTAAGACTTACCATACCTGCAAAGCAAATACAAAAAATAAATAGTAAAAAATAAAACATTTAACGCAACCTGTGCCTAAAATATATATATGCCGAAGCATGGGGGCATCCTCCCGCATAAGGTAGGAGCAAATCGCTCCTCCGCCCTCTGCTGCCCCCATGCTTCGGCATATATGCTGAAGTATGTAACTGTGGTGGTGAAATCACCTCCGACAGCGCTGGAGTCACGGCTTTATGTATCGTGGGAGCAAACGCTGTTGTTGTCAAGATAAATAAATCCGCGCTGCAGCTGAATTGCGTACCTGAAAACAAAAAAATGGTTAACAATAAAACACAGTAAACAGTAAAGTATAAAAAAATTGCATATCTGAAAAGCAAACATGGTAAAACATAACAATAAAACATTGCAGAATAGAATACAGTGAAAAAGAGCAGAACAATAAAACGACAACTATTTTTGTTTATTTTATTTAATATTTTTTTTGTGTTTCTATTTATTTTATTTTTTTTTACTTTTTTTTTTTTTTTTTTTTACACTTTTTGTTGTAACTACAACTTTTGTAACCGGTACCAGGTTCGCGTCTCTTAAAATGCGATGGCATCTTGGGAGACCCTGTGTTAGTGTGCCTAGTTTGTGCAGTGCTGTACCCTACGCTAATACTCAACTAGTGAATGGTAGCGTTCAAAACATGCACCAATGCAAAGACCAGGATTGTCAGGACAGGAGGGACAATAATAGCGGGTGTCACGCCTGTATCCGCACTTGCTGCAGACACGACATCTTCTTTGGGGGGCTTGTTGGGTAGGGGTACTCGGGAGGACATACAGAAAATGCCTCTCATGCAGCCGGCTTACTGCATTTGGTTGGGGAAGGTAAGGTGGAGCACCGTCTGGAAACAGAAGGGCTCTGACGATCTCTTCCTGGAATTTAAGGAAGGATCCAGTCCGTCCTGAAGCTCTGTAGCACATGAGCGTTCAGCAAAGCCAATTGAAATAAATAGACACTTTTTTGTACCAGCGTCTGGCCTTATGGGCAACTAGGTACGGCGCCAACAACTGGTCGTTGGCGCCGTGTTAAGGTTATATTTGTGGACACAGGGGTTTCTCCACAACACCACTCGCCGTAGGAATTTGGACCGTCGTGTCTGCATGAAGGGTGGTAAGAACGAAAACATTCTTATTATCCCTCCACTTCATAGGGAGCAAGTTATTACACTTCAAGCAGGCTCTCTCCCCCAGCCTAAGACGGGAATCTACAAGCCGCTGGGGAAAGCCCCGGCGATTAGGTCGCACGGTGCCACATGCTCCAATCTGATGATCAAAAAGGTGACTAAAAAGTGGCACGCTCGTGTAATAATTGTCAACGTACAAGTGGTACACCTTTCCGAATAAGGGTGACACCAAGTCCCACACAATCTTGCCAGCGCTTCCTATGTAGTCAGGGCAGTTTGTCGGCTCTACGTGACTATCTTTGCCCTCGTAAACCATAAAACTACATGTATAGCCTGTAGCCCTGTCACAGAGCTTATACATCTTGACCCCGTATCAGGCACGCTTGCTGGGAAGGTACGGCTTGAATGACAAGCGGCCAGAAAACTTAATCAGGGACTCATCAACGCAGACAACTTGATGGGGAGTAAACAAGTCTGCAAAACGTTGGTTGAAGTGGTTTACGATTGGCCGAATTTTGTAGAGCCAATCGTACCCAGGGTCTTCACGAGGACGACAGAGTTCATTGTTGTTGAAGTGCATGAACTGCAAAATCTGCTCGTATCGTGCCCTGGTCATGGAGGCAGAGAACAAGGACATATGGTGAATTGGGTCAGTGGACCAATATGACTGCAACTCACTCTTTTTAGTTATGCCCATTTTGAGGGAAAGGCCCAGAAAGATCTTAAATTCGGAAACCGTAATTGGTTTCCAATCTCTGGCAAGGGAGGACTGGGGAATAGTGGCGATGTGTTGACCAGCATACAAATTGCTTTGGTCCACAATAGATCTATAGAGATCTTCGGTGAAAAACAGCTAATAAAAATCAAGTGACGTAAAATCAACTGTTTCCACCTGAATGCCGGGTTGGCCAGTGAATGGGGGAAGTACGGGTGCTGCAGAAGTGGTGGGTTCCCAATTAGGATTGGCGAATGCCGCAGTAAGGGCACTATGGGCACGACAGGCCTGTGTTCGTCTTCTTCTTGGACACTACTTGTGCTTGCCACCTCACCAACTTGAACTGCACTTATGGGATTCGCCACGTCACCAAGTGTTACTGCAGTGCTGAAAGTACGACCAGGGTGTACTAGGCCGCTGGTGCTTGCCAGTTCACCAGAAGGAATAGCAGCGCTAGTACTGCTCTGCTCCATACGAGGGACCTGCGATTCTTGCACCTCAACAACAGCAGAAGAAGATCGGGGTCTGGTACGCCTGACCTTGGCAGGGACCACAACTCTGTCGTCAGAGCTATCTGTCATGGAGCCGCTGTCCTCTACAGGATCGTATTCTGAGCCTGAATCTGACAGATGAGTGACTGACTTCCTCTTCACTATCTGTCATGCTCAGAAACGTGTAGGCCTCTTCACTAGTGTACCTTCGATTTGCCATTTTGGGCTCTAAATTTAGTGGTACACTAGTGAGACTCACAGGTAAAAAAGCTCCTGACTGTTAGCGACTGTATCAAAACGCTACCAACAAAAACTGTTAGCGATCGCAGGGATCAGGCCTGACTCTGTGAACGCTGCAGTTATGTGTGTTTAGTGTTTTGTAAGTGACAGTGATCGATCGATACTGCACTTGGGTGGGCTGGGCCGAGGGGCAAAACGCAGGTGCTATCAGGTATCTCGGCTGATTCCGCTGATCCTGCGTTTTTGGGAACCCTAAACCGCTGGGGACGCTAGTATAGATCTGATCAGATCAGATAGTGATCTGTTCAGATACTATACCACTAAGGGAGGTGTATGCTGCGTGCGTGTTAGCGGTACTGGCGCTAACCTGACGCTGCCTGGGGCGACGCTGACTCTATCTGACCCTAAAATGTAACTTATATCACCTCCGGGCGATCAGGGGGTTAAACCTTTATTAGGTAATAAACGGAGGGTGCCCTGTAACTAAAAAATAAACTAACTAACCAGCGTCACCCGTAACACTTATACGGTGATCACTGGTGAAAGGGTTAACTAGGGGGCAATCAGGGGGTTAAAACCTTTATTAGGTAGTATATGGGGGTCCCTGACGCTATAAAAAGCTGACGGCGAACCTATATACTTAACTCCCTAACTAGCGTCCCCTGTGACACTAATACAGCGATCAGAAAAACGATTGCTTAGTGCACTGGCGACGGGGGGTGATCAAGGGGATAACCTTTATTAGGGGGGGTTAGGGGGGTATCCTAGACCTAAAGGGGGCTAACCCTAACTGCCCTACCACTTATAACTGTCACAAACTGACACCAATGCAATAATCAGAGAAAAAAAAAACTGCTATTGGTGTCACTGTGACAGGGGGTACAGGGGGGTGATCGGGTGGTGATGGGGGCTGAAATGTCTAGAGTGTTCTACTGTTAGTGTGGTGTTTGGTGCACTTACTTGATGTCTTCTCTCCTCTGCGCCGGAACGGACTCGAGGAGAGATGACATCACTTCCTCTGCCGCTATTTACATTTCAGAGGCAGAGGAAGAATGTCATTGGCTGGGAGCGATCGCGAGGGGGTGGCCACGAATGGATGCCGACCACCTCGGGCACCGGGGGGGGGGGGTCCGACAGGACCCCCGCCCGCGGGAGGCAAGTAACGTACCCAAACGTTACTTTGCCTGCCTGTGCCATTCTGCCGCAGTATATCTGTGTGAGGCGGTCGGCAAGTGGTTAAAGATCCTGGTGAAAATCCTAGTCACTAGGATAAACCTTTTCCTGGGTCATTTTATCCACAAAGATTGCATAGGTTTTGTGTCGTAGAGAGGAGTGATCAATAATGTCTGCAGGGCAATACAGCCTATTTATCATGTCAGCACCTGGTCAGTTGGGTCTATGTTGCATTTCCCTTGATGTGCACAAGGCCTTTGACACACTCTCTTGGCAATTCATGCTTTTTGGTCTCTGCAAATTGGGTTTAGAAGAGAACTTTACATTCTGGGTCAAGGCTCTTTATGCTCAGCCGAGGGCCACAATAAAGTACACAGCATTCAGTTCTGACTCCTTTCCAATAGCCTGTGGCTAAACAGAGCTGCCCTTTATCTCTGATCCAGTTTTTTTTGTCCCTATGCCTTTTACAGCTCCCATTCGAAAACATCAAAATATTTGGGGCCTAACTCACAGGTAGGTATTAAATAATGATGTTTACTGATAACCTTTTGCATGTCTCCTCCCCTGAAATTACCTTACCCAAATTATTCAACACCCTTTCATCCTTTGCAACTATTTCAAACCTTCAGGTCAACAACAACACCAAATCAAACGCCTTATGGGTCTTTCACACAGCTAGTTACATGATTTATGTACAAAAAGTGTATGCAAACAACACTCAAAAAAGTGCACTTAAGGGTGTGTCTCTAGTCCACCTCCAAAGGATTAGGACCTTACCCCCCCCCCCCCAGGCAAGGCTCCTGACACGGGCAAGGTTCAACTTGGTCCATCTAGCCAAAAGTTCTGGCGGACCCTGCTGCTCATGGACCAGCTAGTACTAGGTGAGGGGGCTTTCCCGAACAGAGGGCTACCTCCCCCATGTTCAGGAGAGGAAGGAACCTGATGGTCACATATCCTCCCCCTAGACTTCAGGGTAGGCACGAGAACCCACACCCTCCACTAAGCGAGAAAAGAAGCACAGTGCAAAGTGACAAAACATGAGAGAAAAAATAAATAGTGACTGTGCAGGTGCACAGTCAGACGGCTAGGCCGTAAGGCCTGGTAACAAAAAATGCCTGGACTTAGCCTAAAGGCATAGCCCATAGAGGCACAGTGCAGAAAAAAACGTAATTACGCGGCCATGTGCCTTTTTACACAGTGGGTCTTACTAAGAGTACCCCTGGGGTGACCAACTCACAGGGGCCCTGATACCGCGGATTCTCTACATTCCCAGCCCATGGCCAGACTGGGTTCATGTCAAGGAGGCACTGGGCTCTGCCAGTCTTCCGGGGGAATTACCCTTGTGCCCCACATCCTGTGGGCGCTCCAATTTCTGTTCCAGCTGGTACTAGCCTTCAGAGCCCCCATTATACCAGCAGGAAGATAAGAAAGTAAAGTAGCGCCCAGAATTTGTAATTGGCAGTAAAAAGCCTTTTTTTCCTGCTGAAATAAAATACCAATATACCTACCTTTATCGAATTCTGGGCGCTCCTTTACTTTCTTATCTTCCACAACATATGCGGAGTCGACCTCAAGGCCGTACATAGTTGCATAGTAGGTGAGGTTGAAAAAAGACACAAGTCCTTCAAGTCCAACCTATGTGTGTGATTATATGTCAGTATTGCCTTGTATATCCCTGTATGTTGTGGTCATTCAGGTGTTTATCTAATAGTTTTTTGAAACTATCGATGCCCCCCATTGAGACCACCGCCTGTGAAAGGGAATTCCACATCCTTGCCGCTCTTACAGTAAAGAACCCTCTACGTAGTTTAAGGTTAAACCTCTTTTTTTCTCATTTTAATGAGTGGCCACGTGTCGTACACCGAGGTAGCAGCCCAAGCTCCTACAGGGCTCACCACCACCTTTTTTATAAACTGGGCACGGACCTCTGGAAACCAAGTCTTTCCATCTGCCCACACCCTAGCAACCTACAACACTGACTGATCGAGTCAGTCCAGCACAATCTACACCCACTCTTTTTAATTATAGCAGCAGGGACACTATTCAGACAGCTATTCCTACCAAAAGGCTAGAATGACGGCGCAGCACCCCTACTGGATGCTGATGAGAACAGATAGTAGACTTGATCTTACCCAAAGGCCCGAGAAGGATATGTGGCTGCCAGATTCCAGCGGCAAGAGTCAGTGGATTCTTGCCACTGGAATGACTAGTACATGTGATTAGCAGTGGCTGTTCAGCTTATTTAAACTAATGGCGGGCTGACAGCAGCCACTGCTGTTCACATATAGCCACATGCTGTTGACTGCATCCAGGCTCGGACATCCATCTATAACTGCAGCTATCCACTCTGTGGCTACATGCACCTGATAATCGCATTCCCCAACTATTCCAGCTTCCAGAATATGCTGATTCTTGCCACCGGAATCCAGTGCCCGCATGTAACCGGCCGTGTGAATGTAGCCTTAAACTTGAATTCGAGTCCCCATTCTCCACCAAATCCACGAGAATTACAACTTTACCTGGCTCACCTCACTAACTTACTTAGGTATCCCCTTCCACCTCTTCCTTCGATTTGGTATACAAGGCTAAATATCCTCCTCTCTTTAAAGTACAATCTAAACTTCTCACCTCCCGGCACATTCTCTTGATATCTTGGTTCGGCATTGAAAAATTACTTGCCTACCCAAACTTTTACACAGTTTTAGGGTCCTTCCGATACCAATTACCAGCCATATAATGTGCATTGAACAAAAAAAACTCTTGAAATTCATTTGGCATCATCACAGGCCTGCAAAATAGCAGGTGGCCCAGGTGTATCGAACCTAATAATATACCATATTGCAGGCCAAATCACACCTTTAGGGTCCATACACACTGGAGCTCAAAAAAAGCTTTTTTCTGGATGCCAGATTGCTGGCAGAAAACGCTGGATTAAAAACGCGCTTTTAACAGCGTTTTGTACTAGCGTTTATGCGAGTTTGAGCATTTTTTAGCGTTTGTGGGCGTTTTTAATAAAAATACACAGGGGACACTCCAAAAATCCCACAATGCATTCCCAAACTCCCACAATTCATTGAAAAAATAGAACGCCGAACGCTAATTAACATGTGTTTATCGGCGTTTAGCATTTTTTAATAGTAGTAGAGTCTTGTAACACGTTAGCCATTGACTAATGCAGGACGTTTTTTTTTTTTTAACACATAGACCCAAAAACTCCAAAGTGATTTTATTGCTGTAATGTTTGTAAATATGGTTATCTCATATGATTGTCAGTTCCATCTACTGGCCATAATGTGTGTTTTTTTTATTTTTTTTTATCAAGGTATTTCATACTGCGTTATTGCCAATAGATGGATCAGACGAATATCGCAAACAATCACAGCAACCTATTGTGGCACCTGTGTAAATGGTTAATATACTGTATTTGCATGTTATTATTATTTTTTTTACTTGGACCCCTCAAAGATACCCTTTATTGGCTAATTTAAGTTATTGGAGATGCAAGCTTTCAGGATGTATTGGACCCTCTTTTCAAACTTTATACATTTCTGAAAATGGTTCTAAAACTCACATATAGCACAGAGTTACAAGGAAAAACATTGAAATATAAATATTTTTAAAAATACACCTACAGTTAGGTCCATATATATTTGGACGCAGGCACAATTTTCATACATTTGGCTCTGTATGCCACCATAATAAAATTAAAATGAAACCATCCAAATGAATTTGAAGTGCAGACTTTCAGCTTTAATTCAAGGGGTTGAACATAGGGATGGGCTGACTGTTCGAGTCGAACATGAGTTAGACTCGAACATCGGCTGTCCGATCGTTCGACGAAGATCGAACATTATGGGCCGTTCACGCCAAATTCGAGCGGCGCGTCATGGCCCATAATGCACTGCGTCATCGCAGTGCTTTGCTGGCTAATGATTGGCCAAGCATGCACTATGACCCGCATGCTTTGGCCAATCACAGTGCCGTAAGCAAACAGAGCCATAATTGGCCAAAGGCAGGGTGCCTTTGGCCAATTATAGCTCAGGGGGTTAAGTACACGCCCCACACTATATAGGCCACCTGCACGTCGGCCCTGTGTAGTGTGTTGCTGGCGTTATAGAGAGAGAGAGTGTGTCATTTCATTTACTTTGAGCAGGCAGTTTATTCATTTATCTAGATCTCACTGCAGACCGTTCCTGCTGTACTATTTCTAATCTACTTCAGGCAGGCAGTTGATCCAGTTTAGCTAGATCTTACTGCAGACCGTTCATGCTGTACTGTTTCTAATATACTTCAGGCAGGTAGTTGATTCAGTTAGCTGCAGTGTATTTCATATATATACAGTGGGGACGGAAAGTATTCAGACCCCCTTAAATTTTTCACTCTTTGTTATATTGCAGCCATTTGCTAAAATCATTTAAGTTCATTTTTTTCCTCATTAATGTACACACAGCACCCCATATTGACAGAAAAACACAGAATTGTTGACATTTTTGCAGATTTATTAAAAAAGAAAAACTGAAATATCACATGGTCCTAAGTATTCAGCCCCTTTGCTCAGTATTTAGTAGAATCACCCCTTTGATCTAATACAGCCATGAGTCTTTTGGGGAAAGATGCAACAAGTTTTTCACACCTGGATTTGGGGATCCTCTGCCATTCCTCCTTGCAGATCCTCTCCAGTTCTGTCAGGTTGGACTCATGATCAAGGATGCATGCACTGTCCTGTCACCATTTGAGGAGGCCACGAGGAGGGTGAGCAGTGACAGTGCATGCATCAGTGATACTGTCCCTCTTGTCTACCTGTTGGAGCACACGCTGCGTGGAATAATGGACAGGGCACTTGAGGCAGAACAGAGGGAGGAAGAGGAGGACCTTACCTTTCAAGGCCCCCTTTATCCAGACAGTATTCCTGCAGGCCCGCCTGTCACACAGGAAGAGGAGGAGGAGGATTGTGTCAGCATGGAGGTGGAGCCTGGCACTCAGCATCAGCAGCAGTCTTCAAGGGATCATTTTCAGGCCCCAGAAACCCATGGACTTGTACGTGGCTGGCAGGAGGTCGCTGCGGATCAGGTCGTCCTTAGTGACCCAGAGGACTCCGGACCGAATGCCTCAGCAAACCTACGCTGCATGGCCTCCCTGACCCTGCAAAGCCTGCGAAAGGATTCGTGGTATCAAGGAGAGGAATCAGTACTTTCTGGCAACCCTTCTTGATCCACGTTACAGAGGGTAAGGTGGTGGAACTTATCCAGCTGTCGCAGAGGGAGCAGGGGATGAAACATCTTCCGGAGGCCTTGCTGAAAGGTTTGTGCAATGCGTTTCCAGAGCCTGGGAGGTTACAATTTCCTGGTCCTCCTGGACAATGTGTTGCTGAGGCTTCGGTCAGTCACAGAAGAAGCGGTGGAGAAGGTGGCCGTCTGACCAATGTGTTCAGACAATTTTTTAGTCCGCAGCCCCAAGGTATGATCGGTTCCAGCAACCATCGCCAGCGTCTGTTGTACATGGTGCAGGAATACCTAGGGGCAAGATCAGACTTGGAGACCTTTCCAACCGAAAATCCACTGGGTTACTGGGTCTTGAGGATGGATCACTGGCCAGAGCTTGCACAATATGCAATTGAGCTACTGGCCTGTCCTGCATCCAGTGTTCTTTTGGAACGCACATTCACTGCCGCTGGAGGCTTTGTAACCGATCACAGAGTGCGCCTGTCCACCGACTCGTTGATCGGCTCACCTTCATAAAACTGAATCAGTCTTGGATCACCAGCTACCAAGCACCTGATGCTGATGTAACCGATTATTTTTTTTATGAATGTGAGATCCCTTGAAGACTGCCTATGCTGATGCTGAGTGACTATCCTGTTATGCTGAATGACTATCCTATTCCTCCTCAATGTTCATGTTGATAGCTTCTAAGAATATTTTTGGTCCTGGGCACCACCACCAATAGCTAAGGCCCAATTCTTCTGCCCCTGTTTAACAGGGGCATGTAATTAGAATGTTTGCTGTAATATTTTGCAGCAGGGCCCGTTCCAGCACCCAGCAAGAGTAACTGTGAGGGCTTACAGTGTTCTGGTACCACCAACACCTAAGGCCCAATTTTCCGCAGAGTGTATAGGACAGGCTGTATAGTATATACAGGCGGTCCCCTATTTTCAAAAATCCGACTTACAAACGGAGGGAGACAACAGGAAGTGAGAGGAAATCTACCCCTAGGAAGGGAAATTCTCTGCTGTAAGAGGTAATATGGGAAAAAGGTGTCTCCTCCACTGATTTATCACCAATCCTTGTTTCCCTTAAAAACCCCAAATTTTCAAAATCCAATTGTCATTGGGACAGAAAGTGAGGTGAAATCTTCTGAACAGGGGCACAGACAGCAAAATGTTACAGGGGTGATAACCCTTCCCTATGTTTTCCAAAAAGCTTTAAAATAGAATTTTTGGCTGGCGCTACACTTACAAAATGTACCTGTTCCAAATTACAAACAGATTCTACATAAGAACAAACCTGCAGTCCCTGTCTTGTTTGGACCGCCTGTATACTGCTGTTCAGGGTATATAGGGCCTGGGGGCCCCAAGCATTTTCTTTTTTTAATTTGGGTGCGGGGTTCCCCCTAATATCCATACAAGACCCAAAGGGCCTGGTAATGGGCTGGGGGGTTACCCATGCCGTTTTTCTCAATAATTTTCATCCATATTGCCGGGACCCGACATTACATTACTGCCGCAAGCAGTTTTAAATGACTTTTATTCCTTTAGAAATGTAATTTTGTGCAGGGACTGTTCTAAACACGGGAAACACACGCCACTTTACAGGCATACTATAGACCCCTCAGGTACAATATTTAAAGGAATATTTCACTTTTATTTTTTCACTTTAAGCATCATTAAAATCACTGCTCCCGAAAAAACGTCCGTTTTTAAAACTTTCTTTTTCATTGATACATGTCCCCTGGGGCAGGACCCGGGTCCCCAAACCCTTTTTAGGACAATAACTTGCATATTAGCCTTTAAAATTCGCACTTTTGATTTCTCACGTTCGAGTCCCATAGACTTTAACGGTGTTCGAATGTTCCCGTGAACTTTCGGCCCGTTCACATGTTCTGGATGCGAACCGAACCGGGGGGGGGGGTGTTTGGCCCATCCCTATTTGAACATAAATATCAAGTACAAATTTTTGGAACTGCAACCATCTTTATACACAGTCCCCCCATTTTCACTGGCTCAAATGTAATTGGACAAATGAATATAATCATAAATAAAATGTTCATTTTTAATAATTTGTTGAGAATCCTTTACTGGCAATGACTGCCTGAAGTCTGTAACCAATGGACATTGCCAAAGACTGGCTTTCCTCCTTTCTGATGCTTTGCCAGGCTCTAACTGCAGCTGTCTTTAGTTGTTCTTTGTTTGTGGATCTTTCTGCCTTTAGTTTTGCCTTCAGGAAGTGAAATGCATGCTCAATTGGGTTGAGATCAGGTGATTGACTCAGCCACTGCAGAATATTCCACTCCTTTTCCTTCAAAAGCTCCTGGGTTGCTTTTGCAGTGTTTTTTGGATCATTATCCATCTGTACTGTGAAGCGCCGTCCAATCAACTTTGCTGCATTTGGCTGAATCTGGGCTGACTGTATATCTCTAAACACTGCAGAATTCATCCGGCTGCTTCTGTCACATCATCAATAAACACCAATGACCCAGTGCCACTGGAAGCCATGTATGCCCATGCCATCACACTGCCTCCACCATGTTTTACAGAATACATTGTGTGGTTTGGATCATGAGCTGTTCCAAGCCTTCTCCACACTTTTTCTTCCCATCATTCTGGTACAGATTAATCTTAGTTTCATCCCTCCAAAGAATGCTTTTCCAGAACTGGTCTGCCTTTTTTAGATGTTTTTTGGCAAAGTCTAATCTGGCTTTTCTATTCTTCAGGCTTATGAATGGTTTGCACCTTGTGGTGAATCCTCTGTATTTGCTCTCGTGAGGTCTTCCCTTGATTGTAGACTTTGACAATGATACGCCCACCTCCTGGATAGTGTCCTTCACTTGTCTGGATGTTGTGAATATTTTTTTCCTTACCATAGAGTGGATCCTGCGATCATCCACCACTGTTGTCTTCTGTGGACGTCCAGGCCTTTTTATGTTGCTGAGCTCACCAGTGCGTTCTTCTTTCCTCAGAATGTACCAAACTGTTGATTTGGCCACCCCTAATGTTGCTGCTAACTCTGAGGGATTTGTTTAATTTTTGAAGCCTTACAATGGCCTGTATCATTTGCATGCACAGCTCCTTTAAACACATGATGTAGGTTCCCAGCAATAGATTCCAAATGCAAATACCACGCGTAGAATCAACTCCAGACCTGTTACCTGCATAATTGATGGAGTAGCCCTGACCTGACCTGGCCATGAAACAGCTTTTGATTGAATTGTCCAATTACTTTTGGTCCCTTGAAAAAGGGCGGTGGCTATTCTTAAGAGCTGTAATTTCTAAATCCTTCCTCCGATTTGTATGTACATACCCTCAAATTAAACCTGAGAGTGTGCGCTTTCAGCCCATATCCATTATATAACTACAGCTAGAATATGTTTTGGTAAATACCTGAAAAAATACTAAAATTTTGCCTGTGTCCAAATACAGTATATATGGACCTAACTGTATTTCTTATTCATGTGTTTTCTTGGTAAAGACTGATGTAAAGGGGCAAAGCTGGCCATAGACAGCTCAAATTTCAGCCAACTCCCACTAAATTGGCTGATATTCGAGCAGTGAAAGCCCTGCAATCACCACACATCTCGAAAAAATTTGATTTAAAAATTGAGCCAGGTGGAAAATTAGGGGACCTACCAGAGACAGTCACTGTGTGGTGGCAGCAACAACATATTCAGGCAGCTGCAGGAGCAGCGGCTGTTGAAATACAACAGCTGGCAGGTGAAATTCCACTATCCTGTTTAGTGTGAATAGGAAAATCAAGTCATTTATGGCCATCCTTAAACGCTTGCTGACCGCCTCACGTAGGAGTACTGAAGCAGAGTGGCTCTCCTGTGCCAGATCATGTACCTAATATGTGATCCAGCACTTTGGGGTGGGGGGGGGGGGGCGTGCGATCGTGCCAGCTGTGCTGTGATTAGGGTGCTGCCAATGGATGACCGCTGGCACCTGCTGATTGGTGAGGAGGAAGATGGGACAGACTGCCGTCAGTGTAAACAATACAAAGCCCTGTAGGCTGGGAATAAAAACTGGCACATCCCTTAGTAAAAGCACCTCACAGTACACACATAAACACAAAATCCAACTGCTGGTGCTGCACTCCACATTCAAATTAAAGAGGAACTGCAGTCTGCTCACATAATTTGTAATAAAAACATCTTTGCCATTTTAATATGTAGCAAAATAAACAGTGTTTTATCAAAATGTGAATACTGTCACTTTAAATAAACCTCAAGCGTAATCTTACTTAAAAAAAACCCCAATAGGGACATATATATCAACATACAATATATATATATATATATATATATATATATATATATATATATATATATATATATATATATATAATATAGTGTCATATATGCTCAAAATAAATATTCAAATAAAGATGTGCAAAGTATAAATATATAAAAAAGTGGAAAAGTCCACTTGTGTAGTCCCAAAGTAAATTACAACAGAAGTAGTAATATAAAATAATCCTCTTCGTATTCCACCACAATGTGCAATGACATCTTATACCATGCAGTGTGAGGTTCCCTTCACCAGATGTGCCCTCACCTGGAATACATGACCACTGGTATGGTCTACTTGCACCTCTGATCCACCCAAGGGGATCCTCTTTAATTACCAAATAACTGGACCATGAAGGTTATACCGACTTCCTCCTTAAACACTACTGCACTCAGCCAAGGGACCATAGAAAAAGAACACTATACATAGTGCTTTATCTTTTAAAATCGTTTTTTATTATAAAAGCTTAGGTTAAAAACACTTGCATGTTCCTGGTGCTTACAGTGCACCAGCCAATATCCGCATACAGTATAAGAATCTGCAGCAGGAGCAAGGCCCAATCCACAGTGTTTGTTTTACCGAGCTCTCCTCGTCACTCCTCATCTTCTAGTGGCACCGGCACTAGCAGTTGGATTTAGCTTGGGCACATATTGTTGGGAGTGTGTTAAGATTCACTATTTATTTATCAGGACATAGCAGCTCGGAAGTAAAAATATTAAAATATTTTAACACACATAAACGCTGTTAGGCACACATTTAAACTTTTGGTTGCCCTAGATATTTAACCCCTTCCCAGCCAGTGTTATTAGTATAGTGACAGTATGTTTAGCACTGATTTCTGTATTAGTGTCACTGGTTCCCACAAAGTGTCAGACAGTCCAGCTATAAGTCGCTGATCACCGCCATTATTAATATTAAAAAAAAATATTCCAGTATAGTTTGTAGAGGCTATAACGTTTGCGTAAACCAATCAGTATACGCTTATTGTGAGTTTTTTTGTTTTTACCAAAAATGTGTAGCAAAATTTATATTGGCCTAAATTTATAAAGAAATTTGATTTTGTAAATGTTTTTATTGGATATGTTTTATAGCAGTAAGTAAAAAATATAGTTTTTTTTTTTTTCAAAACTTTCGGTCTTTTTTCGTTTATAGTGCCAAAGATTAAAAACCCAGTGGTGATCAAATACCACCAACAGAAAGCTCTATTTGTGTGAAAAGAATTATATAAATGTCATTTGTGTACAGCATTGAATGACTGTGCAATCGTCAGTTAAAGTAATGCAGAGCGAAAAAGCCTGTCCTGACTCTCCCTCCTGATTGGCTGAGACAGCAGGGAAGTGCCATTGGCTCCTGCTGCTGTCAATTAAAATCAGTGAGCTAATGAAGAGAGAGAGGGGGTGGGGCAGGCTGCGGCTCCGTGTCTGAAAACTGCCAGGGGTTTCCTGCTTTATCCAGAATAATGGTGTTTTTTATGCTTGTTAACCACTTCCCAAACAGCGCACGCCGATGTACGTTTGCAGAATGGCATGGCTGGGCAAATGGGTGTACCCGTACGTCCCTTTGAATTTGCTGCCGTGCCATCGCGTGCGCGCCGCTGGCCGGGAGCTCCGTGAGTCGGGTCGCGGGTCCCGCGGACTCGATCGCCGCTGGGATACCCGCGATCGCTTTACGGAGAGGAAGAGCGGGGAGATGCTGATGTAAACAAGCATCTACCCGTTCTGCCTAGTGACAGTGTCACCGATCTCTGCTCCCTGTGATCGGGAGCAGAGATCAGTGACTTGTCACAGCTAGCCCATCCCCCCTACAGTTAGAAACATTCCCCAGGACATACTTAACCTCTCCCCGCCCCCTAGTGGTTAACCCCTTCACTGCCAGTGTCATTTACACAGGAATCCGTGCATTTTTAGAGCACTGATTGCTGTATAAATGACAATGGTCCCAAAAATGTGTCAAAAATGATAAAAATCGCTGATTGCCGCCATTACTAGTAAAAAAAAAAATATTAATAAAAATGCCATAAAACTATCTCCTATTTTGTAAACGCTATAACTTTTGCGCAAACCAATCAATAAACGCTTATTGCGATTTTTTTTTTTACCAAAAATATGTAGAAGAATATGTATCAACCTAAACTGAGGAAAAAAAATGTTTTTTTATATATTTTTGGGGGATATTTATTATAGCAAAATGTAAAAAATAATACGTTTTTTTTTTCAAAATTGACGCTCTTATTTTGTTTATAGCGCAAAAAAAAATCGCAGAGGTGATTAAATACCACCAAAAGAAAGCTCTATTTGTGGGGAAAAAAGGACGTCAATTTTGTTTGGGAGCCACGTCGCAGGACCACGCAATTGTCAGTTAAAGCGACGCAGTGCCGAATCCCAAAAAAAACGTAGTGTTTGTAAAGTCAGAAGGTTTTTTATCTTAATGCGTTCTATGCATCAAGATAACAAACCTGTGTGCGGCAGCCCCCCTATTACTTACCTGAGGCCCATCTAGATCCAGCAATGTTGTAGGATTTTCTCGGCTGCTCGAGACACCCCTCCTTATTAGCTGAGACAGCAGCGTGGCGTCATTGAGTCCCGCTGCTGTCAAAGTCAGTCAGCCAATGAGGAGAGAAAGGGGGCGGTGGCGGACTGGGGCTCCATGTCCGAATGGACACGGGGCTGTGGCTCGGGTGCCCCCATAGCAAGCTGCTTGCTGTGGGGGCACGCAACAGGAGGGAGGGGCCAGGAGCTCCAGCCAGTGACCCGGGAAAAGGAGGATCAGGGCTGCTCTGTGCAAAACCACTGCACAGAGCAGGTAAGTATGACATGTTTATTATTGTTAAAGGACAAAAAAAATTAGACTTTAGTATCACTTTAAAAGAGTGTGGGAATGAATAAAAAAACATACATAGATGGCTGCAGCATTGATCTGGAGCTGCAGCTGTCCCCCTCTGGTTCTACACTGAGAACTGAGTGATCAAATACTGCTGATCACTCAGTTCTTTAGTCCACTCTAATGCCCCGTACACACGGTCGGATTTTCCGATGGAAAATGTGTGATAGGACCTTGTTGTCGGAAATTCCGACCGTGTGTAGGCTCCATCACACATTTTCCATCGGATTTTCCAACACACAAAGTTTGAGAGCAGGCTATAAAATTTTCCGACAACAAAATCCGTTGTCGGAATTTCCGATCGTGTGTACACAAATCCGACGCACAAAGTGCCACGCATGCTCAGAATAAATAAAGAGATGAAAGCTATTGGCTACTGCCCCGTTTATAGTCCCGGCGTACGTGTTTTACGTCACCGCGTTCAGAACGATCGGATTTTCCGACAACTTTGTGTGACCATGTGTATGCAAGACAAGTTTAAGCCAACATCCGTCGGAAAAAATCCTAGAATTTTGTTGTTGGAATGTTCGATCAATGTCCGACCGTGTGTATGGGGCATTAGGCTGGATTCACACCTATGCAGTTTTAGTGCTCTTTGCATTTTGCAGATTTGCACTACAGTCCATTTAACATGGTTTCCTATGGAACACGTTCTGTAGTGCAAATCTGCAAAATGCAAAAATCACTAAAAATGCATAGGCTCGAATCAGGCCTAAGCACAGAGCAGTGACTGTCAGTCATGGCTCTCTACTCTGCCCCTCCATTGCTCTTAGAGGCGCGCTGAGAGGCTGAGCCAGCTGCTGGTCAGGCATCTAGATGGATCCCAACATTATTTCCAGGTTTCCTGCAGAGCCCGGACTGCCTCTGTGATGTCAGCCAACAGCAGACTTTAGCCTGCTGTCTGTTGAATCTGGGTTACTGGTGTGCAGAACAAAGTGCACTGCTGTGACCCACAGGAGAAGTATGACCAAAAGAGCTTTGGCTTTACTTCTTTAACCACTTGTCTACAGGGCACTTTTACCCCCTTCCACCCAGGCCAAATTTCAGCGCTGTCGCACTTTGAAGGACAATTGCGCAGTCATGCAACACTGTACCCAAATTAATTTTTTTCCCATTATTTTCACACAAATAGAGCTTTATTTTGGTGGTAGATAATCAAAAAACAAAAAAGAACAAACATTTTCAAAAAATAAATCAAACATTTTTCATAATTTGTTATAAAATTTTGCAAACAGGTAATCTTTCTCCTTCATTGATGTGCGCTCATGAAGCAGCACTGATGGACACTGTTGGGGCTGCACTGATAATCAGGGCACTGATTATCAGTGTAAATGTCCCTTTCACACAAGCCGGTTACCAGCTCTCCTCATGCTGTCAGTGTGAGGAAAGGAATGCCAAAAACTGGCTTGCGTTTACATTGTGATCAGCTGTGCTTGGACACAGCTGATTATATGGTAAAGGGCCGCTGTGATTGGCCCTTTACCCCAATCTGTTATTGGCTGTGTCCCAAGGACCAAAGGAGGACATCATATGATGCCCTCCCAGAACTGGCTGACCGCGCTGTAGCCGTCATTCCACTATGGCATAGTCGGGAAGTGGTTAAATAATGACCTTGCTATAGGTGTAGGTCGTACTAGAAGTTTGGCTGAAAAACTCCCAGAGATGGCATCTTCCCAGCCTGCCTTGTTGCTAAGAAACTCCCATCTGATTTAAACCCCCATGCATATGCTCTCTCCCCTGTCCCAGTAGCTCCGAGGTCATCTGAAGATGCTGAGGAGACAGTAGGCCACACATGTGCGGGGGTCTGAGAGCTTGCTCCTGTGATGATGGTAGTGAGCAGTAATGGCCGGGAGTGTCTTAGCAACATCCTAGCAACAAGAAGGAAGGAATGATACCATCTCTAGGTGTTTTCAGTTTAGGGGGTGTGTACACCTCCTCCTGTAGTAACTTCTTTAGTCAGAGCTGCACAATTCGTTTTTATCTACAGATGCCTCTTACCGGCATAGGCAGTTTTTTTTGTTAATTTGAATGAACTCTTTAACCGCTTGCTATCTGCGCTATAGCCGAATGACGGCTACAGCGCGGACCTGCATTCCCGGGAGGCCGTCATATGACGGCCTCCGCTGTGCACGTGCCCTGCGCGCGCCCTGCAGGGCGCGCGTGGAGCGCGCTGTGATCACCGAGTCACTGAGACTCGGGTGATCACCGATCCGTGTAAGGGGCCGGTCCCGGCCCCTTACCATGTGATCAGCTGTCAGCCAATGACAGCTGATCACATGATCAAAACAAAAGCTCGGTAATCGTTTTTTTTTTCTCGCGCTGACAGTGTGAGGAGAAAAAAAAGCCGATCACCGGCTCAGCAGCAAGGGACATCGGTCCCGAAGAGGAGGAGGCAATAATGCCTCAATTGTGCCACCAGTACCCCCTGCCAGTGCCACCTTACATTGCCACATCACAGTGCCCACCAGTGCCACGTATCAATGCCCATAAGTGCCACATATCAATGCCTACAGGTGCCACCTATCAATGCCCACCATTGCCACCTAACAATGCCCACCAGTGGTGCCAATCAGTGCCACCTAGCAGTGTACAATATCAGTGCCCATCACTGCCACCCATCAGTGCCCATCACTGCCACCTATCAGTGCCCATTGGTGCCGCCTCATCAGCGTATATCAATGAAGGAGAAAAATTACCCTTTTAAAAAATTTTATAACAAAATATAAAAAAAAAAAAATTTTTTTTTAAAAATTTGGCCTTTTTACATTTTTTTAACAAAAAATAAAAGTCGCAGAGGTGATCAAATACCACCAAAAGAAAGCTCTATTTGTGGGGAAAAAATGATAAAAATTTCATTTGGGTACAGTGTTGTATGACCGCGCAATTGTCATTCAAAGTGTGTCAGCGCTGAAAGCTGAAAATTGGTCTGGATAGGAGGGGGGTTTAAGTGCCCGGTAAGCAAGTGGTTAAATGCACTTAGAAACCATGTCAATGTGCAATAAAATGCTGCTCTGTGTTTTCTGTGCATTGGGTATGATCAGGCTGTGTGTCAATTACGCCAATACCTTTTCTAAACTGATCTCAATCTTGTACATAGCTTAACCCTTTACAGTTTCCTTTACCACTGACACTTGGCAAGAAAATACAGTTGGCATGTTAAATATTTCTAAAGGAACAGGGATCTTTTAAAACAAATCAGCAATGGTGGCTTATCTGTTCCTGGTTTTCATCCTGAAAACCCCCCACCCTTCCCAAGGGTAAGTCCATTCTCCATCCCACGCACAGTAGGCGGCTGTGCTGCTACTGCGCATGTTCATCGAACAGCCAATCCTACCAAACCGGATGGGCGGGTTTTCTTAGTGGCGCCTGAGGAAACAATAAACTACGTATGAGCCAATCGGCAGCTAGGAATGGGATGAGTGATAGCACCGAGCGCCAATCCCAGCTGAAGCTCGGTTACAAGGGTTAGCTCTGCGGCTGCTGGCTCCTATCTTTTCTCAAGATGGCGGCGGTGTCCTCGGCAGCGGCACTACGTGGGGCAGACTACGAGAACGGGCTTCGTGGCGGACCCGGCTCGGCGGGTGCAGGCCAGGATCCCGGGGAGGACGACCCTATGGGCCGCGGAGGGCTGGAACTCGATCTGGAGTTGCTGGGCCCGGGAAGAAGAAGTCGGAGAATAGGGGGGAGAGTGACAGGAAGGCGGTCAGGAGGACGAGGGAGCACTGGGAGCGGAGGAGCCGGGGGATTGGAGGAGCTGGAGGAAGAAGACGTGGATGAGGAAGAGCCCGGGGAACTGAGCGGAGATCCCGCCATCGAGGACCCGGTGAGAGCGAAGTGGTGGGGGCAGGATGTGAGGGGGGAGGGAGGAGGAGGCTCTGGGGAAGCCATGACATAGAGGATTGCAGCCGACTACTTCCTCTATGATCGATCCTGGACACAGCTAGGCCTCATCACCTCCATCCATCAGTACGGTGCATTATAGACAGTCTTATGAGGCCCAACACCGCATGGTGTATATAGGAGGTCTCACACGGCATAGATATGGGGAAATTGGGCCCATGTGATCATATGTGGGGAAATTGGGCCCATGTGATCATATGTGGGGAAATTGGGCCCATGTGATCATATGTGGGGAAATTGGGCCCATGTGATCATATGTGGGGAAATTGGGCCCATGTGAACATATGTGGGGAAATTGGGCCCATGTGATGAAATTGGGCCCATGTGATCATATGTGGGGATATTGGGCCCATGTGCTCATATGTGGGGATATTGGGCCCATGTGCTCATATGTGGGGATATTGGGCCCATGTGCTCATATGTGGGGATATTGGGCCCATGTGATCATATGTGGGGATATTGGGCCCATGTGATCATATGTGGGGATATTGGGCCCATGTGATCATATGTGGGGATATTGGGCCCATGTGATCATATTTGGGGATATTGGGCCCCTCTGATCATATGTGGGGATATTGGGCCCCTCGGATCATATGTGGGGATATTGGGCCCCTCGGGTCATATGTGGGGATATTTGGCCCCTCGGGTCATATGTGGGGATATTGGGCCCCTCGGGTCATATGTGGGGATATTGGGCCCCTCGGGTCATATGTGGGGATATTGGGCCCCTCGGGTCATATGTGGGGATATTGGGCCCCTCGGGTCATATGTGGGGATATTGGGCCCCTCGGGTCATATGTGGGGATATTGGGCCCCTCGGGTCATATGTGGGGATATTGGGCCCCTCGGGTCATATGTGGGGATATTGGGCCCCTCGGGTCATATGTGGGGATATTGGGCCCCTCGGGTCATAGGTGGGGATATTGGGCCCCTCGGATCATAGGTGGGGATATTGGGCCCCTGTGATCATGATGGGCCCCTGTGATCATGATGGGCCCCTGTGATCATGATGGGCCCCTGTGATCATGATGGGCCCCTGTGATCATGATGGGCCCCTGTGATCATGATGGGCCCCTGTGATCATGATGGGCCCCTGTGATCATGATGGGCCCCTGTGATCATGATGGGCCCCTGTGATCATGATGGGCCCCTGTGATCATGATGGGCCCCTGTGATCATGATGGGCCCCTGTGATCATGATGGGCCCCTGTGATCATGATGGGCCCCTGTGATCATGATGGGCCCCTGTGATCATGATGGGCCCCTGTGATCATGATGGGCCCCTGTGATCATGATGGGCCCCTCTGATCATGATGGGCCCCTCTGATCATGTTTGAGGAAACTGGGCCCATAAAATATTACGCCAAATGGATACCAAACATGTTACGTTTTAAAATTGCATGTCCATGGAATGTGACAAACTTTGCATTAAAGTGGAACTTCACTCTCCCATCACCACGAACGTCTGAGTGGGAGCAAAAATTCTAGCACCAGACCTACCTGTAAAGGCTTTTAAAGCAGATCTTTACTCTAACATTGACTATTTTGAATCCTTATGCTGCTAGCTTTAGTAAATAGGAAAGTAGAACATTTACTTGGGTTGGACTTTTTTTTTTACATTTCTTCAGTTACTTCCTAGTTTCCTGCCTTGGCAAATGATGTCATACATCTCAGTAGTAGGGATTAGCTAAGCACACTTTTGCATGCTTGAACTAAGGGCAGGAAGTAAATGCTGCATGAATCATTTGCCCTTTCTCAAGATGGCCATGGCCAGAAATTTATTTTATTTTTTTTTCCAAACTGGTTTCTCAAAGTAAAGCAGGGAGACATGGGTTCATGTGGGCATTTGCTTTGAATAGTAAAAAAAATATATTAAATGGCGTTTTTGGTGTGTGGTGCTCGGATGCATTGAAGATCCACTTTAAATTATCCATAGGTGACACTTTAAAGCAGAACTGCCTCTATTTGTAAATTCTCCTATGTGGCCCTTATACGCTTCAATCAATTATTTTCTTTTCCCATCGCTCATTTCCAATAGGAAAAATCCATTTATAATTAACATTCTATTTGCTTCTCTGCTTCTAGCTTTCATTTTCAAAGCCTTAAGGGTAAGTTCCTTCACTTTTACAGAAAAATCTGTAAGGTGAACTTACACAGGTCCTTTTCCCTCACACCCCCCCCCCCCCCGAAAGTATGACAATCGCCCACACTGACACACTGGGCTGCCTCACCTGTCTGGGGCTTAGAAATCCCCTCGCCTTAATCTCCAAAACATACCTCGTCAGGAGGTACGTTTAGGAGCATTCTAATTGGTCGACACTGACCCACGTAGCCCATCCTGTCACCGCGGGCGAAGAGGAGATAAAGCCGCGGGGATTTCAAATCCGCTGACTGGTAGCGGCTGTCCGATGTGTCAGAACAAACGATTGCCAGACTCCAGGTTAGCGGGATGAGGATAAGGTCCCCAGTGTAAGTTCACCCTACAAATTTTCTGTAAAGGTGAACTTAAACTTTAACTGAATAATCTGAAGATTGAAGCTGGTTATCCACATCTACTGCAGATTCTACCCACTTCAGCTTGAGGCCTGGTTCACACTTGTGCGGGTGGTTCCTGCTGCGGGGTCCATAGCCACCCACCCAGAAAGCACAGCACCCACACACAAAGGCACCCACACACACTGGCAGTCGCAGCAGCTGCAATTTCGAAAATGATGCAGGGACTTTTTCCCTGCATTTTCAGGGGCACGGCAGCCCATTCAAATAAATGGGCTGCCATGCCCGCACAAAACGAGGCTCGCAGAGCCGCAGTAGTTTAAACCATGTTTTAGGCAGGACTCAACCAATCCCAAGAAATTGCATCCTCCTGCCGCTTGAATGCTTTCACCCCCCATCCCCCTCTCTGTATCCTGCCTGACCATCTGCAGGCCCAAGACCTGCATAGTGGGTGCCGCCGGGAAGAGCAGACACATGCGCTCTCCCTTTGTTGCTGACCCAGAAGTGATGCGTATGATGTCACTTTAGGGTCCCCTTTAACAGTTTCCCCAGCCATCAAGGCCCAGAAAGAATGCGGTTTGCATTACATTCAGGCCCTGGATGTCTTAGTAAAGAGAACCTGTCACCAGAAAATCATCATACGGGACTTTGTCCCCTATGCAATGTAAAAAAAAAAAATAAAAATTTTTTTGTAAGTGTAAAAAATAAAAATGACACCCAAGCATATAAAATTCCCCCAAAAAATTGACGCCCCCCCATGTACACACTTGTAAATGCATGTGTCTGGGCGCTTATGGCTGAAAACCTTGATTGTAATACACATGTTACATATCGAGGCACACACCGGAATCAGCAATATTTCTAGCAGCAGACCTCATTGTAATGCTAAACTGATGACCTATAGAGGGCCTTTAAAGTGTCGCCTGTGGAAAATATAGGGTACTAAAGTTTGCCATCATTTCATAGGCACATGCAAATTTTAAGTTTTTTCATGTTGGCCATCTATTTTCTCGTGGCAACCTCGTCTTTTATGTTTTATAAAAAATGTGTAATTTTTGTTTCTTTTTGTGCCCCCTAAAATTAGCCTTTGCCGTAATATATCTAATAAATTGAAACTATCACTATTTTATTCTCTAGGGTGTCTGCTTTCAGAAAATATGTTTGGGGGTTTTATGTAATCTTCAGGCCTCAAATGATTTTTTAAACGCATGCAAAAACGCAGACAGCTCTGGCAGCAAAAGGGTTAAAGGATAAGTTCACCTTTGGAAACATGTTGCACGTTCCACCTGTAAGCTTTGTTGGTTAAAAAGAAAAAAACTGGCTCCTAACTTTTTATTATCTGGCTCCTAGATTCAAAGCAAAGTTTTCAAGCCCTGGCTTAGGGCCAATTCACACTATGTGATGACAGACATTTTACCTGTGTCCCATTCACACTGCGACACAACCTAGCACGGCATTTTATCGTAGACATGCTGCATTTTCACAGCACACCTGGCCTGAATCACACTGCGACATGCAGCATAGCGCATTGTGCAGCCCGACATTGCAGTAAATTAAATGTACATTTTGTACACTTCAGATAAAGCTTGTACAAACCAAAAAAGGGACAGTGTGGTGTGCTGCATCGTGCACCACACTGCCCCCCAGCCAAGCAGCGCAGAAAGGCCGTAGCGCCAATAACGATTCGACTGAGGACCAATGTGAATTTGCTCTTGGTATATTCCCACCAAATTGTCTCAGTGCTGCCAATCAATGCAAAATGATACTCCCTGGCTTGTCAACTCGGATTGATCAAATCTGTTAGAAATAGAGTCTAAATCAATCTGACGGGCAGTTATGACTATTAAGTTGCTTGCTGATTTGATTGTTTTGACTCTCAAATCAAATAAAAAAAAAATTGGAAGCTTATGTGGCATCAGTACTTAATTCTCACCTGTTTTTTTTTTTTTTTTTTTTTTTTTTTTTGAGTAAAAAAAAAAATCCTGCATACTGCATCTTTGGTGCAGTTTCATCAAAACTAGGCCAGAGAATAGAGAAGACAGAATCTGTGCATGGCAACCAATTGGCGCCTAAGTTTTTGCAGTGCTTAACCACTTGCCGGCTGCATAATGCCGTTATATGGCGACAAAGTGGCTCTCCTGTGCCGGATCACGTACCTAGTATGTGATCAGGCACTTCCAGGTAGGGGGTGCGCCACTTGTGCTGTGATTAGTCACACCACAAGTGGATCAGCAGGTGGCGGCCAATGGATGACCGCCGACACCCACTAATTGGTGAATGGAAAAACAGAATAGAGCTTTGCCTATGTACAAAGGCAAAGCTCTGTCCTGTCTGTCAGCAGGGGTGTGCTGCACTTTGTTTCCCTGCAAAGTCCAGCACATCCCTTTAGTAAATGAACCACATAAATAAATTAGAAAGGTAGGCACTGCCCTATACACCAAAAATGCTGTAAGCAATCCGCAATTAAATGAATTAAAGCACCAAATGGTAAACACACGCTGGTTAGGCACTCATTTAACCCTTTGATTGTAATAGTTTAATCCCTTCCCAGCCAGTTAGTACAGTGATACAGTGCATATTTTTTAGCACTGTATTAGACACTTGACACTGTGGGAACCAGTGACTGTTACCTAAATTTCCGCAGCAATATCACAGTCCCACTAAGTCGCTGATCACCTCCATTACTTGTGTAGAAAATAAAATACAAATTCCAGTTAGGGCTGGGAGATTTTCCAAGTAAATGCGATTTTCTTAAAAAAAAAAAACTTGATTCGCAATTTGAATCAAGTTTTTTTTTTTTTTTTTGACACCGCGCCGGTCCTGAGGAGCTGCTGTCAGGAGTTTTTAGGCGAGGCCGCGGCTTCGGCCTACTCCGTGGCGTCTGGCCTCGCGGACTAGGCGAAGCCGCAGCCTCACCTAAAATCTCCTGTTAGCAGCTCCTCAGGACCGGCGCGGTGTCAGCGCCGGTCCTGGGGAGCTGCAGGCAGGAGTTTTTAGGCAAGGCCAAAGCTGCGCCCTCGCCTAAAAACTCCTGCCCAATCGATTTGCTTAAATTTTGAATCGATTTGACCTCTCAACTCAAGATTTAAATCGATTTTTTTTTCCCCCAGCCCTAATTCCAGTATATATCCAATAGTTTGTAAATGCTATAAATTTTACGCAAAGCAATCATTATACGCTTATTGGGATTTTTTTTTTTCAAAAATGTATAGCAGAATATATATTGGCCTAAATTTTTGAAGAAATTAGATTTTTACATTTTTTTGTAATATTTTATAGCAAAGTAATTTTATATATTTTTTTCAAAATTGACTGTTTTTGCTTATCGCAAAAAAAAAATGCAGTGGTGATCAAATGCCACCAAAAGAATGCTCTTATTTGTGGGGGGGGTACATGTCATTTATGTACAGGATTGCATGACAGCACAAATATCAGTTTAAGTAACGCAGTGCTGTGTAGCAAAAAATGGCCTGGTCATAAGGGGGGGGGGGTAAATCTTCCCGAGGTCAAGTGGTTAAAGTTGAATTCCAGACCATCACTAGCTATGTTTAAAATGTTCCTTCCATTTCCTGCTACTTATGCTGCCTAACCTGTGTATGCTTGCCTATTTTTAGTACCGTCATGTGATCTGCAGCACTAGCTCCTCTGTGTCAGCAAGCTGCTGCTGTAGGAGAGGGAGTGCCTACAATGGCTGGGACAAAAGACTATGGATGACATTAGTGCTCCCGCCTTCCCCTGCAGCAGCCACTGGCTAACAAGGGATCATGTGACCAGAGCAGGCTTAAAATAGGTAATACATCTTTTTTACACAGGTTAGGCAGCATAAACACCCATGCAAAAATGAATGGGCACAAATCGCACTGCAAAGAATCACATGTGATTTGCACAGGGAATGCAGTGCGATTCACGTGTGGTTGCAAGTGTGGACTTAGGCTCAGAATCTTTTTTTTTTTTTTAACTCAAACTGACTTCAATAAACTGTGGCACATCTGATGCAAGGTTTGTTACTTTTGTGGATTACCGGTAGCCCTAGGGCTACCTTGCTGCTGACTGATCTGTTGGCAACTACCTCCACCAGATGCACCCTATGTCTGTTCACTCCAGCAGTACTTTGAAAAGAGAAGCTGAACGTGAATGTGTGCTCTGGCTGTGAATAGGCAATCTGCGGATTAAAGTTAATAGGTAAGGCCCCAAATATGGGCTATTGCCAACATTGTAAACCATTCCCCTTGGTTTCATTACATGGTAGTGTAACCAGATTTCAGTCAGTGAAGTCTACCATAGTTGAAAACCTTCACTTGTCTTCAGGTCAACAGCTTGCAACAACATTGAAGCAATGGTCAATAATGCCAACTTCAGAACCTGTATCTTTTTAAACAATGCAGTACCAATATTAAGGGTCCATTTACACTGTGCACTTTGGCATTGCAGTGTGTTGTGCATTGCTGTTCTTATTGAATGGCAATGCACAGGGTGATCTGTGATGAAAAAATGGGTGTATGAGTGTTTTTTTTTTTCATGTGGTGGGACCATTCAAAATGGCTGTAGTTCTGCAGCACGCCACATGCATAAATAATGCAATAAATCTCATTGCAGTATATGCATCACCTCAGCACAATAGAATGTATGAACCTGAAGAACTATAACAAAGACTTGTGACATATTGACTGTTTAGTTGCCAAACCAGTAATTCGTCTTTGATAGCAGGTGTGTTTGATCATGGCATAGTTGTATCTGTTTACTTTGTATCCATGAAAATCAGAAGTGACTTTTGTGAGAAAGCAGTGACATACCTGCTTTGTTTGTGACATTAACGTGATCCAATTACTATTATTGCTTAATATGTCATGCAGGAGCTTGAAGCAATTAAAGCTCGTGTTCGGGAAATGGAAGAGGAAGCAGAGAAATTAAAGGAGATGCAGAATGAGGTAGAAAAACAAATGAACATGAGCCCTCCACCCGGTAACGGTAAGAATCGAAACTGTCCCTTTAAAAATGCCTTCTATTCTATTGGTCAATTGAGTTTTATTTATTAGCCGCCAATTTGAAATTATTACCCATTTCATTAATGAATGCTTTTTTGAAGAGAAGTATGCTCCACAGTGCTCTGCAACTAATACGTATCTTGAGTGCATTTAGTGCCCATTCATACCACCTGTGATGCGATAACATGCATTGTTGCCCTAAGGTGTGGGTCATTTTGAATGAAATGCAGCCTGCATACATTTTCCATGTGTTGAGGTGATTTACAGCCTATTCACTTTAAGCTGACCAAACTCAGTACAGCATTGAATGGTCTATATATGGGTACGCTTGAAACCTTTAAAAAGCCCCCACTCCCATAAAAGCACCAACCAGTTTTCCTCTGGTCTTGTACAAGCTGGTAATTTTACTGTAATTTTTCTGGCTCTACTATGGATGCTAGTGGAACATGTAGTAAAATAGTTGGACCTTTTCTCCATAGAAAAGTGCAATTGTAGGCTATTTTAGTACGTTTTTACTGGAACACTTTAACACCAAACAAGGTTGTAAAAAAGTAGATGGTTTGCCTTTTTATCTCTCCTAATCAACACTGGAAGGTCTAGATCAGCCTTTGGCAACCTTTTTAAGATGAAGGAACCCTTGAAATAACTTTCCCTTACTAAATCTACACCGTAAATTAGCAGGATGGTGACTGGAAAGCATGCGCCTTACATTTGTAGTCATTGATGACCCCCCCTTACCAATGCCTACAAAACTTGGTGTCAGTGGTTGCTTTTCCGAGGGGCATGAATTGCCCATGGAACCTCCGGCAATCTGTCGAAACCTTCGGGTACCTTGGAACCCTGATTGAGGAATGCTGGTTTAGACCATGGATTTAATTGTGCTTCGCAGTTTTAAAGAGATTAAAGCTTTGGGGGTTTTTTTACATTAAAATAAGCATATTGTATGAATCCGTGACTGCCGCCCCTCTCTGCCAATTTCTTCACTTGCTTCCCCTACCCCACTGTGTAGAATTCAAAATGCTAACCATAACATACAAGGCCATTCACAACATCGCCCCAATCTACATCACCAACCTCATCTGCAGATATTGCCCAAATCGCCCCCTCCGCTCCTCCCAGGACCTCCTGCTCTCTAGCTCCCTTGTTACCTCCTCCCACGCTCGCCTTCAGGACTTCTCCAGAGCCTCTCCCATCCTCTGGAACTCCCTGCCCCAGTATGTCCGATCAGCCCCTATCCTGTCCACCTTTTAGGAGATCCCTGAAAACTCATTTATTCAGGGAAGCCTATCCCACACCCACGCAACTATCCCCGAGCCACCCCCATCAAATCTTTCTCTGCAGCGATTACCTTTTTGTACCACCACCCCCTCCCTTTAGAATGTAAGCTCTACGAGCAGGACCCACCTGTCCCTTTTGTATTGTACTGTAATTGTGTTATCCCCCCTATACATTGTAAAACGCTGCGTAAACTGTTGGCGCTATATAAATCGCATATAATAATACTCTGTGCAGTGGTTTGCAGCCCCGATCCTTCTCTTCCCAAATCCCCTGTTGGTGCTCCTGGCCCCTCCCTCCTGCCATATGCCCCCAGAGCAAGCAGGCTCACTTCCAAGCCACTGCTCTGCGTGTCCATTCACACAACTGTGGCTCAGCCCTGCCCCTCTCCCCTCAGTGGATCACTGGCTGTGATTGCCAGCAGCGGTAGCCAATTAGGAGGGAGAGTCCCCAGAGAGCTGAGGCTCCCATGCACAGTGCTGCAGGAAGATCGGGCTCAGGTAGTGCATTAGGGGGCTGCTCCGAAGGTGTGTTTTTTTTTTTTTTTTGTTTTGTTTTGTTTTTACCCTCATGCATGAAGATAAAAAGCCTTGAGCCTTTAGAACCAACTTTAATTGATTACCACTTGCTCCCTGTAATGACAGGATGGCATATAGTAGTGGTTAAAGGTTGAGGGGCATTTGAGAAAAATTCACTTAAGATTGTAAATTAATTGCCCAATTTAAGTTTAATTTTTTTCTATTGTAAGTGAATGTAAAAAGCACGTTTTTTTTCGGTATTTATTTTGCAGCTGGTCCTGTTATTATGTCTATAGAGGAGAAAATGGAAGCTGATGCTCGATCGATATATGTTGGAAATGTAAGTTTTTATTTTAAAGGCAATGGCTCATGAATTACATTTCATCATGTATAGTTTGCTTTTTTTAAATTGAAAATGGATTTATACATTTTATTTTTTTTTTTGCATTATGTTCAGTAAAGTCTTTACTTCTCAATCCACTATTACTGTAATTGAGGAATTTTGACTGAAAAAAAGTGCAGATTATTACACAGGTTATTACAATTATAAATAAAACTAGCTTCAGGCCCCCTTCACACAATGCCGTTAGTTTTTCCATCCATCAATGGATGGATGAAAAACAGACATCAATACATCTCTATGGAAAAACAGGTGTAAATGGATCATCCATTTACATCCGTTCACATGTCAACATTTTGTTTTTTTTAAACTGATCAAAGCTTTTCTTTCGTTAAAACGGATCAGATTAACCACTTAAGGACCAGCCTCGTTTAGGTTTTTAGGTGTTTACATGTTTAAAACAGTTTTTTTTTGCTAGAAAATTACTTGGAACCCCCAAACATTATATATGGTTTTTTTTCTAACACCCTAGAGAATAAAATGGCGGTCATTGCAATACTTTTTTTTTGCACCGTATTTGCGCAGCGTTCTTATAAGCGCACTTTTTTTGGAAAAAAATTCACTTTTTTGAATAAAAAAATAAGACAACAGTAAAGTTAGCCCAATTTTTTTTATATTGTGAAATATAATGTTACGCCAAGTAAATTGATACCCAACATGTCACGCTTCAAAATTGCGCCCGCTCGTGGAATAGCGTCAAACTTTTACCCTTAAAAATCTCCATAGGCGATGTTTAAAAAATTCTACAGGTTGCATGTTTTGCGTTACAGAGGAGGTCTAGGGCCAGAATTATTGCTCTCGCTCTACCGGTCGCGGCGATACCTCACATGTGTGGTTTGACCACCGTTTTCATATGCGGGCGCTACTCACGTATGCGTTCGCTTCTGCGCGCGAGCTTGTCGGGACAGGGCGCTTTAAAAAAATTTTATTTTTTTATTTATTTTACTTTATTATTTATTTTTTCACTGTTTTAAAAAAAAAAAAAAAATTTTGGATCACTTTTATTCCTATTACAACGAATGTAAACATCCCTTGTAATAGAAAAAAACATGACAGGTCCTCTTAAATATGAGATCTGGGGTCAAAAAGTCCTCAGATCTCTTATTTACACTAAAATGCAAAAAAAAAAAAAAAGTCGTTTAAAAAAATGACACAAAAAATTGTGCCTTTAAGAGAAGTGGGCGGAGCCGTCATAACGACGTAGCTCCAGCTGTCACATGGTATAGAGACGGGTGGGGGCCATCTTGGCCTCACTCATCTCAGTACCTCGGCAGTGACAGGTCCCGATCTCCTCCGCCGCTACCGACGGCTCCGGTAAGCGGCGGAGGGCGCGGGAGAGCGGCGGGAGGGGGGGTGGCACCTCTCCCGCCGCCGATAACGGTGATCTCGCGGCGAACCCGCCGCAGAGACCACCGTTATCGTGTACAGAACCGCTCACTGTAAAGATGGATACCTCGGTTGTGGCAGCAGCTGCTGCCGTTACAGAGATGTCCATCTTCAAAAAAATGACGTACATATACAGTGAGCGGTCGTCAAGTGGTTAAAAACTGATGTAAACTGACCGTCTTTTTTTTTTTTTTTTTCTCCCCCATCTGTTTTTGCATTGGTAGTGGATGTAAAAAAAAAAAAAAGAGAGAAGCTGATAAACGTAATCCGTTTTGACGTGACTGAACTGATGAAATGAACAGTCCACATGTGTGAAAGGAACCTTAGGCTGTTAACGTTGCGTTTCATGAGGTGTCTATTGAGGAGAGCAAGAAGAAAATGATTTTAAAAATAGTTCCAGTTAAAAACCCATGTCATACAGATAATGAATCTTCACTGAAGTAATATTTGTGAATTGCATTTTTTGAGGAGAGAGTTAATAATCTAAAATGAAGTTAAAGCTTAAAGAAAAAGTTTTAAAAAAAACCCAAAACAGATCCTGTTCCCTTAAAGCATGTTATACAGCACAGTGCTTGTGCTGTGTCATTTGGCCCCCTGTATACCCTAAAAAAACCTGCCTGATCCTGCCTGGCTATACCCTCCCCTCTGCAAACTGGCCACGATAATCATGGCTGCTGAGCCCTGACACCATGGTCAGTTTGTGTGATTCAGTCATCCGCAGCTCTCCTCCCAGCTCTTCTGTGTCTCCTCTGTCCTCGTCCTCCCTGCTCATACCAGCGCCTGGTGCAGCTGTGCATAGAAACCAATCGGCTTCCATTTTTTCTTTTTAAAACTTAATTGAACAAGCTGAAGTTAAAAGCTGGTTGGCTACCATGCACAGCCACACCAGATTTTTCACTCCTGTTTTAGCAAATTGACATCCCTGCCTGTCTTGATAACCTTTCGCCATTTTGGAGGTTTAGGAACACATAAATACAATAAGATGGCTATAGACAGAATATTGTATTGCACTTGTATAGGTATTGTCAATAAAGTTATGTATCAATTGTGGTATGTTTCATGTGCCAGTTTTCATTTTCTGGCACATTATTACTAACATTCAGTGCTGTGTAGGGCCGAAACAACTAATCGATTAATCGATTATGAAATTAATCGATTACTATTTTCATAATCGATTAATCGGCCAATAACATAATGGTGTTAAAAAAGTTAAAATTAGCACTACATAGTACAAAAAGAGCAAATCATCTCTACTGTAGATATTACTTTCACTGTTGCACAGTAAAAAAACGAAGGGCTAATTTTTTATTTTTTTTTTTAACTCCATTATGTTACTAAATGTCTTAGGCCTGGTTCCCACCCATGTGTTTTTCGGTGCTTTTGCAGAAATACACTACAGTTCATTTAACGTTCACATCTATGCTTTTTTTAGTTGTGTATTTGGAAAGGGTCAAGGACCTTTTTCAATGCAAAACGGTGCTTTTTTGGTTCAATATACTTCAATGGAGAAGCTGCAGAAAAGCATGTAATATTACAGTTCTGTGTGAAAATCTGCAAAATAGTCTAGAATTTTTTTTTTCCTTAAATAAAAAAATTTGATCTGAGTCTGATGATATTTACCAGATTCAACCTCTAATAGTATATAGAGTATATCTCTTCTGTCTGTTATTCTCAGAGAGGATTAAAGATTTTACTCCCTAACCATATAGTTGTTTTTTTATATTTACCCCTGCATATAAAGATATTTAGGAATAAATTGCCTTTTTTTAAACTTTACATATTAACTAAATTATACACCACACTTCTTTTTAAGGTTATTAACCGATTAATCGAAACAATAATCGGCCAACTAATCGATTATGAAAATAATCGTTAGTTGCAGCCCTAGTGCTGTGTATCAGTCTGTATTTCCATTTATATTGGTGTGCGCTAAAGGTAACAGTGCAGCTTCATGGCTTTGGACTCAAGAATTGTGCTTGATTGAAGGTAGTTCAGGAATTTCCTAATTTGGATATGCTTTCATGGAATATTAATTGGAACTTTAGTCAGAAAATAAAAGTGGCTGTAAACCTCAGTTGTGAAAATCTGAGCAAAGCACACATTTCTGTAGGGCACTTATCTCTCTCTCCAAAGCTCTAATGCCCCGTACACACGAGCGGAATTTCCGTCGGAAAAAATCTTGGATGGTTTTTCCGATGGAATTTCGCTCAAGCTTGGCTTGCATAAACACGGTCACACAAGTTCTCTGGACTTTCAACCGTCAAGAACGCGGTGACGTACAACACTACGACAAGCCGAGAAAATTAAGTTCACTGCTTCCGAGTGTGCGTCGAATTGTTTCCGAACATGCGTAGGAATTTTGCATACAATCGCATTTTCGGATAGGAACTTTTTCCGGCTTGAAAAATAGTGAACCTGCTCTCAATCTTTTGCTGGCTGGAATTCTGCCAGCAAAAGTCCGATGGAGCATACACGGTTGCATTTTCTGACCAAAAGCTCTCATTTGAGTTCTGCTGGCGACATTTCCGATCGTGTGTACGGGACATTAGCGTCATTTCTCTCTGGTACTTGGTTCCTGTTGGCATGTCACTTCTGAGAAATTTTACGGACACCTTATGTAAAATGTGTCAGAGGGCGCTCAGCACGCAGCTCGTCTATTCTCAACACAGTTCTTCTGCTCTGAAGGGGGTGTGTTCCTTTCCTCCAATCGGCTCTCATACACTGTAACTGCAGCCTCTGACTTCTCCTCACAGATGAAGGAGTTTAACATGATTCTGCCCTCTTGAATTGGTGTAGGGAAGAGGGCTATAGATAAACACAAGTAAAACCTATGTAGGAGTATCTGTTTTATGTCAGGCTATTCACTACACTGGGTATATGTGAGGGTTTGGACGACTAAACACCTGGAGTGCACCTTCCATCGTGATAGGAAAAAAGGCTGTGTCCTTACCAGATAGCTAGACTCCACATTATAGGAGCCTAGTAAAGCGAAGTTACATAGAGCACATAGGGTCTGTCCTCTGGATGTAGACAAGATATTGATCCTATTCATAGGATTGGGAGCTCATATTTCTAGAGACACCGGGCTCTCAGAGCTGTGCACGGGGTATAGGAGATGCCTTGTGTACAGAGGGCATTTTATGGACGTTTGTAACATGCTGAAGGACAAACTCCAATTCTGCATGTCGCACCAATGCTTCCAGTACGAAAACCCAGGATCCATTTTTCTGGTTGGGAATTCGGTCTGCAGCACAAATTCCCAGACCTACTCAGCGTAACAACCTCACTTGTGAGTGAAAAGACAGAGCAACCAGTTGAGTCGATATCCATATGACCTTGTCTACATCCAGAGGATGGACCCGATGTGCTGTATGTACCCCCACTTTACTACGCTCCTATAATGTGCAATCTGGTAAAGGCACAGCTTTTTTTCCTTTTAACAGGGGAAGGTTGCACTTCGGGTGTTTAGTCGTCCAACACCTTTGAGACACGAGTGCAAAGGACATTTGACTTTTTTTATGGACTGATCACTGTTCTATATTTATCACATTTCGTTTTGGTCAATGGTCATCTTGCTTCATTATTGCGGCAATCTTTATTTTCTATTACTTTTACACAAATGTTCTGTTGTATGATTGCCAGCTGCTGTTTTGTCAATATTCAATCACTCATCTTTCACCTGTGCAATTACTTTATACATGTTTTTTATGTGAGGGTTTACAACCACTTTAGGCCTGCTAGATCACTTCAGGCTGGTCCCTTTTGCAGGTATAGCTATGTAAAACATAAGTGTCTATAGTGTTTAAAATCCAGTAATACTCTGCACATGCTCGGTTGCTCTCCATTTTTAGGCACTGCTGAATTTGTAGAGCATGATCTGCTGACAGCCATAAAGTGGAATTAAATCCTCCTATTCTTTATAACCAAGGAAGCTGCTTCTATTTGATCTGCAACTGCTATAGCGCTGCACATGTGATGAGTAATGATACCAGCCATTTGATGGTTTGACAGTTTGGTTGAAGACACAATCGAATGTGACCGTTGTAATTGTAAGCATGTTAAATCAATGGGCTTAATTCTGCTTCATGATTTACTGCTGTTCAGGGGCTCTGGGCTTCAGCAAAATGGCAGCCTCCAGCAAGAAGACACAGGAACAATGCTGGAGGCAATTTACAGCATAAATTGTCTGTAGCATAATCATTTGGAATCTGTGTTCCTTGCTAAAGAACGTTATTTTTTATCATTGTTATGGGTAAAGGTCAACTTTAATGTTTTAATCTTTTATGTGCAGGTTGATTATGGAGCAACAGCAGAAGAATTAGAGGCCCATTTTCATGGTTGTGGATCTGTGAACAGGGTAACCATTCTTTGTGACAAGTTCACAGGTCACCCTAAGGGGTAAGTGCTTTGTGTGAAAATGAGCCATTTCATGGTACTACAGATCTTTGTTTTGAAGATGGCATCTGATGTGGTGGATTACATAGCCATCAATCTAGCTGGTTACCATGTTGCACCCTTTTGTTTATCTTGCACGTGTGAATCATTGATGCTCCAGCCCCTACCAATTCCTGGTGCACACAGAAGACATAAGTCCAAAGAGTAAGTGCACTCTGCATGGCATATTGCTGCACTCAGTTCATTGCCAATTGTGTCTTTAACCACTTCCCTACCAGGCCAATTCTGACATTTCTCTCCTACATGTAAAAATCCAAATTTTTTTGCATGAAAATTACATAGAACCCCCAAACATTATATATGTTTTTTTAGCAAAGACCCTAGAGAATACAATGGCGGTTGTTGCGACTTTTTATCTCACAGTATTTGCGCAGGAATTTTTCGAACGTGTTTTTTGGGGGGAAAAAACAGTTTTATGTTTTAAAAAAAACAAAACAGTAAAGTTAGCCCAATGTTTTTGCATATTGTGAAAGATGAAGTTACGCAGAGTAAATGGATACCTAACATGTCACGCTTCAAAATTGCACACGCTCGTGGAATGGTGCCAATGTTCGGTACTTAAAAATCCCCATAGGCGACGCTTGAAATTTTTTTACTGGTTGCATGTTTTGAGTTAGAGGAGGTCTAGTGACAAAATTATTGCTCTCGCTCCAACGTTTGCGGCGAGACCTCACATGTATGGTTTGAACAACGTTTTCATATGTGGTCGGGACTTGCGTATGCATTCGCTTCTGCGTGCGAGCACACGGGGACAGCGACGCTTTAATATTTTCTTTTTTTTTTTATTTTGACACTTTTTTGAAAAAAAAAAATTGATCACTTTTATTCCTATTACAAGGAATGTAAACATCCCTTGTAATAGGAATATGACATGACAGGTGCTCTTAATAGTGAGATATGGGGTCAATAAGACCCCATATCTCACCACTAGGCTGGGAAGCCTGGAAAAAAACGATCACCGCTTCCCAGCCGAAGCGGCGCCGGTTTTTTGAATGGAGAGGCCGGGCGTGACGTCATAACATCGCGCCCGGCCTTCGATGATCATAGACTCCGGCGACCATCTGGTTCGCCGGAAATCTCTATGATCTACATCCGGCGATCGGAACGGTGAGTCGGAACAAGCATCGGAGGGCGGCGGGAGGGGGGGACGTCCCCTCTTGCCTCCCATAGGAATGATCAAGCGGCGGCACAGCCGCTATGATCGTTCCTATGGTGTAGAGATTCGCCGGCTGAAACCGGCAATATCTGAATGATGTCTAACTACTGGCATCATTCAGATATACCCACTCAAAGCCCAGGATGTCATATGACGGTGGGCGGGCGGGAAGTGGTTAAGGTCTAGAAGGAACATTACTTCCTGTGCTGCTTCAGATAGTCTTATATTCTGGTTGTATGGTACACAGGCTTGTTTAAATCATTGACTGGGTTATATGCAGCTACTGTCATGTGATTGGACTCTGGCAAAAGAGGCAGCAGGGAACCTTACATGAGCCTCAATATATGGGAGATTTCAGTGCATGTGTGCTCTGCCTTTTCCTCTTTGCATTCAGAACAATGGCTTTGCAACATCTTCTGGACCCTAAGGGCACATTTCCCTACTGCTGTAGAGGAATTGAGGTACCTGTTTATGATCTATTTATGTACACAAATGGCATCTTTGCAAGATCAGGAAGGGCACCCTGGTGGTTGTCATTAGACCAAATTGGCCCAGGGGAGCATGGAATTCCAACATACTCCAGCTCCTGGTAAACTCTGGGCTTTCAGGTCATTTTGACATCTTGTCCCAAGGGCCAGTATTCATCCTGCTTATTGGTCGCTGCCTTTAACGGTATAGCTGTTAAAGCCACAGCCCTGAGAGGAGGTCTTTTCAGATTATATAGGCCTCTTGAAGGATAGAGAAGCTGCTGACTTGTGAAGTCTACCACTGCTCCTGGTAATCCTTTTGTTGGGTACTCTGTGGAATGTGTCCTGACTCCAGTTTGACTTTGACCAAAAACTGGTCTGTGTAGTACAGTACCATGAAGGTACAAATCTCCACCTTGGCAGTTCTGTTTGAGACCTTTTGGTTTCATTCTCTAGTATGGCCTTTGTTCACATCTCTCTCATTCATTCTTCTGGATCCCCCTATGTTTTTAATCTAACCTCCTAACCTTTTCCCTCTCGCTTCCATTTGTTTGAAATGAGGAGTGCAAGTTAAGGTCATGTGCACTGTTCTATGCACATTACACATCCCTAGTCTTTTTTTCCAAAAATAAACACTATAATTACCTGCTCTGTGCAAAGGTATTGCAGGCTTTCAACCTCTTCTGCAGTCCCCTGGCAGCGCTCCTGGCTCTGCCACCTGCTTGTGCCCCCATAGGAAGCGTTTTCCTATAGGGACACATGTGCAGGCGCACTCCCAAGCCCTGCTGTATGTCTATAGATGCACATAGCGTGGCTCGGCCCCATCCCTGCTCCCTCCTTACAGGATTTGATTGGTAGCAACAGGAGCCAGTGGCTCCTGCTGCTGCCTCTGTCCTGTGAGGAGAGGAACAGACAAGCTTCGCTGCAGGCTGGCACAGTGCTGGATCACGACACAATTCAGGAAAGTATTCAGGGAGAGGAGGGGGCGATACATATACTAGGACATTTGGGGAATCCAATCTGAAGGTAGCTGTGTATAACCCAGCTGTAATGATTTAAAGATACCTGTGTTCTGTCATGTACTCCAGAAAACTGATTTTACAAGCAAGTTTAAAAATACTATTTATGCTACTGTGTGAATCGTTTTGAAATGCTTTTTTCCAAGCCTTTTTGAGGATTAGGATTTTGAAAGTACCTTGCAAAATATCAGTATCCTTGTAGCATGTTGCCCAGTCCTCGCTGGAATGGGTTAAACATGCCCTACGTTTTGCTTACTCAGTCTGGCAGCAAAAACAATAGGTGTGCTTGCAGAGAAAGTGTTTCTGCTGTAAACCTGTTAAAGTTTCAGACTGTCTGCCTGAGCAAAGTTCTCTATTTGGTCAATATTTAAGTATTTCAGCCACCTGTGTTTAATTTCTCGGAGGTCGTGCGGCATATTCTTGGCAAGGTTTACAGGTCTTGTACATTTAGTGACTTCAAAACTTCTGTCTGTTGCTGTGTGTTTGTACATTGACATTTGGATTTCTTTGTTATAGCTGTTATGCATAAATTCTCTACATATTTGTGGCATGGAGTAAGAGGAAATAAAGTCAGGCCTTTTAATTTGACCATGTTCTGTTTCTGCAGGTTTGCCTACATTGAATTTTCTGATAAAGAATCTGTCCGGACATCAATGGCTCTTGATGAGTCTCTGTTCAGAGGCCGACAGATAAAGGTAAGGTGCCTTGCTTGACTTTAAGAATGAGTGGCAGTTTTTGCTACACACACAGCTCATGATGGGCTTTCTGCTATTCTAGAATACCAACATGGCGAATGACCCACATCCTATCATTTGCTTTAAAAAATTGCTCGTTTTTAATAGTGATAACATCTGCTATAAACACTCACCGGCCACTTTATTAGGTACACTTTGCTATTACTGGGTTGGACCCCCTTTTGCCTTTAGAACTGCCTTAATTTTTCATGGCATGGATTCAGCAAGGTATTGGAAACATTCCTCAGATTTTGGTCCATATTGACATAGTATCACGCAGTTGCTGCAGATTTTGTTGGCTGCACATCCATGATGAGAATCTTCCAATCAACCACATCCCAAAGGTGCTCTATTGGATTGAGATCTGGTGACTGTGGAGGCCATTGGAGTACAGTGAACTCATTGTCATGTTCAAGAAACCAGTTTTGGAAGATTTGAGCTTTGTGGCATGGTGTAGTATACTGCTGGAAGTAGCCATCAGAAGATGGGTACACTATAGTGATAAAGGGATGGATATGGTCAGCAACAATACTCAGGCCGTGGCGTTTAAATGATGCTCAATTGGTACTAAGGGGCCTAAAGTGTGCCAAGAAAATATCCCCCACACCATCACACCACTAGCCTGAACCGTTGATATGCCAAATTCTGACCCTACCATCTGAATGTCGCAGGTGAAATCGAGACACGTCAGACCAGGAAACGTTTTTCCAATCTTCTTTTGTCCTCCTTTGGTGAGCCTGTGTGAATTGTAGCCTCAGTTTCCTGTTCTTGGCTGACAGGAGTGGCACCTGGTGTGGTCTTCTGCTGCTGTAGCCCATCTGCTTCGAGGTTCAATGTGTTGTGCGTTCAGTGATGGTATTCTGCATACCTTGGTTGTAACGAGTGGTTGTTTGAGTTACTGTTGCCTTTCTAGCATCTCGAACCAGTCTGCCCATTCTTCTGACATAAAGCATTTTCGTCCACACAACTGCCGCTCACTGGATATTTTCTTTTTCGGACCATTCTCTAATCCCTAGAGATGGCTGTGTGTGAAAATCCCAGTACATCAGCAGTTTTCAAAATGCTCAGACAGAGCCCGTCTGGCACGTTCAAAGTCACTTAAATCCCCTTTCTTCCCCATTCTGATGCTCAGTTTGAACTTAAGCACATCGTCTTCACCACGTCTAAATGCATTGAGTTGCTGCCATGGGATTGGCTAATTAGCAATTTGTTGGCAAGCAATTGAACAGGTGTACCTAATAAAGTGGCCGGTGAGTACCTATTGGCTGTAATATTTTGTGGATATTTTAGGTGCGAATACAAGTATTATATAGATGTTGGTAGCTGCAGCTTTTTGCTGTCATGAGTAATCCATATCAGTACAGATCCCATGATTAAAATCAGTGGCAGTCCTCATAACTTGGCCATTGTTCATTCTGTTTTTGACATTGAGCTGATTCTCACTTGCTTTTTTCAGAATCAGACCATTCTAAACCTAACTTTTTTTAGTGATTGTTTTTTGGCATATTTTTTCCCATTAAGAGCCAAGCACCAGATTTGCTTTAATCTCCTTCCCCAATGTATGCTTTTCATTCACCTCTCCTGCCACTCCAGAGCCGATTGCTGATGAAATTACCTGTACTTGGGTCTAACTTTAATCTTTTACAATTAGAAGTAAATGTATATATACATTTTTTTTCTGTAACTTTTTTTTTTCTTCTATTGCATAGGGGACAAAAGTCCCCTATATGATTTTTCTGGTGACAGGTTCTCTTTAACGAGAAACCCAGGCTCTAAAAGGCCCTGCATGTCTCCCCTGTGCTACAGTGAATGTAATGCAATGCACATCGCTCTGGGTCAGCAACTAGAAGGGCGGAAGTGTCTACCCTCCTCCCTCCCCTCTACCCAGCGGCGCCCACAGATGAGCAAGCGGAGCCCAGAATACATTGGGGTGATTTGGGCAGCACCCCAGGCGTCAGGGTGTAACTACTTGTTGCCATTGCGACTTGGCGCCTGGGGTTTGTAGAGCCCTGATGTAAGACATACAGGGGTAGATTTGCTAAAACTGGTGCACTCAGAATCTTGTGCAGCTTTGCATGGTAGCCAATCAGCTTCTAACTTCAGCTTCTTCAGTTAAGCTTCGGAAATAAACCTGGAAGCGAATTGGTTTCTGTGCAGTTTAACCAGATTTTGCGCTCTCCAGTTTTAGTAAAAAAAACCCACATTGTTAAATATAATTTTCACGTTGGAATAGGTTAATGCATGGCTTACATGGCTAAGCTAGATCTTCTGGGTGTGTTGCCCCATGCACATAGCAGATGGACAACAGCATAGCACCACCTACAGTTCATTCCGTAAATTTTCACAGCGCTTATTCAAAAATGGATTTTTGATTTTTTTTCTGCATCAAAAACGCATGAAAAGTAGGTTATATGGTTTTCAATGACAGTTCACACCAGCTCTTGCAGTTCCAGAAAAAAGAACATGCTGCAATTTTCCATGCATGCACTTTACTGAAACGCTGTGAAAAGCATCAAAAACTCTGGAATGCACCTGTTCTTAAGGTTAAGAGGCGGGAAATGCACACGACTGCATCAAAAACGCATTAACGCGTCAACCATGCAGAAAAGCATCTGAAATGCAACCAGGCTGTTTCTATGGTGTGAACTGGCCCTTAAGGTTAAAGGGGGAGGAAAAAATGCACCAGACTACATAAACGCACTGGAGCGCATCAAAAAACGTGCATGCAGAAAAGCATCTGGAACGCATCCAGGGTGCGTTTCTATGGTGTGAACTTGCCCTAAATTCATTATTTTCCTCAATTTTACAAACCATACCCCAAAATGACAACTTGAGTTTTGTTTGAAATCTTTCCAAATGTCTTAAAAATAAAAAAATAAAGACAATACCATGTACTCGGCTTTTACCATGACACAAAATTGATTTAAGGTGCATCCTGTTTCCACTGATCATCCTTGAGATGTTTCTACAACTCGATTGGAGTCTACCTGGTGAATTCAGTTGATTGGACATGATTTGGTAAGGCACACATCCAAGATCCCACAGTTGACAGTGCATGTCAGCACAAACCAAGCTATGAAGTTCAAGGAATTGTCTGTAGACCTGAGACAGGATTGTTTCGTGGCACAGATCTGGGGAGGAGTACAGAAAAATTTCTGCAACATTGAAGGTCCTAATGAGCACAGTGGTCTCCATCTGTAAATCGAAGTTTGTAACCACCAGGACTCTTCCTAGAGTGGGCCGCCTGGCCAAACTGAGCAGTTTGGGGAGAAGAGCCTTAGTCGGGGAGGTGACCAAGAACCCAATGGTTACTCTGACAGAGCTCCAGCGTTTCTCTGTGGAGAGAGGGGAACCTTCCAGAACAATCTCTGTAGCACTCCACCAATCAGGCCTGTATGGTAGAGTGGCCAGACAGAATTAAAAGTAAAAGGCACATGATAGCCCGCCTGGAGTTTGTCAAAAGGCACCCGAAGGGCTCTCATACCAAGAGAAACAATTCTCTGGTCTGATGAAACAAAGATTAAACTCTTTGGCCTGAATGGCAAGCGTCATGTCTGGAGGAAACCAGACACTGCTCATCACCTGGCTCAAGAGAACTCTGGACCTCTGACTGGGGGTGAAGGTTCATCTTCCAACAGGACAATGACCCTAAGCACACAGCCAAGATGACAAAGGCGTGGCTGTGGGACAACGCTGTAAATGCCCTTGAGTGGCCCAGGCTTGGACCCAATTGAACGTCTCTGGAGTGATCTGAAAATGGCTGTGCACCGACGCTCCCTATCCAACCTGATGGAGCTTGAGAGGTCCTGCAAAGAAGAATGGGAGAAACTGCCCAAAAATAGGTTTGCCAAGCTTTGTAGCATCCTACTCAAAACGACTTGAGGCTGCAAAGATGCTTCAACAAAGTATTGAGCAAAGGCTGTGTGAATACTTGGTGCCTTGAAAAAGTATTCATACCCATTGAAAATTTTCCACATTGTCATGTTAACAACCAAAAACGTAAATGTATTTCATTGGGATATTATGTGGTAGACCCAACACCAAGTGGCACACAATTGTGAAGTGAAAGGAAAATGATGGTTTTCAAAGTATGGCGTGCATTTGTATTCAGCCCCCTTTACTCCGATACCCCTAACTAAAATCTAGTGGAGCCAATTGCCTTCAGAAGTCACCTAATGATTTATAAATAGTCCACCTGTGTGTAATTTAATCTCTGTATAAATGCAGCTGTTCTGAAGCCCTCAGGTGTGTTGGAGAACCTTAGTGAACAAACGGCATAATGGAGGCCAAGGAACACACCAGACAGGTCAGTTGTGGAGAAGTTTAAAGCTGGGTTGTTAGGTTATAAAAAAAATACACCAAACTTTAAACATCTCGGGGAGCACTGTTCAATCCATCATCTGAAGATTGAAAGAGTATGGCACAACTACAAACCTACCAAGACGTGACCGTCCACCTAAACTGACATGGCCGGCAAGGAGAGCAATAATCAGAGAAGCAGCCAAGAGGCCCATGTTAACTCTGGAAGAGCTGCAGAGATCCACAACTCAGGTGAGAATCTGTCCACGGGACATCTATTAGTTGTGCACTCCACAAATCTGGCCTTTTATTGAAGAGTGGCAAGAAGAAAGCCATTGTTTAGAGAGCCATAAGAAGTCCCGTTTGCTGTGTCCCCCACATGGCTTCTCGCAAATTGCAAACGTGTGGAAGAAGGTGCTTTGGTCAGATGAGACCAAAATTGCACTTTGGCCTAAAAGCAAAACGCTATGTGTGGCAGAAAACTAACACTGCACATAACCCTGAACACACCATCCCCACGGTAAACATTGGTGGTGACAGCATCATGTTGTGGGGATGCTTTTCTTCAGCAGGGACAGGGAAGCTGGTCAGAGTTGATGGAAAGGTGGATGGGGCCAAATAGAGAGCAATCTTTGAAGAAAACCTGCTGGGAGTCTGCAAAAGACTGGAGCAGAGGTTCACCTTCCCGCAGGACAACGACCCTAAACATACAGCCAGAGCTACAATGAGATGGTTTAGGTCAGCTGTCTCCAAACTATAGCCCGGGGGCCGGATGCGGCCCTTTGCTTGCTTTTATCTGGCCCTTGGGATACTATTCCACTGACACCAACAGGTCATAATTCCTATCGCTGACACCAGCAATGTGGCTTTTTCCTCCCACTAACACCATCAAAAGGACACAATTCCTCCCGCTGACACCGTTGGTGGGCATAATTCCTTTCATTGATGCCAGCGAAAGGGCACAATTTCCCCTAATCGTCTTTCAGGTCAGCCATCTGAGACCTTGGCTCCTCCCCTCCTGTAGGAAACACTGCGCCAGCCATCTTTAAATTCCTCCTCCCCTTCTGGCTCCTCAGTTATTTGTGTTTCCTCCAGAGGGGAGACACCGCTTGTTACCAAGCCAGGGAGGCTCGGGCAGAGTCCTGAAAGGGGGCAGAGGCTCCTTGGACGTGGCCAGGGGCGTTACCTGGTGAAGATCGCTGCCCCCACATCTGATGGCAGGTGTAGGATGGGGGGCTCCCTTTTCACTACCTAGTGCGCAGACCCCATACAGCGGTTCTGGACCCCCAGCAATGGACTCTGCATCCTGCAGCGTGGAGAAGCCACGCCAGGCTCTGGGACCGCACGGAGCTGGGTGACATCACGGCGGAAGGGATGGCCATTTCCGTTTGACCCGTGGCTTCCGGCCGCGGGATGCTGAAAAGGAGCCAGGCATGGGCTGGAGGGGTGCTGCAATTGCTGTGAAGACAGCACAAGCTCCGGTGGCGGCACCAACATGTCAGAGGCAGAAGGAAGAACCAGACTGCTCCAGCTGAGGCTAGCTCCAGCCACGCTAAGGTAAGGGGAACCTAGGGTGGAGCTCTCCTTGCCAGACCCCACCACCATAGGGGGTCCTAAGGGGGGGGAGGTAATCCTTCGGGGGCCAGAGGGAAAGGCAAGCCCGCATGAGAGGCTGCGCACCTGCAGCTAACTGCAGAGGGGGTATGTTAAGTAATCCTTTAATTCCTGTGAGTTTTTTCTTTTAGAACAAAATGGACAGACCCAGAACGCCTCATAGCTCAAAGAGGTGCCCCTCCTGTAAAGCTACACTTAGTAACTCCTGGGGAAAAACACTATGTAGAGAATGTATTAACTAGTGTAGGAACGTACCTCTGATCAGAGCAGTCAGCTAGCGGCATCAGTAAAATAACTTTCTAATACGTTTGAATCCTTTTAAAACCTTCTTTGCGTGGGTTTCAGATCCCGCAGCCTCAGACTGCTCCTCTTCCAATACAGCAGGTAGCGTTACCATCCAATAGTGCAGGCCCTCCAGCAGTCTCCAGAGAAGAGGAAGAGCCAGATTTCGCAGCCTCCGGCTCCCAAGAGTCAGAGGGAGAAGCTCTGAAAGGGGATTCCATAAAGCCATCCTGGTACAGACTGTCACTTGAAGAGGTGGAAAACCCCCCTGGCTGGTGGGGGGGGGGGGGTGGAGGAATCATTTATACCACACGAGGTATGCAAACAGAAGAAACCTCTATCTCTACATGACCAAATATACAAGCACCTGGGAGAACAAGAAAAGAAACCTTTTCCAGTCCATGAGGTTTTAGTAGAGGTAATAAAGAATGAATGGCAGGACCTGGAAAGGAAAACCTTCAGGTTTTTCCGGATCGCATAGTTTTCAAGATGGATCCAGCCTTTTTGCCTAAAGTAGCCTCAAAATTTCAGAGGCCAAGATATTTTACCTTTTTGCACAAATCCTTCCAGGGAACAAGAAATTAAGCTCCATATGTTAGACATCAGGTGATGCGTTCTACATTATTTAGACGAAACTAAAGCCTTTATGAAGACAGATTCCTTATTTTTATTTCAGAGGCCAAGAAGGGGCACAAGGCTTCAAAGCGCACCATAGCCAGGTGGCTTAGAGATTCCATTGGCTAGGCCTATACAGTGGGAGGTATGCAGATCCCAGAGGGTATCGGGGCACACTCCAAGATCAGTGGCAGCATCGCAGGCAAAGAGCTGGAGCAACGTGGGAACAGATTTGTAAAGCAGCAACATGGTTCAGCTTCGCCACTTTTGTAAAACACTACAGGATGGACCTTTGGTCTGCAAAGGATCAGACCTTTGGATGCAAGGTCTTACAAGCTGTAGGCCCGCCCTAGGGTTAAGTGTTTGATTATATCCTCAGGTGGCTGTCCTAAAAGACGATTAGGGGAAAAACTAACTTGTAACGTTCTTTCTGGGAGTCTTTCAGGACAGCACTGGTACCCACCCAAATGTATAAATGACTTGAGATTTCCTAACAGGAAATGTGATATAGTTGACTGTATCATACGTTCTTGTTTTCAGCTCATAAAACGCATGAAAAACGCCCAATAAGCAAAACCCCATTCATTTAAATGGCACCTGTTCAGAGCGTAAGCAAAACACCTGAAAAACTCCCTAGGCTCAAAAAAAGAATATGAGCTTCTTTGGGGCAGATTACAGGCGTTTTTCTGCCTTTTACATTGTTGGTGACCTGAATCGCAGTAAAAACGCTCAGGTGTGAATGCAGCCTTAACGACCAGGCCATTTTTTGCGATACGGCACTGTCGCTTTAACTGACAATTATGCAGGCGTGCGACGTACCCAAATAAAATTGATGGCCTTTTTTTTTTTTTTTTTTTTTTCCCCCCCCACAAATAGAGCTTTCTTTTGGTGGTATTTGATCACCTCTGCGGTTTTTATTTTTTGCGCTATAAACAAAAAACCATTTCGTTAGTTTCGGCCAATATGTATACTACATATTTATGGTAAAAAAACCACAATAAGCGTATATTGGTTTGCACAAAAAGTTATAGCATCTACAAAATAGGGAAAAGATTTATGGCGTTTTACATTTTTTTTTTTTTTTTTTTTTTACACTAGTAATGGCGGTGATCAGATCTTTTGTGGGACTGCGGCGGACAGATTGGACACTTTTGACACTTTTTTTGGGACCAGTAACCTTTATACAGCCATCAGTGCTATAAAAAAAGCACTGATTACTGTATAAATGACACTGGCAGGGAAGAGGTTAACACCAGGGGCGATCAAAGGGTTAAGTGTGTCCTAGAGAGGTTTCTTGTAACGGGGGGGGGGGGGGGGGGTGGACTGACTGGGAGTACAGAGTGATTGCTGTACCTAAATCGCTAGGAACAGATGATCACACTGTACTCCACTGACAACGGGGATCTGCTTTGTTTTCATTGACAGATCCCTGCTTTTGGCTCTGTGGAGCGATCGCGTGTGGCCGGTGGACATCGCTGGTAGCCGGCCAAGCACATAGACTGATGCGCTCCCTCCTCCAGCCCGCTGTATCTCGCGCAAAGCGCCGTACCAGTATGGCAATTTGTGCAATAGAGCTGCAGTGTAACTGCGGCGGCTGGTCAGCAAGTGGTTAATGAGTGAAATAAGTATTTGACCCCTTTGCAAAACATGACTTGGTGCTTGGTGACAACCCTTGTTGGCAATCAGGTCAGACGTTTCTTGTAGTTGGCGACCAGGTTTGCACACATCTCAAAAGGGATTTTGTCCAAGTCATTAAGGTTTCCAGGCTGACGACCAAGGAGGTTCTCGCCCAAGATTTGACGGTACATGGCCTGTTCATCGTCCCTTTGATGCTGTGAAGTTGTCCTGTCCCCTTAGCAAAAAAACACCCCCAAAGCATAATGTTTCCACCTCCATGTTTGACGGTGGGGGTGGTGTTCTTGGGAGTCATTGGCATCAACTCAACTCTTGTTTGGAGGAGGAATTCTGCCTAAGAGCTTGATTTTGGTCCCATCTGACCACAACACCTTCACCCGGTTGTATGAATCATTCAGATGTTCATTAGCAAACTTCAGATGGGCCTGTACATGTGCCCTCTTGAGCAGGGGGACCTTGCAGGCACTGTAGGATTTCAGTCCTTCACGGCGTAGTGTTACCAATAGTTTTCTTGGTGACTATGGTCCCAGCTGCCTTGAGATCATTAACAAGATTCTCCTGTGTAATTCTGGGCTGATTCCTCACGGTTTTCATGATCCTTAGAACTCCACTAGGTGAGATCTTGCATGGAGCCCCAGACCGAGGGTGATCGATATTTTATTTTGTTCCATTTGCAAATCACACCAACTGTTGTCACCCTCTCACCAATCTGCTTGGCGATGGTCTTGTAGGTCTACAGTCTTGTCCCTGACATCCTTGGACAGCTCTTTGGTCTTGGCCATGGTGGAGAGATTGGAATCTGATTGCTTCTCTGGACAGGTGTCTTTTATACAGGTAACAAGCTGAGATTAGGAGCACTCCCTTTAAGAGTGTGGTGCTAATCTCAGCTCTTTACCTGTATAGAAGACACCTGGGAGCCAGAAATCTTGCTGATAGGGGATCAAATACTTATTTCACTCATTAAAATGCAAATCAATTTACGGTAACTTTTTTGAAATGTGTTTTCTGGATATTTTTGTTCTGTCTCACTATTTGAAATCCATTTTTTTTTTCTTTAGGGTTTTTAAAACCGGTGTGCGGATTCTATTCTAGTCTTTACCTTTGCTTGTCTTTATAGTTAAAGGAGAAGTATAGTCGAAGCTTCTTTGGCTATACTTTTTATGGATCACAGGAGTGCAGTTCTGCACTCCTGTGTCCAGTTTTCAGCCAACAGCGGTTTGAAACCTGTCAGCTGACATCAGAGCCGTTCCCGGCTGGGAGAAGATCCGGACCCTATGGTCTGGATCCACCCAGAAGCGTGGAGCCGCACCTGGCTTGAGCCAGTCCCTTCCACCCCCTCTAAACCCAGCGCTCCAGTGAATGCTGGAGGGGCAGAGCAGAGAGCCGCTGACTGATCGTCACGACTCTGCTCAGAGCTGAGGGGGGGAAGTGAACGATCAGCAGTATTTGATCGCTCAGTTCTCAGTGCAGCAAGCCATACTTAAGTTATTGTCTAGGTATTCATAAGACATTTCAAGGAAACAGGTGGTTGGCCATATGGTAATTAGGGCTGAAACAACTAATCGATTAATCGACAACTAATTATGAAATTAATCGATTACTATTTTCATCGATTAATTGGCCAGTAACATAATGTGGTTAAAAAAACCTAAAATGAGCCCTTTATAGTACAAAAAGAGCAAATAATCGCTACTGTAACTATTTCTTTCAGTTCTACAGTAAAAAAAAATAAACCCCTTACAGTAGTGACTATTGTTTTTTTTTTTTTTTTTTTGTTTTTTTAACCCCATTATGTTACTAAACATCTTAGACCTGGTTCACATCTGTGTGTTTTTTGGTGCTTTTTGCAGAAACGGACTACAGTTCATTTACATGGTTTCCTATGGGACACGTTCACATCTATGCTTTTTCAGCCGCTGCGTATTTGGAAAGCGTCAGTGACTTTTAACGCAAAACAGTGCTTTTTTTGGTTCAACATACTTCAATGGAGAAGCTGCAGAAAAGCATGTAATGCGTTTTTGCAGCAATTTGTGTTTTTTAATCTGCCCAACAACAAATTGCCCAAAAAAAATGCAAAAGCTCAAATCGCAGCAAAATCATGCGCAAAAATCAAAACGCACAGCAAAGAGCACTGCAGAAACAGGATCAAAAACAAACTGCATAGGTGTGTACTGAGCCTTGTGCTGGCCACACCGATCAATTTTCAGATGAGAATATTCAGACAAAAAATCTTTAAACATTCGATGAATGTTTAAAATTTTCACTTGCTTTTAACATTCTGTTTTTAAAATAATTGTAATTTCTGAACAAAAACCACATACATTGTCTGATAATTCCTTTCACCAAGAAGTTTTTTTTTTTTTTTTTTTCCAAATTTTCCATTACTGTGGTTGAAAATGAATGTCGATTTGACCCCACTAACGGTTAGAAAATTGAACAAACGTTCTTATCTCTCCTCTAATAATATATACGGTATATCTCCTCTTATAGTATATACAGTATATCTCTTTTGTCTGTTCTCAGTGGATTAGAAATTTTGCACCCTAACCATACAGTTGGCTATTTTTATTTACCACTGCATAGAGATATTTAAGAATAAATTGCTTTTTTTTTTTTAAACTTTACATATTGACTAAACTATACACCACACTTTTTTTTTTTTTTTTTTTTAAGGTTATTAATCGAAACAATCGGCCAACTAATTGATTATGAAAATAATCGTTAGTTGCAGCCCTAATGGTAATAAGTCCATATAGTTTAAATTGTTTAGATGTGTATCCCGCAGCTATTTCAGAATCTGCGATTTCCATATCTGTTTTGATTGGGCCACTTTCAACCAAAAGGTTATGTTGGGAGCACATTTTTCTGATCTTGCTACATAATGACTTTACTTCGTGAATATTCAGGTAATTTCTTCTATATCTTTAGTGTAAGGGGATTTCCACTTTCAAGTAGTGGAAACCCCCATTTTACAGGGAATTTTGAACATTCAGCTTGTGTTTTCGTGTGACCTTTATTAGCATGATGAGAAAGCAGTTGCTTCAGAAAACAGTCGGCTCTGGAACACTGCGCCCTGGAGAGATTGGCACATTTTATAAAGTGAGGTCCCCGAATCACCAAAGTATTTTTAGTTTACGTAAAAGTTTACTTGAAGGTAAAACTAACTTGTAGTTGCAGTATGTGCCAAGCCGAGATTTCAGCGTTAAAATCCAAGAGATGAAAAAGCGGTATCCACCGAAATTGCCATTTGACCCTTTAATGTTTTTTCACAGGTGGTGCCCAAAAGGACGAACAGACCTGGCATTAGCACAACAGACAGAGGCTTTCCACGCGCAAGATACAGAGCTAGAGCATCCTCGTACAGTTCCCGTTCCAGATTCTACAGCGGCTATCCTTCAAGACCCAGAGGACGCGTGTACAGGTCTGGGGGCTAATCGGCACAGAAGGCATTGGGTGGGGGGGTCCTGTTGGTGGGTGTTGGGATATTTGACGTTATCACAAAACTTTGTCTGCTTACACTAGGCTTATCTTTTTCAGGGGTCGGGCTCGCGTGACATCATGGTATTCACCTTACTAAACATATAACGTTAGGAAGACCTGAGAGGCAAAAACACAAAAAAAAGAAAAAAAAAGAAAAAAAAAAAAGAAGACTGGAAATGAATTTTAAGAGTTTATTAAAACAGGGTCCCATGTGGACCATTCTTTTCTCTTGTACTCACATGCCCCATGTTCATCCTTCAATGTTTCAAGATGGGTGTGGTAGGCCAGGCTGATGGTTACTGTATGTTGGGGGGAATAAGAGGTTGTACTATTTAGTGAGTGTCTGACTTGTTCTGGGGGTGTGTGGACTGTTTATGTGCAGGATACCTGTTAATCAAAGAATGTGTATACTGAATGGTTCCCAGCCTAGTGTGTTTTCAGCTGTGGGAGGGAAGTGATGTCTGCTAAACATCCTGCTGTTTCCTTTTCTTTTCTTTTTTTTGCGTGTTTTTATCTTTGCAGGTATCTTTCTATGGGAGAAGCTTGTTTCCCGGAGAGAGTCGGCTGCCCCCCACAAAACAGCCTTTTCTTTAGTTTTATTCTAGCTCAGATTCCTGCATAGTGCTGGAAGACACAAGCTGGGCATCTTTTGTGTTTTAGACTGTTCCTTTTTGATTTGTGTTTTTATTTTATTTTTTTCTTATTTTTATTTTTTATTTTAAGACTTTTTTTTTATAGTGCCAGGCAGGGAAAGGAGAAAAATAAAAAAAAAATGGTAACATGTATTTTGTGTATGATTTATTTTTGCTTGCTTTTTAATGAAAATATGTCACTGTCACAGGCAATTTCCTTTAATGCATTCCTTTTTGTAGTTATATAAACTGCAGACAGTTCTAATGAGCTCCATGTCACTTAACCACTTAAGACAATTCATAAAAATATTCTCCGTGTATTGCCCATAAATGTTTCAATTTTATACGTGTTAAGAAGCAACCCATCTCGATATCAGCTGTGTAGTGCTTCTGAGGCAAATCACTCTGTAGAAATTCAAATATCACCAGAGGCAAAACTGGAAACTGCTGCACGCATCTGCTGTAAGACCTCATGTACACTGGTTTCTTGTAAACGTTTTCTCCTGATAGGAGATACTCTGTTATAAACTCGTCTAAGCTGCATTTTTTTTTTTTTTTCTTCAAAACCGTTTAGGTGAGTTTATCAGAGTTTGGAGTTTTTCATTGGCCAGAATTTTCATTTCATTCTGGCCATCGAAATAAACAAAAGCTGAAGTGCTAAATGTGCCTAGAGTTTGAGTATGTTTCAGGGTTCAGTGGTTTTTGTGGTCAGAACTGCTCTTGACTGATTTAAGGGCATTCAGACAACAGCCTATAAACTCTTCTGATGAAAACTGCTAAAAATGTCCATTTGTGCATGGACATATAGGATAACATAGAGGAGTTTAAAGTGGTTGTTAAGCCACTTCTATAAAATGCTCCTATCCCCTCTATATTATAACGGTGAGTTCCCCTGTGTCTGTTATATCATAAGTATGCTTATCTGTACTGATAACAGTCTTCTGGTGATCAGTTGCCTCCTCTGTCCTGTTCTCTGCCTAGCTGACAGTTCAAGTGGGTGGGGCTGAGCACTGAGGAGAGAGAGCCAAGGAGTCACATGATCGCAGGAAAATGTGTTATCAGTACGGATGAGCATATTTATGTTATAACAGACACAGGGGAACATCTTGTTCTAATGCAGAGGGGATGGGGCTTTTAATGTTATCTATGAGTGTGTGTGTGTGGGGGGGGGGGGGGGTGTATGGCCTTTACTGACACAAGCAGACATTTAGAGGGGAGGGGGGAGAGGACACAGGAGACAGAGCAGGGCTGCTTATGATGGAGGCACGTACTGACTCCGGTGTCAGAGCTCAGCAGCCCTGATATATTGGAGTCGGCGTACAGGGGGAGGGTAGAAACTGTCTGGATCAGACAGGTATTACAGGTGATACAGGGGGCCAACTGGCACAAGCACTGCTGTATAACATGCTTAAAGTTTAAGGGAACAGAATTTTTTTTTAAACTTTAAACACTACTACTGTTAAACATGAGTTTAACAGTAGTAGTGTGCATGAAGCCTGAGCTACAGAACTAACCAGGAAGCTGCAGATGGCAATGACTGGAATAAAGGTTGCCATTCACATTAGTGTGTTCACACCTGCAAACACATTTTACACTCCTGCATTTGTGCTTCTGTAACTAAAAATAAGTGTTTTTTTGACCTCTGGAAGGGCTTACTTCATGACCAATGTTTTTCAAATTTTCTACAAAAAAAAATCTACAAGAAAAGAGCAAATGTTTACAGTGGGCTCATTCACCTATGTCTAAATGAACGCTTATTTGCAGCACAAATAAAGTACAGAATCTTGGAAACCTACAGTAGGTGTGAAGTTTCCCAAAATACAAAAAAAGTAGGGTCCACACTTAGTGTGGAGTAGAGATCTAGATGGCATATGCTTTCATTACGTAACCTACCATAGGTGGAGTAAATAAGACCAAATCTGGGATAATTCCACATTTAATTTAAAAATAATTACTTTTCTTCTATACTGTTTATCTGAATAACCATAGTCACCATAGTACTCAGCCTGTGTGACATAAAACAAAACTGTAGGAGGTAATGTTAGGTGGAGGGTGATGTACTGTATGCACAGGTCGTATAGGGTTCAAGTTTTGTTGAACAGCTCCAATGTATCTTTGGTAACGTATTTCATCTGTTTTATATCCACAATAACAGATTACATGACAGAGTTTACCAGACAGGTATTTGTCTTCTAATGGCTGTAAGAATATGTATGGCCAATTTTGACTTTTAAAGGGGGCCTATGAAGGGCAATCAAAGGTAATGGATAGGATCCAAAGGGAGAGTTACTACTAAACATTGGTTTGAGCTGTATAACACATAACCAGAGGGTTGGGCCAGCGAGCATTGGCAAAAAAAAAAAGGAACAAAGTGCCCTTTTCCTATCCACAGCTCCAGCCTGTGTCTGACACTATGGATTGTAAGTATATAGTAAATCTGGGGTTACACCAGAGCATCAGTATTGTATTGATATCTCTGTTGTATACCACACATGGGGGGGGGGGGTACTTATCTGCTGTGCCTCAAACATTTGCCCACATTTTTAATGTGATGAGTCTTTGGAAAATTCCCATTTTCTCTTATGTAAATGGTCATCACTTTGTAAAAGTTATACAACCCAGTAAAAAGGGCATCTTAAGATCTATCATGATGGGGTTATGTTGCCATCTTTAGGTGATTAGCCCCTATCAAAAAAACTGACATCTGCTCAGGCATAACCCCTGTCAGCTAGGGATGGCTTCAGTTTTTTTTTCTTGCATATTCATGTTACTAAACCCAGAACCTGCATTCACTATATCTGGTCTTCCACAGAACATGGAAATGCAATTATTTTAGTAAATATAAACTGCTTAAATAACTTCTCATTAGCAGTATATAGCAGCCTTGTGACGTCTATCAGTTCCTAGTAAAGCTTGTAGGAAGAAATTTCATTTGCCCCTGACCCTTTGTCTGGACAGTGCTGATCACATGCACCCTCCCAAAAAAAACTCTAGCAATACACACCAAACTGAGCATGTGCAGCCTGTCCCCTGGCTCTGTAAATATTAGGTTATTTTTTGGGGACAGTGGAAGTAGGGGATCAGAGAAGACAGATTCAAACCACCTTTATACACCATGGGGAGGATTAACCCCTTAGGTTCCACAGGGAGTATAACAAGCATGCTTTACTGAGAGAGAGGGGGCGGGGGGCCTTGAGTGCCTGGTGAAACCCATACTATTCCTGTTACCTGGTAGGAGGGGGTAAGTCCTCATGTTTCTTGGCTGCCTAAAGCTGGCCATACACCATACAATTTTCCTGTTCAATTTTCTTTAGATTTACCTTCAACTATGTAGTACAAGGGCCTGCCTGATTGCATCCAAATTGAAAGTGTTTAGGTTTGACCTCCTGTTATATGGTTTTGGTAAATCTAAAGGAAAGTTGAACAGGAAAATTGAATAGTGTATGGCCAGCCTTAGTCTTTTTCTCTGCGCATTCCTTCCCTTTTAGCTGCAGTGTTCCAGTTATACTACATATGCTTTATTTCTCAAAGCGTCTTTCAGGGCTGCACCTGGAGAGCGTAGCTCCACCCAACTTCCCAGGAAACACAACGAATAATGCCTTTTAAGGCAGCCACTTCCACCATGGCCGCAGTTGTAGTGTTTTCTCCGCCATGGTGGAAGCGTTGCATGGAACTGTGAGTGGGCTGCGCTCTCTCCAAGCAGAGGTTGTGGGTGCATGGCTCACCTTATCTTTTTGGGCCGTCTCAGCATCCTCCCAGATGTGTGCGGGATGCTCTGGAGTTCCCCCCCTTCTTCCCTGCTCGGTAAGAGCTTGGGCCGGCCGGGGAGAGTCTGTCCTATTTCAGGAGAGTGGAGTCAGGCCTGGGTGATGTCATTTCTGGAAGAAGTGGGGCTTCCAGTTGGTGCTGGGCTTCCAGTTTCGGCCTGTGGGGGGTGGGCCCAGGCTGGCGTAGACTTCTGGTCCTGGCAGCGGCGAGAATGGGAGTTTTTTTAAAATGGACAGCAGAGCTGCTAACCCGCTGCAGTATGGAGTCGGCGGAGCTAGCGGCAATGACAGGAACAGGAGCCACAAGCGCCAGCCCACGTAAGGTGGGGCAGAGGCTCCAGATCTACCTCAGGGCTTTCACTTTCCCTCCACCTTTCCCCTGGTGTCCGAGGTAATTGGGGAAGGGGGGAGCCTGTTCCATGCCCCTTCAGTTACCTTATAAAGCATGGTTTGAATTCCCCCCCCCCCTTTCTTTTTCTTGGGTGGGGGGTATGGGTAGATCATTTTAAGGTGGGGTAATGCTTAGGTCTTAATGGGGTGCTGTTCTGTTCTAATTACAGAAGGCACGGGAAAAGACAAAGCATACCCTCCCCTCTTCTAAGAAAAGGTGGCCTTTCCTGAGGTACTTCCCGAGAGGATTTGTTGGATACCCTCCCAGTTCTGTTGAAAGCAGGGGGATATTTTGCAGATGCCTTGGCAGAGTCAGAATGTCCGCTAGGACTTTGGCCCTGGTGAACTTGGCGCGAAGGGTGCTCTAGTTAAAAACTTTGTCCAGAGATGCTGCTGTTACAGTGAAGCTCTGTGGTCTCCCTTTTAATGGGGCTCTGCTTTTTGGCCCAAACTTAGAGGCCATTTTGGATAGGACTGCAGATAAGAAAAAGGCTTTTCCGGCAAAGAAAAAGAAGGCGCCTTTAGTCAAAAAGATATTTCCTCCTATTTAGCAAACCCAGGCCCCCAAGAAAACGGGTTATAAGAAACCCTGGGGTGCACAGAGGGGGAGAGGTGTGGCGGCTAATCTGTTCAGAAGTTCCAAACCGCCAGTTAAAAGCCAGTGACGGTGGTCCTGCTGTGGGAGGGAGACTTTTATCCTTCCTCCCTCAGTGGAGGGCAGTAATGTCCAGTCCGTTTGTCCTGAATGTCATCTCCCAGGGATATGGACTGGAGTTTTCGGAGACCGCCAAACCGTTTTTGTGACTCAGATCCCTGGAGTGCAGGACAAGGCCCTAGCATTAATATCCCTTTTTAGAGGATCTGAGGCAACAGGGAATAATTATTCCAGTGCCTCAGGAGGAGGAAGGTTTAGGCTTTTAATCTCACATTTTCCTAATAAAGAAACCCTCAGGAAAATTTGTCTTGATTTTGAACCTAAAACTCCTAAATAGGTCCATTTGCTACAAAAAGTTCCGCATGGATACAATCTTACTCTGCAAGGAAACTGCTTACGGCGGGGTGGTGTTTTATGGCTTCCATTGATCTTAGGGACGCTTACCTTCACATCCCAATAGCAGTAGCGTCCCAGAGGTTTTTGCATCTGGCAATCAGCTCTGACGGCAGGATATCCTATCTTCAGTTCAGAGCCCTGCCCTTCGGTTTGTCTTCGGCTCTGAGGATCTTCACCAAGGTTATGGAGGAAGCCTTGGTGCCTCTGAGGATCCAGGAAATCATGATGGTTTTGTATCTGGACAATCTGCTTCTATTCGCCAGATCAGAAAATCAGCTGCTGGCAAATCTGAACAGAACAAAATGCCACTTGCAAAACCTAGGTTGGATCCTGAATGAGGAGAAATCAAACTTAAGCCCTTCCCAAGAGATAAGATTTTTGGGGTACAACATTGACTATTCAAGATCTTCTTGCCGGAAGAGAAAAAGGTGAAGATCCTGGGGGCGATAAAAACAGATCCAGACAAGCTCGCCAGTAACAGTAGGTCAGCAATATCGACATTGGCTCTCCTAGCATCCTCCATTCTGGCCGTTTAATGGGCCCGCCTCCACTCAAGGGATCTTCAGCAAGTACAACCCCTGGCAAAAATTATGGAATCACCAGTCCCTGAGGATGTTCCTTCAGTTTATTGTTGTAGAGAAAAAGCAGATCACAGACATGGCCAAAAACTAAAGGCATTTCAAATGGCAACTTTCTGGCTTTAAGAAACACTAAAAGAAATCAAGAAAAATAATTATGGTGGCCAGTAACAGATTTATAGAACAAGCACAGGGAATAAATTATGGAATCGCTCATCTCTGAGGAAAAAATTATGGAATCATGAAAAACAAACAAACAAAATAACACTCCAACACATCACTAGTACTTTGTTGCACCACCTCTGGCTTTTATAACTGCTTGCAGTCTCTGAGGCATTGACTTAATGAGTGATAAACCGTACTCTTCATCAATCTGGCTCCAGCCTTCTCTGATTGCAGGTTGTAACCTTGTCATGGACCATTTTCTTTAACTTCCACCACAGATTTTCAATTGGATTGAGATCCGGACTGTTTGCAGGCCATGACATTGACCTTATGTGTCTTTCTTCAAGGAATTTTTTAACAGTTTTTGCTCTATGGCAAGATGCATTATCATCTTGATAAATGATTTCATCATCCCCAAACATCCTTTCAATAGATGGGATAAGAAAAGTGTCCACAATTTCAATGTAAACCTGTGCATTTATTGAAGATTTAATGATAGCCATCTCCCCAGTGCCTTTACCTGACATGCAGCCCCATATCATAATTGACTGGAAATTTGCATGTTTTCTTCAGACAGTCGTCTGCATAAATCTCATTGGAACGGCACCAAACAAAAGTTCCAGCATCATTACCTTGCCCAATGCAGATTCGAGATTCATCACTGAATATGACTTTCATCCAATCATCCACAGTCCACGATTGCCTTTCTTTAGCCCATTGTAACCTTGTTTTTTTGTGTTTAGGTGTTAGAGATGGCTTTCTTTTAGCTTTTCTGTAGGTAAATCCCATTTCCTTTAGGCGGTTTCTTACAGTTCGGTCACAGATGTTGACTCCAGTTTCCTCCCATTTGTTCCTCATTTGTTTTGTTGCACATTTTCTGTTTTCAAGGCATATTGCTTTAGGTTTTCTGTCTTGGCGCTTTGATGTCTTCCTTGGTCTACCAGTATGCTTGCCTTTAACCACCTTCCCATGTTGTTTGTATTTGGTCCATGTTTTAGACACAGCCAACTGTGAACAACCAACATCTTGTGCAACACTGCGTGATGATTTACCCTCTTTACCTACATACTAACAAGCAGATTTAATCTGATGCAGGTGTTAGTGTTTGTATTGAAAATTTACAGGATGATTCCATAATTTTTTCCTCAGAATTGAGTGATTCCATAATTTATTACCTGTGCTTGTTCTATAAATCTGTTACTGGCCACCACAATTATTTTTCTTGATTTCTTTTAGTGTTTCTTAAAGCCAGAAAGTTGCCATTTGAAATGCCTTTAGTTTTTGCCCATGTCTGTGATCTGCTTTTTCTCTACAACAATAAACAACTGAAGGAACATCCTCAGGGACTGGTGATTCCATAATTTTTGCCAGGGGTTGTACTTGCTGCAGATCCCTTGAGTGGAGGCGGGCCCATTGAACGGCCAGAATGGAGGATGCTAGGAGAGCCAATGTCGATATTGCTGACCTACTGTTACTGGCGAGCTTGTCTGGATCTGTTTTTATCGCCCCCAGGATCTTCACCTTTTTCTCTTCCGGCAAGAAGATCTTTTGTTGAATAGTCGATGTTGTACCCCAAAAATCTTATCTCTTGGGAAGGGATTAAGTTTGATTTCTCCTTGTTCAGGATCCAACCTAGGTTTTGCAAGTGGCATTTTGTTCTGTTCAGATTTGCCAGCAGCTGATTTTCTGAGCTAGCAAATAGAAGCAGATTGTCCAGATACGAAACCATCATGATTTCCTGGATCCTCAGAGGCGCAAAGGTTTCCTCCATAACCTTGGTGAAGATCCTCAGAGCCGAAGACAAACCGAAGGGCAGGGCTCTGAACTGCAGATAGGATATCCTGCCCTCTGAGCTGATTGCCAGATGCAAAAACCTCTGGGACGCTACTGCTATTGGGATGTGAAGGTAAGCACATAAAACACCCCCCCCCCCCCCCACCCGCCGTAAGCAGTTTCCTTGCGGAGTAGATTGTATCCATGCGGAACTTTTTGTAGCAAATGGACCGATTTAGGAGTTTTAGGTTCAAAATCAAGACAAATTTTCCTGAGGGTTTCTTTATTAGGAAAATGTGAGATCTGCTTTTTTTCTACAACAATAAACAACTGAAGGAACACCCTCAGGGACTGGTGATTCCATAATTTTTGCCAGGGGTTGTAATTCTCCAAAATTGGAGGCACCAAGAACCCTTAGAAAAACGGTTCATGATTCCTGTGCAAGTGAGAAAATTATGGTGGTGGAGGAACCAGGTAAACCTAAGCGAGGGCCTACTTTGGGTATTCTCTGTCTCAAAAAGGCTAACAGATGTTAGCTCCTGGGGGTGGGGGGCGCATCTAGAAGATCATTTTGCTCAAGGAATCTGGACAATCTCAGACGCAAAAAGATCATCCAATTGGAGGGAACTGAAAGCAATTTTAATGGGGCTCCTTTGGTTTCAGGAAGAGGTCAGGGGCCAACATGTTCAGATCCTGTGCGACAATGCTACGGCAGTCGCCTATGTAGCAAAGCAGGGAGGTACCAGAAGCAGGGTTCTCCTGTCCTTGGCTCTGGAGATCTTAATCTGGGCAGAGAAAAATCTGGCATCCCTGTCAGCAATATACCTGAAAGGCAGTTTGAATTGGATGGCCGACTTCCTGAGCAGGAAGACAATTTCCGAATCGGAGTGGAGTCTAAATTCGGAAGTTTTCCAGATGGTGGTAAACAGGTTTGCGACCCACTCAAACGCAAAGCTCCCGTCTTACTTTTCTCTGAACAGAAGGGATCAGGCAAGAGGCTTGGATGCTCTGGCTCATCCGTGAGACTTCCATTTGTGTAATTATTATTATACAGGTTTTATATAGCGCCAACAGTTTGTACAGCGCTTTACAACATGAGGGCAGACATTACAGTTACATTACAATTTGGTACAAGAGGAATCAAGGCCTTGCTCGTTAGAGCTTACAATCTAAAAAAAAAATGCTTTTCTCCCCTTCCAGTTAATACCGTTGGTCCTCAAACAATTTCAGGAAGAGTCCACGAATCTAATACTGGTGACTCCTTATTGGCCCAGGAGGATATGGTTCTCAACACTTCTGAACCTGGCGGCAGAACCCCATTGGATGTTCCCAACACGGGACAATTACTGAGTCAGGGACCCTTACGGCATCCAAACGTAAGCCAGCTCAAGTTAGCAGTCTGGTTTCTGGGGAGCAGATCCTAAAGAAAAGGGGTCTATCAGACAAATTAGTTTCTATGCTGCTAAATAGCAGGACAAAAGGCACCAGAGATATTTATTTTCAAGGTTTGGAAATGCTACAACTCCTGGTGCATGACAAAGAAGTATTTGCCACAGGAGATAATTTCCATCCTGGAATTTCTTTATGATGGAATGGAGAAGGGGTTAGCGGTTAGCACCTTGAAGACACAGGTGGCCGCGTTTTTTGGAAATACAATTATCACGAGATCCATTAGTTATTAGGTTCTTTAAGGCAATGGCTAGGTCAAGACCAGCGCCTATCAAATTTTTTTCCAACTTGGGCCTTGTCAGTGGTCCTGCAGGGACTAACTAGGAAAACTTTTGAACCTCTAAAAGAGGCTACAGTAAGAAATTGGACTTTGAAAATGGCCCTATTGGTGGCAGTAACCTTTGCCAGGAGAGTCAGTGAGCTGCAGGCTTTTTCCATAGTTGAACCTTTTCTGACAGTCTTTCCAGATCGGATAGTCCTAAAGGTGGACCCAGGCTTTCTACCTAAGGTCTCCTCTGCCTTTTATCGTTCTCGGGAGGTGATTCTACCAACGTTTTGCGAATCCCCAGCCATTTCTAAAGAGGAAGATATCCACACGCTGGACGTGAAGAGATGTCTACTGCAATATCTGGAATTGACTAGACAATTTAGGAAGTCAAATTCTCTTTGTGCCATTAACCAGTTGCCGACCGCAGCACGCCGATGTACGTCGGCAGAGCGGCACGGGCAGGCAAAAGGGCTTACCTGTACGTCCCTGCCTGCCCGCGGGTGGGGGGTCCGATCGGACCCCCCTGGTGCCTGCGGCGGTCGGCAAATCTCCCCCGGCGATCGGTGGTGAGGGGGAGGCCATCCATTCGTGGCCCCCCCCTCGCGATCGCTCCCAGCCAATGGGATCATTTCCCTGCCTCTGTATTGTACACAGAGGCAGAGGAAATGATGTCATCTCTCCTCAGCTCGGTATTTTCCGTTCCGGGCCGAGGAGAGAAGACTGGAATGTGAGTGCACAACACACACACACACAGTAGAACATGCCAGGCATACAAAACACCCCGATCCCCCCCCCCCCGATCGCCCCCCGATCCCCCCCCCAACTGTCACAAACTGACACCAAGCAGGTTTTTTTTTTTTCTTTTTCCTGATTACTGCTAGGTGTCAGTTTGTGACAGTTACTGTGTTAGGGCAGTGAGTATTACCCCCCTTTAGGTCTAGGATACCCCCCCTAATAAAGTTTTAACCCCTTGATCACCCCCCGTCACCAGTGTCACTAAGCGATCATTTTTCTGATCGCTGTATTAGTGTTGCTGGTGACGCTAGTTAGGGACGTAAATATTGAGGTTCGCCGTCAGCGTTTTATAGCGTCAGGGACCCCCATATACTACCGAATAAATGTTTTAACCCCTTGATTGCCCCCTAGTTAACCCTTTCACCACTGATCACCGTATAACCGTTACGGGTGACGCTGGTTAGTTCGTTTATTTTTTTATAGTGTCAGGGCACCCGCCGTTTATTACCGAATAAAGGTTTAGCCCCCTGATCGCCCGGTGGTGATATGCGTCGCCCCAGGCAGCGTCAGATTAGCGCCAGTACCGCTAACACCCACGCACGCAGCATACGCCTCCCTTAGTGGTATAGTATCTGAACGGATCAATATCTGATCCGATCAGATATATACTAGCGTCCCCAGCAGTTTAGGGTTCCCAAAAACGCAGTGTTAGCGGGATCAGCCCAGATACCTGCTAGCACCTGCGTTTTGCCCCTCCGCCCGGCCTGGCCCAGCCCACCCAAGTGCAGTATCGATCGATCACTGTCACTTACAAAATACTAAACGCATAACTGCAGCGTTCGCAGAGTCAGGCCTGATCCCTGCGATCGCTAACAGATTTTTTGGTAGCGTTTTGGTGAACTGGCAAGCGCCAGCGGCCTAGTACACCCCGGTCGTAGTCAAACCAGCACTGCAGTAACACTTGGTGACGTGGCGAGTCCCATAAGTGCAGTTCAAGCTGGTGAGGTGGCAAGCACAAGTAGTGTCCCGCTGCCACCAAAAAGACAAACACAGGCCCGTCGTGCCCATAGTGCCCTTCCTGCTGCATTCGCCAATCCTAATTGGGAACCCACCGCTTCTGCAGCGCCCGTACTTCCCCCATTCACATCCCCAACCAAATGCAGTCGGCTGCATGAGAGGCATTTTTATGTCCTCCCGAGTACCCCTACCCAGCGAACCCCCCCAAAAAAGATGTCGTGTCTGCAACAAGCGCGGATATAGGCGTGACACCCGCTATTATTGTCCCTCCTGTCCTGACAATTCTGGTCTTTGCATTGGTGAATGTTTTGAACGCTACCATTCACTAGTTGAGTATTAGCGTAGGGTACAGCATTCCACAGACTAGGCACACTTTCACAGGGTCTCCCAAGATGCCATCGCATTTTGAGAGACCCGAACCTGGAACCGGTTACAGTTATAAAAGTTACAGTTACAAAAAAAAAGTGTAAAAAAAAAAAAAACACATACAAAAATATAAAATAAAAAAAAATAGTTGTCGTTTTATTGTTCTCTCTCTCTCTATTCTCTCTATTGTTCTGCTCTTTTTTACTGTATTCTATTCTGCAATGTTTTATTGTTATTATGTTTTATCATGTTTGCTTTTCAGGTATGCAATTTTTTATACTTTACCGTTTACTGTGCTTTATTGTTAACCATTTTTTTGTCTTCAGGTACGCCATTCACGACTTTGAGTGGTTATACCAGAATGATGCCTGCAGGTTTAGGTATCATCTTGGTATCATTCTTTTCAGCCAGCGGTCGGCTTTCATGTAAAAGCAATCCTAGCGGCTAATTAGCCTCTAGACTGCTTTTACAAGCCGTGGGAGGGAATGCCCCCCCCCAACGTCTTCCGTGTTTTTCTCTGGCTCTCCTGTCTCAACAGGGAACCTGAAAATGCAGCCGGTGATTCAGCCAGCTGACCATAGAGCTGATCAGAGACCAGAGTGGCTCCAAACATCTCTATGGCCTAAGAAACCGGAAGCTACGAGCATTTTATGACTTAGATTTCGCCGGATGTAAACAGCGCCATTGGGAAATTGGGAAAGCATTTTATCACACCGATCTTGGTGTGGTCAGATGCTTTGAGGGCAGAGGAGAAATCTAGGGTCTAATAGACCCCAATTTTTTCAAAAAAGAGTACCTGTCACTACCTATTGCTATGATAGGGGATATTTACATTCCCTGAGATAACAATAAAAATGATTAAAAAAAAAAAAAAAAATGAAAGGAACAGTTTAAAAATAAGATAAAAAAAAATAATAATAATAAAGAACAAAAAAAAAAAAAAAGCACCCCTCTCCCCCCTGCTCTCGCGCTAAGGCGAACGCAAGCGTCGGTCTGGCGTCAAATGTAAACAGCAATTGCACCATGCATGTGAGGTATCACCGCGAACGTCAGATCGAGGGCAGTAAGTTTAGCAGTAGACCTCCTCTGTAAATCTAAAGTGGTAACCTGTAAAGGCTTTTAAAGGCTTTTAAAAATGTATTTAGTTTGTCGCCACTGCACGTTTGTGCGCAATTTTAAAGCATGTCATGTTTAGTATCCATGTACTCGGCCTAAGATCATCTTTTTTATTTCATCAAACATTTGGGCAATATAGTGTGTTTTAGTGCATTAAAATTTAAAAAAGTGTGTTTTTTCCCCAAAAAATGCGTTTGAAAAATCGCTGCGCAAATACTGTGTGAAAAAAAAAAATGAAACACCCACCATTTTAATCTGTAGGGCATTTGCTTTAAAAAATATATAATGTTTGGGGGTTCAAAGTAATTTTCTTGCAAAAAAAAAATATTTTTTTATGTAATCAAAAAGTGTCAGAAAGGGCTTTGTCTTCAAGTGGTTAGAAGAGTGGGTGATGTGTGACATAAGCTTCTAAATGTTGTGCATAAAATGCCAGGACAGTTCAAAACCCCCCCAAATGACCCCATTTTGGAAAGTAGACACCCCAAGCTATTTGCTGAGAGGCATGTCGAGTCCATGGAATATTTTATATTGTGACACAACTTGCGGGAAAGAGACAATTTTTTATTTTTTTTATTTTTTTTTGCGCAAAGTTGTCACTAAATGATATATTGCTCAAACATGCCATGGGAATATGTGAAATTACACCCCAAAATACATTCTGTTGCTTCTCCTGAGTACGGGGATACCACATGTGTGGGACTTTTTGGGAGCCTAGCCGCGTACGGGACCCCGAAAACCAAGCACCGCCTTCAGGCTTTCTAAGGCCGTAAATTTTTGATTTCACTCTTCACTGCCTATCACAGTTTCGGAGGCCATGGAATGCCCAGGTGGCAAAAAAAAACCCCCAAATGACCCCATTTTGGAAAGTAGACACCCCAAGCTATTTGCTGAGAGGTATAGTGAGTATTTTGCAGACCTCACTTTTTGTCACAAAGTTTTGAAAATTGAAAAAAGAAAAAAAAAATTTTTTTTTTCTCGTCTTTCTTTATTTTCAAAAACAAATGAGAGCTGCAAAATACTCACCATGCCTCTCAGCAAATAGCTTGGGGTGTCTACTTTCCAAAATGGGGTCATTTGGGGGGGGGGTTATGCCATCTGGGCATTTTATGGCCTTCAAAACTGTGATAGGTAGTGAGGAGTAAAATCAAAAATGTACGCCCTTAGAAATCCCGAAGGCAGTGATTGGTTTTCGTGGCCCCGTACGCGGCTAGGCTCCCAAAAAGTCCCACACATGTGGTATCCCCATACTCAGGAGAAGCAGCTAAATGTATTTTGGGGTGCAATTCCACATATGCCCATGGCCTGTGTGAGCAATATATCATTTAGTGACAACTTTTTGTAATTTTTTTTTTTTTTTTAGTCATTATTCAATCACTTGGGACAAAAAAAATGAATATTCAATGGGCTCAACATGCCTCTCAGCAATTTCCTTGGGGTGTCTACTTTCCAAAATGGGGTCATTTGTGGGGGTTTTGTACTGCCCTGCCATTTTAGCACCTCAAGAAACGACATAGGCAGTCATAAATTAAAGGCTGTGTAAATTCCAGAAAATGTACCCTAGTTTGTAGGCGCTATAACTTTTGCGCAAACCAATAAATATACACTTATTGACATTTTTTTTACCAAAGACATGTGGCCGAATACATTTTGGCCTAAATGTATGACTAAAATTGAGTTTATTGGATTTTTTTTTTAGAACAAAAAGTAGAAAATATCATTTTTTTTCAAAATTTTCGGTCTTTTTCCGTGTATAGTGCAAAAAATAAAAACGGCAGAGGTGATCAAATACCATCAAAAGAAAGCTCTATTTGTGGGAAGAAAAGGACGCAAATTTCGTTTGGGTACAGCATTGCATAACCGCGCAATTAGCAGTTAAAGCGACGCAGTGCCAAATTGTAAAAAGTGCTCTGGTCAGGAAGGGGGTAAATCCTTCCGGGGCTGAAGTGGTTAAAGAAGACTACAAGGCCTCAGGGCAGATACTACCGGATGGTATCCTGGCCCACTCAACTAGGGCAGTTGCAACATCCTGGGCTGAGAGGCCTTTTGCCTCACCGGACCACATCTGTAAAGCCGCAACGTGGACAAGTTTTTCTACGTTCATCCGGCATTATAGAATTGATATACTATCAGCCTCAGAGCAGGCCTTTGGCCGGAAGGTCCTACAGGCGGTGGTCCCACCCTAGAGTAAGTTTTCTCGCTTATCCTCTCCAGGTTCTGTCCTGAAAGACGCTTTGCGAAAACCTTAGACTTACCGGTGACGGTATTTCTAGAAGTCTTTCAGGACAGCAGCTATTACCCTCCCTAGTGGTTTCCAATATGACTTGCACTGTTATATATGTGTATGTTTTGTTGTTTTGTTTAAAAATGTTGTCTGTCAGCGTGGCTGGAGGTTTCTTGTTTACGACTGAGGCCATGGTGGAAGTGGGCTGCCTTAAAAGGCGTTATTAGCAGTGTTTCCTGGGCGGTTGGGTGGAGCTACGCTCTCCAGGTGCTGTCCTGAAAAACTGCTAGAAATAACATCACTGGTAAGTCTAAGGTTTTTCAGGCCCCCTGAGTGCCATATAGTGGTGGAGGAGCCTAGGGGGTGGTCTGGGAGACTGTTGGTGCCAAATGCAGCTCTTCCCCACCAGTTTGCCTTGGATCTCGGATAGTGGCGCTACCCATGCAGGAAACGCTGGTGACATCACAGAAGGGCAGATTTGACTGACTGCTGCCATAGTTGCACTTTTTTGCAGGAGAACTGGCCGGCACCGAGGGTGTTTCTCTGGGAAGTTTTATTACATCACATATCTGATAAGTGCTGCAACTAGTTGAATTGCTGTCATAGGGGAGGTTTGCACAGGTTGTGTCTGGGGCTTCCAGCACAGGTATCTGATGTCAGCACCTGCTTCTCTCAGCTGACCTAAACTGCTAATTACAATTAGTCCTTACTTTTGTTGGTAGGTCAGGTCTTCACAATCATAGGTGGGTGCGACTTCTGGTCCTCGCCAGCATTTGTAATGCACGCCGGCTCCGGAAGTGAGCGAGCGGCTGCGCTTCCTGATACATCTGCGACTGGTATATTGGGTGCTGATCCTGGCCCAGAAAAATGTGAGTGGGCTACTTTTTGTTTTATATACATATTCATTTTTAATAAAATAATGTACAATGAAGTCTTTCTTATTGGTCTTTGTTGGTTTTCTGGTATGGAGAGGTGAAGGAGCATAGTGTCTGTGGTGCCCTGGAAAATGAAGGCAGGGGTAGAATCGAGTTTCTTTTGTAAAAAAAAAAAAAAAAAAAAAGTGTACTTTCACCTGGTATTGCCTAAGGCCCCTTTCACACTACCGCAACATTACAACAATTTTGCCACAATTTTAGGGAATGCCTGTGTAAACTTGAGGTCTATGGACCTCAACTCGCATCAAAGTCGGACCAAAGTAGTACAGGGACTACTTTGAAGTTGATGCGACTTGAAGTCGCACAAATATGAATGGTACTCATTGGAAATCATGGGGTATGACTTGACATGCCACTTTGCAGTCCCAAGTCACCGGACAAGTCGCACAAGTGTGAAAAGGGCCTAAGAGGTTATGATGGTCGCACAATTTCAAAGCTGCATGTCAGTGCGACTTTTTGCGCAGATGTCTTTTTTTCTTTTCTTTTAATTTGTTGTATTAAGCACCAAAGTGCATGCAATTACAGGGTTGTTGTAGTATGCCTGACTATTGTAGTTTAGCCAATTAGGATTTGATAGCGCCACCTTTTTATTCTTGTTTACACAGTTGTACTAAGTGGATGTTCGAGCATCTGAGGACATGAGTCTGCGAGTCTTGCAGGCTGCAGTGTGAGGTTCTAACCACTTCTAGTTTAGTTGTTCGGTGCCTGTTGACAACGACCTCCCCTCATATTCAGTGCTTTGGGACATCTCTATTGTAGTGAATGTGAAGATGTACGATAAAGAAAATGGCTACCTAAAAAAAAAAAAAAAAAAAATTATGAATACATCACAATATATGGGGACCACCTTGTTGTAATGGATATGAATATACCCTATATCCTGATGTACTCCAAGAAAAGGATTTTACAGGTAAACCAAAAATTCCTTTTTCATTGGCGTAGCAGAGTGTTATGCAGCAGTACAGGGATGGAATGCTGCTGACACCCTGGTACTGATTTATCAGTGGAAAAGTAGTAGATCCTAAAAGAGTTTATTATGCCAAAGAGTCTCACTTAGCAGAACCATATAGACCTCTGTGTCCTCATCTGGAAAAATAGCTGCAGTTTAGGTTCATTCTAACAATCGTTTTGTTATGTTGGCTGATTCTGCCACAGAACATATTAATTAATAATCACCAATAATGTTGGCATATGTTTTTGCTTTCATTTAGACTTGAGACCCATGCATAGGGCAGATTGCATCAAATAGTGTCAATCACATGAAAAAAAAATGGTCTGAGATAAATATCTGAAAAATCTATCCAGAAATTGGGGGACTTATCTGTAACTAAGTGTCAAACACAGCATATGGCTGAAAGAGCATGTGGTATGTCTTGGCCATCTTTTAATGCCTGTGGGTATGTTGCTTTGTATGCCTGCACAGACTTTGGCACTGTAAACCCTGCCATTCCAGCCAAGTTTTGAAGAAAGCTATTGCTGAGAGCACAGTAAGTGGTTGATTTCTCATACTTGGTATTGTTTCTGGGAGAGAACATGAAGATAAATGCATCCAATAAGACACAGCAAAAAACTGCCAGGGGTTCCCTGCTTTATCCAAAATAATTGTTTTAGATGCTTGTTAATGTGTTGTTGCGGAGCCCAGTCCCCCTGTTGGAACACAATAGCACAGCTGAGGAGAACGCTGTGCTAATATTGCATAGTTAGTATAACAATCTCTCTGTTTTTTTTGTTCAGCCCGCTCGGTTTAAAAAAAAAAAAAAATGGTTATTGTCAAGTCAGAAGTTTTTTTTTATCTTGATGCATTCTATGCATCAAGATAAAAAAAACTATACGTGTGCAGCAGCCTTCCTTAGCCCCCCTAATACTTACCTGAGGCCCATGTAGCGATCGGCCAGCGACAATCCCACCAAACGCAACTCTTTCAAGTGAATGGGTTTTGTTGGAAACAATGGGGTTAAAACAGGCATAGAAAAGGCATCACATCGTGTCCTCCCCACCTATCGACCACTTCTGAAAAGTGATCTGAACACATCGCTGTTCAGAGTAAAGGAAGATTTAGATGCACATCCAAATCTACCCTTAAGCCTAGGTTCACACTGATAGCGGGAATGAAATTGTGCAAGTTCAGCTGAACTCACACAATTTCATTCCCGCATGTCAGTCCCGACTTTGGGGGGGTGATTTCAGAGACATCTGTGTGGGTTTCTGCACAGAGGTCTATTGAAATCACACCCCGAATTAGCCAAAAGTTGCACAGAAAGTACTTTTGGGAATCGGTGAGGTAACACACCGATTCGGACGGTGCCATTGCCGGCAATAGCCGCCAATTTGTCAAATCGCTGCAATGTGAACCAGGGCTTAAGTAGAACTATATGCAAAACTTGTTTCATTTTGAATAGAGTAAGGAGTGGTTATAACCCCTGTCAGATTTTTTTCTTATCATCTGTGTCCCATTGGGGAGATTTCTCTTCACTTCCTGGTCCATAGCCAAACAGGAAATGAGAGGGAATGTCTGCAAATTAAGGGAATTCCTTGGTGACCCCCAGGTCTCCAGAACTAGTGTCACATTAGAAGATTTCCCTTCTATATTACTGTTCTGGTGGTAGCCCAAAATTGGGGATTTTGTTTTACCTTCACTTTAAATGATAATGGTAATGGGACAAATAGAGAGGGTGAAACTCCCTAACGGGGACACAGCCTGCAATAAAACCTGACAGTTCTAGTCCCTCTCCTCTATCCAAAACTTAAAAAAAGTTTTGCTTTTAGTTATGCTTTAAGGCTTACTAGTGTTATGTCTTATAAAACAAATACTCATGCTACAAATAAATACAATAAGAGTGAATTTATTGTAGTTTTTCATATATATTTAAACATAACATCAGATATCTTGATACAAAATAAATACTAAAATGAAAAGGTCAGTAAAATGATTAGGCAGGTAGTACCATGAATTTCTCAAAATTATTGTAGATTTTTATACCCATAATCCAAATCAACCTTCCAAATGTCTGAAGTTCTGTTTTTCATGAGTCAGGCAGACAGTTTTTGTAGAAGTTCTGTGAAGCTATGAGCACAGGTACAGAGTACAGATACACTGGCTGCCATGGCTTTGAGTGCAACAGGAGATGGGTACAGGGCAGCAGCCTCCTTTGTAGCTAGCACAACTTCTTTAAGGGCTTGGCATAGGGTTCCTCCTTCTCCCGCTAATTTAACTTGCAGTTGAGTACAGCTGAGCAATCGGCCAAGTGTGTCCCCGATGAACACAAGCTTGTGTGCAGCAATCACCAGCTGTTTTCCATGTCCTACAAAAATACGTGGTGGTTGTGAGCTTGCACTTCCCAGAAATGTACCCACGCAGGTCTCAAGTGTCTGTAGGTGTCCATGACTTTGAGATGCATAAAAGCGCAGCAAATGACGGTCTTCTTCTGATGGCTCTGGACAAGGGTCGGCCTGGAATAAAAGAGTTATCAGGTGAGTGTGCTGTGCATTGTTGTGATTCCTATATTGTAGTTGTACATTTTATTGACAGTCTACTAGCAAAGCAGCATAAAACAAATAGGGCAAAGTACAGCCAAAGAGGTGTATAAATCTACATTTATATCTACAAGGCAGGAAACGTGTATGCTTACAATCAACAGCACTCAGCTGATAAAACAGTTGTTTTTCCCCCCTTTATTTATTTTTTTACCACACCTACCAGGAAATACATACAAAAACACAACTAATAAACATGATAACATGCCAGGGTTTCTTTTGCACATCATTATTGCTATTGCAGGGCACCCCTGTCATCTACCAGCAATGATGGGATGGTATTGTGTAAATCTGGCCATAGATGGTTCAGATTCCTGCTGAACCTACTGAGATTCGAACCACGTATGGTAAGTTGATCAATCAATTTGGGTACAACTAGCATGTAGGATTTTTCATTAGAATATTACCAGCAGCTTTAGGCGGTAGTAATATTCACTGTTCTCCCAGCAGGGATCGCCCCATGGTTGCATAAAAGAAAACTGCTCCATCTGTGGCTGGCTTAACAGTATAACCTATGTAACCATGCATGGCTTTCTACCACAGGCTACAGTATGTCATTCCTCTGCCACTCAGCAATGAGTTGGCAATAAGACTGGCATGAGGTTCTAGAGGCACAACTTTCACAGCAGTATGGAATAGAATACATTTTTTTTTTCTAATTTAAAGCGGTGCTATACTCACCTTCACTCCAGCAATGCAGCATTCTGGAGCTCCCCCTCCAGCCGCTGACATCTTTGGGTGGACAGCTTCCAGGTATTGCTTTCACTGGCTGGGCAGAGATAATGTGCAGGAGTTCAGTTATCCTGGCATTGTGGAACTTGTACAATGAGCTGCACATGCGTAGCTCGCTGTACAAGGATGGATTGACAGGTAAGTAGTTTTAATGCAGATGTGACATAGCATGTCTTTTCTGCATTAATAATCCTGTCTGTTCACCCATTTTTTTTTATAAAGTTCCACTATAACACATATACATTGTTATGGCTGCATTAAAATAATTATACTACACAGATACAATTGAAATATAATTCATATATGAATGTAGAATTCCTCTTCATCATGAGAAACATTTTTTCAACCAGTTCAGGGTATCGAAGAGGGATTCAGATACCTATCCAATGAATCTGCAAGTGCTGGTTATTTATCAGGGAATTTGATGGATATTTCCCTAATTTGGCATCTCCTGCCCCTCTATGCCTGGAAATCTACATATGATATTGAACAAATATTAGCACTGCATTTGCAACATATTTTTTTGCCTTTTTTTTAGAGGCTGCATCACTTCTTGTGACCACTAGAGGGGGGGGGGGGTTTACAAAAGAGACTACAATCTAATAATAATTCCATCTGAATTTACATGGTGTTTCCTCTAGTCTCACTATTGTATTAGAGACATGGTTAGCACCTAAACCTAAAATGTTCCCTGAAAAATATAAAACTTTTAACAGAAAAATGTGTTAGCTCTTACATTAACAGGTGAGTATTTTAAGAGTTTTGCTAGTTTCCTCTAAAATCTCAAAAATAAAATGTAAGATAAACATGCTGTGATGTAAATATGGGGGTTTCTAATGCTGACTTCCTTCTGAAAATTATTACCTATCATTGACTTGGAACAAGGCTGCAGATCAGGGAAGTCATATGTCCTTATCGACATAGTTGCCATGGACTATTGATGTAAAGCTCTGATCCTAAAGAGTCAGCATAAAGACCAACAGATTTACATGGCGCACTCCAGATAGGGCTATAACATTAAAATAGTGTAAAAATGGTTGTGACTGTGTCGCATGATGAGACAGTCTTAATTAGTCCTTAGTAATAGTATGTCCATGTAAGGATCACCAATAAACTACCCTTAGTGGCTGCCAGCTTGGAAAAGAACTAGAAGAGACTTCCACCAGCGCGGCCGGATCCGAGGCAGCTCCTGCAGCCATAGACCCACAAGCACCTCTTCTGGGACAGAGCGGATGATCCTAATATACTACATGCTGGTTTTAATCGCCCTCTTGTGAGTGTAACTCTTATGTTCCAATTTTTAAAATGTTTTACTGCACACTTAGATGGCGCTGATTTTTGTCTCCCACTAAAGAGTCAGCATGGCAGCCAAGCAACTAGTGTTTTTTTTTTTTTTTAAAGGAGTCAGCAGCTGCACCCTCCATTTCTTTCATAACAGGTAAAACTGTCCACAAATACACTTTTATGTATTGTTGTTCAAGGTAAACCTTTCATGAAAGTAATGCAGGGCATGCCATTACTGACCTTGTTCTGAAAAGATGCCTGGCTGTCAAGCTGATCCTTCTTGCATCAATACTTTTGAGTGACTGACTAGTAACAAGTATGAAGATCAGGAACGGGAAAAGCTTTTTATGTGCATTCTTGTTCCGGGTTACTGATGCAAGTTTAAAGGGTGCGATCAACATGACAGACAACCATCATTTTCAGGAGAGGTAAGCAGTGGCAGCCTCCATGTCTTACACATTTTCTATAACTGTACAGATGTGAAAATATCACCCCATTACCTGCCTTATCTCAGAAAATATTAGCTACAAAAGTCTTGTCCAGATCAAAACTATGTGTGGAGCGCAGTCTGCTGAGATTATAAAGTACCTAATGCTTTATCTATCACCATTCAACTGCTGCTGCATTTTTAAAGTGGCACCATTCATTTGAATGGGCCTCCCTCTGCTCCAAAAACACTCAAATCTTGGCACAGAGCCAGGGGCGTTTGCAGGTCACGATGTTTGCTGCGACTCATCGCTCGATAATCATGGTAAAATTGCACTGCGTTTGGGATGCCATTAAAGTGGGGATCCCACAATGTCTGCACCCCAGCCATTTTTTCAATCAGCTCTCGGTGCTGCCATTCCTTCACAGCCGGTTACCTACTATGCATGTGCAAAGTGTGCAGCGCTTTCTGAATGGCCCAGTGGCGGTGGAAGGAGGAGGGGAGCCGAGGTTTCGGGGGACCTCAACTCGGCTAGGTCTCCTGGAAGTGGGGATGGGTACCTGTCAAAAACAGGTACCCGTTCCCCCATCGTCACCAAAAGGTGCCAAATATGGCAGCAGAGGGGGGGCAGAGCAAACAAGCAGAGCTTCCCCTTTTGGGTGGAGCTCCGCTTTAAGAAAAAATGGTATCGCAAACGCGTTCTGACGCAATTCTGGAATTGCAGGCAAATTTGCAACGGTTCCGCACGCGATCCAGAACACCTTGGTGTGAATGAAGCCTCAAAGTATATTCATATTCATCCTTTTGTAGAATACCTTCCATGTACACCCAATCTAACGTTTGATTCAATTTACGTACTAATTTAAGTGCTGTGATATGGTTGGAGTGCCCAATAAATTGTGGCGAGTTCCAATGTCTAAGGAGGATCTGTAATAGAAGAAACTGCTACATGGGGGAATGCCGGATCATTATGACAGCCATAAAGTGTATTGGACAAACTCAAGCCAGTTTCTACAGAAAAAAATCTATATTTTCATAATCTACAGCTGCTTGTATCTTTGGATCTATTTCTTGTGTGATGATTACTTCTAACTGACAGTAACCTTTGTATTTGCATTTTTTTCATCATGTGATCAGTTTAACTTGCCCAGGTATGTGACAGGTTTACTTTAAACAATGCTTGTGTTTGTCAGATTTAGTACAACTATTTAAAGAATTCTGGTAGAAACAAAAACATATATCTACACCTTTTAACTCTTTTGCTGCCACATGAGTTTTTGTGTTTTTTTGCACGAATAATAGAATGCACATTTTAGCTCTGTAGATTAGTTAAAACCTCCAAATATTAAACATTTTCTAAAAGCAGGGACCTTGGAAAATAAAAAAGTGGTAGTTGCAATTTTATATTTCACAAGATATTGGTACAACGGTTTATCAAATACAGTTTCAGTAACACACATGCTAAAGTTTAATTTTAATGCACATAAAAGCAATAATTTTAATTAATTAAAAAAAAAAAGCTGAAGTTAGCAAATAGATAGAAACATGCCAAGCCTTAAAATTGTGCACGCACATGAAGTGGCCACAAACTTTGGTACCTGTGCAATATGTTTTTTGTAAGTACTACCTGCAGCCCATGTATATATTAAGTTACTCTATAGCAGTGTTAGTCTGTTTTAGATTCTTCTCTAATGATGTACAATATTCTCCCACTAATATGATATGTTTACATTTTAGAATTCTATGTTACCCATTTGACAAATATATGTCCCTGAAGAAGGACTCACAAACAGTCCGAAACATGTTAGGTGTCCACGTGACTGCACATGTTGGCTAGCCTACCTATTCAAAAGGTAGCCCCATGCTTCGCCAAGTTTTATGTGGTATCAAAGGTATTCATAATTTTTATCTATGTACTTTTTGCAAGCTTGATGTATACTGCATATCTTTTACTCCTTTTTTGATGTTAAATAAAAATACGTTTTCACATACATATTGGCCTGTCTATTAGTCCACGAGGGGTCCATTGTGCAGTTCTGCACTCAGTTTTTTTCGTTTTTAAATACATTGGACAGGACATACCAATTTTCCAAAAAATACCACTTTCCTCTACAATTTAGTTCACTCCAACATGCACTGCGATATATATATAACATGTAGAGTAATCAATGTTTTTTTACGTAGAATGCCCAGCATGCATTTACATATGTATTAAAGTAGAGTTCCACTGTTTTGTAAGTTTATTAAAAGTCGGCAGCTACAAAAAGTGTAGCTGCTAACTTTTAATAAACAGGTAATCACCTGTCCCACGATACAGCGAAGTGGCCACCCGAAGCCTCGCTTCTCTCCGCGGCACCGTCATTACTACTGTGGGCACCCAGCTGTGATAGCTTATGGCTTCACAGCCGGAAGAGCACTGTGCATGTGCGAGTTGTGCTGCGCTCTCCTAGTGGCCAGGCAATCTTCTGGGACCTGTAACATGTCCCAGAAGATTGCAGTGAAGGGGTGGCCGTCTAGAGGGAGAGGAGTTGCCTGGGCAGCCAAGTGACAGAAGGAGAAAGTGGGACAGGAAGTACCTGTCAAAACCAAGTTACCCCCCCCCCCCCCCCCAAAAAAAATGACATGCCAAATGTGATATGTAAGGGGCCGAGGGGTGCTTAAAGCGGAAGTTCCACTTTTGGGAGGAACTCCGCTTTAATGTGCATGTACAGTACATGGGGTCGGGGGGCTTTAGACTCCTTATGTCTCCCTCGTACGCCACTGCAGCTTCCTGGTTCATTCATTGGAGGGAGGATCAGTGAATGGATGTCTTTCTGACCTACAAGGGGTAAAAGGGGGTCTTTACCCCCACAAGGGGTAAAAAAGCTGCTACTGTTTCATTGGAGCAGATATTGTTAGACATGCTCAGTTATAAGCAAAGGAGGAGTGTCCACATACAGACCTTCGTTTTTTTAACGTGTGTGACTGTCAGAGCCATGTGGACGCCATCAACGCACTAGGGTTACATCTCGTTACTTTCAATTTATGTTTAAAGTATATCTGAAGGCAAAACGTTTTTTGCGGAGTGGAGAGGGATTATAAAACCTGTCAGGTTTTTATTACTGTATGAGTTCAAATGAGGAAGATTGACCCTTTTTATTTGTCCTGGTGACCATTATAGCTGAAAGTGTAAGAAAATCCCAAATTCTGAGTGGTCGCCAGAACAGGGATAGAAGGGAGATCTTCCAATGAGAAAATCAGTTCTGATGACCCTGGTAACTAACAGGGATTTTCCTCACTTTGGAGGGCTTTCCTCTAACCTCTTGTTGTGGCTACCGAGCAGGAAGTGAAGGGAAACAGTACACAGATGGCAAACAAATGGACAAGGGTTATAACCCTCCCTTACTCCATCCAAAATGAAAAAAGAAGTTTTGCTTTCAGTTCTATGAATAATTGTATTTATGTAGCACTAATGTTTTGGAGCTGGATTTATAACATATTTGACTATACATTTAGACAATTCTGAAAGATACAGTAAAGAGTTTAATGTCTGGATCACAAAAGGGACAACAATCATTTTCATAACACTGGAGTCCTCTTTTACTACTAAGGCAGGCCATACACGGTGCAAATTTCTTTCTTGCAACCACGGGTTGCAGGAAAGGAATTCACTCAATTCCCCCATCAACACAGACAATGCTTACAAGGAAAACCCTCTTGCTAAGCCATTGTCTTCTCCCAGCAGGGGTGGGTGAAGGCATACCCATTGGGAAAAAACAGTGATTATTGTTAGCAGCAATACCAGTCGCTAGTGATAATTGCAAGTAAAATTTGGTAGGCTGGTTGTACCCAAGTTGATCGATCGCTACATTCTAAACTGGCCGAGAACCGAAGGTCTATGGCCGGCTTAACAGATCATGAGAGTGTTCCATAGGACATATATTAGCAAATTGGGTACATAAAAATGTAATCCTAGAATCCTAGTCTACAAAAATAAGTAATGTTTAGGATTAACAATACGGCGGTCTATTGTGAATGAGCCCATAAGTACAAGACAGTTCATTTACAGAAACTGGAAGCTATATACCTGTGTTGTACGTAAGGAGCAATCAGAACTCAGGCAGAAGAGAGTGTGTTGTGTTGGGTTGTCAGTCATTTTATACTTTCAACAGGGTATGTCCTGCCATGGTGCAGAAACTGCAAGGTGTCTCATCACCTTTTTTTAGCCAGAAATCCTATATCTGATGAATGCACTTGGTAGCTGCATTGTGGAGCCTGTGGGGTACAATGCAATGTTCCCTAAATAACACTGCAAAAAACTACTCTGATTCATGCAGAGAGGCTGGTCCCATAATGTTGATCGGTTATATGACCTTCTCCTGGCACCCACTCCCCACATTCATTGAAATAACGGGGCTTCACTAAACACATTTGTAAAGCACATTGCTGAACACAATCTGTTTTTAAAGGCTTAGTTCACTTTTGGGACCACATTTCACGTCACACCCATATTTAGGGTGTAACATAAAATATAGTCACATTCACCAACCCCCCCACTCTCAAATGCCCGTCTGTGTTCAAATTCAGCATAGCTGTGCTTGGCACCACCCACACATCTGCATCATCCATTCACAGACACTAAGAAACTTGCAGATCTCAATCAAACACAAGTGTGATGATGTCCCCACACTTGTAATCAACTGTTTACCACTCCCAGCACCGTCATGATAGGTCCATTCCTCTGTAAAGACCTGGGAATGAGATGTGAACAATGCAAGAGTCTGTGCATTGCACCCTGCAATTCTCTGCAGGCCTAAATGCAAAAAGAAATGCACATTTTTATTTATTTTTTATCAATATGGTGATTTTTTTTTTCAATAAGTAGACTATGCCATTAGCCACTTCAGCCCCGAAAGATTTGGCTGCTCAATTACCAGAGCACTTTTTTCAATTTGGTACTGCGCTGCTTTAACTGCTAATTGCGTGGTCATGCAATGTTGTACCCAAACAAAATTTGTGTCCTTTTTTCCCCACAAATAGAGCTTTCTTTTGATGGTATTTGATTGCCTCTGCGATTTTTCTTTTTTGCGATATAAACGGAAAAAGAATTATATTTTCTACTTTTTGTTATAAAAATAATCCAATAAACTAAATTTTAGTCATACATTTATGCCAAAATGTATTCAGCCACATGTCTTTGGTAAAAAAAAAATGGCAATAAGCGTATATTTATTGGTTTGCGCAAAAGTTATAGCGTCTACAAACTAGGGTTAATTTTCTGGAATTTACGCAGCTTTTAGTTTATGACTGCCTATGTCATTTCTTGAGGTGCTAAAATGGCAGGGCAGTACCCCCCCTCCCCCAAATGACCCCATTTTGGAAAGTTTAAGGGCGTAAATTTTTGATTTCACTTCTCACTGCCTATCACAGTTTCAGAAGCCATGAAATGCCAAGAAAGCACAAAACCCCCCAAATGATCCCATTTTGGAAAGTAGACACCCCAAGCTATTTGCTGAGAGGCATGTTGAGTATTTTGCAGATCTCGCTTTTTGTCACAAAGTTTTGAAAATTTAAAAAATACATTTTTCTTTTCTTTCTTCATTTTCAAAAACAAATGAGAGGTGCAAGATTTCATCACTTCCCCTGCCTGTGTTTACACTTACACAGGCAGAGGAGGATTTCATTCATCAGAACCGATCAGCAGGTCCAGGCCAGAAATCATTGGCCTGGGCCTGGAGATTGATCGGTTCTGAAACGAATCTGATCGTCATGGCCGCTGTAAGGTAATGTCGCTTCACCCACCCGTGCCATTCTGCTGCAGTAAAACTGTGGCGGCTGGTCGGGAAGCGGATAAGCTGACACCACACTGATCTCATATTCCTGTGTACAATAACCCTTGGAGAAAGGCCAGGTATTTTAGCTATTTAAAGGAGACGTTCACCTTTTAACAAAAAATGAATGCAAATTATTTTGCAGGTTAAAAAAATTTGCATTTATTATTTTTTGTTTCTGGAGCCTCTAAAGCACTGTACCAACAATTAGTAGATTGCTGGTGCCATGCTGGTCTCCTGCAGACCTGTCAGTGTATCTGTGTGCCTGTACATCGTATGGGTAAGCAGATACAATCTGACAGGAAGACTCGATGAACTACCACAGCGCTGTGGTAGTTCATTGAGAACTGCAAGCTGACAGCTGCAAAGGACTTGTAGTTTTCCATTCATAAAAGAATGAGTGACACGGATGGGCAGCGAGCCATGCTTAGCCGCGTTTTTTTTTAAATTGTGACCGCTAGGAGGGGAGAGAACATCTCCGCTAGCTGTCAGAGAGGGGGCCAGGCTGTTTCTAACATGTTACACCCTGAATATAGGTGTAACATGTTACGAAAGGTGGACTTATCCAGAAACCTTTTGGTGTTAACTCTTTGCTAAAAGTTTAATTTGGAAAGTAAAAAATAGACCTGAATAACAAATAATATGTAATAGAAAGTAAGCTTCATTTGGAATTTAAAGCCCAACTCCAGCCAAAAAGTATATTTTAAATTGGATAGAGCAGGGAAGAGTTAGAACATTTGTCATGATTTTATTGTATTATATTTTATTGTTTCCAATGGGAAGATTTTTGCATATTGGTTGTGTGGTCACTGGAATGCGAAGTGAGCAGAATATTTGCACTGAGGCAAAGATAGCAGTAGCAGCATTTTTTGGTCAAGTGAGAATGGCTTAAAGCCCCTGTAAGGCATTTATTGCTACCTGTTTTACTAACCAGGGGTTCTATTCCTTTCCCATTCTGACCAAAATGTATATATATAAATATATATGATTAGATTCTTACATACCATTTATTGTCCATATAGAATAAAGTACAACCTGGGAAAATGAAAGGATATAACTACACTCACCTTTTTCTCCTGTGAATTGCGCTGATCTATGTCTGAAGGTCTGTCTTTGGATTTTTGCATTGTCTGAGTAGTGACAGTACCCTGGGAGAAAAAAGGGTCACAGTTTTAAACATGCAAACAACGGTACTGGATGGTGAAAGTGCTGAAACAGACAATGGCACTTTCTATAAGGAATGGTTTTCAGTGGCCTAACCCATAACATAATGTTTGGATAATATACATGTTAGCTGAACAAAACAGGACTAATGATATAATAAGCACAGAAACATGTTATCTTTAGTTTATATTTTACCTGTAAATGAACATAATGATTGTCTCTGCACTGAATCCTCTCATATTCACTGTGTGCATCTTCACCAGAATCAGTAGGAGTGCAGTGCATGATAGGTGGTGGTGGCAGAGGTCGGTCCTGGATGCTGCCTTTGCGGTGTGTAGCAGGGGAGGCTGTGGGTAATGCAGGAAGTGGCCGCCGGGAAAGGCTTTCACTAGAAGAGAGTCGTGGTCGTGGGAAAAGAAGGCCAGCATTGGCAGTCACGAGTGCTACAATAAACCCACTCTGCTCCTGAATTATATTAACCACTGATAGCTCAATATTGGCTTCCTGCAGTGCCAGTAAAGCAAGCTCAAGTTTTTCAAGGTGCCCTGAGAGTTGTCGGTGCAATGATGGATCTGAGGCTTGGCAAGAGTGAAGGAGAATAACCTGGGCCAAGCCCACAAAGTCTTTAAGGGCTTCCACTACCTGAGCTGTAACTTGATAATCCAAGCACCCCTGTCCTGAGCTCTCTTGCATCTTTTCAAACATAAGTACCGCTGTCCTTTGAAGTTCTTGGTGCAACAGTCTCAATGACTCCATGGTGGAAACTCCATCACTACGAGGATCCCTTGACAGGACAGATGGCAGACCAGACTCCCGACTTCCTCCAGAGTCTGCGGAACGAGCGCTGCCTGTACTGGAAACTGAAAGACGATGAGTTTGAGGGGGTTCAAGAGTTTCTGGTACATTGCCACAACTTAAAATGTCTTCTGGTGCTTCATAGAGATTCTGGAGCCCTGACACCCGTTTTAAATTTGAGGGCAAAGAATAAATACCCTCATCTTCTTCATTATCTGATAGTGGCACGTTCTGAAACATTGGTGGCACATCATATATATCTTCAGGTATCTCTTCAGTGGGTTGGGCAGCCACATCCTTCACACGCAACACAGGACTGTCGTATGTTTCAGTTGCAGATTGTATATCTCTCAGTAACGATGATGGCTTATCATAAACCTAGAGAATTAAGAAACAAAAGTACATTAACATAACATCAGACAAACCAGCCTGCAACAGAGCAGCTGGGATGCATGCAGTAAAGGGATCATATACATATAGTGGTGTAAAAATGCTTAAAGGAGAAGTTCACCTTTTGGAACATGTTGCATGCTCCATTCGTATTTAGGATGGAACATTTAACATATTACAGCTCCTTCTGCCAGTTCCCAAGGAATGAATTACAAGTACCATCAGCCACTACGGCTGACAACTTGTAGTTCTGAATGAACTGCCAAGGTGCTGATGAGCATTCTCATAGTTCATTCACAAGCTCTGCAGCTTTCAAACAGACATTACATATGAAGGTACAGGCGGAAAGCAGAGCTTGTCTGCAGAAGCCTAAGATTGGACCCCTGGTCCACTGATCACAGATCCTGCCGGAAAAAAAATAAGTGCACATTTTTTTTAAATATGTGCATTTTTAATTTTTTTATGGAAAGGTGAACTTATCCTTTTAAAGGTAGATATAAAAGAGACAAATGAATGCAGCTCTGCAATTCATAATACATAAATAAAATATAAATGTACTTACCATAACATATATTTAAAATCCATTAAGTTTAGTTTACATCTATGCAGCTGTGTTTTCAGTTTTTAAACCCTCGTTTTTTTATGCATTTTTTGCATGCATTTTCCATTTCACTTTAATTTTTTTCTCTTTAAACACACTGTATATCGCTGGTTGCTAAGCAGGGGTCCGGGAAGTCGGCTGCCGCATCCTTAACCGTTGTGTTGTCAGCTGAAAGTAAATTAAAAGAAATTTGCCGCCAAAAAATTGATGGGGACAGGGGCCTCTTCCCGACAACCCTGGCTGGTGGTTGTTGGGGTCTGCGGGTGGGGGGCTTATCAGGATCTGGAAACCCCCCTTGAGGAAGCAGTGAAAAAACCAAGAGCCGTTTTTTTATTAAAAAAATAGCTCTGAGCTGTCTCTCCCCCCCCCATTTGAGGGCATTTGGCATGGTATGGTTCAGGAGGGGGCGCTCGCTCGTCCCCTCCCTTTCCTGACCTGCCGGGCTGCATGCTCGGATAAGGGTTTGGTATGGATTCTGGCGGGGACCCCATGCCATTTAAAAAAATAAAAATAAATTGGCGTGGGGGGGAGGCCTGGTATAGACCTGGGGAGGGACTTTTTCCGCGATGACTCATCGGTTGTTAAGGATACGGCAGCTGGCTTCCCTGCCCCCTGCTTAGCAACCAGCTATATACAGTGTTAAAATAAAAACCGCAAAACGCAAAACACATCAAAAATCTCATCAGAAACACAACACTTGCATTTCTGGTGCAATTCCATTGAAGTCTTTTATGCGCAAAATGCGGAAAAAAAGTCCCCGGCCCTTTCCAAAAATGCACCGGCCGCAAAACGCATAGATGTGAACTTGTACCATAGGAAACCATGTTAACCACTTAAATGCCAGCCTCGTTTTGGATTTTAGGTGTTTACGTGTTTAAAACAGTTTCTTTTGCTAGAAAATTACTTAGAACCCCCAAACATTATATATTGTTTTTTTTCTAACACCCTAGAAAATAAAATGGCGGTCATTGCAATACTTTTTTTTGCACCGTATTTGCGCAGCGGTCTTATAAGCGCACTTTTTTTGGAAAAAATTCACTTTTTTGAATAAAAAAATAAGACAACAGTAAAGTTAGCCCAATTTTTTTTATATTGTGAAATATAATGTTACGCCAAGTAAATTGATACCCAACATGTCACGCTTCAAAACTGCGCCCGCTCGTGGAACGGCGTCAAACTTTTACCCTTAAAAATCTCCATAGGCGACGTTTAAAAAATTCTACAGGTTGCATGTTTTGCGTTACAGAGGAGGTCTAGGGCTAGAATTATTGCTCTCGCTCTACCGGTCGCGGCAACACCTCACATGTGTGGTTTGACCACCGTTTTCATATGCGGGCCGGGCGCTACTCACGTATGTGTTCGCTTCTGCGCACGAGCTCGTCTGGACAGGGCGCTTTAAAAAATTTTTTTTTTTATTATTTATTTTACTTTATTTTATTTATTTTTTCACTGTTTTTAAAAAAAAAATTTGGATCACTTTTATTCCTATTACAAGGAATGTAAACATCCCTTGTAATAGAAAAAAGCATGACAGGTCCTTTTAAATATGAGATCTGGGGTTCAAAAAGTCCTCAGATCTCATATTTAGACTTTAATGCCAAAAAAAAAAAAAAAAAGTAGTTTAAAAAAATGACACAAAAAAAATGTGCCTTTAAGACAAGTGGGCGGAGCTGACGTAATGACGTCGCTTCAGCCGTCCTATGGTATGGAGACGGGTGGGCGCCATCTTAGCCCCACTCGTCTCCATACTGAGGAAGTGAAAGGACCCAATCGCCTCCGCCGCTACCGACGGCTCCGGTAAGCGGCGGAGGGTGCGGGAGAGCGGCAGGGGGATGGCACCTCTCCCGCCGCCGACAACGGTGATCTCGCGGCAAACCCACCATTATCGTGTACAGAACCGCCGGCCCTAAAGATGGATACCTCGGTTGTGGCAGCAGCTGCTGCCGTTAACAAGATAAGTAACATCATGGATGTGCAGGAAACTTTTCAAAGTCGCTGCGACTTTAACATGCATAGACTGGTACAGGTGCCATTGAAATCAATGGGCTGTGACATGTCATGTGACTTTGTGTCCAAAGTCACAAGGCAAGTTGCACTAGTGTGAATGGAGCCTTAGGGACACAGGAATTTGGACACAGGTTATGCTGCCACATTCAGGTAGTAGCCCCAGTATAATGCCTCAAGTTTTGTGAGAAAGTAATACAGACCACAAAATAAAAAGGGATGGGACCTGTATCCCTTAATGGACTTAAAGTTATAGATTTTATGTTATTTATTAAAATCTTACATCCTCCACAGGAAAAAGGAATTCAGAAGAAAATCGGGACATCCAAAAGCAGTCCAACTGAGGGGTGAGCAACAGCCACGGAGGATCTAAGATGGAATCAGGAACCAAGACCAATTGGGAAAAGCAGAAGGGACAGTGCCATCTGAACCAGCCCATTAGCAACTCAGGGTTCAAATAAGGGACTTCTTGGTCCATAGGAACCATCTTGCCTCAAGGTCAGGCTCCGAGATATAGATGGGGAGGCTGCAAAAGAATGAGAGTCAACAACAGGAGAGACAATGATAGGAGGCTAATCCTGCACCACTATATAAGCCCTGAAGGGGGGGGGGGGGGGGGGGGATCCCTGACAGTTAAGGAAAGGTCTACTGACCAACAGGATGCAGACTCTGTTAGTGAGGATTTGCGCTAAACAGCTTGTTGCCGACCAATAATTACTAATACTAGATGCCCATAAGGCCCCATCTGGTCAAAGCTTATAGGAAATGGGTCCTTCAAAAGAATTCTGGGTGCATAAGTCCAGAAAGCTGACTCTTCAAGGAAGGCCATCTAAGTGAGGATTCCAAGTTAACACACATAAGGTTCACTGCTCGAGCAACAACAGGTGCCTTCAAAGGACACTGAGAGTAAGGTCCCTGTTAAGGAAGGAAGCAGTAGGTGAGCTTCCTCTGACCGTTCTGCAGATCTCCTGTGCTCAGGGTAAATAAAAAGGTTGTTCTTTAGACATTTCATTAGCTTTCCACAAACATAGCCAAAGCACCCTGTGCATTTGAAAGGGCATCAGTCCTGTGCGAGACACAAGTCCAGAGGCTTGTAACAAGCTGTCACAACTAAAGCACAAGGCTTCAACTGCACAATAACACGGGAGCCTGTCCCGGCAGTGAGGGGGGTTCTTCTCTAAAGGATTGTATCCATTCTGACATGAATGACAAATAACCTTTCTGTCAACAAAGGACAGAGGGCCAAAGCCGTTTACAGTATAACTTAAGGCAAAACTCTTTTTTTTTAGTTTTGGATAGAGTGGAGCGGGATCAGAACACTTGTCAGTTTTTATTGCAGTCTGTGACCACCCCGTTAAGGAGATTCACCAAATCTATTTGTCCTGTTTGTTGGGGAAATCTTCCAATTGGCACACTAGTTCTGTTGACCTAGGGGTCCCCAAGTAATTCTCTTAATTTTAATTTATTTATTCTCACTTCCTGTTTGGCTATGGGACAGGAAGTGAAGGGAAATCAATGGAACACAGGTGGCGAAAACAAATCTGACGGGTTATAACCACTCCTTGCTCTATCCAAAATGGAAAAAAAAGTGTTGCCTATAGTTCTACTTTAAATTAAACTGGGACCTACGGGAAATTTAACTTCCTGTCAGTGAAGTCCCAAAAGGTGAGTACACGTTTGATTCTTTTGTGTTCTGAGACAAGCTCAAGTAGGGTCCAGGTTCCTTCAGGGTGTATATAGTTCCCATAGGAATATACTGCAGGCCTGGAATTAACTACAAAACACACTAAAAATGCATAGGTGTGAACCTAGGCTCAGGAGTATCAGAGACACTGTACAGGGGATTGCGCCAGAGCCTCTATAAGCACAATGCTACAGTGACTGTACAAAAAAACCTTACGAAATCCATAGTGGACATACTGTAGATACTTTTGGGGATAACATGCGGAAGGCCTCAGCCCCTAGCTGACAAAGCTGAGGTATATTGCATATAATGACCCTATAACAATGAGGGTCAATGGTGCCAGATTAGAGGCGTCAGTTCCATCTAGAGATAGTAGATAAATGCCCCCAGAGAACCACTGAGGGAGTATGGACTAAGGTCGCCTGTGACAGGAAGACTGTCCTCTGTGTGTCTTTTGGAAGACATTTTGCACTGATTTGCGTTAAGCAACTAGGCTCAATGTAAGGCAATGTGAAGTACTCACAAATTCAAATAGCTGGTGCTGATAAGGGGTTTCAGGAAGCTGGAGGTGTCCAAGTCACTGTAGGTGGCAGTAGAATCAAACTAGAGACCAGAGATTCATATGGTGCTTTAGGAGCAGGAACGGGAGAGGAATGGATGCTTCCTCCACGCTGAATGTCAAGAAAGAAAGCAAGGACCAGGCAGCACCACACCTAGCAGATCCCTCAGTCTTAAAGTGGTTGTAAAGGCAGAAGGTTTTTTTATCTTAATGCATTCTATGCATAAAGATAAAAAGCCTTCTGTGTGCAGCAGCCCCCCTAATACTTACCTGAGCCCCATCTCTATCCAGCAATGTCCACGAGTGCCTCGCCTGTCCAGGTCACTTCTTTCTGATTGGCTAAGACACAGCAGTGGTGCCATTGGCGCCAGCTGCTGTCAATCAAACTCAGTTAGCTAATCAGGAGAGAGAGGGGCGGGGTTGAACTGTGGCTCCGTGTCTGAATGGATACATGGAGCTGCAGCTCGGTGCCCCCAAGCTGCTTGCTGTGGGGGCACTCAACAGAAGGGAGTGGCCAGGAGCTCCAGCCAGGGACCCGAGAAGAAGAGGATCCGGGCTGCCCTGTGCAAAACCACTGCACAGAGCAGGTAAGTATAACATGTTTGTTATTTTAATAGAAAAAAAACAAGACTTTACAATCACTTAAACCCTCACTGCAGTAAAACTGGCAGTAACAAGATTTTAAAAAGAGGCTCATCGGTGCAAATTATGAGGTAGCTCCCAGAGTTTCAACCTGGCCAGCCTTACTCACTAAGTAAGTCTTCAGAGACAGGGTCATACCAGAGAATGTGCCATGGCTCTGGACCCTAAAAGCACTCCATGGCTAACACAGTACCCAAGTGTGGAAAGCACCACAATGCAGAGCCCAGTGCCTGAAGGTAATATTCCACACTAGCTCAGAAGTCCACTCACAAAGTGGGTCTGCAGAGACAGGGTCACACCTGAGGCTGTGTAAGGCTCAGAATCCAGAAAGCATTTCCCAGCTATCTTTAATATTACACTTAGTTCTGGAAAGTGCAATAATGTAAAGCCCAGTGTCCAAAAAGTCACATCCCAGTTTGGCCCTGCAATCATCCAGTCTGGTGGGGTATGGGTATGGCTTCCAAAGCTATTGCTTAAGAAACGCTGATTGGGATAGCTGTGCATAAAGACCAGCTCAAACAGCTCGTAAAGGAAACTGATCAAATAGATGAGGTGATTTGTAATCAACTTGAAGATGGCATGATAAGACGACTGCTTCCGAATTCCTGTGTCCCCTAATGGGCAATGGAGAAATTTATTTTTTTAATGCATACAGCATAAGTACATGAATTTGACTTGGTATCATCCTTTTACAGTCTACTGTACAGCAGAGCTGAAAGAGAGGGAGGGAAACAAAGCACAAGGAGTCAGGCAGGCTACAATACAAGGAGCATGCTGATAGGCAGAAACAGAACATGGTGGCAGAGAGATGAGCTCATCCGTATGCTGCATCTTCTTTCACTGTCCAATCATAGGGTGGGGAGACCTGTAAGTAAAAGTGAAACTGCAACAGAAAAACATCAGGTCCCCTTCCCTGCTAGACATGGCTGTGCTGTGGGTCTAAGGACTGGTGGACAGAATTACAAATACTTTGGCAGGTAAAACAACTCTCATATATGTATTTCATCTGTATTTTCAGCTTTAAAGATCTCTCTGAAGGACTATTAATGCTTACCTCTTGTGGACAGGGCTGAGATATCTCGATATGACGTGGAGAGTTGTAGATTTCATCCTGAGGTGTTGAGATGCAGAGGCGTGCAATTGATGGAACTTGATATACCTGGAATGATGGTTAAGATTACATTTTAAAATATATGCTACGATGAGATCACAGAAGGGATACTTAAAAGAAAATTCATCTTTCTGACCATGTTTCTTGTTACACCCACATTTAGTCCACATCGGTCCCTGTCATTATTATACAGCTGTGTAATTTATTCACAAGAATCTGGAAATGGAAAAAGTACAAGCCCATATGCCGGCATGACAAAAAGACTTAGTAGTTCTCAATGAAGCATAATGTTGTGATGTCACCACAGCTGTAGTCCATTGACCCTTCCTGCACCCCCACAACTGAAGGTACAGACCTGCGGCTGGAGGAATAGTCAGCAGGAGCAGACTCTTTGCAGCTGCAATGCTTTGCAAGTTCCAATGGAAAAAACAAAACAAAAGCACAGTTTTTTTATTAATATGGGTGCTTTTATTATATTTATTTTTTTATTTTTGAAAAAGGTGGACTATGCCTCTGTTAAAAACACAAAGAATAATGAAATGTACAGGAAATGCACCTCAAATCAGTACTACACAGTAATTCCCCGTACACACGGTCGGACATTGATCGGACATTCCGACAACAATATCCTAGGATTTTTTCTGACGGATGTTGGCTCAAACTTGTCTTGCATACACACAGTCACACAAAGTTGTCGGAAAATCCGATCATTCTGAACACGGTGACGTAAAACACGTACGTCGGGACTATAAACGGGGCAGTAGCCAATAGCTTTCATCTCTTTATTTATTCTGAGCATGCGTGGCACTTTGTGCGTCGGATTTGTGTACACACGATCGGAATTTCCGACAATGGATTTTGTTTTCGGAAAATTTTATAGCCTGCTCTCAAACTTTGTGTGTCGGAAAATCCGATGGAAAATGTGTGATGGAGCCCACACACGGTCGGAATTTCCGACAACAAGGTCCTATCACACATTTTCCGTCGGGAAATCCGACCGTGTGTACGGGGCATAACGGTCTCTGGGAATAATTTGTCATGTATTATAAACACATGTATAAAGCAAATACTGTAAACAAAAAAAGGCATAAAAGAGCAATGCAATATACTGTAAAAACAAAACCTACAACTAAAATGAAATTGCCCATAACCCTTAAGCCTGGTACACACATTACATTTTTATCCCAGCGGGCTGAACGAAAAAAAAAAAATGAGAGGTCGCTGTACTATCTATGTGATGTTAGTGTGGCGATCCCCCCTGCTGAGCTACTGTGTTCTGACAGGGGGACTGCTCCCCCGCCAGAGCACACTGTTCAGCTATCACAGCCAGTGGCTGCCAGTGCTAATCGGCTGCTAGTCGAATGCTTCTCCCTTCGACAAACACCAGTGGTTGGACTGGCTTCTGTCAGACAGACAGCTGTACACACTGTCCGAAAGTTGGCCGGTTCCTGCTGAATCTACCAATATTCAGACTGTGTGTACCAAGCACTACAGTTTTCCTTAATTAATTTGTTTTAATAAGGCCACTACTCCATAACTTTCTTTTTAGGAAGGCCCTTTATGTAATTCGCTATTTGTTACATTAATAAGGTATACATTCTTTTGTAAATATATGAAAGAAATGATAATGTTGGTACATATAAGGAATGCATTTCACCTCAGATTGTTGCTCCTCTGTGGAATTTTGCAGCATAACTTCATATTTTTGTAACTTTGGGGTTACTGCAGTGGCTCCAATAAGACGTGGTGCCTGGTATTCATTTTCCTGTGTGTTTTCCTCTGGCAGAAGTTGTAATCGATTTCCAGGAGCGATACCTTGTTTTCCCCCAAGAGAACATCGCCACCACCCCCCTAGTGTTTGAGCATCTCTTTCTAGGACAAGCATCACGTCACCTCTGCGAAAACTAAGCTCTTCAGGGCTCTCAGCTGCATTATCATACAACGCCTGGGCCAGCTGCGCCTGAGGATAAAAATAAAAAAACATATTCATGTCAGACTTAGGAACTGCAATCACAATATCTGTTTATTGTGTGTATATAAACAATATTTCTGTCCACATGAATGAGATGTTCAAATGCACTAAAATCACACTATTAGCAAGGATTTCATAAACACTTCCACACAACAAAACTATGAGGAAGTTTCTTGCACATTTTCTGAAACTTGTATAACCTGCAATGTAAGTTGTATCTCTCAGCGTTCTATAAATTAAATATTTTTATGACTTAAAAAATGCCTGATAATTCTAGTTTTGCTGGTTTTCATTAAAACAAGTTTAAATAAACAATGTTCCCTGTTTGACTTGTGTACATTTTGCTGGCTTCTCTTTTGCCACAAACAGAAACTGCAACGTTGTTGATTGCACTCAATATTTCAAAATGGGTTCAATTATCACAGAACTTGGCAGGCCAAGATGCATAATGTAGCCAAAAGCATTTGATGAACTATTATAACCTCAGAGATTTCCCAGGTCATATATGAATTTGGACAATAATAAATTTGTCTTGAGGCCCCTAGCAGCCTTTAGTTGAATACTGCATGTTAACCCACAACAAGATATAAAAATTATGACATATCGGGACACAGGTCTTGTGAAACAGGAACATAACGGGAAATTAATAAAAACTACAGCTGTAACCAAACCACACAGATAAACAAGAAGATCCAGGTTTAACAGCATCGGAAGTGTAAATCCTTAACTGGCTAAACAAAAACAGTTATTATGCCTTTGAATATGTCCATCTGCTTTTCAGTACCCATCAGATTTGTAAACCCTTATATAACCAACCCCTCAATTCACCAAACTGTACACAAAGGACCCATGCAGATTCCCAGCAAAGCTAATGGTATTAGAAATGGTAAGTATAGGCGTGTCAGGTACTTCAGAATGCAGGTTATTACTGTGAAGGACACATTCAGTCCATAGATACAAACTCCTCAATGCACAGCACTGTGGATTGCCCCTGAACACCTGAACAACTACAGCCTTATACACTATGCTAGAGAAGAACATCTGTTCTCTCAGGCCTGATACTAATTCTATATACATTCAACTGCCATTGTTTAATTGCTTCTGAAGGTTAACGCTATTGCTATTTCATGAGATCACCCTCCTCACCCTTCCATGTCTCTCGCCCATTATGTAGAAGGATCCTGTCTCTTTAAGAGAGCCGAACATGTGGCGGTGACATCATCCCTGATACAGAATAAAGAGAAAGGAGGCTCTGTATCCAAGTCAATGCCCCGAATGAGCCAGTTCAAGAGCTGCACGGCGATGGGGATTTCTCCCAGCGATTCACAATTAAATAGACAGCGGACCTTTTTGTTGAAATCTCTTCTTATGTCACCACTGAGCTTGGAGCCTGTGCATTATATCTTATTTACAAAAACAGCACCAACCCCCCCTTCCCCCAGCAGACACCTCTTTCATTATAACAACTATGCACCAATACCTCCTAAAATATACTAAAATATTCAGCCGTAGCCCCAGTCCCCCCACCCACCACAATGACTCTAATACATAGCACAAGACAGCTGTCTTCACAGTCATAATATCTATTTCAAACCATACAGGGCACTACGCTTACTTAGCAAGGCTTGTGCAGCTACCCAGACAACAACTGGCAACGTGTACACTTCAGGGTGAAAAAAAAATCAATAGACTCCAATTAATGCTTTTATTCATAGTTTGTCATGACTTGCTGATCCCAACCAACTTTATAGCACAATTCTGCCCTAAAATTTCTCTAAGAAAGAAATCATAATCTCAGGATTTCAATATTCTGCTCTCCCCTCCTGTAAGCAGGTTCTCTGGGCTAGATTACCATAGGGTTGTTTTTCCCTAAATAATGATGTGGACCCGGAATCATCATTCTGCCTCATCAAAATCATCGCAAAACATATTTTTACATCACGTCATACCTTGCACTTCTCAATTCCTTTTCATAATATTCAATCCATTTTTTTTTCAAACGTATAAACCTCTTACAGCTCTACCAAATGATCCCTTTTGCTGTTTAATATCAGATGGGTGACTCTGCCACTATGCCCTATGGAATCACTTCCTATGTACCCAGACACAGCAAGATGTTGTTCTATTGCTGGCCCAAATGCTGTTAAACCTCAGATGCAGAGATTCCATAGGAACATAACAGGCAGCCTCTTAGCAATTCTGCCACTGGCAATTTAGACAAACTGTCAAGTGGCTGGATCGCTAGCGGCAAAGTTTCCCCTTCTGACATCAACCTTACACAGATTTAAAAAATGTGTTTCTATCTATTGCTGCATACCTTATGATAGTCTCATACTTAAGTTAATATGATTTGTGGGTCTATCAGTAAAGTTTACATGAAAGTAGTAATAAGCCTCTCTTCTTTAACCACTTGCTTAGTGGGCACTTAAACCCCCCTCCTGCCCAGACCAATTTTCAGCTTTCAGCGCTGTCGCACTTTGAATGACAATTGCGCGGTTATACAACACTGTACCCAAATGAAATTTTTAGCATTTTTTTCCCCACAAATAGAGCTTTCTTTTGGTGGTATTTGATCACAGCTGGGATTTTTATTTTTTGCTAAACAAACAAAAAAAGACGGAAAATGTTGAAAAAAAAATCATGTTTCATAGTTTGTTGTAAAATTTTGCAAACAGGTAATTTTTCTCCTTCATTGATATGCGCTGATGAGGCAGCACTGGTGGGCACTGATAGGCTGCACTGATGGACATGGATAGGCACAGTCAAGGAGGCACTGATAGGCACAGTTAAGACGGCACTGATAGGCACAGTTAAGGCGGTACTGATAGGCACAGTTAAGGCGGCACTGATAGGCACAGTTAAGGCGGCACTGATAGGCACAGTTAAGGCAGCACTGATGGGGTCAGATAAGGTGGTACTGATGGGCACAGATAAGGCGGCACTGATGGGCGCTGATGGGTGGCACGGATAGGTGGCACTGATGGGCACTGATAGGTACCACTGATGGGGGGCACTGATAGGTGGCACTGATGGGCAGCACTGATGTGCAGCACTGTTGTGGCACTTAAATCAGTGCTGATGGGTGGCACTGTGGTCACTGATGGGTGGCACTGTGAGCACTGATGGGTGGCACTGTGAGCACTGATAGGTGGCACTGTGGGCACTGATGGGTGACGCTGGTGGGCACTGGTAGGCGGCACTGCTCCCTTTTCTTAGGTGCCACTGGCAGGGGGCAGATGATCGCCGTGATCGGGACTGATGTCCCTCTCATGGCCGCCGGTGATCGGCTTTTTTTTTTCCTACTCACGCTGTCAGCGTGATCGATCGATTACCGGCTCTATTTACATCACATGATCAGCTGTCATTGGCTGACAGCTGATCATGTGGTAAGGGGTCGGGACCGACCCCTTACTCTGATCTGTGATCAGGCGAGTCTCAGACTCGCTGATCACCGAGCGCGCCGCGCGCGCCCTGCAAGGGGCGCGCAGGCCGCGCGTGCACGGGACAACGTCAATAGACGTCGTCCCGGCAATGTAGATCCGCGCTGTTGCTGTCATTTGGCAATAGCGCGGATCTGAAGCGGTTAAACGGTAACACATACATGGGGAGATTTACTAAAACTAGAGCACTCATAATCTGGTGCAGCTGTATATGGTAGCCAATCAGCTTCCAGGTTCAGCTTAAATAAGCTTTGACAATAAAACCGGGAAGATGATTGGTATCTATGCACAGCTGCATTAGATTTTGCACTCTCCAGTTTTAGTAAATCCTCCTATAGAGTCTAGCCCAGGACAATAAACCATTCCTGCCCGGTTCAGAAGCAGTTACATTTTGGTCCATTTATTGCCGCATCCATCGGCTTCCTGTGTACCGCTCTCATAAGTAATTACTAGTCACTCCTCAGGACTACATGTCCCATGATGCACCAGCGCACATGCGTACCACTTATAAAAAATAAAATGTGCCTAATGTGAGAGAGCTGAGAGTGCACAGAAAACATGCCTCTGCTTCTCCTTCAAAGGAAGTGATTGACAGCAGCTCCCAGGGCAGCACTTTAGAGCCTCACTTACCTTGTAGGAGGAGCAGAGGCATGTTTTCTGTGTGTTGGCCTCTCAGGTTGCCTGTGCATGTCAGTGTAGACATTGTTCTCATGTCAGCCTCCAGCCTGCTACCGGGAGCACTCACAAAACGCGTGGCTCCATAGCACCCACAAGGCAAAGGAGTAACCCTATAATTTAAAATCAGCTCCCGCAAACAGATGACTGGCTGACACAGGGGGAAAGCTAACATTTGAAATATAAACATGCAACACACAATGTAAGAGTGTACATAAAGTAGAACTATAGGCAAAACTTTTGTTTCATATTGGATAGAGTAAGGGAGGGTTATAACCCCTGTAAGGTTTATTTTTGCCATCTTTGTCTCACTGGGGAGATTTCCCTTCACTTCCTGTCCCATAGCCAAACAGGAAGTGAAGGGGAAATCCCTACAAATGAAGGGAATTTCTAGGAGACCCCCGGGTCACCAGAATTAGTGTCCCCACTGAAAGATTTCCCCTCTATTATATTTCAGGGGACAACCCAAACTTTGGGATTTTCTTTTACTTTCACTTTCAATGATAATGGTAAACAGGACAAATGAATAGGATGAGTCTCCCCAACGGTGACATAGACAGCAATAAAAACTAACAGATATAGTAATGCATCTCCCCTCTCTCTAAAACAAAAAAAAAAAAAAGTTTTGCCTTTAGTTATACTTTAAGCTGCTGAAATTGCTAAAAAAAATTAGGGTTTTTCACTTTAACAGTATCATTTCAAAAAACATAGAACTTGAACTCCGGGCTAGTGACTGTGCTTAGTCTAAAAGAGTTATGTCCCCAGTCTACTTCAAGCAGGATGAAGCAATTTCTAAGACTTTCCTGCATCAGTAATCAGACTACAACAATTTGTACCAAGTGGAACGGTGAGTGCCAGCAGAAAGGGGCTGATCTGTGTGAGACATGTATACACACAGCCCAGAATATAAAGGCTGCCACACAGCCTTCAGAAATTACATGACTGTGTAAGTAAAGACTGCCACTGGGTGATGCCTGAACAAGAATGGTGCCATCCTTCTGGGCAGCAAGGAAGAAGGAGGCATTGTCAAGAAGTAATTTATGGCTTCAAGCGTTACACATACACATTACTTAAAATGCATGTACACAACATGGAACAATATATATGGGATGCTAGATCCACTTTAATTATTCCACTTTGGAATGAACTTTTGGAAGGCATGTAATATATATTTTTTTTTTTATATAAATATGATCTGACCCAAAACAGCTTTGGAAAAACTTGGACTGCACCGTCTTACATTACAACATAAAGTATAAAGCAGATGCAACCACATTTGCTAACCCCAGAACTGAATAATGCATCATTTTCCCAGAATAGAATGGGTGGACACACTTTAGATTCCAAGCCATAATTATAGGACAAAGCAGCTTTAAAAGACTGCATCTTCAGCCCTATACATTGTCGGCTATGTAGCATTCACCAGTGCAATAATCAACATCCATAGGGTTTGAAGACTCTACTACTGAGAATCTAATCAGACATTCTGTACTGCATAAAGCAAATGTAAATTTAAACTGGATGGCATTTAGATCAATAATGCATCATGTATCATAAATACCATGGTTCTTTAAAAAAAAAAAAAAAAATACTGTTTTTACCTTATTTCAAATGGACCTTTTTTGCATCTCAATGCCGCTGATCTCCTCTAGCCCCTTTCAGCCACTTCCTGTCAGAACAATCCCTTGTAGTCTTTATCTAAAATGCATGCGGGCTGGTGTCTGTTGTTTAGGGGCGGTGCTTGCATTGGTACAAAGCAAGGGACTGTTAACTTTTGTTTTATTTGCTGGAGTGTCACAAAATGACACTTCATACAAGTCTATGTATTGCAGCATGGTGAGATGTGCTGCGATGAGTAGCACTATATGTCTACATTTTACAGAGCGTACTGCAAACCATCTCAATGTAGTGTTGTGGTGTGAACAAGGCAAAATGAAAAACAACCTTGCAGATCAACTCAGATAAGCTGCCATGGTGTGACCGAGTCCCTTACAGTTTGTAGGATCATGTCAGCTTTTGCTACACAGACAGTTAGAGGCACATTTTTTTAATGTGTAAATGCTGATGCATCTTTGCATTAGTGTTTGGCCATACACACACATCTGACATATTTCCTGAGGGCAAAAACTCTACAGTTGGGAAATACATCAAAAGCGCATATGCAGATAAACACCAATGCTAAGAAGCATCTACGTTTACAGAGTACGGGCGTATACATGACAGGCTGAACATGGTACATGAGGCTCTCTGGGAGTGAGAAAGCACCAGGAAATTTACGCTAGGCATGAAAAAGCCTCTAACTGTCTGTGTGCATGAACCCTATGGTGGCTGCCATTGCTAACCCTACCTGAAACTTCTAGCTGCCTTGATCTCGTGTTAATCCAGTGAATGTAATACTTCTGATGCACTAAACTAAAACAATATTTCTTGACAGCTCTGGCTTATCTGGCAGCATAGGGGTCAGTAGCTAAAGCTTTGTTGAGTATAGCATACAGATTTCGAATTCCAAATCACAGAAAAGCCTTGTTACAGTCCCCATGGTAGAGTGACTCCTCGGCTATTTACTACTTATTTAGAAGCCATTCTTACTGAACTAACTTGTAGGCACAGGCCACTAATCTTGTCATCATAACAGCTAAAACTTCCTGATGTAAACAGACCTGGCCAGTTCTGCACCACACCCCCAATAACGTCATTCTGAGGTTACAGTTCCCAACTCTTCCATCCAGGATTTTCACTTTCAGTAGATTTTTCTTTGTCTACAGAAAGTCAGCCATAGTGTGAAGCAGGAAACATTCTTAAAAGGATATATGCTGAGACGATCAATTCCAAGCAAACTATTTAGCATCACAATAATACACTGGCACTCACTGCTAATATCTTCCTGGCAACACATACATTGAGTTTTTATCTTCAGGAAGGACATATATCAGCACTGCTTCCCACTTATACACCTCCATTCACGCAACTAAGTGTTTTAGATATTTTATTTATTTATGTTCAGGATAGACAAAAACATTATTTTCCTATTTCTATCTTTCTAGCGTTCTGCATACTTGATTTGATTGTAGCCGTATTAGTGCAATTGTGACAGAGAAAATTGAGTACTGTCCCTGATACTTTTTTTTATTTGCACTAACATACAATTTATCAGGACAAGCTTTCGGGGTATGTCCCCTTCTTCAAGGTCCAAACAGTAGCCAGTACTGAGTACTGCTTGGACCTTGAAGAAGAGGACATACCCCAAAAGCTTGTCCTGATAAATTGTATGTTAGTGCAAATAAAAAAAAGTATCACGGACAGTACTCAATTTTCTCTAGCATTCTGCATACAAATATTTTATATTTATCCCTTGAAGCTAGCAGGTGGAGCACTCAGAAGTCTCAGAGAGCAAATGTTATACTAAAATAGATCTGAATTTCTGTGTGTGGGAGGGGGAGGGGAGAATGGTTTGGGGGGTGGATATATTTCCTATCAGAGATGATGATATCCAAATTTACTGAGTTTAGAAGGTCTGACAGAAAACAGCCAGTGCTGGGTTTTCTTATAGAAAGTCCAGTATACACTACAAACTGTGGGCTTGATTTACTAAAACTGGAGAGTGCAAAATCCGGTGCAGCTCTGCATAGAAACCAATCAGCTTCTAACTTCAGCTTGTTCAGTCCACCCACACCTAGAAAAATTAAAAGTCAGTAGCTACAAATACTGTAGCTGCTGGCTTTTAATGCATGGACACTTACCTGTCCAGGGAGCCCGTAATGTCGGCACCGCAGCCGATCTTCAGATCGACTTCGGGTGCAGCCGCTGCCATTGCCGGTAAGGGAACCTTGCAGTGAAGCCTTTTCAGCTTCACAGCCGGTTCCCTACTGCACATGTGTGAAGTGTGCTGCGCTTTCCAATTGGTCCAGCGGCAGAGGAAGTAGGAGGGGGGCCCAAACTTCCGAGAGACGGCGTGCCGCCTCCCCGTCTCCCGGAAATAGGGAAGGGGACCTGTCAAAAACAAATACCCGTTCCCCCTCCCCCCTGAGAGGTGCCAAATGTGGCACCGGAGGGGGGGGGACAAACAAGCGGAAGTTCTACTTTTGGGTGGAACTCCACTTTAGGCTTTGACAATAAAACCTGGACGCTGATTGGTTTTTCTGCAGAGCTGCACCAGGTTTTGCACTCTCCATTCTTAGTAAATCTACTAGGTGTCACTGATACAGCCTATCCAAATGTTTATTTGTTAAATAATACATTTTTTACAAATATAAATATTCTTTAAAAAATATAAACAATATGTAATATATAAAAAGACTATGAATTACATCATATACAACATCCCAGAGTATTCTGCCATGCAAATATTAACCCGATTTTCTAGTTGAGAGCTTGTCCCATTTAACTCCCCACTAATAGGGCCCAGGCAAATTGTTCTGATACTATTTTGTGCATGGATATGCACTGCAGTAAGGCAGCCTTTCATTCTGTATGGGCTGCCCAAGCGCCACAACACACATTCTAACTCACATGCCCTTTTATTTAATGGGCCACGCAACAGGGCAGAGATAGTTCTGAATGCATGCACAAAATAAATGGCACCGTAATGTACTGGGAGCCACATGTTAAATGCATGGTTTGGTTACACTTATTATCATAAAATAAACTCGCCTTACATTATACAATTTCTGTACAATATCCTTTAGAGTTACCAAAACTATATAATATGAGAAAAAAGCTAAATAACCCATTCAATCAGCATAATACCAGGCAAGCCTTTGCACTATATAGTGGATGGTAGAGCTGAAGTAGACTGTAAAGTGTATAGTCAGCCATACAGTGTGAATTGGTCCTTGTCTGGCTATTTACCATAACAAAGGATCAGTAGAAAAGCAAAGGAAGTAGGCGGGGGTATGGCTATGTTACATTATGTGTTTGATTTTTGATTTTTTTATGGCCACGGGTTTACTTTTAAAGGCACAGTTCACATTTTGAAAAAACTTAATAAATGCACCCACGTTGATAAAACAAAAAATGTGCATGGCTTATATTTAGCAATGAAGTCTGCAAATCTCTGCGATCAGATTGCAAGCAAATGCAATACACAGGCTTCTACATTGTTTACATCCCAGCCCTGAGTCCGTGCGGATGTACAAACCTACCATTATAGGGCTGGAGGAAGTAATCATTCCTACAAACCAACCATTATGGGGCTGGAGGAAGTAATCATTTCTACAAATGCAGTGACATCACCACACCTGTGCTATGCCGGTGTGATCTGAGTTCCTCTGCTTTGGTGGCAGATAGGACTTGTAATCTTTCCACTCACAGATCCTGGTAAATGGACCTATGAATGGATGATGCGGCTGAGCAGTCAGAGCTGCACACAGTCAAATGAAATTCAAATATTCACAGGACACACAAGTTTGAGAGTGAGGGTTGGAAAATGTGGCCAAGTTTCATGTTACACCCTAAATATGGCTAGAACATGAAGCAAGGTCAGAAAGATAAACAAAGCCTTTACATTTGACAAAAAAAAATATAACATTTTCCCTTTAAGACTAAGAGCTGCCTAGTTTTCCTATCTCTCGGTGTTAGCTAACATACCTTTGTGTCTTGTACACAATCTGAAAACACACACTTTTCTATTGACTTTACTCTCAAACAATTGTATTTGTTCTTGCCACTGCTTAAAAAAAGTGCATGCTGGGGTGTATCCCAAAATAAATCATTTCAAAATGTCACTGAAAGTTTCTTATACAAAAATAAGCCTGTTGCTATGAAAATGCTATTTTCTTGGCTGTCAATTAACCAGGAACATGTATGCAATTCTGGCTTGATGGACTAATGACTGCATCAGGGTGCAATAAACCATACTGTGACAATTGCGTTGTTTTTTTAATTGTATTGGGAGGTTTTGACATATAAAGTACAGTATACAAGCATGTTATGTCTCATCTGCTTTCACAGCCATTTACCAAATTGGCCCAAGCACAATGATATCTGGAAAAAACCCTTAGTGAAAGTTCAGGAGGGATAAACGTTATTGATCAATAGGAGTCTTTCAAGGAGAAAACATGTATCTCTCTTTCCACAAAAGGAGGACATTTTTATAGCTGTGTGCCTTGGATTCCATTCAAATCAACACATGCATACACAAACTTATTATATAATTAAATCTACAATTATTTGTTAAATCTTATGAACTTTAGACTTACCAAAACTATATAATATGAGAAAAAAGCTAAAAAAACCCATTCAATCAGCATAATACCAGGCAAGCCTTTGCACTACATAGTGGATGGTAGAGCTGAAGATTCCATTCAAATCAACACATGCATACACAAACTTATTATATAATAAAATCTACAATTATTTGTTAAATTGTATGAATACATTAGGTAGAATGAGCCAATAAAATGCCATGTAGTATTTAGGATTCACTTTTTATGCATTTTAGTGCATTGGGAGACCTACAGAAGTCAAGTTCAGCACATCAAAATGCATAAAACAAGCATTTGGATGCACTGGCCACAGAAATGAACAGTTGTAGCTTGTATTATTTTTTTTTCCATAACACTGCTCATATGGATTACCATGTTACATAGTTACATAGCAGGGGAGGTTGAAAAAAGACACAAGTCCATCAAGTTCAACCTATGTGTTGTGGTGTGCTACAGTGCTCTTGCGTTATTGTCTCATTAAGAATGTATAGTACAAAAGCATACCTACATAAAAACATGCATTTTCATATTGCAAGTGCTCACGCAATGTGCAGATGTGATCACAGCCTAAGTGCACTTTGCCTTAAAATGTACTTATTCTTTAAAATAGCACCCCCAGATCCTGGGTGACCATTTAAACACGTATGTTCCACGCAGGAAATCTACACTGATGATTGCCATACAGCCACGACTGGAGTACATGCAAGTAGACAAGAAGTAGCTGCAAATATGTTTTTTTAGGAGATCAACAGCACTGAGATACAATAAAGGATGAAAAAAAGTGCAAAAACATATTTGTTTAGGGCACACATCACTTTAGCAAAATAAATGACATCCAGTTAGGGTTTACATCTACTTTACTATAAATCAAATAAAATACTCCATGTGCCACAACTGTCATATCAAGCTGCAGGATTAGTATTTTTATTCTGTGCAATAATAAAGAGGAATACAATATTACCTCATGCCATTGTCTTTCTTTGGTGTTTTATGATTACATCTACTTAAAGTGGAAGTAAACCAATCCATAAAACTGTTTCATTTCCGGCATGTGCCGGAAATGTAACACTCCCATTGGTTGTGCTCTCAACCAAACTGTTAAGCCATCCAATGGCTGGTGTCATAACTGATCACATGTGAAGCATCATGGCAGTTATAGATTAAACAAAGGCAAAGATGGCAGCTTCCTTGGCTGAAAACGATAGGAGGGTTTACTTACACTTTAAATTCAGTTGAAAATCCCCCAACATCCCCCTCTCTCCCTCAGCCACTAGCCAAGCTAATATTTCCTAAAGCAGCGTTTTTCTTCTTCATTTAAGTTGAGTATTAAGTTTTACTTCCTTATTTCTATACTATATGGCGACTTGTTATTTTTGTATTAAGCATATATTTTATTTCCTCTTCTTATTTCCTTTAAAAAAAAAAAAAAGGTAATGTATTTTTAAAAAATAAACAAAAAAACCTTAGACCCGGTTCTTTTCTAGATGCGCTTCAAGCGTTTAAAAAAAAAATGCCTTTACAAATTAAAATAATAAACATCTGGTGAAAGCTATGGTTGAGTTCATTTTCTCCTTTAAGGTGATAATTGTATTCCTGTGAATTTCTGTAACATTCTTTATTTTTGATGTACTGGTGTATTTAGTACCTGTACGATTGTAATTGCTTAATAAAGCTTTTTTCTCGAAAAATAAATAAATAATAATAATAATAAACATGTTATACTCACCTGCTCTGTGCAACGGTATTGCATAGTTCAGCTCCAAACCTCCTCTGCCAGGGTCCCCTGTCAGCAATCTTAGCTCCTCCTTTTTTTCTGTGTCTGCCCTGTCAAGTGCTTGCTATGGGGCCAGACGTTCAGGCTTGATGCTGAGTCAGACTGTGTGCATCCAATGACACACAAAGCGCAGCTTGTCCCCCTTCACTCACTGCTTGCAGGATTTGATTGACAGCAGTGGGAGCCAAAGGGAGGGGGGACAGCAAGTGGCAAAACACATTTTTACCTAAATACAGGGAACACATTAAGGTAAAAATACGTTTTACCTTTAGAACTACTTTCAGTGCTTGACCTAAGAATTTCTTATTGTATCCTACATTGCCTGTTTACACCTGAGCGCTGTGTTGCTTGGAGCGTGTCACATGAAAAAGTAGTTGAGCTTCTTCTGCATAAGCCTATGGTGCCAGGGAGGTGAGGTATACTATGTTTCCAGTGTGAAACACTTCCCTACATATCCCATACTCCCCATATATTTATATTTGTCACCATATGGTTCAGAGGATCATTCATCCCTGTATGATTGTTGTATAAAGCTGGATGGATCAAAATGCGCCCAGTTCAGCGGGGACCAGATGAATTTTGATGCATCTACAGTATGGCTGTTCCTGCTACAGATGTTGATCTAATGATTGGCTTCTCTCAAACAGGAATGTTGGAAATTTTTCATGCAATTAGCGCTGCAATCACTTAGCTGCAGCGCTGATAAGTGTGTTTTGACAACGGAGTCCCTGCTGTCAGAAAACAATAGCGCAGACTCGCAGAGGGGAGGAAGCCTTCTTCCCCTTTGAATGTGTGGATGGGGGGAATCCGTTTTTCTTTTATCAGAAAACTGGATGATCAAGAAAAAAATGATCCATCTATGGTCAACCTAATGCAGAAGTTTGGGGTTTAAAAAAACAAACAAACATCTCTACTCACATCCATGCTGCAGCATTGGTGTGATGCTGCAGCTGTCCTCTGCTGCTACACTATGCCTGAGAACTGAGCGATCACATGACCTCTGATCATTCAGTTCTTGGTCTTCCTGGAACAGAAAGGCTGTGACTGTCAGTCACTGATCTCTGCTTTCCCCCTCCAGCATTCACTGAAGCGTCAGGTTGGAGAAGAAGTGGTGCAGCTGGCTCAGGCTCTCAGCAGTGCTCTGAGAGGCTGATCAGGAATGCAGGTGGATCCTGACAATAGGTTGGGATCCTTCTAGAGTCTGGAGCTTTAACCCACTGTCAGCTGATTCTGGGTCACAGGAGAGCAAAAGAAAAGCGCACTCCTGTGACCCACATGAGAAGTATGGCCAAAAAAGCTTTGTCCATTCTTCTCTTTTAAGTTGCTGTACAAACAGTACAGGGTTGATTTACTAAAGGCAAATAGACAGTGCACATTGGAAGTGCAGTTTCACTGACAAGGACATTTGCCCCAGAGCTTAGTAAATGAGGAGAAGCTTCACTTTGCAAAGAGGACCCAATCACATGCAAGGAAAATGAAAATTAACCACCTCAGCTCTGGGAGGTTTTACCCCCTTCATGACCAGAACATTGTTTGCTATTCAGCACTGCACTATATTAACTGGCAATTGCACAGTCATGCAACAGTGTACTCGAATAAAATGTATATCATTTTTTTCACACAAATAGTTATTTCTTTTGGTGGTATTTGATCACCACTGGGTTTTTTATTTCTTTGCGATACAAACAAACAAAAAAAAAAACAATATTATCTACTTTCTGTTATAAAACATATCAAATAAAATCGAATTTCTTAATAAATTTAGGCCAAAATGTATTCTGCTACATGTCTTTGGCAAAAAAAAAAAGTATATGTACAAGTGGTTAAAAAACAGCATTTTTGCTTGCACATGATTGGATGATGAAAGTCAGCAGAGTTTCCCCTCATTTACCAAGCTCTGCAGCAAAATACCCTGCAGAGTGCAATTGCACTTGCAAAGTGCACAGTCTGTTTGCCTTTAGTAAATCCACCCCACAGTGTATTCCCCTGTTCCATGTGCAACTTTGTGTACTATTGGAGGAGTTGATCAAAACTGGAGCAGCAGTGCATGGAAAGCAATCAACTTCTATCTTTAACTTATTTTTTTAAGGTTTAAAAATAAAAGCTAAAAGCTGACTGGTTGCCGTTCACAGCTGCTCCACATTCTGACTGCTCCAGGTAGATTTACTAAGGGCAAATAGACTATATACTTTGCAAGTGCAGTTGCACCTATTTTCCCCAGGGCTTAGTAAATGTGGTAAAGCTCTGCATGTTTCCATTATCCAATCATGTGCGAGCAAAAATGTTGTTTTTGAACTACTAGCCTCCCTGCCATAGTACATATACTGCGGAGGGGCGGCACGTGCAGGCACAATCACGTACATGTGCGTCATGTGCCTGCTCTGTGTTTAGGGGTGCGCAGCCCCCCCGTGGCACAGCGGATTGCGGATGCAGGTACTCGAGGCCCGGTGATTATGTGATCACAATGTCAACAAAGCTGTTATGAATGCATTCATACAGAACAGCCGTGTTTCCTATACTGTGATTGGCCCCCCACAGCTATCACATGGTACCTGGGCCAATCACAGAACACTGTACCATGTGATTAGCTGTAACCAATCATAGATCACTAGTGATCACAGCTGTCATGAATGTAACCCATTCCTGACAGTTGAAAACTGCTGTTACAACGATCTTCAGTGATTTTTTTTTCTTTTTCACCAAAGACATGTAACGGAATACATTTTGGCCTAAATTAATTAAAAAATTGGATTTAATTGCATATGTTTTATAACAGAAAGTTAAAAACATTGTGTGCGTTCAAAATTTTCATTTTTTTTTTTTATTGTTCTTGTTTACATCGCAAAAAACAAACAAACAGTGGCTGTTTTTTGTTTTTTCTTTTCTTTGCACCTGATTGGATATTCTTTACAAAGTGAAGCTTCCCCACATTCACTAAGCTCTGGGGACAATGAGTGCAGCTACACTTCCAAAGTGTACATTCTAATTGCCTTTAGTAAATCCACTTATGTCTCTATTTTTCAATTAACATGCTCTTGTTTTATAAATTAAAGAGGAAGTAAACTTCCTTTACTAACTTTTACTTATAGCTAAGCTTATAATAAGGCTTACCTATAGGTAGTGTAAATATCTCCTTAAAAGTACACTGCTTAGGAGACATTTACATTACATACAGACATGAAATCACTGGTGAATGCGCTCTGATGGAACGGCCACCCGTGCTGCTCCTTCAGGGCCCTGTGCCGGTGTTCTGACAAAATGTCGAATCTGGCAGAATGAGCAACCCGCGTCACTTTCGTTTTCTTTAAACCATCATGATTTGCAGGTTTGGACTAATTGCTGTTTATTTTCACAAATTGCTGTTTGGACACAACACTGGCGACCAAATAGAGTCCGGTGCATGATATTATGAGCGGAGATTGTTACTCCGCTGCAAAACTAACCAAGAAAATGTCCGCCTCCGAGGCGACGACAACTTTGTCCTAGTTAGCCGCTGTGCTGTGAAAACAGCAAAAATCTTCCTGTACCGGACTGTATTCGGTAGCCGGTGTTGTGTCCAAACACCAATTTGTCAAAATCTGCAATCACTGATGGTTTATTTGTTTTCAATTATTTTTGTTAAGATATTTTTCACATAAAAACATTCCATATCATTTCATTTCATTTCAAAACCTTATATATAAGCATGCTTAACATACATATAGAATCATACTGATGGTTTAAAGGAAGCGGAAGTGACATGGTTCGATTTTCTGCAGAGTCGCCTATTTTGTCAGAACACCATGATCGGTGGCCAGTCACAGAGCCGGAGTCCGCGAACCCGGAAGCAAGACGGGTCACAATGGCAGCGCCGACATTGCGGCCAGCGCTGACATTGCGGCGCTGGAACAGCTTCGTTTTAAGGTAAGTTTCACATAATGTGCTAGTATGCGATGCATACTAGCACATTATGACTTTACCTTGCAGGGAAATAAGGAAAAAAATGTAAAATGTCCAGTGGTATACAACTGCTTTAAGAATAACAACAAAAAAAATGCATAGGATTCTTTCGGGGCAAAGTCACACGTTTTTGGTCTCAAAAGTCTTTCATAGGAGTGCCTGAAAAATGTATGAAATGTGCAGAACATGCATTTTCCGTGTGATTTCTTGCCTCTCCTAGTAACTAGCTTTTCATTGACTGAAACAAAAAAAGCACAAAAATGCTCCAAAAACATCTAAAGAAGCTGAAGCGGGACCGAACAATAGTCCCCAATTTACTAAACTAGCAGCTCCACATCTCCAGCTGTATATTCCTTTCTCCACAAACAAGTAAGAATGCTGTAGATGGTGACTAATGTGGATGACTGTTCCATGGTATGTATAATGTAAGTGCTCCCTCCTAGGGGGGTCCTCCTCCATGTCCTGGCCATCATCAATCCCACACAGAAAGCCCCATCACCCTGTATGACTTCATCTCTACACCTCCCACATGGACTCTATCAGTCTCCCCACCCTAAACTAAATAAACACCAACAAACACACAACAAACACATGACTTACTGGCATTGCTCCTCACATGCCCCAGCCCAGGGAGCTCCAACAGCAGCCGTGGCGTCCTCCTCACACACCCGGCACCTGCAAGACAAACAGCCACCCAGTCAGCGCCAGGAGTGTGGAGTCCGGGGACAGGGAGAGAGAGAGAATGGAGACGGGACAAGGGCGCTCCTCACACACGAGTTCAGTCCCTGCCAGTCACACACAATCATGGAGGAGGAGAAAAGCTTGCTCACCTGGCACTTCCCAACTCCCCCAGCCACCTAGGCTCCTGTCCTGTCCTCCAGCTCGGCACTATGTGTGGAGAAAAGGAGGGAGGGGAGGGAAGGAGAGACACAAAGGTGGGGAGGGGGAGGAGAAGGAGGAGAGCCATGACACACGACGGAGCAACCCCCTCCGTCTACTATTGTAGTGTGCAAGGCGGGGGAGGGGGACACCACCACACACTGCTTCTCCTCACATCTTCCTGTATGGGGACACCACACACTGCTTCTCCTCACACCTTCCTGTATGGGGACACTACCACACACTACACACTGCTTCTCCTCTCACCTTCCTGTATGGGGGGACACCACACACTGCTTCTCCCCACACCTTCCTGTATAGGGGGGAAACCTTTCCTCACACTGAGTCTCCTCACACCTTCCTGTATGGGGGGACACCTTTCCTCACACTGAGTCTCCTCACACCTTCCTGTATGGGGGGGACACCACACACTGCTTCTCCTCACACCTTCCTGTATGGGGACACTACCACACACTACACACTGCTTCTCCTCACACCTTCCTGTATGGGGGGGACACCACACACTGCTTCTCCTCACACCTTCCTGTATGGGGACACTACCACACACTACACACTGCTTCTCCTCTCACCTTCCTGTATGGGGGGACACCACACACTGCTTCTCCCCACACCTTCCTGTATAGGGGGGAAACCTTTCCTCACACTGAGTCTCCTCACACCTTCCTGTATGGGGGGACACCTTTCCTCACACTGAGTCTCCTCACACCTTCCTGTATGGGGGGGACACCACACACTGCTTCTCCTCACACCTTCCTGTATGGGGACACTACCACACACTACACACTGCTTCTCCTCACACCTTCCTGTATGGGGGGGACACCACACACTGCTTCTCCTCACACCTTCCTGTATGGGGACACTACCACACACTACACACTGCTTCTCCTCTCACCTTCCTGTATGGGGGGACACCACGCACTGCTTCTCCTCACACCTTCCTGTATGGGGGGGACACCACACACTGCTTCTCCTCACACCTTCCTGTATGGGGACACTACCACACACTACACACTGCTTCTCCTCACACCTTCCTGTATGGGGGGGACACTACACACTGCTTCTCCTCACACCTTCCTGTATGGGGGGACACCACACACTGCTTCTCCTCACACCTTCCTGTATGGGGGGGACACCACACACTGCTTCTCCTCACACCTTCCTGTATGGGGACACTACCACACACTACACACTGCTTCTCCTCTCACCTTCCTGTATGGGGGGACACCACACACTGCTTCTCCCCACACCTTCCTGTATAGGGGGGAAACCTTTCCTCACACTGAGTCTCCTCACACCTTCCTGTATGGGGGGACACCTTTCCTCACACTGAGTCTCCTCACACCTTCCTGTATGGGGGGGACACCACACACTGCTTCTCCTCACACCTTCCTGTATGGGGACACTACCACACACTACACACTGCTTCTCCTCACACCTTCCTGTATGGGGGGGACACCACACACTGCTTCTCCTCACACCTTCCTGTATGGGGACACTACCACACACTACACACTGCTTCTCCTCTCACCTTCCTGTATGGGGGGACACCACGCACTGCTTCTCCTCACACCTTCCTGTATGGGGGGGACACCACACACTGCTTCTCCTCACACCTTCCTGTATGGGGACACTACCACACACTACACACTGCTTCTCCTCTCACCTTCCTGTATGGGGGGACACCACACACTGCTTCTCCTCACACCTTCCTGTATGGGGGGACACCACACACTGCTTCTCCTCACACCTTCCTGTATGGGGGGACACCTTTCCTCACACTGAGTCTCCTCACACCTTCCTGTATGGGGGGACACCTTTCCTCACACTGAGTCTCCTCACACCTTCCTGTATGGGGGGGGGGGGGCACCACACACTGCTTCTCCTCACACCTTCCTGTATGGGCACACTACCACACACTACACACTGCTTCTCCTCACATTTTCCTGTATGGGGGGACACCTTTCCTCACACTGAGTCTCCTCACACCTTCCTGTATGGGGGGACACCTTTCCACACACTGCTTCTCCTCACACCTTCCTGTATGGGGGGACACCTTTCCTCACACTGAGTCTCCTCACACCTTCCTGTATGGGGGGGGGGGGGCACCACACACTGCTTCTCCTCACACCTTCCTGTATGGGCACACTACCACACACTACACACTGCTTCTCCTCACATTTTCCTGTATGGGGGGACACCTTTCCTCACACTGAGTCTCCTCACACCTTCCTGTATGGGGTGACACCACACACTGCTTCTCCTCACACCTTCCTGTATGGGGGAGACACCATACACTACACACTGCTTCTCCTCACCTTCCTGTATGGGGGGACACATTTCCTCACACCACACACTGCTTCTCCTCACCTTCCTGTATGGGGGGACACATTTCCTCACACCACACACTGCTTCTCCTCACACCTTCCTGTATGGGGGGACACCACACACTGCTTCTCCCCACACCTTCCTGTATGGGGGGACACCACGCACTGCTTCTCCCCACATCTTCCTGTATGGGGACACTACCACACACTACACACTGCTTCTTCTCACACCTTCCTGTATGGGGGGACACCACACACTGCTTCTCCCCAAACCTTCCTGTATGGGGGGACACATTTCCTCACACCACACACTGCTTCTCCTCACACCTTCCTATATGGGGACACCTTTCCTCACACCACACACTGCTTCTCCTCACACCTTCCTGTATGGGGGGACACATTTCCTCACACCACACACTGCTTCTCCTCACACCTTCCTATATGGGGACACCTTTCCTCACACCACACACTGCTTCTCTTCACACCTTCCTGTATGGGGGGACACCTTTCCTCACACCACACACTGCTTCTCCTCACACCTTCCTGTATGGGGGGACACCTTTCCTCACACCACACACTGCTTCTCTTCACACCTTCCTATATGGGGGGACACCTTTCCTTACACCACACACTGCTTCTCCTCACACCTTCCTGTATGGGGGGACACCTTTCCTCACACCACACACTGCTTCTCTTCACACCTTCCTATATGGGGGGGACACCTTTCCTCACACCACACACTGCTTCTCCTCACAGCTTCCTATATGGGGGGGACACCTTTCCTCACACCACACACTGCTTCTCCTCACAGCTTCCTATATGGGGGGACACCTTTCCTCACACCACACACTGCTTCTCCTCACAGCTTCCTATATGGGGGGACACCTTTCCTCACACCACACACTGCTTCTCCTCACAGCTTCCTATATGGGGGGACACCTTTCCTCACACCACACACTGCTTCTCCTCACACCTTCTTATATGGGGGGACACCTTTCCTCACACCACACACTGCTTCTCCTCACAGCTTCCTATATGGGGGGACACCTTTCCTCACACCACACACTGCTTCTCCTCACAGCTTCCTATATGGGGGGACACCTTTCCTCACACCACGCACTGCTTCTCCTCACAGCTTCCTATATGGGGGGACACCTTTCCTCACACCACACACTGCTTCTCCTCACAGCTTCCTATATGGAGGGACACCTTTCCTCACACCACACACTGCTGCTCCTCACACCTTCCTATATGGGGGGACACCTTTCCTCACACCACACACTGCTTCTCCTCACAGCTTCCTATATTGGGGGACACCTTTCCTCACACCACACACTGCTTCTCCTCACAGCTTCCTATATGGGGGGACACCTTTCCTCACACCACACACTGCTTCTCCTCACACCTTCCTGTATGGGGGGACACCTTTCCTCACACCACACACTGCTTCTCCTCACAGCTTCCTATATTGGGGGACACCTTTCTTCACACATCCCACATAACCTTCATAGAACTTTCAGGGAACCCCTGCTGCTGCTCTGTACAGCTCAGGAAACAGTACACAGAAATGAATAAAAAAAAAAACACTTCAGCTCTGGAAGATTTACCCCTCCCCTTCATGACCAGGCCATTTTGTGTTAACTTGACCACTTCAGCCCTGGAAGGTTTTGTCCCCTTCATGACCAGGCCATTTTTTGCGTTATTTTAACTGACAATTACGCAGTCGCGCAACGCTGTACCCAAATAAAATTTATGTCATTTTTTTCCCCCACTAATAGAGCTTTCTTTAGGTGGTATTTTTTTTTACCTCTATGGGTTTTATTTTTTGCACTATAAACTAAAAAAAAAAAAACGACAAATTTGAAAAAAAAAAATTTTTTTTTACTTTCTGCTATGACAAACATCCAATAAAAAAAATGTAAAAAATGTCTTCATCAGTTTAGGCCAATATGTATTCTGCTACATATTGTTGGTAAAGAAAAAAATCCCAATAAGAGTTTATTGATTGGTTTGTGCAAAAGGTATAGCGTCTATAACTATGGGATAGATTGATGGAATTTTCATTTATTTTTACTAGTAATAGTGGCAGTCAGCGACTTATAGAGGGACTGCGATATTGTGGTGGACATTCGGACACCTAAGTGACACTTTTTTGGGGACCAGTGACACACTGAGGCGCTTAAAAAATGGCCCATAAAACAGCAAGCGTTTTTTTTTAGAGACGTTAGCGGTGCACTTTCTTGAAAGTCACATGACTCAAAAAATGCTTCTGGAACCATTTTGAGGAGCTTTTCATTCATTTCAATGAAAAATGGCGCTTTCGAGGCTCTTTTTAGCGATCCAAACATGCTCCACAGATGTTGCTTGCAGGAGACTTTTCACCTCCCCGCCCGCACACTGACGCAGTGTGAAAGCGTTCATTGATTTTAATGGAAATAGGTTTTCGTGAGCTTCTCAGGTGCTTTTTTTTTTAGCGCCAAAGTGGCTGAAAAGCACCTCAGTGTGAAAGGGCTCTAGAACAGTGATCAGTGCTAAAAAAATCTGCACTGTCACTGTACTAATAACACTGGCTGGGAAGGGTTTAGCATCAGGAGCGATCAAAGGGTTGAATGTGTGCCGAGGTGGTAATTCAGTGTAGTGGGGGAGGTGCTTTTACTAGAGGAACACAGGATCCATGCCTTCTGTACTGACAGATTGGCTATCTGCCTTGTTTACATAGGCACACTGCTGTTCTGCCTGTGTACCAAACGATCAGCGGGTGCAGGCAGGCATTGTGCCCGCGTGACCTGCTGAGTAAAAGCACTCGCGCCCGATACCCAGAAGTGCAGGATCACGTGTATATATATATATATATATATATATATATATATATATATATATGTGTGATCTTGTGCAGCGCGGCCGCCATGTAGCAGTAAACGTGCTATAGGGCGGTCGGCAAGTGGTTAAGGAAGGGAGGAAAGTTCCAAGGAAAACTCATACAAAAATGTTCAGAACATCTGAATGTCATTCGAAAGGTTCCGTTTGCTTTTAACATTTGATTTTGAAATGAATGGACTTTACTGAATGAAATCCTGCTCCTTCCAATTTTTTTGTCACAGCTGTCAAAAACGAACGTTAATTTGACCCAAGAACCTTCCTTTCCATTCAAAGCTCTACCTATCTATGGCCACCTTTAAGGCCCATACATGATTAGAGTATCGCCTGACAAAAAAAAAAAAAAAAACGAATTTGGAGCGATCGTCCGATAATTTATTCATTAATACACAGCTTTTTCGAGAACCGATCACGACAGTTCATGCAAAAATATCCGAAGGGATAAGGATGAAAATGTTCTCTCATACGATAACAGAACTAACGTTTTTTGTGTAATTAGTATGTGCCCTGTTCACGTCACAACACTGGTATCACGTACGGATTTTTTTCTGCACAGGAATCTGGAATCTGCAACATGTATGCAGTTTTCTGCACGGGAAATAAACTGACATGACTTCAACATTGGTGTGAATAGGGCACATAACTGACACGCATAAAGACTGACAGAAACGCACATGAAAACTGATGTGAAACTGGTGTTCCCATAATTTTTCACGTATGGTGTGGAGGAGCCCTGAATAAAATCATGTGACCAAGACCACGCACGCTTGGAAATGAAAGAATACATCACAATACAATACAATGCATTACATAACTTTCGAAGTTGTATTCTGTCTTGCGGGAATTTTCTTAAATTAAAAGCGGAACTTTACCCATAAACTTTAACCAATAATAAAAAAAATAATGTTCTTTAAGGCCCCTTTCACACTGGGGCGGTGGGGGCGTCGGCGGTAAAACAGCGCTATTTTTACCGCTGTTTTACCGTCGTTTTTGCTGTTAAAACCCCACCGCTAGCGGCCGAAAAAGGGTTAAAACCGCTCGCATAGCGCGGCTATAGCCGCGGTATTGCCGCGGTATAGCCGCGCTGCCCCATTGATTTCAATGGGCAGGAGCGGTGAAGGAGTGGTGAATACACCGCTCCTTCACCGCTCCAAAGATGCGACTTGCAGGAGTTTTTTTGCCAGCGCACGGCTTCACCACTTCAGTGTGAAAGCCCTCGGGCTTTCACACTGAACAAACAGTAGAGGCTGTTTTGGGTCGGTTTGCAGTCGGTATTTTTAGCGCAATAACGCCTGCAAACCGCCCCAGTGTGAAAGGGCTCTTACAAGGAACATACATTCCACAATAATAATTATGCTACCAAAATTAGTGTGTGCTGTAAATTGCCTCTAATGTTGCTCCTGTTTCTTCTTGCTGGAGGCTGCCATATTGCTGAAGCCCAAAGCCCCTGAACAGCAGTAAATCATAAAGCGGAACTAAACCCATCGATTTAACGATTTCAAAAAACAGTTACATTCCTGGAATTCCGGGATTGCTAACTGTCACAGTTGCTTATGTCCCCAACCAAACTGTCAAATGGCTGGTGTCATAACTGATCACATGTGCAGCACCATGGCAGTTACAGATCAAACAGAAGGAGCTTCCTTGGCTGTAAAGGATAGGAGGGTTTAATTCCGCTAGGTGTTTTTGGGCGTTTTTCTGCTCTAAGCCTCAGCTCTAAAAATGCCCAACAAGACGAATCGCATTTCAATGGCCCCTGTTCACATCTGAGCGTTCTGTCGCCTAAAGCAAAACGCCCGTCACTCAAAAAAGGACATGAGCTTCTTTTTTGGCAGAGTACAGGCATTTTAATTCTTTTACATTGTTGACCCTAAGAACTTCAAAACGCTTGTACAAAAACGCTGCAAAAACGCTCAAAAACCACCTGTAGAATAGCAAATCCTAGATGTGAATGGAGCCTTAAGGCTGTCAGCAAATCGGCTTCTACCAACTCGGTAGTGCCTAAAAATGGAGAGCAACTGAGCATGTGCAGAGTCGGGTGAGACCAGGCATGGCCGGTCCATAAGGGGCGCAGGGGCGCTGCCCCCCTAGTTTGCATGCGGGGCACCGGACTCATAGGTTTCTATGAGTTTTTTTTTTTTCAAGCCACATGATTAGAGCCCGAGGCTCTAATTGGCTTGAAAAAGGTTGGGCTCGGGGCGCAGTGAACCCACTCACTTGGGATACTAGTGAATCAATATTCGCTATTGTCTTCCGGCTTCTCCTCCTGGCCAATCAGGACAGGAGGAGGATCAGTTTGCCTGGAGGAGAAGCCGAGGAGGTCGCGGCACCGCGACCATGGAGGGGTGAATGCGGACCTGGGGGGGGGGGGGTTGTTTTCCGTCCCCCCCAAAAAAAGTTTAGCACCAGCCGCCACTGGATGAGACAGAGTATTACTAGGTTTTAAACAGTATAGGCACTTATTTACTTACATTCAAAATTGTTTATTGAAATTTTACAAAACCAGTAAATAAATCAAGAAAAATTAACACATGGTCAGCCAGATGAAATAGCCACTATAGTAACAAGTACTAACTAAATAGTAGGAAAAAAACGCATACTGGAAGGAAAGGCACTTATTGATAATGTTCTACATAGCTATACCTGGAAAAGGGGGCCAACCTGATGTGATCTAGCAGGACTTCATTTACTGACTAAAGTTCCACTTTAAGTCTGTTTGCTGGTTCTGGTGGAGGAATTGGTACCTAGAGTGGCAGAGAGGACCCTGATAGGTCTACTCCTGTTCTATGCCAGGAAAATGATTACCTTATGTTGGAAGAAACAGGCTCCACCCACCCTCTCATTATGGAAGACACACGTTAACACTGTAATAACCTTGTATAAAGACATTTACTATCAAAGAAAATTCAACAGAGTATGGGCCAAGTGGCTTGCAGAACCCTCCACAGCACCATCGGATTAAGGAGGTGTGGTCCATTCATCCCATACCACCCTGTAACAACATACTTTGCCCCCTCCTCACCGAGTTCCCCTCCTTACTGGGATACCTCATATTAAATGAGAAGCTACTGTACTGAAGTTGTTTTTATCTAATGTTTCTGATTTTTCCTAGAGCACGGGTCTCCAAACTTTCTAAACAAAGGGCCAGTTTACTGTCCTTCAGACTTTAGGAGAGCCGGACTGTGGACATCGGGAGTAAAAAATTTCCCATTGCCAGTGGGAGTATACAATCCCCCATCATTGGTGTCATTGGTAGGAATTGTGCCCCATCATTGGTTTCATTGTGCCCCATTGTTGGTGTCATTGGTAGGAAATGTGCCCCGTCATTGGTTTCATTGGGTCCCATTGTTGGTGTCATTGGTAGGAAATGTGCCCCATTATTGGTAGGAATTGTGCTCCGTCATTGGTTTCATTGTGCCCCATTGTTGGTGTCATTGGTAGGAAATGTGCCCCGTCATTGGTTTCATTGGGTCCCATTGTTGGCGTCATTGGTCATTGGTAGGAAATGTGCCCCATTATTGGTAGGAATTGTGCTCCGTCATTGGTTTCATTGTGCTCCATTGTTGGTGTCATTGGTAGGAAATGTGCCCCGTCATTGGTTTCATTGGGTCCCATTGTTGGCGTCATTGGTAGGAAATGTGCCCCATTATTGGTAGGAATTGTGCTCCGTCATTGGTTTCATTGTGCTCCATTGTTGGTGTCATTGGTAGGAAATGTGCCCCGTCATTGGTTTCATTGGGTCCCATTGTTGGCGTCATTGGTAGGAAATGTGCCCCATTATTGGTAGGAATTGTGCTCCGTCATTGGTTTCATTAGGTCCCATTGTTGGTGTCATTGGGAGGAACTATGCCCCATCATTTATGTCATTGGTAGGAAATGTGCCCCATCATTGGTTTCATTGGGTCTCATTGTTCGTGTCATTGGGAGGAACTATGCCCCATAATTGGTGTCATTGGTAGGAATTGTGCCCCATCATTGGTTTCATTGGATCCCATTGTTGGTGTCATTGGGAGGAACTATGCCCCATCATTTATGTCATTGGTAGGAAATGTGCCCCATCGTTGGTGTCGTTGGGAGGAAATGTGCCGTTCGTTGGTGTCTAAAATAGCATCCCAAGGGCCGGATAAAAACAAGCAAAGGGCCGCATCCGGCCCCTGGGCCGCAGTTTGGAGACCACTGTCCTAGAGCATGAGCCAATCTAGTCAATTACTTGGTCCTGCCAAGACCAGCGTGTGATTTTGAATGTTCTCCTGTTATGTACTGCCTTGCAGAGACCCCTGCGTGGATACATGCTGACGTCAAGTCGGGATTTATTCATTATGTGTTTTTCTTTTTCTGTCTCTGTATGTCTATGTTTTATATACAATAAACAGATTTATAAAAAAAAAAAAAAGTTCCACTTTAATTAAGCTATTGGTTTTTGATATCAGACTAGCACGCAAAAAATAAATGGATGATCATTTGTCCGCTATTCTCATCGTGTGTACAGGGCTTTAAACTCATTCACATCAGCTACTGTGTGCAAGAGCCATTTGTATATGTGTCTGCCTGCAGGTAGCCTTTGTTAGTGAATGCAGCGGCTGTTCAAAAGTGATTGAAGTTGCTGCATATGACAGCCAGGGAATTAGTATTTTCAGAATGGCAGCATACCTTTCATCCTGGTACAGGTTTCCTTAAAAAGCTGTTTAATCATCGATCTGACCGCTTTATTGCTATGCGTGTTTGGGTCAAATGCTCTGCCACAAGGAGACGTAAGAAGTCCCTGCCTTGCCCGCAGCACTGATGCTGTGGTTTTTATGTGCGTCCTGTGAAAAGGCTTCTATGAAAGTGGCCTGCGTGGGAACAGAGGGGCTCTTGTTTGAAGGGACAGTCGGCACCAGTCAGCTTCCTACACTCCTCGTACACAGTGGTCCTCTGTCTTCTGAAGCCATGCCTTACCATCCCCCCCAGTAACTGTATCTACTGTACCTCCATGCCTGTGCTATCATTTCCAAGGACACAGCTGCTGAACTGGTGTATAAGAGCTCACAATAGCCACAATGATTTTGTCATAGCATAAAACTATGATCAGTATAATTTTCCTCTTTAAAATGTTGGTATATAGTAAAACATGTCTCATCATAATAACAGATTTGGTGTTTACAAGTTAAAAACTGTTTTTTTTTTTGCTAGAAAAGAACACCTAAACTTTATATATATATATTTATATATATATATATTTATTTATTTATTTTTTCTAACACCCTGGAGAATAAAATGGCGGTCGTTGCAATACTTTCTGTCACACCGTATTTGCTCAGCGGTCTTACTAGCGCATTTTTTTTGTGGAAAAATTACACTTTTTTAATTAACCTCCCTGGCGGTATGATTATTTCGGATTTTAGGTGCTGAAAGCAGTACCATTATTTTGCATGGAAATTTGGCGTTTTATATTGTAGGTCTGTAATTCTTAACAATAATACACTTAAATCTGTCCAAACAAGAGTCTAGTAGATATACCGGGTATGATAAAGTTTGAAACACAAAAACATAAATTATAATATAATAAATAAAAATAAATAATTAAAAAAATAAAAATAAATAGTAATAAAATAAATTTCCCCTCGATTCACTATCGCTCAATTCTGCAAGTGTTCTAATTTACTATCACTGTTTTCTAGCTGGTCTAAAGCCATTTTTGAGGTAAAGGGACACTTTTTGGTTGCTATGGACAATCTCCAGTTTCCAGGCAGAAAGAACAGTATATATCACATAAAACTGCATGCAGGGCATGGGCCAAAGCACTGGGGACAAAAGGGATGTGAAATCATTTCATACAGTACTGTAATCTGTAAGATTACAGTACTGTATGTGTTATGATTTTGACATTTTTTTGAATTTGCTGCCAGGCTCCGCCCCCGTGCGTCGCGACGCTCGCAGGGAACGGAGCCTGGCACGGAGAGGCTTCGGGCAGAGGACACAGCCCGCGGACACTGCGGGGGACATCGCAGGATCCCGGGGACAAGGTAAGTAATGCCACACCAGGATCCTGCGATGCGATCCCGAGTGTGGCTCGGGGTTACCGCTAATGGTCCTGATTTTTAACCCCGAGCCACACTCGGGAAAACCGCCAGGGAGGCTACAAAATAAGACAACAGTAAAGTTAGCCCAATAATAATGCTACGCTGAGTAAATTGATACCCAACATGTCACGCTTCAAAATTTGGCCCATTCATGGCGACAAACGTTGACCCTTAAAAATCTCCGTAGGCGACGTTTAAAAATTTCTACAGGTTACCAGTTTTGAGTTACAGAGGAGGTCTAATGATCGTGACGATACCTCAAATGTGTGGTTTAAAAAATAAGACAACATTAAAGTTAGTCCAATTTTTTTTATACTGTGAAAGATAATTTTACGCCGAGTAAATTTATATCCAATATGTCACGCTTCAAAATTGCGCCCGCTCGTGGAATGGCGACAAATTTTTACACTTAAAAATCTCCATAGGCGACGTTTAAAAAATTCTACAGGTTGCATGTTTTGAGTTACAGAGGAGGTCTAGGGCTAGAATTATTACTCTCGCTCTACTGATCGCGGCGATACCTCACATGTGTGGTTTGAACACCATTTTCATATGCGGGCGCTGCTCACGTATGCATTCGCTCCTGCACGCAAGCTCGGCAGGACGAGGCGCGTTTAAAATCTTTTTTTTTTCTTATTTATTTTACCTTTTATTTTTTTATTTTTACACTGTTCTTTAAAAAAAAAAAAAATGTCACTTTTATTCCTATTACCAGGAATGTAAAAAAACATGACAGGACCTCTTAAATATGAGATCTGGGGTCAAAAAGACCTCAGATCTCATATTTAAACTAAAAAGCAATAAAAAAATAAATAAAAAAAAATTAGATGTCATTTAAGAAAAATAAAAAATGTTGCTTTAAGAGCTATGGGCGGAAGTGACATTTTGATGTCTGTGTGATGTGTGATGAAAGGCTGTTGGTGAAAAATCCGACCGTTTGTACACTCCATCGGACAATTGTTGTTGGATTTTCTGCGGACCAATGTTGGATGGCAGGCTTCAAAAGTTTCCGTGGACAAATGTCTGTTGTCGGATTTTCGGAGCGTGTGTACACAAGTCCGTCAGGCAAAAGTCCAAAGTACACGCATGCTCGGAAGCAAGGACGAGCCAGAAGCGGTCGGTCTTGTAAACTATTAAACTATTGCAAAGGAATTTCCAAAGGCTTTTTTTTCTAGTGATATCAAGAATAATATTATTATGCTTTTTCTTTTTTCTTTTTTTTTGGGCAAGTTACCACAACACCATTTTCCCGTCGTTTTTAAGATCAAAGATACAACTATGTTGGTGTCCCTTGTCAATTTTACATTGTATTTTTTTAAATGTAACTGCCTACTCCCAAACTGTCATTTGAAGTAAAACACATAGCCAAGTATTATTCTCCACAATTTTTTTATTGTGCATTAAAAAAAGGAAACAAATAAAATTAGACATGCTATCTGCCCATAGAACTTAACCAAAAAGTACATTCTATGCATCCAAAAATATAGAAAATATAAGTCATAAGGTCTGAGGAGGCCTCTAATGCTGCACAGTGCTCTGGACGGTGGTCTGAGGAGGCCTGTAATGCTGCACAGTGCTTTGGACGGTGGTCTGAGGAGGCCTGTAATGCTGCACAGTGCTCTGGACAGTGGTCTGAGGAGGCCTGAAATGCTGCACAGTGCTCGGGACGGTGGCCTGAGGAGGCCTCTAATGCTGCACAGTGCTCTGGACGGTGGTCTGAGGAGGCCTGTAATGCTGCACAGTGCTCTGGACGGTGGCCTGAGGAGGCCTCTAATGCTGCACAGTGCTCTGAACGGTGGTCTGAGGAGGCCTGTAATGCTGCACAGTGCTCTGGACGGTGGCCTGAGGAGGCCTCTAATGCTGCACAGTGCTCTGGACGGTGGTCTGAGGAGGCCTGTAATGCTGCACAGTGCTCTGAGTGGTGGGGTGGTCTGAGGAGGCCTGTAATGCTGCACAATGCTCAGGACAGTGGTCTGAGGGATGGTCTGTAATCCACAGTGCCCTGCATGCCAGTGATCAGAGGGGGCCTGTAATGCACAGTTGCACAGTGTGCTCTGGACGGACGGTGGTCTGAGGGGAGGCCTCAGGCTTGTTGTAATTGTGTTGTACCACAACTGTTATTACTGTACACTCACAGTCTGCTCTGCTCTGGGCGCTTGGCCGCACGGTCTTCTCATCAGGAGCTGGGACTCGAGAGGCCTCAGCCTGGCTGGCCTGTAAAGCACAGTGCTGCTCTCACTCTCAGGTCCATGGCAATCGTCTTGTCACAGTTCGCTTGCTTGCTGGGAGTGGATTGCGGAAGCAGGCGGAGCTCCGTGAAAAACCATAGGTTAATTCAAGAGGGTAAACGTCCCTGCCTCACATTTTCATCCCGTTTTCGTTCGGTAACGAAAACTGATCTGATTTTCGTCAAAGTTTTCGTCAGTGGACAAACTTGTGCTGTACTTTTCATTTCATTTTCGTCACTGTAAAAATGGCGCTGATGAAATCTTTGACGAAAACCTTTTTGTTGGCAAAATTAACACTGATGGTAACTAATCTATACAATCGCAGTTTACCTTAAAAGGGCGCTTTTAATTGCTTTCTGTCCCAAAGTTCTACTTTTGGTCACTTAAAACCAGGAAATGTTTGTCGTTGAAAAATGATTGTAAGCAAAAAAATTGGTAAATGTCAATGTATGGCTAGCCTAGCATTACTGTTTAGACTGGCCATATATGGAACCTATTTCTGTCCAATCTGAATATTCAGCTTTATGAAAGAATTTAAGGCAAAGAGTTCACCTAAGCATTTTTGTTTAATGGCCATGTTCTATGAGACCAATGCGCTTCAGCCACAGGTCAAGCGTTTGGTTTGCAGTTGCGATGGGGCTCTCATGACTTCAACAGGCGAGTTCCACAGATGATCCCACCACTCGACATGACACATTAAGGCTCCTTTCACACTTATACGACTTCAAAGTCGCACTATTTTACCGCGATTTCGCAGCCGCGATTTTACCGCGATCTGACGCGATTTGGGAGCAGTACTACTTTGCCACGTTTTTGGCATTAACAAATGAAAACATACAGTAGTTGGTATGAATCATAAGGGGGAACTCCACGCCAAGTTTTAAATAAAAAAAACTGGCGTGGGTTCCCCCCCAGGGGCATACCAGGCCCTTAGGTCTGGTATGGATTGTAAGGGGAACCCCCTACGCCGAAAAATCGGCGTGGGGGTCCCCCCAAAATCCATACCAGACCCTTATCCGAGCACGCAGCCCGGCCGGTCAGGAATGGGGGTGGGGACGAGCTAGCGCCCCCCCCCCTCCTGGACCGTACCAGGCCGCATACCCTCAACATGGGGGGTGGGTGCTTTGGGGCATGGGGGGCGCCCTGCGGCCCCCCCCCAAAGCACCTTGTCCCCATGTTGATGAGGACAAGGGCCTCTTCCCGACAACCCTGGCCGTTGGTTGTCGGGGTCTGCGGGCGGGGGGCTTATCGGAATCTGGGAGCCCCCTTTAATAAGGGGGCCCCCAGATCCCGGCGCCCCACCCTATGTGAATAAGTATGGGGTACATGGTACCCCTACACATTCACCTAGGGAAAAAAGCGTCAATAAAAAACACAGTACACAGGTATTTAAAATAATTTATTAGGCAGCTCCGGCATCTTCTTCCGACTTCGGGGGTCCTCTTCCGACTTCGGGGGTCTCTCCGGCGTCTTCTCCCGGTGTCCGCATCTTCTGCCGGCTCCACCGCTATCTTCTGGCGCTCTTTTGCCAGCGGTGGTCCGGACCTCTGGATCGTCTTCTTCCCTCTTCTCTTCCAGAGATGTTGACACGACGCTCTCTCCAGCCAGAATGGTCTCTGTGCGCTCCGCACCGGACTTATATAGGCGGTGACCCCGCCCCCTTATGCCGTCACAGTCCCTGGGCATGCTGGGACTGTGACGTTTTAGGAGGCGTGGTCACCGGGTGATGACCACGCCCCCTTATGACGGCACTGTCCCAGCATGCCCCGGGACAGTGACCTCATAGGGGGGCGGGGTCACCGCCTATATAAGTCTGTTGCGGAGCGTTCAGAGACCATTCCAGCTGGAGAGAGCATCGTGTCAACATCTCTGGAAGAAAAGAAGAAGGCAGAAGACAGAAGTCCGAACCACCGCTAGCAATTGAGCTGCAGAAGAAAGCGGAGGAGCCGGCAGAAGATCAGGACACCGGAGAGACCCCCGAAGTCGGAAGAGGACCCCCGAAGTCGGAAGAAGATCCCGGAGCTGACTAATAAATTATTTTAAATACCTGTGTACTGTGTTTTTTATTGACGCTTTTTTCCCTAGGTGAATGAGTAGGGGTACCATGTACCCCATACTCATTCACATAGGGTGGGGGGCCGGGATCTGGGGGCTCCCTTATTAAAGGGGGCTCCCGGATTCCGATAAGCCCCCCGCCCGTAGACCCCGACAACCAACGGCCAGGGTTGTCGGGAAGAGGCCCTTGTCCTCATCAACATGGGGGCAAGGTGCTTTGGGGGTGGGGGGGCCGGCAGGGTGCCCCCCATGCCCTAAAGCACCCACCCCCCCATGTTGAGGGCATGCGGCCTGGTACGGTCCAGGAGGGGGGGCGCTCGCTCATCCCCACCCCCATTCCTGACCGGCCGGGCTGCGTGCTCGGATAAGGGTCTGGTATGGATTTTGGGGGGGACCCCACGCCGATTTTTCGGCGTAGGGGGTTCCCCTTAGATCCATACCAGACCTAAGGGCCTGGTATGCCCCTGGGGGGGAACCCACGCCGTTTTTTTCATTTAAAACTTGGCGTGAAGTTCCCCCTCTGGATTCATACCAGACAGCTGTCAGCACTGCCTGTCGCTCATCGGGAAAGGAAAAAAAAGTTTTCCTGACAGACTCCATGGCAACCTACGTATGGGTTAATCCCGCCTCTCATACCTCATAGGACCCCACTCCCATAAATCTTTGCTTCCAGCCATAGACCGTGTTCCTTTTTTGTCCTCCTCCTAGGACCAAGGTGTACCTTACCTTATGAAGTTTTCTGCGGTCCGGTTCTGGTTGCACGGTGGTTCTGATGGCGGTTCTGGAGTCCAGCAGTCCCAGCTATTAGCAGGGTGGATACGGGCAGATTTGCGATGCCATGAAGAGCTTACTAGCCTTGCCATTGGCAGGCAAGCGGCAACTGACCAAACGTCCTTGCTATTAGCAGGAGGCCTCCCCCTTATTGATGCTTGGCCGTGCAGTGGATGATCGTCCTCAAATCAGACTGGACCAGGATCGTGCGGTGGTATCGTATATTGCATTATTCATTCATATATGGCAGCTGTTTTTGTGTGTTTGTTCGTTCCTGTTTCTTTTCTGGCCTCTATGGCGGCTGGAACGCATCTGCGTCCCATTCCGCCGCGTCTTCCGGGTCCCTGCACAGTGCGATCCTCGTCTGAGAGTGAGGCTTGGTTCGCGCATGCGCAGTCCCGGGAAAATGGCGGCGGCCGCGCATGCGCGCGAGCCCCGTTTTTCGACGCTGTGGGGCGCGGTGACGTCATCGGCGGCGCCAAGTTTAAATAGCTGTCAGAATACAGCTATTACTTGGGTTGTCTGCGGGTGTATACGGCGGCTTCCCGGTGCAGTGCTTATTCCCTGGCAAGGTAGGAAACTTCGCTGCTGGCTGTCCAAGCCCCTTTCTCTCTCTCTGATCCCTGTGTTTGACAAGGAATTGTTCATTTCAGATACCTGGTTTTTCTGCTATGGACGTGTCACCGCCCCCCAGTGGCCAACCCTTGCGCTGCAGGTAGGAATTGTTTATTCCTTCTGCTTGATTGTTTTGGGTTTGTTTCTTTCTGGATTCTGTTTATTTCCTTTTATTTTCCACAGCACTCCTAGGTCTGAACATAGACCCTCAGCACGTGAAGATACCGATCGTTCCAGATCGCATCATCAAAAACAATCATCAAGTTCAAGGCGTTCTAGATCAGCTTCTAGGCGCCATAGTGAAGAGCCCAAGTCCACATCTGGGCGTCACTCTCACCGCCATTCTAGCCGCTCTGATAAAAGGGCTTGCTGGGGATGTAAAGCTCATGTCCCAGAAGGGAAATCCCTCTGTGAGCTATGCTATGCCCGAGCTGCAAAAGAAAGAGGAGCTGGGGACCAGCAGGTGGAAGCTATGGTCCGAAGAGTGGTTCAGGAATCCCTGATCAGAACGGATCCCAATCGTGCAGCTATCTCTCCTTCTGCTCCAGTGCTAGCTCCTGGTGGAGTCGACCTTGGGACTCCTGGTCCCTCTAGACGCAGTCCCTCCTTAAGCGGATCCTCGGAAAGCGAGACTGATCTGAATGATCCTGGCGCAGGCTTTGATTTCTCCCTAGTGCCACGGTTGGTCAAGGTGGTTAAAGACGCATTGAGATGGGAAGAACCAGTAGAAGCACCCTCTAAACAGAGGAAATACTTTAAGCATCTCAAAAAGGATCAACCAAATTTCCCCTTCCTGGGAGAACTTGGTGAAATCATTTCAGATGAGTGGAGTAAAGTTGAGAGGAAGAACTCATTAATCTCCAAAGTGGCCAAGATGTATCCGTTTAAGAGCGAAGAGGTAAAGCATCTGGAGTCAGCTCCGCTCATTTATGCTGCTTTGATGAGGCTGGTGAGGCATGTCACCCTCCCTCTAGAGGATACCGTTTCATTTAAGGATGGTCTGGAAAGGAAGATCGATACTGATCTTAAACGCATCTATATTACGGCAGGTATGGCTTTTAAACCAGCCTTGGCTCTCGCAGCTCTGTCGAAAGCTATGGAGTCCTGGTCAGATAATGTGGATGCGGCATTAGCAAGTGTGTCTGAAGATTTGGTCAAGAGTTCACCAATCCATGAACTAAAACTGGCGTCAGTCTTCTTAGGGGAAGCATCCCTGGATATTATCCGCTTAGTGGCACGGGTCATGCTTTCCTCAGTCACAGCCAAGCGCGCTTTGTGGCTGCGCCCATGGGTTGCGGATCCTGCCTCTAAACAGGCCTGGTGTAGAATTCCCTTTGAGGGTTCCTCCCTCTTTGGGAACAAACTTGATTCCGCCATTACCCGTGCCACAGGGGGTAAGTCAGGATTCTTACCCCAGGATCGTCGCCTTTTGGGGCAGAGGAGACCTCAACCCAGGCAAGACCAAGAACGCGCTAGAGATGCCCGCCGCTATAGACCGGGCCGTGATTTCAGGAGAAACTGGAAGAGAAATCAACCTTCTGGTCAGAAGTCCTCAAAGACATCCTCTTCTGGTGGACGGGAGGCTTCTAAGTCCTTTTGATATGAAGCCTGTCCAGGCGGAGCAAGTCGGGGCGCGGTTACTCCTTTTTCAGCACGTCTGGGCAGCCTCGATCAGGGACTACTGGACGGTCAAGACAGTCTCATCAGGCCATTCATGGGTGTTCTGCAATCCACCCTTACACCGGTTTGTCCCCACAATCCTTCCTCACCAAGAAGAAAAGAAACAAATTCTTCTGTCATACACGGATTCTCTGATAGCTCAAGGGGCTGCCGTCCCGGTGCCCTCGGAAGAGAAATTTCAAGGGGTGTATTCCCCCCTTTTCATGGTCCTCAAAAAGAGCGGTTCCTGGAGGCCAGTCATCGACCTGACATACCTGAACTCCTTCATCAAGAAGGAAAAATTCAAGATGGAGACACTGCTAACAATTCGTCAGATAATACAGCCAGGCGATTGGCTAGTCTCCATAGACCTGAAAGATGCCTACTTTCACGTACCGATTACGAGAGACTTCCAGAAGTACCTACGTTTTGCAGTGGATCAGAGACACCTCCAATTTACATGTCTCCCATTCGGGCTTACAACATCGCCTCGAGTGTTTTCGAAGCTCTTACTGGCTGTCGTGGCATTAATCAGGGTCAAGGGTATCCGTTTACACCACTACCTGGACGACCTACTCTTGCTTTCGCAGGACAGGGATCAACTAGTGTCACACCGAGATCAAGTCATTTCTACTCTGACAGAGTTCGGTTGGCTGTTGAACAGGGAAAAAAGTCATCTAGATCCGACACAGTCTCTGATATTCCTCGGAGCCCAGTTCAACACGTTGAAGAGCACCATCTCTCTGCCTCTGGAGAAAATCCCTTTGATTCGGGACAGAATTCACCTGGCAATGTCATCTCCCCTGCTCAGAGTCTCTCAGTGTCTCAGGATAATCGGCACCATGGTAGCAACAGCCCCCATGGTGAAATGGGCTCAATGGAGGATGCGCCCTTTTCAGAAGGGTTTTCTACAACAGTGGGATCCGGGTTCTCGAGACCATCTGGTTCGGATAACCCCGTCCATGCGGGAGAGTCTCCCCTGGTGGCTGCAGCGGAGGAATCTCCTCAATTGCCATTCCATAGCATCCGTTTCCTGGATCACGGTGACAACGGATGCCAGCAGCAGAGGCTGGGGCGCTCTCTGTCTGACGGAGATAGCCCAGGGTCAGTGGGACTTCCCATCCCGGGGCGTAGTTTCAAATGTCCTGGAACTCCGAGCTGCCCTCTGTGCTCTACGAGCCTTTCTCCACTTAACATCAGGGGCCTCAGTCCTCCTGAGGCTAGACAACACGACAGCGGTGTCTTATATCAAGAGACAAGGGGGCACACGCAGTCTCTCCCTTCTGAAGGAAGTGAGTCCTATCATGTCTTTGGCCCAGACGAACCTATCAAATCTGACAGCTGTCTATCTTCCAGGAGTCCAAAATGTCCAGGCGGACTTCCTCTCGAGGTTTGTCCTGGACAACAACGAGTGGTCTCTCCACACGGAAGTTTTCAATTGGATCTGTCTCTGGGAGTGTCACCAGAAGTGGACCTGTTTGCGTCTCCTTGCAACCACAAATTGGAGAAGTACTACACGAGATGTCGTTGTCCCCAGGCTTTCGGAGTGGATGCTCTGACGGACCAGTGGAGATTCCACAGGGCTTATGCCTTTCCACCAGTTCCGGTCATTCTTCGCTTCCTATCGAGGCTCAGGTGGGAAGAGGTCGAAATAGTGGCAGTTGTTCCATATTGGCCCAACAGACCGTGGTTCCCCCTCTTACTACAACTCAGCTACCGGAATCCAATTCCTCTCCCAACCAGATCAGATCTCCTATTACAAGGAACATCTCTTCACCCATGTCCGTCCCAGCTCCATCTGACGGCTTGGTTCTTGAGAGGGGAAGGTTGGAAGCCCTAGGATGTCCAAGTGCGGCTATTTCGACTCTACTGAATGCCAGGAGACCAGGTACCAATAGAGTTTACCAAAGAATTTGGTCGAAATTTGCGGATTACGTCTCCACCACTGATGGTTCCTGTACTGACCCTAGGATTCAGGATATTCTTGGTTTCTTACAAACAGGCCTGGATCTTTCCTTATCAGTAAGCTCTCTTCGGGTTCAGGTTTCCGCAATCTCTGCCTTCACAGGTATATCCTGGGCCAGGCATCCCCTTACAAGGCAATTCTTCAGAGGAGCGATAAGACTCAGTCCTCAAAGAAAGCCAAGGTTTTCTAAGTGGGATCTTCCCCTTGTACTAAATTTCTTTTCTGAAAAGGAAATACGTGTGGATCAAGCAGCTATTAAAGATCTCTCTCTCAAAGCTGTATTCCTAGTGGCTATAACATCAGCCAAAAGGGTCTCCGAGATCAGTTCCCTAGGATGTAAAGAACCATTCCTGACCTTCTTCCCTGACCGGGTGGTCCTGATTCCTATGCTCGGATCAAATCCTAAGGTAACATCGGTTTTTCATGAGAATCAGGAGATTGTTCTTCCAATTTTCCGGACAACGGAGGACTCTAGCATTCACCCTTTGGATGTGGGAGAAGTTTTAAGGCAATACCTTGAAGTCACTGCCTCTTTCCGAAGATCCGATCATTTGTTTGTTTATTTTCAAGGAAAGAACAAGGGTTTACGTGCTTCCTCCAGAGTCATTGCAGCTTGGATCGTTCAGGCTATACAAGGAGCTTATGCAGCCAAGGGTCTGGCTCCTCCAGAAGCGGTGACCGCCCATTCTACTAGGAGCGTTTCTACATCATGGGCAGCTTCCCGTCATGTGTCCCCGGAAGTAATCTGCAAGGCGGCCTCTTGGTCGTCGATCAACACCTTTATGACACACTATTGTGTAGAACCGGCTTCTTTGTCTTCAGTTAATTTTGGTTTGCATGTCTTGTCTGTTGACGGTGCCAAATAAACCTTTTTTCTTTGAACCAGCAATTTCCCACCCGGGAGTGTATGGCTAGTCATTTCCCATACGTAGGCTGCCATGGAGTCTGTCAGGAAAACGGAAAATTTATATCAAATACTTACCGTAATTTTCCTTTCCTGATGGACTCCATGGCAGCAGGAGTTCCCTCCCATTTGCTGGAGTAGGCTATGTTACGGAACACGGTCTATGGCTGGAAGCAAAGATTTATGGGAGTGGGGTCCTATGAGGTATGAGAGGCGGGATTAACCCATACGTAGGCTGCCATGGAGTCCATCAGGAAAGGAAAATTACGGTAAGTATTTGATATAAATTTTCCGTTTTCCTTTCCCGATCAGCGAGCCAGGCTTGTGCTTACAAAGTCGTGCTGAAGTCGTGTCTATATTATTCAGGCACGACTTGCATGCTACTTTCAGGGTTTAACATTGAGGTCTATGGAGTACAACTCGCATAGAAGTTGGACCAAAGTAGTGCAGGGACTACTTCCAAGTCGGCACGACTTAAAGTCGTGCCAATATGAATGGTAGTCATTGAAAATCATGGATAATGACTTGTCATACGATTTTGCAGTACAAAATTGTGGGACAAGTCGTGTAAGTGTGAAAGGGGCCTAAATCATTAATTTTGGCCAACCACCACAGCATGTGTACAGCCCCCTGGCCGTATGGAAGGCTTTAGGTAGGCGGTTGGGTGGCAAATAAACTGTGCCTCAACTGCCTGTTTTTACTGTCCCCCATCGCCTGTCTGAAAAAGGTTTGAATAGGTCATACATTTGTCATGATGCTACAATGGTATCCAATCAGGAATTTAACATTTAGATCTGTAATGTAGCTGATATTGCACAAATGCAACTAATGCAGAGAGTTCAAAGCCCACCACCATGTGATGGTCCACATTTAGTAATGAGAATTATTTTACATACTACTGTAAAATCTTAGCTTTATATGTGGCGGTTTATCAATCTGTGGCTTTTATAAATGAAATTAAATTATTGTTATTCATTGAATCTTCATCAAAAAATGCTTCATTTACGTCTAGCCCCATAATCATTCTGTAGAAAACAAGTTCATTTTGGCTGGGCACATATGTTTATGCACCCCTTGCCCTGGACTTATCTTAGAGGGACAATAACGGGTACTGGAAAAAATCTATTATGGGTGATCACTTCTATCTCCATGATCCTGTGAGCCAGGAGATGCCTGACTGATGCAGAGGTCGGACAGGACCCACAGATACAGTATATGATAATTAAACAGTCCTTGTAGAAATGGCTATATTGGGCTACAATTTTGTCAGATCTAAGTATTCTGTAAAAGGATTGTGGGTACAGAAGATGTCATTCTTTTTCCAAACTAATTTTGAAGTGTCGAAAGAACATATCTCTGCTAGCTATTAGAGATACAGGGGTGGAAACCTAATTATACCAATTATAATGCTAATTATACCCCAAGGCAACCACAAGTAATATACATACGAAGGAGTATTATCGTTATTAGACCACAGTCAATCCACAAACTACACGCAATGTAAATACTGTTAACGCCTCATATTTCCTGGTATGGTGTTCAACGTTGAACCTACGACTATTTTTAACATTGTCTACTGATGTAATTGGTCCTAAAACTGGTGTTGTGCCTAATGTAAATGAAAAAGAGTTTCCTATAAATAAAATGATAACACATAGGCTCTATTCACATAGACAATAGGGTGCAGACAATTTGCTGCATTCAGAGGCGGCTATACAAACTCCCTGGGCGCACACTGGGGTCGATTTACTAAAACTGGAGAGTGCAAAATCTGGTGCAACTGGGCATAGTAGCCAATCAGGTTCTAACTTCAGCTTGTTTAATTGAGCTTTGCAAAAAAAACCCCAAAAAACTGGAAGCTGATTGGTTTCCAGGCAGGGGTGCACCAGATTTTGCACTCTCCAGTTTTAGTAAATAAAGCGCACTGCCACACTATTAGTTGTGGATGTCGGTACCCACTGGGTCTTATTTACTAATTAAGTGAAGTGAGGTGCCTGTGATTATCTCAAGCATCCAATCATGGGCAAGAGAAGAAGTCATCCTGCGTGTGTTTAGATATTTGTGTTCAATTTAACACTATTGTATTTTCCTACATATTCAAGATGTGTATCATTTGGTAAGATGCGATGTTTGGGGACATCATATTAAATAACACGCTGGGGTTGATTTACTTAAAACTGGAGAGTGCAAAATCTGGTGCAGCTGTGCATGGTAGCCAATCAACTTCTAACTTCAGCTTGCTCAATTAAGCTTTGACAAAAAAATGGACCAGATTTTGCACTCTCCAGTTTTAGTAAATCAGCCCCTCTGTGTTTAGAAACACTATAGAAATAAAAAAATGCCTTGACTTACTAAATTGTGAAGTTTTATGAATTGAAGTGAGCTTGTGTTGACATGCAATTGCAATATTGCATGCATGCAATAATGCTCATGGTTTGATGTTTGCCCTGAGTGCAGGGTGAAAATAGAAGTATGGGATTCCTTTCTTTAGCTTTATCCTATTCCCTGTGAGCTATACATACAAATTGTTCCAGCCCTCTGAAAAGTTCACCTTTTCTGTTAAAATCAAGGTAAATATCTGTGGGAGGGGCTACAGTCTTCTCTGGATTCTTATGGCGACAATCTCTTTGGGATCCACCTCCTTTCTTTTTCCTCTGTTCTATTGATGCCTGCTCTGGGATTTCTGCTATCCCCCTCCCTCCTCCTCTCACACAGCACACAGCTCAGATTGATTTTCTTACAGACAGCCTCTACCTGCACACTGTGTAGCTGCCTGCTATGCTGCAGTTCTGACCTGTGAACTTCCCAGATAAAAAAGGCTCTGCAGCATAGCAGTTTGCAGATAGAGGCGGTCTGTAAGAGAATCAATCTGAGCCAGGGCTGGTGCAAGGATTTTTGACACCCTAGGCGAAACCTCATTTTACCACCCCCCCTTTGGCTCCACCCCTGACTCCACGCCCTTTGCCCTGCCCATGTATACCCCATGCCCATCAAATGCAGCCTCACCAGGGCCCATCAATTCAGCCTCACCAGCGCCCATTAATGCAGCCTCACCAATGCCTATCAAATGCAGCCTCACAAGCGCCCATCAAATGCAGCCTACCAGCGCCCATCAATGCAGCCTCACCAGCGCCTAACAGATGCAGCCTACCAGCGCCCATCAATGCAGCCTACCATAAATTATTGTTTGCTTGCTTCCATTCATTTGAGAGCTGGGACGCAGACACAGCCGCTGCACCTCTGACACTGTGTGAACGGAGCCATGGCTGCCTGCTAATGCTGAGACCTAGCCTAGGTGCTTGCTGCAAAGAGAAGAGAGTAGGAACACCAGTGGCCGGGCGCCCTAAGCAGCAGTACGCCATAGGCGGCTGCCTAGTTTGCCTAGTGGTAGCACCGGCCCTGATCTGAGCTGTGTGCAGTATGGTGATTTCAAAAGGAGCTTAACGGGCATAGCATTCATGGACGATGGGGAGCACAGTCCTCCCTACACCTCTCCCTAAATCCAGCTATGTCTTTACCACTTATGTGTTTTCCACTATGCAGTGGAATAGCACAGTGATTGAAATTGTTTACTGTACCTCTTCAGTAGACGCTACCACATCTCCCAGTGGAGGAGGGACAGAAGGATGGGGTTGTATTGCTGAAATTGTAGCCACCCCCTCTAAACTTTCAAACAGCAAATGGACCCTTACTGGGACCTACATGACAGATGAAGGGTCCCTACTGGAAAAACAAAAGGAGGGAGCAAAGAAATAACAATTGATTCCTGATTATGGTAAAATTTGTTAATTATTTAGTCTATCCCATACTTCTCCTTTAATTTATTTCACTTCATCTTACACTTTAGTGAGTTAGGCCTAGTGTTTGAGGCTCATAAGTTTAAGGCCTATGTTGTGTGCATAGATGAGTCATTTGTATGCATAAAACTATCCAGGCCAAAATAAATTCCATGTGTTGCCAGTTTAATTTTTATTTGATGAATACAATTTTTTTATATGTCTCCTCTATATCTGGAATTGCCCCACAGACTTCCATCAGTCAGCACAATGGAACTCAAACCTGCACGATAGAACTGTGTGAACTGTGATAGTGCCAAATTGGCATGTCCTAACCTTAAAGTATATCTATGGTCAAAATGTATAACCTTATATTAATTTCCATATTGTATTTACACTATTTCTAGCCTACTCCTATTAACAATATTGAAGTTTGTAAACTTACTTTGTGAAGATTCCCACACCTTTACTTCCTTGAATTCTGTGTCACACATATTCACAATGCCCTGGGAATAGGCACTGCTGTGTCACGCATTTCACAGAGCATGCCTTCTGAACTACAGAGATGTGGAGCGGAGGAGTTTCAGAAGGTGAAGTCATAGTTACATAGTTAGTAAGGTTGAATAAAGACACCAGTCCATCCAGTTCAACCTGAGTGAGTGTGTGTCTACAACCCTGACCCTTGTCCCTAACCCTGTACATCGCACACTCACATCAGTCCCTACCCTCAATCCAAGGTCCCCATTCATATACTAGGGCCAATTTTGGACAGAAGCCAATTAACCTACCAGCATGTCTTTGGAGTGTGGGAGGAAACCGGAGTACCCGGTGGAAACCCATGCAGGCACAGGGAGAACATGCAAACTCCAGGCAGGTAGTGTCGTGGTTGGGATTCGAACCAGCGACCCTTTTTTTACTGCTAGGCGAGAGTGCTAACCACTGCACCACTGTGCCGCCCATTTTTTGTCAGTACAAGAATCACTGCTTGCAGGCAGCAAGGTACCATGGGATATGTAGTCCTTGGAAAATTAAAGTAAACAGCAGAGGAGAAGCTACAAAGCATACAGGGAATCCAGGAAGTTGTGGACAACAGACAGGGGAAACTTACAACATGAAGGAAATTTTTCAAGTAAGCTTATATTGGATTGTCAGCAATAACTACTGTTATATTTCACCACCCCTTCTTATGAGATTTTTGTGTTTTTGTGTTTAATTAAAATAATACATGTGTTTATTTAAGAGGGGGGATCTTTATGTGGGTGGTTTGGTGGTAGGAAGGAGTAAGATACAAGTTGATTTTAATATAAATGTATTTTGTTTGGTTTGTAGTATTAAATTGCATGTTATTATGGTACTTACACAGTGGGGAAAATAATTGTTTGCTCCCCTGCAGATTTTGTAAGTTTGCCCACTTACAAAGAAATTAAGGGTCTATAATTTTTATCATAGGTGTATTTTAAATGATAGAGACTGGTTTCTGGCTCTATTTTTTGAATTCATATTCAATGCTAATGTATACAATTTCTCTTATTTTCTCAATTAGGATGCGGAGTATGTGATAATGTGTATAATAATAGTGATAATCTTACTTGACTGATTTAGTTGTCTGTACTTTGCATTAGCACGTTTAAAACTGTAAATAAGAATAATTTTGCACAACAAAAAAAAGGGGTGGTCCCTGGACAGGGACATTATGAATGCACGTGTACTATTGACAGCCGAATAAAGAGGTTTGGAGGAAAGATATCCTGTTGTGCAGTTTCCATTGATCAATATGCCTAGGTGACAAGTGAAGATAAGCTTTGTGAGCTGGCATCCTGGGCCTTCACAGAAAGTTAGTGAGGCACAGGCCTTGAGCGGTGCTAGGACTCTGGGAGGTTTGGCCTACTGTTTGTATTGTTATTACAATGCTGATATAAAGTGAAATTTTAAATAACAACCCCACACTATGGCTCAGTTTCATATATTTTATCATCAGAAATTATTTAGACCACAGCATGACAAATGAAACAGTGCAATATAACATACAATATGTGTATCCAATCTGCATCCAATATCCAAAGGAGTCTTTCCCCATCTTTTATGTTCGCCAAATGTTTCAAGGTTCCCAGCTCTTCATCCTACACAGGTATTATAGTGCAAATGTACAAAAACTGGATGAACATCAACCTATAATGAGAAAACATAACATCAATAATTACTAGGCCCCTGACTAATGCCTTATCATGCTCCTACTAGCAGAGTAGTAACACACCTGGCCTCAGTGGGAACATCCATGAAAACAAAAACTGCCTTTGAGGGAACCTCAATCCCATATGACCTTCCAAACCCATATTTAACCATGACCCCCACACCAACCAATATTGAAAAGACACATATCCCTGTCCAACTGCCAAGGTGGATATAACACACCGTCACTAACTAGAGTGTTTCCATCCTCTCAAAATGTGACACTTATAGCAACTGGAAGATAACAAAATAACCCTTACCAAAATCTCCTGGTAGAACAGTAGTTGCTCCAGGTGGAAAGTGGATGGTTTTTAACCCCTGTGCAACAAGCATTTTTGACTTACCTGTAACAGGTAGTCATATAAATCTGGTGAGTTTTCTGTGTTGGTGGTGGAGGAACACTGGAGAACTGCTTTATTTGGCTGTATGTACAAGGGCATAGAGCCTGACTTTGTTGGAGATATCTGCACTACTGCACTAGTTGTGGAATTTTTAAAACATTATTATTGTGTAATATAGGTTTATTTTTTTAGTTGTATGCACATAGATTTGTATACATGGACCAATAGCGCTGTATAGAGTTGATTAAAAATTGGCCCGCCACAGTCACGCCTCCCCTCTGCATTAAGCTCCAGGATGATACATTAACATGGATGCTATTAAGACCCCTACCAAGCTTACTAAACATGCAGAATAGGGAAGGATGTGCTGAGTCAAATAAAGGCATCTATGTTTGTTGGGCATTTTAAAAATACCAATGTGAGTATTGAATGCACATTGTGCACTACGTTAAGCCCCTGTTGAGCAGAAGTAGCATGGAACTAAGCTGGCTGGAACAACATAGATGTTGGATGCTCCTTCCTTCATTGTGAACTTAGAATGGCTGGAAAAAGTCAGTTTTCTACATGGTACATTCACTAAGAACCCATCAGCACATTGTGGGCATTTGAGTTTTACAGTGCAATATACTGTATATCACAGTGTTGTAAGTAATACATCCCATAAATATTGCAATTATAATAATAATAATAGGAAACTGAACAATTGCAGGAATAAACATCATTTTTAGAAATCCCCAGTCTGACTCATCACTAGGTACTTTTCAGTTCACTGATAACTAGCTTGTTCTAAATATCCAGAGCTTTCCCAAATGACCATAATATACTTTATCCTTCCCCATGTTCCAATTGCAGCAGCCTCACGTGCCCATTATTGCAGCCTTACTGTGCCCATCATTGTAGCCTCACCATGCCCATCATTGTAGCCTTACTGTGCCCATCAGTGCAGCCTTATTGTGCCCATCAATGTAGCCTCACTCCTGTGGCGGCCTGTGCATTGTAGGCGCATGGATGACACCCCCCAATCCATGCGCCCGGCCCCTTTCAGGACGCCGGACGCATGGATTCCTATGACAGGAGCGGGAGGGGGTGGTATATTTTGAAGCACCTGATTAGAGCCAGAGGCTCTAATAGGCTTCGAAATAGGGTGGGCTCAGGGCGCAGAGAGTGCACCCTGATCCCACCCAATTGTGTGACGATAGCGAATTAATTTTCACTATTTTCACACTAACCATCCTCTCTGCCAATCAGGAGGCAGGGCGCCAGACCTGTTTTCTGATTGGCCAAAGCGCTACGTACGTTTCATCACGCCCTACGTACGCTCCCGTAGACGTCCGTGTGACGAAACGTACGTAGGGTGTGGCTTAGACTGGACGCCTTGCAGACATCTCCCTGTAGCTGACGTTTGGAACATTCTAATGCTTACTGTTTATCGCTCATTTTGATCTACTACAATGTGAGTACTATTTACATCTGACCAAATAAAAAGTGTTAAAACGGTTTTACACTATGGAACCCTTTCTGTTCTCCTTCATGTGCTAACGATATCACCTGATCCTGGTTTTGCCAAGTACTGCTGCACAGTGGCACATACTGTGACTACACGTTACCCCTGAAGGGGATAAATAGCTGGTGAGTCTCTGCACAATCACAATGCGAGACACCAGCACTTGAAATATACCTGCTGCTTGCTTAAAGAGACACACTAAGAAATTCCACAGCGAACGTTGTTTTTTCACCTTATAGTGCACTGGGCACATATCACAGCTAGTTTTAAATAGCAAATTTACCACGAAGTAACACTATCTATATGGACTGTTTATTAATATTTTAATGGTCACACAAATTATGGTTTATGATAATTTTGCATGTCACGTGTGATATATTTTATTGTATTTATTGATTTTCTCAATGATTAGGGCACAAGTCACTTTGATTATAGTTTATTGGAAGAGTTGATTTATTCATTTATTTAATTTTTGGAGGAGTTGATCGATTTATTTATTTATTTATTTATCAATATATTGCTTTTGATGAAATATAGCACAAGACGCTTTGGATTTAAAACATAATTTTTCACACTTACAATTCATTTGGGAAGTCGCTCTTAAAAATAGGATTTGGGACGGCGCCACACTCACATTTTTCTTTCACAATTTTACGCTTATTTCACTTTGGTGGAGTCAGCGTATGTGAGGGCAGCAGTCTATCAATTAATTACATTTTCCATCTAGTTTCCCATCCAATTCCATTGCGCGGATTCCCCATTCCTTTTGCCTGTGGTAAGTGCCAGGGGGGGTCTGTCAGAGCTGTGCGCTGGTGGAGGGGGGGTTGGGGGTGCTGCCAGGGCCGCAAGCCCCGTGAGTTGGGGGGTCGGTGGGCACAGTGGCTGCATAAACTGGGCACAAGTGGCTGCATATACTGGGCACAAGTGGCTGCATTTGATGGGCACAAGTGGCTGCATTTGACGGGCACAAGTGGCTGCATTTGATGGGCACAAATGGCTGCATATGATGGGCACAAGTGGCTGCATTTGGTGGGCTCAAGTGGCTGCATATGATGGCCACAGTGACTGTATTTGGTGGGCACAGTGGCTGCATATGCTGGGCACAGTGGCTGCATATGATGGGCAAAGTGGCTGTATTTGGTGGGCACAGTGGCTGCATACGCTGGGCACAGTGGCTGTATTTGATGGGCACAGTGGCTGTATTTGATGAGCACAGTGGCTGTATTTGATGGGCATAGTGGCTGCATATTATGGGCACAGTGGCTGCATTTGCTGGGCACAGTGGCTGCATTTGATGGGCAAAGTGGCTGAATTTGATAGGCACAGTGAGGCTGCAATTGATGTTTTTTGTAAAAGTATTTTTCAGAATTTTTCAATTTGTTTGCGCCCCCCCAAAAATTTTCAGCACCAGCCGCCACTGCTCACTACACTGACTGTGCCTGTCCATGCAGCCTCACCAGTCAGTGTCTGGATTACGTAGCGGTGTGTGTGTGACATGTAAACAAAAGGAGGGAGGGAGCGGAGCGCTGCAGCCACAGCTCAGCTCAAAGTGGCCCCAGGGCAGGCAGCCTACCGGGAGATGTACTGGTATCCCGGTAGGCCAGTCCGGCCCTGTGCATCATATGTATACAGTCCAAATGCACAGTAGCAGCTTAGCTTAAGTTAGCTGAGATGAATAACATATCTACTTTTTTTCTCATTCCTTTATTTCTTAGAACAGTTTTTCTCAATCAGGGTTCCATGGAATCCTTGGGTTCCTCCAGAGGTTTCTAAGGGTTCCTTGTGCTGTGGTGAATTGACCTCCTATTTGATGGTGCCTGCATTGTTGGGGATCCAGCACCATTTGGGATAGCCATCTGCATGACACCAATGATCTTTTTTCCTGTCCAGAAGGATGGCATTCTGGCCACCACTGTAAGAGGACAGGCTTTCTGCTGGTCCCCCAATGTTTTGGTCTTAGCATGGGTTTACCAAGATCTAAAAATAATTTAAAGGGTCTCTCTGGGATAAAAAGTTTGAGAAGGGCTGGTTTAAAGTGCATTGCAAAACAATGTTTACGGGTCTATTTATCATTGTTTTCACCCAAGATTATGCCTAAATTTTACCAATGCTTTACCCATTTTTCTCATTGAATTTTATGGAGAAAATGGGTGCATCATAGATTAATGTTGTTTGAATCTTGGGTGAAAACATTGAAAAATGGACCCCTTATGTGATATAGAAAGTGCCCTAGCGTGTTTCTTCTGATCTCCTGTAAAGAGCTCTGGAAACCTCTGAGAACTTAATGCCATCTGAATGGAGACCAGCTTCCATGGTCACCAACTCTGGCACTCCCCTTCAACCTTCTGTGTCTTTCTATTGGTTGGAAAAATCACCCATCATGATAATTGGCCAATATTAAGGCGTACGAGTGATCCCAGGCTCTAATCATGCACACATTTGCTGCACATTAAATGCCTTGCAGATGTTCTATTGTCATTTGTATGTAATTTAATATAAAATCCAGGCAAGGAAATGTGGTTGGATTCAACCTCTTTTTATAACTATGCCCCCCAATCTTTTCTTCTTTAAAATGTAATAATCTGTTTCTGTGGAAATAAATATTTGTATTGCACAGAGATGTATTTTGGTTTGATGCTGCCCACATACAGTACTATGAGAAAAATGCACACTAAATTACCACCTGGACAGAGCAGAGCCTTAGTCGTTTTTTTACCTAATGATCACTTTCTTTTTTTTAAAGGGACATAAATGGCTTTTAGAGACCAAAGGGAGAACAAAAAGAAGAATATATTTTTCCTCAGTATGTAATTTTAACAGTATTGACTGTACTAATGCATCCACTGAAAATTAGACACATATCGCCACAGTCCTAAAGGATGATTGCAGTCCTCCCACTCTTGATGCTGATATACCTGTTATTCATGGTTCCCCTATGTGTAGTACAGGAACAGCAGCATGCTTATACTTTGTAAAGAAAGAACTATTTTACTGATGTTAGGTGTCTGTTTCCCGCCAATCTAAATAACTCAGTTACAGGTAAAGTTTCTCGTAGTAAAAAGAAATTCAACCAGCGCTAATCACTTGTGCAATATACTAAAGCAGCTGAATACTGAGGATAAAATCTATCAAATCCAACAGAACAAATATAAAGAAGCAGTACAGCGCTGACAATGTCCCTAAAAATCTTCAATTAACTTAAATGTCCATAAAAGGGAGAAAATAATGTCCATAAAGAAAGAGAAATTCCAGATGAAGATCCCAATGTGCAAGTGATATCCAATAATGATGAGTGACTCATATAGTGATAAAAATCCACCACCAGTATCGCTAGCCGCTCACCTCAGCGAGTGGACCCCTGAATATATTCAGTCAGGTCTCAAACAGCCTTTCCCACAGTGGGAGATGTACAGGAGCAGGTAACTGGAACCAGGTGGCTTGCGGTCTCGTGGAGCGATCACATGCAATAGAATAAATAACATCTAGTGCTCTCTGTCTCTAGCTTAAAAGTATTTATTAAAAGTAGATCAACTTACAAGGCAGGCACTGTTCCCCAGTGCGAAGGATGAAAGCGTATAAGATACTCCACGGGAATCAATGAGCAAGGCGCAGGTGACGTCACGAGTCACGTGGTAATGTTCCGTACGCGTAACGTCCCTTGTGATGGGCGGGACTTCTTCAGCGGCAACGGCATGACGTGGTGCACCCGCTTTAAATAGCTCAGCTGATCACCGCAGCCAATAGAGCAAATTGTATACAAATTGCCATGGTAACCATTACTAGAGAACGGAAGTATTAGCTCTCATGATGGAACCATGGAGGGATTCGCTATAACAATGATGAATCACTGAAGCTGAACCCAAAAATTAACTAAACTTATAAAATGCTACTAAGTGTAACCAGTGTACTGGTGGTGGATTTTTATCACTATATGAGTCACTCATCATTATTGGATATCACTTGCACATTGGGATCTTCATCTGGAATTTCTCTTTCTTTATGGACATTATTTTCTCCCTTTTATGGACATTTAAGTTAATTGAAAGTTTCTCGTAGACATGTAGATGACAAGTACCTGTTTTAAAGTAGAGAGAAACCTCTGCAAAAAAAAGGACCCCCAGGATCTTTTAGTCTTAAAGGGTAAGTTACCTGGAAAAAGAAAATATTTTTGAAGGAACAGAAATGTGCATTTATTTTTTTTTCTCAGTAGCCAGCAAAGCATTGCATCCGCCATCAGTGGATCATGGGTGCAATGTTACTCCCCTGCAAAACTCTCTGCCCATACCTCCGTATGGGCTTTCAGTTAGACAGCTGGAGGAAGGGTCAATGGACTACGAGTGCAGTTATCACAGCACTTGTGTTCCATTGGGAAATACATGTTTGTTTGTCGAAGGGCTTGTCATTTATTAATTCACAGATCTCTGTGAATGAATGACACAGCCGTACCAATTTTAAAAGTGACAGCTGTTGCAGGGGAGAAGAACCCCCGCACACTGTCATGGGGGGGGGCTCAGGGATTAGGGGGTACTTAGAAACATATTACATGCTACATCTTAAATACGGGTGTAACCTGTAACGCGATGCTTGGAGTGGAGTTAGCCTTTAAAGCAGGGGTAAGCAACCTCGGCACTTCAGCTGTGGTGAAACTACAAATCCCATCGGAGTCATGCCTGTGATTTTCAGGGTCTTGCAATGTCTCATGGGACTTGTGGTTTCAAAACAGCTGGAGGGCCAAAGTTACCTATCTCTGCTTTAAAGGATAAGTGCACCCTAACACTAAAATCTCTACATCTACAGACATCCATGATCCAACACTAACCTATTTAGCCTTGTAAAGAAGAAATCAGTATACATAACTTTTTTGAAGCAGATCCAACCCGATCCCACCCTGAACTGTCAGCTGCGGATACGCCGTGGAGGCCGTGCAGAGGACACAGCCGACAATGGAAGCCCCATGGTAAGTCTATGGGTGATATCACTCCCCATTAATTTCACAGCCATTGTGGGCTGTGTCCTCTGCAGAGCTTCCACCTCTGGAGACCAGACCGGTCCGGATCGGCTTCAAAAAAGGTATGTATACTGATTTCTTCTTTATAGGGCTAAATAACTTAGGCTTATATCATAGATGTCAGTAGATGTAGCGATTTTAGTGTTAAGGTGGACTAATCCTAGTATGCACAGCAAATTTGCACATTATGGCAGACTTATCTTGGAAGTACTCCTTTTGAGCGCTACATGGTCACCACTCCTGTCAGTCACATGTACTTCCATCTTCTCCCAATCATCCATCTGGGTTCAGACTCTTCAGCTGCTTGACTAGCCGGGTGGGGTTGAAGCCACTGGCGCACATACCTGCAGGACTCACATCATCGCAGCACAGAGCCATGCCATAAATGTATGCTGAGCTGCACATGTAAATTCAAAAAAAACAAACACTGACATGCAGGGGGAAGGAATTATGACAGATGAGACCAGTAAGGTCTCATCTGTCATAGAAATCTTACCTGCCAGCCATTATTTAAGTTTAAAGTAGAACTATAGGCAAAACTTTTTTTCATTTTGGATAGAGTAAGGCTATCTGTGTGCCATTGCGGAGATTTCCCTTCACTTCCTGCCCCATAGCCAACCAGGAAGTGAGAGGAAATCCCTGCAAATTAGGGGAATTCCTTGGGGACCCTCAGGTCACCAGAACTAGTGTTCTCATTGGAAGATTTCCCCTCTGCCTCCACTGATTGCTATGTAGGTTGTTTGTTTTGTTTACACACCGAGGCCCTTCACTCCTGTTCAGTGGAGTGATAGGGCTGGCGCTTTGACCTTAATGTGGGGTCTCGCCCCGCCTTCTGGGGTGGATGGTCTTGTGGCTGTCGCCCCTGGGGGCGGGGGGGACTCCTACATCTACACCCTCAACTGCCGATAACACACTGAGGTTCTCATACTGTAACTCATTTTAAGTTGCTTGTATTGATGCTATCTCTAAGTATTGTTTAAATTCTATGTTCATTTTGTTTAACTCGATTGAATTATCTTCACTACAGGCCGGTGGTTCCGACGGACCAATGCTCCCCTCAAGAGTTGGTACCTGGCTAAGATACTTGTCTTGGCTATGGTCCCATCCCATTGTGGGCCCTATTGCCCACAGCGTGATACGTCAATGTACTCACTACACACTCTAATCCGAGTTCTTCTCTGTATTCTCATACCTTATATTCTTTCCTATTTTTACTATTCTTCTCTCTCTTTTCTCTCCCTCCCCCTTTCCCCTTTCCCTCGGCCCCTGGGGTGTGCGGATTGAGTAGTCCATAGCATTATTTCTCAGTCCCAATGACCCTTCATTGGCTGTCCCTGAAAGTTCAGGGCATGAATTCCCCCCAAAAAAGGGTCAAGGTCTTTAATTACCTTAAGCAACAAAAAATAGACATAGCCTATTTACAGGAAACACACTTTTCTTCCTCTTCCTGGCCCAAATATTTCGCAGCAAACTATCCCCAAGTCTATTTGGCTAATGGTCCTACTAAGCAGAGAGGGGTTCTTATACCTATACGTAAATCGGTTCCATCTATCTGCATCAAACAGATAGCTGACCCTAATGGTAGATACCTTCTCCTGCAGGGTTCTGTTCAGGACAATGAAGTAACTATTATGACCTATTATGCCTGAATGGCAATCTGGGCCCATTCTTGTCTCATGTCTGTTCCTTGTTACAGGTCCACCAGAAAGGCACCCTCCTGTTGGGGGGTGATTCTAATGTGACGCTCAACCCTGCCCTTGATAAGTACCCGGCGGATCATAAAGCTCCCTCTCTTGCTTCAAAAAACTCTTGCTAGCCCTACAAAATCTTGACCTAGTAGACATATGGCGAGAGTTTCATCCCATGGGCAGGGACTACATCCACTATTCCCATCCTCATCACTCCCACTCTAGAATCGACCATTCGTTTGTGTTACGGAAACATCTCCCTTTAATAGACTCGGTTTCGATCCTAGCAGTCCCTTGGTCAGATCACGACCCTGTTCTAACTGTTTGTCGCTCCCTACTCAACAAACCACAACATGCTCCCTGGGTGATGAATGATTCACTTTTATCCTTCAAACCGATCCTCAGTGAAATCCAAGAAGCTTCTGCGGAATACTTTAGACTTAATGCAGGTTCTGTCTCGTCCCCAATAACACTATGGAGGGCTTATAAAGCTGTCCTCCGGGGTCGCGTTATTCGAATAGCGTTTCAACGCAAAAGAGAAAGGATTCAGGCCTGACGCAAGTTAGAGCAGAGCTTGGAGGACCGCTCAGCGGCCTTTAAATTAACCCCCACCCCTGCTAACCGCAGATCTTTAGATAAGGCCCGTACAGACTTGGATCTATGTCTGACAGACGAAGCGGACCGTTCCTTACGTTGGGCCCGCCAGAGATGGTATGCTGAGGCAAACAAACCCAATGCACAGTTGGCCAATAGACTGCGTACTTTTACCCCGAAATTTATTTCCATAACCCTGCGCACCCGCCATAACATCCTCACGGGAAACCCCCAGCTGGTCTTAGAGGAATTCTGCCATCGACTTACCAAACTCTACTCCCCCCCAAATCACTCTTCAACACAGGGCCTGAATGCTTTCTTAAAAGAGTTATCTTTACCTTCCCTATCCGAATCCCATATCTCCCTAATGGACCGAGATATACAGGTCTCTGAGGTTCTCCAGTGCATTAAGGAACTGAAAGTGGGCAAAAGACCAGGCCCGGATGGTTTCACTGCTTTGTATTATCGAAAGTTTGCAGAGGTTCTGGCCCCACACCTAGCAGCTATGTATAACTCGGTCAAAGGAGGTCACCCATTTACACCAGACTTTCTGACTGCCAACATAGTGATGATTCCTAAGCCAGATAAGGACCATTCTTCCTGGGCAAATTTTTGGCCAATCTCTTTAATTATTATTGACATGAAGATATTGACGAAAATTCTGGCCAATCGCCTGAATTCCTTTCTACCACGCCTGCTAAAAAAGGATCAGGTGGGATTCGTCCCCCGTAGGCAGGCAGGAGATGCCATTAGACGACTCCTCCAAATCCAACATATAGCTCACGAAAGGTCCCTGGAGACAATGTTTCTTTCTTTGGATGTTAATAAGGCTTTCGATACCTTGTCCTGGCCCTATTTGACACAGGTTCTCACTCACTACGGTTTCGGCACCTCCTTTTTGAGTTGGGTCTCAGCCATATATCACTCCCCCCAGGCTAAAGTGTGTTATTATGGATATGAATCGCCTACTTTCCCTATTAAGAGGGGAACCCGTCAGGGATGCCCGCTCTCCCCACTTCCTTTTATACTAGCCCTTGAACCCCTGGTGGAGGCCATACGCTCTCACCTAGATATATCAGGAGTAGAAGTAGCAGGCACCGCGCACAAATTGTCACTGTTTGCGGATGACATTTTATTAACCATTACTAAACCCAGAATCTCCCTCCCCAATTTATTCTCTCTCTTAGACTCCTTCGCCTCGTTCTCAGGCCTTTCAGTTAACCCGGCAAAATCTAAAGCGATGTCTATCAACCTACGGGCCCTGGAACTAGAATCCCTACAATCGGCATTCTCATTTCAGTGGTTAACCTCACTACCTTATTTGGGTATCAAACTTACTCCGAGGTACTCGGGATTATACCAAGCCAATTTTCCTCCGCTTTTCCGAAAGCTGGAGACTATGCTTGCCTCTTGGTCCACACTTCCGATTTCTTGGTTCGGCATGACGTACCTCCCTAAATTGCTCTATTATTTTAGAGTTTTGCCAGTCCATGTGCCCCCCCATATAATTCGAATACATCAACGTAAAATTATGCAGTTTATATGGGCCCCCAAGAGACCCAGGATCAAGAGACAAGTATTTTACGCGCGCAAAATCAATGGTGGCCTTTCAGTTCCTAATCTGCAAGCATATTATACAGCTGCGGGTATCGCCCCATTATCTCATCTCCATGAGAAACAACAAATGCCACTATGGGCCACCATGGATTTAGTCGACGCACACCCAACGCCTCTAGCTTCTCTTCCTTGGCTTCCTAAAGCACATCGCCCCTCTACCATAGGTCCTTGTCTGGCTCACTCCCTTAAACAGTGGGATGCGGTTAAGTACTCAGCAGGCCTAATTTCTCCTCATCTCCCGCTACTTCGTCTCCTCCACTGCCCTTTATTTCAACCAGGTTGTGATAATCCACTGCAGTTTAAATGGTGGTCTGATAATGGCTTTACAGATATCCATTCGTTATTCACCCCAACCAAGATCATCCCTTTCGCGGCTTTACGTTCCTCACACGATATCCCCCTTAGGGAGCATTACAGTTACCTGCAAATTAGACATTTTCTCCAACAGCTTACAAAATCCCATTCGGCCCCCTTTACCATGACCCCATTTGAAAGCCTTTGTAGATCGCGCCCCAATCCTCGGGTCTGATTTCCCTCAAATATATCGCTATAATTAATTCTAAGACGCCACCATTGAGACCCTATCGTCTCCAATGGGAGGCCGAGCTCGGGAAACAATTAGACCCGGAGGACTGGCAACGTATGACTATTATGCTATCCAAATGCTCTAAGAATGTTCTCTTTTTGGAGAACGCTTACAAAGTCTTTTATGGATGGTACTATACCCCGGCTAGATTAGCAAGCTTCATCCCATATTATTCCCCCCTCTGTTTTCGGGGGTGCTTACAGGAGGGCACGATGGCGCATATCTGGTGGACCTGCCCCAGGGTTTGCAGATTATGGGTCAGAGTATACGCACTACTACGCAATCTTTTTAATACCACTATAAAGCAGGACCCTTTTGAGGCCCTTTTATGGAAACCGATTGCAGAACTTCTTCGTCCTGAACGCCAATTAGCAGCACATATTTTTACTGCAACTAAATTGACCATAGCAAGGGCCTGGAAAACTCTGAACCTTAGCTTTGAAGCAGTTAAAAATAGTGTGAATGATATCATGGTAAATGAGAAACTTACGGCCATATTGTTGGACACACATGATAAGTTCCTCAGGATATGGCAACCCTGGGTGACCCATAACCGTCCATCAAGATTTGACCTAACGCTTCTTTCCTTATAATGAGCCTCCGTTCCCCCCACCCTGGGGTCCTCCCCTCCTTTCCCACCCCTCTCTTCTCCCACTTTCAATTTCTCTTTCCTTCTTCTCATTCAGGCCCTTGGGCTTAATTCTACAGAGATTGGATATTTAAGGTAACAAAAAGTTATTCCATACAAAGGTATATTATCTTCTTTGAAGTTATTTAATTTAATCTGATTTTATTTCTGGTTCTTTTTCTTTTTTTTTTAATGCAATGTTACGTATTACAATAACATCTCGCTATGCACCCTTTAAATGTTCATGAGTGTTTGCAAACATAATATTCTGTGCTTGCAGTTTACTGCTATGCTAGTAAACACGAGATGAAGACTCTCCTTAGTATGTCGCCTGGCCTCAACCTTGAGCCGCCTGAGGCCAGGCTTAAATTCTTGAACATCAGTTCTACCTGCCGGACTCCGGCAGTCTTATACCTGTTAATTCATGATGTATCCATCACTGTTTTGTACTATTCTGTTGATATATATTTTCAATAAAACTCTTTGTACAAGGAAGATTTCCCCTCTATTACTTTTCTGTGGATAACCCAAAATTGGGGATTTTCTTTTACATTTACTTTCAATGATAATGTTAAACAGGACAAATAGAGAGGTTGAATCTCTCTAACAGGAGCACAGACAGCAATACAAACTGACAAGCTTTCTAATCCCTCTGCACTTTATCCAAAACTGAGTTTTAGTTATACTTCAATTTCATTTCAAATAGAACTATAGTCATTTTTATTGCAGAAGAGGTATACTATGTCTCTACTGCAATAAAGGTTTCTTACCTTCCTGTTTGTGTTCTTCCTTTTTCGAATGCTCAGTGTACAACCCCAGCATCTGCCAGGTGCCAGGATGAATGAACTCCCATGTGCATGAACAGAAGTTATCTAATTATGTGCTGACCAATCAAGATGGCGGACATAGGTGTGGCCTGGGCACACCCTAATCATACCCTAATCACCCCATGTGCATTAGCATTATCCAGGAGTGGCACCAGTAGCCAGTGTAAATGCCCCAATTATATTAAAGGCTAGGTTCAATTATAGGAACACACTACACTCGTATGTAGAGTGTAGCATAATATGCTCCCAATCAACTGTCTCCCATCATCAGAGCCTCCTCCATGTGGCAGCAGGTGACGTTTATGTGTGTTTGAGCTTTGGGGTGCACACCCTAATGCAACAGGCTGCGCACACCTATGATGGCGGAACATGGCGAACCTGAAAAAAGCTGGGTAGAAGATGTTAACGCCAGCAAGGAAACATGTGGACTTCACATTACTGGAGCAGAGATGAATAGAGTTATGCTTTACAGCAGGTGGCTCCAAACTTTCTAAACAAAGGGCTTTAGGGGGGCCGGACTGTGGCCATCGGGAGTAGAAAATGTCCCGGAATCAGTGAGAGTAAACAATGTCCTATCTTTGATGTCAGTAAAAGAAATTTTGCCCCATCATTGGTGTCATTGGGAGGAATTGTGCCCCATCATTGGTGTCATTAGGAGGAATTGTGCCCCATTATTGGTGTCATTGAGTCCTATTGTTGGTGTCATAGGGAGGAATTGTGCCCCATTATTGGTGTCATTGGCCTCATTGTTGGGGTCATTGGGAGGAATTGTGCCCTTTTGTTGGTGTTAGTGGGGGGGAATTGTGCTCCATTGCTGGTGTCAGTGGATAAAATAGTGGTCCAGGGGCTGGATAAAAGCAAACAAAGGACCACATTCAGTCCCCCGGGCCGCAGTTTGGAGACCACTGCTTTAAAGTAAACCATTTCTAGATGGATGACATTTAGTACATTAGGCACTCTAAAGGGAATGGGAATGGGAATGGAATTGACAAAACAGCTGTAAAATATGTAGAAGATAAATATAAGCTGAGAAAATACTGGGCTGTAGCATACTGAATATCAGTAAATCGATACAGTACAAAGCCACACGTGTTGTGCAAAATATCTTCACAACAAAACTGCTCTAAGTATAATGTGGTTACCTTCGCACATCATACCAGAGACCATTTTAAGCTATATTTAATGATGGCCAGGGCTTTTTTTCTCAGAGAATAGGTGCAGGAACTCCCCCCCGTCTGAGTCACCCCTTGTCTCTGCCCCCCACCCACCTCTGACCACCGTCCCTTGATTCCCCGCTCTACCCACCTACCAGTACTGCCCCGTTTAGAGAATACAGAACCAAGTATCATTTTGTGGTGCTAAATCATTTGTATAGAACATGTTAATGATAAAAAGAAAAGCAGTAAAATAGATCCCCTGCAGCCAGCAACAATAGAATCCCAGCAATAGATCCCCACACAACAATAGACTCCCCCAGCAACAATGGACTTCACCCCAACAACAATAGATTCCCTGCAGCAACAGTGAACCACCCACAACAAAATATCACACCCAGTAACAAAATATCCACCCAAGCAACATTAGACTCGCCCCCAGCAGCAACAACAGATCCCCCAGCAGCCAGCATCAATGGATCCTCCAGCAGCCAATAAAAATAGACCTCTCCCTCAACAGTAGATCCCTTCCAGCTACATAAGACCCCCCAGCAACTATAGGCTCCTCATCAGCAACAATAGACCCTCACACAATATCAGATCCCCACCAGTGACAATAGATCCCCCAGCAGCCAACATCAATAGACCCTCCAGCACACCCCATGCTATTACATACATTTAGTGCTGGAGGTGCCGGAACTTTGTTCCGCCGCGTTCCCGCTGAAAAGAAGCCCCGATGACGGCTAATGTGAAAAATATTTTATTTTGCTAGCTGTATGTGGTTAATACTTGTAATGATAACACTGATAATGAGAGCATTCAGTATATTCATTTTGTTTTAACTTTGCATGCTTTTGTTTTAACGTTGTATGCATTTATGTATACCATGCTCTACCTTTCCATACAGAACATGCGGTATAGAAAATGTGACATTAACAAGACTTGGATCAATGTATCAGCCGATGTTAAAGGGCTATTGTTTGCTGGAACTGCTTTTCTCCTCATACAAGTCTATGGGGATGCAAAAGCAGGTCAAATGCAGGCCAACTGCAATGAATTCAGAATGATCTCAGAAGAGTCTCAAAGTGATGTCAAAAGCACGCTACATTTTCTGTTTGCAACCCATTGACACAGGGTGCAAAACACACTGTTAGGGCTGCTTACATTTCCGAGCTCTCACATGGAAACCAGCATTCCAGCTAGGGGGACATTCTGAGACATCTATCGCTATTTAACCCACTATCTGGAGAGTTGCCTCTTGCAGAGACAGTGGATATGAGGGGCTTTCCATTGGACCCCTTGGGAGAAATACCTCAGATTAATTATCAGGTTAAAAGAGAATACTTGGGAAATCCTTAACCACTCAAGCCCCGGACACATTAGCTGCCCAAAGACCAGAGCACATTTTGCGATTCGGCACTGCCTTGCTTTAACTGACAATTGCGCAGTCGTGCGACGTGGCTCCCAAACATCCTTTTTTCCCCACAAATAGAGCTTTCTTTTGGGGGTATTTGATCACCTCTGCGGTTTTTTATTTTTTGGGCTATAAACAAAAAAATAGCGACAATTTTGAAAAAAAAAAACGCATTATTTTTTACTTTTTGCTATAATAAATATCCCCAAAAAAAATATAAAAACATTTTTTTTCCTCAGTTTAGGCCGATACGTATTCTTCTACATATTGTTGGTAAAAAAAATTGCAAGAAGTGTTTATTGATTGGTTTGCGCAAAAGTTATAGCGTCTACAAAATAGGGGATAGTTTTATGGCATTTTTATTAATAGTTTTTTTTTACTAGTAATGGTGGCGATCAGAGATTTTTATTGTGACTGCGACATTATGGCGGACAGATCGGTCATTTTTGGCGCGATTTTGGGACCATTCACATTTATACAGTGATCAGTGCAAATAAAAATGCTTTGATTACTGTGTAAATGTGACTGGCAGTGAAGGGGTTAACCACTAGGTGGTGCTGTAGAGGTTAAGTGTGTCCTAGGGAGTGATTCTAACTGTGGGGGGAGGGGCTATGTGTGACATGACACTGATCACGGCTCCTGATTACAGGGAGCTGTGAATAGTTTCAGTGTCACTAGGCGGGATGGGGAAATGCTTGTTTACATCAGCATTTCCCTGTTCTTCCTCTCTGTATCCCCGCAGGCATCGGGTCCGCGGGACCCGCGATCACACTCACGGAGTTTGCGGCGGCACACGCGCACCCGCAAACCACTTCTTAAAGGGCATAGTACAGGTATGTTAATCTGCCTGTACGTGCCCTTCTGCCGACGTATATCGGCGTGAGCCGGTCGGCAAGCAGGTAAAGGGATGAGCTCCTATTTGATGAGACAGATATACACCTCCAACTGTTGCTTAAGGCCAGGGCTCAAAATTTAAAGTCCTGAGCTACTAGCCAGGCCTCAAGGGTTACTCGCCACCAGTTGCCCAGCCCAACCCCTACCATGCCCCACCCTTAATTCCGCCCCTAAACATGCCCTCCCCATTGTGGCCTGTGGCACCATTACAGCCTGTGCCACCAATGCAGCCTACCTGTGCAGGGAAAGAGAGAGGAGCGCCACCGCCCGGATGGTCAGAGCACCGGGAACATAACAGCTTTCATTTCAATAGCTGTGTGTTCCCTGCCGCATGCCGTCAAACACAGCCCCTCCCCCTTGTCCGGCGAACTTTGATAGACAGATCACCCATCCCAGGATTGGACGGGTGATTTGTCTATCAAAGTGCCCGGTAAAAGAGGAGGGGCTGTATGTGACGGCGCGGGGCGGGGAACACACAGCTATTGAAATGAAAGCTGTTATGTTCCCGGTGCTCTGACCATCCGGGCGGTGGCGCTCCTCTCTCTTTCCCTCCAATCACTGGGAGAGCGGCTTCTATACAACCCGCCTGCCAGCAGTGCTTGCTCCCAGGCAGCCATAGCTCGCCAGCCCTCAAAATCCACTCGCAAAATGCGAGCAGGCGAGTGGAATTTTTGAGGGCTGCTATAGGCCCTAAGGGATACATACAGGAACAGCACATAAAGAATATTGATTAAAAAAACTATTGCCCCTCCTGGTACCCCGTTTAGTTTGTGGTTGAGGAATATGGGTCAGGTCACCAGCCGGAAAGCTGCCCAAGTTTTTGATCATAGTATTAGAGTTTTACTAAACCCAAAACAGTAAAATCAGTCTGTATATGCTGTAAAGCGTGCTTGTTATACGCTGTTTTCTCTGATCCTCCCCTTCTTCCACTGCTCTCCTAAAAAGACAGAGCCTTTAGAGTCACTCTGCACATGCTCAGTTTGGTGTGTATTGCTAGAGAGTTTTTTTTTCTTGGGAAAGTGCATGTGATCAGCACAGGGCCAATCAGCACTGTCCAGACAGAGGGTCAGGGGTCCTGCAGCCTCATAGGACAGTAAAATGAGAATGAAAACTCCTCCTACAAGCTTTAACCAGTGCTCAGTCAGACACCGATAGAAGTCACAAGACTGCTATATACTGCTGAGAAAAGGTATTAAGCAGTTTATATTTACTAAAATAATTGCATTTCCATGTTCTGTGTACCGTGGGGGACCAGACATAGTGAATGCAGTGTCCCGGGTTTAGTAACACTTTAAATCACCATTATTGCTGTTCTAAATACAACGTACTCACCTCTGTGTTTTTCCAGGTGAAGTGGACTGTTGGTCCAGAAAACATGTAGAGAGGTCCCACCATCCACTGCTCATATATGACTATGACTTAAATTGTATTTTGAATATGTTACTGAATGTCATGTGGTGAGTAGGTTTGACAATTAGGTGCGGAGGGTATACGGATATGCACACATGGGGATTTGCGATATAAAAATCTATGGATAATATGTTAATGAACAGCATTGGGAAATTATGTATTTAAAAAAAAGACACAATAAATACAAATGTATTGTAGCACCCTCTAGTGCTAGAAGTGTAAATGTTTTTTTTTTTTAGTGCAGGGTAATTTATGCAGGCTTGGCTGGCAGCCAAGCCTGTCTGTTTTTGTCCTGGGTTTGGCAGAAATCTAGGGAAACATGGATGACTCACAGGCAGCATCACTTAGACCTCCCCCCTATTTCTAGAATGTACTAGAACCTTCTAGAAAGATGGGAGGGGAAGCAAGCATGAGCTGCCTGGAGTATTCTGAGGGTCCTGACCAATCCCCAACTTGGATTGGCAGGGGGCAGGCCTCCTCCAATATTCAGGGTCAGCCCAGCTGTTGAGGAGTTGTTCGGGTGGAAGCTGGAGATGGAGTATTAGGCTGTCGTGGCCTTTGAGAGAGCTCCTAAATCTAGGGGGGGGGGGGGGGGGGGTTACCTTGGGCCTTGGCTCAGCCTTCCTAAAACCACTGAGGTGTCCTGACCAAGAGGCACTGGGAGCAAGAAGGACAGCAGGAGAACACTGCCAGGCAAGTCTCCAGGAGGAACAAGGAACAGCCAACCAAACAATAAAAACAAGTACAAGGACTATTTCTTGACTGCTGAATGTCTAGAAATTTGTGTGCCTGGCTGTGCAGGGTGAGAGACTGACCGCAATCACTAGCAGTCCCTAGGGGGGTACCGCTACAGTATTTTACCAGTTTATTGATGTTGTAAGAAAATTCAGTACCCAAAAAGTCCCCAAAAGCTTTTCCTATATTGTGTCTGGGTGCTTACATTCATATGGTTTAAATCTTATCCCCTTTTCTGTCCACCCCGGTGTCCCTTTTTAAAGTTCTGAATTTCTGGGGGGAGGAAGGACTACCGATCATGTGACCAATCTGATTGTCTGTCACAGTGGTTACATATCAGGAGACAGTCCCTCTGGCTACCGATCATTAGTCCAGACTAAGAGCTGTCTTTGACAGCTCGACTTGGTCTGCATTTTGGGAGCATGTAGTGAGTGTATATGTGCGGGGTGTGGGTGTTAAAGTCCACCCTTTCGCAGCCGCACATATGTGTTACACAGGAGGCGACAGGTTAAAAAGCAAACTGTGCCTGCAATTTCTCAAGCACCCCCTGTACAGTTTTCTTCTTCAATTTCCTTTAGATTTACCTTCAACTATGTAGTGCAAGGGCCTGTCTGATTGCATACAAATTTAAAGTGTTTAGGTTTGACCTCACATTATATGGTTTTGGTAAATCTAAGAGAAAATTTTACAAGAAAATTGTATAATGTATGGGCAGCCTTAGGCTATATTCACATGGGCATTTGCCACACCTTGCAAATTCCAGTGTTAAGAATCTGTGAATTGGTGTGGCTGGAAAAACAGGTGTGTGCGAAGAGCTGCGGCCGCTTAGCCCATATAATGCAATGATAGGCCGATGATGGCTACAGCTACAGTGGATATAAAAAGTCTACACACCCCTGTTAAAATGTCAGGTTTCTGTGATGTAAAAAAATATAGACAAAGATAAATCATTTCAGAACTTTTTCCACCTTTAATGTGACCTATAAACTGTACAACTCAGTTGAACAACAAACTGAGATCTTTTAGGTGGAGGGAAGTAAAACTAAAAAAACTAAAATAATATGGTTGCATAAGTTTGCACACCCTTAAACTAATGCCGCGTACACACGAGCGGACTTTACGGCGGACTTTGCCCGGCGGATTTTTCGACGTACTTTCCGACGGACTTTCTGAATGAACGGACTTGCCTACACACAATCCACCAAAGTCCGTCGAATTCGTACGTGATGACGTACGACCGGACTAAAACAAGGAAGTTCATAGCCAGTAGCCAATAGCTGCCCTAGCGTGGCTTTTTAGTCCGTCGAACTAGCATACAGACGGCGGACTTTTCGACCGGACTCGATTTCAACGGATAAATTTTAAACAAGTTTCAAATCTAATTCCGTCCAACTTTTGAGAAAACAAAGTCCGCTGGAGCCCACACACATCGAATTGTCCGACGAAATCCAGTCCGCCGGGCAAAGTCCGCCGTAAAGTCCGCTCGTGTGTACGCGGCATAATACTTTGTTGAAGTACCTTTTGATTTTATTACAGCACTCAGTGTTTTTGGGTATGAGTCTATCAGCATGGCACATCTTGACTTGGCAATATTTGCCCACTCTTCTTTGCAAAAACACTCCAAATCTGTCAGATTGCGGGGACATCTCCTGTGTGCAGCCCTCGTCAGATCACCCCACATATTTTCAATCAGATTCAGGTCTGGGCTCTGGCTGGGCCATTTCAAAACTTTAACCACTTGACAACTGGGCACTTAAACCCCCTTCCTAACCAGACCAATTTTCAGCTTTCGGTGCTCTCACATTTTGAATGACAATTACTCAGTCATGCAACACTGTACCCATATGAAATTTTTGTCCTTTTTTCACACAAATAGAGCTTTCTTTTGGTGGTATTTAATCACCGTTGGGTTTTTTATTTTTTGCGCTATAAAAGAAAAAAGACTGAAAATTCGGTAAAAAAATGAAATTTTCTTTGTTTCTGTTATAAAATTTAGCAAATTTAGTAATTTTTCTTTGTAAATTTTGGCCACAATTTATACTGCTACATATCTTTGGTAAAAATAAGTACAAATCGGTGTAAATTATTTGGTCTTTGTGAAAGTTATAGAGTCCAAAAGCTATGGTGCCAATATCTGAAAATTGATCATACCTGAATTACTGACGGCCTATCTATATTCTTGAGACCTTAACATGCCAGAAAAGTACAAATACCCCCCAAATGACCCATTTTTGGAAAGAAGACATTCCAAGGTATTTAGTAAGAGGCATGGTGAGTTTTTTGAAGTTGTCATTTTTTCCCACGATTCTTTGCAAAATCAAGATTTTTTTTTTCTTTTTTTTTTTTCCACAAAAATGTCATATTAGCAGGTTATTTCTCACACACCGCATATGCATACCACAAATTACACCCCAAAACACATTCTGCTATTACTCCCGAGTACGGCGATACCGATCGCAGCGATACCTCACATGTGTGGTTTGAACACCGTTTTCATATGTGGGCGGGACTTACGTGTGCATTCGCTTCTGCATGCGAGCACACGGACAGGGGCGCTTTTTTTTATTGTTCATTTTACTTTATTTATTTTAGTTTGACACTTTTTTACAAAAAAAATTTTTTTGATCACTTTTATTCCTATTACAAGGAATGTAAACATCCCTTGTAATAGGAATATGGCATGACAGGACCTCTTTACAGTGAGATATGGGGTCAATAAGACCCCACATTTCACCTCTAGGCTGGGAAGCCTGAAATAAAATAAAAAAACGATCCTGGCTTCGATCGTAGCGCTGAGACGGTAGAAGCACCGGAGGGCGGCGGGAAGGGGGGAGGTCCCCTCTCGCCTCCCATAAGAACGATCAAGCAGTGGAACAGCCGCTATGATTGTTCCTATGGTGTAGGGAATCGCCGGCTGAAAAAGCTGATATCTGAATGATGCCTGTAGCTGCACCCATCATTCAGATATCCCCGCACAAAGTCAAGGACGTCGTATGATGGCCGGCGGGCGGGAAGTGGTTAAAACACTTTTTTTCTTTTAACACAAAGCATGTACATACCAAAAATGACACCCCAAAATAGATTCTCCTACTCCTCCTGAGTACGGCGATACCCCATGTGTGAGACTTCCACAGCCTGGCCACATACAGAGGCCGAGTACAGCTGAATATGGCCGAGCATGGCTGAGCATGGCTGCGCATGGCAGGGTATGGCTGCGCATGGCTGGGTATGGCTGAGCATGGCTGGGTATGGCTGCGCATGGCTGGGTATCGCCGAGTATGACTGGGTATGGCTGGATATTGCAGAGTATGGCTGGGTATTGCAGAGTATGACTGGGTATTGCAGGGTGTTGCGGAGTATTGCGGGGTGTTGCAGAGTATTGCGGGGTGTTGCAGAGTATTGCGGGGTGTTGCAGAGTATTGCGGGGTGTTGCAGAGTATTGCGGAGTAGTGCAGAGTATTGCGGGGTGTTGCGGAGTAGTGCAGAGTATTGCGGGGTGTTGCGGAGTAGTGCAGAGTATTGTGGGGTGTTGCAGAGTATTGTGGGGTGTTGCAGAGTATTGTGGGGTATTGCAGAGTATTGTGGGGTATTGCAGAGTATTGTGGGTTATTGCATTGTATTGTGGGGTATTGCGGGGTATTGCAGAGTATTGTGGGGTGTTGCGGAGTAGTGCAGAGTATTGCGGAGTAGTGCAGAGTATTGCGGGGTATTGCAGAGTATTGCGGGGTATTGCAGAGTATTGTGGGGTGTTGCAGAGTATTGTGGGGTGTTGCAGAGTATTGTGGGGTATTGCAGAGTATTGTGGGGTATTGCAGAGTATTGTGGGGTGTTGCGGAGTAGTGCAGAGTATTGCAGAGCATTGTGGGGTATTGCAGAGCATTGTGGGGTATTGCAGAGCATTGTGGGGTATTGCAGAGTATTGTGGGGTATTGCAGAGTATTGTGGGGTATTGCGGGGTATTGCAGAGTATTGTGGGGTGTTGCAGAGTAGTGCAGAGTATTGTGGGGTATTATAGTATGGAGGGATGGCTGAGCATGGAGGGATGGATGGATGGATGTGACTGTATTTGTCACAGAGCAGCGTTGTGGGCACTACAGATGCAGCCCACAATGCTGCTACCATCCGATCCCTCCCCCTCTCCTCCCCCTCTGTACCGATCAGTACACAGAGGGGAGGGAGGAACCGGCGTCATGACATGACGCCGGTTTGTTTACATGTGATCTCTCCGTCATTTGACGGAGCGATCACATGGTAAACGGCCGCGATTAGCGGCCGTTCACCGTGATCCGTGATGACCCGGCGGTCACGGAAGTTCTCGGGTGCGCGTCCATGGACCCCCTCCCAGGATAAGCCGACCGCGCTGTGGCCGTCTTTCGGCTATGGCCCGGTCGGCATGTGGTTAATCTTCTTCTGGTGAAGCCATTAATATGTTGATTTGGATGTGTGCTTTGGGTCATTGCCATGCTGAAAGATGAAGCTCCTCTTCATGTTCAGCTTTCTAGCAGAATCCTGAAGGTTTTGTGCCAATATTGATTGGTATTTTAAACCGTTCATAATTCCCTCTATCTTGACTAAGGCCCCTGTTCCAGCTGAAGAAAAAAACAGCCCCAAAGCATGATGCTGCCACCACAATGCTTCACTGTGTGTATGCTGTTCATTTGGTGATGTGCAGTGTGTTTTTTTTGCACCAAACATATCTTTTGGAATTATGGCCAAAAAGTTTAACCTTGGTTTCATCAGACCATAACACATTTTCCCACATGCTTTTGGGAGACTTCACATGTGTTTCTGCAAAATTTAGCCAGGCCTGGATGTTTTTCTTCGTAAGAAAATGCTTCCGTCTTGCCACTCTACCCCATAGCCAGGGCCGGATTAACATAGGGGCTGATGGAGCTGCAGCTCCAGACCCCTGCCTTAAAATCGGCCTGCCCAGACAGCAGTATAAGCCCAATTTTCTCCTGTCCACAAACGTTAGAATCTATGGGACAGGAGAAGCTGTGTGTAAATGTAGGGGTGTCTGGCTGCATCTTTATTTGCTCACTGTGGTTATTACAATGTCACAGTGCACAGTTCCCCCCTGCACAAATGGGAGAGGCTGAGTCGGCTCTGCCTTTCCCCTCCCCTCTCCCTCTGTGAAGTCTGTGCAGTGAAGGAGACGTGTGGGTGGGAAATTATGAACAGAACACTGGCAGATACAAGGTGAACAGGATATCTCTGAGTGATGAGCCTCCAGGGACCATCCAAATGTGAGCTCAGTGACTCTTATCTCCCTTCCCCTCGTTTTTAACTTTTTTCTCCAGCAGTACCTGTGTAACTGCAGCCAGAGTGTTTAGAATTGTATAATCAACCTGTGGTAGTGCTCGGTTCCTTGTGCTTTTAGGTGGGTTCACACTGAATTGCTATGTTTTGGCCCATTGCTGGTGTATCCACGGTTTTTATGTGTTTTACCCACAGTCCTATTGATTTCTATTAGGTTGTGTGTTTTTTCTGCATTTTCTGAAAGCGCACCAAAATTCCTGCATGCTACATCTTATCTTTGGCGCACTGTCAGAAAATGCAGCAAAAACCTGCAACCTGATATATATCAATAGGACTGCAGCTAAAACTGCAGATGCACAAGCAGTGCGGCCAACTGCAGCACACCAGTGTGAGCCCAAAGGCTTACATACACAACCCCCCTGTAGAACTTGGTCTGATCAATACTCCTGGCATACATACACACGGCCATACCATCCCAGCTCAGGAGGGGTGGGGGCTCCAGGGATTTGATTGACTATGCAGGCCCTGTCCCTTCTATCCATCTGGGCAGAGTCCTGGAGGCAGTGGCAGGCTGCTGGTGGCAAGTGGCACACTGTATCTGGTTGCATGCTGCTGGTGGCAGGTGGCACACTGTGTCTGGTGGCAGGTGGCACACTGTGTCTGGTGGCAAGTGGCAAACCGTATCTGGTGGCAAATGGCACACCGTATCTGGTGGCATGCTGCTGATGGCAAGTGGCACACTGTATCTGATGGAAGGCTGCTGGTGGCAAGTGGCACACTGTATCTGGTGACAGGCTGCTTGTGGCAAGTGGCACACTGTATCTGGTGGAAGGCTGCTGGTGGCAAGTGGCACACTGTATCTGGTGACAGGCTGCTGGTGGCAAGTGGCACATTGTATCTGGTGGCAAGTGGCACACTGTATCTGGTGGCAAGTGGCACACTGTATCTGGTGGCATGCTGCTGGTGGCAAGTGGCACACTGTATCTGGTGGCAGGCTGTGGTTGGCAAGTAGCACACTATATCTGGTGGCAGGCTGCTGGTGGCAAGTGGCACACTGTTTCTGGTGGCAAGTGGCACACTGTATCTGGTGGCAGACTGCTGTTGGCAAGTGGAACACTGTGTCTGGTGGCAAGTAGCACACTGTGTCTGGTGGCAGGCTGCTGGTGGCAAGTGGCACACTGTGTCTGGTGGCAGGCTGCTGGTGGCAAGTGGCACACTGTATCTGGTGGCAGGCTGCTGGTGGCAAGTGACACACTGTATCTGGTGGCAGGCTGCTGGTGGCAAGTGGCACACTGTATCTGGTGGCAGGCTTCTGGTGGCAAGTGGCACACTGTATCTAGTGGCAGGCTGCTGGTGGCAAGTGGCACACTGTATCTGGTGGCATGCTGCTGGTGGAAAGTGGCACACTGTATCTGGTGGCATGCTGCTGGTGGCAAGTGGCACACTGCATCTGATGGCAAGCTATGGGTGGCATCTGGCATGCTGCATCTGGCGGCAGGCGATGGTGGCAAGTGACATGCTGCATCTGGTGGCAAATGACAAGCTCAGGTTCCCACTAATTCTGCATGATGGTGACTTGAACTATTTCACTATATATTACAATGTAGTGATAGAAATAATGGAATTTGATCATCCTAACGCCATATCAAGCATAGTGTCAGGATGATTTTAAGTGCTAACACCAGCCATTTGCCTGAAAAATCACCCCCGCCATCTATTTCACCATCAATCATGAGACTACATCCCCCTCATCTTTTTTTGGGAAGGGGGGATGTCCCTGAATGGCAGTTTGGAAATGTGGTCGCCCTATGTTGTTGTAAGTGAGAGACCACATAGCAGGTGGTATTGGTGGTGTTGCTGCTGCTCAAAGGCTGCACGGCTGATATTACTGGTGAGAGTTCATTTAATTTGTTTTAGCAAAAAATTTTTGCATTTTTATTTTGTTTCCATAAAAAGGCCCACCAAAATTCTCAGCACCAGGCCCATGATGCTCTTAATCCGGCCCTGCCCATAGCCCAGACATATGAACAATAAGGGAGATTGTTGTCACATGTACCACACAGCCAGTACTTCCCAGATATTCCTGCAGCTCCTTTAATGTTGCTGTAGACTTCTTGGCAGCCTTCCTGACCAGTTTTCTTCTCATCTTTTCATCAGTTTTGGTGGGAAGTCAAGTTTTTGGTAATGTCACTGTTGTGCCATATTTTCTCAACTTGATGATGACTGCCTTCACTGTGTTCCATGGTATATCTAATGCCTTGGAAATTCTTTTGTACCCTTCTCCTGACTGATACCCTTTAACAATGAGATCCCTATGATAATTTGGAAGCTCTCTGCGGACCATGGCTTTTCCTGTAGGATGCGACTAAGAATATGTCAGGAAAGACCTACTAGAACAGCTGAACTTTATTTGGGGTTAATCAGAGGCACTTTAAATGATGGGGGTTATGTACTGACTCCTATTTAACATGAGTTTTGAATGTGATTGTTTAATTCTGAACACAGCTACATCCCCAGTTATAAGAGGGTGTGCACACTTATGCAACCACATTATTTTAGTTTTTTGGTTTTACTTCCCCCCCTAAAAGATTTCAGTTTGTTTTTCAATTAAGTTGTACAGTTTATAGTCACATTAAAGGTGGGGAAAGTTCTGAAATGATTTATCTTTGTCTCATTTTTTTTACATCACAGAAACCTGACATTTTAACAGGGGTGTGTAGACTTTTTATATACACTGTATCTGTTTTCACAGTCAGCGATTACCTGTGGTTAGGGACAGATTATCCTGTCTAGACAGTAGACACACTCTGTGTGTGTTCAGCCACGATCACCGAAGGTAATTGCTGTCTTTGCCAATTCTCACAGATAGCTGTGGCTGCCATCATCCTGTCATTGCACTGTATCGGCTGAGCGGCCGCAGCTCTTCGCACGCGCCTGTCATTCCATGTCTTTGTGATTTGTGCTGGACAGCTTGGTGTATAAATGTGGAGGGAAATATAAAGGTATACAAAATAAAAAAAAACAAACGAATACATATTTACTATATACTTATTTACTAAAAAATGAACTAATACATATTTACTATATACTTATTTACTAAAAAATGAACTGATACATATTTACTATATACATATTTACTACAGCTAGTAGAATTGCTTTTACCACTTAAGGACCGTAAGTATTTACCCCTTTAATGACCAGGCCATTTTTTGCGATACGGCACTGCGCCGTTTAACGCGAACGCGAACACCCCCCGGTTTGGTTTGCGCCACAACTCTTGAACATTGGAAAAGTTCGGACCCGAACTGCGAACCCTATTAATCACTTCAGCCCCGGAAGGATTTACCCCCTTAATGGCCAGGTAATTTTTTTGCGATATGGCACTGTGTTACACTGTTACTTTAACCAACAATTGCGTGGGCGTGCGACGCTGTACCCAAACAAAATTTATGTCCTTTTTTCCCACAAATAGAGCTTTCTTTTGGTGGTATTTGAATACCTCTGCGGTTTTTATTTTTTGCGCTATAAACAAAAAAAGAGCGCCAATTTTGAAAAAAAGGCAATTTTTTTAACTTTTTGCTATAATAAATACCCCCAAAAAATTATACAAAAAACTAATTTCTTCCTCAGTTTAGGCCAATATGTATTCTTCTACATATTTTTGGTAAAAACAAATCGCAACAAGCGTATATTGATTGGTTTGCGCAAAAGTTATAGCGTCTACAAAATAGGGGATAGATTTATGGCATTTTTATTATTTTTTTTTTTTTACTAGTAATGGCGGTGATCAGCGATTTTTAGCGGGACTGTCTCATTGCGGCGGACAGATCGGACACTTTTGACACTTTTTTGGGACCAGTGACATTTATACAGCGATCGGTGCTATAAAAATGCACTGATTACTGCATAAATGACTCTGGCAGGGAAGGGGTTAACACTAGTGGTGATCAAGAGGTTAAATGTGTTCCCTATGTGTGTTTCTAACTGTGGGGGGAGTGTACTGACTGGAGGAGCAGAGAGATCGCTGTTCCTCATCACTAGGAACAGACGATCTCTCTCTACTCCCCTGACAGAACGGGGATCTGTTTACAGTGACAGATCCCCATTCTGGGTCTCTGTGGAGTTATTGCGGGTGGCCGGCGGACACCGTGGCACCGCATCGGCTCCGGCACCGCGAGCGCGCGTGCCTCCGGTACCCTGTGCGCGTCCACTGTATCTATTACACGAACCAGCGTACATCTACGACAATTCGTGTAATAGAGCCAACCTGCCACAGTATACATAGTTGCCAACTGTCCCGGATTTCCCGGGACATTCCCTGGACTTACACTCCATTCCCGACTTTTTGGTGTCCCGGGAAATGTCCCGAGAAATCCGGTTCTCGATTTTCGCCACTGCCGCTGGAGGTCTGCGGCCGGCGGAGACATTGTCTCCGCCGGCCGCCATCTTAATGAAGCTCAGGAAGACGGCTGGGGGGGCTAGACGGAGCTCCTCCGTCGCCGCCCACCCTCCGCCCCGCCTCGCCCCGCCTACCCCGCCCCGCTGCCAGTCTGTTATGGAAAGGGGCGGGGGTTCTAGCCATGCGGCCGGCGGACACACTAGGGCACCCCTGAGGTAGCGGAGGGGGGGCACACCGCACCGCTGTGGGAATTTGTAAGGGGGGCTCCACTGGGGACACACCTGATGTAAGGGGGCCTCCACTGGGGACACCTGATGTGAGGGGGGGCTCCACTGGGGACACCTGATGTGAGGGGGGGCTGCTCCGGGGACACCTGATGTGAGGGGGGCTCCACTGGGGACACCTAATGTGAGGGGGGGCTCTGCCGGGGACACCTGATGTGAGGGAGGGCTCTGCCGGGGACACCTGATGTGAGGAGGGGCTCTGCCGGGGCCAACTGATGTGAGGGGGGCTCTGCCGGGGACACCTGATGTGAGGGGGGCTCTGCCGGGGACACCTGATGTGGGGGGGCTCTGCCGGGGACACCTGATGTGAGGGGGAGCTCCACTGGGGACACCTAATGTGAGGAGGGCTCCGCCGGGGACACCTGATGTGGGGGGGCTCCACTGGGGACACCTAATGTGAGGGGGGCTCCACTGGGGACACCTAATGTGAGGGGGGCTCTGCCGGGGACACCTAATGTGAGGGGGGGCTCCGCCGGGGACACCTGATGTGAGGTGGGGCTCCGCCGGGGACTCCTGATGTGAGGGGGGCTCTGCCGGGGACACCTGATGTGAGGGGGGGCTCTGCCGGGGACACCTGATGTGAGGGGGGCTCTGCCAGGGACACCTGATGTGAGGGGGGCTCCGCCGGGGACTCCTGGTGTGAGGGGGGGCTCCGCCGGGGACACCTGATGTGAGGTGGGGCTCCGCCGGGGACTCCTGAATTGAGGGGGGGCTCCGCCGGGGACACCTGATGTGAGGGGGGGCTCCGCCGGGGACTCCTGATGTGGGGGGGGGCTCTGCCGGGGACACCTGATGTGAGGGGGGGCTCTGCCGGGGACACCTGATGTGAGGGGGGCTCTGCCGGGGACACCTGATGTGAGGGGTGCTCCGCCTGGGACTCCTGGTGTGAGGGGGGGCTCCGCCAGGGACTCCTGGTGTGAGGGGGGCTCCGCCGGGGACTCCTGGTGTGAGGGGGGCTCCGCCACGGACTCCTGGTGTGAGGGGGGCTCCGCTGGGGACATCTGATGTAAGGGGGGGCTCCGCTGGGGGCACCTGATGTAAGGGGGGGCTCCGCTGGGGGCACCTGATGTGAGGGGGGCTCCGCTGGGGACTCCTGGTGTGAGGGGGGGCTCCGCTGGGGACATCTGATGTAAGGGGGCACCTGATGCAAGGACGGACTCTGCTGGGACACCTGATGCAAGGACAGACGGCTGGTGGCAGGCGACGTGGCTAGTGACACGCTCAGGGATCCCACTGATTCTGCATTATGGTGAGTTGAATGATTTCATTTTATATTACAATGTAATAATAGATATAATGCACTTCAATCATCCTGACACCATAACAACCATGGTGCCGGGATGATTGAAGTGCTAACACCAGGTGTTTGGAGTATCTTTATCTGCTGATTGTTAATCTTTCTAGAATACACATATTTTTATTGTGTAGCATCTGGGGCTGCTGTCCCGTCATTCCCCTCTCCCCCTCTCCCCCTCTTCCCCTTTCCCCCTTTCCCTCTCCATCCCTCATTCATCTCAGACTTTAACCACACCCTCTTGAGCCACGCCCATTTAAGCCACGCCCACTATGTCGCGTAAACCACGCACATTTTTTGCTGCGCCGCGATTCGTGCCGCCGCACTTGTATATTTTTCCTAAGCCATGCCTACAAACGAATGTCCTGCCCCCTAATTATTGTACGGCTCCGCCTACAGCCACAAAAGTGTCCCACATTTTTTTTTTTACAATGTTGGCAATTATGAGTATAATGACAGCGGCTGGTCGGCAAGTGGCTAAAAAAATATAACTTCTGCTCAACCTTTTCTTGCCATTTGCACATACGAGGAAGTAACTTGAATCATTTATGTGGAAGGTAATCAGAAGTATGTACTAACTACTACTCATCGTTACATAGGGTCATGTTATGTCACATGGAATGACCTGAATGTCTTGCTTTGCTTTTATTTGTAAAAAACTGACATCACATTTTGTTGTTTTGGAAGAAAGTTCTGGCTGTGTGTATGGCTAGCATTTAGTTATAGGTATAGTGAATAAAGGAAGGTGGAAGCGAGGTCACAGACACCTCCACACAGGAACGCTGTAACAATACCCATGATGCTTTTCACTAATGCCCGTTGAACCTTGAATGCTGCCACTTCCTTATTTGGTCTGTCAGGCCTTTGCTAAAAGCATCATAGATACCATGACTGCTTGACTTCACACACACTCCTGAAAGCTGGCTCCAGCTCCTGTCATGCTCCATTCACCTCAGAGAGAACAAAGTGCCTTACTAGAACAGGCATTTATCTACATATCAGTGTTAATAAGGACTCAGTGTAGACATAACCCCTGATTGCTTGAGAATGCTTTGTTGAAATTACACTTATTTTATCACTCTGCTTGGAAAAAAAGGCTTAACGGGGTATTTAGTAAAGGGAAACCTGTAATCCTGTGCCAAACGGTTTTAAAATGTTGTGAAAAGTCACTAAGTTTGTGCAAATTGGTTTATTCTAAGTGAGTTGGGGCTAATTAACAAAGAGTACTAATGTGCAAGTGCTAATTTTTGTGCACTAGTAGCAGCCAATCAGAAATCACTCAGCTGAATGGAGACCAGTACAAGATGGACTCTGGTTACTATGAGTTTCTTTATTAAAGAATTAGGGTTAAAGTGACAATAAACCCTCAGTTTCTAAGCACTTTCAGCAGCTGATTATAAGAGGATGGTACCCCAACATTTTCATATTCCTAAAATGTGTCTGTGGTACCATGTACTTGGGTTAAAGCATATCGTGTTCTCTTTGTATTTCTTCCTTTATGTAAACCCTGCCAGTCCTCCTGCTTCCCTTTTTCAAACTGACCACACCAGGCATGAGAGCACATCTATCCCAGCATGGTCAGTGTCTCGCTGTGCTTGGAAAACAGCCTGCCTGTCCTTCAAAGATCAGACTTGTGCTGAAATGCCCCCACTGCACAGCCATTCACTGGAAAGTTAAGTGTATTGCTGTTTCTCCACCTCCACCTCTCTGAGCTCCTTATGCAGAACTGATGAGAACAGAAATTATGTGATCAATTAAAAACAAGCAAAAAAAAGTATTTATACAATGTTATATATATATATATATATATATATATATATATATATATATATATATATATATATATATATATTGACTGTTGCCCCAGGTTTCCTGTTTTAAGGTGTTCTCTTTCTCTCTTTCTTTATATATATATATAATGTTTTTAATTGATCACATAATTTCTGTTCTCATCAGTGTGTATATATATATATATATATATATATATATATATATATATATATATATATATATATATATATATATATATATATATATATATGACTGTTGCCCCAGGTTTCCTGTTCTGTTTTAAGGTGTTCTCTTTCTCTTGCAGTATGCTATGGAGCGATACACTTGTAAGCAAGGACTAGAGTTGTGTCTCCTTAAACTGTGTGCATCAGTAGAAACACACAGCTCCAAGGCGCTTCCCTGTTCCTCCCTTCCCTTCTCCAAGCTAAACAAACAAACTTACTGAACTGTTCACTTTTAACTCTTGTCTCTTTAGGAGTTTTACTTACCTTACCCCTCCCTTCCCCAGCAGCCAGAGCTCATTTCTTCTGCTGCTGGGATGCTCTGATGCTGTGGGTTGTGGGCTGTCCCTCAGCATCCTCACATACCATGCAGGACTACTGGTACTCAAAGATGTCAAGGTGCCTTCAATTGCCTTGGAGAAAAGTCTGCAGGGGCCGGTTTTATAGCATAGAGAGATCCCGTGGGAGTGAAGTATAAGATTAGTAAAAGTCTTTTTTACTGGTACCCCGGGCATAAATACGCATTTAACCCTTGCAGTGCAAGGGGAGCTTCACTGCAAGGGAACTTTTTTGTTCTGCCCAGTTTTCCTATAAGAATAGGAACTGTGTTGAATAAGACCCCAAGACAAACCTCCCAACTATCTGAGATGAGCACAAAATATGTAGGCAAAGGACACACCCTTGCCATGTTCCCAGGTACACAAACCACAGTGAATTAAAACATATAAAAGTAACAGGTGAAGGGACATACCTACAGGGCGCACAATTGCAACCCGGCCCCATGCTCCAGGGGGCCCATGCGGTCCCTCTGTATACCTGGATAAGAGGAGTGGCAGAGTGGCTGCATACAGAGGAACCAATCTCTCTATTTTGATCCTGCAGCTGCTGAATGCCTGTGGGAGGGAGAGGAGGAGAAGTGCACATTCAGCAGCTGCAGGAGAAAAATGGAGAGACTGTTTCCTCTGTATGCAGCCGCCACGCCGCTCCTCCTAGCCAGCTTCTTTCTGCTGCCCACCTATGTGCTCTTCTGCTCCCCCCCATGATCTCTCCAGGCCCCCCTTGTCCCCCACAGCCCTGCTGGCTTCCCCCCTCCCCTCTCCCACTGGCCACTCTGTAGATGCTGTCAAGATGGAGATGGGGAAGGGGCCGGTAATGTGTTATTTACTGGCCCCTTCCTTGTCTTAATAAATAGTCACTGACGCTGTTTACTATGCTTCAGTTGGTGAATGAACGAGAAGCTCTGTACAGAGCTATTCCTGTCCATTCATTCTGTGCAGCTGAGGCTGCAGAGATGGAGATTGAGGGCTGTGTCCCCAATCTCCTTTCTCTGTTTCAAAGGTGAAACATCAGTCTGTTTAACCTGCCTGGCGGTATGATTGAAAAAAGCAAAAAAGAAAAAAGCGGTATGATTATGTCAGATTTTTGCGTCTCAAAGTGGTAAAATTGTTTTGCATAGAAATTTGGCGTTTTATATTGTAGGCCTGTAATTCTTAGTATTAACACACTTAAATCTGTCCAAACAAGAGTCTAGTAGGCATCCCGGGTATGATAAAGCTTGAAACACTAAATCATAAATTATAATATAATAAATAACTATAAATAATTTTAAAAAATTCCTAATATAATAATAAAAAAAAAATTAATTGCCTCACGATTCACTATCGCTGAATTCTGCAAGTGTTCTAATTTACTATCGCTGTTTTCTAGCTGGTCTAAAACCACTTTTGACATAAAGGGACACTTTTTGGTTGCTATGGACAATCTCAAGTTTCCAGGCAGAAAAAACAGTATATATAATATAAAACTGCATGCAGGGCACTGGACAAAACACTAGGGTTAAAAGGGATGTTAAATGATTTGATACAGTAATGTAATCTATAAGATTACAGTATATTGTATGTGTTATGTTTTGTGTACTTTTTGAATTTTCCGCTGGGCTCCGCCCCCATACGTCACAACGCTCACAGGGAACAGAGTATGGCACACAGAGGCATTGGGTGAAGGACACAGCGGGAGGGACATTGCAGGAGCCTAGTAACAAGCTAAGTACACTGCACCAGGATTCTGCAATGCAATCCCGAGTGTGGCTTGGGGTTACCGCTAATGGTACTGAAATTTAACCCCGAGCAACTTTCAAGAATACCACCAGGGAGGTTAAACCCTTGATATTTTACCAAAGCCCCCCCAATGGGGCTCCTAAAAAAATTGGTAAAAAACAAATTTAAAAAATAACAAAAATAAAAAAACTACTGACACCATTGGTGGAACTACCAGGGTCACAAAGGTCGCACTTGCGACTAGGCCCTGGTGCTCCATCACAGGGCTTAGAGGGAAGGGCCCGGTCAGGGGAGCCCTTCATGGTTTCTTGTAGGGTTGTCCCGATACCACTTTTTTAGGACCGAGTACAAGTACCGATACTTTTTTTCAAGTACTCGCCGATACCGATTACCGATACTTTTTTATTTTAATGTCACGTGACAGGTTTTTTTTTTTTTTTTTTTAAACAATGCTTTCTTTTTTTTGGGGGGGGGGGGGGGAGGGGGTGAACGGTGTTTGTGTGTTTTTTTTTTTTATTTACAATTTTTATTTTTTACAATAATATTTTTTTTATTCATTTTTTTTGCAATATGTTTTTTTTTTTTTTAATCAGCCCTGTTGGGGGGCTTTGGTGAGATATCAGGGGTCTTAACAATGCCACGTACACACGGTCGGACTTTACGCCAGACTTTGCCCGGCGGACTTTTCGACTGACTTCACGACAGACTTTCTGAATGAACGGACTTGCCTACACACAATCCACCAAAGTCCGTCGAATTTGTACGTGATGATGTACGACCGGACTAAAACAAGGAAGTTCATAGCCAGTAGCTAATAGCTGCCCTAGCGTGGCTTTTTGTCCGTCGGACTAGCATACAGACGAGCGGACTTTTCGACCGGACTCGATTTCGACGGATTGATTTAAAACATGTTTCAAATCTAAGTCCGTCCAACTTTTGATAAAACAAAGTCCGCTGGAGCCCACACACGATCGAATTGTCCGACGAAATCACGTCCGTCGGGCAAAGTCTGCCGTAAAGTCCGCTCGTGTGTACGCGGCATAAGGTTTAATACTATTTTAAAATGTATCTATAAAAAAAGAAAATTATTGCAGCCATGACATCTAAGGTCTGGTAAGCTGAAATATACAACATATTCATTTTGGTGTTTCGATGTTCACTGGAGGTAACAACAGATAGTTGGTATGCAGGTGTTTGGTTTAAAAAAAATCAGGGTACATGCATGACCAAAAAAAAAACGCAATTCAAAGAGTTTTTTGTTTACGAACCTGAACGCAGGCATATTGTTTTCAATGGGGACATGCACACAGGTGTGTAAACGTGCTCTGCTTTCAGATCCATAGCTAAGAATCTGAAGACACATATACATGGATGCAAAAAGTGCATTCTGGGATTCAAAACAAAGTGGGAGATATATAACTTGAATCTCATGCATCTAAATGCATACGCATCTAAACGCAAGCATTTTACTAATCGTTTATGCAGGAACTTATGTGCCAGAAAACTACCTAAGCCCAGGCATCGCATGAAATTCGCACCCGCACTGCGGTGCTGATTGCATGCAAAGTCTACAGTTGTATGGCTGAACTTGCATTGGTTTTGCAGGAAAATAGTGCAGGGACTTTCTTTTCCCCTCACTTGAATCGGATCGCATGGGTGTTCTCACCCATGCGATCTGATTTCTGTGTGAGTTCACAGTTCGCACTGCGATCTGTGAACCAGTCTGCGGGTGTCATTAACATTGTATTGACACCCGCAGCAGTTCGCAGAGGGCAGTGTGAGCTGCCTGCGGGAGAAATGCGATGTGGGAACCGGTGCTGGAATCGCGCTGGTTCCTGCATGTAGCAACTTGGGAATTTCAGATAGATATACCTGGGACTTCATATTGGATTACCTGATCCAAATATTTTTCATGTAACATTAATCAACTTAAAGTATAATTAAAGGCAAACTTTTTTTTAGTTTTAGATAGAGTGGAGAGGAATTAGAATGCTTGTTATTTTTTATTGCTGCCTGTGCCTCCTGGGACAGGAAGTGAAGGAAATCTCCCCAATGGAACATAGATGGTGAAAAAAAAAAATCGGACAGAGGTTATAACCCTCTTTGCTCTATTCAAAATTTTAAAAAAATCATCTGTTTAAAATAATCCAAATAATAGAAGATTATTGCTTGATGTTTGTTATGTGCGCTTGCACCTTACACATAACTGCCTTTTTAAAAAAGTATTTCAATATATATTTTATTTAAAATGCTGCAACAGAACACAGTGATCAACATGCAGCACTGTGGTCCTGGATTCAGGTACCACCAGGACTGTGTGTAAGCTCTCTGTGCCATAGCCATGTGCAAAAGTTTCTTCCCACAACACAAAAACATACTGCTGATTAATAGTCCAGCATAGTTCCCGTGCAGCATGTTTTAAATGCGATGAATGCTTAGGTGAGTTTGCTAAGGACACTAGACTATAAGCTTTAGGTGTGGTGCAATGTGAATAATGTAAATCGTATTCTATGAAAACAATGTAAATATAGGCGTTATACAAAAAATAGAAATGAAAAGAAATAGATTGCAAAAATGTATTTTTTTTTCTCAGCAAGTGTCTTTGAGCCTCAAACATATGGCTTCTAAAATGAAGATTTCAATAAAAAAATATGCTTTTAACATAGCTCATTAAATGTATAGACTGCGGACAGTTTTTCCATATGGAAAATATGAGTCATTTTATAAAGAGAACAAGGCTCTTCTACCTCATTCAGCAAACAGGGAGCAACTTAGGCTTCATGTACACGGGACGCTTTTACAACCTCTCCTGAACGATTTAACTTGACAGATGGTAACCAACGTTTAAAACGTCCGTTTTGCCACGTTTACATGCCGCGTTTATCGGCGTTTTGCAGCGTTTGAGTTCAGAGGCGTCTAAAAAAAATAAAAAACTTATTTTTTTCAAAATAGCCAAAAATTAAAAAACGCCTGTAAACGAAATGCGGCAAAATGCGAGTTTCTGCGCTTGGCGCTTGAAATGCCTGTAAACTCAGCTTCTAAACCCATTTTTTTGCATTCCAAAAAATGCCTCTAAACTCAACTGCCTAGAAACAACTGTAAACGACCATCTAGGAGAGTTCAGGGGCAGTTGAAAAAAACTCCCAACTGCTCCTAAACGGACGTTTACCAGCAGCAGCGTACACGAGGCCTTACTATAACACATTCTACGAGCAATCCAAAGCAGCAATTTGGCCAGGAGTGCTGCTCTCCTAAATACAGAAGCACCTATCCAGACATTCAGAATCCCATGTTTCCTATGTAAAAACACTGTCTCTTCATACAGTTCCACATTCAGCCTATATCAAAAAAGAAATATCAATGTTTGCTCAGTAAAGGGTGCAACATTATGCAATGTAACTTTCTTTTTTTTCTTTAGAATTCTTCCTACTGGCTTTCTGGGACAATTACTTTCACATAGAGGTAAAAATCACCTAGTGCATTGTAAAGCTAGACATAGACATTTAGATCTCTCCCATTCAGGCTGTTGGCTGAATAAGAGAAAAAGCAACAGATTCATCCATCCACATTAAAAAGTGTAAATATGTTTTGCAGCGCCAGAAAACGTATAAATCAAATAAATGTTGATCCACAGTGTATGTACAGTAAATAATGCACTCAGTGAAAAAGCCCGCTAAAAAAGTCACCATGTGTACCAGGCTTTACACTGAAGGCACATGTCTGATATAAGATCACTTTGCTATTAGAGTTGGGCGAACAGTTCAAGCCGAGCAAAAGTTCGGCCCGAGCATCACCTGTTCACTCGTTCGGCAGACACCCAAATTTGAGGAGTGCTCTGCGGAATGTTCGCTCACCGAGCACCCCACAATGCACTGCACACTGCACAGTGCATTCTAGGGCCCTGATTGGATGAAGCAATGCACCTGACCGCTGGTCAGGTGCAAGGCTTTGAACAATCAGGGTACAGAGCACAGTCAGAGCCATGATTGGACAGAGTCTTGATGACTTTGCCCAATCATGGCTCAGTGCTCATAGTCCCACCCAACACTATAAAAGGTTCCTACCCACAGAAACCTTTTGCAGTGTGTTGTTGGAGTTGAGATTGAGCAGGGCCCTGTTTGCTACTAGCGAGTTAGTGTGTTATTGTGACTCTGAGTGTAGTGTCAGTGTAGTGTTAGTGTAGTTAGAGTATAGTGTGAGTATGGTGTAGTGTGAATATAGTATGGTGTACCAGTGTAGTGTCAGTATAGTGTGTGAGTATAGTGTGCCAGTATAGTGTAGTGTCAGTATAGTGCAGTGTTTAACACAGCATTACATAACATTTAGTGCTGTATACAGTGCTGTATACCCCCCCTTTTTTTTGTTTGGTTGCTGCTTTTTGTTTTGTTTTTTGTTTGTTTTTTGTTTTTTGTCCCATGCCAGCCTATTTTTTTTAAATTGTCAGCTGCAGTTTTTCTGACTGCAACGCTGTTATTGCCCCTTTTTTATTTTTTTATAGTTTTTACATTTCTATCAGCGGCAGTTCTCAGTTTAAAGTGCACCAAACACCACTTTTTATTGAATAAAATGCATCCATTTACGCATTTCCAAGTATCTATTAACTTTGGGTAATAAGCCCCCATCATGTCTGGGAGGCCAACAAGGAGAGGCAGACATTCCCATGCCACTATGAGGGGGCCAGCAGTGTCTGTGTTCACAGGCAAAGGTGGACGTGGTCTGTCATCAGGCAGGGCACGTTTTTCTCCATTTAGTGATGTTGCCCGTGCTATCCAGCCACAGCATGCAGAGGAGGTGGTGGTGGACTGGCTTACTAAACCCTCCACATCCTCTATCACCCATCGCCAGAGCAGATTTTTCTGCCTCCTTGTCCACAGCTACTCCTGCCATAGCCCCGGCATCATTCATGGAGGAGTCAGCTGAATTATTTGAACACAGCCTCATCTACTTGATTCTTGAGGATGCACAGACATTACTTGATTCTGAGGTTGGTTCTGAGCTTGAGGAAGGCAGTAACGTGAGCCTACAGAGATAGGAGAACACTGATAAACATGAAATTGGCAGTCATATTCCCCCAGCCGCAGCATATTGCCAAGTTGGCTCCAGTGATGATGAGGGTGGAGGGGATGATGATGATGAGGTCACTGACACGACGTGGGTGCCGGATAGAGGAGGAAACTGAGGGGGAGGCACAACCCCAACAAGGCAGGATGACCTCCAGAGGCAGCCATCATGAAACAGAAAGCAGCCACCCTATTCCATCAGATTGTGGAGCTGTTATCTCCTGGCCCACCTCCCACAGCTCAGTTGTGTGGACCTTTTTTTTTAGCACATGTGCAGCTGATCGCACTGTTGCAATTTGCAATCTCTGCCGCAAGCAGATCAAGCATGGCAAAAACACCAGCCATTTGGGTACCACATGCTTGCAAAGGTATTTAACCTCCCACCACTTGGCAAGATCACCTAAAAGCCACACAAAAGGGACACAATTCTTCTCCTCTTCACTCCTCACCTTTTCATTCCTACCCCCGCTGTATCTCATGACCTCTCAGCAGCCTCCCCTGACAGGGATGATGGCATATCAAAGGGTGTCACAGGTCCTTGCAACACGTCTACCAGCAGCATACCACCGGCTGTAAAGTATAGCAGGAATATATCTCTGTCCCAGCTGCTGCATCGAAAAAAAAAATACACTTCCTGTCACCCACAAGCCCAGCGTCTAAATTCCAGCTTATCCAAATTGCTGGCTTTACAACACCTGCACTGATAAGTGGCACTTATGGGCACTGTAATGCAGCACTGAGTGGCAATTGCTGGCCTGGCATAATAAATTAAATGAATGATGAGAGGAAAGGAAGGATTTTGTATTGCTATATGCTGCGACGCCCATCTTGGTACAGCTTGCACTTGGCCGCAGTAAGCAACAGCAGAGATCTTGTTACAAGATGTCCGCTGCTGGCTTACTGCGGCCGAGTGCAGGGTGTACCAGGATGGGCGCCAGGATGTTCAACCTCTGACGGAGACACCGAACGTAATTTCCATTATGGAATGTGACAGCCCCGGTCACCTATTCTGATGGAACATGCGGTTGCGCCCTGCACCCCTGCCTCGGCCAGCTTAATTTCCGCTGCTGCCAGCCTGTTAAAGCCTCGCTCTCTGCTCCGCACTCCCCACCCACTGACTTCCGGGTGCGAGCAACACCGCCTCTTCATTCCCAGGTATGGGATTAGGCATCGGGAGCATTTGTGCGAGTACAATTACTCGGTGCAACCCTAATAAAAATTTTGTTATTTCCGCTAACAATTCATGTGCCTCTCCCCATGCAAGTCTATGGGAATGTAAAAACTCAAACTGATGCAAAAAGTACCCTCTATTTGCCTGACAAAGCCCATTGACACAGGCTCTAAATGTGCCCATTCACAGGCAGATCATCATAAGGAAATGTAGTTTTAGATCTTCTCAAAGTGTGTGGTTTACCAAAGATATCTGAGATTGTCTATTAGACCCCCTAATCACACCCCTACACTAATATTAACCAAGCACAGATCATGCAGTACATGTGGAAGTGATGAGGTGGCTTTACAACCACCCAAATAGCTTCCACAAGAAAGCCAACAGCACAGTGTGAAAATGTAAACAAATCTTCCCCGAACAATCCATGGCCAGGGATCCTGGCGGAATTTTATTGAGCAAATATGTTTAATTTTTTTAAATGGAATTTTTATTAAAGGACTTTTCACATGTGGGTGTCTTCATTTGTTTTTGAAATTTTTTGAAAAAAGAGTAAAAGGGGGGATTAATGTACCAGGCTCTTATCCCGGCATGCTGTCTGGGTGGCCAGGAAAGGAAGAGCAACTAGCATGAGTAGGTGCATACAGATATTAGAAGATGGTCTCCATTCTGTCTGTTTACAGTAAGATTGATGAGGTATGCTATGGCTGTAGGCCCTTCTTCACATTTTTGCCACTTCCTGCTGAACTTCTATTGACTTGAACAGCACCTGCATCCAACCATATACAGGCACTGTTCACTATTCTGACAGCCGAGGATGTTAGCTGTTAGAATCAGGGCTGCTGTTAGAAATCACTGCCACTATAAAAATATCAAATGATATTTTTGCTAAAATGCCACGGCCATGATGCTATGCAGAAATTATACCCTAATCGATCAAGACCCATTCAGTTGAATAGCGCTGCTCTTAAAGTGCCTCACAACACACAAGGTTACTACGTGCTTAAAGAAGGCAGCGAGGAAGCATGTCTCCTCACTGCCTGTCAAATGCTCTCTGAAGAGCGCAAAGAGAGTGCTTAATTTTTTTTGTACATTTTTTAACTGCCCTGTTAAGGGCCTTTGGTGAAATATTAGGGGTCTAAACAGACTCCTGATGTCTCACATCTGAGACAAAGAAAGGGACTAAAACATAGATTCATCAGGCCTTTTCTCTGCAGCCTCAGCTGCACTGGACAGTGAATGAATGGGAAGTGCTCTGAGGCTTCCTGTTTATTCACAAACTGAAGCATAGCAAACACAGTTTACTATGCTTCAGTGATGAATGGACACAGTTCGTGATCGGTACTGCTTCAAAGCGATGTTCTGCGACTGTGACGTCCTCACGGCTCAGACATTTAAGCCACTGGAGCCTGTGAACCCAGAAAGAAGACTGGGTGAAGATGGAAGCGCCGTCACAGCGCACCGCTGGAGGGCTTAGTTCTAAGGTAAGTATTTCATAATCTGCTAGTAGGCAATCCATACTAGCACATTATGTCATTGCATTGTAGAGGATCTTTTTTTCCCCCAATGCCACGGTTTATTATTGCTTTAAAGTGGTTGTAAACCTCAGACCTGAAATATGAACAAACCATATCCCTCTGTAGTGTTTACTTGTCTCAATTAAGAGCACTAAGTGTCACTTTTTTTCTGCTGCTATCAGCATGATTCACTTCTGACAACTTTTTCTGATACCAAGAGAAATATGATGACAGGGGAAGGATCTCCAGCTGATTGACAGCCTCTGCTCTGTTCCTGTGTGCTGTGTGCAGGAGGGCCAATCAGCTGTCAGATCTCTCCTCACTGTGCTCTGCAGAGTGTAACTTAAGCTCACCGCCCCCTTTTTTTTTTAACTCTCTGACAAGCTTTAAAATTCAGCACTTTGAATGGATGTAGAGAAGAGAGGGCTGCAGATAGACAGATACAACTTATGTAGGAGGATTTGTTTGATCTCTGTATATCTCCTGAGGCCAGTCACTTCACTGGGTAAATGTAAAGGTTTACCACCACTTTAAGGGGGTGGTAACACCAGGGCTCAGCCACTAGTTTTTACCACACCCCCCGACCACAATTGTAAATGAGCCCTAACAAAAAAATCTATACTGTTGACACTTGGAAGTTTGGCTAAAAGGAAGGTTTGAATCAGCCATACAAAAATGGCTACAATGAGAGAGGACAGTATGACTCTCAGCATAGGCGTGCGCACAGGGTGTGCCAGGTGTGCCTGGGCACACCCTAATCACCCCATGTGATGCATATTTACCCTGTTTAGACCCCTGATATTTGACCAAACCCCCCTAATGGGGCTCCTAAAAAATTTGTAAAAGAAAACATTTAAAGAAATAAAATTGTAAAAAATAATAAAATAATAAAAATAATTACTGACACTGTCCACTGCCCTACTGACAACATCCATTGCTCTACTGACACTGTCAGTATACAGTATATACACATGCACACACACATATGTGTTTTAGCTTTGGGGTGCACACCCTAATGCAATAGGCTGTGCACACCTATGACTCTCAGGTGTAATGGCCATTGTGTGGAATCACTGGAGCGGACTTCCAGGAGAGGAGATATGAGGCTTCCTGCAATGTACAGGGAGATCAAAGGGGGGAAAGCTGATCAATGCATGCATGTGGATGAAATGTAGCCAGACCATGTCTGCAAAGGGATGTGATTGAGTGTTGGACTTCCCCCCTGCTCAGATAGTCAACTGAGTGCTGTAGGACATTCATTTAGAGTACTAGTTAATTGTGCAATTTACAAGCTCCAGGAGGTACCTTGGAAGATATAACTATGTTTAAATGAATGTGTAACAATTCCCCTCTTCAGTTCATATATATTACCCTACAGGCATAACATGGACATCTTCCAAGGACAGGGATATACTCTTTCATGACTGCTACATTGTCACAGCCTGTAAGATGCTGCAGGCATCATTCCATCAAGTTTGCAGTAGACGCTTTGCTTGCATGCGAGTCCTGAGCCATTATAAAAACATATGAATAAAACATAATGGCGGAACAAAATTACTTAGATATCCACTGGCTTAAATCAGCCTGATTTGCTGCAATTTTCAAAACCAGCAGATCAGTTTTCTCACCCGTTCTGTATACTATATAGATGCTATCTTTTGCTCCCGTTGCTTCCCTTTGGACTTTTTTTTTTTTTTTGGAATCTCACGTGCATTAGGTATGCATACTGTGTTTTTTTTTTTGTTTCTTAAAGTCATATACTCTACAGTACCACATTTTTTGTTTGCTTCCGTAGAATCATTTTACCTTGTATTTGCCACAGGCACGTGACAATACAATTGCTGCCAACTTTTATTAGCTTTTCATTTCACCAAATTCTTTAGTTGTTTGAGCGTCTCTCCTTCTCTTTTCCTCCCCTAGTCTCTCTCCCTCCCCCTCTTCCTGTAACACAAATCTGGATCAGTTGCATTTTCAGACACAGTTCATCCTCGTCACCCTGCTCACACATCAGGAGATTCTCTGGAAGAAACTCACCCTGCTTCCTCTACCTCAATCCTAGTCCTACTAATCTTTAACACCTCACAACAATTTGATTTACATTGAATAACTTCCTCTCTTTTCATAGCCCTCAACTGGCTGAAAACTTTCTCCGTTCTTTTCGGTGTACAGAAATGTTTTATTGTGTTTTCTTCCTTTCTGCTTAGGGCACCATAAACTAAACACATATTCCAATAGTTCCTCTACTAATAGGAAACTAATAAACTGTTCTTTCCCGCGCACACTACCAGTAGATTACTGTTCTCGTTATTCTATCCTATTCCCTGATTTACTTTTTCTCCGTTATCTGTCAATCTGTCGGTGTAGCCCCTGCCTGGGGATGAGTGAACAAGAGGGAGACGAGAGATCCAATGGCTTTTCTCTGGATAAAGAATTCCTTCGTTCATTGAAAGGGAAGCTTTTGCTAGCAGAGCTGGTAAGTGAATTACATTTCAACTCTTCGAATCCAGAACTAGAATTAGACATGGACCAGTAGGACTGGGCCAAGGGGTAGGCAGAAGAGGTGGTCGCTTTGGGTGCTTCAGCAGGAGGGGAAAGCAAAAAGGGCAGGACCTTCAACCTTTGCTGCAAAAGTAATGCCGCGTACACACGGTCGGACTTTTCGTCTACAAAAGTCCGACGGACGCCGACGGACTAAAGCTGGCTGACAATCCGATTGCGTGTGGGCTTCCCCGGACTTTCAGCGGACTTTTCCAGCCTCAAATCTGACGGACTTTAGATTTGAAACATGCTTCAAATCTTTACCTCGTAACTACGCCGGACCCAGAAATCCGCTTGTCTGTGTGCTAGTCCAACGGACAAAAACCCACGCTAGGGCACCTATTGGCTACTGGCTATCAACTTCCTTATTTTAATCCAGTGTACGTCATCACGTACGAATCCGTCGGACTTTTGTGTGATCGTGTGTAGGCAAGTCCATTCGTTAGAAAGTCTGCCGTAAGTCCGCCGAAAGTACGCCGGAAGTCTGTCGGACAGGCTGTCGGACTTTTGTAGACGAAAAGTCCGACCGTGTGTACGCGGCATAACTCATGGGGGGCCCACTCTATCCTAATCACTTTAGGTACTAAGGACCCTTTCCTGGCACTGCTGACCAGAGTAGGGTATTGTAAGTTTAATGGGTGGGCAGCGTTACCATGGAAGTAAAAAACAGGAAGTGCTATGGACATAATTCATTTTGGGCAAGAATTGCAGACTAATGCTCTTCCTAATGCCAGCTCTGTAGGGAACTTAGTTACTATTTTCCTTAGGCTAGCCACCAACTGGTTGATGTCTCATCATCAGGTGATGAAGATAGATGAGGTCATCCTCATTGTGATCATCACTGTGCCAAACCCCCAGGAAAGCTTGTAGTGTGCCTATAGATAACTGATGTATTACGGAAACCATTGGGAATGACTTGATGAACCAATGGAATTGATGCAATAAAATGTCACACTTTCTTATTTTTTAAGGGATTTGCAATTGTTGTGCAGAAATATTTTAGAATGTTAGAAAAAACTTTGCAATAACAAGTATTTCTGATAGTCTAAAGTGCTTATTGCCACATACTTATTGACCTATACTTGGTAAATTGTCCAATCAGCACAAAATGCTTACTATAATTTTTTTTTTTTTTTACAAATCAGGAGTGCTTTATTGAACAAACAATATAGCACAACACAGCATAAATAGTCTCTTAAACAGAGTACAATGCCATAACTGAGTAGCAGTTGAATGCAAGGCCACAAGACCCAACCATACATTGCCATAATGCATATACAGTATCTCACAAAAGTGAGTACACCCCTCACATTTTTGTAAATATTTTATTAAATCTTTTCATGTGATGACACTGAAGAAATTACACCTTTTACAATGTAAAGTAGTGAGTGTACAGCTTGTATAACAGAAATTTTCTGTCCCCTCCAAATAACTCAACACACAGCCATTAATGTCTAAACCACTGGCAACAAAAGTGAGTACACCCCTAAGTGAAAATGTCCAAATTGCGCTCAATTAGCCATTTTCCCTCCCCGGTGACATGTGACTCGTTAATGTTACAAGGTCTCAGGAGTGAATGCGGAGCAGGTGTGTTAAATTTGGAGTTATCGCTCTCACTCTCTCATACTGGTCACTGTAAGTTCAACATGGCACCTCATGGCAAAGAACTCTCTGAGGATCTGAAAAAAAGAATTGTTGCTCTACATAAAGATGGCCTAGGCTATAAGAAGATTGCCAAGATCCTGAAACTGTGCTGCAGCACGGTGGCCAAGACCATACAGCGGTTTAACAGGACAAGTTCCACTCAGAACCGGCCTCGCCATGGTCGACCAAAGAAGTTGAGTGCACGTGCTCAGCATCATATCCAGAGGTTGTCTTTGGGAAATAGACGTATGAGTGCTGCAGAGGTTGAAGGGGTGGGGGTTAAGCCTGTCAGTGCTCAGACCATACGCCACACACTGCATAAAATTGGTCTGCATGGCTGCATCCCAGAAGGAAGCCTCTCCTAAAGATGATGCACAAGAAAGCCTTAAACAGTTTGCTGAACACAAGCAGACTAAGGATATGGATTACTGGAACCATGTCCTGTGGTCTAATGAGACCAAGATAAACTTATTTGGTTCAGATGGTTTCAAGTGTATGTGGCGGCAACCAGGTGAGGAGTACAAAGACAAGTGTGTCTTGCCTACAGTCAAGCATGGTGGTGGGAGTGTCATGGTTTGGGGCTGCATGAGTGCTGCTGGCACTGGGGTGCTACAGTTCATTGAGGGAACCATGAATGCCAACATGTACTGTGACATACTGAAGCAGAGCATGATCCCCTCCCTTCAGAGACTGGGCCGTAGGGCAGTATTCCAACATGATAACGACCCCAAACATGCCTCCAAGACGACCACTTCCAAGCATGTCTCCAGACCTAAACCCTATTTAGCATCTGTGGGACATCCTCAAACGGAAGGTGGAGGAGCGCAAGGTCTCTAACATCCACCAGCTCTGTGATGTCGTCATGGAGGAGTGGAAGAGGGCTCCAGTGGCAACCTGTGAAGCTCTAGTGAACTCCATGCCCAAGAGGGTTAAGGCAGTGCTGGAAAATAATGGTGGCCACACAAAATATTGACACTTTGGGTCCAATTTAGACATTTTCACTTAGGGGTGTACTCACTTTTGTTGCCAGCGTTTTAGACATTAATGGCTGTGTGTTGAGTTATTTTGAGGGGGGCAGCAAATTTACACTGTTATACAACCTGTACACTCACTACTTTATGTTGTAGCAAAGTGTCATTTCTTCAGTGTTGTCACATGAAAAGGTATAATAAAATATTTACAAAAATGTGAGGGGTGAACTCAATTTTGTACACTGACAGAAACATGCTTATTATTATTGGGTTGTGCATGGGCATCAACTAAAATGTGCTTTTCTTTTTCAGCACATGCATAGTAGGGCCAGTCCTTTCTCTACAGAGAGCACAAGGAACAGTTATTCTTAAATAGTTACAGAGATTGTCCATTATACTGGAAGATCTATATGACTATTGTTCAGGACTTTTTTCAGTTGGAACTTGGTGGAACTCAGTTTCAAAACCTCTGGCCCTCTTCTCCCTGCTCACCACTGTCACTTGTAAACACAGAAGACTGGCTTCTGTATTTACAAGTGACAGCTTGTCTCCCAACTGCACCCACAGATCTGATCTCCTGAGCGGCTCCCACTGAGTGCAGGATGGGGACAACGGAGATGCAGGTGCCAGGGTGCAGTGCAGATCCAGACCGCCATTCTGCCTCTGTACCGAAGGATTTGCGGGTGCCAGCGGACATCGAGTCCATTGTACCCTCCGCTCAGCTCCTACTGTGTATGATCGCACGATATACATGATCCGGCGCAGAGGGGCTGCCCTGTAGCAGTAAAACTGCTATAGGGTGGACCTTAAGGCATTAAGGAGGGAGAGAGAAGATGGGGGCAGTGGAAGGGGGGTTGCATGCAGAGATCAGAGCTGAAGAGGGGTGAAAGTGAGATGTGGATAGGGGAAGCAGAGGTAAGCATCTGTGGAGGAAGGTTATACTACCACCCCCTCCCAACTCTGTACTTTGTTCATAATGTACTCCTGGTATTTTTTTTTTTTCATTTCAGTGTGTTTTTTTTTTGTTGTTGCTATTTTTATTGTTAACAACCAATCCATTAACAGTCTTTTAATTAGATTTTTTTAAAACTTTTAATTTAGAAAATTTAAGAAAAAAACAACTGAAGCAAAAAAGGACAAGTTAAAGTAAAAAACAATTATACACTGATTTTTATACATTGACCTTTAATGTTTATAGAGTTTGTAGTTGTTACATATTTACATAGAAAGTGAGGTTAAAAAAAGAGACAAGTCCATCAAGTCCAACCTGTGTGTGTGCTTTTATATAAGTATTACTTTGCAAATCCTTGTATGTTGTGGTCGTTCAGGTGCCTATCTAATAGTATTTTGAAATTATCGATTCTCCTCGTTGAAACCACTGCCTGTGGAAGAGAATTCCACATCCTTACCGCTCTTACAGTAAAGAACCCTCTGCGCAGTTTAAGGTTAAACCACTTCTCTTCTAATTTTAGTGAATGGCCACATGCCTTTTTAAATTCCCTTTTGCAGAAAATGTTATCCCTATTGTGGGGTCACCAGTACGGTATTTGTACATTGAAATCATATCCCCTCTCAAGCGTCCCTTCTCCAGAGAGAATAAGTTCAGGTCCTTTTCCATCCTAGATTCCCCCAGCGGTTCTCCCCCTAGTGAGTAAATTGCATTCATATTTTTGCCACCCAAATGCATTATTTTACATTTTTCTACATTAAACCTCATTTGCCATGTAGTTGCCCACCACATTAATTTGTTCAGATCTTCTTGCAAGGTTTCCACATCCTGTGGGGAAATTATTTCCCTGCTTAACTTAGTATCGTCCTCAAATACTGAGATTGAGCTGATTATCCCATCCCCCTGGTCATTTATGAATAAATTAAATAGGATTGGTCCCAGGACAGAACCCTGGGGGACCCCACTTCCCACACCGGACCATTCCAAGTACTCCCCATTTATCACTACCATCTGAACTCGCCCCTGTAGCCAGTTTTCAATTCATGTACTCACCCTATGGTCCATCCAGACAGTAAAGGTTCATGGGGAACTGTATCAAATGGCTTTGCAAAATCCAGATACACCACGTCTACGGGCCTTCCTTTATCTAGATGGCAGCTCACCTCCTCATAGACGGTTAATAGATTGGTTTGGCATGAACGATTCTTCATGAATCCATGCTGATTACTGCTAATGATACCGTTTTCATTACTAAAATCTTGTATATAGTCCCTTATCATCCCCTGCAAGAGCTTGCATACTATTGATGTTAGGCTAACTGGTCTGTAATTCCCAGGGATGTATCTTGGCCCTTTTCTAAATATTGAAGCTACAGTGGCTTTTCTCAAATCTGCTGATACCATTCCAGTCAGTAGACTGTTCGTAAAAATTAGGAACAATGGCCTGGCAATTACTTGACTCAATTAGAAGGATCTGCCGCTCCAACTCTGGATAAGAAAAAGCAGCCAACACTACAATAAGACTAATTGTGAAGTAAATGAAAAAGACAATAAAGTGTAGCGCTATAAAAAATGAAGAATCTACATTAATGAATGTAGAATCACAGCAATAAAAGTGATATATAAAATTATCAGGTGTATAAACAGTCTCTATGACATATAAAAATCTAAAATAGAGGACAAATGTGTTCAAAAATACTCAACTTTGTTAGTGTCATAAAACCATATAAGTGTGTCTCATTGATTGTGACATCAAACAAAGCAAACATAAGAAGGATTAACCCAAGTATAATGAGTGGTCTCAGAGACTCTACTAACATAGTGATACAAACAGGGAAAGTGCAAAAGCGGTGTCATATGTCTATCATGACAAGAATGCCCCAACAATGTGAACATAAAAAATTATATTAACTAAGAAAGAAAAAACTTATAGACATATATGTGATTGTATTTTAAAATACAAAGGATAAAATAATCACTCACATTAAAAAGTGCCCTCGAGCCGGCACGAAGCTTATCCAGCAGTTACGGACGGGTAGGTGGCTGTTAGCATTGTCCGCCTGGTGATAATGTGCGGCCTCCACGCTCGGCTTGCGCTCCAAGCCTCGTTCCCGTTCTCGTCTGGTCACGTGATGCAAAAAATTCTCCCAGCAGCCTCTACGCGTTTCGCATCATCAAATGCGTCATCAGGAAGCGAGTGATTATTTTATCCTTTGTATTTTAAAATAAATGGTTCAAACATATTGCGCTATGATCGCCTTTTGTCCCTATGCTTTCCTATGAGAAGCATTAGAACCCAAGTTTTAGCCGGTGAGAAGTGGTGCCTAGGTGGAGTGGTTATCCCTTGAATGAACCAAAGGCATACCTCTAGTGAAGTATCTGGTGAGTGGCCAATCTGAATGGTGGAGGGTCCCACTCAGTCACATATGAATATTGAAGCAACATAGGAGCACGCCAGTCACATTAATGGTTACAAGATTTTGCAGCACGTTTGAAGGACTTTTCGTTTTATGTATATGTATTGAAAGATATGATTTATTGATCTAAAGTCTTAAAATTTATGCACATGAAACATTTATGAATAATAGTTGATAAGTATTGCAGGTGGTGGTAAATTACGGGAGTAGCGCATTCACACATACCAACTAGCATTTCTTACCCATCTAAATGAAGGGCTTTTTTGAATGCAGCATCCCTAACATTTAGTATGTAATATTGTTTGAGGAATCAAGGGTTGTTTTGCGCCGGTGACACGCACACAGAAATCCTATTCCCCTTGTGGAAAGCACCAGCTCCATCCTCAGCCTTCCCCCGCTATTCACATAAGCCTGTATTCTTGGCCAAGCCAAGTGAACAAGTCTTTGGCACTTTGGGCAGATATCCAGACAAGACCCAACTTTCCTGAGGGTAGACTGTCTGCTACATACTTTTGGTAAAACAAAAATTCCAGTAAGTGTATATTGATTGGTATGTGCAAAAGTTATAGCGTCTACAAACTATGGGATTCTTTTTTTTTTAACTAGTAATGGTGGCGGTCAGCGCCTTATAGCGGAACTGCCATGTTGCAGCGGACAAATCTGACACTAACTGACACTTTTTGTGGACCAGTGGCACTAATACAGTAATCAGTGCTAAAAATATGCACTGTCACTGTACTAATGACACTGGCTGGGAAAGGGTTAACATCCGGGGTGATCAAAGGAGTTAACTGTGTGCCTAGCCAGTGTTTTACTATACTGTGTGGGTGCTTTTACTAGGGGAAGAGATGGAATTTATTTCCTGCTTTGCAGGGACGCAAACTCCATCCCTTCCCCCTGTCAGAACAGCGATCGCAGTTCTGTCTGCACGATGATTGGTGGGTGCCGAAGGACATCGAGCACCCTGCACCCGCCGATCAACTTCCGCTGTGTGTAATCACAGTAGAAGCGAGCCACTGGTGGCACGCATGTGTGCCTCCTACCCTGAAGTGTCAAATCACGTATATATACGTGATCCAGCGCACAGGTGCAGCCCTGTAGCAGCAAAACTGCAATAGAGCGGACCGAAAGTGGTTAAAGTAGAACTATAGGGAAAACCTTTTTTTTTTATTTTGGATATAGCAAGGGAGGGTTATTGTGCCTGTCAGATTTTTTTGTTCGCCATCTGTGTCCCATTGCGGAGATTTCCCTTCACTTCCTGTCCTATAGCCAAACAGGAATTTAGAGGAAATCCCTACAAAATAAGGGAATTCCTTGGGGAACCCCCAGGTCACCTGAACTAGTGTCTCCATTGGAAGATTTCACTTCTACTACTTTTCTGGGGACAACCCAAAACTTGTGATTTTCTTTTACTTTCACTTTTAATAATAATAGTAAAGAGGACAAATAGAGAGGGGGAATCTAAACGAGGGCGCAGACATAGCTCCCAACTGTCCCAGGCTTTGAGGGACTGTCCCTGATTTGGAACAAAGACCCTCTGTCCCTCTTTCCTCCTCATTTGTCCCTCATTTCAGTCTGATCTATATTGTTGTATATAAAATTCACTTTTTATCTTTCAAAAAGTGTTTGCCAGTGCTAAACCTTTCATCCAAATTCTAAATTCCTGCATTTGTAAATTTAAAAAGCCAATATAAAGGAATAGTAGTGGTAAAAAAAAAAAAGGACTTGTGGGTTTAAAGCGGAGTTCCACCCAATATTGGGAGGTGGTCTTAAACAAAAGACCACCTCTCCACCTCTCGTTTTTGGATATTTAAAAAATGTTTTTTTACTTTCTAACTTACCCTTTTTGGAAGTACTAAGAGTACTTCTGATCCAGCCAGGCCGCGGGCCGAGGAAGTCACACCCTCTTCTGCGGCGAGCCCCTGTTGTCTTCTGGGATATGTGTGTCTCAGAAGACAAGCTGGCCATTTACAAAGCGCTGCGGGACTTGTGCATGCGCAGTTGGAAACCGGCAGTGAAGCCGTAAGGCTCCACTGCCAGTTTCCCTTAGTTGGAATGGCAGCGCCTGCACCTGATCCGTCCTCGGGGGGCCCACATCGTGGACTCCCTGGACAGGTAATTGTCCTTATTAAAAGTCAGCAGCTACAGTGTTTGCAGCTGCTGACTTTTTTTAAAAAAAAAATTAAATTTGGCTGGAACACCATATTAACTAATATTCTTTTTGCATAATTCTCCCTTAAGGGGGCGTGGCAGGGGTGTGTCCTATGCCTACATACTTTTCCTAATAAGTGTCCCTCGTTCCCATCTCAAAAAGTTGGGAGGTATAGGCACAGACAGCAATAATAACTGCCAAGCATTCTAATCCTCCTGCACGCTATTCAAAACAAAAAAAAAAGATTTGCCTTTAGTTATACTTTAATTCTTTGCAGTCTGCACAAGGAAGGATTTTTACAAGGAAGTATGTTATGCCTAAACGTTTGTGTGCTAAAACAAGATCTTCTTTGCTATCTCATGGTATGTCTAAATAATTAGGGCCTTTACACAAAATAGGTCACCTAATGGGATTTCTCATAATGGCCTTAATTTGCAGACAGATGAGGTTGAGCCAAATGGCTGAAGACTCATTAGCACTTGGCAAAGTAATTTTGCTGTGAAACACTGTATGGCTCAAGTTTTGTCTGATGTTTGCTAAATCAGCTAAAATCTGAGCTGCGGGTGACCCTACAAGCACTACCCGGATTGACGAATTCAAAAAAATGACTGGGCCGGGTGGTAGATTATCAGCCGAACAGTGACTGCATTATATCAGATACAGTCACTATTCAGCAGCGACAGCTTACGATGGAGATTCCTACATTCATGCCGTTAACATGGATGGGAGAATCAACTGATTTTTCTCCCTCTCTCTGAAATTTGAGTCATCTATGCCTGACTTAACTCAAGATGAATGCGGACTGCAGTGTTTAACCCTGACACCGCTCTGGCCTCCTACATGTGTATTGAAGCAAAGCCTCATTAGCCTCTACTACTGCCAGTCTCCCAGTTTGATTTTTGCTTTGTGGTCCTTTACAGGAGGATGATAACAGATAAACCTTAAAGTGACACTAAACAATATACTTATTCTCCAAAAATAGTCAATTTTTTCCAGTATTTTTTTCATAAAATGATGTCCATTTTTTTGTGAATTTGGCATCTAATACCTGGTTGATCCTGCCAATTCCTAGTTTTAAACTGACCACGATATGCACAGAAGCCCATCCTTGCTAGCGTGGCCAGTTTGTGTGCCTTCTACTCCCATTCAGAGGTACAGGCACTCTGTGCAACCACACAGCATGTCAGTATCTTCCAGGGCTCTAATAAAGAGATTTTGGGCTGCCAGATCAGAATGGACCCCACATCCCAATTTTTTATGAGGAAAACATAAAAAAAAAGGAAAACTGTTGGACTTTATAGGTGTCAAGGAAAAAAAAAAGTAGTATTTTTTTAATTATAAAAAATATATTTTATTGCTGTCAATAATAACATTATCATAAAAAAAATCCCTTGTTGCATATCAAATTCATTTCATATACATATACAGACGCTACCACTCTACATGTTTCGCTTCAAGTGAGTTTCTTCAGGAGATTCTAGAGTGCTATATGAAATGATTACTGAGAAAAGTAAAACAACAACAAAGATGGGATTAATTACTACAAATTTATAATTAGTTACAATTTATCAAGAATAAAGTTGCATAAGGATACACTTACGCTCGGTTCACACTGGGGCAACACGACTTACAGCGTGACTTTGCAAGGCAACTTGGAGGCGACTTCAGCGCAACTTTAAGCAACTCCAGGACAGGCGACTTTGGCTGTGGCCAATCACAGAATAATCAGCTCTCTGGGAGGAAGGGGTTTGCCTGGGTAAACTAATTTCTTTTCCTGTAAAGTCGCTTCACTATAGACCACGATCCGACTTGTAGGTGACTTTCATTGTAATCTATGGGTACAAGTCGCCTAGAAGTCGACTTGAAGTAGTACAGGAACCTTTTCTGAAGTCGGAGCGACTTCAGTAGCATACATTAAGACGGCTCTCATTCACTTCAATGGAATTTCTAATGTCAAGCGACTTGGGGCGACTTGAGGTCTGACAAGTCGGATCCCAAGTCGCGGTAGTGTGAACCGAGCCTTATGTAAATATTGAATATCGCCAAAAAGGAATTTTACAATCAAACAATATTGTTGAAGCATTGAAGGACCTAACGAGTATGAAGACTTTGCAAAATGTGACGCCTGAGCGTTTAATTTCTGAATGTTTCCAGCAGACAACTCTATGTAATGGACATAGTAACCACAGGGGGGGGGCGAGGTAAATATAAACCGACTGAAACCTGAGAAGGAAGCATATATGTCTATTTATAGTATATCTATGGAAGATATACTGGGACATATCCCCTTTGCCCACATGTAATAGTACATCTATATAACTATATTTAAACCCAGATTGTCCTAAAAAGGAGATAAATGGTAATGGTAAAAAGTTACCTGGAGTGAACTTGGTAGGATCAAAAGGAAAGGGAAAATATCATTCAGGCTGAGTGTTTAGGCCTGAGAGGAAGAAAAGGTCTCTGAACGCCAGTCAAAGCCCCTGTCACTAAATAAAATGGTTAGCCTACAGTCCTGTTTACACCTTGTGTTTGCTTAGCTTCAAAAATTATACCCTATGTAACTTTACTGGTGCTTCAAAGCATCTTCAAAGCCTCCATAGAAGTCTATGGCAAAGCTCGCTTGAAGCACCTGCAGCTTTTGAGAGGCTTTAATTCAGCTTTAGCTTCGCTTTGTTTTGGAGAAATTGCAGATATGAGATATCAACACACACACAGGGCATCTGCCAAGCTTCATTAAAGCTTCAAAATAGCACCACCGAAGCATCATTGAAGCACCCCTGAAGCATCATTGAAGCACCCCTGAAGCATCATTGAAGCACGCCTGAAGCATCATTGAAGCACCCCTGAAGCATCATTGAAGCACCCCTGAAGCATCATTGAAGCATCATTGAAGCACCCCTGAAGCATCATTGAAGCACCCCTGAAGCATCATTGAAGCATCATTGAAGCATCATTGAAGAATCACAGAAGCATCAAAAACACATTTTAAAAAATGTTGAAGCTGTAGGCGCTTTATTATGTGTTGAAGTCGAAGCAACTGTGAATAATCCCCCGCCACGCCACCTGCCCATCCCTCCTCTCTTGATTTAACAGCGTTTTACTTAGATGCGCTAATCCTTGTCAGCATTCGTCAGTCACAGGTAATCATACCCGCCGGTCGCTCTGTGACACGATTAAGCTTCAGTGGCGCTTCGATGAAGCTTTGGTGATGCTTTGGTGAAGCGTCGGTGATGCTCTTTTGAAGCTTTGTTGAAGCTTGAGAGATGCAGTGTGTGTGAATGTCTCATACCTGCAATTTCTCCAAAACAAAGCAAAGCTAAAGCTGAATTAAAGCCTCTCAAAAGCAACAGGCGCTTCAAGAAAGCTTTGTCATAGAGTTCTATGGAGGCTTTGAAGACGCTTTGAAGCACCACTAAAGCAACATGGGGTATAATTTTTGAAGCAAAGCTAAAGCAAAGCAAAGCAAACGCAAGGTGTAAACAGGACTGTAAGTTAACCATTTTATTTAGTGACAGGAGCTTTGACTGGCATTCAGAGAGCTTTAACAAAGCATGTCCGAAGCCATGTTTTGAAGCAAGTGTAAACCAGCCATTACTGTTATGTTTCTGCCTCTTTGTAGCTTCCTGCTGAACCTCTCTTTTTCCCCCTCACTTCTGTTTGTATTAAACGAGCAGTGCACATTAGATTTGATCATGTGCACTGCTCTATGCACACTACACATACCAAAGTCCCTAGTCCATCTCAGCAAGGAAGGGTGACTAAATTCCTATATACAATGGGACCATGAATGGAGAGCTAACGTAGCCACCCTCTAACAGGAAGTTGGATTACAGCAAAAAAAAAAAATAATGGAAATTTAGAAGACACCAGTGTTAATTTTGTTGACTGAATTATTTTCGTTGACTAAATACTATTTAATACTATTTTAGGCTAAAACTAAAACAATTGAGATGACTAAAATACGACTAAAACTAAAATGGCATTTTAGTCAAAAGACTATGCCAAAAAATAAATTAAAACTTGACGTCAAAATTAACATTGCACTACCACATAAGAATATGTAGGGGGCATCTACTAAGCTGCTAAAAGAAAAAGGCTTTTCTTATTTTTTTTTCTTGATTTTTAATGTTGGTAATATATTCAGTTAATATGTGCAATGGCATTACAGTCAATAGAGTTTAGAGTTTTTTTGTTTTTTTTATATTTTCGAGTTGTACTTCTGCTTGTCAAAAAACAATATATTTGTTTGTTTATTGAACTTGGTTTTATTTATAAAGACGTTATATATTGCAATGACTAAATCTGTGTCTGTAGTGCATGTTCAAACCTTAATCCTATAAATAATAACATGTTATTAGATTTTGCAATTCTAAAGAAATGCTTAAAGTGGGGTTCCACCCAAAAAAACAAAAATACCTGAAAAATTCTAAAAAACAAAAAACAAAAAAACATTTGGATATTTTTTTTTTTTACTTACCTCTAAATGCCTGTTGCTAGGTGGTCCCTCGTAGTCTGCCTCTTCCAGTGCCTGGGCTGGTGACATCACTTCCCCCTCGGCACAGGAAGGGCTCGGCTCTGCTCCCTCCCTCCTGTCAATCATCTGGGACCCATGTGATTGAGCGGCCAATCACGGCGCGCGGCGCCGCTCGCGCATACGCAGTGGGTGCCAGGCTGTGAAGCCACAGCTCGGCGCCCACAGTTGAAATGCCGACGCCAACGAGCGGAGGGGGGGGGACGAGCGGGGCTTCGATCCCCCGCATCGCTGGACCCAGGGACAGGTAAGTGTCCAATTAAAAGTCAGCAGGTGCAGTATTTGTAGCTGCTGACTTTTAATTTTTTTTTTTTTTTTAATGGACCCCCTGGGTGGAACTCCTCTTTAAAGAATGCATTTAAATTTAACTAAACTCATTTGATTTTAGTCGGCTAAAATGTACTAGAGATTTTAGTCGACTAAAATATGACTAAAACTAAAATGGCATTTTAGTTAAAAGACTAAAATACGACTAAAAATAAAATGGCATTTTAGTCAAAAGACTATAACTAAAACTAAATCGAAATTTGACGTCAAAATTACCACTGGAAGACACTGAGAGCAATCGAAGGGACCTTTTGAGTTAAAGTTTATTTCAAACCAGAGTTGAGCATTACTTTAAGAATCAGTAAAGTTAAAAATACACGCCAAGAAAAATTGTTCACTGTTTATGATACCATCCTATGAAACTTCACAATAAAATGATGTCACAACATGGTTTGAAAGTACAAATATATAACAGTATGTAGCTAAAGTGTTTATCTTGTTTTGTTACAGTGGTTCTAAAGTCAGAAGTTTTTTTTTATCTTTATGCATTCTATGCATAATAAAAGGTTCAGATCCATTTTTTCTTTTAAATGAATGTGCAGCCTTAAAGAGGTTGTAAACCTGCAAACCCCCTGCAAAAAAAAAAAAAAAACACCCTGCAATACAAAGGCATAATGAGCTAGTATGCATTGCATACTAGCCCATTATGAAAAACTTACCTTAGAATAATGCCCTGGATCGGCCCCAGCACACTGCTCACGCGCCCGTCATGTTTCCCGTAGTTACTCCTGGGTTCGCGGGCTCCGGCACTGTGATTGGCCAGAGCCAAAATTACGTCACTCCCGCGCATGCGCGCGGATGCTGCTGGTTACAGCATGGGCCCTGAAGAAACGGCATGAGCGGGCCGTTCCTTCAGTGTGCATGCGCTGATGACGTCGGCGGCAGCGTATATAGTAAATATCTCCTAAACAGTGCAAGTTTAGGAGATATTTACAGGTAGTATAGGCTTACCTATGGGTACAACTTCCCCATGGAGGTTTACAACCATGAAATTAATGAAATACAATTTAATGCTCAAAACACTACACATTAACATGTGCAGTAATGCAATGTTTTGATTTGCACTGCTGGTTATGTTTTGTGTGGGCCATGAGGACTAATGTCTGGTACAAGTTTTTGTTTTTTTTCCTTTAACCCTGTGGGCTGAACAAAAAAAAAACCTGACAGATCGCTGTTCTAACACTAAGCGATGTTAGTACAGCGATCCCCCCCGCTGGCTGCCAGCAGCGATCAGATGCCGATCAGATGCTGGTTTGCCCTCATGCCCATTTAAAAGAAGCCAATCGTGAGCCCTGCTTCTGTTGGACAGGGAGCTGTACACACGGGCCGAATGTTGACCGGTTTCCACTGTACAAGCTGATTTTGGACAATATTCATCCCATGTGTACAGGCATTGGTAGAGGCTTAACTGAGCGGAAGCTATTATTGTGATTATTTAAATGAACGACACCCCTTAAGTAAATTGGCCACACTTTATCTACAGTGTACTAGGAGCGCTGTACTGTATCACCCGGGTAAACTTTTCCGTTGGTTGACATCTTTGACATGCTCAACCAAAAACATAGCATATTCATAATAGTAGAGCTTTTATGAGACTTCACAGATATAATTAATTTACAATATGTGTCTCTCTCTCTTTACAGGTACTCTGCTTTGTGATATTTATCTGTTTTGCTGCATCCATATCCTCCTATCTGGCGGCACCACTGATTGAGCTTATCATCACCCTCATTTTCCTCATCCTTTACTCAAGTCATTACAATGAGCGCCTCGCCGCTCTCAACTGGCCCTGCACGGTGCGTTACAAGAAAAAAATGTCATAGATGTTAGCAGAGAATACTTCCTGTCATGTATTGTACAGTAAGGGGATCATTTACTAAAGAAAAAGAGAATGTTTACTTTGCTAAGTGAATGGTCACAAGTTAGTAAATGAGGTAAAACCTTGCTTATGTCACCTAATTGTGTGCAAGCAAACATTCAGTATTTTTCCTTGCAAATGTAGTGCTTACCCCCCCAGGAGCCGCTGGATATGATGGTTTGTCTGTTCTGCCATGACTCTTTAAAGTTGTTGTAAAGGCAAAAGATCGTTTACCTTCATGCATTCTAATAAACATTAGTGTGCTACCATTCTACAATAATGCACAGAAAGTAGGTCACAATAAACTGGTTGGTAGATTAAATGGATGTATTATGGCAAGGCAGTTGAACAATGCTTGAATCGATAAATAAGCAATTAAACATGTTGAAAGATGCTACACTAGATAATGTGACCACTGACCCACAAGATGGCGATCAACTGGACTATAGTAATGCAAAATCCAACTTTAACTGATGCAAACAGGTTAAAGTATCAGCCTTAACTAACCCAAAAATAATAGTCCTCATGTGCACACTGCGTATACTGCTCCTATAGTGGGTATTTGTATAAGTTCCTGACAAAGGGGTACCCCAGGAAGTGATTGCAATGTATGTGGCACCTAATTGTCAGTATTAGCTGGCTATCATTGGGGCTTTTCTGTAACGTGCTGCATGTAAAGCTATCCCTTTAAGAATGTGCAATGGATCGCTGATGGGCTGCTAAATAAGGAGCAGTCTCTATTGCATTAACTGTGTGCAGTAAGGGATTAAGCTTTGTAGTTCTGCTCACCAGTCCTGACATGCAACAGGTCTGGGTCCCATACACTTGGCGGTCAGTTGTCCCAGAAGCCTCAGTCCTCATAATCAAGTCCTCATGATCAGGTCCTCATGCTCAGACTCTCCCCAGCGGTAGGCATACGCAGCAACGAGTTGTAGTCCCAAGTCACAATTAGTCTTTGTTGCTCCCTCTCTCAGCTCATGGATGCTCGGAACACATCTCTACAATAGTAATTGGTGAATTCTGCTGATCTAAACAGTTAAATCTAGGTGAGAGATTTAAGACTTAGGCAGGCCATAGATGGGCCAGTTTTTTTGTTCACCACTTAATGTGGATGAGGGAATCCGCTGAGCTATTGTATTCTGATCAAGCAGGAAAAATATGTCAGGGTGGTTGTATGAAATTTAATTGGTTGATCAACTTCTGTATAACCACAGGGGCCACACATGGATTGAAATTCAGTTGGTCCCTGCTGAAATTTTTATTCATATATGGCCGTTTTGGCATTTGGTTCTGGATTAATCTCAGTTTGGGCAGAAGTCGAGTAAAAAATCCAAACATAACTTGAAGTAAAGACAGGGACTAAGAGATTCAACATTCTTAAATTCCACCAATGTGCTTAACCCCTTGCTGACCGGCACACGCCAAAGTATGTTGGCACAATGGCATGGCTGGGCAAATGGGCGTACCCGTATGTCCCTCTGCTGAAGTTGTGTGGCAGGCATGCGCACGCCGGCAGTGGCACGAGCACGCCCGCCGCACGCTGTGGGTGCGTGCCCGCGGGTCCCGTGGACTCGATGTCCATCTGCGGCCCACGATCACTGCGAGGAGAGGCAGAATGGAGAAGTGCCTATGTAAACAAGGCATTTCCCTGTTCTGCCTAGTAACATGACAGAGCTCTACTGCTCCCTGTCATCGGGTGCAGTGATCTCTGTCATGTTCTAGTGAGCCCATCCCCCTACAGTTAGAACACTCTGAGGGAACACACAATTAACCCCTTGATCGCCCCCTAGTGTTAACCCCTTCCCTGCCAGTGACATTTATACAGTAATCAGTGGATATTTATAGCACTGATCGCTGTATAAATGTCAGTGATCCCAAAATAGTGTCAAAAGTGTCCAATCTGTCCACTGCAATGTCGCAGTCCCGATAAAAATCGCAGATCAGCGCCATTAGTAGTAAAAAAAAAAATCATAATAAAATTCCTATAAATCTATCCCCCTTTTTGTAGACGCTATAACCTTTGCGCAAACCAATCAATATACGCTTATTGCAATTTTTTTTTAACCAAAAATATGTAGAAGAATATATCGGCCTAAACTGAGGAATAAATTCGTTTTTTTATATATTTTTGGGGGATATTTAATATAGTAAAAACTAAAAACTATTGCGTTTTTTCCAAAATTGACGCTCGTTTTTTGTTTGTAGCGCAAAAAATAAAAACCCCAGAGGTAATCAAATACTACCAAAAGAAAGCTCTATTTGTGGGAAAAAAAGGATGTCAAATTTGTTTGGGTACAACATCGCACAACCGCGCAATTGTCAGTTAAACGGCACAGTGCCGCATCACAAAAAATGCTCTGGTCATTCAGGGGGTAAAATCTTCCGGGGCTGAAGTCATGGGCGTCCGCAGAACTTTTTTCAGGGGGGGCATGATTTTAGGTCAAGTATGGATGTAAAGCCCTCGCGCTACTATGATAAATAAGTGCAAAAATACAAGTGATAATAAAGTGATCAAACCTTAAAGTGCCTATAATGCATAAGTGTTGACATAGAATAACATAAAATAAAATAAACGTGCCTGCCTGCAGCAGAACCTAAAGTGTATCACAATCCACTCACAGTAATGGTAAACAAGTGATTCCGCGCTACAGTAAAATTGAGATAAAACTAGAAAGGTGATCACAAAGTGCATCAATCAATAAAGCATTGAAACCTCACATGAGGAATAAATTAGTGTAAATAATGTAACAATTAATAGATTAGACTGGGCGAATGGTTTAAGAAATGTGTAATCTCTAAAACCTCCTCAGCAAGAAGGAAAATAGACTGGAGTTGTGTCCTATAATAATCCTTAAAATGGTGCTAAGCAAGTGATAGACACAGAGCTCTCACCTTCATAAAATGTCCAAAGGGTAAATAAATAAGTGATCTAAAATCCGTTACTTAAAGTTATTTAAATTTCCACCACTAGGGGGTCTTCTGTGTCGACATCCATGCAATAAAACTCAATCCAAAATGTCAGCATTTAGCCATAAGTATAAAGATGTCATTCGCTGATATTTATTTCCACCACTAGGGGGTCCTCTCCTTCATCCACAAAGTTTCCCAGTCAGTGCTGCACTTCCAAGCCTCTTCATATACCTCGTAACCTCCGTAAAAAAGTAAAGGGAGGGGGGGGGGGCCCGCAGCAAACAGAGGTGAGAGAGAAGGGGAGAGAGAGACAAAAAAATCCCAATGGTGTAGTATGATTAAAGTAACAATAGCTTTAATAGAGAAGGCTAAAAATGGACTCTTACAATAAAAAACAAGGAAATAGGCATAGACAATTGCTAAGGCGTCTGAACGCCGCTCTCACTTCACTTCCTGGTATCGCTCAGTCTCTCCGGCCACTCCCTACGCGTTACGTCATCACGTGACTTCTTCAGGGGATCCCCTGAAGAAGTCACGTGATGACGTAACGCGTAGGGAGTGGCCGGAGAGACTGAGCGATACCAGGAAGTGAAGTGAGAGCGGCGTTCAGACGCCTTAGCAATTGTCTATGCCTATTTCCTTGTTTTTTATTGTAAGAGTCCATTTTTAGCCTTCTCTATTAAAGCTATTGTTACTTTAATCATACTACACCATTGGGATTTTTTTGTCTCTCTCTCCCCTTCTCTCTCACCTCTGTTTGCTGCTGCCCCCCCCCCCCCTTTACTTTTTTACGGAGGTTACGAGGTATATGAAGAGGCTTGGAAGTGCAGCACTGACTGGGAAACTTTGTGGATGAAGGAGAGGACCCCCTAGTGGTGGAAATAAATATCAGCGAATGACATCTTTATACTTATGGCTAAATGCTGACATTTTGGATTGAGTTTTATTGCATGGATGTCGACACAGAAGACCCCCTAGTGGTGGAAATTTAAATAACTTTAAGTAACGGATTTTAGATCACTTATTTATTTACCCTTTGGACATTTTATGAAGGTGAGAGCTCTGTGTCTATCACTTGCTTAGCACCATTTTAAGGATTATTATAGGACACAACTCCAGTCTATTTTCCTTCTTGCTGAGGAGGTTTTAGAGATTACACATTTCTTAAACCATTCGCCCAGTCTAATCTATTAATTGTTACATTATTTACACTAATTTATTCCTCATGTGAGGTTTCAATGCTTTATTGATTGATGCACTTTGTGATCACCTTTCTAGTTTTATCTCAATTTTACTGTAGCACGGAATCACTTGTTTACCATGATTTTAGGTCACCCATGCTCCACCCCTTTTCGACAATGTCATGAAGAGGAGGGGCTTAGTCATTATCACATAAAGCGCAGGCATGTGCCCATCAATTGCAGCCTCATTGTGCTCATCAAATTTGGCCTGTACAATACAGAGGGTGTACAGTATGTGTATATATAGGGGGTGGATGGTATTAGTATATACAGGAAGGAAGGTTGGTGTATATAGCTGTATTCAGGACAGATGATGTATATCTGCAGTCAGTGAGGATGGAGGAAGGTCTCTATGTACAGGAAGGAAGGTGGGTATATACAGCTACCTGTATATAGAGACCTTCCTCCATCATCACTGACTGGAAATATACATCATCTGTCCTGTATACAGCTATATATACAGGACAGATGATGTATATCTGCAGTCAGTGATGATAGAGGAATACAGGAAAAAAGATGGGTGTATATAGCTGTATACAGGACAGGAAAGATGATATGATCTTTCCTATATCTGGCACCCCGTTTCACTGATCATACCTGTATGCACTCAGCTGCCCCCCTCATCTATATATATGTCAGGCCCCCACACACACACATCTGTAAGCACACACACCCAGCTCTGCCCCCCTGTACACAAACAGCCTCCTCCCTTCACTGGTACTCACAGCCCCCACTTGTAAGGTGGTCTTCCTACTCCCAAGTCCTGTTTCCACATGTTCCTGAGAAAATACAACTGGCAGCAAAGCAAACACAAGGGGCGCACATACAGGAAGCAGCCAGAGGTGGCAGTAAAGAGCTCTGTAAGTTCAGTGACACTGATCTGCAGCATCTGTGGAGCCGACTCACACAAACCCAGAGAGCCAACACAGCTACAGATGCGGCCACTGCAGACCCTTGCTGACACCAGGGGGGGGGGGTCACTCGCCCCCCCCCCCTTGCCCCTACCTGCGAACGCCCATGGAAGTGGTTACATTTCATGGCTGTTATGAATATATTAGCTACACAGTTGTCCATTCATATGGAACCTTAATCCTAGGGCAGTCATGGATGGAATACTTACCACTTAGAAGAGCAGTCACATTATCTTTATCAAGTCTATGGTTCTATAGAGGAGGTCCCATAGGAATATATAGTATATGTAACTCAGAGAAGGAGCTAGGAAGTTTGGCTAACAGCATACCTTGTCATGTTGTCTTAGGGGGATCAAACGCTAAACTGTTCCACCTGAATCAATAAAAAGTATGGGTTATGCCGTGTACACACGAGCGTACTTTTCGACAGCAAAGGTCCGATGGAATGAATCCACTGGACAATTCGATCGTGTGTGGGCTTCATCGGACCTTTGCTGTCGAAAAATCAGATGGACTTTAGAAATAGAATATGTTTCAAATCTTTCCGACAGACTCGAGTCCGGTCGAAAAATCCGTTCGTCTGTATGCTAGTCCGAAGGACAAAAAGGGACGCATGGGCAGCTATTGGCTACTGGCTATGAACTTCCTTATTCTAGTCCGGTCGTATGTCATCATGTTCTAATCAGTCGGATTTTGGTGTGATCGTGTGTAGGCAAGTCCGTTGCGTCGGAACTCCGTCTAAAGTCCTTCAGAAAGTCCTTAGGAGTTTAATCTGTCGAAAGTCTGCTCGTGCGTACACGGCATTAGTGTTTTGCATAAGACATCAGAATGAGGAAAGTGTGATGAGATTTTGACTGTGGCACGATTGTTGGTGCCAGATGGGCTGCTTTGAGTATTTCTGTAACTGCTGATCTTCTGTTATTTTCACCTACAACAGTCTCAAAATTGTACAAAAAAAAAAAACATCCAGTTCTGTGGATGGAGACATCTTGTACTTCAAAAAGGTCGGGGTCCACTCCTTTCATGTCGACATGAACCTGAAAGAAAAGTTTGTGGATTGTAGAATCCATGCCACAAAAAGACTAATGCCGCGTACACACGAGCGGACTTTACGGCAGACTTTGCCTGGCGGATGGGATTTCGTCAGACAATTCGATGTGTGTGGGCTCCAGCAGACTTTGTTTTCTCAAAAGTAGGGCAGACTTAGATTTGAAACATGTTTCAAATCTATCCGACGGACTCGAGTCCGGTCGAAAAGTCCGCTCGTCTGTATGCTAGTTCGACGGACAAAAAGCCACGCTAGGGCAGTTATTGGCTACTAGCTATGAACTCCCTTATTTTAGTCCGGTCGTACGTCATCACGTATGAATTCAACGGACTTTGGTTGATTGTGTGTAGGCAAGTCCGTTCATTCAGAAAGTCCGTCGTAAAGTCCGCCGAGCAAAGTCTGCCGTAAAGTCTGCTCGCGTGTACGCGGCATAAGGCTCTGCTAAATTGAGGCTCTGCTGATTAGTTTATTAAAAATAGCATTCCTAATAAATTGCTAATAAATTGTTCCTGTAGCTGTGGGGTAGGTTTTTTAGTCAATAAAAATAAAGTGCCATTACTTCTACAAAAGTGCTATTGTTTTTACAGGAATGAATTTCTCCTCAACCATTCCTATTAAATCTCATCTACTGTATGCTTCCTTTTCTGGGATTCTTTTCTGCTCTGTGTTCTTCTTTTGTTTTTGTATCTCATTTGCAGGGGAAATGTACCTTTACTTGATTATAGAGACACTTAGGAAATGAATACAGAAGCTCTTTAACTAAATTAAATATGATATTACATAGATTCCCTAACTGACCTTTACCAAATGTATTCTCTCAGAAAGTAGCACTTAAAGCTTTCTGGTCTAATGGAAAAGCAGTACAATGTTTGTAAAAGAGCAGCTGTCATAATTACTAAAAAAAAAACACCAATGTCTTTATCTACTTCACTTGCAATAGGAAAGCCATTACTAAGGGGTTCAGTGTCAGACACCCTATTTTATTTTTGTCTGTACCCACTGCTTCCACTACATCATGCTAGGTAACTGACAGCACATACAACAAAATGTGTAAGATCCTCTTGCATTGGATTAAAGTTTTCCCCCTACTTAGATCTACTCAAATTTGACACGCTAGGGAGGAGGGATGGTTACAGAGAAATCTTATTTTTGGAACTTTTTTTGGAGTGTGATTACTTGAAGAGTTTAAATGCAAAAAAATTTTTAATAGAGTTTTAATTATGTTAGTATTCTGGATGGTTTTGTTTATATGTAACATAAATTCTTCTTTATTTTACATGAGCTTGTAAGTTAATATTTATTTACCCACATCAGCTTTCACACCACTACACAACCTATGAAGTCATTTTTAATTTCTGCTATGACACAATGAAAACACAGTGCTGGAGGACTATTTAAACTAAAAGTTCATAAAAGTCCACCTATGGGGCATGTCAAGCAAATGGCATATGAATGATAAAAACGCAGCACCTGCGGCAGCACCCTTGGAAGTGAAGCAAACTCTGCAAAAGCCATGGGGGAACAGAAGGGGTACCAGACTAAGTGCAGCAGTTAAAAAAGTGCAGACGCCATTTGCCTTCCATGCTCGTTTCCATCACGGCCGGCAGCTTCCTATAGTCTCGGCCCAAGTCATTACACCACTCTGTGATGGGACACTGATGTTTCCACCACAGGGAACACTTGAGCCAAGCCGCAGAGTTTACCTACATGCTTGTTATCATTTCACTAAATGTGAATTGCCAATTTATTGCGCTTTTAATATATCCAGATACTTTTTTAACTGCTGCACTTAGTCTGGTGCCCCTTCTGTTCCCCCTTGACATTTCTGCTATGAGCCTATTTATTCAGAAATGATGTCATTGCTTAGGATAACAAAGTAATTCATATATTGTATTTTAAGACAAGCAATGCCTTCTTTTGGTGATATTGTCTTTCTTTTTATGCAACCATAGACAAAAAGAAATGAACACAGCTTCACCCAAAAGGGGAAGTTCTGCTCTTCCTCCCCCCCCCCCGCCATATTTGAGGGGGGGGGGCAGGTACATGGTTTTAACAGGTACCTTCTCCCACTTCTGCTCAGATCGCCTAGCTCGGTGGTTCTCAACCTGGGGGTCGGGACCCCCTCGGGGGTCGAATGATGATTTGCCAGAGGTCACCAAATCCTGAGCTGTTTCTGAATCCTGCACTGCTCTCCCAGCCTTTTCGCGGCCGCCCAGAAGGGCTGTCCCTGGAGCCTGTAGCCGCCCAGCTGGGCTATTCCTAGAGCCCACGGCCGCACCACTCAGCCTCTTCGCAGGCGCTCATTTAGTTCATGGCATGGCTAGGGGGCAGAGACTAGAGGTCAGGTGACTGGTGAGAAATGTGAACTGGGAGGGGCTAAAGGAGACCCTATCTCCTGATTTCGGCATAGGTGTCACTGCTGCGAGACACCACAAAGTCGGAGACATAGTGAGTAACACTACCTGTGATTATAGTTGCCATTAAAAGTCCCCACTACAGTTCTAAGATCAGCAGAAATAGAGAATACATGGAAGGGAGAGGAAAAGCGGGGGAGAAACAAAGAAAAAGGGAGAGAAAGAATAAGAGAAAGAACAAAAAAGAAGGCTAGAGAGAGCAATTGGGGGGGGGGGGGGGACAAGAAATTAGAATAGAGAGGGATAAAAGGGAAAGAAAGGAGAACAAAGAGAAAAAGTGGTACATCCTAAAATGTACCATAGGGGGTTTTAATACTGTACGAGTGGAAGGGACTCAGGGAGCGCTAAATGTTCATGGGTTAGGGGCGCAAATGATTTGTCTTACCTTGGGTACTGACAACCCACGCTACGAAAATAATTTTACTTTTAGGGGTCCCCACAACTTGGGAAATTTTATCAAGGGGTCATGGCACTAAAAAAGGTTGAGAACCACTGGCCTAGCTGATTCAAGCGGAAGTTCTCCCCCCTCCTATCCCGCAACCTTCTGGGACACGTTACAGGTCCCAGAAGGCTGCAGGACCATTCCAAAAGCACAGTGCAGCTTGCACATGCACAGTGGGCAGCTGGCTGTGGAACCGCAAAGAGTCACAGCTGGCTGACACACAGTTAACATGCCAGCGCTAGGAACCCAAAGACCAGTGAAAAAACTGGCCCAGGTGAGGATAGCACTCGATCTTTTAACAGGTGGGTGTCTGTTTATTAAAACTCAGCAGCTACAGTTTTTGTAGCTGCTGACTCTGCAGAACCGACTGAAGAACCGCTTTATTTATATAATTAATATGTTTACAATTCATAAACTGATCTAAACATATTGGTAGATATGGAAACTACATACTCAATGACGTTTAGTACCAATAAATTAGTCAATGGTGGAGAAAGAGCTGTATGTTACTCCAACATTTCATTTCTGATATGTGTCTGTTGCACCATGCAATTGTAATTATCCTGTTCTCTTTGGATGGCTTCCTTTGCATGAATACCTGGTGATTAGAGTTGGGTGAACAGTTCGAGCCAAGCAAACGTTGGGCCCGAACATCACTTGTTTGTCCGTTCCAGGAAAACCCAAATTTGCGGGGCGCTTGGAGGGATGTTCGTCCACTGAACGCCCCACAATGCACTAGGCGCTGCAAAGTGCAAAGCTGGTTGTTAAGGAGTGGGCCAGGAAGCCGGCCGCTACATCCTTAGCAATGGATGAGTCATGAATGAAAAAAAAAACATTGCCTGCAATAAAAAAAAGTGAAAAAAATGCGGTTTGGGGGCCCCACCCCAATCTATACCAGGACTTCAGGTCTGGAATTGATTTTAAGGGGAACCCCACTCCAAAATTGAAAAAAAAATGGCGTGTGGTCACCCCCAAAATCCATACCAGACCCTTATTCAAGCATGCAGCCCGGCAAGTCAGGAAAGGGGGGACAAGCGAGCGCTCCCCCCCTCCTGAACCATACCAGGCCACATGCCCACAACATAGAGGAGGTTCTTTGGGGCAGGGGGGCTCCCCCAACCCCAAAGCACCTTGTCCCCATGTTAATGGGGACAAGGGCCTCTTCTAGACAACCCTGGGTGGTAGTTGTTGGGGTCTGCAGGCAGGGGGCTTATCAAAATCAGGAAGCCTCCTTTAACAAGGGGCCCCCCAGATCCCGAGGCCACCCTATGTGAATGAGTATGGGGTACCTTATACCCCTACTCATTCACCAAAAAAAGTGTCAAATATAAATAAAGACAGCTGTCAGTTTTTGACAAATCCTTTATTAAAAAATTAAAAAAACAATGTCCCCGATGTAGATCCATCAATCGCCAGACCCAAAATAAGAAAAATAAAAAGCGTTCCTCTCCGCAATGAAGGCTAACTTCTGAATGCCTGCTCCGCCCTTTGACAGTTCTTAAATAGGTAAGAGGCAGGGCCATCTGGTGATGTCACCTGGCAGCACCGCCCCCTTGTGAAGTCACTGATACAAATGCACCGCAGACATTCGACAGTTAGCCTTCATTGCGGATGGAGCATTTTTCTTCTTTCTTTTTTCAGGTCCAGCAGTGCGGCGGGCGTCATGATTGATGATGGATCTACATCAGGGAACATTGTTGTTTTTAATTTTTTTAATAAAACAATTGTCAAAAACTGCCTCCTGTCTTTATTTTTGACACTTTTTTTGGTGAATGAGTAGAAGTGCAATGTGCCCCATACTCATTCACATTGGGGGGGCTGGGATCTGGGGGCCCCTTTTTTAAAAAGAGCTTCCATATTCAGATACACTCACTAAAAGCAGACCCCCACATCCACCGCCCTGAGTTTTCGTTTTTCTTTATAAATATTTTCTTTGGTTATTCTTTATAAATGTCAGTTTTGCTGCAGTAGGTTCTAAACACGGTACAATGCAAAAAAATGTTTTGCATGGATACATGTCCCCCAGGTCAGTACCTGTGCCCCCAAACCCTTTTTATGGCCAATAACTTGCATATAATCCTTCAAAATGGGCACTTTTGATTTTTCAAGTTTGGGTCCCATAGACTTTAAGAGGGTTCACGGTTCGGGTCTGACCTTTTGCGATGTTCGAGAGTTCTGGCGCGAACTGAACGGGGGGTGTTCGGACCAACTCTACTGGTGATTCTGCCAGTCCCCCTGCTTTTCTATTCCAAACCCACCAAACCAGGCATGGAAGCACATCCCAGCGTGGTCAGTTTTCTTCTTTGCATTCTACTTGGGAGCACAGCCTCTGCCTCCTGCTGACATGCCACCCTGTAGTTTTCACCCCCACCTCTCTTAGCCCCTTATGCAGCTAAGAACAGAGGTCATGTAATCATTTATAAACAAAAGGCATTTATAGATTTTTTTTCACATATACTCTAATAACACAATGCAATGGTAATCTGCAGCTTCTGTTTTTCACTATCTGCACTGTTTGGATGTGAGGCTCCTAGACTGTATAGGAGATCACAGCTGATGTAAGCTATCTGAAGGTGCCGAGTTAGTGTCAGTTTGTTTATTTTCCCCAAATGTACACTTTAAGGGACCAATATAGTGAACAATATATTATTCTGGTAATGGTATGGGGTTAATACCTGTAATTATTCAGAGCCTATTCCCACTTTTGCGATAGTTGTGGTGTGTTTAGGGTGCGTTAAAGCACTCAACTCTTGCCTCTGCCCATTCTGGAAGGGTAAATAATAAAATTCAGCCTCTCTAGAACTTTTATATTCTAACTGAAATGTACTGTAAGCTTAACAAAAGTGTTCAACTGATTTCTGCCATGTTGTTCACTTTGCATTTGGCTCTATGGGTTTCTACGCAGAGTTTGGTTAAAACACTTTTACAGTTATTTGTACAATAGATTGCAAACATTTAAACTGACTATATTTATCTTTCTTTCAGGATTTCCTGCGCTGTGTCTCTGCTGCTGTCATTTTTCTGGTAGTCTCCATTGTGGCTGCAGCCCGGAGTTCAGGAGATGGAGGGGCTATTACTGCAGCTGTGAGTACTTCTGCAGACGTCATTTCCTTTGCTTTACCTTCATTTTCTGCTCCAAAGCCATTGTTTCCATCTCTAGTAAAATGTACTAATTCAGTTATTTTCATTTTTTTTCGATTTTTCATTTCTTTTTACCACTGCTCTAATGAACTGAATTATAAAATAGTGCTAATATAATGCTGTCATATGGGAACAATTGGCTTCCTTTTTTTGCTAATGGTGTTATTAACGGTATTTCAGCTCACAAAGGCTATCTGTGTGTTGCAGCAGATTGTTTCTCAGCATGTGGCATATGTTTCTCAAGGTGTAGCTCTGATCAATATATGAGGGACCCTTCCTTGTCCAGTTAAACTTACTATACTCGATTTAAAGCTTAGTAGTAGCTGAAGCAGAAGCCAGGGCAAGCGTGACTGTACGAATCCAATGCAATCATATAAAGCAGCAACAAAATCTGTGCCTGGGTATACTCTTTTTAGTTTAATCTCATTTTATTGAAAGACAAAGGTTAACATACACAAGAATTAACATAGTGAAACAATAATATCAGTTACATGAGGTTCGGTAGTGACAATTCCAAAGGGTCAAATTGGACTAAATTTTTGTGCTACATCAGGTTACATGGTATATCATGGTATATCGGGGGGGGGGGGGGGGGGGGTTGGGGGTGAACAAAAACTGATATACAACTAACACAAATCAGTAACATCGTCCTGAGATTGGGTATACTCTTTTTATTTAAAGGTGCAGTCTTTATAGAGCAGGTAACCGATGAAGGATGGTAACCAATGAAGGAGGTTCCACCTCCAAAACGGTACCTCCTTTTGTTGTTGCTTAATATCATTGTTTTATTTGGTTTATTTGTGAATACACAGTCATTTGAATGAATGATTTAGCTGTTGTAAAACATAATGCACTTTAAAAACATTTAAAACTACACTCCAGCCAGCCCAAAAAAATTAGTAGTAGTGTCCTCTCCAACATCATCACATACAATGCAGGACCAGTGGACTTTGGGGGCTCACCCACACTCCAGGAGCAGAGAAGAGAGCTGAGGGGTGCGGAATAAATTAAGTATATCTGCTTATTCCTTACCACCTAGACTAAACAAGCATTTAACACTTGCTGAGTGGCACTACATGCTCATTTTTGTAGAGCTGATCGGAATTCAGCTTTAAAGCAGGATTCCGGCCTGAAAAAAAAAATTTAAAAGTCAGCAGCCACAAACACTGTAGCTGCTGACTTTAAATAAGTACTTACCTGTCCTGAGTGCCCACGATGTCGGCCGCCCGAGGCCGACCCGTCCCTCGGCTCTCGGGGTCCTGGCACCGCCATCCTAGGTAAGGGAAACAGGCAGTGGAGCCTTGCGGCTTCACTGCCATTTTACTACTGCGCACACGCGAGCGGCGCTCCGCTCTGTGAATGGCCCTGTGGTGTTCTGGGAACACACACAGTTCCCAGAAGACAACGGGGCCGCTCACCGAGGAGAAGAACACGCCGCGGAATAGGAAGAGGCAGATTAGGAAGACTGCCTAGCAACAAGGGTTTAGGTAAGTTTAAAACATTTTTTTTTCAAATGTTTTTTTTAATTTTTTTAGGATTTTTGGTGATTTTTTTTTTTCAGGGTGGCCCTCCACTTTAAGTATTTAATTTGAGTGCAGACAGTTCTTGGCACATGGCTTTTAACCAGGATCTTAACAGGATTTTAGTTCTTGGCACATGGCTTTTAACAGGATCTTAACACTTCACCCTAACCTCGCCCAACCTTAGGGCTCCATGCACACTGCATTGGCATAAAAAACGTTGCTTCTACAGGAGTTTTGTGTTCTGCCTGTAGAAGCAGCTCAACATTATCCTATGTGTTCATGCAGATTAGGATGATCAGAGGCATATTTTTAGTTTAACGTTTAGAGGCAGAAAAAAAAAACCCTTCTGGTTTGCGTTTCTGATTTCTGGAGCCTGGAGGCAGAAAAAACGTAAAACTCTCCTAAACTTGTCTTAACTTTGTACAAAAAATGCCCTATATGAGTGTTTTTTACTCCCAAGAAAAGTTTTTTTAGAGCCCAGTGTGCATGGAGCCTAAAACTATACTGATACTCTTAAGCCCCGTAAACATGATCGGATTTTCTGACGAGAAATGTTCGATGTCAGGCTGTTGGCGGAAAATCCAACCGTGTGTATGATCCATCGGACAATTGTTGTCGGACTTTCCGCCAACGAATGTTGACTAGCAGGTTTTCAAATTTTCCACCAACAAATGTCTGTTGTTGGACTTTCCGAGCGTGTGTATACAAGTCCGTTGGACAAAAGTCCAAAGTACAAACACGCATGCTCGGAAGCAAGGACAAGCCAGGAGCAGTCAGTCTTGTAAACTAGCGTTTGTAATGGAGAATTAACATTCTCGACGTGGCAAATTATGTAATCTCGAAATGCAGCGCACATTCTCTTCTTCTTTAATGGGATAATAATGCAGCTGCTTTGCTGGTGATACTGATGGAGTTATTGCAAACAAATTTTCAAAGGCTTTTTTTTTTCTAGTGATATCAAGAATAATATTATTATGCTTTTTATTTTTTTATTTAGGCAAGTTACCACAACACCATTATCCCCTAGTTTTTAAGATCAAAGATACAACTATGTTGGTGTCCCTTGCTAATTTTACATTGTATTTTTTAAAATGTAACTGCCTACTCCCAAACTGTCATTTGAAGTAAAACACACTATTCTACACAAATTTTTTATTGTGCATTAAAAAAAGATAACAAATAAAATTAGACATGCTATCTGCCAATAGAACTTAACCAAAAAGTGCATTCTATGCATCCAAAAATATAGAAAATATACCAAATCAAATCATTATTCAACCAAAAAAATAATATCAAAGCAATAACTCCAAGGCCAATAATAAATAACACGTTATCTCCTCCGATTCCGCAACATGTCTGGTTGACGAACGGCCGTTCAGAAACTAACTGAAAAGCACGAAATGAAAAATGCAAACTGAAAAGTGCAAAATACAAAGCGCAAATCAACACTCACCAAACTTTTACTAACATAAAATTAGCAGAAGGAGCCCAAAGGGTGGCGCTAAAGAGCTGAAAAACCACGTAGTACGTCTAGTATGTCTAGTACGTCACTACGTTCGTAATTGTTGGCCAACAATTGTGTGACCGTGTGTATGCAAGACAAGTTTGAGACAACGCCCTTCGGACAAAATTCCACGGTTTTGTTGTCAGAAAGTCCGATCATGTGTACAAGGCATATAGACTCATATAACCCGTTGGCTTTAATTTAAGCTTTGCAGTGACCATACATGACAATTTTACTGGTAGATTTGAATCTTTACAACAATGCTCATCCACAACAATCTGCCATCCACAGTTTTAGCAGTTTCTCAGTCACCAAATGATTGAAACAAGTGTGCACGGCAATGGTTATGATTTAATTCCATTACAATTTTAATTGTTTGCTGTTTGAGATGCAAAATAAAACATTGGTGATAGATAGCTGTGGCTGCAAGCTGATACAACATTTCTAAATTCCCAATGCGCATGACTTTTAACATTTAACACTAAAAGTTTGCACCCTAATAGGGCGTACACACGGTCGGACTTTGTTCGGACATTCCGACAACAAAATCCTAGGATTTTTTCCGACGGATGTTGGCTCAAACTTGTTTTGTCTACACACGGTCGCACAAAGTTGTCGGAAAATCCGATCGTTCTAAACGCGGTGACGTAAAACACGTACGTCGGGACTATAAACAGGGCAGTGGCCAATAGCTTTCATCTCTTTATTTATTCTGAGCATGCGTGGCACTTTGTCCGTCGGATTTGTGTACACACGATCGGAATTTCCGACAATGGATTTTGTTGTCGGAAAATTTTATCTCCTGCTCTCCAACTTTGTGTGTCGGAAAATCCGATGGAAAATGTCCGATGGAGCCCACACATGGTCGGAATTTCCCACAACACGCTCCGATCGGACATTTTCCATCGGAAAATCCGACCGTGTGTACGGGGCATAAAACTTATAGTATAACATTACAATTCTCCCTAAACCATAATGTAAACCCTTAATCCTTAACCCATAACACTTTAGACCCTAACACTACCCTTAATGTCTAACAACATGGTACCATACTTACCATATTAGGTGTATGAAGTGTCAGCACAAAAAGGTACCTGTTTTGCTTTGAGATGTCACAGCACTGAGATTTTGGAGCCAAAAAAACAAGGATCCATAAGCTGAATGTTTATGCAGGAAATGCTCTTTAGTAGTTTACACACCAGGTGTACTTGGTAAATGAATGATCAAACAAAGGGGTTAAAAATGTATATATTATATTTGAGAGACATTTCTCTAGATACACTTTTACTCTCTATCTAGTTCAGTGGTCATCAACCCTGTCCTCAGGACCCACTAACAGACCAGGTTTGCAAGATAACTGAAATACATCACAGGTGATATTTGCTGCTCAGTAAATGCAGTATTCTAGTCTGCATCTCGCCAAGGTAATACATAAAACCTGGTCTGTTGGTGGGTCCTGAGGACAGGAGTTGAGAACCACTGATCCAGTTGCTCACAGTCCCCATATGGTTCTTAGCTATCCTTAGTGTTTCCTATAGCAGTCTCTCGACAAGTGTGCAAGAGGTGTGTGAGGGAGCACTCAAAAGGCTGTCTGCTTCGGCCCATTAAAGGGGGACTTGCAGCAGGTTTTCTAAACTGCCTGATTGCCAATTCCCTTTAGGAGTAACAGTAGGTTGTAGGTAATAGTCATTCCAGACAGAAATAGCAGCTCAATCTTGAGGTGGCCATACATACAAACAGGTTGCTTATTTCTAATGATTATACATATACAGTTGTACATTGTACTGTACATATTATATTAATCAACAGCGCCTCACAGGAAGTACAAGGAGATTGCCTAGCATGCACAAAATAGTGGATAAGCATGTGGGTTATTGGGTAGCAATGTAGGGTTTGGTAGTTCAGTTCCAATATGGGCCCCTATGTGTATGGCTAGTGTTGCATAAATCGGAAGCATATATCAACACAGTGAAAGTATTGTAAAATGAAATATCCACTCCCAAAAATTTAAATAGTTTACAGTTTCTATTACACTTACCCTTCAAGTTTGTCATATTTAATCTCCTTGACACACATAAAAATAATGTACAGATTCCCATAGTTCCTGGCATGAATATGCATCCTGTAGATATTTCAATTTAGAGCTAGGCAGCCAATACATTAGCGAGTTGAACGAAAAAAAAAAAATCTATTCCCCCATACACACCCTTGATGTGGCTGAGGGAATCTTCCCTGCTGTGTCTTTGTAGCCTGACAGCGGGGAGACTTCTCTTCCACAGTAATACCCAGAGATCAGCGATGAAGGCTGTAGCCTGCAGGGCCGATCTACAGGGCGGTTGAGCAGAAGTCAGTCAGTAGATTTCTGCTGAAACGGCCAAACTTTGATCCATGTATAGGCAGCTTTAGAGTTTTACTCCTCTAGCTTCTAGTGAATTATTGTGACAATTACATACAGTGCCTTGAAGAAGTATTTATACCCTTTGACATTTTCCACATTTTGTCATGTTACAACCAAAAAACTTAAATGTATTTTATTGGGATTTCATGTGATAGACCAACACAAAGTGGCACATAATTGTGAAGTGGAAGGAAAATGATAAATGGTTTTCAATTTCTTTTTTACAAATAAATAACTGATAAGTGTGGCGTGCATTTGTATTCAGTGCCCTTTACTCTGATACCCCTAACTAAAATCTAGTGGAACCAACTACCTTCAGAAGTCACCTAATTAGTAATTCGGGTCCACCTGTGTGTAATTTAACCACACTTAAAATACAACTGTTCTGTGAAGCCCTCAGAGGTTTGTTAGAGAACCTTAGTGAACAAACAGCCTCACGAAGGCCAAGGAATAGACCAGATAGGTCAGTTGTGGAGAAATTTAAAGCCGGGTTAGGATACAAAAAAATACACCAAGCTTTGAACATCTCATGGAGCACTGTTCAATCCATCATCTGAAAATGGAAATAGTATGGCACAACTGCAAACCTACCAAGACATGGCCGTCCACCTAAACTGACAGGCCGGGCAAGGAGAACATTAATCAGAGAAGCAGCCAAGAGGCCTATGGTAACTTTGGAGGAGCGGCAGAGATCCATAGCTCAGGTGGGAGAATCTGTCCATAGGACAACTATTAGTCGTGCACACCACAAATCTGGCCTTTATGAAAGAGTGGCAAGAAAAAGCCACTGTTGAAAGAAAGCCATAAGAAGTCCCGTTTGCAGTTTGCAATAAGCCATGTGAGGGACACAGCAAACATGTGGAAGAAGGTGCTCTGGTCAGATGAGACCAAAATTGAACTTTTTGGCCTAAAAGCAAAACTCTATGTGTGGTGGAAATCTAACACTGCACATCACCCTGAACACCCCATCCCCACCATGAAACATGGTGTGGCAGCATCATGTTGTGGGGATGCTTTTCTTCAGCAGGAACAGGGGAGCTGGACAGAGTTGATGGGAAGATGGAGCCAAATACAGGGCAATCTTAAAAACCCTTTCATGCTTAAGCCTATTTCTGACATTTGTTGCTTACTAGTTAAAATCCGTATTTTTTGCTAGAAAATTACTTAGAACCCCCAAACATCATATACATTTGTTTAGCAAAGAATCTAGAGAATAAAATGGGATTGTTGCAATAATTTATGTCACACTGTATTTGCTCAGTGGTCTTTCAAATGCAATTTTTTAGGAAAAAAGACACTTTCATGAGTTAAAAAAAAAAACGAAACACTAAAGTTAGCCCATTTTTTTTGTATAATGTGAAAGATGATGTTAGGCTGAGTAAATAGATACCTAACATGTCATGCTTTGAAATTGCGCACACTCGTGTAATGGCAACAAACTACAGTACCTAAAAATCTCCATAGCTTAAAAAATAAGGTTACCAGGTTAGAGTTACAGAGGAGGTCTAGTGCTAGAATCATTGCTCTCACTGTAATGATCGCGGCGATACCTCACATGTGTCATTTGAACACCGTTTACATATGCAGGCGCGACTTACACGTGCGTTTTCTTTGCTGCGCGAGCTCACGGGGACGAGGGTGCTTTAACCACTTAACAACCGGCCCATAGCCAAATGACGGCCACAGGGCGGTTGCTTAACTCTGGGAGGGCGTCCAGGGACGTCCTCCCAGAATTCCGCTCTCGCGCGCCCCCTAGGGCGCGCACTCGAGAGCACTCGAGACCGCCGGGTCCAGAGGACCCGGCGCATCACGGATCTCGGTAAATGGCCGCTAATCGCGGCCGTTTACCATGTGATCGCTCCGTCAAATGACGGAGCGATCACATGTAAACAAACCTCTCCTCCCCTCCTGTGTACCGATCGGTACACTGAGCGGAGAGGGGGATGGATGGCTGCAGCGCTGTGGGCTGGATGTGTAGTGCCCACAGCGCTGCACAGAGACATCCAGCCATCCATCCATCCATGCTCAGCCATCCCCCACTATTCTGCAATGCTGTGCAATACTCTGCAATGCTGTGCAATACTCTGCAATGCCCCACAATACTCTGCAATGCCCCACAATACTCCACAATACTCTGCAATGCCCCACAATACTCTGCAATGCCCCACAATACCCCACAATACTCTGCAATGCCCCCACAATACTCTGCAATGCCCCCACAATACTCTGCAATGCCCCACAATACTCTGCAATGCCCCACAATACCCCGCAATACTCTGCCATACCCTGCAATACCCCTAAATACCCCGCAATACTCTGCCATACCCTGCAATACCCCGCAATACTCTGCCATACCCTGCAATACCCCGCAATACTCTGCCATACCCTGAAATACCCCGCAATACTCTGCCATACCCTGCAATACCCCAAAATACCCTGAAATACCCCGCAATACTCTGCCATACCCTGCAATACCCCAAAATCCCCCGCAATAATCTGCCATACCCTGCAATACCCCGAAATACTCTGCAATGCACCGCAATACCCAGCCATACTCTGCAATACTCGGTGATACCCAGCCATATTCTGCCATACTCTGCCATACTCTGCCATACCCAGCCATGCTCTGCAATACCCCACAAAAATCTGCAATACTCTGCCATAACCCGCAATACTCTGCAATACCCCGCAATACCCAGCCATACTCTGCAATACTCGGTGATACCCAGCCATACTCTGCCATACCCAGTCATACTCGGCGATACTCTGCAATACCCAGCCATGCTCAGCCATACTCAGCCATACTCGGCCATGCTCAGCCATACTCTGCCTCTGTATGTGGCCAGGCTGTGGAAGTCTCACACATGTGGTATCGCCGTACTCAGGAGGAGTAGGAGAATCTATTTTGGGGTGTCAGCTCTGGTATGTACATGCTATGTGTTAGAAATATTGTATAAATGGACAACTTTGTGTTAAAAAAAAAAAGCGTTTTAACCACTTCCCGCCTGCCGTCATACGACGTCCTTGACTTTGTGCGGGGATATCTGAATGATGGATGCAGTTACAGGCATCATTCAAATATCAGCTTTTTAGCCGGCGATTCCCTACACCATAAGAATGATCATAGCGGCTGTTACACTGCTTGATCGTTCTTACAGGAGGCGAGAGGGGACTTCCCCCTCTCCCGCCGATAAAAAAGTTGCAATGACCGCTATTGTATTCTCTAGGGTCTTTGCTAAAAAAACATATATAATGTTTTGGGGTTCTATGTAATTTTCTAGCAAATAAATGATGATTTTTACATGTAGGAGAAAAATGTCAGAATTGGCCTGAGTGCTCCAGAAGGCCTGAAGGTGCTCCCCTGCATGTTGGGCCTCTGTATGTGGCCACGCTGTGTAAAAGTCTCACACATGTGGTATCACCATACTCGGGAGTAATAGCAGAATGTGTTTTGGGGTGTAATTTGTGGTATGCATATGCTGTGTGTGAGAAATAACCTGCTAATATGACAATTTTGTGAAAAAAAAACAAGAAAAAAAAACTTGATTTTGCAAAGAATTGTGGGAAAAAATGACAACTTCAAAAAACTCACCATGCATCTTTCTAAATACCTTGGAATGTCTTCTTTCCAAAAAGGGGTCATTTGGGGGGTATTTGTACTTTTCTGGCATGTTAGGGTCTCAAGAAATGAGATAGGCCGTCAGTACTTCAGGTGTGATCAATTTTCAGATATTGGCACCATAGCTTGTGGACGCTATAACTTTCACAAAGACCAAATAATATACACTTAATTTGGGTTATTTTTACCAAAGATATGTAGCGGTATAAATTTTGGCCAAAATATATGAAGAAAAATTACTAATTTTCAAAAGAAACGAAGAAAAATGCATTTTTTTTACAGATTTTTCGGTCTTTTTTCTTTTATAGCGCAAAAAATAAAGAACCCAGCGGTGATTAAATACCACCAAAAGAAAGCTCTATTTGTGTGAAAAAAAGGACAAAAAATTCATATAGATACAGTGTTGCATGACTGAGTAATTGTCATTCAAAATGTGAGAGCACCAAAAGCTGAAAATTGGTGTGGTTATTAAGGGGGTTTAAGTGCCCATTGGTCAAGTGGTTATAAAACAAATTTATTATTTTATTTATCTTTATTTTTTTACATTGTCACTTTAAAAAAAAAAAAAAATTTGATCACTTTTATCGCTGTCACAAGGAATGTTAACATCCCTTGTGACAGTAATAGATGCTGACAGGTACTCTTTATGGAAGGATCGGGGGTCTAAAAGACCCCAACTCCCTCCTTTGCACTTCAAAGTATTCAGATCGCCAAAAACTGCGATTCTGAATATTGTCTTTTTTTTTTTTTTAAACAACGCCATTGGCAGCCGAGTATTGACACAGGGGGGGGCTAAACCACACTTATCATATATTTATTTGTAAAACATTTTGAAAACCATTTATCATTTTCCTTCCGCTTCACAATTATGTGCCACTTTGTGTTGGTCTGTCACATAAAATCCCAATAAAATACATTTACCTTTTTGGTTGTAACATGCCAAAATGTGGAAAGTTTCAAGGGGTGTGAATACTTTTTCAAGGCACTGTACACATAAGGTTTGTGTCAACACTTTACCTGATTCCCCTTGAGACTAGGTTCATACCTGTGCGGTCGTGCTGGCCATGGTTTGCGCGGGCATGAAAGCCCATTAATTTGAATGGACTGCCATGCTCCACGACACGCAGGAGCGATTTCCAGTGCAGGCGGCATGCCATTAGGATTAATGGCACCCACCCATGGGTCCCACATTTTTTTCTGTGGGTGGTTGCGGCTGCCGGTATTTGTGTGGGTCACGCAGCAGCACCACCCGCCCTAATGCAATTGTTTCTTAATTCAAAAAGGAGAATCAAAAGTCAAAATACTTTTTCTTGAATATAAAACACAAATAATTTAGGATCTTTACAGCCCGTGATTGGTTTGACACCTTTGATTCTTTTATTTCTATGATTTTACTGTTGGTAAAATATACAGTATATGTGTTTTCCTATCACCCAACCATGTATAAACATACATGTTCACTGTGCAGACACCTCTGGCACCCATCTTATCATATGAGAACAGTAGCAAATAAAATGAAACCCAGATGGTCGATGCCTCTCCAAGATTTGCTGACCAAGGTGCGTCTACAGAACTTGCAGAGTGCCCATAGATATTCATTTCCCAGTTCATTTCTTTTAAGGCAGATAATTAGCTCATATCTGAATACGTCTTTAAACTGGTGGAAAAAGGGCAAATAATAGCATTTATTAACAGTGGTAAGATAAACAGCAGTGAGATAAGCATGCTGATGAGATGAATGAATTATAAGACAAAAGGTGACCATTTGGTGCTGTGCATTATAATGAGCCATGCAGACCACCTGTGGATGCCAAGATGTTTTTAAGACTTGCTTACATTTAACACCTAACTCTGAATTTAAATTATTGTCTGAGAACCTGTAGTTACACCTACAAATGTGTGGTTTCATGTCTGAATGAATAAACAGCAAACAAAATAAGTGCACCAGAGTGCAGTGTACAGCAGCTTTCTTTACCTGCCAAACCTTAACTGCTTCAGATCCGGGCCATTGCCAAATGACGGCAACAGCGCGGATCTAAATTGCCGGGACTACGTCCATTGACGTCGTCCCGTGCACGAGCGGCCTGCGCGCCCCCTGCAGGGCGCGCGCGGCGCGCTCGGTGATCAGCGAGTCTATGAGACTCGCCTGATCACAGATCAGAGTAAGGGGTTGGTCCCAACCCCTTACCTCATGATCAGCTGTCAGCCAATGACAGCTGATCATGTGATGTAAACAGAGCCGGTAATCGGCTATTTTTCCTCCTCGCGCTGACAGCGTGAGGAGGAAAAAAAAACCCGATCACCGGCGGCCGTGATCGGGACATCAGTCCCGATCACGGCGATCTTATAACAAAAAGCAATAGGCAGCAGTGCTGCCTACCAGTGCCCACCATATTAACCCATCAGTGCCCACAGTGCCATCAATCAGCGCCACCCATCAGTGCCCACAGTGCCACCCATCAGTGCCCACAGTGCCACCCATCAGTGCCACCCATCAGCACCCACATCAGTGCCACCCATCAGCACCCACATCAGTGCAACCTATCAGTGCCCATCAGTGTCACCTACCAGTGCCCATAAGTGTCCATCAGTGCCGCCCATCACTGCCCATCAGTGCCACCCATCAGTGCCCCCCATCAGTGCCCCCCATCAGTGCCGCCCATCAGTGCCACCTATCTGTGCCACCTATCTGTGCCACCTATCCGTGCCACCTATCCGTGCCGCCCATCCGTGCCGCCCATCCGTGGCCATCAGTGCCGTCTTATCTGTGCCCATCAGTACCGCCTTATCTGTCCCCATCAGTGCCGCCTTAACTGTGCCTATCAGTGCCGCCTTAACTGTGCCTATCAGTGCCGCCTTAACTGTGCCTATCAGTGCCGCCTTATCTGTGCCTATCCGTGCCCATCAGTGCAGCCTATCAGTGCCCACCAGTGCCGCCTCATCAGTGCATATCAATGAAGGAGAAAAATTACCTGTTTGCAAAATTTTATAACAAACTATTAAACATGATTTTTTTTTTTTCAAAATTTTCCATATTTTTTTGTTTGTTTAGCAAAAAATAAAAACCCCAGCTGTGATTAAATACCACCAAAAGAAAGCTCTATTTGTGGGAAAAAAATGATAAAAATTTCATTTGGGTACAGTGTTGTATGACCGCGCAATTGTCATTCAAAGTGCGACAGCGCTGGAAGCTCAAAATTGGTCTGGGCAGGAGGGGGGTTTAAGTGCCCAGTAAGCAAGTGGTTAAAGAGGAACTGCAGTCTGCTCACATAATTTGTAATAAAAACATCTTTGCCATTCTGAAGCTTCCCTCCAACCACTTTGCATATTATTTTATATATACTGGGATTCTGCAGAAATTTCCCTCCACTGAGTCTGGCTGCAATCATTTTAACTGTGGGCAGATGAAGCTGCTGCCTCTTTATTTACTGGATTTACACAGACACACAGAGGCACACCTCCAGCTCTGCAACTCTCATTGGCCCTCTTATGACTCATCCCCCCTCCCTTCCTGACAAACTCTCACGAGAGTGAGAGAGAGAGCTGGGCATGATGTCATAAGCCTAGGCTAATGACTAGACAAGAAACAGGAAGTGGGCTGTATAAGGTATTTACTGGCAGAAAAAAAATGTTTTACTATCCAAAGTTAAAACAAGGAGGGCAGAGGATTTAATAGATGGAAAGAAGAAAATGATGGTCAAAATTTGCTTCCTGGGTGGCCCTGTTGGCACCCTCCAGTCCAACATCCTTCAATGGAAAAATCTTAGGAGCCAGGTGGAAATTGTCAGCTGATGCAGCCACTGTTTGGGTATGCTGACACTGGCGCTGGCCTTCAGAATACAATAGCCGCAGCATAAGATTTGTCCATTCCATCTGTACAGTATGAATGGAGGAATCTGTTCGGGTTTTTTTTCAGCCCAAAAAAATCTATGTTTGTATGGCCAGCCTTAGTGCATTGGGATTGGAAGACAGCAGCTGCTCCGCCTAAAATATTCCAACCAGCAACAAGGAATATACGCCACTTTAATACTCTGGTATATGTGGCAGACAGACTAATGCCCCGTACACACGGTCGGACTTTGTTCGGACATTCCAACAACAAAATCCTAGGATTTTTTCTGACGGATGTTGGCTCAAACTTGTCTTGCATACACACGGTCACACAAAGTTGTCGGAAAATCCGATCGTTCTAAACGCGGTGACGTAAAACACGTACGTCGGGACTATAAACGGGGCAATGGCCAATAGCTTTCATCTCTTTATTTATTCTGAGCATGCGTGGCACTTTGTCCGTCGGATTTGTGTACACACGATCAGAATTTCCGACAACAGATTTTGTTGTCGGAAAATTTTATATCCTGCTCTCAAACTTTGTGTGTCGGAAAATCCGATGGAAAATGTGTGATGGAGCCTACACACGGTCGGAATTTCCGACAACAAGGTCCTATCACACATTTTCCGTCTGAAAATCCGACCGTGTGTACGGGGCATTATAGTTCTCAATGGACTACGAGTGTGCTGATCAGCGCACTTGTAGTCCATTCACTCTTCCTGCAACTTTCTACCTGAAAGCCCATACAGAGGAAAAAGGAAAAAAGGAGGGAGGGAGAGGGAGAGTGTGCAGGAGCCTGAAAATGCCCCCGCAATCCACATATTGCGGGTGCAATGCTTTGCAGGCTCCTGTAGGAAAAAAGGATACATTTATAAATATAAATACATTTTTTTCCTGCAAAAATTTGCGCATTCATTATTTTTTCACTAAAAATGAATGTATTGTTTAACCTTGCAAAGAAGGGGAAAACCTCATGTTACAAATATCCCAGTTTGGCAGCAAAGATGTAAATATACTTTCACAAGTTGTGTCTTTCTGTGAAATACTACAAAAAGTGTTTATCATTTTACTGAAATTGATGCTGATCTAGCACTGTGTGCAGTAACTGGCTGATTTAGTACCTTGTGCAGTTTTTTTAAAATTAAATATTAGGGCTTGATTCGTAACTATGGAGTTTGGTTGATGTGCGTTCTGTTGATGGGCTTGTTTTTCCACAGCAGAAGCCAAAATGTTGTAGTATATTGCAGCATTTTGTGTTTAAAATGCATTGTATAGTGTTGTGTTTAAAAGCGGTATGTTTTTTTTCTTGTCAAATTTGTTTATTGATTTTGAAAATATAAACATTGGTACAATTAACAAAATATTGATTACATTAAATGGTAGCATTCGTTTTTTACATATCAGATCTTAGTATTTCTTGTAGTTACAAGCAATGAAAGACTTAAATAGGCTATATGTTTTAGAAAGACTAAGGTGTTACAATCAATTTTAACAATTATATAATCAAGAGCAACAAAAAATGAAAAAGTTGTTAAACTTTTAACTTTGAGTAATATGTAAAGAAATAATATTAATTACTACGAGATTCAGTTATTTATAATAGGACATTAGAGCTTACTATTTATTATTGTATTATAATTGAACATTATAAAAGTGAATGTTTCGCTACCATATCGTTATGTAAAAATAAATAGGAGAAGACAGGATAGAATAAGGAGAAAAGAAAAGAATGAAAGGAAAGTAAAGATAAGAAGAAGAAAAAAAAAGTCTGGATTAGTAGAGGTTTCCGGGGATTTCTTAGTAACAATATGTACATAGTATCTTTTTATCAGTTATTCAAAACAAAGTTTTATAGTTACTAAGGTTTTAGTAAAGAAGTGTCAAAATTAGGAGAAAGAAAGTGGGTCACCCAAGGACTCCAAATTTTCTCAAATTTAGGTATGTTATCGTTGGATACGGCATCTGTTTTTGAGAGGATCATGGCCTGATGTATTCTATTCGAAGTTTCAGAAAGCATTAGTGATTAGGACTTCCACGCTTTGGCGATGGTCTGCTTTGCGGCTGTGGTAATTTGTAGAAGGAGTTTAAATTGTGTATAGGAGATTTGGGTAGGCTTTAAATTTAGAAGCGCAATTGTCAGATCTGGGATGATAGTTTTCGTGAATAATTTAGATAGCATTGGGAATATTTCTTTCCAATAATTTTTTGCTATATGGCAATCCCAAAAGATATGAAAATGCGTTCTTAGATCACCACAGCTGCAAAAGCAAAGTGGAGAGTATTGTGGAACATATTTTGTGATCCTAACAGGGACCAGATACCAACGCATAAGTACTTATAGTTCGCCTCTAAGGCTACTACATTATGAGAAGATATTTTGGTATTGGCCCAGACTTTATCCCATTTGGATGAGTCCATGTAAAAACCAAGATCATTCTCCCATTTTTCCACATAGGAGGGTGTTTTTGTATCAGGCAAAGCATTCAGGTGACTATACAACATTGACACAAGCCCCTTTGAGTGGGGGTCATTTTTACAAATACGTTCAAAATGCGTTATGTCACATAGATTATCTCTACCTTATATAAATGGCATAAAAAATTTTTTGATCTGTAGATAACAAAAGAGTTCTGAATCTGGAAATTGATGGGTTTCGCATAATTCAGGAAATGTTTTAAGTGAAGTGGTCGTTATCAGGTCATAGAGTTGTGTTAAATCAGCAGAAATCCATTTTTTAAAAGTTTTAGGAGATGTATGAGCCGGGTAGAAAAGTGGATTTCTAATAAATGATACAAGAGGTATATGCAGAGATTGTAGTCTTTTGATTACTTTGAATCTATCCCATATAGCAATTGTATGTTTAGTAATCCTATTTTTTATTATTTTATGGTCAGAAGAGGTAGACCATATTAGATTTGGTATGGAGATCGGATCACAGTCGATTGAGTCAATCGCTACCCAGAGGGGGATCTCGTGTTTCGTGTGATATTTAGGAATATGCGCTATTTGTGCTGCATGGAAATAATCAGTAAAATTAGGGAAACCCAATCAATCCTCCTTTAAGTTTAGAAAGATAAAGAGTGTGGGTAGGATTTTAAGGAGCTCCATATGAATGCTTGTGTTTTACGTTGTGGGTTCCTAAGGATGTATGCCGGGATAGAAATGGGTAACACACAAAAGAGATATAACATTTTAGGTAATACAGTCATTTTTATTACATTTATTTTACCAATCCATGATATTGGCAAAGAGGACCATTGTTTAAGAAAATTAGTAATTTTTCGTAGTAGTGGAGGATAGTTAGCAGAGAAGATATCAGATAGATTGGGGGTAAGAGTAATACCTAGATATGTGAGGTGAGAGGTTGACCATGTAAAAGAGATGTTTGAGCTTGTTGTAGTGTTTGTGGGGGTAAGGAGACATTTAAAGCTGTTGTTTTTTGTGAGTTTATAATTAGTCCAGAAATTTGGGCAAGGTGATCTAGTTTGCTTATAAGATTGGAAGCAGAAATATGAGGGGAAGACATAAAAATTAATATATCGTCAGCAAATAGACATAATTTATGTTGATGGCCTGCTAAATCTATGCCCTTGATTGAGGGGTCTGTACGGATAGCCTGGGCAAGAGGTTCAATGAGTAAGGCAAATGAAAGTGGGGAGAGAGGACAACCCTGACGTGTTCCTCTATTTATGTCAAACCTGTCTGATTTGTATCCTGCATATTTAACATATGCCTTGGGATTATCAAATTCTTTTTTGATATCTAATGACAGGAGACACAGAGGTATTCGCCTTGTTTTAGCTGCTTGAATCAATAATGTTGCTCTACGGACTGCTGCTTGTCGTATAGGGATAAAACCTACTTGATCTTTGCTTATTAATGAACCAATTATATTATTAAGATGAGACGCCATTACTTTTGCTAGTAGTTTTATATCTAGGTTTAATAAGGATATTGGTCTAAAGTTAGTACAAGATGAGTCATCAGACTGAGGTTTAGGGATCATTGAAATTATTGCTGTTAAAGTTTCCGGTCGGAAGGATTGTTTGTTAAGTAGGGAGTAGAGGTCTGAGAATCCGTCAGGGCCTGATCGTTTATTTAACTTAACCACTTCCCGCCCGGCCTATAGCGGATTGACGGCTGGGCGGTGGTTCAGTTATCCTGACTGGGCGTCATATGACGTCCTTCAGGATAACATGCCGCCGCGCGCCCGCAGGGACGCGCATCGCGGCGATCGGTGGATCGGTGTGTCAGTCTGACACACCGCTACACCGATCTTGGTAAAGAGCCTCCGGCGGAGGCTCTTTACCACGTGATCAGCCGTGTCCAATCACGGCTGATCACGCTGTCAATAGGAAGAGCCGTTGATCGGCTCTTCCTCACTCGCGTCTGACAGACGCAAGTAGAGGAGAGCCGATCGGCGGCTCTCCTGGCAGGGGGGGTCTGCGCTGATTGTTTATCAGCGCAGCCCCCCCGCAGATCACCACACTGGACCACCAGGGATCGCCACTAGGACCACCAGGGAAGGGAAACATGTGGATGGCCAGGTATGTACCCCATGGCCATCCACATGTGCCCAGTCAGTGCCAAATCTGTGCCAATCAGTGCCCACAAATGGGCACTGATTGGCACAATTATGTTGCAGTGATGCCCAGCAATGCCACACTTAGGGGCATCACTGCCATCAATCAGAATCATCAGTGCCACCCATCAGTGTCCATCGGTGCCACCTGTCAGTGCCCATCTGTGCCCATCTGTGCCCACCTATCAGTGCCCATCCGTGCCCATCTGTGCCAACTATCAGTGCCACCCATAACTACCCATCAACGCCACCTACGAGTGCCCATCAATGCCACCTACGAGTGCCCATCAGTGCCGCCTATCAGTGCCCATCGGTGCCACCTATCAGTGCCCATCAGTGCCACCTACCAGTGCCACCTATCAGTGCCCATTAGTGCCACCTATCAGTGCACATCAGTGCCACCTATCAGTGCCCATCATCAGTGCCCGTCAGTGCCACCTCATCAGTGCCACCTCATTGGTGCCACCTCATCGGTGCCCATCAGTGCCGCCGTATCAGTGCCCGTCAGTGCAGCCATATCAGTGCCCGTCATTGAAGAAGAAAACGTACTCATTTACAAAAAATTTTAACAGAAGCAAAGAAAAACTTGTTTTTTTTCAAAATTTTCTGTCTTTTTTTATTTGTTGCGCAAAAAATAAAAACCGCAGAGGGGATCAAATACCACCAAAAGAAAGCTCTATTTGTGGGAACAAAATGATAAAAAATTTGTTTGGGTACAGTGTGGCATGACCGCGCAATTGTCGTTCAAATTGTGACAGCGCTGAAAGCTGAAAATTGGGCTGGGCGGGAAGGTGTCTAAGTGCCTGGTATTGAAGTGGTTAAGGGATTTAATTGCTATTTCGATTTCTATAGGTTCAATAGGACTTTCAAGGTTATCGTATTGAACTTGAGAAATGGTTGGAAGTTTAAAAAAAAATTATTCTGCTGAGGATTGGTCGAAGGATCCTTCTTTTTTGTATAAAGAAGTAAAATGTTTTTGAAAGATGTGTAATATCTTTACTGAGTTACTAGTGTATTTATCATAGGGTATTTTTAGGCGAATTGGCTTAAAGGGGTTATTTAATTTTTGAAGCGCACGTGCAAGAAGGGTGCCAGGTTTATTAGCTTTAAAGTAAAATGTATGTTTAGATTTACGTATTGTTTTGTCCACCGATTCTAATAGGAATAGGTCAAGATTTAAACTTGCCTTATCAAGTTGTGCTTTTGACACTGGAGTAAGGTTTGATTGGAAATTTGTGTGGCTGTCATTAAATTCTTTTTCTAGTTTTTGTTGTACTTGTCCTTTTTCTTTTTTAAGGTATGATGCTTGTCGTAAACAGACCCCTCTAAGAACAGGTTTATGGGCTTCCCACAATGTCAGTGGGGATATATCAGGAGTATCATTGTTTCCCAGATATTCTTTTATTTCTGATTCTAAGTCAGATGAATGTGATGGGTGTGTGAGAATTGAATCGTTTATGTGCCATATGGGGTCTTGAGCTTTTGGGATTAAAGAAGTAAAGGTTGAAATTATCGCACAATGATCTGTCCAAGTATAAGGTTTAATATCAGAGTTGAGCAATTCTGGTGACATACTCATAGATATTAGGATATGGTCAATACGGGAAATAGATTTATGTGGGTGGGAGTAAAAAGAGAATTGACATTTTGAAGAATTTGTTTCATGCCAGGAATCTAGCAGTGAATGTTGTTGAAGAAGCCTTTTAAATATACGAGATTGAGAGCTGGTTACGGTTGGAGTAGGGGATTTATCTAGATAGGGGTATAGAACTTGATGTGAATTACCACATATCAAAAGTGTGCCTATTTTATGCGAATCTATCACTTGTAGCAAGTGAGAGAGGAATGATGTTGGTTTTTTATTAGGTGCATAATAGGAAACAATTGTGAGTGGGATATCACATAGGTGTCCCAAAAGTATGAGATAGCGGCCTTCTGGATCTTTGATCTCTGTTATGAGGGAAAAAGGTGTAGTTTGGTGAAATGCTATTAGTACTCCTCTGCGTTTTGATTTAGCTGAAGCAGTATGAACTTGGGGGTAGCATGTCCCAAAATATTTAGGGGTTGAAGTTTCAGTAAAATGCGTTTCTTGGAGGCACACTATATGGGCTTTTGAGGAGGATAAAGATCTGTATACTTTAGTTTGCTTATGAGGAATGTTTAGACCTTGGACATTTAAGGTTAGGACATTTAAAGGAGCCATATAAAATTTTTACATAAGATATATCGATATATTTCTGTTATCAGGTGCGGAATCAAAGAAACCCCAGGGAAAGATTGGATAAAAGAAAAAAGGAGAAGTAGATTATGAGAGAAGAAAGAAATAATAAGAGTCATATATTTAAAATAAGTTATAATTACTAATATATGTATAAAAATAAAACAATGGCGTACTGAGCACGCAAATCTGCTAACTCAGAGGCTCCTCACACTGTAACCCAAGTGGAGGAGAGTCCTAGGACAGAAAAATGGGGGCAGCAGTGACCAATTCTCGGGTCCCCCGCGGCCAAATTTTATAAAAAATTAAAAAAATTAAATTTAGACATCCGATTTTGGCTATATTCCCTAAAAAATAAGCAAACATAAGAGTCAGATTAAATAGTATTCCTTTTAACAAATCCTTAATTAATTATATATAAATATTTGAATGTAAAGTTATATACTTTATTGTATAACATATTAAGAACTTGAAATATTTAAAATTAAAGATAAGGTAGGTGAACTGATTTTTTCTGCATGATTGATCTATACTTACCAGCTAAAGACCAATACTGAATAAATTAAGTTGGTTGATCCGGGCAAACTCTCGGGTTTTAGGTGAACTGTTAAGTTGAATGAGCTTCAGAGAGAAATGCAAAATGCGTTCAGTCCATTGTGTCTGGTGGGTCTAGGTCTGGGGGCTTAGATGCACTTTGTGGAGAATTAGATGTTGTAAGTTGATGAGGGCTAGTAGATGGCCCATTGTATAGATGAAGGTTTTGCAAAGTGTTCTGTAATTGTTTGAAGGATCTGCTTGAATATTTGGTGCCTTGAAATGTAAAACAATTAGGAAATGGAAATCCCCATTGATAAGGGATATAGTGGTGTTGGAGATTTTGGAGAAAAGGTTTCATCGCGCGCCGTTTAGCTACTGTTATTGGTGATAGGTCAGCAAAAATTTGAATGACTTTGAAAAGTAAGAGATGCTTTGTTCCTGGCAACTGTCATAAGTTGCTCTTTTGTGCAAAAAAAGTAGAACTTTACAACTATGTGACGAGGGGGACCTTCAGCTTTGCGTGGCGCCAAAGCTCTATGGATTCTGTCCATTTCCAATCTTTCAATTAGGATTGATGGTGTTAATTCCTGAAAAAGAGCATTCATAGTCGATTGAAGGTCAATGATTGACTCAGGCATACCTCGTATTCGGAGGTTTGAACGACGTGCCCTATTATCAAAATCTTCTAAACGCGCTTGTAGCGTTAAATTTTCATCTTTAAGAGACTCCAATTCATTGTCATGTGATAGTACATTAGTTTCAATGTCATCCATTCTGTTTTCCAATTCAGCTGTGCGCTGGCCTAAATCACGTATTTCTTTTGTCAGTTTCTGTAATTTGGTCAGAGGTCTGCTTTAAAGCTTTCTGTAGCATTTTCTCTACTTGTTTTAATATATTTGGGTGTAATGTATCTGCTTGTTGTGGCTGGGAGCTGGCACTGTATTCACTATCTGTGTCATACAGTTCATGAGGTAAATGCAGCTGTTTCTTGTCAGCGCAGGCCTTAGCTGTGTGAGGAGAATTTAACTGAGCCATATTACAGGAGCCTCTGAGCGGTTTTTCCTTGCGGCTTTTCACTTTTGTTTTGCCTCGGGCAGCTCCCAAAACCATTCTATTTGGTTCACTGGGTAATAAGGAGGATATTAGTATGCTTTTTGTTTAGTTACCCTGCCATTCGGGCGTCTGTGGTAGCCGCGAAGTCCCGGGAATAACAGAGCCTCAGCGGGACATGTCCATCGCTGTCTGCTGCGCGCATGCACCCCTTGCGGTATGTTTTTTTTAACCTTCACCCAGCACACTTTAATGCAGCACATTGGTGTAAACTGGGCCTATTGCAAACGATCAATTTCAGTTGGTCATTGTGCTCGGTCTGCGTGAAGCAATGCACCCCAATGGACGTGGTGTGGATGGGCCCTACTGGTTGCTCTCTTTTGTTTTTTGTGCTGAGATAACCTCCTGGTAACATGAAGTATAGAGCTACTACAGATAGAGGTTGGTGGTTAATCACCAGGTAACTGGACGATACCTTTTATACTTGTCAACGTCTTTGCAACAGAATTCAAAACAATATGGAATACTGTACGGATTCAAAGCTATTACATGTTTTATGTGGTATATGTGTGCGGAGTAGACACTAAAAACTAGCCATGGTGTACGTAAGTGCCATCCAGTTTGCAAAATACTAAAGACATTGAAAACATACTTTTAAAGCATTTAAACCTAGGAACCGTTTTACCTGGCTGATCCCAGCTGATAATATTTCTCAATCTCCGAATAGGTTCTGTCACTTTATAATGAAATGTATTCTATGGTCTTTCAGAGACCATGACTCCTTCCTCTCTTGTTCTTTTGTCAATGCTCTCTCTAATTCCAGTCATTATTGTTTTGTGTTTACTTAGCAATGATGGCTTCTGTTCCCTAAACTGTTGTTTTTTTATCTTTATTAGATGTTTAAGTAGTGGGTGGTAGGTAGAACATCCCAAGTTTAACACAAGGCAACAAACAAAAAAAGCTATTTACACATTGCAAAATCACTGTTTATGGACAGCTTCTGAACTGTCTTTACGCATTTACCCTGAAGCAAGGATTTTTCAGCGTAGGTTATTTTTAACTGACATGATTCTAAAGAGATAAGATAAGATTTACCAGTAACTATATTCTATTTATTGCAACACTTCTTTACTTGTGTGACACGTTTCCCACTTCTAACCGTATTCCTGGTTTCCTTCAAGCTCTTTGGCTTCATATTGGTTGGTGTGTTCGCTTATGACGCATACAGCATATACAAAACGGAGATTATCGACAAATCAGCAGAGAGAGGTAAGCTTTCAAACTCACTTTATCTGCTCAATTTATCTTCTCTGTACTATATCTAGGGCCTTTGCCTATCGGGCCGTAAACGATATAACCAATAAATGACATTCTTTCCCTGATAAACATATATTCTATTAAAGCCCACATCTACGTTGGGCAGCCTCCACATTGTAGCACCCCCTGCATTCATTTGTTTTGACATTTCTTCCCCACTGTGTGTAAACTGTGTATTTTACTGCGCTGTGGATTAAACCTTGTTGAGAATACCCCTGCTGCTGAACCACCCCTGTATGTGCAAAACACAACCTGAAATAAAATAAAATAAATTGTGGGCACTAGCCATCCTCTATAAACTACTAGGATATGATATCCCTTAATATTAGAAAAACAAATAATCACTCCTATAGTGCAGCCTTCAAAACTCCCCGTAATGTGGGCTGTCAAGTCCCCTCTCCTCTCCTCAGTTCCAGTATAGTACTCCAAAAAAGAGATCAAACACACTCTCCATAGCGTAACCCCGTTTTAATAATAAAAATATTTAAAATGGCAAAGGTAGGAATAGAACTCACATTGTCCTGTGCCTAAGCCAGCGATCTCAGCAGTGTTCGTTATGGCCGTCGGTCGCCTTCCCCCCCATGGGGTATCAGCGTGCGTTCCAACCAGAGGAAGCTCAGTCACCAGATGTGATATAAAAAAACACGTAACGTGCCTCTACGCGTTTCACAGTGATTGCATAATTTATAGAGGATACTTAGTGCCCACAATTTATTTCATAAAAAAATTTTCCCCACTACCTTCTAGCCAGTCATATGATTTTCTGCGGTCTTCTTTTTTCCCTCCCTTTTGCAGTGGTGGATAGTTCTGTACGCTTCAGAGAACAACTTGCACATAAACCTCGAGATAGGCATACAGACATATGAAAGCTTCCCTGTTGAATAGTGCCAACATTTTCTAATATCTGTGGGCTTCACAGGTCCTACAATTTTGTCAGCATGGCTTTTATGCTGGGGTGGAATTATTTAAAAACATATTGTTTAAAAACAGTGATAAATGCATCAACCCAATGCCATCAACTACTGGTCTAAACAACATAGATGATTTTTATTCGCAAATTAGCACAGACATGTAGCAACTCTCAGTTGTAAATGTAAAACAGTTGTACCTTTTGGCTTGAAGTATAACCAAAGGCAAAACCTTTTTCTTTTGTTTTGGATAGAGGGGAGAAGAATTATAATGCTTGTCAGTTTTTATTGCTGTCTATGCCCTGTTAACAACTTAAGGACAGGAAGGATTTGCCCCAATGACCAGGCCATTTTTTGCGATACGGCACTGCATCACTTTAACTGACAATTGTACAGTCCTACAACGTTGTACCCAAACAAAATTAATGTCCTTTTTTTCCCCCACAAATAGAGCTTTCTTTTGATGGTATTTGATCACCTCTGCGGTTTTTGTTTTTTGCGCTATAAACAAAAATAGAGCGTAAATTTTGAAAAAAAACAATATTTTTTAGTTTTTGCTATAATAATTATCCCCAATTTAAAAAAAAACAACTAATTTCTTCATCAGTTTAGGCCAATATCTATTCTTCTACATACTTTTGCAAAAAAAGCGTATATTGATTGGTTTGCGCAAAAGTTACAGCGTCTACAAAATAGGGCATAGATTTATGGCATTTTTATTATTTATTTATTTTTTACTAGTAATGACGGCGATCTGCGATTTTTAGCGGGACTGCGACATTGCAGTTGACAAATTGGACACTTTTGACACTTTTTTGGGACCATTGACATTTATACAGCGATCAGAGCTAAAAATAGCCACTGATTACTGTATAGATGTCGGTGGCAGGGAAGGGGTTAACACCAGGAGGCGATCAAGGGGTTAAGTGTTCCCCAGGGAGGTGTTTCTAACTGTGGGGGCAGTGTACTGACTGGAGGAGGAGAGAGATCGCTGTTCCTGATCACTAGGAACAGCAGATCTCTCTCTACTCCCCTGTCAGAATGGGGATCTGTTTGTTTACATACACAGATCCCTGTTCTGGCTCTCTGTGGAGCAATCGCGGGTGGCCAGTGTCGGTGGCGCGCGCCCCCTATCGCTCTTAAAGCGGCCGATGTACACCTTCTGTATTTGTCCTGTTTACTATTATCATTGAAAGTGCAAGTAAATCACAAATTTTGGGTTGTCCCTAGAAAAGTAATATGGGGAAATCTTCTGATGGGGACAATTCTCTTAATTTGTAGAGATTGTGGCTATAGGACAGGAAGTAAAGGGAAATCTCCACAATGGGACACAGATGGCGAAACAAATTCTGACAGGGGTTATAACCCTCCTCGGCTCTATCCAAAAAAAAAAGTTTTGCCTATAGTTCTACTTTAAGCTACATCTTAGCAAAAAATCTATGATTACCAGTACACCACTGTGGCTTTGCATGTAAGCTTCTGGTGTTTTACATAAAAAAATGGGGGTGATTTCAGTCACACAGCATGGGCAAACTTAGCTGTAAGTTCGCTCATTAAATAATAACTAAGCACAAGAGCAATATGTAATATATTTCTTATCTAAAGAGTTGTAAGCTGCAGTATATTCATGTTTTGTTTTTGGGTTTAGATACTTTTTTTTAGCTGTTTCCTGATAGGCTTGTAATGACTGGCATGACTTAAAATATACTAAACAAGTCCAACATGGGTGTCCTGATCAAAACTCTATGCTTAGTTGGCCATGTAAAATCTATTTCCACAAATTTAAGAAGAGCTCCAGAATGAATGGGTGGCCCAAGTGCACCGATGTGCATTAAACTTATCTACCTGCCACTGATCTGGAAATATTTAGGTGTAAAGTTGTAAATTGTAAAATGAACCTGGTCACTGGCCAATTCATACTGACTGAGCTTATGATAAAAATATATAAACTGAGGTCATATTCAGTAAATATCACATGCAAAAACCAGTAGTTCCACAGATGAAGCTATAAGTAAAACTCCAAATTTCTTGTAAAATTCAAGCTTTGACTTACCCCTCCTCCTACCAGTGGAGTCTACTATTTTGTAAGTGACCCATCTGCCTCAGCTGCCCATCACACTAAAGAGCCAATAAGAAGGCAAAGGAATCGGAAAGGGGTGGCACCAGCTTGACTTTTATAGAAGAATTCAATATCTGTATCCCTAGATCTATTGATTATTTTGACAAGTAGATTCCGTGGAGCATAACCTCAATGTGAATTGCCTAGGTGCATGACTGATTTACACCTAGGTAAAGCAATTATAACTGAAATTGTGTTAACAGATAATACACTATATTGTCTCTTAAAATAGACCTGAAAATTGTTACTGCATTCTGTATTGTCTGTTGGATATCGCTTATCCTATATATATTTTTTGTGTTGTAGGTGCTGCTGATGCGTGAGGACCATGCACCAAGACTAACATTAGACTCTGGGATATGACCTGGGCATTTTAATTTTGTGTTATTCATTTTTCAACCATGATGAATTTAAACCTTGTCACATGTCAAACTTATTCTAGATTCCCAGTATATATGTTTTACACTCCTGTGATGAGCCAAAACAACTAAAGCAATTTGTTATAAAGAGATATACAATGTTAAGGTTATATAAATGTGTACCTATTATAACATGTGATTCTTCTGTATGTAAGACTCTGGTGCTGTAGTAGGTTTTATTTCAAATATGTGACCTTGCCAAATATGCAGAAAATGAAGTATGTACAGTATTTAAGGACAGGTGATTGAGCAAAAAACACAGTAGATTCGGATTGAGTGAAATAGGTAATTAAAACTACTTGATCTTCATGAAAATAAGGAATATATTAGCTAATAAAGGATACTTGTCAATCCAAATATGGAATCTTTTATTTCTGGAAAGAGTAACACATCCTTTCACAAATTGTTTGTCATAATGTTGTGCTTTTAGCTAGCAAGCATTTCCATTTACAGCCCAACCTGCACTGAAATTGTCATTATTTACTTCACGTGAGCACTGCATGCAGAAGACCGTCGCGCACCTATGTAATTAAGGCAAGTGGTCCAGCAGTGTCCATACTGCTCATTTTAATGAGAAGATGGTTCTATCTCCACCTTGGCCCAGACATTACAGGCAACACCCCACCACTGCTAAGCCATTGAGCTCAGTACACTATAATTAGGAACGCTTTTGAGAGGATCAGATCTAGCTGCCAAGTGCCTTCTCTTATTTTACATTTAGTCTGGGTACTTAATGCTTACTTAAGGTTTCAGTGGAGGGCCAAGAGAATTAAACCAGGTCAGCACCCTGCTCTAGTTTCTCTATCCCTAAAAATGGTATTTTCTTGTTTTCTGTATGATTACTGCCAATTTAACTCACATTTAGCAATCACTGAGCTAAACAATGAATGCATTTCATCATTTTAATTCACTTTTTTACTTTCCTCAGATCATGAACCTATTTTATCTTGTGTGTATAGAATAAACAAGTGCCTTTCTTTTCATTCCAAGTATGATATATGCGTAAACTGGTGGTAAAATCAAAGCCTGCTGTTGAGGTCCGTAGAAATGGCTTAATATACATTAAAAGAGAATAATGCAAAGTTTTTAATAAGATTGCTGAAGGACAGAGGGCTTCTGGGTAAACCCCCTGTTTTCTCTGCCAGGCTTGTACATGAAGGCACACCTACTGTTTTATTTTTTTTTATGCTTAGCACCATATGAGGCAGGTAGTTCTTGTGATGCTTCATAGATATGTAGATATGACATTAATAAAGGACAACGTACAAATAGATAGATTTTTAGGGAATATTTCCTGGGAATGCATGCAGAAAAGCCATACCTAAAAGAAATAGAACATCTGAGTAAACACGAATTTTGCATGGCAGGCCTGTAAATGTGTTAGATAGTTTCTTATATGGGGATCCTGCCAGTAACAAGCCTTTTGTTGCAGACTGACGAGTAGGGATGAGCCGAACACCCCCCGGTTCGGTTCGCACCAGAACCCGCGAACGGACCGCAAGTTCGCACGAACGTTAGAACCCCATTGACGTCTATGGGACTCGAACGTTCGAAATCAAAAGTGCTCATTTTAAAGGCTAATTTGCATGGTATTGTCCTAAAAAGGGTTTGGGGACCCGGGTCCTACCCCAGGGGACATGTATCAATGCAAAAAAAACTTTTAAAAACGGCCGTTTTTTCGGGAGCAGTGATTTTAATGATGCTTAAAGTAAAAAAAAAAAAGTGAAATATTCCTTTAAATATCGTACCTGGGGGGTGTCTATAGTATGCCTGTAAAGTGACGCGTGTTTCCCATGTTTAGAACAGTCCCTGCACCAAATGTCATTTTTAAAGGAAAAAATCTCATTTAAAACTGCTTGCGGGTTTAATGTCATGTCGGGTCATGGCAATATGGATGAAAATCAGTGAGACAAACGGCATGGGTACCCCCCAGTCCATTACCAGGCCCTTTGGGTCTTGTATGGATATTAAGGGGAACCCCACACCCAAATTAAAATAAGGAAAGGTGTGGGGCCACCAGGCCCTATATACTCTGAACAGCAGTATACAGGCGGTGCAAACAAGACAGGGACTGTAGGTTTGTTGTTAAGTAGAATCTGTTTGTAATTTTGAACATTTTTAATGTGTTTAGCTCCAGCCAAAAAATCTTTTCTAAGCTTTTTGGAAAACATAGGGAAGGGTTATCACCCCTGTGACATTTGTTTTGCGTCTTTCCTCCTCTTCAGAAGATTTCACCTCACTTTTTTGTCCCAATGAAAAATGTTTTTTGAAAATTTGGGTTTTTTTGTGGAACAAGGATTGGAAAGCATCAGTGGAAAGGAGAAATTGTTTTCCCATATTAACTCTTACATGAGAGAATTTCCCTTCCTATGGGTAGATTTCATCTCACTTCCTGTTGTCTCCTTCCGTTTGCAAGTAGGAGTCGTTTGTAAGTTAGATGTTTGAAAGTAGGGTCCTGCCCTATATACTCAGCAGAAATTTGGGCCTTAGGCGTTGCTGTGGCCAAAACACTGTAAGCCCTCACAGGGCCCTGCTGTGAAATATTAGATCAAGAATTGTAATTACATGCCCCTGTTGAACAGGAGCTGAAAAATTAGGCCTTAGGCACTGGTGCTGGTGCCACAACACTGCAACCCCTCACAGACACTCTAGTTGGAACGCAGGAACGAGCCCTGCTGCAAAGTATTGCATCAAAAATTGTAATTACACGCCCCTGTTAGACAGGGGCAGAAAAATTGGGCCTTAGGCACTGGTGCTGGTGCCACAACACTGCAACCCCTCACAGACACTCTAGTTGGAACGCAGGAACGAGCACTGCTGCAAAGTATTGCATCAAAAATTGTAATTACACGCCCCTGTTAGACAGGGGCAGAAAAATTGGGCCTTAGGCACTGGTGCTGGTGCCACAACACTGCAACCCCTCACAGACACTCTAGTTGGAACGCAGGAACGAGCCCTGCTGCAAAGTATTGCATCAAAAATTGTAATTTCACGCCCCTGTTAGACAGGGGCAGAAAAATTGGGCCTTAGGCACTGGTGCTGGTGCCACAACACTGCAACCCCTCACAGACACTCTAGTTGGAATGCAGGAACGAGCCGTGCTGCAAAGTATTACATCAAAAATTGTAATTACACGCCCCTGTTATACAGGGGCTGAAAAATTGTGCCTTAGGCACTGGTGGTGGCGCCCAGAACCAAAAATGTTCTTACAAGCTATCAGCGTGATGATTGAGGAGGAAGAGGATAATTACTCAGGGATAATCACTCAGCATCAGCATAGGCAGTCTTTGAAGGGATCTGAAAAAAATTATTCAGTTACATCAGCATCAGGTGCTTGGTAGCTGGTGGTGATCCAAGACTGATTCATTTTTATGAAGGTCAGCCGATCGACCGAGTCAGTGGACAGACGCACCCTGTGATCGGTTACCACGCCTCCAGCAGCACTGAATGTACGTTCCGAAAGAACGCTGGATGCAGGACAGGCCAGTAGCTCAATTGCATACTGTGCAAGCTCTGGCCAGTGATCCATCCTCAAGACCCAGTAACCCAGAGGATTTTCGGTGGGAAAGGTGTCCAAGTCTGATCTTGCCCCTAGGTATTCCTGCACCATGTAAAACAGACGCTGGCGATGGTTGCTGGAACCGATCATACCTTGGGGCTGCGGACCAAAAAATTGTCTGAACGCATCGGTCAGACGGCCACCTTCTCCACCGCTCCTTCTTTGACTGACCGAAGCCTCAGCAACACGTTGTCCAGAAACAGGAGTTTGTAACCTCCCAGTCTCTTGGAACGCGTTGCACAGACCTTTCTGCAAGGCCTCCCGAAGATGTTTCATCCTCTGCTCCCTCTGCGATGGCAAGATAAGGTCCGCAACCTTACCCTTGTAACGTGGATCAAGGAGGGTTGCCAGCCAGTATTGGTCCTTCTCCTTGATACCACGAATACGAGGATCCTTACGCAGGCTTTGCAGGATCAGGGAGGCCATGCAGCGTAGGTTTGCTGAGGCATTCGGTCCGGAGTCCTCTGGGTCACTAAGGACAACAACGTCCGCAGCCACCTCCTCCCAGCCACGTACAAGTCCATGTGTTCCTTGGGACTGATCCCTTAAAGACTGCTGATGCTGAGTGCCAGGCTCCACCTCCATACTGACACAATCTTCCTCCTCCTCCTCCTCCTCCTCCTCGTCCTCTTCCTGTGTGATCGGCGGGCACGCAGGAACACTGTCTGGATAAAGGGGGCCTTGAGAGCTAAGGAAGTCCTCCTCTTCCTGCCTCTGTTCTGCCTCAAGTGCCCTGTCCATTATTCCACGCAGCGTGTGCTCCAACAGGTGGACAAGGGGGACAGTGTCACTGATGCATGCACTGTCAGTGCTCACCATCCTCGTGGCCTCCTCGAATGGTGACAGGACAGTGCATGCATCCCTGATCATGGCCCACTGGCGTGGGGAAAAAAAACCAAGGTCCCCTGACCCTGTCCTGGTGCCATAGTCGCACAGGTACTCATTGATGGCCCTCTGCTGCGTGTGCAGCCGCTGCAGCATGGCCAACGTCGAGTTCCACCTGGTGGGCATGTCACAGATTAGGTGGTTCTTGGGCAGGTTAAACTCCTTTTGGAGGTCCGTCAGCCGAGCACTGGCATTATATGACCGGCGGAAATGCACAGAGACTTTCCTGGCCTGCCTCAGGACATCCTGTAAGCCCGGGTACCTGCCCAAGAACCGCTGCACCACCAAGTTAAGGACGTGAGCCAAACAGGGCACATGGGTCAGTTGTCCCTGTCGGAGGGCAGAGAGGAGGTTGGTGCCATTGTCGCAAACCACCATTCCTGCCTTAAGTTGGCGTGGCGTCAACCACCTCTGAACCTGCCCCTGCAGAGCTGACAGAACCTCTGCCCCAGTGTGGCTCCTGTCCCCCAAGCACACCAGCTCAAGCACCGCATGGCATCTTTTGGCCTGCGTACTTGCGTAGCCCCTTGAACGCCTACGGAGCACCGCTGGTTCCGAGGAAGAGGCCATGGAGGAAGAAGAAGAGGAGGGGGTGGAGGAGAGAGGTGTGTCACAATCAGCATTTTGGAGGCGTGGTGGCGGAACAACCTCCAACACTACTGCACCTTGTCCTGCATCCTTCCCAGCTGCCAGCAGAGTCACCCAATGCGCCGTGAAACTTAAGTAACGTCCCTGTCCATGCCTGCTGGACCATGAGTCAGCGGTAATATGCACCTTACCGCTGACCGCCCTGTCCAGCGAGGCATGGACATTGCCTTCCACATGCCGGTAGAGAGCCGGAATCGCCTTCCGTGAGAAAAAGTGGCGTTTGGGTACCTGCCACTGAGGAACCGCACATTCCACAAACTCACGGAAGGGGGCAGAGTCTACCAACTGAAAAGGCAGCAGTTGAAGTGCTAGCAATTTTGCCAAGCTAGCATTCAACCGCTGGGCATGTGGATGGCTGGGAGCAAACTTCTTTCGGCGGTGCAGCAGCTGGGGCAGGGAAATTTGCCTGGTACAATCTGACGTCGGTGTACCAAAAGCAGATTGCCCACAAGTACTTGGCTGTGACACACCTAATTCTACACCTTCATTCCTCTCACTGCAGGTCTCAGAGAAGACTGAAGGTCTAGTGGGGTTGGAAATCTCAGCTGATGAGGAGCAAGGAGAGATCGTCTTTGTTCTTTGGTGTGGGTCTTTCAGATACGCTTGCCAACGAACTGCATGGCAGGTCAACATATGTCTGGTCAAGCATGTGGTACCCAAGCGGGAGATGTTTTGGCCACGCGAGATACGCTTGAGACATATGTTGCAAATAGCAGCGGTGCGATCTGATGCACTCGTCTCAAAAAAGGCCCACACCAAAGAACTTTTTGAATAACGCGCAGAGACTGCAGCGCCCTGCACATGTGGAGCTTTGGGGTGTGATGCAGTCAATGTGCTGCCCTTAGGCTGGCCCCTGGAGGGCATCCTGCCTAGTTGGTGATGTGCCACCTCCTCCTCCTCCTCCTCCTCCTCCTCTCTCCTATCAGGCACCCACGTTGAGTCAGTGACCTCATCATCCCCTCCCTCCTCATCACTGGAGCAAACCTGGCAGTATGCTGCAGCAGGGGGAGCATGACTGCCAGATTGCTGTCCTTCTTGGGCACCCCCTCTGTCCGTGCTCATGTTACTGCCTTCATTGAGCTCAGTATCATCATCAGAGCCTTCCAAACGCTGGGCATCCTCCTGGAGCATGTACCCAACACTGTGGTCAAACAGTTCGAGGGAATCCTCATGAGGACATGGTGGAGCTAGGGAAGGAGTCACTGATGACATTGAGCTGAGGGAAGAGGCCGCTGCTTTGCCAGACAAAGCACCCTGGGCATGGGTGAGAGAGGATGAGGAGGATGAGGACGGCTTGGTCATCCACTCGACCAAGTCTTCCGCATGTTGCGGCTCAACACGGCCAGCTGCCGAAAAAAAGGCCAAGCGTGTCCCATGGCCACGTGCTGATGAGGATGCACCGTCTCCACGACCAGCACTAGACACAGAGCCTGCTTGCCCTCTCTTATTGGCTTGTGACTGTCTGCCTCTCCTTCTTGGCCTTCCAGACATACTAATGGCCTGTAGCTGCACTAAGCTGGGATAGAACACCTGTAATTTTCTTCAGGTAGCTTTATATACTGTAACCAGACAAGCCTGCCTGTCAGTAGGAAGATAACAGGAACGGATCTAGCTGAACACTGTGAGCAGGACGTACTGCACTAAATGTATATAGCAGGAACGGATCTAGCTGAACACTGTGAGCAGGACGCACTGTACTAAATGTAAATAGTCTAGCTGCCTGACCGTGGTACTAATAGGATCAAAAAGAACACCTGTAATTTTCTTAAGGTAGCTTTATATACTGTAACCAGACAAGCCTGCCTGTCAGTAGGAAGATAACAGGAACGGATCTAGCTGAACACTGTGAGCAGGACACACTGTACTAAATGTAAATAGTCTAGCTGCCTGACCGTGGTACTAATAGGATCAAAAAGAACACCTGTAATTTTCTTCAGGTAGCTTTATATACTGTAACCAGACAAGCCTGCCTGTCAGTAGGAAGATAACAGGAACGGATCTAGCTGAACACTGTGAGCAGGACGCACTGTACTAAATGTAAATAGTCTAGCTGCCTGACCGTGGTACTAATAGGATCAAAAAGAACACCTGTAATTTTCTTAAGGTAGCTTTATATACTGTAACCAGACAAGCCTGCCTGTCAGTAGGAAGATAACAGGAACGGATCTAGCTGAACACTGTGAGCAGGACACACTGTACTAAATGTAAATAGTCTAGCTGCCTGACCGTGGTACTAATAGGATCAAAAAGAACACCTGTAATTTTCTTCAGGTAGCTTTATATACTGTAACCAGACAAGCCTGCCTGTCAGTAGGAAGATAACAGGAACGGATCTAGCTGAACACTGTGAGCAGGACGCACTGTACTAAATGTAAATAGTCTAGCTGCCTGACCGTGGTACTAATAGGATCAAAAAGAACACCTGTAATTTTCTTAAGGTAGCTTTATATACTGTAACCAGACAAGCCTGCCTGTCAGTAGGAAGATAACAGGAACGGATCTAGCTGAACACTGTGAGCAGGACACACTGTACTAAATGTAAATAGTCTAGCTGCCTGACCGTGGTACTAATAGGATCAAAAAGAACACCTGTAATTTTCTTCAGGTAGCTTTATATACTGTAACCAGACAAGCCTGCCTGTCAGTAGGAAGATAACAGGAACGGATCTAGCTGAACACTGTGAGCAGGACGTACTGCACTAAATGTATATAGCAGGAACGGATCTAGCTGAACACTGTGAGCAGGACGCACTGCACTGAATGTAAATAGCAGGAACGGATCTAGCTGAACACTGTGAGCAGGACGCACTGCACTAAATGTAAATACCAGGAACGGATCTAGCTGAACACTGTGAGCAGGACGCACTGCACTGAATGTAAATAGCAGGAACGGATCTAGCTGAACACTGTGAGCAGGACGCACTGCACTGAATGTAAATAGCAGGAACGGATGTAGCTGAACACTGTGAGCAGGACGCACTGCACTGAATGTAAATAGCAGGAACGGATGTAGCTGAACACTGTGAGCAGGACGCACTGCACTAAATGTAAATACCAGGAACGGATCTAGCTGAACACTGTGAGCAGGACGCACTGCACTGAATGTAAATAGCAGGAACGGATCTAGCTGAACACTGTGAGCAGGACGCACTGCACTGAATGTAAATAGCAGGAACGGATGTAGCTGAACACTGTGAGCAGGACGCACTGCACTGAATGTAAATAGCAGGAACGGATGTAGCTGAACACTGTGAGCAGGACGCACTGCACTAAATGTAAATACCAGGAACGGATCTAGCTGAACACTGTGAGCAGGACGCACTGCACTGAATGTAAATAGCAGGAACGGATCTAGCTGAACACTGTGAGCAGGACGCACTGCACTGAATGTAAATAGCAGGAACGGATCTAGCTGAACACTGTGAGCAGGACGCACTGCACTGAATGTAAATAGCAGGAACGGATGTAGCTGAACACTGTGAGCAGGACGCACTGCACTAAATGTAAATACCAGGAACGGATCTAGCTGAACACTGTGAGCAGGACGCACTGCACTGAATGTAAATAGCAGGAACGGATCTAGCTGAACACTGTGAGCAGGACGCACTGCACTGAATGTAAATAGCAGGAACGGATGTAGCTGAACACTGTGAGCAGGACGCACTGCACTAAATGTAAATACCAGGAACGGATCTAGCTGAACACTGTGAGCAGGACGCACTGCACTGAATGTAAATAGCAGGAACGGATCTAGCTGAACACTGTGAGCAGGACGCACTGCACTAAATGTAAATACCAGGAACGGATCTAGCTGAACACTGTGAGCAGGACGCACTGCACTGAATGTAAATAGCAGGAACGGATCTAGCTGAACACTGTGAGCAGGACACACTGCACTAAATAGTCTAGATAGAAGATAACAGGAACGGATCTAGCTAAACTGAATACAGTGTATATATATATATGCAACACCTGGGATGCATATATATACACAATACACTAAGTGCAGCTAACTGACTGACTGTTCTGCCTAATCTATCTAACTCAAATCAAATGACACTGTCTCTCTCTCTCTATCTCTCAGCACACCGGAACACACACTACACAGGGCCGCCGTGCAGGCGGCCTTATATAGTGTGGGGTGTGTACTAAATCCCCTGAGCCATAATTGGCCAAAGCCACCCTGGCTTTGGCCAATTACAGCTCTCTCTACTGACGGCGCTGTGATTGGCCAAGCATGCGGGTCATAGTGCATGCTTGGCCAATCATCAGCCAGCAATGCACTGCGATGCCGCAGTGAATTATGGGCCGTGACGCGCCACACGAATTTGGCGCGAACGGCCCATATCGTTCGCAATTCGACGGACGGTCGAACAGCCGATGTTCGAGTCGAACATGGGTTCGACTCGAACACGAAGCTCATCCCTACTGACGAGGCTTTGCCGCTGCTTTTCAATTAGCAGCTGGTCTGTCAGCCTGCCAGCTGTGCTTCCTCATTTGACCATTGGGCTGCCTATCAGTTCTATCAGATAGGTAGCCCAATGGCCAACTGAAGGTGATCACAGGACAGGCTGATACTACTGCTGCTAGTTGAAAAGCAGTGACGTTGTCACCTGGACACAGGAAATGCGATTACTGGCAGCATCTCCAGGTAGGAAACCGTGCAACATATTTAAAAAAAATGATTTACCTAAATAAACAGTATACAGTGAGGCATGGTGATAAACCTACTGAAAAATAGATTTAGAATTTACAAATACTTTAAAGAGGAGCTTCAGTCTGGGCAAAAAAAATTATAAGTCAGCAGCTGCAAATACTGTAGCTGCTGACTTTTAATATAAGGACACTTACCTGTTCAGGGATCCAGCAATGTCAGCCTCCCAAGCCGATTCTTCAATCTGCTTCGGGTGCAGGCGTCGGCATCTTCACTAAGGGAAACTGGCAGTGAAGCCTTCAGGCTTCACAGCCAGTTTCCTAATGCGCAGGCCAGACATTCTTGGAGATCGCAGCAGCGATCTTACTTGGAAGTCAGGGTGGGTACCTGTCAAATCCAGGTATCCGCCACCCCCCCCCCCCAAAAAAAAACGTGCCAAATGTGGCAGTGGAGGGGTGAACAAGCGGCGCTTTCCCTTTTGGGTGGAGCTCCGCTTTAAGTCAACCACTTATGTTGGCTGCTTCTAGAAACAGTTACAATAAGAGCGCTGAAATACTTACCTTTTTGCTGACGCAAGCTCCCTCTAGATCTGGCTGACTGCTGACATTTAACTGTCATGGCTGAGGACAGGTTCTTTTTGTATCAGAGAATCTCACTGGATGCCAGTAGAGCCTTATTTTGTGCCAATACAAAATATTTTACAGCGCACACATACAAGAATGACATTTCCTGCAGGGCTAGTTAAAAACACCTGAACACCTGAACATATTCAAAAATACGGGGGTTTGGTCACACTATATGGTCATATAGTGCTAAGCCCACTTACTGCGACAAAGTACCCCGAATTAGTGGGTCCTACACTAGTAATAGAATGGAAGATCCTTTGTCTCAACCATGGGAGCTGAACTCCTCTATGTGGGAGAACTGAAAGGGATACATCCTAAACACTGGTGGCCACTAAATAGGAGGTAATGAGGAGGGGGAGGGGTGCTCCAGCCCAAAAACCTGGTCAGGGCCTATTACAACATACAAGAACATATTTGGGGGGCACACCCTACAATGCATTTAAATTCAAGATGGTGCTGCTATAAGACCTACAAACAGTACAAAATATTTTACAGCGCACACATACAAGAATGACATTTCCTGCAGGGCTAGTTAAAAACACCTGAACACCTGAACATATTCAAAAATACGGGGGTTTGGTCACACTATATGGTCATATAGTGCTAAGCCCACTTACTGCGACAAAGTACCCCGAATTAGTGGGTCCTACACTAGTAATAGAATGGAAGATCCTTTGTCTCAACCATGGGAGCTGAACTCCTCTATGTGGGAGAACTGAAAGGGATACATCCTAAACACTGGTGGCCACTAAATAGGAGGTAATGAGGAGGGGGAGGGGTGCTCCAGCCCAAAAACCTGGTCAGGGCCTATTACAACATACAAGAACATATTTGGGGGGCACACCCTACAATGCATTTAAATTCAAGATGGTGCTGCTATAAGACCTACAAACAGTACAAAATATTTTACAGCGCACACATACAAGAATGACATTTCCTGCAGGGCTAGTTAAAAACACCTGAACACCTGAACATATTCAAAAATACGGGGGTTTGGTCACACTATATGGTCATATAGTGCTAAGCCCACTTACTGCGACAAAGTACCCCGAATTAGTGGGTCCTACACTAGTAATAGAATGGAAGATCCTTTGTCTCAACCATGGGAGCTGAACTCCTCTATGTGGGAGAACTGAAAGGGATACATCCTAAACACTGGTGGCCACTAAATAGGAGGTAATGAGGAGGGGGAGGGGTGCTCCAGCCCAAAAACCTGGTCAGGGCCTATTACAACATACAAGAACATATTTGGGGGGCACACCCTACAATGCATTTAAATTCAAGATGGTGCTGCTATAAGACCTACAAACAGTACAAAATATTTTACAGCGCACACATACAAGAATGACATTTCCTGCAGGGCTAGTTAAAAACACCTGAACACCTGAACATATTCAAAAATACGGGGGTTTGGTCACACTATATGGTCATATAGTGCTAAGCCCACTTACTGCGACAAAGTACCCCGAATTAGTGGGTCCTACACTAGTAATAGAATGGAAGATCCTTTGTCTCAACCATGGGAGCTGAACTCCTCTATGTGGGAGAACTGAAAGGGATACATCCTAAACACTGGTGGCCACTAAATAGGAGGTAATGAGGAGGGGGAGGGGTGCTCCAGCCCAAAAACCTGGCCCTGACCAGGTTTTTGGGCTGGAGCACCCCTCCCCCTCCTCATTACCTCCTATTTAGTGGCCACCAGTGTTTAGGATGTATCCCTTTCAGTTCTCCCACATAGAGGAGTTCAGCTCCCATGGTTGAGACAAAGGATCTTCCATTCTATTACTAGTGTAGGACCCACTAATTCGGGGTACTTTGTCGCAGTAAGTGGGCTTAGCACTATATGACCATATAGTGTGACCAAACCCCCGTATTTTTGAATATGTTCAGGTGTTCAGGTGTTTTTAACTAGCCCTGCAGGAAATGTCATTCTTGTATGTGTGCGCTGTAAAATATTTTGTACTGTTTGTAGGTCTTATAGCAGCACCATCTTGAATTTAAATGCATTGTAGGGTGTGCCCCCCAAATATGTTCTTGTATGTTGTAATAGGCCCTGACCAGGTTTTTGGGCTGGAGCACCCCTCCCCCTCCTCATTACCTCCTATTTAGTGGCCACCAGTGTTTAGGATGTATCCCTTTCAGTTCTCCCACATAGAGGAGTTCAGCTCCCATGGTTGAGACAAAGGATCTTCCATTCTATTACTAGTGTAGGACCCACTAATTCGGGGTACTTTGTCGCAGTAAGTGGGCTTAGCACTATATGACCATATAGTGTGACCAAACCCCCGTATTTTTGAATATGTTCAGGTGTTCAGGTGTTTTTAACTAGCCCTGCAGGAAATGTCATTCTTGTATGTGTGCGCTGTAAAATATTTTGTACTGTTTGTAGGTCTTATAGCAGCACCATCTTGAATTTAAATGCATTGTAGGGTGTGCCCCCCAAATATGTTCTTGTATGTTGTAATAGGCCCTGACCAGGTTTTTGGGCTGGAGCACCCCTCCCCCTCCTCATTACCTCCTATTTAGTGGCCACCAGTGTTTAGGATGTATCCCTTTCAGTTCTCCCACATAGAGGAGTTCAGCTCCCATGGTTGAGACAAAGGATCTTCCATTCTATTACTAGTGTAGGACCCACTAATTCGGGGTACTTTGTCGCAGTAAGTGGGCTTAGCACTATATGACCATATAGTGTGACCAAACCCCCGTATTTTTGAATATGTTCAGGTGTTCAGGTGTTTTTAACTAGCCCTGCAGGAAATGTCATTCTTGTATGTGTGCGCTGTAAAATATTTTGTACTGTTTGTAGGTCTTATAGCAGCACCATCTTGAATTTAAATGCATTGTAGGGTGTGCCCCCCAAATATGTTCTTATTTTGTGCCAAGACTGGCCACTGGTCTAATTTCCAGTGTACATTGCCTTGAAAAAGTATTCATACCCCTTGAAATTGTACACATTTTGTCATTTTACAACCAAAAACGTATATGTATTTTATTGGGATGTTACATGATAGACAACACAAAGTGGCACTTAATCTAGTGGAACCAATTGCCTTCAGAAGTCCCCCAATTAGTTAATAGAGTCCACCTGTGTGTGATTTAATCTCAGTAAAAATACAGCTGTTCTGAGAGGTCCTCAGAGGTTTGTTAGAGAACTTTAGCGAACAAACAGCATCATGAAGGCCAAGGAACACACCAGACAGGTCAGGGATAAAGTTGTGCAGAAGTTGAAAGCAGAGTTAGGTCATAAAAAAATACACCAAGCTTTGAACATCTCATGGAGCACTGTTCAATCCATCATCCGAAAATGGAAAGAGTATGGCACAACTGCAAACCAATCAAGACATGGCCGTCCATCTAAACTGACAGGCCGGGCAAGGAGAGCATTAATCAGGGAAGCAACCAAGAGGCCCATGGTAACTCTGGAGGAGCTGCAGAGATCCAAAGCTCAGGTGGCAGAATCTGTTCACAGGACAACTATTAGTCGTGCACTCCACAAATCTGGCCTTTATGGAAGAGTGGCAAGAAGAAAGTCATTGTTAAAAGAAAGCCATAAGAAGTCCTGTTTGCAGTTTGCAAGAAGCCATGTGGGAGACACAGCAAACATGCGGTAGAAGGTGCTCTGGTCACATGAGACCAAAATTGAACTTTTTGGCCTAAAAAAAAGGTGTGGTGGAAAACTACTATCTACACTGCACACCACCCGAAACAGCCCATCCCCACCGTGAAACATGGTGGTGGCAGCATCATGTTGTGGGGATGCTTTTCTTCAACAGGGACAGGGAAGCTGGTGAGAGTTGATGGGAAGATGGATGTAGCCAAATACAGGGCAATCTTATGCCACGTACACATGACCGGTTTTGCCGTCGGAATAAACTCCGATAGTTTCTCCGACGGAACACATGGTCAAACCAAAGTCCGACCAAAGTCCGACCGTCCAGAACACAGTGACATACAGCACATACATAGGGACTAGAAAAAGGAAGTTCAATAGCCAGTAGCCAATAGCTTCCGTCTCGTACTTGCTTCAGAGCAAACGTCGTTTTTGGTCCATCGGAACAGCATACAGACGAGCGGTTTTCTCGATAGGAATTGGTTCCGTCAGAAATATTCTATGTTCTATTTCTAGGTCTGTCAGAATTTTAGAAAAAAAAAAGTCAGATGAGGCACACACACGATCGGAATAGACGATGAAAAGCTTCCGTCGGACTTTTTCTGTCGGACATTCCGCTCGTGTGTACGCGGCTTAAGAAGAAAACCTTACAGTCTGCAACAGACTTGAGACTGGGGCGGAAGTTCACCTCCCAGCAGGACAAGAACTCTAAACATACAGCCAGAAATACAATGGAATGGTTTAGATCAAAGCATATTCATGTGTTAGAATGGCCCAGTCAAAGTCCAGACCTAAATCCAATTGAGAATCTGTGGCAAGACTTGAAAATTGCTGTTCACAGACCCTCTCCATCCAATCTGACAGAGTTTGAGGTATTTTGCAATAAAGAATGAGCAAAAATCTCACTCTCTAGATGTGCAAAGCTGGTAGAGACATACCCAAAAAGACTTGCAGCTGTAATTGCAGCGAAAGGAGGTTCTACAAAGTATTGACTGAGGGGGGCTGAATACAAATGCACGCCACACTTTTCACATATTTATTTGTAAAAAAAATTCAAAACCATTTATCATTTTCCTTCCACTTCACAATTATGTGCCACTTTGTGTTGGTCTATCACATAAAATCCCAATAAAATACATTTACATTTTTGGCTGTAACATGACAAAATGTGGACAATGTCAAGGGGTATGAATACTTTTTCAAGACACTGTACCTCTCTTGTGCCATATGCAGTTTTAACACCATTGCTTACTACCTTTCTTCATGATAGAAGAATGAAGAAAAATAAATGGTTCACAAATTGCGTATTCATTTTATAAATTATCCATATATAAAACTTCCAATGTATTATTAATGAAAGCAATGAATTTTCCTGAATGACTGCCCTATAGCATAATGTGATGAGTCTTTGATGTTTCCTGAAGATACTATTTGGCAGTACTGAGTGTGTTACAGATTTAGTAGCAGTATTGTGTACATCAAATTAATGGTTTAGATTATTTAGATCTTTTTAATATTCTGTGAGAACTTTTTTTCTTACACCTGATCTTAAGTGAAAAATAGACTGGTGGTCCATGAATATTCCTTGTTAACCAAATTTTAGTCTGACTCCCACAAATGCTTACCTTTCTCATCAAATTTCTGTCTACTAACTATGACGAAAGACCGGATCTGTTTGAACAAAAATCTGCCATTGACTGGCCTTCCCTGAGGACATAACCTCAGACAGCTCTAGTTCTTCACCATGGCTAATAGGCAGAAGTGAGTATGAAGCAGCAGCTGCAGAGACTCAGTGGGACCCTACTCTAGGAAAGAGCAAAGCTTTGGGACATTTGGGCAGACAATTTGTCTGTCTACTGTAAGGGGGACCAGTAGGCCAAAAGTCATTTTCTTTTGTATCCTCAAGCTCCAAAGAGGAAAAAGGAACCATTCACTGTATTAACTGCCTCATTTGTTCCTCAATCCAAGACAGAACAGTCCATCTGAGATGCAAACATTCTGAAGCCTTTCACTCAGTAAGGAGCTTCTTATGATTATGGCTATGACAGCTATATACTGCTCTTAACCATGGTGACAGTGTGGGCCTGGAGTGGAACAATTCTTTTATTTCTACTTTTGTATCTTGTAGTTTGCCGTGAATTGACTGCAAAGATGTATGTACTCTAGTGTCTTCCTTTTCCTTCCCAGGACTAATGAGTAGATACAAGCAGTTCTGGTCAAAACAGAATATATACTTATAAATAAGTCATGGCAATCAATTTACAGCAAACTGCAGATACATTAGGGACACAATGTACACAAATATATTCAACAACAATCAAAATGCAGCGCCCATAGCAAAAAATCAGCGCTTATCTTCCACTGATGTAGCCTTAGTAAATAGAAATCTGATTGCTTGCTATTGGCTATGAATCATTGCATATCACCTTTGCCATTTGCACAGCTTTAGTAAGCTAGCAATTTTCTACACAGGATGTGTGTAGACAATTACAGAAAATCAGCATGGTTACAGAGATACACTGCCAGGCACATGCACTTTGCATGAAGTACTCACCCTGCTAAGCACAAACTATGTGTTCATACATACAGCGGATAAAATAAGTATTGAACACGTCACCATTTTTCTAGGTAAATATATTTCTAAAGGTGCTATTGACATGAAATGTTCACCACATGTCGATAACTAGAGGTCGACCTATATGCGTTTTTCTCTGGACGATATTTAGAAATCGGGCGGCCAATGGCCGATAAATATGATGCCGATTTTTTATTTTTTTGGCAGGTGGCACTGATTGGCATAGGCAGGTGGCACTGATTGGCACTGGCAGGTGGCACTGGTTGGCACTGATTGGCACTGGCAGGTGGCACAGATTGGCACTGGCAGATGGCACTGGTTGGCACTGACAGGCACTGGCAAGTGGCACTGGTTGGCACTGGCAGGTGGTACTGGTTGGCACTGATTGGCACTGGCAGTTGCCACTGATTGGCACTGGCAGGTGGCACTGGTTGGCACTGATTGGCACTGGCAGATGGCACTGGTTGGCACTGATTGGCACTGGTAGGTGGCACTGGTTGGCACTGGTCTGCACTGGCAGGTGGCACTGGTTGGCACTGGCAGTTGGCACTGATTGGCACTAGCAGGTGGCACTGATTGGCACTGACAGATGCACTGGCAGGTGGCACTGATTGGCACTGGCAGGTTTCACACTGAGCCAATATAGTGTAACTGTGTGTGAAACTGACATATGTAACTTGAATGCAGAGAGAGACCAGCTCTCAAAATTCAGCGGTGATGTCGGGGGTGGCCGGTACCTGGGGTGGGTGGGACCCAGCAGCTATCAAACACCAACCAATGATTGGGCTGCTTAAGAAAGGGGCAGGCCACATACACATAGTGGCCCGTCCAGATCCCATCCCATTGGCTTGTGTTTGATAGCTGCTGGGTTCCGCCCACCCCAGGTCCCGCCCACCCCCAACATCAATGCTGAATTTTGACAGCTCCTCTCTCTCTGCATTCAGTTAAATATGTCAGTTTCACACACTCAGCGGCTCTGGCAAGCGTCAAGCGCCGCTCTGCCAATGGAGTGTGGGGAAGGGAGGAGGAACACTTGTGGGCCGACAGGGCACGGTGCGGTCAGCGTTAATCGGTCGCATTTGCATAATAATCGGCCGAAGCCGATTTCTTAAAAAAGGCCAAATATCGGGTGATATAGTGGTCGACCTCTATCGGTAACAACACATGCAATCCATATATACTAAGAAACCAAAACAAATAAGTTCAGAAATTAAGTTATGTGTAATAAAATTGAATGACACATGGAAAAAGCATTGAACACATAAAGAAAGGAGGGTACAAAAAGGCATGGAAAACCAAGACACCAGCTTAAATCTGTCAGTAATTAGAAAGCAATCCTGCCCCTTGTCAGTGCAAATTAATCAGCTGGTTCAGTCTAAACTGATGGCCTATAAAAAGGTGTCTCATTACCAAGGTGTCACACAAGAAACCTCTTATGATGGGTAAAAGCAAAGAGTTCTCTCAAGACCCTTGCGACCTTATTGTTGCAAAACATACTGATGCCATTGGTTACAAAAGGATTTCTAAACTTCTGAATGTTCCAGTGAGAACTGATGGGGCCATAATTCAGAAGTGGAAAGAACATCATTTCACCATAAACCGGCTTTTTCTGACCAAAGAGTGAAAAGAATTATCAGAAGAGTTGTCCAAGAGCCAATGACCACTTGTGGAGAGCTTCAGAAAGACCTGGAATTAGCAGGTACAATTGTTTCACAGAAAACAATAAGTAATGCACTCAACCGCCATGGCCTGTATGCACGCTCACCATGCAAGACTCCATTGCTGAAGAAAAAGCATGTTGAAGCTCGTTTAAAGTTTGCTGAACAACATTTAGACAAGCCTGTGAAACACTGGGAGAATATAGTCCAGTCAGATGAGACCAAAATTGAACTCTTTGGATGCCATAAAACACACCATGTTTGGAGGTCAAATGGCACTGCACATCACCCCAAAAACACCCCAATACAAAAAGTGAAGTTTGGAAGTTTGTGGAGCTGTTTTTCAGCACACAGTACTTTCCAAACTTCATATCATTGAATAGGATAAATGGAAAAATGTACCAAGACATTCTTGATAAAGATCTGCTACCAAATTGTGAAATGTGGGGACAATGAGAAAATTGTATGCCTATGCCTCACATCAATCCGCGCCTCAGAATCACTCAGCTATTAGATGCAGTAGAACCAAGCAGCTGCCTTAAAAATGAAAACGTATAATGAACAATAAGTCTGGAAATCAAAACAAACGTGTCCAATCTTTGACTTGTTAAACCTATTGAGGCAGCGCTACGTGTCCGATATTATAAAACACTGTATATAGAACCAATGATAAAAAAGACAGGAAAGTTCATAATCAAAGCTGCAGACTGTGGATGTAAGGGTGAACGTAGAAATTCTTTCACCAGTAGCAGTCACCGCGTGAGGGGGTCACCCCCCGTGAGATTGCACTCACCACAATGTCTATAATCACAAGCCTTTGAGAAATGATCTTTAAATCTTTGCCGTCTCCTTGCTTCAGCCACCAGGTGGTGCAAGACCCTCACGGTATGTACAGCATGGGGAGAAAATGAAATGCCAGATAGTGTAATATTGCTTAAGACAGTTTATTAAACAATTCCTAAAAACAAATTCCCCATATAAAATATGCGTACCAGATGAATAAAAACATTGAGCATTGAAAGGTGCACTGTGCCTGTATTAATGTTCCCCGGGAGGAATTCCTAGATGCGAACCGTCCACACCTATACCGTTCGCTTCCTGGTTCCCTTCCGTGGAGCGCAAAACGTCACTTCCGGTTGATTACGACCCTGACGCGTTTCGTCACTTCCGGACGTCATCTGAGGGCGTAATCAACCACTCATGAGGCCGGCTTTTTATATTGATGACAGATTTACCCAGCGAATCAGGGAGACAGAGAAACTAACCACTCCCATTGCTCTAATCCAGCTCTCAGGACTGTCAGCAGAGGAGGGATCTGGCTCATGGCCCGCTGGCACTGTTTTAGACTGAACCAGCCGGCAGCATTTAAAAAACCAGTGACTTTTACAACTTATTTGACTTCCATCTTAGATACTGATGTCCCAAGTGGAATTCAAATACATTTTCTGCATATGAGTCAAATACACAAATATGTAACAAATATACTAAATGTGTGTACACACTTACTGGTGGGAACAATCGAAAAATCAAAAATTGCAAAAAATGCAAATGAAGATGCAGCTAAAACAAACCACAGAATAGGGAAGGAAATGACACAGGAAATGCAATGCAAACTCCCGAATGACACACGTCCTTCTTGTTTACCGTTCTCATAGCAAACATGAAAGACAGATATTGAAATGAGTAAATCTTTGACAGATCTTATTATGTTGATCCAATATTTCAATAAAAGTGTATGTGTGAATTTACACCCATATAAAATAGTGATTAACCCGGGAGGATGTATTCACAATAGCTTTGCATTTCATTATAAAATTAGGATTCTGGTCATTGCAACCGCTATTCCAATTTAGCCACACTCTTAGTAGATAGATATTAAAATGCATTAAACGATAATACATGTCCAAAAAATAAAATTATGTATATTCTACGGCACATGAAATATATTTAAAATGCATTTAAAATCGCATCTTGATGCGATATTTAAAATTTATGAGGTTAAATCTAGAAGTATACTTAAAATTAATAGATTATTAGCTATATCAACAGGGAGTATGTGTACTGTTACTAAATGATAAAAAGTGTTTTGTATTATGTATCACTAATAAAACAATTTATATCTAGCTCTATGTTTAAGCCGCGGGGGGAGAGCACATCTACAGAATAGATCCACTGGGTTTCGTGTTTCGACAATTCACGGATACGGTTAAGACCCCTCCAGTGGGTTTGGAGTTGTTCTATCCCCCAAAATTCCAACCCCTTGGGGTCTCTGTTGTGTTCCAACCTAAAGTGCAGAGACACATTGTGGTCTTTATACCCATTTTTTATATTGTTGATGTGCTCTGCAATTCTGACACGTAGTAGCCTTTTGGTCCGGCCTATATATAACAGGCCACAGGGACACCTTAGCGCATATACTACATAAGAACTGTTACACGTGATAAATTGTTTTATCTCGAAGGAACGTGCATTTACTGGAGAAGTAAAGCTACTGATACCCCTCACAGGTCTGGTGACTTCCCTGCATGCTTTACACTTTCTGCACGCAAAGAAACCATTACGGTCCCAGAACGTCTGTGGTTTTGCGGGGGGATCTAAAACTTTTTTAACGATTCTATCTCCAAAGTTGACTGATTTTCTGTAGATGAACTGCGGTACAGGTGGAAGTACATTTGTCAACTTTTTATCCATTAGAAGGATATGCCAATGTGCTTTAAAAATGTTTTCAACTTCTTTATATTGGGAATGAAATTGTGAGATAAATCCCCATTCATTTTTTCGTGCACTTTCTTTCTTTAATAGTTTCTCCTGAGTTAATTCTTGTAGGCATTCTGATCTGGGTAAAGTTGCCACTTCCTCTACCACTTTTTGTAGTATTTCTGTTTTGTATCCTTTAGCCTCAAACCTTTCTACGAGGATCCTAGATTGTAGATGGAATTGCGTATCCTCGGAACAGTTTCTTCTCACCCTCATAAGCTGCCCCTTCGGAATATTTTTAAGCCACAGTGGGTGATGACCGCTAGTAATCGGCAGATAACTATTCCTGTCCGTTTTTTTAAAAAATACCTTGGTCTCCAGTTTGTCATTTTTTCTGTATATAGTGACGTCTAAAAAATTAATTGTTTCATTGTGCCAGTTCGAACTCAGTCTAATATTATTGTCATTACAATTTAAAATTTGTAAAAATTGTTCAAGAGACTCAGTTGATCCTGCCCAAATAAAAAACAGATCGTCTATATAACGTTTATAAAAAATCAGTTCCGGACGTTGGTTTTTAAAAATGGTCTTATCTTCCCATTCTGCCATAAATAAGTTTGCAATGCTCGGCGCAAACTTTGCGCCCATTGCCACGCCCCTCTGTTGTGTGTAAAATTTATTGCCGTACCAAAAATAATTATGGCCAAGGCAAAAATCAAGAGCGTTCCTTAAAAAGACTTTCTGATTAAAAGGTAAATCATCTCTTTGGCAGAGTGCCCAATTTAATGCTAATAGAGCATCGTCATGTTGTATTATAGAATACAACGACGCTACATCGGCTGTTACCAACAAAACTTGAGGTTTGTCCGTTAAATCCACCACCTGTAAAAGATTTAAAAAACTTTTTGTGTCTCTTAAATAGGACCGAGTGTTAACCACACTTTTTTGCAAGAAGCAATCTAGATACTGACCCATTCTGGCAGAGACTGACTCTATACTGTTTACTATGGGTCTTGCAGGGGGATTTATGGCATCTTTATGGATCTTGGGCAGAGTGTATAGAGTGGGTATGCGATTACTTAATGGTACCAAGTATCGTCTCTCTTTTTCGTTCAATACCCCACTTTTGGATCCCATCTCCACGAGAGTTTTTAGTTGATTTTTATACTCTTTAGTTGGGTCTTTCTCTAGAGGCCTATACGTCACTTGATCTGACAACATTTCCATGATTTGACCATGATACATCTCCTTCGGGAGTATCACCACTCCTCCTCCCTTATCGGCGGGCCTTATGATAATGTCTTTCCTTTTTTCCAGGCTGGAGATGCCCTCACTGATGTGCCTCATGTTTACATCTTTCTTTGGTTTCAAATGTTCTAGATCCCGTAAGATAAGACCCTTAAAGACCTCCACATGATGATTTGGGTTGTTTAAGGGATTGAACAGGGATTTATTTTTTAGACCACTGTTAATTACTTCATTGGGTTTATGTACAGCAGTGGTGCTGGGGGGCAAGCTACTACCCAAGAAGTATTTTTTGATGTTCACTCTTCTGATATATTTGTGAACATCAATAAAGACATTAAACTTATTGATGGGCTTTTTTAGGCCACATTTGAGACCAAGGTTTAAAATATTGGTTTCTTTCTGTGTTAGTTGAACTTTGGATAAGTTGAAAATGCCCCCTATTCGGACCCCCTTCTTCTTTTTTTGGATTCTAGATCCTGCCCTACATCCTCTGTGTTGTTTTTGTCCATCACTGATTGCTGCGGGTGGTTCTTTTGTGATTGCTGTTCCTTCCAATAAGGCATTTTTTGATGGACCCAAGTTTGTGGTCCTCTGTACTGAGTTAGAGGTTGAGGGCCTCTGTACTGAGGTAGTGGTTGTGGATCCCTGTACTGGTTTGGGATCTGGGGGTGCGAGGGGGGTTTCCCTCTGCGTGGGGGTCCCCCCCCGTCCCCTCCATTGGAAACCCCTCCCTCTTCCTAAAAAAGGGCGGATAGGAGGTTGATAATCATGACATTCTGGGTTTACTTGGTATCCTTGCAATGGCTGAAATCTATTGTGTACCGGTACATTAGTCAGCCCAGGTGCCTGATACCCTTTTTGAACATCACCCCTCTGTTTGCCCTGTTTCTTCCAGCCGCCTCCTTTCCCTCCCCTTCTTTGTACAGGGGTCGAAAACTTTGGGGTAGAGGTTTTCGGAGAATATGAAATATCCTCTATATAATCATTCTCATAGACCTGATGACCAGACAGAGGATTGGGAATGACAGCTGTCTGTGTGGGGACCTGTGAACCCTGGATGGGTGCAGATGTCCCTTCTTTATTATTGGGAACTGATTGCCAAGAATACATGTGATTGGTTTTGAAATCTTCTAAATCCCTGTGATATTTTTTAATTTTCTTTTTTGCGTATCTCTATCAACCTTTTCTAATCTTTTTTGGACTCTAGTGTTGAAATCAATGATTGACTGACTATCTTTAATAGGCTCTAATTGTTGTTGTAAATCAGTGATTTTGAGTTCAATATTAGCCATTTTGCGTTTCTTCCTTTGGAGCACAAGTTCCTGTAATTTGAAACCTACTCCATTGAAGAAATCTAACCACTCCTGTGATGAGCCTACATCATCCAGCCCATCCTGAGGGGCAATATCCCACCGTAGGCTCCTTATGATGATTTTGTCTTTAATGTATTGCTCAAGAGTACAAATATCCCACCAGGTGCGTACCTGTTTCTCTAAAATATGGCCTAGTGCAGACAAAGCTCCATTGTAATTCACCTCCGTGGTGGTGGGTTCATTGCAGGTGAATAAAGCATTAACATCTATATGCCTATTGCTCAGATAACGGAGAACATCCATGGCAGCAGAAGAAATAATAGTATACCAAATTGTGAAATGTGGGGACAATGAGAAAATTGTATGCCTATGCCTCACATCAATCCGCGCCTCAGAATCACTCAGCTATTAGATGCAGTAGAACCAAGCAGCTGCCTTAAAAATGAAAACGTATAATGAACAATAAGTCTGGAAATCAAAACAAACGTGTCCAATCTTTGACTTGTTAAACCTATTGAGGCAGCGCTACGTGTCCGATATTATAAAACACTGTATATAGAACCAATGATAAAAAAGACAGGAAAGTTCATAATCAAAGCTGCAGACTGTGGATGTAAGGGTGAACGTAGAAATTCTTTCACCAGTAGCAGTCACCGCGTGAGGGGGTCACCCCCCGTGAGATTGCACTCACCACAATGTCTATAATCACAAGCCTTTGAGAAATGATCTTTAAATCTTTGCCGTCTCCTTGCTTCAGCCACCAGGTGGTGCAAGACCCTCACGGTATGTACAGCATGGGGAGAAAATGAAATGCCAGATAGTGTAATATTGCTTAAGACAGTTTATTAAACAATTCCTAAAAACAAATTCCCCATATAAAATATGCGTACCAGATGAATAAAAACATTGAGCATTGAAAGGTGCACTGTGCCTGTATTAATGTTCCCCGGGAGGAATTCCTAGATGCGAACCGTCCACACCTATACCGTTCGCTTCCTGGTTCCCTTCCGTGGAGCGCAAAACGTCACTTCCGGTTGATTACGACCCTGACGCGTTTCGTCACTTCCGGACGTCATCTGAGGGCGTAATCAACCACTCATGAGGCCGGCTTTTTATATTGATGACAGATTTACCCAGCGAATCAGGGAGACAGAGAAACTAACCACTCCCATTGCTCTAATCCAGCTCTCAGGACTGTCAGCAGAGGAGGGATCTGGCTCATGGCCCGCTGGCACTGTTTTAGACTGAACCAGCCGGCAGCATTTAAAAAACCAGTGACTTTTACAACTTATTTGACTTCCATCTTAGATACTGATGTCCCAAGTGGAATTCAAATACATCACAGACGTCACTATATACAGAAAAAATGACAAACTGGAGACCAAGGTATTTTTTAAAAAAACGGACAGGAATAGTTATCTGCCGATTACTAGCGGTCATCACCCACTGTGGCTTAAAAATATTCCGAAGGGGCAGCTTATGAGGGTGAGAAGAAACTGTTCCGAGGATACGCAATTCCATCTACAATCTAGGATCCTCGTAGAAAGGTTTGAGGCTAAAGGATACAAAACAGAAATACTACAAAAAGTGGTAGAGGAAGTGGCAACTTTACCCAGATCAGAATGCCTACAAGAATTAACTCAGGAGAAACTATTAAAGAAAGAAAGTGCACGAAAAAATGAATGGGGATTTATCTCACAATTTCATTCCCAATATAAAGAAGTTGAAAACATTTTTAAAGCACATTGGCATATCCTTCTAATGGATAAAAAGTTGACAAATGTACTTCCACCTGTACCGCAGTTCATCTACAGAAAATCAGTCAACTTTGGAGATAGAATCGTTAAAAAAGTTTTAGATCCCCCCGCAAAACCACAGACGTTCTGGGACCGTAATGGTTTCTTTGCGTGCAGAAAGTGTAAAGCATGCAGGGAAGTCACCAGACCTGTGAGGGGTATCAGTAGCTTTACTTCTCCAGTAAATGCACGTTCCTTCGAGATAAAACAATTTATCACGTGTAACAGTTCTTATGTAGTATATGCGCTAAGGTGTCCCTGTGGCCTGTTATATATAGGCCGGACCAAAAGGCTACTACGTGTCAGAATTGCAGAGCACATCAACAATATAAAAAATGGGTATAAAGACCACAATGTGTCTCTGCACTTTAGGTTGGAACACAACAGAGACCCCAAGGGGTTGGAATTTTGGGGGATAGAACAACTCCAAACCCACTGGAGGGGTCTTAACCGTATCCGTGAATTGTCGAAACACGAAACCCAGTGGATCTATTCTGTAGATGTGCTCTCCCCCCGCGGCTTAAACATAGAGCTAGATATAAATTGTTTTATTAGTGATACATAATACAAAACACTTTTTATCATTTAGTAACAGTACACATACTCCCTGTTGATATAGCTAATAATCTATTAATTTTAAGTATACTTCTAGATTTAACCTCATAAATTTTAAATATCGCATCAAGATGCGATTTTAAATGCATTTTAAATATATTTCATGTGCCGTAGAATATACATAATTTTATTTTTTGGACATGTATTATCGTTTAATGCATTTTAATATCTATCTACTAAGAGTGTGGCTAAATTGGAATAGCGGTTGCAATGACCAGAATCCTAATTTTATAATGAAATGCAAAGCTATTGTGAATACATCCTCCCGGGTTAATCACTATTTTATATGGGTGTAAATTCACACATACACTTTTATTGAAATATTGGATCAACATAATAAGATCTGTCAAAGATTTACTCATTTCAATATCTGTCTTTCATGTTTGCTATGAGAACGGTAAACAAGAAGGACGTGTGTCATTCGGGAGTTTGCATTGCATTTCCTGTGTCATTTCCTTCCCTATTCTGTGGTTTGTTTTAGCTGCATCTTCATTTGCATTTTTTGCAATTTTTGATTTTTCGATTGTTCCCACCAGTAAGTGTGTACACACATTTAGTATATTTGTTACATATTTGTGTATTTGACTCATATGCAGAAAATGTATTTGAATTCCACTTGGGACATCAGTATCTAAGATGGAAGTCAAATAAGTTGTAAAAGTCACTGGTTTTTTAAATGCTGCCGGCTGGTTCAGTCTAAAACAGTGCCAGCGGGCCATGAGCCAGATCCCTCCTCTGCTGACAGTCCTGAGAGCTGGATTAGAGCAATGGGAGTGGTTAGTTTCTCTGTCTCCCTGATTCGCTGGGTAAATCTGTCATCAATATAAAAAGCCGGCCTCATGAGTGGTTGATTACGCCCTCAGATGACGTCCGGAAGTGACGAAACGCGTCAGGGTCGTAATCAACCGGAAGTGACGTTTTGCGCTCCACGGAAGGGAACCAGGAAGCGAACGGTATAGGTGTGGACGGTTCGCATCTAGGAATTCCTCCCGGGGAACATTAATACAGGCACAGTGCACCTTTCAATGCTCAATGTTTTTATTCATCTGGTACGCATATTTTATATGGGGAATTTGTTTTTAGGAATTGTTTAATAAACTGTCTTAAGCAATATTACACTATCTGGCATTTCATTTTCTCCCCATGCTGTACATACCGTGAGGGTCTTGCACCACCTGGTGGCTGAAGCAAGGAGACGGCAAAGATTTAAAGATCATTTCTCAAAGGCTTGTGATTATAGACATTGTGGTGAGTGCAATCTCACGGGGGGTGACCCCCTCACGCGGTGACTGCTACTGGTGAAAGAATTTCTACGTTCACCCTTACATCCACAGTCTGCAGCTTTGATTATGAACTTTCCTGTCTTTTTTATCATTGGTTCTATATACAGTGTTTTATAATATCGGACACGTAGCGCTGCCTCAATAGGTTTAACAAGTCAAAGATTGGACACGTTTGTTTTGATTTCCAGACTTAAAGATCTGCTACCATCTAACAGGATTATGAAGAAGAAACAAGGGTGGACATTTCAGCAAGACAATGATCCCAAACACAAAGCCAAGGAAACTCTCAATTGGTTTTAAAGAAAGAAAATAAAACTGCTAGAATGGCCCAGCCAATCACTTGACTTGAATCCAATAGAAAATCCATGAAAAGAACTAAAGATTAGAGCTCATAGAAGAAGCCCAAGGAACGTTCAAGATTTAAAGACTGTGTGGAACAATGAGCCAAAATCACACCTGAACAATGCATGTGACAAGTTTCTCTATACAGGAGGCGTCTTTAAGCTGTCATTACCAACAAAGGATTTTGTACGAAGTATTAAATATATTTCAGTTAGCGTGTTCAATACTTTTTCCCTGTGTCATTCCATTTTATTACAGATAACTTCATTTCTGAACGTATTTGTTTTTGTTTCTTTGTATGTATGGATTGCATGGGTTGTTACCGACATGTGGTGAAAATTTCATGTTAATAGCACCTTTAGAAATATATTTACCTAGAAAAATGTTGACGTGTTCAATACTTATTTTACCCGCTGTATACACATACTGCAGGGTGTTTTGCAGATCAAAAGGCTGAGTGCAGCACTAACTTAAAGCAACGGTATCCAATAATGTACAAGCGGCAAGAAAATGTAAAACAGAAATAAATATGTAGACATGTATTAAAGTAAAGGCAACAGTGCATAGAGAAATAAAAGATAGATTAATGATTTATAAAAACTGGGATTAGGCAAATTAATAAAATTGTAAGATCTGCCTTTATATCAAAGAACTATGATGTATTGTAAAGCAATTATATCAGAGATATGAAGGCTTTCCTTATTCTTGCTCATAAATCTCTAACCTTTTTTTGTATTTATCTGGATAATCAGAATCCACATATAAAGATTTAGCAATATTTAACACTATTTTGCATACTATACTCGTCATATCATGTTAATGTAGTGGTTATAAAAGCTTTAAAGAACGCCTATACTGGGAAAGTATGTAAAATGGAAATGCTGGATTCTTCTTTTGAAAATGCTAGTTGCCTAGTTGTCAAACTGATTCAAACACTTCATTAATTTGGAAATCACTGATCCAGGATATGCATTGTGATTAGGAGGAATCCTGATTTCACCTGATGTCAGAGGCAACTTGCTGGACTAAGAAAATATTTAAACCATCATCATTTTCAGAAGGAGGTCAGTCTTATATATTAAGCCATATTTTATTCTCACTACAGCATAGTTGCCAACATTGCAAAAAAAATTTGTGTGACACATTTTTGGCTGTAGGCGGAGCCGTATAATAATTAGGGGGCAGGGCATGTGTTTGTAGGCGTGGCATAGCAATAAAAAAGAAAAATGAGGCGCGCTTTAGTGAAATAGTGGGTGTGGCTTAAATGGGCGTGGCTCAAAGGGGGTGTGGTTAGAGTCTGAGATGAATGAGGGATGGAGAGGGAAAGGGGGAGAGAGGAATGGAGGGACAGCAGGCCCAGATCCTACACAACAATAGAAATATGTGTATTCTAGAACGTTTAACAATCAGCAGATAAAGATAACCCCTCCCTCCTGTATATAGTTAACCCCCCTCCTCCTGTATATAGCTAACCCCCCTCCTCCTGTATATAGGTAACCCCCCCTCCTGTATATAGTTACCCCCCTCCTTCTGTATATTAAAGTTAAATTGCTGCAGAGACAAGAGCCAGTGGCGTCACTACAGCTGGTGTCACCCGGTGGTGTCACCCCCTCTCCCCCAACTATGGTCCTCCTTCAATACAGACCCCCCTCCCTCAGTAAAGACCCCCCCACTAAGTACAGACCGCACCTCCAGCAGTATAGATCGTCCTCCCTCAGTACAGACCCCCCCACTAAGTACAGACCCCCTCCATCAGTTTAGACCCCCTCAGTGTAGACCCCCCTCATCAGTATAGATCCCCTCAGTACAGACTCCTCTCCCTCAATACAGACCCCCCTCAGTGCGGTCCCCCCATCTATCAGTATAGACCCCCTCAGTGCAGACCCCCTCCATCAGTGCAGACCCCCTCAGTGCAGACCCCCTCAGTGCAGACCCACCTCCATCAGTGCAGATCACCTCAGTGCAGACCCCCCTCAGTGCAGACCCCCCTCCATCAGTGCAGACCCCCCTCCATCAGTGCAGACTCCTCTATCAGTGCAGGCCCCCCTCAGTGCAGACCCCCCTCTATCAGTGCAGACCCCCTCTATCAGTGCAGGCCCCACCTCAGTGCAGACCCCCCTCTATCAGTGGCGACCACCCTCAGTGAAGATCCCCCTCTATCAGTGCAGACCCCCCTCTAGCAGTGCAGACCCCCCTCTATCAGTGCAGACCCCCCCTCAGTGCAGACCCCCCCTATTAGTGTAGACCTCCTCAGTGCAGACCCCCCTCTATTAGTGCAGAACCCCCTCAGTGCAGACCCCCTCTATTAGTGCAGACCCCCCTCAGTGCAGACCCCCCTCTATCAGTGCAGACCCCCCTCAGGGCAGACCCCCCTCTATTAGTGCAGACCCCCTCAGTGCAGACCCCCCCTCTATTAGTGCAGAACCCCCTCAGTGCAGACCCCCCCTCTATTAGTGCAGACCCCCCTCAGTGCAGACCCCCCCTCTATCAGTGCAGACCCCCCTCAGTGCAGACCCCCCCTCTATTAGTGCAGACCCCTCTCAGTGCAGACCCCCCTCTATTAGTGCAGATCCCCCTCAGTGCAGACCCCCCTCTATTAGTGCAGACCCTCCTCAGTGCAGACCCCCCCTCTATTAGTGCAGACCCCCCTCAGTGCAGACCCCCCCTCTATTAGTGCAGAACCCCCTCAGTGCAGACCCCCCCATTATTAGTGCAGCCCCCCTCTATTAGTGCAGGCCCCCCTCAGTGCAGACCACCCCCTCCATTAGTGCCAGTGCAGAACCTCCCCACCCATAATGCCCCTCAGCACATGTACATTTGTCAAGAGCAAAAAGAACTCCAGGAGCGGCCGGTGCCGTGTGTTCAGTGGAGAGGGGAGGGGCCGATCCGTACAGCTAACCCCGGCTTCAATATTGTGAAAGGAGAAGCCGATTCATTGGCTGCATGGATCGAGCCCCCTTCCTCTCTCCACTGAACACAAGGGGGAACGATCCTGCGGCGGCGCCAGCGGCCATTTTGCTGGAGCCAGCTTCTCCAAAAATTAAAAAGCAAACATTCCCGATTTCCCTGGACAAAATCCCGATTCGGGACAGCCTCCGATCGGGACGAGGGTCCCAAAATCGGGATTTTCCTGGGAAAATCGGGACTGTTGGCAACTATGCTACAGGTTATTTATAAATATACTTGTATGCATGTTTCAAATTTGTCCGACGGACTCGAGTCCGGTCGAAAAATCCACTCGTCTGCACCAAAACCGACGCTAGGGCAGCTATTGGCTCCTGGCTATCAACTTCCTTATTTTAGTCCGGTCGTACGTCATCACGTACGAATCCGTCAGACTCTGGTGTGATCGTGTGTAGGCAAGTCCGTTCGTTAGAAAGTCCATCGGAAGTCCGTCAAAAGTCTGTCGGAAAGCCTGTCGGACCTTTGTTGCCGAAAAGTCTGCCCGTGTGTACAGGGCATAAGTGTTCATGTATCTCTATAGTCAGTTTACCAGACACGCCCCCCACCCAATGCGGTTAGGTTGATTGCCAGTGAAGGAGGAGGGGCACACTTGTGAAGGGCAATGTACGTAAAGTTGACACACCCCCTGCTATGCTGAATAAGGAACAAATACAAGGCTCTGCAGTCGTGAGTGGTGAAAAGAAGAACAAATAAAGGTAATAAAGGTTTATCTTTCACATACATAAATGCAATTATGGGATCAACATAATATTTCTTTCCTTTATTACCGTTTTCTTCGTTACAGTGCATTCACATATATTTTAAGTAATTTAGAAAATACCATGTGCAGTTGGACTTTTTTCTGGTACAATAGTAAACCTGATCATTAGGGATGGGCGAAAGGTTCGGACCAAGCATAAGTTCGGACTGAACTTTCGTTGTTCGGACGTTTGGTGAACAGCCGAACAAACGGGTCGTTCAACCGGTTGTTCGGCCCCCAAACCGTCCACAATGCATTGCAGCGCTGGACAGTGCATTGCAAGCCGTGATTGGCTAAAACAGTGAAAGCTTCAGCCAATCTGGGCACAGAGCACTGTCAGAGTCATGATTGGACACTGTCATCATGACTTCATCCAATTATGGCTCATTCCCACCCCACAGTATAAAAGTATCCTTTCAATGGCAGCCATTTTCAGTGTGATTTTGGCATGGAGAGAGATAGAACAGGGCTCTGTTCAGTGCTATTAATTAGTTTGTGTGCTAAATTGTGATATTTTGCTTCAATTGTCAGTGTAGAATATTAGTTTAGTATCAGTCTAGGGATAGTGTAAGTGTCGTGAGGAGGACCATCATTCAGCTTTGCATAGTGTGCATCTAGAGTAGGGACAGCTCAGATAGTTCCAGTGTAGTGTGGTGAGACTGTGTCAGTAATCTTGACATTAGTGTATAGCTAGAGTAGGGACAGTTCAGATAGCGTCAGTGTAGTGACGGTTGCACATCGTCTATTTGATTGCATTACTGCCAGTTTAACGCCATTTACTTCTGTGTGCGCGACTGCCTGTTTAATGCCATTTACTTCTTTGTGCGTTACTGCCAGTTTAATGCCATATAGTTCCGTGTGCGTTACTGCCAGTTTAACGGCATATAGTTGTGTGCGTTACTGCAAGTTTAACACCATTTACTTCTGTGTGCATTACTGCCAGTTTAACGTCATATAGTTTTGTGTGCGTTACTGGCAGTTTAATGCCATATAGTTCTGTGTGCGTTACTGCCAGTTTAACGCTATATAGTTTTGTATGTGTTACTGACAGTTTAATGCTATATAGTTCTGTGTGCGTTACTGCCAGTTTAATGCCATATAGTTCTGTGTGCGTTACTACCAGTTTAACGCCATATCGTTTTATGCGTTACTGCAAGTTTAATGCCATTTACTTCTGTGTGTGTTACTGCCAGTTTAACGCATATAGTTTTTTTGTGCGTTACTGCCAGTTTAATGCCATATAGTTTTGTGCGTTACTGCAAGTTTAACGCCATTTACTTCTGTGTGTGTTACTGCCAGTTTAACACCTTATAGTTTTGTGCGTTACTGCAAGTTTAACGCCTTTTACTTCTGTGTGCATTACTGCCAGTTTAACGCCATATAGTTTTTTGTGCGTTACTGCCAGTGCGTTACTGCCAGTTTAACGCCATATAGTTTTTTGTACGTTACTGCCAGTTTAACGCCATACAGTTTTTTGTGCGTTACTACCAGTTTATTGCCATTTAGTTTTGTGCGTTACTGCAAGTTTAACACCATTTACTTCTTTGTGCGTTACTGCCAGTTTAACGCCATATAGTTTTGTGTGCGCTACTGTCAGTTTAATGCCATATAGTTCTGTGTGTGTTACTGCCAGTTTAACACCATATAGTTCTGTGTGCGTTACTGCCAGTTTAACACCATATAGTTTTGTGCATTACTGCAAGTTTAACGCCATTTACTTCTGTGTGCGTTACTGCAAGTTTAATGCCATATAGTTCTGTGCGTCACTGTACGTTTGGCGCATTATATTGTAGTATATTATAGTGTATCTGTGGAGTGTGTCTGTAGTGTGAGCACTCAAATTAAAGTGCAACAAAAACCACTTTACATTGATTAAAGTGCATCTACGTACAGATTTTCCCTTTTTCTCTACATTTGCTTATAAGCACCGCCCCTCCCTCCCAATAATGTCTGGGAGGACAACAAGGAGAGGCAGACATTCCCTTGCCACTGGCCAGCAACAAATGTGTCCACAGGCATAGGTGGATGTGGTGGTCAGTCCTAAGGCAGGGCATCATTTTCTCTGTTTAGTGAGTTTGCCCGTGCTATCCAGCCACAACATACGTTACTGCGTTACTGGCAGTTTAACGCCATATAGTTCTGTGTGCGTTACTACCAGTTTAATGCTATATAGTTTTGTGTGCGTTACTGCCAGTTTAATGCTTTATAGTTCTGTGTGCGTTACTGCCAGTTTAATGCCATATAGTTCTGTGTGCGTTACTACCAGTTTAACGCCATATCGTTTTATGCGTTACTGCAAGTTTAATGCCATTTACTTCTGTGTGTGTTACTGCCAGTTTAACGCCATATAGTTTTTTGTGCGTTACTGCCAGTTTAATGCCATATAGTTTTGTGCGTTACTGCAAGTTTAACGCCTTTTACTTCTGTGTGTGTTACTGCCAGTTTAACGCCATATCGTTTTTTGTGCGTTACTGCCAGTGCGTTACTGCCAGTTTAACGCCATATAGTTTTTTATGTGTTACTGCCAGTTTAACACCATACAGTTTTTTGTGCTTTACTGCCAGTTTAATGCCATATAGTTTTGTGCGTTACTGCAAGTTTAACACCATTTACTTCTGTGTGCGTTACTGCCAGTTTAATGCCATATAGTTTTGTGTGCGTTACTGTCAGTTTAATGCCATATAGTTCTGTGTGCGTTACTGCCAGTTTAACACCATATAGTTCTGTGTGCGTTACTGCCAGTTTAACACCATATAGTTTTGTGCATTACTGCAAGTTTAACGCCATTTACTTCTGTGTGCGTTACTGCAAGTTTAATGCCATATAGTTCTGTGCGTCACGGTACCTTTGGCGCATTATATTGTAGTAACCAGGACTTCTCCAATTAAGTCCTACCTCACCATAAGGAACAGTATGGACTATTGCGGTACCTCATGAAGACATGCAATATGAGTAAAATTTCAATTTATTCAAATATAAACATTAAAAGATCTATATATATACACAATATAGAATAACAACAGTATAGTTAAGACATGTTACAATACAGTATTTGTTGAAATAACAATTTAAAGCGCCCGCATAGGTGAATGAAGGCAGGTTTTGAATACTTAAGGATGTGAGCCTCGACAGTTTTGCGGTCAAGCCGCTTCCTCAGGAGGCGTCCAAGTAAACTATCTACAAAGTAAAACAGTCAAAATTGCATATACATAGTGATGAGAAGTAATGTAAAGTAGGTAGCATGATATTGTAGTTACTCAAATTTTGAAAATAAACTCACCAACCACTGCCCCTTCGGGCTTAGACGGCACTTGTGAGACGCCCACTTCGGGCGTTCCCCCGGGGGCGAGCAAGGTTTTTTTTGGCAAAGTAAGCTATTATGTAAAAAACATAAAATATAATGAGTGTTGGTGTGGGGTATCAACTAATGGTGAAGTGATTGCCACCTCAGTGAAAAGGGTGAAAAAACAGTGAGGGAGGGGGGGAGGGACAAAGAGGAAAGAGGAGTGGAAGGGGAGGAAAGGAGTGAAGGAGAGGGAAGGGGGGGGGGAGAGAGGGAGGGGAAGAGGGGAAGGAAGGAGGAAAGGAGGGGAGGGAGGGGGGTCAGGGGGGTTTGGGCGGGACAAGGGAATGGGAGGGAAGAAAAAAGGGGGGAGGGGGGAGGGGAACTAGAGAGAGGGGAAGGGGGTAAGGGATAGGAAGGGGGGGGAAGGGAAAAGGCTGGGGAGGGAAAAAGAGGGGAGGAAATAGAGAAGGGGGGAGAAAATTGGGAAAGATGAAGGGAGGGAAGGGGGTAGTGACCAGGAGGGATGGGGGAGAGGAATAGGAATGTCCCTCCACACTTGGTGAAACTTGCAATTACTCGTATAGAAATTAAGCATAACCCACCAACACTTGAATGAAAGAGATAAAAATCAGTTCTTGCTGGCACCCAGAGATAAGAGTTGATTCCCAGGGACCACTTAGGGAGACACTTCAGCATAAATAGGCAGGAGAGGCCCTTGGAATAAAAAGTGTGGTATTAAAGACAGTTTGTTGCTGGGGGATGATGTACCCACAGGGTCCTTCAAAAGAGAGGTCCACCATGGTCACTACATCATCTAACCAGAGGGATAAAAGAGGAGGATAGAGAGGCCGCCAAAATGGCTGGCCACTTACTGTGGGTCTGCTGGTTGGTCGAAAACCTCCGGGTGTCCGCCGTCCACATAAGGCAGCCATGGCGGCTGCCTTATGTACTCCCAACCCTGCCTTATGTGGTTGGCGGACACCCGGAGGTTTTCGACCAACCAGCAGACCCACAGTAAGTGGCCAGCCATTTCAGCGGCCTCTCTATCCTCCTCTTTTATCCCTCTGGTTAGATGATGTAATGACCATGGTGGACCTCTCTTTTGAAGGACCCTGTGGGTACATCATCCCCCAGCAACAAACTGTCTTTAATACCACACTTTTTATTCCAAGGGCCTCTCCTGCCTATTTATGCTGAAGTGTCTCCCTAAGTGGTCGCTGGGAATCAACTCTTATCTCTGGGTGCCAGCAAAAACAGATTTTTATCTCTTTCATTCAAGTGTTGGTGGGTTATGCTTCATTTCTATACGAGTAATTGCAAGTTTCACCAAGTGTGGAGGGACATTTCTATTCCTCTCCCCCATCCCTCATGGTCACTACCCCCTTCCCTCCCTTCCTCTTTCCCAATCCCCCCCTTCTCTATTTCCTCCCCTCTTTTTCCCTCCCCAGCCTTTTCCCTTCCCCTTCCCCTCCCCTCCCTTCCTTTCCCTTCCCCCCTTCCCCTCTCTCTATTTCCCCTCCCCTACCCCCCCTCCCACCCTTGCCCCCCTTTTTTCTTCCCTCCCATTCCCTTGCCCCACCCAAACCCCCCCTCCTTTCCTTCTCCCTTCCCCTTTTCCCCTCCCTTTCTTTTCTCCCCCCCTTCCCTCTCCTTCACTCCTTTCCTCCCCTTTCACTCCCCTTTCCTCTTTGTCCCCCCCCCCTCACTGTTTTTTCACCCTTTTCACTGAGGTGGCAATCACTTCACCATTAGTTGATACCCCACACCAACACTCATTATATTATATGTTTTTTACATAATAGCTTACTTTGCCAAAAAAAAAAACCCTTGCTCGCCCCCGGGGGAACGCCCGAAGTGGGCGTCTCATAAGTGCCGTCTAAGCCCGAAGGGGCAGTGGTTGGTGAGTGTATTTACTACTGAGTGTAACTACTCCAATATCATGCTACCTACTTTACATTACTTCTCATCACTATGTATATGTAACTTTGACTGTTTTACTTTGTAGATAGTTTACTTGCACGCCTCCTGAGGAAGCGGCTTGACCGCGAAACTGTCGAGGCTCACGTCCTTAAGTATTCAAAACCTGCCTTTATTCACCTATGCGGGCGCTTTAAATTGTTATTTCAACAAATACTGTATTGTAACATGTCTTAACTATACTGTTGTTAATCTATATTGTGTATATATAGATTTTTTAATGTTTATATTTGAATAAATTGAAATTTTACTCATATTGCATGTCTTCATGAGGTACCGCAATAGTCCATACTGTTCCTTATGGTGAGGTAGGACTTAATTGGAGAAGTCCTGGTTATTCCCTCCCCAATTCCCCTTATCAATAACTCTCGAAGGATGATGGTACCTATAAACTATACAACTCCCCTTTCTTAATCTTGTGGCATTCACTTTATAATTCTAGCATTATATTGTAGTATATTATAGTGTATCTGTGGAGTGTGTCTGTGTAGTGTGAGTACTCAAATTAAAGTGCACCAAACACCACTTTACATTGATTAAAGATCATCTACGTACAGATTTTCCCTTTTTCCCTACATTTGCTTATAAGCACCGCCCCCTCCCTCCCAATAATGTCTGGGAGGACAACAAGGAGAGGCAGACCTTCCCTTGCCACTGGCCAGCAACAAATGTGTCCACAGGCATAGGTGGACGTGGTGGTCAGTCCTAAGGCAGGGCATCATTTTCTCTGTTTAGTGAGTTTGCCCGTGCTATCCAACCACAACATGCAGAGGAGGTGGTGGACTGGCTTACTAAACCTTCCTCATCATCCTCATCCTCTGTCATGCAAGCAGAGACAAGTGTGCAGTCCCCTGCAGTTTCCAGAGTGGATAAACCTGCCTCCTTGTCCACATCTATTCCTGCCATAGCCCCAACATCAGCCATGGAGGAGTCAGCTAAGTTATTTGACCACAGCGTCAGCCACTTGCTCCTTGATGATGCCCAGCCATTACTGGATTCAGATGTTGGTTCTGAGGTTGGGGATGACAGGAACATGAGCTTAGAGAGAGGGGAGAACACTGGTAGACAAATTGGCATTCATGTTCCCCCAGCCACAGCGTATTGCCAATTGTCTCCAGTGGTAATGATGATGATGGAAGAGATGGAGATGATGATGAGGTCACTGATGCGACTTGGGTACCAGATAGAGCAGAGGGGGAAACAGAAGGTGAGGGGTCACAACCGCAAGGAGGCCGACATCAAGAAAGAGTAGAGAGCAGCCACCCTATTCCATCACATTCTGCAGCTATCTCCTGGCCCACTCCCGAAAGCTCAGCTGTCTGGGCCTTTTTCAGCACATCTGCAGCAGATCGCACTGTTGCTATCTGCAAACTGTGTCTCAGGCACATCAAATGTCGCAAAAACACCAGCCATTTGGGTACCACATGCTTAACAAGGCATTTAACTTCCAACCACTCAGCCCATTGGCAAGAGCACCTAAAAGCCACACAAAAGGGGCACAAATCTGTTCCTCCTCCTCCTCTTTACCCACTTCAGTCTGCCCCTGCTATACCGAGTCATTACCTCTCAGCAGCCTCCAGTGACAGGGATGATGGTATAGCACAGGGTGTCCCAGGTCCTAGCAGCACATCTGCCAGCAGCAAACCCCCAGCTGTAGACTGTAGCCGGAAAATTTCTCTGCCCCATCTGCTGCAGCGGAAAAAAAATACAGTCCCTGCAACCCACATGCCCAGCGTCTAAATGCAAGCTTGTCAAAGCTGTTGGCTCTCCAACTTTTGCTTTTCAGCCTGGTGGATTCTGCCTCCTCTGTGAATTCGCACAATGTGCTGTACCGCAATGACAGGTTCCCAGTCGCTACTACTTTTTTAAGGCCGTTCCATCTCACTACCATCACATGGAAGAGAATGTTCTGGCAGCGTTGGGCAAGGCAGTCAGCCGTAAAATCCACCTTACTGCTGACACGTGGTCTAGAAAGCATGGGCAGGGACGATATACTTTGTTCACAGCACACTGGGTAACGCTGCTTGCAACTCGAAAGGATGCAGAACAGGGCTCAGTGCTGCAGCTTGTGCCCCCACGTCTCCATACGGCTGGTGGTGATGATGCCAGACCTGTGAGCTCTACCCCCTCCTCCTCCTCCTCTGCCACCTCCATGCCCTCCTCTTCAGAATTGTCCTATGAACATCAGGTACCCCCTATGCGTTCCAAGGGCTATTCTCAGAGTCAGGCTAAAAGGTGCCATGCAGTGCTTCAGCTGGTGTGTTTAGGGGACAGGAACCACACCGGAGCAGAGATTCTTGCAGCTCTACAGGGACAGGCCCAGAGGTGGTTCACACCATGCCAGCTGGGGCCTGGAATGGTGGTGTGCGATAATGACTCAAACCTCCTGTCCGCCCTTAGGCATGGAAAGTTGACACATGTGCCATGCCTGGCACATGTCCTCAATTTGGTGGTGCAGCATCTCTTAAATACGTACCCAGGGTTGCAAGATGTGCTAAAGCTAGCCAGAAGAGTCTGTAGCCATTTCAGGCGGTCATACACAGCCAGTGCTCGGTTGGCTGAAATTCAGCGGGAAATCCACCTGCCCGTAAACTGCCTGATTTGTGACTTGCCCACTAGGTGGAACTCAACTTTGTCAATGCTGCAGCAGCTATACATGCAGCAGAGGGCCGTCAATGGGTACCTATGCGAATACAGCACGACGACAAGCTCAGGCCGCTTCAGATTTTTTTCCTCATTCCAATGGCTGATCATTAAGGATGCATGCACTGTATTGTCACCATTTGAGGAGGCCACAAGGATGATGAGCCGTGACAGTGCATGCATCAGTGACACAATCCATGTTGTGTTCCTGCTGGAGCAGACTCTGTGTGGCATTATGGACAGGGCACAGGAGGCAGAGCAGCAGGAGGAAGAGGAGGATTTCCCACTTTCCCACTCCAAAGCCCACTTTATCCAGACACCATCAGAATAGACCACTGGCCAGAACTTTCCCAGTATGCTTTTGAGTTGTTGGGCTGCCCTGCATCCAGCGTGCTTTCAGAACGGGCATTCAGTGCGGCAGTAGGTTTCATTACTGATCATAGAACGCGTCTGTCCACAGTCTCCATGGACCGTTTGACCTTTATAAAAATGAATCAGTCCTGGATTACCAGCTATGAAGCCCCCTGATGCCGATGTCACTGATTAAGTCTTTTTGGGATGTGGAATCTCTGCAGGACTTCAAGGCTGCATAGCTTTGAGGGTGTTCAATCATTTCATCTGGAAGAATGTTTTTGGTATAGGTTTCATGGGCACAACACCCAAAGACCAATTTTTTAGCACCTGTTTGACAGGTGCATATCATTGCAATTTTTTGCCTTCATCAAGAGCACCTCTATAGGGTTACGGTGGGAAGGCACCACTGACACCCAAAGACCAATTTTTCTGCACCTGTTTAACAGGTGCATATCATTGCAATTTTTTTACAGCAAGACCAATTCTTGCTTTCATCAAGAGTACCTCTATAGGGTTACAGTGGGAAGGCGCCACTGACACCCAAAGACCAATTTTTCTGCACCTGTTTGACAGGTGCATATTATTGCAATTTTTTACAGCAAGGTCAATTCTTGCTTTCATCAAGAGTACCTCTATAGGGTTATGGTGGGAAGGCGCCACCGACGCCCAAAGACCATTTTTTCTGCACCTGTTACTTCTATTCAAAGTCAAAGTGACACCAGAATGTATCCAAAAAATCTCTAATCTTGTTCCCAGTGCAATACATTGTGGCCTCATCATACACACTGGCTCCCCAGCTGTTGCTGAGCAAAATAAAGGCAGCTTGTAGGGAAAATGTCATTTGTTTTGGCTTTATAAATTCAATTATTGCTGTGGCAGTTCTAGACATGGTACAGATCTGCCACTTTACGGGTAGACTAAGGGGGCCCCCCCAGGCACTATATTGGAAGGAATTTTCATTTTTATGCTTTCACTTTAAAAATCACTGCTCATTTAAAAATGACGTTTTTCACAAACTTTTTTTTTATTGATACATGTCCCCCAGGGCAGGACCCGGACCCTCTATAACCATTTTATGCCCAATTACTTGTATATAAGCCTTTAAAATGGGTACTTTTGATTTTTGACGTTCGGGTCCCATTGACTTTAATGGGGTTCGTTATTCGGGTCCGAACTTTCACGGTATTCAAAAGTTCTGGTGCGAACCATACAGGGGTCCGTTCGGCCCATCCCTACTGATCACCCACACAGGGGATACACAACAAGAAACAGGGAACTAAGCATATAAGCATGTGTGATATCTGCAAATAAACATTTTGGTAATACAAAACAGGCTTTCTCTTTTTATATGAAAATATTATCTCCGTGTTAACTTTTTCCCTGGAATTCATATAGAATACAGACAGGTACATAAATCTGTGGCATGGAGAGGAGTGGCACAGAGGTCAGAGTGTCCATACTGTTCTCAGTTCATGATCAGCTCCTTGCTAGCTAGGACACCATCAGCTGAGCAGCCAACAGCAACTTAGCAACCAAAGACTCATCCCTGGCCCCATTAAACAGTAGTCCCCAGCCAACAGCTGAAAGTAAACCAAGGGGCAGGGATGCTGGTTGACATCATTGTCCAAATATGACCACAGCTTCCCAAGACATTTTGTCCTTCTGTAAGCCAACTCAGAGGTGGTCTTAATTACCACAAGTTTGCTTATCTGCCAACTAAATGTAATTATTTTTGAATTTGTCACGGCCTCAGCGACAGAGGCTTATCTGTATTGTGCACAGGTCATTTCAAAGGGGCCATACTACCAAAAGTGTTGAAACTCCTTTATTGAATTCCACCTTTTATCCTTTACTAGATTCATTTTCTGTTCAAGCTGAAAAGTGGTAATAAAAGAACTTGTCCAGGGAAATGATTTATGAAAATATGCTCCTACTGCTCAGTAAAGTATAATATTGCTGTGGGGATTTGGTCATACTGGTGGCTGCACTGTTCTAATTCATCAGTGTTTCTGCACACAGTTGTAACAGGCATTCCTTAGCTGCCTTACATGATTTCTCAATAGGGGAAACTATAGCCTGAGATATGCTGGTAATACAAGCATTTTACAACATAATGAGGGAGATTTATTAAAACTGGTGCACACAGAATCTGGTACAGCTGTGCATAGTAACCAATCAGCTTCCAACTTCAGCTTGTTCAATTAATCTTTAAAACCTAGAAGCTGTTACTATGTACAGCTGCACCAGATTCTGTGTGCACCAGTTTTAGTTTATTAGAGTGGCTACAGATCAGTTAAAAGCAAGTACCAGATAGCATTGTTTTACCCACAAAACCTCAACCGCTTTATCAGGAATGAACTATTCATGCAAATTTGATTTTTTTTTTTTACAAGTAGGGGAATTAGCAATCCTGAATCCCTTTGCTCCCTTTTGGCTTTGACAGACATGGGACAGCAAGGGCTTTCTGTTTTCAAATTATTTTTTATAGTAAGGGCATTAGTGTACAAACACACAAACTACAGCACTGAAAAAATAGGAGGCGAAAAAAAATTGAGGTTGCATTATGCAGACAATCTTTATTTAAGTTTGTTTTACACAATATGTACAGTTTCAATAGAATCCTTAGAACTTCTTGTCGCAGAGCCTTTCTACTCTTCATCATGGAGCTTTTGCTGTTGAAATAAAACACCAGTGTTGAGGTATCAAAGCATAGGAGCATATAGTGTATTTGCTAGTAAACAGAAACAACAGCAGTGATCTATAGGAACATGTCATGAAGGAGAAATATTTTACCAGGTCAAGATAAATGTTATACTCACCTTTCCACCAACATCTCTAGTCTTGGTTCGCAGCTTGTTGACCTGGGACTCAGCAATGTCTGCTCGTTCTTCGGCCTCATCCAGCTCATGCTGTACTTTACGGAATTTGGCTAGGTTTGTATTAGCCTGTTCCTCCTAAAAAAAAAAAAACATAAGAGAGTAGAAGATGCATGAAGAAAGCAGGCAAAAAATAATGTGAGTGGAGAAATGACAGTATATAAATATTATAGACCAGTGTTTCTCAACTCCAGTCCTCAAGACGCCCCAGCAGGTCATGTTTTCAGGATTTCCATTAATTCGCATAGGTGATTTGATCAGTTTCACTGCCTTAGTAATAACCACAGCCGTTTCATCTGAGGGAAAGTCTGAAAACATGACCTGTTAGGGCACCTTCAAGACTGGAGTTGAGAAACACTGTTATAGACACTTACAGCCTCTTCTGCCTGTCTCTTGTAAGCTTTCACTTTAAGCTGTAACTTATCAACCAGGTCCTGAAGACGAGCTAAGTTCTTTCTGTCCTCTTCTGTCTGTAGAAAATGGAAAGTGATTGTGAGAATTGCTCCTTGGCTGTGAGCATTGCATTCTTATAACATAAGGTATTTACACATCCTTCCTTCTAGCACAATCCCAAAAACAAGGAGCTCAGCCTGAGTTCACCACAACCCTAATTATTGTATTGTTCCCCTACCATGCAAAATAATATAGAAATGTAAATTACATTTTAATATTTATGTTTGACCTGTCATACCTGGTATGTGAGCTCTTTAATTCTCCTTTCATACTTCCTCACGCCCTTCACAGACTCAACGTTGCGTTTCTGCTCAGCTTCCAGCTCATTGTCCAGTTCCCGAACTCGAGCCTCCAGCTTCTGCACCTGTTTCTTACCACCTTTCATTGCAATCTGCTCAGCCTCATCCAGACGTTGCTGGAGATCTTTGATTGTTTGCTCCATATTCTTCTTCATCCTCTCAAGGTGGGAACTTGTGTCCTGCTCTTTCTTTAGCTCTTCTGCCATCATAGCAGCCTAAGTTATAGACATTTTTAAAACAGTTAAAGAGAAAATAATGGGATGTAACAGAGTTTTTTGTTTTCAAAATTTACATACATCAGTGATTGCTTTCTTGGCTTTTTCCTCTGCATTACGGCACTCCTGCACTGCTTCCTCCACCTCTGTCTGCAGCTGAGACAAGTCAGATTCCATCTTCTTCTTCTGATTGATCAAACTGGTGTTCTGTTCAGGAAAATAATAAGTGTTACAATCTGTGTGAATATCAATATTGTGAGAGAGTCTAAGTGACGTATATGATATAGAAAAAACAAGGAATGGTGGCACACTACAGACATAGTCAAAATTCTTTGAAGACACTAATTGATCATCCAGCCAGACATACACAAGATACGTTGACGCGTTTCACTCAAGTCACTCTAGCTTACTCCTAACAAGATAGGAGTAAGGTCGAGTGAAACGTGTCAACGTATCTTGTGTATATGTCTGGCTGAATGATCAATTAATATCGTCAAAGAATTTTGACTACGTCTGTGGTGTGCCACCATTCCTTGTTTTTCCTATATTGCGTCCATGGTGGGGAGCCGAGGTGATCACCCACAGCTGTCAATTGCTTCACTGGTTTGCCTGAGTGGTGTGCTACATGTGTTACATGTGTTTTGACTTATATGATAGGCATTGATTGAGAAAACCTGGTTCCTTTCTGACCTGTGAATGAAGGAGCTGTACTCTCTCACTGGTCTCTATCAGTTCTTGCTCTGCAAGCTTCCGTCCCCTCTCAGTCTGCTCCACTAGAGACCGCAGTTCCTCCAGTTCAGCCTGGAGCAGCATGTTTCTCCTCTCTACAATTGCAATATTTTCTTTAAGATCATCATTAGCTCTTAGTGTGTCATCCAGTTGAATTTGAGTGTCCTGTAAGTGACAAAACAAAAGAGTTACTTTCACCTGTACCTCTGGCAGTTAGTTGTAGTTCAGTTCAAGTCACAGATTTATTAGGGTGGGGCTTTGGTCTCCATAAAACTAGAATTTGTAGTTTAAAATTTTTAGCATCCTGAGACTTATTTATATTATTATTTTAATAGTCAATGCATAAATAGTATGATCATGACTGAATTTTAGAAAACATTAAAGCTATTCAGAGTCTACATATATGCTTACCTTAAGGGTACCATGGGCCACCTTCAAGTGTTTGTGAGCCTCAGCTGCTGCACGGTTGGCCTGGCTAAGCTGAATTTCCATTTCATTTAGATCACCCTCCATCTTTTTCTTTATCCTGAGGGCCTCATTTCGGCTCCTGGTCTCAGCCTCCAGTGAGGTCTGCAATGAATCCACCAAACGCTGATGGTTTCTCTTAAGTTGCTCCATCTCTTCATCCTTTTCTGACAGTTTACGCTCAATCTCAGACTTCACTTGGTTATATTCCAGCTGGGTACGCAGGATCTTGCCCTCTTCATGTTCCAATGAAGCCTGAAGACAAACACATTTACATGTAGAAACATTTCAAACACATTCAAAGACTGGCATTTTTCATGCATGCTATTTTAACATGTTGATATATATACTGAGTTGCTGAAGTTGTTTTATTAATTAATATTAATTATAACCAAGTGTTGGTGTTACTTACTTCTGCTTCCTCCAGTGCAGCCTGCAATTCCATCTTCTCCTGTTCCAGCTGCTTTCTAACCTTTTCTAGTTCATGAATACTCTTTCCACCCTCTCCCAGCTGCTCTGTGAGGTCTGAGATTTCCTCTGTGAAATAATTTTATTATTAGTGAAGTTCATCTTAAGATATTAATCCACCCATGAATTCCTAATAGACATTCAGCTCATTTTCATCTTTTCAATTAGTAGAATATTGGTCTAATTTTCTCACCCTGGAGATTTTTATTTTCTCTCTTGCAAGTTTCAAGATGCTCCAGAGATTCTTCATAGGCATTCTTTAGCTTGAATAGTTCAGTGCTTAGAGTTCGAGCTTCTTTCTGTGATGCCTCCAGCTCTGCCTGGGACTCCTCAAATTTCTGCTTCCACTCAGCAAGGATCTTAACGATTAAAAGAAGTTTAGAAACTATACATGAAACATTTTACCAGTTATAGCATTCCCCTTCACTGAAGCGTTTCTTTTTTACCTTATCAAAGTTCCTTTGTTTTTTGTCGAGTGCAGCAGATGCAGCATTTGACCTCTCTAAGTCAACCATCAAATCCTCAATTTCATTCTGCAAACGATGTTTGGTCTTCTCAAGAGATGAGCATTTGGCATTTACAGCCTCTACAGCCTCTTCTGCTTCTTGAAGCCTTTGAGCCAACTTTTTCCTGAAGGAAAGGTTGCAATAATTACAAAATACATGTGTTTTTGGGAACTAACGGACCATTAATCTCCATATATCATAATGTGGAAACAGCAATAATAAAGAAAGGAATATGTAAACAGACATTCACCCTTAAGGATCATGCTCAGAAATGTTCATGCAGTCATTTACATATACTTTGGGTACTCTCATGTTCTTTCACCCACCTGGATAGAAAAGGCTGAAGCAGAGCCTTCTAACAAACAAGCTTTATGCTCGTCTTATACAACAGTATGAAACATAATCCAAGCAAAAAGCTTCTCTGTTGAAAGGAATTTTAGCTGGGATGCATTAGGATACCTGGCCAGATGTTAAAGAAGCAATTAATTATTATAGCAGGGTGAGCTGCAGGAGATAGATAATGACAAGTATTTTTAATGCCAAAGAGTAAAAGGGGAAAAAACACCTGTGTAAGTAATTAACTAATAATTATGGCACTGATTACATACAGTGGATTTAGAAGGATGTTATCACTCACTTGGCCTCCTCCAGTTCCTCAGTCCTTTGTATGGCATCTGTCTCATACTTGGTTCTCCACTGAGCCACCTCTGAGTTGGCTTTGGATAGAATTCTTTGCAGCTCTGCCTTGGCTTCCTGTTCTTCCTCATACTGCTCCCGTAGGAGATCACAGTCATGACGGGCAGACTGCAAGGCATGGGCTAGAGCATTTTTAGCCTAATAAAGAGAGAAACAATGCTGTCTAAGAAACCAGGCATATTTAGTTACCTAAAAAAATGACAACTAAAATCTATTTGAGGTTGCAAAAGCAGCTGTAAGTACCCCATTTTAAAACTATCTCCTGAATGTTAAAAAAATCGTCTAAATACTATGTGGTGGGAACTTAGCTCTTTAGTAGTTTGCCACCTTTAGTATCCCAGAAAGACATGCAAGATAAAAAAATAAAAATAAGTTGCATATCACTATTTTTGGTCAAAATGTAATTATCTAGAGTCTATAAGTTTGAGCCCTTTGATGATCAATCCAGAGTTGGTTGAGATTGTTTATCTTAGTAACTTAATAATATTTACCTTGTTCTCTTCCTCCAGCTGCCTCTTAAGGTCTTCCATTTGCTGTGTGTAGGTTTGCTTTCCACGTGTTAGTTGGGACACTAATGCCTCTTTTTCATCCAGTCTACGGGACAACTCTCCATTCTCTGTCTGTAGTTTAGCCTTTTGAGAAGTAAACTCATTGAGTGTTCTTTGACTCTCTTCATACTTGGTCCGATGTTCATTCATCTGGTCCTCCAATGTTCGGCATATCTTCTCTAAATTAACCTGGAAATCATAATGTAGAAGTGAGAGGAAGTAGTGTGGAGAAAATGATTGCTTCTGCTTAAACAGTAAATCACCATTATTACCAAACAATTCTGTACTGTTTGTAGCTTGCAAACTAACACCTGGATCAAATGAAGCATGCTCGCTTCTTGTGCCAAAGACCTGGAAAACTGTGGCTGGATTTTACTTTGGAGCACCATGAGCACTGAGCTTAGCAACACCTATCTCCCCAATGGGATATAGTAAATAAACCTGATATAAGGTATCGCTTCATAAGACATGGACACTCAAGGCAAGCAAGAGTATGAGATAACAGGTACTGGAATAAAGTCCCCAGAAAATAGATTTGTCCAGCCAGCTTACCTACTTGCATAATAATATAAAAAAGAAAATTGATTCCCTATCACACATTGACCACGTGGCATAAATTAAATATGAGAATAACAAAGACTTTACTCCCATGATACCTAGCTGAGTGCATTCTGGTCGGGTCACATGATCAGTTCTCAGCACCTGCTTCAGTGTCTAAGAGGGGCAGCCGACAACGGATGTCCTATAGTAAGCCTATGGGTGACATCATCGCTCAGGCTCTGCAACCATTGTCGGCATTCTTTCCTCTTCACTGAAGCCGGCTGCTGGAGAGATCATGTGACCTGAGCAACGCACAAAAGGTAAGTATAAACATCTTTCCTTTGCAGGGTAGTTAGAATAGGCTTAGAATGGGGGAGGGGGCAGGTTTAGGTATGGTTAGGATTTGACTGGAATGATACTTTAATATAAACTGAATTGTTTTTAATGAATCTAAAGGTTATACTTTGGATACTAGGACACAAAAAATAAATCTAATAAAGGCAATCAGCACTCGTCTGATACACCTTTCTCTTCCGCTGCAGTACAAGTCAATGACACTTGTGCTGAAGGGTGTGGCTAATACTCAGCTGTGCCAGTTTAGATAATTGAAGGGGAAGGGTAGGAAGCAGCATTTCCATAGAAAGTTAAGGTATTTCCAAAAAATCTGTCAGAAATGATGTGATATAAGGATACAGATTTGAAATGGATTAAGACTTAAATCTGGATTTAAGTCAAACAAAACAGGAGGCATATAGCTGGTTTAGAAAAACTGCAGGACAACATACTTATGCCCTTACCTTGGCTTTCACCACCTGCTCCATATTAGATCCTATATCATCCAGCTCCAGTTTAAATTCACTCTTCTCCTTTTCCAATTTCTGTTTGACTCTCTGAAGGTTGTCTATCTGCTCACTGAGCTCTGCCACAGAATCAGCATGTTTCTTACGTAGAGTAGCAGCTGTGGCCTCTGATTGCAGAGTGGACTCTTCAAGATCCCGCCGAAGTTTCAGGAATTCAGCCTCCCTCTTTTTGTTGAGCTCCATTTGCACAGAAGTAGCTCCTCCAGCTTCTTCTAAACGCTCACTTATCTCCTCTAGCTCTCTTGACAGATCAGAGCGAAGTTTTTCTATTTTGGCTCTTGCTGTTCGCTCAGCTTCCAGTTCCTCCTCCAGCTCTTCTATACGAGCCTAAAAAAGAAACATATGTATTAAAAAGGAAAAACATATAAAACAGGAAAGATAATAGGTGTATTCACTGTAGGCATTTATTAAGTAGATCATTTGTTAAAATAAATATATTATTCAGGTGGTCAATATGGGAAATTTGGTAACATATTTGCATCATGTACCTGGTGCTCTTTGAGTTTCTTTTGAAGTTGCATGCCTAAAAGTTGCTCGTCCTCTATTTTGCTATTTAGCTGGCTGGTCTCAAACTCCTTCCTGTCAAAGAAATATTATACAATATATCAACATCACCACTACCAACACCAACATCATCACCAACACCACTAAGAAAAATAAAAGAAATTCTGAGGTAACATACTTCTTTAACTTTTCCTCCAGCTGTTGCTTGGCATTCTCGAGATCCATAACATTCTCTTGAGTCAGTTTCAGATCACCCTCCTGTTTTCGTTTGACTCGTTCCAAATCCATTCTTATTTTTTTCTCTTGTTCTAAAGATCCCTCCAGCTATTGGGAATGAAAAGGTGTCACAATCGAGCTCATATCATACCAGATACTTAATATTAATAAATGGAACATGCAAGTGTAGCACCCTCTAGGTAGGTAGGTTCAAGAGAGGTTGATAGAGATACATTTAGGCAGGCCTGGCTGGTTGCTGGGCCTGTTTGTTTTGATTCTGGGCCAGGAGTGGCTCAGAGTAGCAGCTGGTGACTCACAAGCAGCATCAATAAGACCTCCCTCTTTTTTCTAGAGCCTTCTGGAAGGTACTTGAAAAAGAGGAGGAGAGGAGAGGTGGAGCTGCCTGGGGGTGTTCTGACCAATTCTCAACCTGGATTGGCAGGGGGCAGGCCTTCTTAAAAACCCATGGTCAGCCCAGCTGGGGGGGGTTGGAGTTGTTCAGAACTTGAAGATGGAGTGCTAGGCTGTCGGGGCCTTTGAGGGAGCTCCCCAGTCTGGGGCCTGGGCTCCGGTGCAGACAGAGCCCTTCAAGAAAGCGTGAAGGTTCTGGACAGAAGGCACAGGAGGAGCAAGAGAGGACAGCGGAAGCTAGCATTGCCGAGCAAGTCTTCAAGGAGAGGAACAACTGGTCGCAGCCAGGAGAGGGCTGGTGAGTGACATGCACAGTCAGGAGCACTGGGGAGGCATGCCTGAGAGGACTGGGAGCACGCAGTCTGGTATGGGTACAGAGCCAGTAGTGTGGACTGTGATGTTATGGGCAGTAGAGAAGGGCAGCTGCAGCCAGGAGGGCTAGCAGGGCCTGAAGATAGGTTAGTGGGCTTATTAACCGAAGTTAGGGCAGCTAGCAACAAGAACTTTTCATTGCTACACTAAAGGGGCCCGCGGTCCCTGCCTGCAAAAGGCAGTTGCTAAGGCCTGGCTGAGCCAGTGTCAGGCCTAACCATTCAGGGCTAGCTGTGCCTGAAAGCTCAAGCAAGAAGAGTGCTGGAGGAGCTGAGGAGTAAGTCTGCGGTAAGAGGCTAAAAAATGAATGTGACCTGTCACAACCTAAAACTAACATCAGCATGCCTCCATCCCTAAATATATGTGAGAAAAATTGGAGAACAAAGTTGGGACTTTACATGAGGCATGCGGATGTGTATAATGATGTATGAAATAATTATAAATATAGATAAATTGGATGTCACAATCCCCTAGGGGCAGTTCATGATAGTAATGATGGTAAAGATGATTAACCAATAAGCTAAAACATTTATGATATAAAATATAATTATAAAAAGTCAATATAATTGATAACGTAATAATATATTTAATAATAAACAATTCATTACTAGACATGATTTGTGACAAACAATGGGAACCATAAAAAGTCAAGTACATAAAAATAATGGATACTTGATTCATATAATATATACAGACAATAAACATGGTGATTTGTTGCAGTTATTGGAGCAAGCTTGACTTGGCATCCTTAGATGAACACTCAACGCGTTTCATGGCCTGTTGCCAATCGTCAAGAGTTGGATGCATGAGTTGAACTACAAAATAATTAAATAATAAATAAATGTAGTAGTTAAATAAACTGTCTATAATGCCGCGTACATGCGATCGCAGATTCCGACAACAAAATACATGTTTTTTTTCGAAGGATCTTGGCTCAAACTTGTCTTGCATACACACAGTCACACAAATCTTGTCGGAAATTTCGAACATCAAGAACGCGGTGACGTACAGCACGTATGACGAGCTGAGAAAAGTGAAGTTAAATAGCCAGAGTCGAGGCCTAGTAACTCCCCCCGCGAAGATAGAGGACATAAGGGAAGAGGAGTCTGTCATGGCCTGCAGTCTGGTCAGGGACCTGGCCACTGTAAGTACTGCCAAGCAGGAGCCAAATGTCCCTGAAATGCCGGCCGCTTCCATGTCAGCCATTTAGTCTCCATAAGGGAGAAAGGGGAAGGTAGGAAGAGACTGCCTGACCCACATTTTTATGCCTGAAGAGACTGTGGGGAGTACAGTTGGTCATGAAAATGTGTCACATGGACTGTTGGAGAGTAGCCTTCTTTCCCTGACTTTGCCAGATCAGACCAGCCTGCCACCCTGGCTGTGGCCAATGGAGGGACGTTTTCCCTGTTGCAAGAATGTATAGGAATAGCTGTACATTGAGGAAAGCCAGGAAGTAGTCAGCTCCATCTGACTACATGGAGCTGACTAATTCCTGGTTTTCCTGAATGTATAGCTATTCAACACAACTCATCACAACCTTTCCCAGCTGACGAGCATGACTCCCACTTATATCTTGTAAGTGTTTTTAATCTTGTGCAATAAATGATACTGTTTTAATACTACACTTAGAAAGGCGCCCCCCCCCATTGTTTTTTTTTATATGTTTTGCAGTGTTGCTGGACACACTCTGAGAATGGCTGCCTCTTTTTAAATCACCCCCTTACCGTGGTTCAACTTTGTTTTTACCTAAAGACTGACTAATCAAATGTACATTATTACAAACTAAGGGCATTGCCTCCTGGAGCACCAGATACCCAATTTACCTTCACTTGAACTGGAGGGCAGGCCTCCTTAAATATCCAGGGTCAGCCCAGCTGGGGGGGGGGGTTGGAGTTGTTCAGAGCTTGAAGATGGAGTACTAGGCTGTCGGGGCCTTTGAGGGAGCTCCCCAGTCTGGGGGGTGACTTTGGGCCTGGGGGGTCAGTGCAGACAGAGCACTTCAAGAAAGCATGAAGGTTCTGGACAGGAAGCACAGGAGGAGCAAGAGAGGACAGCGGGAGCTAACATTGCCAGGCAAGTCTTCAAAGAAAGGTCGGAGCCAGGAGAGCGCTGGTGAGTGACATGCACAGTCAGGAGGACTGGGGAGGCATGCCTGAGAGGACTGGGTGCATGCAGTCTGGGATGGGTGCAGAGCCAGTAGTGTGGACTGTGATGTTATGGGCAGCGGAGAAGGGCAACTGCAGCCAGGAGAGCTATCAGGGCGTGAAGATCGGTTACTGAGCTTAGTAAACGAAGTTAGGGCAGCTAGCACCAAGAACTTTTCATTGCTACACTAAAGGGGCCTGGCTGAGCCAGTGTCAGGGCCTAACCATTCGGTGCTAGCTGTGCCTGAAAGCTCAAGCAAGTAGATTGCGCGGGGAGCTGAAGAAAAATAGTCTGAAGTAAAAGTTGTTCTGGAGGAAGAGAGATCTATATATACCACAGTGTATATAAGTTGTATATAAGTTGTCCCAATTATTTGTTCTAAATCCACTGGGCATCCCATACTTCCTATACCCCATCCAAGTTCAATCCCCTCAATAGAAATACAAAAACAAAGCTAATGGACTGTTCATTGCCTTGGAGTGTCTGAGGCCACTTCACTTAGCAGCCCCTACCAGGGTACCGCTACACAGAGTACAGGTGTCACTTACATCATCAACCTGCTGTTCAAGCTTAGCTTTGGCCTTTGTCAGCACGTTGACTTTGTCTTCTTCAGCCTGGAGGTCATCTAGTGTTTGCTGATGGGCCTCTTGGAGGGCCTTTTTCTCTTTGGTAAGTTTTGCAATGATCTCATCCAAGCCAACCATCTCTTCGGTAAGATTTTTAACCTGGAAAAAAAGAAGAGCTGACACTAAAAGGGAAAGGAGAACTGTCATTGACTAGAGTAAGTTTCCAGAAGAAAAAAGTATTACCTTGTTCTCTGTGGCATGCTTTTCCTTTTCCACTTTGGCTAATGTCAGCTCCAGATCATCAATATCCTTCTTGAGCTCAGAACATTCATCCTCCAGCTTCCTCTTTTTAGCTGTCAGCTCTGCATTCATTTCCTCTTCATCTTCCAACCGTTCTGTCTGCTCCTTAAGCTTGGCTTCTAGTTGGATTTTGTTTTTAATTAGCTGTTCACATCTTTCATCAGCATCATTTAAATTGTCTTGCTCCTATTAAAACAAGATTTTATGCAGAAATACAACTTTTAAGCAAAAATGTAAAAAACATTACCATATTTAAACCTATATGAAAATTCTGTACTGCTTTCCGAAGGTCATTTGTGATAGAGATTCCATATTAAATTACATGATTATTTAATTATTCACCTCTGTTTAGTGCACATGAACTATCTTAGCCTTGACATAGATATATTGACAATATGTGTTCATTAAAAAAACTGTTATATTGGAATTTAAGTTATAGGCAAAAAAAGCATGTCACGGTGTAATCTTCTGCCCTTTGCTACCAATTTCTTCTGTTTTTCTATCCCTTAATGTACACTGGTGGGTGCTGTTTAGCCTGCATCAGTGGATTACCCAGTCAGGGGTTTCTGAAAGACTGCTCATGTCTTATATAAACACCAGTATTTCAGGGGGTCTGAATGTACAGTTAAATTTAATGTAGGTTTTTTCCCAAAACCTAGTTGTTTGTACTGCCACAATATTCAATAACTTAACTATTTTTAATAAAGAGATTCAAACTGAAAGTACTGAAGTATTACAATTATTGTGTATGTGTAATAGGTGAATTTCTTAATAGGAAAGTAGGTTAAGGTAGACTTACAGATTGCACTTGAAGTTGCAGATCATTCTTCTCTTGTAACAAGGAGACCATCTTCTCTTCCAGCTCCTTGCGTCTGGCATCAGACTTCTCCAGGGCGTCCTTTAACCTCTGGAACTCTTCCTTTATGTTTGCCATCTCTTTCTCTGTCTCTGCACTCTTAAGCAGTGGCTTGATCTTGAAGTAAAGCTTCATCCATGGCCAATTCTTGACACCCATGAAAGCACGAATGTTCCACTGAATAACCAGAAGAGCGTCTCTGAAATGATAAATAATATAAAGAATAAACCAAGAAAGCTGCAAATGCAATACATAGTATTGCATTAAGCCAAACTTTGACCAGATTAAAAAAACAAAAACACCCAAAATGTTTTAAATACACCTGTGGAATCTTGTTAGGAAATTTGAATTTTCAAAATGTCCGTTCAATTGACTAGGAGTTAAAGGGATCAATCCGTTTTGACCAGAATGAGTTAACAAATCGAAGGACAAGGATGGACAATTTTTAATTAATGGGTATAAATGAATTTCTAATTGATAAATTAGTTTCCCGCTGAAAAAAAATCATAACTGGTCCTATGCGCTTGCCAAAGGTAATCTGGAAGTAGAATGTTCGTTTGATGATAACCAAGACATTGACATTGTGCTTGAATGAAAAGCCAGTCAAAATTAGTTGAGTCCATGAATGCATCATTGAATGGGTGGATGAGTGATTTGTATACTTTCTCATCTGAATGTTAGAATGAAATTCTACAGGTCTAAGGCTATCTTTAGTCTCTGCATTCTGTCTTCATTAACCCCCCAAGAGTGAAACAGAAAAAAGGAGGGCAAGCGTATTTTTATTAGTATTGTTAATACAATTATTATTATTATTACAAGACTGGCTGAGAAAAATGAAAAATGTTTTGACAGTTCAAATATTTAAACTGTTTATGTAGCAGTTTGGCTGGAGTTCAGCTTTGAAAGGGAGATAAAAAGTCAGTGATATTAGGCACTAGTAAAATACAGTATTTGTTAAGAAATGGCCATAGAAAGAGTGATGGAATTTCTTGTTCGACTTACAGTTACTTTTTAGCTTTCAGGTATGTGGAGTCCAGTTACAAATAATGTTACTAAAGAAATAGTAATTTAATTCTTTAAAGTCTGCATTCTTTAACCAATGAAGAATGGACGATGCATTTAGGCTTTTTTAATATATAACTGAATAAAGCAATGGTAATAGGTATAAGTGCAGTACCACCAAACATAATGTTTTTTTTACTGAAACATAAAATATCTTTTACTGCTTTTTCCACAGTAAACTGAAATCAAATTGGTTTATGAAATGTGCACTTTTCCCATAATAATTGCTATTTGCACTGCCATACATACAAAAACTAGATTTTATGTTACTATAAAATCTCTTTCTCTGAGTTTATTGACGGACACAGCCTCTCCTCTTTATTCTTGACCAAACAGGGTTTTATAGCGCCAACTACAGAAGTAGGAAATTGGGCAGAAAAAAATCAGCACCTCCTATGGGCAATTTCCTCTGGGTATAAAGCCCCCTCTGTGCTGTAGGCAAGCCAGTTAGTCACAAGCAGTGTCAGAAGCAAAAACTCAAATAGAGGGGTGGGTACTGTGTCTGTCAATGAACTCAGAGAAAGGTATTTTACAGTGAGTAACAAAAAATCCTGTTTTATCTAACATTCATTGATGGACACAGCTTATCTTCTTTTTTCTTGACCAAACAGGGATGTCCCAAAGCAGTGCCACAACAAGGGGTGGGCAAACGCACCCAGGAAACAACCAGGCAAACACGCCAACACTCTAAACTTTCCCAAAGGGCCCCCCAAGAACTTTAAATAGGCCCAGATACTCCAGACGCCTGGACGAAGTCAAGGCAGACTTCCTGAGGTTCAACATCCAACTTAAAGGAGTTGCAAAGTCTCGTGGTTTTTCACTTTAATGAAATCTATGCGTGAGGGTGAAAAACCTTCTGTGCTGCAGCTGCCCCCCAGAGCCCCCCTTTTTCTTACCTGAACCCGATCGCTCCAGCAACGAGCACAAGCCCAGTAGCTCCAGCCGCTGTCTCAGATCTTCATTGGCTAGATTGATAGCAGTGGGAGCCATTGGCTCCCGCTGCTGTCAATCAAATCCAGGGACACGGGAGCCGGAGTGGGGCCGAATCCTGCTGTCTGTGTCAATGGACACAGCAAGCGGGACTTGGGAGCGTGCCCGCAAGGGTGCCCCCATGGAATGCGGCTCTCCATGGGGGCACTCAATGAAGAGGAGGAGCCAGGAGCGCCGCCGGATTTTGCTCTGTGCAAAACCCTTACACAAGCAGGTAAGTATAACATGTTTATTATTTTTAAAAAAAGAACCTTTACAATGCCTTGAAGTCCTGCCAGAAGCACATGGTGACCTCTACACTGTCCACCAGTGAGCAGTGGCGTATTCAGGGTATGACACTTATGGCAAGTGCCATGGGCGCCATATGAAGGGGCGCTCATGAGTGGCTGGGCAGCAGGGATGTACTGGCCATCAGGACTACCGGGGTTTCCTGGTGGGCTGATGGCTCAGTGGGCCGGTTTCTGTATCAGACAGCCAGCCTGTGTCAAACACAGCACCGCACCGATACAAGATAGGGGCGGATACCCTGGGCTGGGCAGTACAATTTGCAGGAGGGAGGGGGCGCAGGTGAAAGGCCCAGCAGTGCTTCACATAGTACACACTAGCCGCCGCTAGCTGTACTGTAGTGGTCTGAGTCTCTCTACCTTACTGTAACAATGTGCCCAGTGCGCTTCGGCACAAGCACCAGACATCCCTGTCAGCACTGCCACGTCACTCCCCCTATGGCGCTTAGTAGTCCTGTCCCGGAGGTGTGATGTCACTCACGGCCGGAGGTGGGATGGGAGCTTGAAGAGCTGCTGCCAGTGCCTAAGCTGCAAACAAGAGAAGCCCCCCGAGGAGGATCCAGCAAGTTCAGGGAAAAGTGTGTATAAGCTAAGCTGAGTGTTATAATGAATGATTCATTGCCATTGCCAAATTCCATGTGGGATGCGGCCATCTGACTGACTTAATAATGAACTGTCCAGATCCAATCGGGGGAGGGGAGGAGGCTGAGGGGGACATTTCTAATGTTAGTATTGTACCTATTTAAAATTTCTGTAATATGCAGCATTGGGGGGATTAATGTACTGCCACTGGTCAGCCACTAATGCATCAGTGTTAAGGTTATCTGAAAGATGGGTTTCAAATGTTTTGACAGGGGTGCAGTTTCAGTGCTTGCCATAGGCACCATTTTCACTAGATATGCCTCTGCGAGTGAGTCTCCGCATGCAGGAGCAGATTGTCCAGGTAACTGATCACAGCAATCCCTCGCTGTCTTAGCAAGACCTTGGCAAACACCTGAGGAGTGGAGGCCAGACCAGAGGGAAGCACTACAAAATGATAATGTGCATTTCCAATCGCAAAGCATAAGGAACGCTGGTATCCCTCACAGATGGGAATGTGCAGGTAGGCTTCCTTGATGTCTATGGAGGCCAGGAAATCCCCTTGATGAAGAGAGGCCACCAGAGAGGGAATGGATTTAATCTTGAACATTTGAACCCACCCAAAGGCATTCTAGGCTTTAAGGTCTAGGATCGGGTCTTTCTTGGGAACTGTAAACTGCTTGAGGTAAAATCCCTGGTACCTCTCTGACTCGTTTACTGGGACAATCACTCCTCAAAACAACAGTTCCTGCATAGCCCCATATAGGGCCTGTAGGTGCTCTGGCGAGAGCCAAAGGTTGGAGGGAAAGAAACCAACTTTTTGACATGGGAACGAGGGACACCTATTAGCAAACGCATACACCCCCTTTAAGGAGTATTATACAAAAAAGAATTAGTTAATCTCACATGGCGGCCACAATCAGATTTCTTGAACCCCCCAGAGAGAGAACAGGGCCCCCAGAGAGGACTGCCCATAGGAAGTGCCAAGTTATTTTCCGCCTAGTGTCCTACTCCTGCATGTGGCGCTATAAATCCCTGTCTGTTCTAAACTATTTGTGTCTCTAATTGAATTTTGAGTGTACATAAATTTACCTGCGCTCCAAAATCTTCTTAAATTCTATTCTCATCAGCAATCCTCGAGACTGGGCTTGGATTCGTGTAATGATCTTAGAGAGTCTTTCATCTCTCATTTCTTCCAGGGAACCCAAAAGACCGGCTTTAAAGAACACCTGTATGAAAATGTAGGGTATTGTTTGTAATTTTTCAATGAAATCGAATGGCACAAATGTTGGAAAAAAGGATACAAATACATATTTACCTTTGTATGTCCAAATTTGTACTGAGTGTGATCAATCTCCAGTGAGCCCAAAAGCTTTTCAGCACCTTTCCTGCTATCTATGAACTGTCCTTCAGGTATGGCAGAAGGATTCAGGATACGGTAGCTGTTGAGAATAACACTTCTTAAACAGATGTTGAATTATACTTTATGCTCACTGCTACTCATTTCTAGTAAATGTGCCTACCGCTGTTTGAAATCACCATACAAGATGCGGTTGGGAAATCCCTTTCTGCAGATTCTAATACCCTCCAGCACACCATTACAACGGAGCTGGTGCATCACCAAAGGATTGTCCATCTCACCTGCAAAGCACATATACACATTTAGTGTCCAAAAAGACAAAAAAACTTACACTAGTGGTGGTAGTTAGGGTGGAAAGGGGTGGTTATTAGGGGGGACTAAGACAATAATTACATTTTCAGCCATGGTAATATCAACGGAGAGCGATGTTCTGAAGTATTACTAAAGGAAAGATAGGACTGATTTCCTGACTAGTTATTACCTGGAGCTTTTCGTTCATTAGGAATAATACAACGCACAAAGTGAGGGTGAGTTGTTCTCAAGTTCGTCATGAGCTTGTTCAGATTCTCCTGTGGAAGCAAAAAAATGTCAAGGAGGGTGACATGTTCCAACACATCCTGCTAGAGACATTCACGGTTCACCACCAAAAACATTAGAAATTAGTAGCCTTAGGTAGGCCATACATTATGCAATCTTCAAGTACAATTTTCCTTTAGATTTACCAACAACCATATAATATGAGGTCAAACCTAAACACTTTCAATTTGTATGCAATCAGGTCCCTTGCACTAAATATTTGAAGGTAAATCTAAATGAAATTGAATACGAAAATTGTATAATGTCTGGCTAGCCTTAGTTTTCAAATTGTTTTGAAGAACTATCTGGGTATTTCACAGCCAGCAAAAAGATTCAACCATTCAGACTGCAGTATATAATAATCGGATGCAATAGCAATTGAAACATAATTATGCGCAGCATTTCAACACAAAAAAATTGTGAAAAACAAGAATGAACATTTTTATTATGTCACCAAAAAATACTTCAGCTAAAAAAAAAATTCTTACTCTGTGGAGAGCAGACACAGTCTGGAAAGAAGATCCTTTCTTCTTCGCACCTTTACCTTTTCCTGCATCTAGAATATGGAATAAAACACAGGGTTAATGTACAGTGTAAAGCAGCAAACTAATTCAATGTTTTTAATGTTCTAAGCAGGTCCTACCTGCGCCGTCAGTCGCAGAATAGTTGGCAAACAGGAGTGCCAAAAGCTTAAGTGATGACTTTTGATACAATCCGACAACGGTCTCATTAAGAGGATCCTTATTCTTTTCTAGCCAACCAAGGATATTATAGTCCACAGTGCCAGCATAGTGGACCAGAGCAAAGTGAGCCTCTGGCTTTCCTTTGGGATTACGTGGTTTCTGGAAGTTGTTGGTTTTGCCCAGATGATTGTCATACAGTTTGGCTTTAAAGGTCACATCGGAGGCCTTGGGAAACATACACTCCTCTTCAAGGATGGACATGATACCCATGGGCTGTGGAAAAAAAAGAACTTAGTGTATCATAAAGGGAAAAAGTAAATATGTAAAAAGGAAAAGTAAGACAAGAAAGAACATGAGAAGCACATATATATACATACAGTATATGAAAAACAAAGTAGTTCCCGTCACTCTTACCTTCTCTATGAGATCAATACAGGCCTGCAGATCCATACCAAAGTCAATGAACTCCCATTCAATTCCCTCTTTCTTGTATTCCTCCTGCTCCAACACGAACATGTGGTGGTTGAAGAACTGCTGCAACTTCTCATTAGTGAAGTTAATGCACAGCTGCTCAAGGCTGTTGAACTGAAGGTGTAAAAAATGTGTTAGACAAAGAAGAAAGGCCAATGTAAGCAAAATGAATATTTACTCATGATAGAAAGATACATACAAAATACACATACAATTCAAACATTCTCACTAACAGTGCGCTTCATGCTCTATTTTATTATATATATAATCAATTTTAAAGTTGAAGTTTGTTCTGCATATATTTTCCCTTCCCTGGTTCTTTCCTCCCTTCATTAGCATCAACATGCCAATTACACTTTTAAATAAAACCTTTGTGTGTTCATTACATACCTTATTTTTGTTCCAATGACATCATCACTTGGTCTCTAAACTTTTATGCAATGCAGGTAGATCATGGCTAGTGGGAGGGGCAGACAGGGTGCTGTACATAGCTTCCTGAAATCATTACAGCACCCTGTCTCAGTATTCCTCTCAAGAGCTCTGAGCCCAGATGTAAGCAGTGGGCTAGCTCTTGGGAGTATGCAAATATCAAAATGCCTTGATAGGTGGATTTCAGTCTGGAGGAATGGATGTTCCTAGGCAGGCTGCATTTCCATGAAGAGCAAGCAAGGCCATGCACACACATGATTCTAATCCTCCATGATTGAAAGAACTAAAATTCAATGAATGATAGGGACAGGCCAAGGACAGCGAGCTTAGGAAGGAAAGTGCTAGATGACGCTGGGCACCCATCATCCAGGAAAGCAGGAAGGCTCTAATTGACTTCCTGCAGCTTCTAATGCACACTTTGAGAAGCTCACAGTGTGCAGTGAAATCAGAGTAAGTAATTTCAGTGCAGGAGAGGAGCCTGGGCAACTGTGCAAAACTGAAGTGAAGACTTGAGTTCAGTTTTTAAGTTATGGTATCCAATAATTTGCCCTACATTCTTTTGTTACCTTTTGCAATGAATTAGTGACCATACATGGCTTTACTTAAAGCGGAGTTCCACCCACTTTTGAGAGGTGGTCTTAAACAAAAGACCATCTCTCCAGCCCTCGTTTTTGGCTAGTAATTTTTTTTGTCTAACTTACCTTTTTATGAAGTACAGCCTGTACTCCTGATCCATCCGGTCCGCGTCGCAGGACGTGATATTCTCTTCTGCAGCGAGCCCCCCCCCCCGCTGTCTTCTGGGACCTGTGTGTGTCCCCGAAGACAGCCAGCCATTCACAAAGCACCACGTGACATGCGCATGGGCAGTGGGAAATGGGCAGTGAAGCCGCAAGACTCCACTGCCGGTTTCCCTTAATTAGAGTGGCGGCACCTGCACCCGGTCCAATGAACGGATCGGCCTCGGGGGGGGGCGACATCATGGGCTCCCTGGACAGGTAAGTGTCCTTATTAAAAGTCAGCAGCTGCAGTGCTTGCTGACTTAAAAAAAAAAAAAATTGGGGGTGGAACACCGCTTTAACAAATAGTATAAAGCAGTTCAGATCTTTTTGCTGTTTGGTATTCTCAGTCCCTGACTGTTAGTCTGACAGCTCTGGCATTAAGAAAAGGCTGGTTCTTTGTGTGTTCACAGGGACCCAGGTGAGCTTTTGTGGGCTGCTTTAACCTAGTTTTAATGTAATAGTGTTGTTGAGAGAAATTGCAGATGTAGCCAAGTGTTGGCTGTGTTTTTACCTTCACTCAGGGACACTCCTTTGTGTGCTATACATGGAGCACTTTCCCTCTAGTGCTTTACATGGGGAATAATCACATCACTTCCTGAATGCAGAGGACAAGCCATTCACTGATAGCAGAGGATTGTGGGACATGTAGTCCGGTCACCTGGATTTACACTAGACTTAAAACTGTTTGAAACTACAAGTTCCAGAGTGCTGAAAGGCTAAAAGAATTCTGGGCAAGCAGATAAATTGAACTGTCCTGGACAGGCTCACTCTCTTGGGACACAGGACCTACAGCTGCAGAAGCAAGAGGCTATCCCCCCTGGCCAGTGTGCGTGGGCGCCAGGGCCTGGACAGCGTGGATACGCCCACACAGGCACCACTGAATTCCTGGGTCGTCAGGTTGCCAGTCAGGCATCCTTCATCTGGCTGCAGATCCTTCAATAGCCTGTTCTGGGGCATCCTATCTTCACAAGACTTGGTATCTCTGGGATTAATGAGCCTTCAGAAGCTCACCTTTAACATTACATTCAGAGACACTGCATGTAGACACCTTTCCCCCCCCTTTTTCTACTTCAAAGGCTTTTTGCTGGAAACACCTTGCTTATTCTAATTACCTTTGCTGGTTGCCATTGCACAGCAACATCTTTGGGCCCCTTCATAGATAGCTGAAGATCTCAGATACCCTTACTTCAAGGACTCCTCCACCCAAAGGAATCAGCCTACAGCATCAGTTAAATTGTTCAAAGTGTAGCACCTGTTTATTTTAAAGGGGAACCCTTACCCAAGTTTTACATATTGTCTTTTGATTTTTCTTTTCACCTGTGACATCAGGGCTTAGAGGGAGTTGACTGACAAAAAGTCTTCTCTCCCCCTCTTGTACCTGGGGTCAGAGGTTCTCCTAAGGCCTGTTGGCTTTTACCGCCAGGTTCACTGTTACTGCCATTTCATTGCATATCTCTGTAACTCTGTTTAATGCTAAAGTTTGCAATTTGAAGAATACCCGCATTTTACATTTTTCCCCCCTTGTAAACTCAAGAATATCTAGTAAAATATCAATTTTCAATCTCTATTATTTCTTGGTGTCTTTTGCATTTGCACTCTCTCTTTGAATTACGTCAGAATCCAGGCTGTCAGAGAAGCTTGCAAGGTCAGGGCAACCTCTGGGGACAGTCATCTTCCAGCGGCCCCTATGGGGGTGGCACCACACAATATTTAAATGTCACGAGTGGGCCAGCTTGTTCATGTTTGGACATACACAAACCTAGGCATTCGCTTTTTTCTAGATTTGCAGTTTATTCTCGGAAATGCCTTGGCCATTATCCTTTCTTCTCTTCCTGTGGTTTTACAGAAACCTCTGTACTATCAAGTTTTAATTCAAATATGTGTAAAAAGTCCTGTGAGCCTCCACTAACAATAAAAGACACTAAGCCCTCTTTGACTCAGCTGCAAGCGATGACCATGTCTCATACACCATGCAAAAATACTAGAATCAAATTACAATCGCTGCACTATCAAAGGTATAAGCATAAATGCTAATCGTAAGATTTCTGTGAAATGGTAAAATAACCAATACTTAGTGATACAAAAAGATATACATATACAGTCAAGTGATTAATAATCATAAATATAAAGTGACAATAGACATGTGCATTCGTTTTCGTCCGAATGCATTTTCGTCCGAATTTCAGGTATTTTCGTTATCGTTTTAACAAACGATAACGAAAGTGCAGAATCCGAAAAACGAAAGATCCGACATAAACAAATGCTTTATTTTCGTTTTCGTTGCTACAACAGTTCGATATAGATCGGAGATTCGACATGATGATAACAATAACAATCTGTGTCCATCAAACCTGTGGTCGAATGTGCCTAACCTTAACTCTATCAGTCCAAGATTATTCTACATAGAGAGAAAAGATTCGACATAGAGAGAAAAGATTCGACCTAGGGGAGAAAAGATTCGACGTAGGGGAGAAAAGATAAATAAAAATAATGATGATGATGAATGTTATTGGCTGATTGTAACCAAAGAGGAGGAGCAGTAAAATAGCTAGAACTAGATCATGGAGATCTCATACATTATTATTATTATTATTATTATTATTATTCAGGATTTATATAGCGCCAACAGTTTACGCAGCGCTTTACAATATAAAAGGGAGACAATACAGTTGTAATACAATACAATAGGATTAAGAGGGCCCTGTTCAGAAGCGCTTACAATCTAATAGGGTGGGGCAGGTGGTACAAAAGGTTGTAACTGTGGGGAATGAGCTGGTGGAAGTGGTAGGAGATTAGTCATACATCTCCTGTGGAGATGCCCAAAATTGCACCTCTATTGGAGCGAGGTCATTATCACCATTAATAGAGTTTTTCAAATAGTGATACCTTTGGACCCCAAACCATGTGTGCTGGGGATTGTGGATGATCTACTGACTGAGGATATCCTTAAGCAGGCTATTAGAAGAGCTTTGTTTCAGGCCCGCCTGCTTATCCTCAGGCACTGGAAGTCCACGAATCCTCCCACGGTGCAAGAATGGATTACACAAATGGGGGCCACAATCCGTATGGAAAAAATTATATACCAGCATAGGGGAGCTTCACAAAAATATGAGAAACAATGGGCTCACTGGTTGGATGTACCAGGCCTAGCGCCAGTGGATTTGGTATATGATCGCTTATTCTAATGGTGGTCCTTCTTAGCTTCAATTCACATAGGATGTATGTTGTGCACTACATAACTAGCCAGTACGCTAAGAGATGACAAGTAAAATATCCATTGAAGGAACGTGGATTGCCCACAGATGGCTCTATCTGATGAGAGGTTATTTTCCTTCTTTTTTCTTCTTTCTTTTCTTTTCTTTCGATGTAATGGATTATATGCCCCCTTTTTCTGTGCTTTTTTGTTTTTTATCTTATTACATATGTAAGATGTGACTTCTACTCTGTAAATTGCTGTATGCACTCTGGAACTGTATACACTTATTCAATTTTAATAAAACCTTTTGTTTGAGAAAAAAAAAAAATAGCTAGAACTAAGTACACACGTACTTTGGCTTATGGTGTCTGTTGAAAGTTCTAAGAAGATTCGACGGAGCAGGTAAACTATACGGCGTCGTACAGTTTAGCTGCTCCGTCGAATCTTCTTTGAACATTCGACAGACACAATAAGCCTTCAATGACAGATTCGACCTTAATTTGGATTTTCGGACGAATGCAATTTTTAACGAAAAACAAAATAAATAAAAACGAATTTCGGGAGTAACTAAATAAATTTATTTTTCCCGACGAAAACTAAATTCCGAAATGAAATATTTCAGTGTGCACATGTCTAAGTGACAATGTGCAATCATATAGTAATGAAAAGTTTACAAAAAACAAAAATATCAATAAATCCCAAATACTGGAATTAAAAAAGTGCTGCTGTGCATTGTGAAAGTTCAAATTAATTCAATCCACAGGTGCTCCACACTTCATGCGATTCAGTATGCTGTGAAAACGATCCAATAACCAGATGCTGTGTCTCTTACTCAAGTGCTCCCCCCCCTTGTATTGAAGGCTCACTTTAAGATGTGTGACCTTGCTGTTAAGCTTGGTCGATACACACTTTTAGAACCACTACAAGGTTCAGCAATGTATCCGGATTCCTGGATCAGTCTCCAAAATGCCTCAGTGAATCAATGGAGAAAAGAGGATTTCATGGTATAGTATGTTTATACAATTTTATTGAAACCAAAAATAAGTCCCACACAGGGTACTCACACTAGCTTGGCGCTTCAGTGAACCATTGTACATCAAGCATAAAATAAGTAGGCTAAACCGGCCGGTAACGGAAAGATAAGTTGATTGTTCCTAACAGCTGATCTGCTCAACGTTCCGTCCTGTCCCCTGCCCCAACATGTGTCAATACTAGGGATTTCCGTATGTGACATTGCCCCCTAAGGAGGATACAGAAATCCCTAGTATCGACACATGTTGGGGAAGGGGACAGGACGGAACGTTGAGCAGATCAGCTGTTAGGAACGATCAACTTATCATTCCAATTACCGGCCGGACTTAATTTTGGTTTCAATAAAATTGTATAAACATACTATACCATGTAATCCTCTTTTCTCCATTGATTCACTGAGGCATATTGGAGACTAATCCAGGAATCCGGATACATTGCTGAACCCTGTAGTGGTTCTAAAAGTGTGTATCAACCAAGCTTAACAGCAAGGTCACACATCTTAAGGTGAGCACTTGAGTGAGAGACACAGCATCTGGATATTGGATCGTTTTCATAGCATACTGAATCGCATGAAGTGTGGAGCACCTGTGGATTGAATTAATTTGAACTTTCACAATGCACAGTAGCACTTTTTTAATGCCAGTATTTGGGATTTATTGATATTTTTGTTTCCCACGGACTTGATGTAAACTTTTCACTAATATATGATTGCACATTGTCACTTTATATTTATGGTTATTAATCACTTGACTGTATATAAATATCTTTTTGTATCACTATGTATTGGTTATTTTACCATTTCACAGAAATCTTACGATTAGCATTTAGCATTTGATAGCGCAGCGATTGTAATTTGATTCAAGTTTTAATTCACACTTTATTATATAATACTTACATCAAAGATCTCAAATCCTGCAATGTCCAGCACTCCAATGAAGTATTGTCTGGGCTGTTTAGTTTCCAGGGTGGTGTTTATTCTAACCACCATCCACATAAACATCTTTTCATACACTGACTTGGCCAGGGCACCGATGGAATAGTTTACCTAAACAATGAGGAAAATTGATGTATTATGATTATGAAAGGCAGACAAATAGAGAAGGCAGCAAAAGAAAGTGTTTGTTTAAAGAAGCCTTATTTAATTGAAAATCAAATATATAGAAAAAGATATTTCAAGATAAAATCGTCTTCACCTGTTGGACATTTTGGCCCTTGGTGACATACTCATTCCCAACCTTGACTCGGGGGTGGCACAATCCTTTCAGGATGTCAGCAGAATTCAGGCCCATGAGGTAGGCACATTTGTCAGCCTCTGCAACATGAGGACAGTATTACCAGCATTCAGCAAGAAGCATTTATAAGATGGATTAAATATATTTATGTGCACACCATCACTTTTGTATTTTTTTTTTTTTGCAAGCCATGACCCTTTTACATTGATTTTTAATAGTATGATATTTTTAATTATATGTTTTTTACTGTTTGCCACCAATATTGAGCTTATTTTTTTTGGAAAATTAATGGCACTATTTCTATATCAATTGACCAAATAAGATAATTCCCTTTCAATGTAAAAAAACAACTTTTGGTGAAAAAGACACAGTTATAGGGTCCTTATGTGCAAGAAATACCATAGAACATTTGTGTCATAGTTAAGCAAATCTGAATAAAGAATAATTTGAAATGACAGTGTTCCCAGAAACCAACAGGCTTCACCCAGGAACATATCAAACTACAATAAACACATAAAACAGTTTTAAATCTAGCAGGCACCTGCATCACAATGATAGTTGTAACTGCAGGTCATGTGACTTAGTGATGTGTGAAACCTAAGCTGGTCAGCCAAAATTTGGTCAGTGGGTGGCCCATCTGGCTCTGTTCTGTTTCAGAAAAATCAATAGTTCAATCCACTTTAGTTGAATGTTCTTGCTGGCAAATGTTTGGCCAAACAGAGGCTACATCCAATCAGATGCAGCCTCTGTTTGAGTCATAAATACAATAGCCATAGTGGAAGGTTCCTCCATCCACGCTGTATAACATTGGTGAAGGCTTCTGTTAGTTCTTTTTCATTCCGCCTTAAAGCTTAATAGGAAAACACAAATTTATGTACAGTAACCATAAAAGTTGGTTCAAATGGTGTCAAGCATGTGTGGCAGTAGCCAGGTGGGGAGTACAAAGACAAGTGTGTCTTGCCTACAGTCAAGCATGGGGGTAGGAGTGTCATGGTCTGGGGCTGCATGAGTGCTGCCGGCACTAGGGAGCTACAGTTCATTGAGGGAACCATGAATGCCAACATGTACTGTGACGTACTGAAACAGAGCATGATCTGGGCCGCAGGGTAGTATTCCAACATGATAAAGACCCCAAACACACCTCCAAGACGACCATTGCCTTGCTAAAGAAGCTGACGGTAAAGGTGATAGACTGGCCAAGCACGTCTCCAGTCCACCAGGTCTGTGATGTCATCATGGAGGAGTGGAAGAGGACTCCAGTGGCAACCTGTGAAGCTCTGGTGAACTCCATGCCCAAGAGGGTTAAGGCAGTGCTGGAAAATAGTGGTGGCCACACAAAATATTGACACTTTGGGCTCAATTTGGACATTTTCACTTAGGGGTGTACTCACTTTTGTGGCCACTGGTTTAGACATTAATGGCTGTGTGTTGAGTTATTTTGAGGGGACAGAAAATTTACACTGTTATACAAGCTGTACAATCACTACTTTACATTGTAGAAAAGTGTAATTTCTTCAGTGTTGTCACATAAAAAGATATGATAAAATATTTACAAAAATGTGAGGGGTGTACTCACTTTTGTGAGATACTGTATATGGCCAACTTTAAAGTTACAGTACAGTGTGGTTTATATTGAATACATCTACTAATTCAGTTGCATATCTCACCCTCAGTCCCATCTGGTTCTGCTTGTTCTTCCCTTTGCTTCTGCTTGAATTTCATGTTGCCAGAATGCATGATGGATCCAGTCAACTTGTACACACCAGCTTTTTCCTCTGCTGTGAAACCCAGAACATCAAAGGCATTCTGGGAGACAGGGGGTGTCAGACAATGTGAGTTTAATATAATGTGAGAAACAACTAACTAAATATGATTGATAATCACCGTGCTAACAAACAAAAATATAACGTTATTAAACCTAACGATAAATTGCCTAAGTTTCAGTGTATTACTATTATTAGTTATTATTTTTACTGAAAAACCATACTCCAGTTCATAAACATTGTCCCCCTCTTCACAATAATAAGGCTAGCCATACTTGATTCCTCCAGCCTTGCTAAAGAGCAGGGATGGAGGAATTTCCCCTGCCGGCTTTTGTATTCAGACAGCCACAGCACGTGAAACTGTCTAAATACCTGAACAGTGACTGCAGCTGATAGACCACAATTTAACATCTAGCTCCCTAGATTTTTAATTGGACTTTTGCCGAGCCAGGTGCTACCAACATTCAAGCCATGTATGACAAGCTTAAATTTACTTTACCCGGTTTATGCAAACTTAACTTGTGTTTGTTGCCTCCAACTTATGGGCTAAAACTCACCACTATTGTTTGACTACTGACTCACTATAGGTAAATCAAAGTAACTTATGTCCAAGCAAAAGTGCTTCAAGTACCATATTTATTGGTATTTAGTTCAAACTCACGATCCTTGCCATAGATCCAGCAGTGCACGTGCCGAGGTAGGGTTGGAGATGTAGGCACACATGCTGCTAGATCTTTGATTTTGAATTTCGAAGTAGATACCCATATAACTTATATGTTTGCAGTCATAGCTCTTGGGGCACTTTTTATATGTGAGTGCATTCATTTTTAATGTATTAATTTTGATATTAAAGGTCTAGACTATGAGTAACCTCTGTTCCCAGATGTCATGCTTTACTAATGATATACTGGATATATGAGGTGGCTATTATACAAAAGAAGTTTGGAACTTGTATGGATGGGATGTTTTTTTTGGAGAATGATTGTTAGGAGATAAGAAACAAGCATTGACTTACCTATAGTTGGTGGTCAAACAATTGCAGTGAGTTTTATGCCATGAGGTGGAGGTAATATAACATGAATTGAATTTGTGTACACTGTATACATCATTGCTACTGTAGTTACTTTTTAAAATCATAATTATGGTCATATTTTTTTTAACTGATTGTTTTCAGTTATATCTAATACACTATTATGTTTGAGTTCTGTCCTGAAGAAGCAGATTTAATCTGTAAAATGTGTTGAAAAAAGAGGATGCTTTGCCAAAGGCCTCTGTTAATATTGTGTATACTACATCAAAATATCATTTAATAATGGTTATTGTAGAAATATAGGCCATTTGTTGGGGCACAGACATCCGCCCCTCTAGAACCGCCATGGTGAAATTTTTTAAGGTTTAGATCTGTATAACCTTTATACTAATTTTAGGATCATTAATTGGCCCATATACCCTTTTGACTATTATGCAGAAATACAACTATGTTTGTTTTAAACATTGTTGTTGTCTCCAAATGTACCTGTAAAGTTTGAATATTAGAAAAATATCATTCTTATGTTTTTCTCTGTAGGTATTTTGAATGTATGGGTGTGGTACTAGTGTGGCCCTTCTTTAATATATGTGTATATACCATATGAATCACATTTATAATGGTAATATTTGAATAATATTGAGCAGCCTAAACCTGACAATTTTTTATCAGTGTATGGCCAGCTTTAAGCTCGTATTGGCTGACACTGCTGCCCTACCCACTCTTAAAACATGTTTCTTTACAGGGATTACTGAAGACTGATATAAAGTTAGATTTGTATACTTATGCTAGTTTTATGTAAAAAAATGTAATTCTTATTTTTATTCTATATTTGTAATCAGACCAACTAGATGTATATCAATTCCTTCAAAGAAACTAGTCTTACATCTGTTGCCATGAGTTCATCAGAATCATCTATGGAGGCGACAGTGACTTCTCCTTGGGAGATGTAGGAATAGTCGTATGGGTTGTTTGTAACCAGAAGCATATCTGCCATTGAGGACAAAATAGAAATTAACCAAAATAGGCAGACATGTCTTTTAGACCATTATGAACAGAGGTGCTTAACAGAGACAGTTTCTGCTGTGTATTATTAAAGTTGTACTCCAGAAATTAGGCAAAATCTACCCTTACAGTGGGGCCCTCCTGCACTGTTATGCCCTGTACACACGGTCGGACATTCCGACAGCAAAATCCTAGGACTTTTTCCGACGGATGTTGGCTCAAACTTGTCTTGCATACACACGGTCACACAAAGTTGTCGGAAAATCCTATCGTTCTGAACGCGGTGACGTAAAACACGTACGTCGGGACTATAAACAGAGCAGTAGCCAATAGCTTTCGTCTCTTAATTTATTCTGAGCATATGTGGCACTTTGTGCGTCGGATTTGTGTACACACGATTGGAATTTCCGACAACGGATTTTGTTGTTGGAAAATTTTATAGCAAGCTCTCAAACATTGTGTGTCGGAAATTCCTATGGAAAATGTGTGATGGAGCCTACACACGGTTGGAATTTCCGACAACAAGGTCCTATCACACATTTTTCATCGGAAAGTCCTATCGTGTGTACAGGGCATAAGTGTTAAGTGCTCATTTAGTGTAGGTGTGCAGGGATAAGTTGTAACAATTACCCCATTTCTAGCTCTGACAGGCTTCCTCCATCCATGTAACTGGTCCAGCACTGCCTCCTCTCCAAGGCGAACTCAGCTGTGGCTGCAGCTTCCTTCAAGTAAAATGCAGGGTTAAAGTGAAACTAAAGGGAGCTATACTTACCCTTTCTCCAACGGTCCCTGGTCCTCATTGGTTTCGGCATCTTCTTTTGTGTTCCATCTTCATTGGCTGGAGTGGGATGACATCAGCCATCCCGGCACCCAAGGATCAGGCTGGCTCTGTAAGCTGAGCTGTGCAGCTCAATTTACAAATGCCAGAGACTGCTGAGAGCAGGCAGGTAAGTGTATTTTATTGCAGAAGAGACATTTCATGTCCCTTCTGCAATAACGAACCTGCCTGCTTGCAGTTAGTAACAGCGGAACCTGAGTTTTACTTTAATAGCACTGCACTGTATGTAATGACGCCAATGGACTGACCACAGCCCAACAACAGGTGCTAAAATGTAGAAGAGAACAACTCTGGAGCCTGCTGGACCAAGGGTTAGGGTAAGTAATATACCTTATCCCTACACCTCCAAAGTAAATAAGTGTAGCACCCTCCTAGTTAGGTGCAAGGTTGTCAGGTCATTTTAGTTATTTTTGTGCTCCTCTGTAATCAGTGGAGCAGTTGTTGATTGTTCTGGACTGATCTGGGTCCCCCAGGCTGTACACTTGATTGCTTTTCCCTGCTTTCTGGAAAGCACCAGAACATAGGAATGGAGCAGGCTAAGTGAGCAATCTGAATATTTTTGAGGTCTCAGCCAATCCCTGGGGAGGCGTTCTCAGAAGGGGGCTGGAGAGAACATAAAGAATCTGGGGCTTGATCAGTCAAGGCCCTGTTCCAAGAGGAGAGGCACCCAGCATGGAGGGCTATTGCCCTCCCATGCTGCTTAGATGATGCCTACCAAGAAGCTCAACGAGGTCCCATCAGACACAAAGCTAGGGGACCTATCCACTCATAGAAATCTCGGAGGCTAATGAAGAAGGGGGAATCTCACCCAGGGATCAGTCTGGAGAGTCCACTTTCAAATGTCTGCCTGCTGCAGGAGGAAGGCATCCAACTACTTAAGGACTTGTGACCTGACCTGACCTAAGAGCAGAACCTGGGTGCCTGTGCTGCTGTTAACCCCTTGGTGCACTTTTGCTTAGGCTATTCATTGAGCCAGAGGATTGAATTCTGCTGTGTGACTGGCCGCTGCTATACAGAGAGAAAATACCCAACCAGTGGCCTTTTGCAGGTGTAGTGCCACACAAGCATTTAATCCTTGCAGTGCACGGAATCCCACTGCAAAAATAGATTTTGTCTAATTCTCAGAGTTCAGCTCCAAGATTCTATTTCTAAATTAGATTTACATGACATGGACAAAACCAAGACCCACCTAGAAGCTCTGGCTTTTTCATGGACAAAATCTGGTAGAAGATGTGATAATTCCTTTCAGACTTCAGCTGGAAGATGCAACGAGATTTTTCCAGAAGATCTAGACAGACAAAATGATATCAGTTAAACAGAAGATGGTAAAATTTAGTTGGAAATAAATGAACAATGTTATAATTAAATATATTAATTAAAATACATTACTGTAAGTAAGTGATCTAAAGCAGTGGTTCTTAACCCTGTCCTCAGGTACCCACAACAGGCCATGTTTGCAGGTTTTCCTTTATCTTGCACAGGTGTTTTAAATCAGAGTCAATGGCTTTGTATTTTGGACAGCTATTTTATCTAAGAGAAATTCCAAAAACATGGCCTGTTGGGGGTACTTGAGGACAGGGTTGATAACCACTGATCTAAAGTATACTAAATGCAGCTTAGCATACAAAAAGGTGAGAATTTTTAAATAAACTTTATTACTGGTGCACAAAGCATCCAGTGATATAAAGGGAGAGAAAGTAGAGGAACTCACAGGTTTCTATGTCAGCAGAAGCCAGCTTCCCGGAGGCACCAAAGTGGATCCGGATGAATTTACCCTGGCCAACGTGAAAGATGACAAGAAGTAAGACAGAGGAATAGAGATCAGGAAAGAATGAGAATCCACTGCTCGGAAGAAGGAAACATCAAAGAGGGCAACCACAGCAAATTGGAATAAAGCCAGGTATGTAGTTTAGAGGTACAGAAGAAATAGCTATTGGCTAATGGAACATGTGGCAGTTGTACTCACAAATCGTGAAGAGTTGTCATTCCGGACTGTTTTGGCATTCCCAAAAGCTTCCAATGCAGGGTTAGCCTGGATGATTTGATCCTCCAGAGTTCCCTGATAAAATATTGATATTATTTATGAATAGGTATTCAAATTTTTTCATATGCCCCAACATTGTTTCAATGAGCAACTTGGTAAAATGTTTGCTATATTCCAATTATTTGTTGTGTTCCTAACCTGTTTTGCTTACATCATCTCTATAATCTCTCATTCCTCCCTTTTTACGTCTTAAATTTCCCTTACTGTAACCAACCCTTTTTGTCCCCTGTATTCCCCCTCACCTTGTTGGCATTTGCTGAGTCCTTTTTTCCTCCAATGGCTGCAATGCTGGCAAAGTACTGAATGACACGCTTGGTGTTTACGGTCTTCCCAGCACCAGATTCTCCACTAAGTAGAAGAAGATGGAGGTAGTATTAACATTTTAGGAAAACATCAATCTACCTAAGAGCTAGTGATACAAAAAATGCCAGCTTACGTGATCAGGATGGACTGATTCTCACGATCTAGTAGTAAAAAGAAAACACTAAAAATTACCAAAAATACACCCATAGTACAACTTATATGACTATGGATCATCTTCAGAGAGAAAAATATAAATAACACTAGATTAACAGTCCAATAGTATAAGCTCCAGGTGCCTGACGTGCTGCCCTTTGGCACTTTTTGTGTGGCCCTCGGTCCTATTGCCCCGTTATAGTAGTGATTTCTAGCAGCCTCATGTAAAATGTCTGCAGTCTATGACTGTCTCCTGAAGCATGTCCTCAGTCTCTAACAACTGCAATAGCATGTTCACAGTCTCTGACAGTCTCCTAAGGCAGGTCTGTAGTCTTTGATCTTCTCTTGTATTATGTTCACAGTCTCTGACCATCTCTTTTATCATGTCCACAGTCTCTGACCATTTCTTGTATCATGACCATAGTCTTTGACTATAACCTGTTGTGTGTCTGCTGTCTCTGATAATGAAAAATAACAGATTTTTTTGTGTGGCCCTTTGGCAATGTCAGGTGGCTGCACTCAAGGCCCCTCAATATCTAGAAAGATGATCACCACTGTTATTGACAGTAGTCTAATATCCCATACTTATTATAATATTAAAAAGGTTGGGCAATGACCAAGGCAGCTGACCTGTCAGCATGGATTGATAGGCATTGTCAGAGATGGAGAAGATATGAGGTGGAGCTTCACTCCTCTTCTTCCCACGGTAAGCATTCACAACCTCTGCATTGTACACAGGGAGCCACTTGTAGGGGTTCACTGTCACACAGAAGAGTCCTGAGTATGTCTAGTAGAACAAAGAATGATACAAATAATGTACAGCTGCATCTAAAAGAGACAGATAATATACTAGGACACTCAAAAGACATTTATTAGTATTCTGGATACATATGGGATGTAATATCAATAATATTCAAATCTCTTACATAGATCATCCAGGCTGCATAACGCTCTTTGAGGTTGTACAACACAGCTGGTTCATGCAGGAAGGTGAGCATGGCCATGTCTTCAATTTTATCGAACTTTGGTGGATTTTGCTGGTGGACGTCACTTTCCTTCACAGTGACAGTCTAGATAGATAGAACCATAAAATGTATAGAATTACTATTCCAGCATGTCAGATACGGAGAAAGAATTCATTCATTCATAAAAATAATAAAGAAAGAATCACAAAGACCGATAAGAACCCTGACTTTTTTACATACCTTGCCAGCTGCAGTTTCAACTGTCACTTTGCCACCATCACGACTTTTGACCTTAGCTTTTACAAACTCCTCTGTGGTATCTGGCACAAAACACTCAGTCTTGATGTCAAAAAGACGAGTCTGAGCCTCTAGTCGCTCCTTGCCAGACTTTCGGAGGTACGAAGCAGCTGCCCCAAATTCAGACAATTCTCCTTCAGACATTTTGAAGTCTACAAAGAAAAGCAGAATTTAGAGTACCTCATATATAATGTTATGCTTTTACATATTACATGGGCGCATGTGCAAAATTGCAACAGCACTCCTTTTTAAATAAAGTGTTTCTTGATCTGTAGATAGATAGGTAAATGGTCTTGATCTATAGATAGATAGATAAATGGATACATGGATGAAAAGGAAACTGTTGTTTTAGTTTGAAAATAACGTTATGTGAGCATAGAGCTAGTTACAGAGCTACATAGTTACATAGTAGGTGAGGTTGAAAAAAGTCCATCAAGTCCAACCTATGTGTGTGATTATATGTCAGTATTATATTGTATATACCTGTATGTTGTGGTCGTTCGGGTGCTTATCTAATATTTTTTTTAACTATCGATGCTCCCCGCTGAAACCACCGCCTGTGGAAGGGAATTGCACATCCTTGCCGCTCTTACAGTAAAGAACCCTCTATGTAGTTTAAGGTTAAACCTCTTTACTTGTAATTTTAATGAGTGGCCACGTATCTTATTAAACTCTGTTTCGCTGAAAAGTTTTAACCCTATTGTGGGGTCACCAGTATGGTATTTGTAAATTGAAATCATATCCCCTCTTAAGCGTCTCTTCTCCAGAGAGAGTAAGTTCAGTGCTCGTAACCTTTCTTCAAACTAATGTCCTCCAGTCCCTTTATTAGTTTTGTTGCCCTTCTCTGTACTCGTTCCATTTCCAGCACATCCTTCCTGAGGACTGGTGCCCAGAACTGGACAGCCTACTCCAGGTGAGGCTGGCCTAGAGTCTTGTAGTGCGGAAGAATTATTGTTTTATCTCTGGAGTTAATCCCCTTTTTAATGCATGCCAATAATCTGTTTGCTTTGTTTGCAGCAGCTTGGCATTACATGCCATTGCTGCGCCTATCATCTACTAGGACCCCCGGGTCCTTTTCCATCCTTGATTCCCCCAGAGTTTCTCCCCCCAGTGAGTAGATTGCATTCATATTTTTGCCACCCAAATGAATTATTTTACATTTTTCCACATTAAACCTCATTTGCCATGTAGTTGCCCACCCCATTAATTTGTTCAGATCTACTTGCAAGGTTTCCACATCCTGCAGAGAAGTTATGGCCCTGCTTAGCTTAGTATCGTCCGCACGTACAGAGATTGAACTGTTTACCCCATCCTCCAGGTCGTTTATGAATAAATTAAATAGGATTGGTCCTAGGACAGAACCCTGGGGGACCCCACTTTCCACCCCTGACCATTCCGAGTACTCCCCATTTATCAGTACCCTCTGAACTCGCCCTTGTAGCCAGTTTTCAATCCATGTACTCAACCTATGGTTCATGCCAACGGACCTTACTTTGCACAGTAAACGTTTAAGGGTAACTGTATCAAATGCTTTTGCAAAATCCAGATACACCACGTCTATGGGCCTCCCTTTAGCTAGATGGCAGCTCACCTCCTCATAGACGGTTAATAGATTGGTTTGGCAAGAACGATTCTTCATGAATCCATGCTGATTACTGCTAATGATACAGTTTTCATTAGTAAAATCTTGTATATAGTCGCTTATCATCCCCTCCAAGAGCTTGCATACTATTGATGTTAGGCTAACTGGTCTGTAATTCCCAGTGATGTATTTTGGCCCTTTTTTAAATATTGGTACTACATTGGCTTTTCACCAATCAGCTGGTACCATTCCAGTCAGTAGACTGTCAGTAAAAATTAGGAACAATGATCTGGCAATTATTTGACTGAGTTCCCTAAGGACCCTCTAGTGCAAGGCATCTGGTCCAGGTGACTTATAAATGTTAAGTTTTTAAAGTCTATTTCTAATAGACTTGTAAATGAAAATGAAGAAAAGCTACATTTATGCTTGGGCACCTTATTATCATTGACCCAGTCACACAAAAACCCCTATTCCCTCTGTAAATATGCCTTGGTATGTTTTAGGTATAGGACACAGGTTCAGATAAGTAAAATAACCAAAATACAACTTGCATGTGTTTCTTAGTAACTGTCTTATCATGGGCTAATTAGACCAATCAATGCTTTCTGTATGTTCATCATGCATTCAAATTTATTGTGACACTTAAATCCTGTACACACGGGCAAAATGTTGGGAGACATTTGCTGGTACGAAAAATACCGGTTAACATTCTGCCCGTGTGTATGTTGGCCTGTCCGACAGAAGGCAGCTGTTCGGCCGGATTTTGTCGAATGTGCATGCTGGAAAACCAGCAGGTGCCTGACTCCCGATCAGCGCTCTCAGCCAATGGCAGAGAGCGCTGATCAGAGTGTTCTGGCGGGGAAGGGGGGGTGTCCACCTGTCATAACACAACAGCTCAGCGTCGGAGATCGCTGGACTAACTTTGCATGGTTAGTACAGCGGCTCCTGACCAGAGCTGTCAGTTATTTTTTGTGCAACCTGTGGGGTTGCATGAAAAAAAACTATAGTGTGTACCCAGCTTTACTGACCAAGCCTACAGTGGTAAGATATTACTGTATTCTGTAATTAGTCTAACTATTGTTTGAAAATGTATCCAGCTGTGTTGTCTGTTAGTTGTTAAAGTGACACTAAACAATATGCTTATTCTCAAAAAATAATCCATATACATCCACTACTTAATGGCCCTGTAATCTATTTTTCATTACATTTTTTTTTCTGCCTCTTGTAACATCCTGCATGAGGTCCCGATCCTCACTTTTACCTTGCCTTTTCAGTTTTGTTATTGTGAAGCGAGCAATGCACTTTAGTTGTGATCATGTGCTATATGCACACTATAAATCCCATATTCCATAGCCCATAGTTTATCTCAAGAGTGAGAAAGAGATGGTGGCTATGTTCATACATACAGTTGGACAATGGAGAACGAATGTAGCCACTCTTTAATAGGTAGTTGGATCACAGCAGCAAAAAAAAAACAAAAAACGAATTTGGAAATTTGGAGGAGGCTGGACGCAGTAGAAGGTATTTAAATGACATACTTTATTATGTTTTTTTATACTAGAGTTTAGTGTCACTTTAACCATAAAGATCTTCACATTTATGTTCAGGATGCTATTGGGAATAAATGGTGTCATTGCATAAGTACAATTTAGAAACAGTTTTTCTTACCTTGTTCTCAACTGCTCAACACAAGAAGCAAAGGGAGGACTCGTTCTGAGCAAAAAGAAAAAGCACAATTAAACTTTGGCAAGGGAAGACATATGATAAGTACTCAGGAAGTTCCTGGAAGTATCTACTGCAGAGGCAATCTTGGGAATAATAGCTAACATTTTAGAGGAACATGAGATAGGAAGAGGAGCCAAATGATAAAAGGATTCAGATACAGAATAAGGGCACAGCATTATTTATAGAACAGGGATGATATGAAGAAACTGCAAGACAGATAATTGAGGTGTTGGAGATGACATGAAACATAGTGGCATAGACAGGACATCTCACCGTTATCATATCAAACTATGTGCGGACCACAGAAATGTGTAATCAAATTTATTCAAGCACTCAGGTTATTTTAACACCCCATAGTAAATTCTTTCTACATCAACACAGATTATGTATTTGAAATACTTTGAAATGTGTAGCTATGAACAAAAGAAGCTATTAAATATTACTACTGTATAAGGATAAAATGGAAGCCCTACTGATAGGCATACACTTTAGAGAGGGCAAGGAACTAGCAATTGTACATCTTAGCACATTAAAGTTACAAACAATTTTTTATGAAGATTGTCTCTTTTTCCCTATATGTCACTATAGACATACCACTTATGGCGATGAATTTAAATGTTATATGTGATATTTATTTATGCAACTTATAAAGGTTAACTATGAAGACTTTCCAGTGTATTGCTACAGTGATAAAATGATTACAGGTGCTCTAATATTCTTATAAACGTATGCTACAGAAAAACAAAAAAAGATTTTGTTCTATAGCACAATGTACTTCAGTTGCCAATATTTAAAATTAAAATCCAGCACAGTAATATGAGGGTGCATGTTACATCTCAAGAGGCACACACGTTGACAATGCACCAGACAAAAGCAAACTATAGGATATGTATGCACAAAAGGATATGCGCTAAAAATATACATAACAAGGACAGATAATCAGAGCTGCATTAAGCACATAGAACAAGAGAACCTTTATAATCTAAATAATTAATATGAATTAACCAAAACATGTCTAGGGGCAACTACATTGAGAATTTGATCCTATTATTAAAATGCCATATGGTACCGGAAATTAGGAATAGTTGGTTTACATATTGCTATAATTACAAACATTGAGGTAGTACTCTAGTAAATCTTTAATTTAATTACACTGTTCTGCTGTATTTAATATACTCACATGTAGCTTAATGAATAATAACATAAAATAGACAATGCAAATTCTGCTTTAAGAAGATTAGCTAACGGAAGGATAGTGTGGACCTTTGTATCAAACAGCTATACATGTATCTTAAAATTGATGATTTAAGCTGACCATTCAACATAAAATCTGATTGTACAATCTTCTTAAGATCTACCATTGACTATGTAGCACTAGGGCCCTTCTGAAATACTACAAAATGAATAGATTGTTCAGTTGGCACTCATATACCATACCTTTGGTAACGCTAGAGAAGATTGTACAGAGATACTAAAATCAGATTGTATAGCCAGCTTTACATTGCATTTTTTCATGGTTTATATGTTTCTAGAATGCTATATGCGTTAGGACTTCAATAAGTACTAATTAGTACATTAAGTATTTTCTTACTTTAAATATTTTAATACTATGATTAACAGTATATTATATCATTAAAACATTTTGTAAGCAATGACAAAGCCTTACAAGCAATGGAAATTAAGTTTGTGCATGATTAAATGTAATTTGTTTTAATCAATGTAACCAGAGGCAGGCTATTTGGTTATCTGTGTCTATAGGGCAGCACAGGTACATTGCTCAGGTAATCAAACTGTATGCCTATGACTGCAGATAAACTGCATGGCTTCCTGTGTCTCATTAGAACATCTGGTAGACTGCATTATGATTATAGAGAGTTGCAGTTATTTTAGGCAATGCCATGTAACAGGGATATAACTTGAGACTGAAAGCACTGCAGTTATTTGGCACCAAGAGGTGTGTGTCATTATTATCCTGTGATAATAGCTGTAGAAGATCTCTCTGACCTAAATCTCATGCTCATCTCTTTTGAATGATGTATTTTCGGTGTTTGGGGCTCTTGTTAACCTATAGGCCTCCTTCAGATAAGTGCGTATTTTGTACAGATCTAGACAGAACATAATGGGGTTGATTTACTAAAACTGGAGAGTGCAAAATCTGGTGCAGCTGTACATGGTAGCCAATCAGCTCCTAACTTCAGCTTGTTCAATGAAGCTTTGACAAAAAAAAACAAAAAAAAAAACTGGAAGCTGATTGGTTTCCATGCAGAACTGCACGAGATTATATACTCTGCAGTTTTTGTAAATCAACCCCAATGTATTTCTTTGGATGAACAGATGTAAACGGATGTCCATCCATTTCCATCTGTCCACATCCAAGTAAATTTAGCTCCACAAAAACACCTGAATGGGATGGATTGGATAAACACTGATGTGAACAAGCGCACATCCACCCTATAGAGATTGCAATAATCTTCCTTTGGGATTAATAACGTATTCTGATTCTGATTGCATGGGTCCATTTTTCTTCCATCACAAGATGTAGAGAAAATCAAGAAAAACACAAAAGTCACAAAAGTGACATCGGCCCTGTGCTGATCTGACTCAGTAGGGGATCTGTTTCTGCTGTCATAGAATGGAAGATGGTCATGGGACAGAGGCTTTACCTTGACAAAACACTGCATCTGTGTTACTGCCAGGTAATGCAAAACAATTGTAGCTGTCAAAGTATAAACTGAAGTGTAGTATGAAAAGTTAAGTATATAAATTGAAAAGTCTGAGCATAATTTCAGAGATGCACACTTGCCCAACAAAGCTTGCTTTTTGAATGGGCTACCTGCTATGTCCATATACCTATAATGTGTATGCGCAATAGACTTACCCCAGACCTGGTTGCTCACTTTTCCTTGGTGACAATAGCATATGTGCCTCTTTTGTTCTCTTATATCCCCAACTCTCTCCCATATTAGGAACATGTCATCTAATTCTATTGTGGGCAACCCCCTCCCCCCCCCCCCCGTCCTTTCCAAATCTATTGTCCAGTCCCATTCACCTACAAGCCATTGTCTCAGCAATTTTGGGTGGGGGTGTGTGCGTAAGTTTGTGCGTATGTGTAACATAACCCTTGAATGACATGGAGCAGATTTTGTTGAGATGACAGTGACACAGAAAAGGCCTGTTTTCCATGTATGGAGCGACTGGTACCACTTAAAATTTCACACCCTCGCCCCCCTCTCTTTACTCCTTGACCCCTCTGCCCTCTGCAAGAGCTAGATTTAGGATCCACTTGTGTGCATTCCGGAGGCTAGGACAATAGGCAGAGTGAGAGTGAGGAGCTATTTCAGGGAGCAGGGTGGCCTTGAGCTGTCTGCGGGCAGCATGCTGAATTCACTCTGATACAATATTCCATCTTGACAACCTTTTGTTTCAGAAAGTTATTTTTAAGATGCAGCTGATCACAATACTCACTGTATTAACTCATTCCTGCAACACACAGCTGACTTGAGTCACTGATCATCCTATTGTTCTATGCAACACTCACTGATTCTATGTATTGGGCAGAAAACAAAGAACAATGAACGTATATAGCCAAAGCCTTTTCACATTTTAAATGGAGTAAGAAATAGGTAAATCTGTCGGATTTATTTTACTCTCTGTGTCATTTTGGGGAGATTTCCCTGCACTTCCTGTCATTTAGATATAAAAGGAATTGAGATTACATATCTCCAAAGGAAGGGAATGAATCTCAGCTGGTTCAGCGGGAACTAGCCGAGATTCAAACCGTTAATGGGCAGGCTTAATGTACCAAGATCGATCAACTTGGGTACAACCAACTTGCCGGATTATCTTGCGATTATCGCTAGTGGCTGCTATAGCCGCTAGTGATAATCACTGTCTTCTAATGGCGGGGGCCCCTTCCCCCGACTGCCTCTGCACCCAACCCGACCCCCCCCCCCGCTGGGGGAAGACAATTGCCTGGCAGGAGGGATTCCCCTGTCAGCAATGTCTCTGTTGATTGGGGAATTGTGCAAATTTCTTTCCTGCAACTTGTGGAAAGAAATTTGCACCGTGTATGGCCTGCCTAAGACAGTTACTACCCGAACAGGTCTCCCTTTTGGCAGATTTTACCTTTCTTTCTTTTTTTTGAAAACTAAGATTTTTGTATTTTCCTTGTCATTTAATCTTGATGACGATGATAACCAGGACAAATAGAGAGAGCAATAAAAACTTGACAGGGGTTCTAACTCCTTACCTCTCTATCCAAAAATTAAAAAAATACATTTTAAGGTAAAAGCATTCTATGCATGAAGGTAAAACACCTTTAGTATGCTGCTCCCCCTGTGGCCCACCCTAATACCAAAGCCTGTTCACGGTTCAGCTGCTCTCCCGGGTCTCTGCCTCCTCATTGGCTAAGACACAGCAGCAGGGGAAACAGCACCAGTGAGAAGGGATTGGGGGTGAGACACACAGATCTTACAGACAAGAGGAGGTTTGGGGCTGCTTTGTCCAAAACCATTAAACAGAGCAGATAAGTATAACATGTTTGTTTTTCACATTTTAACCTTTAATGTCACTTTAAGACCTCATTGTCATTCGTGTACTGTTCAGTAGGGCTGCCTTCATCTGCATGGGATTCACAGGTGTTTTATGCAGCCGTGTGCAAGAAGCCTGTTCAAATCAATGGTGTGCGGGTAGCTGCATGGATCTCCAAACACATCCTCAACTGTTCATCTGTGTGGGACTGATGCACGGATCTGAACACAATCTGTCTGGCAGATTTGTGCAGCCATTTGCGTGTCATTAATTTGAACAGGCTACCTGAACGGGATGCATGGAACACCTGTGCATCCTTTGCTGTTGAAGATGACCCTTTGTACGTGTGAGTGAGTGCCACCTAATGCAGTATACTCAGTGGTCCTGATTGTCTACACAGTTTATGCATGTACAGAAGAACATCATTTGTATGCAGACAACCAAATCGTATCCTCACAACTTTACTACGTGTCCCCACATTTCATGGATGCAAGCATACATATACTATACACAGGTACAAGAAATGTGTTTTGCTCTGAAGTGTACATTCCAGTAGATGAACATATGCCAGCTAGTCTTAAAATAAAAATGTGATTTTCTCTAATGTTTATATGAGGGGTCTTCAAAAAGTTTCTGCACTTTTATACTATATATATAACTAAGTTTTAAAAAAAGTAGGGAAACTTTTTGAAGAACCCTCTTATATGCATATGTCTAGGAAACGCATAAAGTGATTCCTGATATTAAATGCAATTGCAATAAACACTATAAAATAAGTAAATTAACCCATAGTGAACGCTGTGCTAGGGGTATTAGATGTGTGGGCTGTATCCACTGCAGATACATGTACATGATTTCATTAAGACCCCTTTCACACGGGTGCTTTTCAGGCGCTTTCACGCCAAAAAAAGCGCCTAAAAAGCTCAAGAAAACCTATTTCCATTAAAATCAATAAATGCTTTCACACTGGGGCAGTGCACTGGCAGGGCGGTGAAAAGACGCCCCTCTCCATTGAAATTAATGGAAAGCGCCTGAAAAACTCTTCAAAAACGTCCGAAAAGCTCTTCAAAAGTGCTCAGTGTTTTACTGGCAGTTTAGAAGCGACTCAGTGTGAAAGGGGACTTACTGATACTTGTAATAGAGCTAATAACTAAAAAAATGCTTGTGCATACCCTGTATTTTTTTATTTATTTTTCCTCTGACAGCCTTTTTGACCTTGATTTGCTTGGCGCATGCAAACTGCAATCTGGGACCACACTGTCCTACACTGTATGTAGTGAACATCAGTTTATGATTTGCTACATAGGTTAACTATATACAGCTACAACCACTTACCCATTTGATTGCACAGTCCAAATGTACCATGGAAATGTATGCCTCTTGTTCAATTCCCAATAGTTTTGAGGAACAATATCTTTATCAGGTAGAAGAGCAGAGGTATTCAAGTGCTTTCTTCAGCCTAGACACTATAAAAGTTTATTGCTTGTTAAATAAGAATCAATTAATTTGTTATACAGTAGTCCAGCATGGACCTTACGTACTTTTTTAGTCGTAGGTTCACAAGTTAATGAGCATATGTATTATGGAAAATTGATATATCTATATTAGAATACAAGATGGCTTAATTAACTGTACTGTTTAATGAACGGTGGTACTGTAAAATTGGTATATGGCTATGACTGAGCCATGATTTGAGGACTGAAAAGGAGAAATAATTAGGAAGGGAAGTAAAAAGGGTGTAATATTAGACTAGACATCAACGGATTAAAGCTAATGAAAGGAGAATATTATGTTTGGGGGTAGGTATTTCAGAGCAATGAACCACATGATGGTTTCACATTCTCTTCACCCTGCACATTTCTGTCATTCATTCTGCTTTATGGCTACTCTGGCCATCCACACAAAATGTTTAATGGCCCTTTTTATCTTATCTTTATATGTTAAAGTGATGTCATTGTAAGAGCCATTTATGCAGAGGCCTCTAAGCTTCATACAGATAGTATGAGATTCAGCTTGGGGATGGAAAAAAGTCTCTTGGATACAAGGGTATCCCCTTGGACCCATGGTAATTCAATCTTCTCATCTGAAACACACTGAAAACATATTAAATACACATAGGTAGACAGAGGTCTGCTCTGAGGTTCTGGATCAAGAGCATCCAGATCTTCATATGTGTCCAAATTGACTACAGTTAGGCACCTTTCACACGGGCATCTCCTTGTAGCGGATTCCGCTTGCTCAGCAGGGGGATCGCTCCGCTGATCCCCACTGAGCAGGCGGACGACAGGTCCCCCCCATGCAATTTCGTTCTCCACCTGCTCTGAGACACGCAAAAAAATAGCAAATTCCTGAATCAAATCAGGCAGCAATTGTGATTGGTTGCCAGAGGTTACAGTGTATCATTACCGCTCACTGACTGGCTGCTAGAGGTTACAGCACACATTATGGCTCACTTATTATTTGATAGAGGTTACAGCACATGACTTCTGCTTAGTTGGTTGCTAGAGGTTACTGTACATAAATACTGCTCACTGATTGGTTGCTAGAGGTTACTGGATATCCTTACCACTCACTAATTTGTTGCTAGAGGTTACTGCACATTATTACTGCCCACTGATTGGTTGCTAGAGGTTACTGCATATCCTTACTGCTCAATGATTGACTGCAAGAGGTTAGTGCACATCATTACTGCTCACTGATTGGTTGCTAAAGGTTACAGCACATCATCTCCTCATTGCCTGCACACCATGGACTGGGGAGATGAGGGGACGCATCAATAGACAAAAAACTCCTAGAGATCCTAGGACTCCTGTAATCAGTGGCAGTGCTGGGGGGTGATCAGTGGCAATGCTGGGGGGTTGCTGGGATCAGTGACAGTGGTGGGGGGGGGGGATTAGTTAGGAGGCAGTGCACTGTGGCAAATTCTAAATCATGTAGAGCAAAGCTGGAAATCTTTGGGGAATTTGCAATGACCACCAATGTGAGGGGGGATTTACACTGAACTAGCGCAACATACAGGGATATACAATGTAATACTGACATATAATCACACATAGATTGGACTTGATGGACTTGTGTCTTTTTTCAACCTCACCTACTATGTAACTATGTAACACTGACCACCATGTAACAGGGGATTTTACGCCACCCACCAATATAAAGAGGGGTTTCTACACTGACAGCGATGTAATAAGAGCATTTACACCAACCACTAGTGTAAGGAGGAATATACAATGACCTCCCTGTAAGGGGGGATTTACACTGACAACCATTGTCGAGGAGATTTGTACTGACCACCAATGTAAGGTGACAGTTCTACACAGACCACCGATGTTAGGGGGATTTACAATGAAAACCAATGTAAAGGGGGATTTACATTGACCTCCACTATAACGGCAATTCTGCACTTACCACCAATGTAAAGGGAAATGTACACTGATTACCAATGTAATGAAGAATTTACACAATGTAATGGGGGATTTAAAGTGGTTGTAAACCCTTACAGACCACTTTGACCTACAGGTAAGCCTAGATTAAGGCTTACCTGTAGGTCCAGGAAACATCTCCTAAATCTACACGGTTTAGGAGATATTTGCAAAAAGACAGGCACCTGAGCATGCCGCTGCTAACAGTGATATGCCGTTAATGGCGGCTCCCGTGCGCATGTGCGGGAGTGATGTCATCGCGGCTCTGGCCAATCACAGCGCTGGAGATACGATACCCAGGAAGAAGATGGATGCTCCGTAGCAGAGGGGACAGCAGTGACATCGCAGGCTCCTGTGTCAGGTAAGTGACACATAATGGGCTAATATGTGATGCATAGTAGCCCATTATGCTTTACCTTTGCAGGGAAACAAAGAGGAAGTAAACCCATCAGGAGTTTCTACACTGGCCACCAATGTAATGGGGATTTACACTGACCACTAATGTAAGGGCGACCTTCACACTGGCCACTAGTGTGAATGAAAGGATTGTACGCCAAGCCCCAATGTAATGAGAAGATTGACACTGACCACCAATGCAACTGAGACATTTAGCCTGCATTCACTTTTCCGTGTGTCGGGACGCATGCATAATCACTTTTTCTGGCACCACAGAAACATGCTGCCCTTTAGCAGATACACAGCAGTTCATTTAATTGTTAATGACACCCTCACACATCTGCTGAGATGTTTGTATTCACATGCACCAAAATTCACGGCGCTGTGGCTCCATGTTATTTTGAAAAAGGGTTCCACATCCAATTTGCTTACCTTTGCACAACAGGCTGATGTCAGGCTTAATGACCACACCTGTAGGCAAGACTTGCAAGCATGCCCCCCCCCCCAGTGGGCAGCATTCAGCAGAAGTGATGGTGAATATGACCTCAGGGGGGCATGATATACATATGAATGCCAGCTCTATTTACATATCAATGCCGCTGGTCCGCGGCTATTTACTGTACATATTATTGCTGCCGCTATTTACATAACAATGCAGGTTATTTACATGTAAACACGGGATGTGCAGGTGAGTCATTTATACATGGCAATAGGGCAGAGCTAAGCAGCATTAGTAACAGAACTTCACACTGAGATATCAGGACACAGCATGTGACTACAACTTCAAGGGACAAGGGATTTTAAACTGGGATAGTTGGCAAGTATGAGGCAGCTGCTAAGGGCCCCACAACAATGATGCCCCTTTTGCCCTGCCTTAAAGACGACCCTGACCATCCTTCAGGATCGGATTTGATGGCGGCAGGTGTCAGCGGACATGTGTCCTCTCCATAAGGGAGATTGAAGGGTCTGATCAGGTCCGCCTGAAAAACTGACAGACGGACCTGATCAGACTGCCTGTGTGAAAGGGGCCTTATTTTAAACTTTACTCTCCATGCTTTATAGTTTTTCCCATTCAAAGAAATTGCAATCCTTGCAATACAACATATACTTCTACCTTTTACATTTCCTAGATGCCAAAATATTTTTGTAATTTTTTTATGCCCAGGACTGACAAACAGTAATCCGAGATTTAAAAACTCTTTAAAAACTCAGTGACAGCTCTAGAACTTGGTGTGTTCTGATCTACGTCTAACACCCTTAGTGCAAGAAGTAGAAACAATGAACTATGTTGTTTTTGACAGCTGCACATGTCTGTGCCCTTACAGCTGAAGAGCCCTCATTGTTTTCTACTTATTTGGTACAGTAATCTGCATTTTATTTTATGAGAAACAAAGGTTTCATTTTATGAAGCTACAAGTAAACCACACAGTTGTGTCATTACAAAAGAAGCTTGGAGAGAGTATTTTTTTCTAATATCACTTTCTGAAATAAAACACACATTGAATACCATAGACTACTGTATCTCATCATATATCTTTGATGGAAATATTTTTCTTCAAAAGAACAATCAATACAGACATAGAGATTTTCAGAAAGAAGAATACATGATATTCACATAGCGGCACAGGTAACCAGTGCTTCGGGCTTCATGGTTAACACCCACATGCTTTATATTTTAACAAAAGAGTTCAATTCCAATACACTGAGTACTAATATTAGTGTAGCAAGGTCCCGGGGGCCCCAGAGGCCTAATGGTGACCTCACGGGTTAGGCAGAGCGGACATCCTTCCTTGTAGAGTGGGTTACCAGGCATGGTGGGTGTGATGCAAGATGAAATGATGGGCGCCAGTCACTTTTTGAATGCGAACAAGAGATTTATTTTCTCTTAACAGAACTCTACCCTTGAGTAAATGCAATGATAATTGGCAGACTCCGAGACTTCTATAAGTAGACAGCTTAACAGTGGAATGCATCCAGCCGGAAAACACTTCTGTATTGGTAGAACCGCTGTCTTCTTTGGCAACTAATCCTGTAACAGTCACTTAAGGTACGTAACTCTTGGTAACACAGAACAGTCCTTTGCTTATCTCACAGTATCCCACTGTAGATCTTCACTCACTGAGCTCCCAGTCTCTCACCAGACTTCCAGATCCCAGTCATCACTGGATCCCTGGCTGGTGAGAAGACTGCTCAGGTACTTGCTTCAGCTTACTCACAGTAGTCTCTGGTAACAAGGTGGATGGTCCCGTAGTGGTGACAGCTTCCCCTCTACCTCTGACCACAACTGATTTCCCATCCGGCTGAACCTTCGTAACTCGGCTGGACTCCAATCCTGCAGTCCCAACCCTACGCTGCTTCTCCTGCTCCTGGATAGGCCTCAGGCAGCCTAGCAGCCAGGTGTGCCCGGGATCGGCCCCAGGCTTCCGACCTAGCAACCCAGGGCGACATAACAGGTGGCACAGAACCCTGATGACCTGACTCCACGCAAATAAATAGGCTCTCTCAGCAGGCCAAGGGGCTAAAGAAACCCTGCCAATTGGCTGAGACACCCCATCCATTTATGATCTGACTTAGCTAAGCCCCTGTCATTCTAATGTCACCTGCCACAGCGCCACCTAATGACAGAAGAGAAAAGGTGCAGCAATTCCAGAATATAGGGAGGAATCAATTGATCTCTAACAATTAAAGTGGTTGTATACCTTTTTTTTTTACTTTTACCTACAGGTAAGCCTATAATAAGGCTTACCTGTAAGTAAAAAAAATATGTCCTAAACCTGTACGGTTTAGGAGATATTCCCCTCGCAATGAGCCGCTGACTGAGCACAGGGGATTCTCGGCAGACAGCCTGGCAAACTCCGGAGCTTGCCGGACAGAAGTCTCCGCGCGCATGCGTGGGAGTGACGACATCGCGGCTCCGGCCACTCACAGCGCCGGAGCCGCGATACCTAGAAGACACGCCGAGGGGAAATGTCAGCTCCCTCGGGGTGGACCGTGTGAGATGCCGGCGCCTCGTTCTAAGGTAAGTATCTCATAATGAGCTAGTATGCGGTGCATACTAGCTCATTATGCCTTTTCCCTTGCAGGTGTAGAAAAAAAAAAAACAGCGGGTATACAACCGCTTTAACCAGGATAATTACCACCTGGCAAACTAAATTTGTTAGCAACTCTGCCTAAACACCAGGGGGCTACATCAGGAACAAATATTGATCTGTGGGCAGCCTATTAAATAACTAGGGGAGAAAATGGCCAGTAAATACTTTCCACAGATTTCCAAGCTATGTTCTCAGACTGGATAGGCCAATACTAACATTTATTGAATAATGGGCCATGGGCGCGAATATCTGTCCTAGCCCTGATGACCCTGCCATAGTAGACAATGCTTGATTGGTTTTACCAGGTGAAAAATTAAGAGTAAAGCTGGCCATACATGACTTGAAATACGTCCAGTTCAGCAGGGATCGTCCATCGATCTACTTGGGTACAACTAGCCTGTGGGACTCTTCTGCATGTGATTACTGCTGACGGCTATAGCCGCTATCAGTATTCATCCTACTCTGTCGGCTGGAAAGGCTCCCCGCGCATGGACCCGCAGAATACAATTGCGCTGCGGGAGGCATTCCCCCGTCAACACTGTGTTTATGGGGTAATCAAGCGATTTTCTGTTCTGTCGTACGCACGGGACGAATGTTGGCTGGTTTCTATTGAATCAGCTGATGCTGCCCAATATTCGGCCCATGTGTATGGCCTTTAACCCCGGAAGGTTTTACCCCTTCATGGCCAGGCCATTTTTTGCGATACAACACTGCGTTACTTTAACCACTTGCCGACCGCTGCAGACGATGTACGTCGGCAGAATGGCATGCCTGCGCAAATGGGCGTACCTGTACGTCCCTCCGTCACGCTAGCACGTGCACGCCCGCTGCGTGCTGCAGGAGCGTGCCTGCAGATCCCGCCGATTCGATGTCCGCCGGTGGTCTGCGATGGCACGGAGAGGCAGAACGGGGAGATGCCTGTATAAACAGTGATCGGGAGCAGTGATCTCTGTCATGTTCTAGTGACCCCATCCCCCCTACAGTTAGAACACACTGAGGGAACACAGTTAACCCCTTGATCTCCCCCTAGTGTTTAACCACTTCCCTGCCAGTGACATTTATACAGTAATCAGTGGCTATTTTTAGCTCTGATCGCTGTATAAATGTCAATGGTCCCAAAATAGTGTCAAAAGTGTCCGATCTGTCCGCCACAATGTCGCAGTCACGATAAAAATCTCAGATCGCCGCCATTATTATAATAAAAATGCCATAAATCTATCCCTTATTTTGTAGACGCTAGAACTTTTGCGCAAACCAATCAATATACGCTTATTGCATTTTTTTTTTTACCAAAAATATGTAGAAGCATACAAATCAGTCTAAACTGAGGAAGAAATTCGTTTTTTTATATATTTTTTGGGATATTTATTATAGCAAAAAGTAAAAAATATTTTTTTTTCAAAATTGTCGGTATTTTCTTGTTAATAGCGCAAAAAATAAAAACCGCAGAGGTGATCAAATACCACCAAAAGAAAGCTCTATTTGTGGGAAAAAAAGGATGTCAATTTTGTTTGGGTGCAATGTCGCACAACCGCGCAATTGTCAGTTAAAGCAACGCAGTGCCGTAACGCAAAAAATGCTCTGGTCATTAAGGGGGTAAATTCTTCCGAGGCTGAAGTGGTTAACTGACAATTGTGCGGTCGTGCGACGCTGCACCCAAATAAAATTAGTGTCCTTTTTTTTCCCCACAAATAGAGATTTCTTTTGGTGGTATTTGTTCACCTCTGCGTTTTTTTTTTTTTTTTACAAAAAAAGAGGGACAATTTTGAAAAAAAACAATATTTTTTTACTTTCTGCTATAAAACATATCCAATAACAAAAAGGTAAAAAATCTAATTTATTCATCAATTTAGGCCAATGTGTATTCTGCTACATATTTTTGGTAAAAAAAAATCCCAACAAGCCTATATTGATTGGTTTGCGCAAAAGTTATAGTGTCTACAAACTATGCAATATTTTTATGGCATTTTTTTTTTTACTAATAATGGCGGCAATCAGCGATTTTTAGCATGACTGCAACATTGCGGCGGACAAATCGAACACCTGCCACTTTTGACACTTTTTTGGGAAGCAGTGACATTATTACAGTGATCAATGCTAAAAATATGCAATGTTACTGTACTAATGACACTGGCAGGGAAGGGGTTAACACCAGGGGCGATCAAAGGGTTAAGTATGTCCCTAGGGGGTGCTTGCTAACTGTGTGGGGGATGGTCTGACTGGGGGTACACAGAGATCCGTGCTTAGCAGGAACACAAGATCTCTATCTTCTCCCCTGTCAGAACAACGATCTGCCCTGTTAACATAGGCAGATCGCCGTTCTGCCTCTTTGGGGAATGATCAGAAGGTCCCGGCAGACATTGCATCCGCCGGACCCTTTGACTGGGCTCCCCCTCTGTCCAATTAGCACCCGCCCCCCCCCCCCGCCTCCGGCGGTGTGCATGCGTGCCCGCTGTCTATTGCTCGAAATGACGTACAGCTATGTTGTTTCGTGCGATAGAGCCCACCTGCCGCAGTATATCTGCGGTAGGCGGTTGGCAAGAGGTTAAGTGTGCTTTTTTTTTTGTTAATAGCAATGTTTCAGTGTTCTGGCCGACTATGTCCAGGCGGGTTTGGTGTGCGTTGATAAAGCCTGTTCACGCTTATTCAAGCTCTACATGTTTTGTGCTGTTGCGCTTTCTCAGGAGCTTAAGCAGACTTTATGTTAATGACAATTTATGGGGCTGTAATATTGAAGTAAAAACAAATTGAAGGAGCAGTACTTGTGGAATCAGTTATTCAACCTAGCCAATATCAACAACAGCTTGAGAATACAGGTGGCATGTAATTAGTTCAGTCTTGGTAGTTATCACATTAAGGAGATGCAACCTAATGAATTGTGTAAATAGTAATCCTGATCTGCTCTGTGGCCCAATATAGGTCACCCCAACATTGTGAGTTCCAAATTTATTAGCACCTATTTCTCACTTATTTATTTTTTAAAATTAAAAAAATATATACCGTATTTATCGGCGTATAACATGCACCCCAAGTTTAGGAGGGAATTTTAAGGAAAAAAAACTTTTAGGAGGGAAGTTTAAGGAAAAAAAACTTACATTAAAATGCCCATCAATGCAGCGTTATCTGTCCATCTGCAGCCTTTTCAGTGTCAGTGCAGCCTTGCCCCAGTGTCCATTGCAGCCTTGTCAGTGCAGCCTTGCCCCAGTGCAGCCTTGTCAGTGCAGCCTTGCTACAGTGCAGCCTTGTCAGTGCAGCCTTGCCCCAGTGCAGCTTTGTCAGTGCAGCTTTGTCAGTGCAGCCTTGTCAGTGCAGCTTTGTCAGTGCAGCCTTGTCAGTGCAGCTTTGTCAGTGCAGCCTTGTCAGTGCAGCTTTGTCAGTGCAGCCTTGTCAGTGCAGCTTTGGCCCAGTGCAGCCTTGCCCCAGTGCAGCTTTGTTAGTGCAGCTTTGTCAGTGCAGGTTTGCCCGTGCAGCTTTGCCCCAGTGCAGCCATGTCAGTGCAGCTTTGTGCACTCGCCGCCGACATACACAGCCGTGTGTAGATTCAAATATGGCGCAGAGACTGCAGGGATTCGTCAGAGCCGAGATACACATACCTGAGTGTTCTCTGCTTTTTTCGGCGCCACTCACAGTCACGCCCAGTCCCGCCCTATGATGGACATAGCACAGGTCCAAGGGCGGGACTGGGCGTGACGGCGGCGCCGAAAAAAGCCGAGAACACTCGGGTATGTGTATCTCGGCTCCGACGAATCCCTGCAGTCTCGGCGGCATATTTGAATCTACACATGGCTGTGTATGTCGGCGGCGACCGCGGCAATTGCCGCGATCGCTCCGATCACACAAAATCGGCTTGGATCGGCCTATAACACGCACCCACGATTTTCCCCTGATTTTCAGGGGGAAAAAGTGCGTGTTATATGCCAATAAATACGGTATATTTTTTTGCCATTGATGTTCATTCGAGACTATGCACATACTTTGGGAATATGCCAGTATCGGTCCTCAAGATGTTCTTTGCACTTTGCTTTTAAAATCATTTGTTCTTAACATCAGCTTCATTGTGTGTATATATATATACATGTTTTCTATTATTTTGTGTATGTTGTTGCAACTATACAATGATTTTGACTGATGTGTCGAGTATGCTCCGAGTTCAATTGGTGTATCAGATTTTTTCTGGCAGTGGATTTGGACCAAACTCTTTACATCAGATTTGAGTGTAAGTACTGTGTATTCTAGCCGGGTTTTCTTTGTAACACCAGCTGAGTACTAATTTTAATTGGTTAGTTCACCTGTAATCTAATGATGACACATTAGTGTAGTATATAGGTGATTGTGGTGACTAGCTTTAACATTTGCGCGAAACGCGTCTACCTCTTTGTCCCCTGCTCCATCTGTCAACCACTTGTCAGATGAAGCTTCAATAATAGGATTTTTGGAAGTGCAGCCGTCCGGAATCATTTCCTTATGGATTATCACATGCTAAAGATGCACTGTGATTGGCCCTGTCTGTACCATGTGATCACTCTGACCATAGATCAACACAATAATACACAACGATTAATTGTGTACAATGGTCAAGTGATCTGCTGTGATTGGTCACAGCGCTCAGATGGTTCCGGCAGTGTTCTGCTACACTGATTTGTCATCTGCTGTGTCTGGGGAACACAGCAGGTGACTGATCACCTCGCAGTGTGGCCCGTGGGGTGCTCATGAGGCACGATCCTGGGGGGGAGTCCACCCAGAATGGCAGCACTACCGCTCGGCTGTCATTGTACTATAGGCCATGCGGGAAGTGATTAAAAACATTCGTACACATTGGGGGTCATTTACTATAGTGCCAATAAATGATCCTGCAGTCCCGTAAAATAGCGCCCAATTTAGGCAAATTAAGACTTCAACTCTCAGAAACTGGGCGCTAATGCAAATGGAAAGCAGCGCTATTGCCAGCGAACATGCCTGCCAGATCACATATGCGGGAATAGTGAAGTTTTCACTGAAGGCTTATATGCAAGTTCTTTGCCATAAAAAGTGTATGGGGACCTAGGTCCTGCCCCAGGGGACATGTATCAGTTTGAAAAAATGTTTTTAAAATGTTTTTTCAGGAGCAGTGATTTTAAAGTCAAACAATAAAAATGAAAAGTTGCTTTAAATTTCGTGCCTGGAGGGTGTCCTTAGTATGCCTGTAAGGTAGCGCATCTTTCCCATGTTTATTACTGTACCGCAGCAAAATGACATTTGTAAAGGAAAAAATGTAATTTAAAATTGCTTGCGGCTGTAATGAATTGCCGGTTCCCGGCAATATAGAGGAGAGATCAAAGAAAAAAACGGCGTAGGTTCCCCCCACCAGTCCATACCAGGTCCTTCGAGTCTGGTATGGATATTAAGGGGAACTCCATGCCAAAGTTAAAAAAAAAATGGCGTAGAGGTCCCCCCAAAATCCGTACCAGACCCTTATCCAAGCATGCAACCTGGCAGGTCAGGAAAGAGGGGGGCGAGCGAGCGCTCCCCCTTCTAAACCATACCAGGCCATATGCCCTCAACATGGGGGGGGGTTTGGGGGTCCCCCCCAAACAACCTTGTCCCCATGTTGATGGAGACAAGGGCCTCATCCCCACAACTCTTACCCGGTGGTTGTGTGGGTCTGCAGGTGGGGGCTTATCGGAATCTGGAAGCCCCCTTTAACAAGGGAGCCCCCAGATCCTGCCCCCTCCAATATGAATGGGTATTGGGTACATTGTACCCCTACCCATTCACCCAAAAAAGCAGTGAAATGTGACAAAAGACAGTAGCTGGTTTTTGACAATTCCTTTATTAAAAATGTCTTCTCCTCATGTTGAGGGCATGTGGTCTGGTATGGTACAGGGGGGGGGGGGCGCTCGCTCATCCCCCCTTTTCCTGACCTGCCAGGTTGCATGCTCAGATAAGGGTCTAGTATGAATTTTGGGGGGAAACCTGCGCCATTTTTTTTAAATTTTGGCGCAGGGTTCCCCTTAAAATCCATACCAGACCTGAAGGGCCTGGTATGAATTTGGGGGGGGCGCCATGTCCATTTTTTTTGGTGTGGGGTTCCCCATAAATTCCATACCAGATCCGAAGGGCCTGGTATGCACTGATTTTTGAATAGCTGGATTTTTGGAATTCCACACCATAATATTATTGAATAATTACATACCATTGCATGCATTTGAAGAGTTAAAATGATGGAATAAACCAAACTGATCTGCATTCGCTAACTATGCTGCTGAGTATTATGTACGTTTTCAGGAGGTGATATCATTGGTGGGATTCAAACCCATGGCTTGACCCTTTGAAGATAGCAGGGAATACCACTATACTATGGAGCTGAGCACGATCATACATAGAAAATACTATTACTAATGTTTGATTCTTTTAATTCTATACAATAATGTTTTGCATTTGAGGCATTAATATTATGGTACCAACCATGCTCATGTGCCATTGGCTATTGGGTAATGAATTTAATGGCTTATATGCAAGTTATTGCCATAAAAAGTGTATGGGGACCCGGGCCCTGCCCCAAGGGACATGTATCAATGCAAAAAAGAGTTTCAAAAACGTACGTTTTTTCAGGAGCTCTTATTTTAATAATTTCCTAAAGTGAAACAGTAAAAATGAAATATTCCTTTAAATATCGTGCCTGGGGGGTGTCCTTAGTATGCCTGTAAAGTAGCTCATCTTTCCCATGTTTAGAACAGTACCGCAGCAAAATGAAATTTCTAATGGAAAAAAATATCTTTTAAAACTGCTCGCGGCTGTAATTTATTGTCGGATCCCGGCAATATAGATAAAAATCATTGAAAAAAATGGTGTGAGTTCCCCCCCAGTCCATTACCAGGTCCTCTGGGTCTGGTATGAACATTAAGGGGAACCCCGCACCAAAATAAAAAAAATTGCGTGGGGGTCCCCCAAAAAATCCATACCAGGCCCTTTAGGTCTGGTATGGATATTAAGGGGAACCCCGCACCAAAATTTGAAAAAAAATGGCGTGGGGGTCCCCCCAAAATCCATACCAGACCCTTATCTGAGCATGCAACCTGGCAGGCCACAGGAAAAAGAGGGGGGACGAGAGATCGCCCCCTCTCCTGAACCATACCAGGCCACATGCCCTCAACATTGGGAGGGTGCTTTGGGATCCCCCAAAACACCTTGTCCCCATGTTGATGGGGACAAGGACCTCATCCCCACAACCCTTGCCAGTGGTTGTGGGGGGCTGTGGGTGGGCAAGGTTGTGGGGGCGGGCTCTCTGTGTGATGTCAATGGATGGTCACACCCCATAGCTGTGTAAGAGATGCCAGACAGCGGGTGACAACACAGCGGAGGAAGACAGCGGCGAGGTAGAACACGATGGTGAGGAAGAACACAGCAGTGGGAGAAGTAGGTGGTGGAGGGAGAGGCGGCGACAGAAGATGGCGGCAAGAGAGGCAGTAACAGGAGAAGATGACGGCGGGAGACACGGCTCGGGGGAGAAGACCACTCAGAGCTATTTTACTATAAAGTAATTGTCAAAAAACGGCTATTGTTTTTTGTCACATTTCACTGCTTTTTTTTGGTGAATGAGTAGGGGCACCTGATACCCATTCACATTGGGGCGGCCTGGATCTGGGGGCCCCCTCCCCTTGTTAAAGGGGGCTTCCAGATTCCGATAAGCCCCCCGCCCGCAGACCCCCACAACCACCGGGCAGGGGTTATGGGGATGAGGCTCTTGTCCCCATAAACATGGGGACAAGGTGTTTTGGGGGGACCCCAAAGCACCCTCCCAATGTTGAGGGCATGTGGCCTGGTACGGTTCAGGAGGGGGGGGGCGCTCTCTCGTCCCCCCTCTTTTCCTGTGGCCTGCCAGGTTGTGTGCTCGGATATAGGTTTGGTATGGATTTTGTTATCCGATTCTGCTGTGGACCGAAAAAAGGGTCCTGTGCGAATTTGGTCCGAATGCGATACAAATTCAACCATACAATCTGTATGGCTGAGTTTGCATCACACAGACATCACATGTGAATTGCAGTGCAGGGCAAATCACATCCGATGTGCACAGCAGTGTGAACCGGTCCTAAGGCGCCTTTCACACTTGTGCGACTTGTCCTGCGACTCCTGCGTCCATAGACCTCAAGATTACACTGGCATTGCTTCAAATCACATCAAATTTGCGGCAAAAACGCTGCAAAATCGTGGGACTTTCAGGTCGCACAAATGTGAAAGAGGCCTTCTGGACTTCAAGTTGTATGAAAAGTCAGCAAAAGTGTGAAAGGAACCTTTGAATTAGGCCCCATTTGCACTTGTGCGACCAATGCCTGTGTAATCTTGCGGTATATGGACCTCAAGTCGCCTCAAAGTCAAACCAAAGTAGTGCGGAGACAAATTTGATCCACTTGCAGGATGCACAAGTAAAAATAGTGCCTAATTCAAAGGTATTAGCCATGAATCTCATTCACACTGCTGTGACCTGAAAGTCACACTATTTTGCTGCCACTTTGCTGCTGCAACTTGCCCCCAACGTCTGGGAATGCCTGTGTAATATTGCGCCCTATATATACCTCAAATCACATGAAAGTCACACCAAAGTAGTACAGGGACTACTTTGAAGTTGTTGCAACTTGAAGTAGCGCAGATATGAATGGTTATCATTGAGAATCATGGGGTACAACTTGTCATGCAACTCGGAGGTCCAAATTTGCTGGAAAAGTCTCCCAACTGTAAAACAAGTCATATATATTTTAATAGAAAGGAGCTCTCATTTATATTTGCATAGTCCTTACTGATTTACATAAGCAGAACAAATGTAGGAAGTGATGTGTGCACATGGGCCAGAAGCAAATGTGTGGTGATGCCAAACAAATCAATGAACCCCACCCACACCAAATTTAACAACCACATCCACCCCCACATTGAGTAAGCTCAAGTACATATCCTACACTTACCCAGCAAATGAGCAGCACCTCCTCTTTGCTAAAGAGGGACCTCGCCATGTCCACCTAGATGGGGATCCTGAGCAGCACAGGAACTTCCAGGTGATTACAATGACTCATTTCCGGGTCAGAAGGTGAAACCACGCTCTTTTGATCACAGCTGCGAATATTTAATCGCAACCATGATTAGAATTTTTTTATTTTCGTTTATTTGCAGATGCACGAATCTGTATTTCTACATATAATGATATTTGAAGTTAAACTTAAGGGAGTTCGATAAGAAATGGTGTCCCTGGGATAGCAGCAGGTGAATTACAAAGACAAAGGCCCAGTTTGAGCCCTGGTTCACACTGACAGCGGGAGGAAATCGTGCGAGTTCAGCTGAACTCACACGATTTAATTCCTGCATGTCAGTCCCTAGTGCGGGGGGAATTTCAGAGACATTTGTGCAGGTTTCTGCACTGATGTCAATAAAAATCGCACCCTGAAGTCGCTAAAAAGTAGTACCGAAACTACTTTTGGAAATTGCAGCGCCGCACCAATTAGAACCAGGGCTGACAAATACAACACTGCCTATCCACCAGCTGAATTCATTACCTGCAATTTTCCACAGCTGTTATATATAAAGAATCCACCTTTATCATTTACTTGCAGGTGTGCTGAAGAGATTAGTTTTTTGGTGCACAAATACATATAGAAATAAGGTATAAAAGAAAGATATTGCACTACCCCAAAACCACCACCCCCAAAACGAATTAAAAAGAAGAAAGAAGAGAAAAAAACACAACAAACAAGCTCAATAATGTACTTTTATTTTGCCAGCAGAAACAAAATTATGCACATTAATTTACTAGCTTCAAAAAATATTCTACAAGATATTTGGTGCTATATTAGCAAAACAGTTAGCAATTGGGGTTTAAGGGCCCTGCTCATAGGAGCTTACAATCCAAAATTTGTCTAAACCTTAGAGTGGACACAGCTTTACTTTCAGTGTATAACGGGTAACATTTCATAGTACAACTCACCACACCAGCCTAGCATTCCAACATAATATTAAAAAAGGCACATATTCAAAATATAACACCCACCACCAGTCCACAATCCACACCCATACATTGGTGACCATGTTCTGCTGGAAGCTGCATTTCTGTACATGATTAAGAAATGAGATCAAAGAGTAGAAGGTCAGCACATGCTCCCACACCATGTTTGCATGGTCAGACAGGAACAATACACACACAACATTGACAGAATGGCCACATAAACCCACTTTTGATGGAAAAAATGCACAAGAATTTTGTCAATATGCACAATATCATTCCTTCTCCCCCACAAATCAAAGCAAAAAACCTGGCCTTCTTAGGCCAAACAAACCCCCCCTACTGCAGCCCCCAATAGAAGTACACGCCCACCAGTATCTTTCAATTTGTCTCTTCATGTATATCTAAAGTGATTGCACCTGATGAGCAGCTACACATAATACTATTTGCAACTGTGTTAGCCCTTGGCTATGTGCATCAAATCTCCAAATACAGGCCAAAGATCAAAGTGCATTTGCATGCACATAAACAAAGCAACAGTTTTCTACCCTACAAATTTAAATGTCCAAGTCCCTGGGCATGGTTAGTGCTAACAAACATTAACTTCAATCCCTGGCTGCAATGAGCTTCAATCTAAAGTACAAAACTAACTTTCTTACATTAGAGACTATTTTGACAGGAGACAAATAAAATACCAGCACGTCTTAACTTCAACACAAGCATTGGGATGTTGGGGAACCAGCAACCCCAGTACTGCTAGATGGAACTGCTACCCATGTAGCCAGCGGGCAGCCTCACACATGTTGCCTGCATCTCTGTGGTGTGAACTAGCCCTAAGTCCATAGCCATGCTCAGTGTCGCAAGCAATATACAATATATTGTCCGAAGTATTGGGACGCCTGCCTTTATACGCACATGAACTGTAATGGCATCCCAGTCTTAGTCCATAGGTTTCAAAATTTATCTGGCCCACCCTTTGCAGCTATAACAGCTTCAACTCTTCTGGGAAGGCTACCCACAAGGTTTAGGAGTGTGTCCTTTGGAATGTTTGACCATTCTTCCATAAGTGCATTTGTGAGGTCAGGCACTGATGTTGGACAAGAAGGCCTGGCTTACAGTCTCCGCTCTAATTCATCCCCAAGGTGTTCTGTGGTGTTGAGATCAGGACTCCGTGCAGGCCAGTCAAGTTCCTCCACCCCAAACTTACTCACCCATGTCTTTATGGACCTTGCTTTGTGCACTGGTCCAAATCATTTGATGAAGAGGTGATTATGGTGTGGGGTTGTTTTTCAGGGGTTGGGCTTGGCCTCTCAGTTCCAGTGAAGGGAACTCTTAAGGCATCAGCATACCAAGATATTTTGGACAATTTCATGTTCCCAACTTTGTGGGAACAGTTTGGGGGTGGCCCTTCCTGTTCCAACATGACTGCACACCAGTGCACAAAGCAAGGTCCATTTTTTGGGAATGAAAATCGGCTCTATTATAGTCCCATGCAAGTTTTAGCCATTGATTCTAATGGTACAATAGTAACTTCCCTAAATAAATCCTTTTAATGTGAGATGAAATGTACCTTTCTCTGAAAAAAATTTACCTTTGCAACATTGTTGCTTCTACTTAATCCCCACTGCCATCTGTCCCCACTATCTGTCCCCACTGCCATCTGTCCCCACTGCCATCTTTCCCCACTGCCATCTGTCCCCACTGCCATCTGTCAGTGCCATCTGTCCCCACTGCCATCTGTCTGTGCCATCTGTCCCCATTGCCATCTGTCCCCACTGCCATCTGTCAGTGCCATCTGTCCCCACTGCCATCTGTGTCCACTGCCATCTGTCCCTACTGCCATCTGTCCCCAGTGCCACCTGTCAGTGCCATCTGTCCCCAGTGCCACGTATAAGTGTCATTTGTCATCAATGCCACATGTTAGTGCCATCTGTCATCAGTGCCACGTATCAGTGCCATCTGTCATCAGTGCCACCTGTCAGTGTCACGTGCCATCTGTTATCAGTGTCAGGTGTCATCAGTGCCACGTATTAGTGCCATCTGTCATCAGTGCCATATATTAGTGTCATCTGTCATCAGTGCCACGTATTAGTGCCATCTGTCATCAGTGCCACGTTTTAGTGCATCTGTCATCAGTGCCACGTGTCATTAGTGCCACGTATTAGTGCCATCTGTCATCAGTGCCATCTGTCATCAGTGCCACGTGTCATCAGTGCAACATATTAGTGCCATCTGTCATCAGTGTCACGTGTCAACAGTGTCATGTATTAGTGCCATCTGTCATCAGTGCCACATCAGTGTCACGTGTCATCAGTGCCCCGCATCAGTGACATCTGTCATAAGTGCCACGTCAGTGTCACGTGTCATTGTCCTGGTGCTCCAGGGCCTTCAAAGGTGTGATAGGTAGTCAACAAGTTAGATGTGTAATTTATGCTCCTTGAACACCTGATGGCGCTCCCTGCATGTTGGGCCTCTCTATGTGGCTAGGCTGTGAAAAAGTCCCACACATGTGGTATCGTAATACTCAGGAGGAGTAGCAGAATGTATTTTGGGGTGTCATTTGTGGTATACACATGCCATGTGAGAGAAATAACCTATTACAATGACAATTTTGTGGGGGGAAAAAAATCTTCATTTTGCAAAGAATTGTGGGAAAAAATGACAACATCAAAAAGCTCACCATGCATCTTACTAAATACCTTGGAATGTCTACTTTCAAAAAAGGGGTCATTTGGGGGGTATTTGTACGTTCCTGGCTTGTTCGGGTCGCAAGAAATGAGATAGGCCGTCAGTACTTCAGGTGTGATCAATTTTTTATGATTTGCACCACAGCTTGTAGACTCTCTAACTTTCACACAGACCAAATAATATCCACTAATTTGGGTTATTTTTACCAAAGATATGTAGCAATATAAATTGTGGCCAAAATTTACGAAGAAAAATTAATAATTTGCAAAATTTTATCACAGAAACTAAGAAAAATGTGTTTTTTTTCAAAATTTTCAGTCTTGTTTTATTTATAGCGCAAAAAATAAAAAACCCAGAGGTGATCAAATACCACCAAAAGAAAGCTCTATTTGTATGAAAAAAAGGATAAAAAATTCATTTGGGTACAGTATTACATGACTGAGTAATTGTCATTCAAAATGTGAGAGCACTGAAAGCTGAAAATTGGTCTGGGCAGGAGGGGGTTTAAGTGCCCTGTTGTCAAGTGGTTAAGAATACTAGAATGTGGAATGTTTTGATGTTTTGGTAAAATATACTTTTCTCTGTCACTTTCACTTGTTACTCTCCATCTCACAACCATCTTTACCCAAACTCACACAGGTGTCTTTACAAACCACAAACAATACCATTGCTGATGCAAATTTAAAACGAGTCACGATTTTTTGTGCTTTTTATTATTTCCAAATAATCATAATTTGAGCCCAAAAAATGTGATATGTGTACCAACATCAGAAATCAAAATGTAATTCCCAAAAATTTGAGGGTAACATCACTATTCTACACTGACCCACCAAATATCACAGAATAGATCGAGAAGAATAACTCTTGAGTAATGTAATTCCATCACCTGTATGTCCAGAGAAATGCCGTATTTATGTGTATTTATGTGTAGGAGGTTTTCACATGTGGCAGCTCCGTGGCTTAGAGGTTAGAACTTCGAACTTCTGCTTAGCATCTCTGAGGGTCTGGGTTTGAATCCCAAAAATGCTGCTTCATGTAGAGAAGTTGTCTCATTTCCCTATGATGTTAAACATAACTCCTGACTCAGGACCTAAAATTATGTCTGAATGTAGGAGGGTTCCACCACCATTGTAAATATTGCCAGATACACTATCTAGTCAAAAGTATTGGGACACCTGCCTTTACACACACATGAACTTTAATGGCAGCCCAGTCTAAAGCCTCTTACACACGATCGGATTTTAGGCAGGGAATTGTGTGATGACAGACTGTTGCCCTAAAATCCGACCGTTAGTACGCTCCATCAGACAATTGTTTTCCAACTTTCCGCCAACAAATGTTGGATGGCAGGCTAGTAAATTTTTGGTGGACAACGGTCTGTTGTCAGATTTTCCCACCAAACACGACATTAGCAGAAGGTGCCCAAAGGGTGGCGCTCAAGAGCTGAAATTCCTTGTAATTCTTCATTCCTTGTATGCAAGACAAGTTCCTGGTACACGCAATTTAGACAAAAGTCTGAGGCTTTGTTGGCCAACAATCTGATCATGTGTACGAGGCTTTAGTCTGTAGGTTAAAAGTTCATTTGGCCCACCCCTTGCAGTTAGAACAGCTTCTAGGAAGGCTAGGAAAGCTGTCCACAAGGTTTAGTGTGTCTATGGTAATGTTTGACCATTCCTCCAGAAGCACATTTGTGAGGTCAGGCACTGATGTTGGATGAGAAGGCCTGGCTTGCAGTCTCTGCTCTAATTCATCCTAAAGATGTTCTATCGGGTTGAGGTGCAGGCCAGTCAAGTTCCTCCACCCCAAACTCTTTATGGACCTTGCTTTGTGCACTTGACCAAATCATTTGGTGGAGGGGGGATTATGTTATGGGGTTGTTTTTCAGAGGCTGGGCTTGGCCCAGTGAAGAGAACTCTTAAGGCGTTAGCATACCAAGACATTTTGGACAATTTCATGCTCCCAACTTTGTGGGAACAGTTTGGGAACGGCCCCTTCCTGTTACAACATGACTGCACACCAGTGCACAAAGCAAGGTCCATGAAGACATGGATGAGCGAGTTTGGGGGTGCAAGAACTTGACTGGCCTTCACAGTATCCTGACCTAAACCTGATAGAACACCTTTGGGATGAATTAGAGCAGGGACTGCTAGTCGGGCCTTCTCATCCAACATCAGTGCCTGACCTCACAAATGCACTTCTGGAAGAATGGTCAAACATTCCCATAGACACACTCCTAAACCTTGTGGACAGCCTTCCCAGAAGAGTTGAAGCTGTTATAGCTGCAAAGGGTGGTCCAACTCAATATTGAACCCTACGGACTAATGCCCCGTACACACGGTCGGACTTTGTTCGGACATTCCGACAACAAAATCCTAGGATTTTTTCCGACGGATGTTGGCTCAAACTTGTCTTGCATACACACGGTCACACAAAGTTGTCGGAAAATCCGATCGTTCTAAACGCGGTGACGTAAAACACATACGTCGGAACTATAAACGGGGCAGTGGCCAATAGCTTTCATCTCTTTATTTATTCTGAGCATGCGTGGCACTTTATCGGTCGGATTTGTGTACACACGATCGGAATTTCCGACAACGGATTTTGTTGTCGGAAAATTTTATATCCTGCTCTCCAACTTTGTGTGTCGGAAAATCCGATGGAAAATGTCCGATGGAGCCCACACACGGTCGGAATTTCCGACAACACGCTCCGATCGGACATTTTCCATCGGAAAATCCGACCGTGTGTACGGGGCATAAGACTGGAATGCCATTAAAGTTAATGTGCGTGTAAAGGCAGGTGTCCCAATGCTTTTGGCAATATAGTATATATATATATATATATATATATATATATATATATATATATATATATATATATATATATATATATATATATATATATATATATACACATTTTCAAGGCTAGTCGATGATGATAATAAAAACCCCATGATGAATTAAATAGTAGTGAGCGGCATTCATTAACACAAGCTTACAAAGTGAGACACATGTCATAAACACACACTCCTCATCCATGGTGATCGACAGGATTAGCACTCCCTTGCCATTTAATTCTTTAGATCTCTAGCATGCCAGGGGGCCTATGTTTCCCCTTCACCATGCCACATGCAGCCACTAATCTACCTCCCATGGGAGGACTAAATAATGTGAAAGGGGTCATATCATCCTTTACAACAAGGACTGAAGACCTCTACAGAGCCCAGAAGGGCATAGTAGGGGACGAAGGGAGAAGCTGGATTATTCATACAAAAAGGTAAGTATGGCAGCTGACCCATTTGAGGTACAGACAAAGAGATGAAGTGACCGATGAACAAGAAGCAGAAATCAGGGGGGTGTTTGAAGGTAATCTGACAGCACTAGAGATGTATTGGGTGCACTGCATTATTGTCTGTTGCTTTGACTGAGCAGATGTTACTGGACAGAGGACAGCATAGGAGGCTGTTGACACTTCCAGCTGTGACTTACATCAAAGACATTTTAAAAGGGACAGTTCCTACAGATAAAAGAGCAGGGCATGCGTGTTAAAAGACAAGAAAAAAAAAAGAGCGTTAACATTCAGCTGGCTGTATACCAGCAGATTGTTCTCTAGCAAAGCATCGGAATGGTGTTTTGCTAGTACTACAAAGTGAAACATAGAAGTGTGATGGCAGAAAAAAGTCCAAGTGGTCCATTGAGTCTAACCCTTTTTTCATTTTATTTTTATTTTTTATTTTTTTGGTTTTACTTTTTTTTTTGTCCCAGTATAGATCTATGTTTGCCCCAAGCATGTCTGAATCCATTCACTGTTGACTGACTCACTGGGGTTGATTTACTAAAGGCAACTCGATTGTGCACTTTGAAAAGTGCAGTTGCACTCTGCAAGTGCAATTGCTCCAGAGCTTAGTAAATGAGGTAAAGCTTCATTTTGCAAAGAATCCCCAATCACATGCAAGGAAAATAGAAAAAAAATGTATTTTTGCTTGCACGTGATTGGATGATGGAAGTCAGCAGAGCTTCTGCTCATTTACTAAGCTCTGGAGCAATCGCTCTTGCAGAGTGCAACTGCACTTTGCAAAGTGCACAGTCAATTTGCCTTTAGTAAATTAACCCCACTACCTCTGCTGGAAGTCTATTCCAAGCATCAACTACTCTTTGAGCCCTTGCACACTGGGGCGGTTTGCAGGCGCTATTGCGCTAATAATAGCGCCTGCAAACCGCCCTGAAAGTGCTGCTCCTTGCATTCCAGTGTGAAAGCCCCGAGGGCTTGCACACTGGAGCGATGCGCTGGCAGGACGGTAAAAAAAGTCCTGCCAGCAGCATCTTCGGAGCGGTGAAGGAGCGGTGTGTATACCGCTCCTTTACCGCTCCTGCCCATTGAAATCAATGGGACGGCGCGGCTATACCGCCGGCAATGCACTTCTGCAGAGGCGCTTTGCGGTGGTATTTAACCCCTTCTCGGCCGCTAGCGGGGGGTAAAACCGCCCCGCTAGCGGCCGCATACCGGCGGTAAAACGCCGCTAATAATAGCGGCGTTTTACCGCCGACGCCGCCCCCCGCCCCAGTGTGCAAGGGCTCTTTAGGTAAATTAGCACTTTCTAGTATTCATTTCAAATTTTCCTCCTGCTGGTTTGAGGTCATGTCCCTACGTTCTTGATTTTAGCTTCATATTAAAAGTACTGCCATCTTCACACTTTTAAAACTGTATTATACCCCAAAACCAAAAATATAACATATTGCAGCTTATCAATCATTAGATGTGGTGACTGCATTTGTTTTCTTGTTTTAGGCTTTTTTTCCCTGTGTTTTCACCTAGTGATCTGGCCAGTAAGCACCCATGATGCTCACAGTATGCTGCAGTATAGTTGAGCATCATGGGAAATGTAGTTCCAAAACATCTGGGGTGCCAAGGTTCGCCATCCCTGCTCTAGATGAATGAGCACAGGGGCACCTTTGGACAGCAGCATTGTCAGTATGGGGGAAAGGGGGTGTTAGATGGAGGAGTAGATTTAAATACACTAACAAAATAAAGCCGAACTCCAGCTAGCAAAATTTATAAGCAGTTACAGTTTTTTCCTTTTGGGATAAAGGTTTTACATAAATAAATAAAAGCTGATTATTGTACACACCCTGTCAGTAGTAAATGGTTTGTCTCAAACCTCTAACTGCTACAACTGCAAAACAGCTTGTTCTGTTGATCGACAACAGACTTACTGGCCACATCACAAAATAAAGGAAATAAAGCTTAAAAAAAAAACAACGAATGCAGCCATCACATCTTAGAAATAGTAAGCTGCAATATAATAAATGTTTGCTTTTGGGTTTAATACTGCTTTAATGTATTTAACCACTTCAAAACTGGTCACTTTCACCCCCTTCCTGCCCAAACCAATTTTCAGCTTTCAGCGCTGTTGGACTTTGAATGACAATTGCGCGGTCATGCAACGTTGTACCCAAACACATTTTTTTATTATTTTTTTGAGACAGATAGAGCTTTACTTTTGGTGATATTTCATCACCACTGGGTTTTTTATTTTTTTCCAAAAAAATGAATAAAGACAGAAAATTTTGATTTTTTTTTTTTTAAGCTGGCCTTACACCTTACAATTTTCGTATTCAATTTTCTTTCCATTTACCTTCAAATATGCAGTATAAAGTCCTGTCTGATTGCATACAAATTGAAAGTGTTTAGGTTTGACCTCATACTATATGGTTTTGGTAAATCTAAAGGAAAGTTGTACAAGAAAATTGTATAATGTATGGCCAGCCTTAGTTTCTGTTATAAAATATTGTACATAAGTAATTTTTCTCCTTCACTGATGTGCGCTCATGTGGCTGCACTGATGGACACTGATGAGGCCACACTGATGAGCACTGATGAGGTGGCACTGATGAGGAAGCACTAATATGCAGCACTGATGGGCACTGAGAGGTGGCACTGATATGCAGCACTGATGGGCACTGATAGGTGGCACTGATATGCAGCACTAATGGGCACTGAGAGGTGGCACTGATATGCAGCACTGATGGGCACTGATAGGTGGCACTGATATGCAGCACTAATGGGCACTGAGAGGTGGCACTGATATGCAGGACTCATGAGCACTGATAGGCAGCACTGATGGGCACTGATAGGCGGCACAGATAGACGGCACTGATGGACACTGATGGGTGGCACTGATGGGCGGCACTGATGAGCAGGCACTAATGGGGACTGAAAGGCAGCACTAACTGGTATCACTGATGGGAAATGATTGGCATCACTGCTGGGCACTGACTGGCATCACTGCTGAGCACTGTTGTGGCTGCACTGATTATCTGTGCAGATCTCCCCTGTGAGGAAATGCCACTGATCGGCTCTCCTCTCCTCACACCCTGTCAGTGTAAGGAGAGGAGAGCCAATAACCGGCATTTCCTTGTTTACATGTGGTCAGCTGTGATTGGACACAGCTGATCACATGGGTATAGAGTCTTGGCTCTTTACAGGGATCGGTGATGCGCCGTGTCCCAAGTACACGGCGCACCGCCGATTGTCACAATGCGCTCCGCGAGTGTGACAACGTCATATGACGTCATCCTAGAATGAGAGAGCCACCTTGTGCCCTGTCATTTTTTTATAGAGCGGGCAGGAGGTGGTTAAAGGTTTCAGTCATGGGGTTGATTTACTAAAGGCAAGTGCAGTTGCTCCAAGAGTTTGTAAATGAAGTAAAGCTTCACTTTGCAAAGAATAACCAATCACATGCAAGGATAATTTAAAAAACAGCATTTTTGCTTGCACATGATTGGATGTTGGAAGTCAGCAGAGCTTCTGCTCATTTGCTAAGCTCTGGAACAACTGCTCTTGCAGAGTCTATTTGCCTTTAGTAAATCAACCCCCATGTCTCTCCTTTCCCTTCTTTGCTCAAGCCTGTATAATTTAGGTTCCTGAAGCATCTCTTGATATTTGTTATCCCCCACAAATTTGACTTATTTTGTTGCCAGCCTCTGGACTTGTTTTCTGTCTTATCAGTAGCTTTTTTGTAAGTAAGGTCTCATGAACTACAGTTCTAGAGTAGTGCAACTTCCTTTGCAAATCAGCTCCTAAGCATCAATAGAATATATTTTGAAAAACATGTATTTTACACACAATAACCTACAGCAAATATAAGAAGAATAATCAAGCAATTATTAACCGCTTGCCGACCGGCTCACGCCGATATACGTCGGCAGAAGGGCACGTGCAGGCAGATTAACGTACTTGTACGTTGCCCTTCAAGAAGCGGTTTGCAGGCGCGCGACCCTGCCGCGACCTCCGTGAGTGTGATCGCGGGTCCCGCAGACTCGATGTCCGCGGGGATACCCGCGATCGTCTCACGGAGAGGAAGAACGGGTAAATGCTGATGTAAACAAGCATGTCCCCGTTCTGCCTAGTGACACTGACACTGATCACAGCTCCCTGTAATCGGGAGCGGTGATCAGTGTTGTGTCACATATAGCCCCTCCCCCCCACAGTTAGAATCACTCCCTAGGACACACTTAACCCCTACAGCGCCACCTAGTGGTTAACCCCTTTGCTGCCAGTCACATTTACACAGTAATCAATGCATTTTTAATTGCACTGATCGCTGTATAAATGTGAATGGTCCCAAAATCGCGCCAAAAGTGTCCGATCTGTCTGCCATAATGTCGCAGTCACAATAAAAATCGCTGATCGCCACCATTACTAGTAAAAAAAAAAAAAGATTAATAAAAATGCCAGAAAGCTATCCCCTATTTTGTAGGCGCTATAACTATTGCGCAAACCAATCAATAAACGCTTATTGCAATTTTTTTTACCAAAAATATGTAAAAGAATAAGTATCGGCCTAAACTGAGGAAAAAAATGTTTTTTTATATATTTTTTGGGATATTTATTATAGCAAAAAGTAAAAAATAATGTGTTTTTTTCAAAATTGTCGCTATTTTATTGTTGTAGCGCAAAATATAAAACTGCAGAGGTGATCAAATACCACCAAAAGAAAGCTCTATTTGTGGGGAAAAAAGGACGTCAATTTTTTTTTGAGCCACGACGCACGACCGCGCAATTGTCAGTTAAAGTGACGCAGTGCCGAATCGCAAAAAGTGCTCTGGTCTTTGGGCAGCCAAATGGTCCGGGGCTTAAAGCGGAGTTCCACACAAAAATGGAACTTCCACTTTTCGGAACCCTCCCCCCCTCCGGTGTCACATTTGGCACCTTTCAGGGGGGAGGGGGTGCAGATACCTGTCTAAGACAGGTATTTGCACCCACTTCCGGCATAGACTACCATGGGAGTCTACGCCTCTTCCCGTCCCCACCGCGCTGTCTGCTGGGAACACACAGCTCCCAGGAGAGAGCGGAGACCACTTGGGACGCGCAGCGCGACTCGCGCATGCGCAGTAGTGAACTGGGAAGTGAAGCCGCAACGCTTCACTTCCTGATTCCCTCACCTAGGATGGCGGCGGCAGCTGCCGAGAACCGAGCGGGTTCTCGGCGTCGCCTGCCAACATCGCTGGACCCTGGGACAGGTAAGTGGCCATGTATTAAAAGTCAGCAGCTGCAGTATTTGTAGCTGCTGGCTTTTAATATTTTTATTTTTTTTGGCGGTGTGGGTGGACCCCCGCTTTAAGTGGTTAGAGAAGAAAATAATGAGCATCCTTGGTAGATCTGAAACTAATGGGATCTTTATAAATGGCAATCAGTTGACTTTCTGACACCATCCTTTCTAAAATGAATGACACAATCCTATCTAGAATATAGATAAGATGTAATATTATTATGACAAAAAGATTAGATAACCGCGAGTTCAGCCTGTTCTTGGGAAAGTTCCTGAGTGATGTGTCCTGCTGTGGTTATTGCTCTCAACACATGGGTTTGTGACAGTTTGAGAGCTTACGTTTTTTTTATCCATTAGTGGTCACAACAGATACAGAATACAAACGTAGCAAGTAATGCTCGAATCCTTGGTAATGTTTCAAATTCTTGCACAGGGCAACACATCATCTCAATTCACAGAGCTTTAAAGTAGAACTTCACTCTCCCAATCAACATTGTTTACTTTTAATCCTTATGTTGCTAGCATTAGTACGTAGATAGGATATATAGTATATCATAATTTTTTGTTTTAAACTTTTTTTTTTACATTTCTTCAGTTACTTCCTGGTTTCTTGCCTAGGAAAATTATGTCATATATCCCAGGAGTCTTCAGGAGGGGGTTTCTCAGCTAAGCACACCCTCCTGCCTGCATGCCTGAGCTAAGGCCACATGGACTCTAGGAAGTAAATGCTAAATCATTTGACTTTACTCTAGTTGACCACAGCCAGAAATGCTAAGGGGTTGTTTTTCAAAGTGATTTCTCAACAAAATAAAGCATAGGGACATGGGTGAATGGGGGAGTTTGCTTTGAATATTAAAAATAAATTAAATAGTGTTTTTGGTTTGTGGTGCTCAGAGGCAGCGAACATCCACTTTAACACCAGCCTAAGGCATTTTATTTTCAGCCATGACTGTCGATTTTTTTTTTTAAGAACACCTCTGCTGGTGTGTTAGCTTTGTGAATTGAGCCTAGTTTTAAGCTAGTAAATGGGCAAATACATACATTATTTTTATGCTATGTGAGTTATCTTTATGTTTCTGTTTTTAAAGTGCTGTGCAAACTCTTGGCGCTATATAAATCCTGTATAATAATAAAAATATCATAAGTGTGCATAGCCTATTGCATAAAGCTCAAACACACATGCGCGTGTGTGTGTGTGTGTGTATATATACATATATCTATATATGTGTATAGGGCACTAGGGTAGTGGACAGTGTCGGTAGAGCAGTGGACAATGTCAGTAGGGCAGAGGTTGGTGTCAGTAGTTTATTTTTAATATTTTTTTATTATTACTTTTTGACAATTTAATTTTTTTATGATTTCTTAGAATTTTTTACAATAATTATTTTTTTTTTGTTGTTTTTTTAGGAGCACCATTGGGGGTCTTTGGTGAAATATCAGGGGTCAAAACAGACCCCTGATGTCTCACTTCTGAGACAGAGAGAGGGACTGGGGACAGGGATTGCCCAGACCCTTTCTCTGCAGACAAGCAGCAGGGGAAATCTGTGCAGCACAAGGTGATTAGGGTGTGCCCAGGCACACCCAGAAGACCCTGTGCGCATGCCTATGAAAAATATAATTAATGTATTTCCTATATTTCTATTTGAGTCAGATCCCAGAGATCAAACATATATTGTAAGGGTAGACATCTATATTCCTTTTTTTTCTAATTCAGACAAAGAAATGATGTAATGTAGCTGTCTATTTAGTACAACATTGTTCTATAGAGGAGAGAGCCATAATGTGCCATGCTATTAACAAAGATTGGGATACACCACCAGCTCCTGATTCTTCATCCATATGGCAGAGCAGACATGACTTGTTCATAAACAGCTGTAGCTATGTATTACCTAGAGTAATGTCTAGAAACATGATGTCTCTGAGCACACAGCATCATGTATAGAGCACAAGTGTAATAGGATCCCATGTATGGCCTCCCCCCTCCTTTACATTACTATACTGATCAATGCGTTCATTCCACTTTATTCTTCAAACCAGCACTCCTCCATAAACGCTGTCAGAACTTCAACCTTTTCTAATTGTGCTTCATCCGTCTTTACCTTTCGCTTTGGTGTGCATATTTTGCATGTCATTTAAGAGGTAGGTGGGTATGCCTGTTTTTTTGTTTTTTTTTTTCATTCTATTCAGCCTGTGCTAATAGCATTATACATCATTTGTCTTACTCAGTAAGGAAAAGCGCTGTACATCATGCTGACTCAGTAAAGAATCGCAAAAAGCAGTGGCATTGAAAAAAGTGCAAGTGCACTCATAGCAAGCAAGCAATATGACTACTAGAGACAGAAATCTGGATCTTTGGGGTACTGCACTTTGTACAGTGGGGGGGGGGGGGGGGATTTACTAAAACTGGTGTACACAGAATCTGGTGCAGCTGTGTATAGTAACCAATCAGCTTCCAGGTTTTATTGTCAAAGCCTAATTGAACAAGCTGAAGTTAGAAGCTGATTGGTTACTATCTACAGCTGCATGAGATTCTGGGTGCACCAATCCCCCCTAAGTTTTGCTGCTGGTTGTAGCAATTGTGCTGAATCACAAAGTAGTGCATTATATCTTCTATATCCAATGGTAAATTTCAGTTTATTGTTTGATCATGACAATTTAAACATCACAAATATTTGAGATGCAATTTATATATGAGATGCAATCTATGACAGTAATATGTGAAAATAACTTTAAATATATTTAACTTCAATTTCGATTAAAATAAACATTTACTGTTGAATTACTTCTTCTTTAAATGTGCTTTACGTATTATATGTTTATTTTAAATTTACATTTAAATTAAACTTTCCATTAATTTTTAATTCATGTGTTATATGTATATTATATTTATCTACCTTATATTACAGTAATGTTTTATGCCTTTTTATGTAATAGCAACGCTTTCAGATTAATTAGAGCTTATGCACACATAAATTTGTGTTGCATGTCCTTTAGAAAATGCATGAATACTTATTAAGATTGACCAATACCAAAATGCAACATGACATGAAAATGACTGCAATTCATGTGTATTCATATACATGCCTGTGTTTTTATCTGTCACTATACATAAACTATGTATTTATCACTCTCTATAGTCTAATAGTCCATAGTCGCTTACCCTGTAATAGCTACAGTTATATAAATGTATACTCACATAGATATTGGGGTTAATTTGTTAAAGAAGTAATTGTTAGTTAGCTCAGTGAAACCTGTATTTGCTTCTATTATGCAATCATGTACAATGGAAATGCTGATTTTGTAGAATCCTTTATTTATATATTTTTAATTCTCCTAAGTCTGCATGCTTTTGGGTGTTTAAAGGGAACACAGATTTACTTAGCTAAGTAAAAAATGTACTCATGCTAATAAAGGGAAAGACTAACATGTTTCAGTGAACACCTATTTAGGTTATTATTGTATTGTTTAGTATAAATTCGTTTTTGATGTGGCTTTCACATTTTACATTCTCTTCTTTTATTTTCATTAAATGTTGAGATTAGTAGATTAAATACTAGGGGCAGAATAGATTAGCTACTACAATGACTCTGTTTAGCAAAATACCATCCACATAGGGAATGTATTGTTTTTGGTAAACTGTAAGTCTCGTGGCATGGCAATGAGAGAAAAACCAAGGGCTATGTCATCCTTACTTAGTCTAGGTTCACATCTATGCGGCTGCACTTTTCAGGGACGTTTTGCAGTGCATTTTGCGTTTTTAAATCCTTGTTTTTTATGTGTTTTTGCATGCAGTTTCCATGCATTTTGCGTTTTATGTTTTTTATTTTCTCTTTAAACACACTGTGAACATACTGTATATAGCTAGTTGCTAAGGAGGGGGCCAGGAAGCCGGCCTCCATGTCCTTAACAACCAATGAGTCATCAGCTGTCAGCGAAATTTCCTGCTGACAGCTGAATGTAAAAAAAAATTACTGGCAAAAAGAAATTGTGCAGAAAATGCCGTGGGGTCCCCCCCAGGTCTATACCAGGCCGCATGCCCTCAACATGGGGGGGGGCCAAAGCACCTTGCCCCCACGTTGATGGGGACAAGGGCCTCTTCCCGACATTCCATAAAAAGTACAAGCCGTCAACTCGACAGCTTCTCCATAGAAAGTTTTATTGTAGCATTATAGTAATAACATCATCCAAAATTCTGACGCGTTTCGGCCTAAGCCTTCATCAAAAGCAAGCTTTTGATGAAGGCTTAGGCTGAAACGTGTCAGAATTTTGGATGATGTTACTGCTATAATGCTACAATAAAATTTTCAATGGAGAAGCTGTCGAGTTGCCGGCTTGTACTTTTTATGGATTCTCTGTGAACTCAATTAGCAAGAGCACTGACCACTCTGCACACTAACTATATTATACAGCGACAGAGCTTGGTGAGTTTTTTTTTGCTACTCTTCCCGACAACCCTGGCCAGTGGTTGTCGGGGTCTGCGGGCGGGGGGCTTATCGGAATCTGGAAGCCCCCCTTTAAGAAGGGGGCCCCCAGATCCCGCCCCCCCGTGTGAATGGGTATCAGGTACATCGTACAAAGCACCCACCCCCCTCCGGTCTGGTATGGTTCAGGAGGGGAAGGGGGCGCTCGCTCGTTCCCTCCCTTTACTGACCTACCGGGCTGCATGCTCGGATAAGGGCCTGGTATGGACTTTGGGGGGGACCCCACACCATTGAGGGGGAGCTGCAGCCAGAAGGTTTTTTTACTTTTATGCATAGAATGTATGAAGGTAAAAAACCGTCTGCCTTTAGTACCACTTTAATTGAACAAGCTGAGGTTAGAAGCTGATTGACTACCAAACACAGCTGCACCCGATTTTGCACTCTTCAGTTTTAGTAAATCAAACCCAGGTCTAGGTACACTCACATAATTGAAGTGCATTGCTATTTTCAGGAGAAATTTAAACGAAAGGTAATAATGTACAGGGTCCTGCTTAGGCACAGTTAACTTTTCTAAATGTACCTTACAACATAGCGAATTTTCACTTTTGAAGATCAGCTCCACTTTTAAAATAGGAAAATATAACAATTTCCTATGATGGACAGGAAAATAACATTTCTTTCTATCCATCTCTAGAGATATTACAAAGCTAATTGACATAATCTTAGGTTTCTTGGTGTTGTTCATTCCAGCCTTTGCACTTCTAAAAGTGTAAAATGATAAATCTGTCACAGATATAAGATAGCAGAGTTCTAATAGTATTTTATTTTTCTGATGATCTGAACCAAATACAATGTTGTACATATGTTTCCAACATATCACAGTACAATCACAGGGTCCTAAATTAGCAGGAGAAATCTGAGACAATGCTATATCACCATCTGCTGGTAAAAAAAGTATTGTATTGTTCTTTTGAGCGGTCATGATGTGTGGGCCATAGTAGCAAAATCACATCTTCTTAGTCTGGTGAAAAGTAAACCTGCCTGGAAATGTACCAATATGGCTTTAATATTCAATAAAAAAAAAAAATGAAACATGTAATCCATAGTTTGTTTCTTAACAAGCAGTTCCATCCAATAAGTAAAATCCATTGATGAACTGACCAATGTCCCAACCATCCCGATATCCACGGTATTGTCCCTGGATTTAAACCAAATAAAGGAGGAATGTATATGGACAGGCTTGGGTGGTGTAGTTTTGAAAAAAATGCATTTAGCTCAATGAAAGTGCATGTACATTTGTTCTGTGCCTATAGGACAATATAAATAAAACAATGTTATTAGGCCATTTCCTTTGCTGGTTGAATGTTATTTCCTAATTTAAAATTGAAATGTCTATTCTAGTTAGTGTCATCTATTGGCCAAGTGTGGTATTTCCCATTTTAAATTGATGGAAAGCAAATGACTAGCACATAAAATAGCCTAATAACATTATTATTTTTTTGCCTCATTCACAATGAACAAATGTACATGCACCTTCACTGGGCCAGTGATATTTATATAAATTCACCCCTAGGTTTATAGAATGGCACATCGTAGTGATTAAACACTTCTGTCTCCCTTATTCACTTTACCAAGATATCCTGTTGTATATTTTCTCTTGTATAGGTCATACTGGGATAGTGTTTTAACTGCCAGTTAATATCTGGTATAACCATGGAGCTCAGTGCCAGAAACCCTTGAACAATTTGTGTCTACATTATACAGTCTGTTTAATGCGGTGTGTTGTAAAATATGAACTTTTCTTGTAGCAGCCTCTGTAAAATTACAAGGTGACCTAACCTAATCACAATAAATAAATACATCTGGCATTACATTTATTTCAAATTATAAAAACAAGGCTATATATGCAATATATAATAAAATAAATGTGGGTAGTAGGATTGGGGTTCAATATTGCATTGACACAGGACTCACTGCGAACTCTGGTTGTTCATTGAACGGGCAAGCTAAATAGCCTGCTCACCTGCCAAAGCAAACCTCATTAAAGTGGTGTTCCGGCCGAAATTATACTTTTTAAATAAAAATACCCCTATAATACACAAGCTTAATGTATTCTAGTAAAGTTAGTCTGTAAACTAAGGTCTGTTTTGTTAGTTTATAGCAGTAGTTTGTTATTTTATAAACTTACAGCAGGCCGTGGCCATCTTAAGTGTGGGCATCTGAAGCCAGACTGTATTTCTTCCTGGATCTCATCCTTGCAGATCTCGCACATGCTTAGTGCAGCACAAGCAGTGTAATAGGTTTCAGGTCAGGTTTCCATAGCAATGGCAATTTCAGAGGAAGTTGCCGCCCCTTCCCAGAAGGCACTGCAAAAAGGAAATGATGCGATGGGCCGTGGCCAGGGAGAAGGAAGTGAAAAATGAATACAGTAGATATACAGTAGGTGCTGAGAAAAAAAAATAAATATCCAATTTGTTTACAATGCACAGTTTAGTGAGGGATGCTGAAGAGTTGTAAAAGTCGGTGGAATTCCACTTTAAGTGACAGCTTCCCGCTCACGGCTGTGCACCACTCCTGCCCCCATTGGTTGCCAGGACGGTGACAGCTGCCTTTGTCCTAGCTACCAATGACATCATTGGTTGCAGGAACACTGGCAGCTGCTCAGTCATTGGTTGTTATGGTGCACCATAACAACCAATTACGCTGAAAAAATTACATGGAGTTCCCCCAAAATCCATACCAGACCCTTATTCTAGAAAAGGGTCAGGTATGGATTTAAAGAGGAAGCCCCCACACAAAAAATCAACAGTATGTGGTGCTCAGGTTGCTTGATCCCTTTGATGTTATATCCCTTTATAAAACATCAAATGGATCATCAGATCAGCCAACCAGAAATTCCTCTGGTGGAACCAGCAGTAATGTGTATATGGAGAGGCTACCTGAAATATACAGTATTGGGATGAGTCATAGAGTATGTGGATCCTTGCACACTCATTGAAGACATATTGGTACATACCGTATATAAGTTGGATATTCACTATATGCTAGGTGTATGGAGTGTTTGTATTCTTGCTAAAAATGATGTACATGTACTGGGTGTAAGGGGGGTCTCATCAGAACAGGTGGTGGGTGGAATTTGGTGAAAATGGAGTCTTGTAGACCTGTGAACCACGCTGATAGACAGCCAATGGGAAACATCCAGGTATGGACAAGCGAAGAAGGATCCCCCCACTTTGCTGTCAAGAAGAAAGAAGGGGCCATGTCCATGTGACGCTAGGGGATTTTAGTTATGGCTGAAGGTTAAAGTTTAGTAAGCTTATATGTTGCCTTCTCTTGTTCATCATCACCCCCCTCCCCCATTAACATACTTAGGACATTTTTAAATAATAAAATATCTTATTTTAAACCCAGTCATATCCTCTATGCAATGTGGGTAGATCATGGCTGGTGGGAAAGGACAGCAGAGTGCTGAAGACATCACAGTATCCTGCCTTAGTACTCCTCTTGAGAGCCCTCAGCCTCAGTGCAAGCGGCCTGGCTCTTGGGAGGAGTTATGCCTTGATGTGTGGAAATCGGTCTGGATAAGTAGGCATACCTATGATGGCTGCATTTGCATGTAAACTTCCATATGTAACATCCATAAGTAACACTAAGCCTCCATGATTGAAAGACAGTCAGGCTGGGGAGGAAAGAACCATGGAAAGTCAGGCTCCTCCAGCCAGAAAATGAAGCAGGCTCCATATGACTTGCTGCAGCTTCCGAAGCACATTATGAGAAGCTCACAGTGTGCAGTGAATGCAGATTAAGCTATTTCAGTAAAGGTAAGGAACCTGCACAACTGTGGAAGCCTGGTTCTAAGGCTTCAGCTCCAGTTTCCTTTTTATCAAATGTAATTGGGGAAAAGCTGTGCAGATGCAATAAACTTTATTGGGTAGATTTCAACCTCAGCATGCTCTCAACATAACAACCAGCCAAAAGCAGCAGGTTTACCACAGATAAGTCAGCTTGAAAGAATACTCTGGATACTGGGTGAAAAAAAATGTAGGTGGTTTACAGAAAGTAGGAATAACCAATGTAGAACCCCCCTGACCCCCGGCATCAGGGAAAGTTGACATTTCACCTTAGGGTGTTGGTTCTTAGGCATAGTGGGTGTGGACATTTGCAGAAAAGATGGGCACCAGTCACTTTTAGGATGAACAAAAGTGAGTTTATTGCTCACAACAATAAAATGTAGGAAGAGAGGATTAGGGCACAGGACACCCTAGGACAGTAGGCAAACAGATGATCAGCAGACTCTGAAAACAAAACAGCTAGGTAGACAGCAATACAGAACAAGGGCCTTAGGCCTGTACCCTGTTCTTTACCTACTTAATAACAGCTGTCTCCCATAGCAACCAAAAACTCATAACACTGTGCAGGGTTTCCGTGGATGAGTCTCTCTTGATGCTTTCCCAACCTCTCCGTAGTCCCCGGGTTATGAAATGTAATGAAATGTAACCTCTGGTACTTCATATCAGAACTCCATGCTTTTCCTCAAGCCTCCAGGCAACAAAATGGCAGAGCCTCGAGCACATGGCCAGGCCTTAGACTCCAGGCCTCCCCCAACGCAGCTGTTCCTCACACATCTACTCCAGACCAAGGTCTGGGTGGGAGGATCTCAATCACCTGACTTCCTCCAAATATATACTCTCTCCCAGCATGCTCAGTGGCCTGAAACTCCTACTGATTGGCTGAAAGAGATATGCATATTCATAACTCAGTCTCACTGCAGCTCATCATACTAATGCCAAAAGCAACCTATTGACAGAAGTGAGGGACCACAGTTAAACCAGGCTTAATAGAAAACCCAAATGATCACAAAGACTACAAATCAGCCAGCTTAGTTACCACCTACCACAGCTAAATTTACCAGTAGCCACTGTTTAGAACAAACAGGGGCTACACCAATTAGCAACAGTTGCCCCAAACCCACTACCCCCTGCCCAACCCAAATACACTTGGAATATTGACTGAAGTTCACTCATCACACCATGCACCCTGCTGCACCCAGTTCTGTACACTGCACCCCAAATACACTGAAAACACCAGGCCAAGCATGTAGGCAAGGTAGGGTTGAAGGTGGAGTTTTCCCAATAATTCGCTGGCTGCCAAATTTGGGTCACATGAGTGGACTTCCCCCAGGGTAGGTTCTTCTGGGCTATGCTAGGCACTAGTGATAGAGTCACTGCATTAAACATGAGGTACCTTTGCTTTGTGCCATTTCCATCAATGCCCTGGGACAAGGCTGAGGCTTAACCTTAAGGCAGGCCTCTACTTTTATAGATGAACATACACTGTGTACACTTGCACTGTAACTGCTCTCTGGTTAACTCTCGGGTCCCCGTGACAATGTACACCTTCTCTGTAACTTGCATTGAGGAAGGATATGCTGAGCCTTGTCCACATCCACCCTCCAGTGTATCATCGCTACCTCATTCTCAGTAATGGTATGGGGTCCCACTGTACACCTAGCACAGACTCCATGCATGCACTTGACTTCCTTTAACTCTTCTGTACCTGCTTACAGGCTGGGGACCCCTGCGTCCACATCCACCCTCCAGTGTATCATCGCTACTTCATTCTCAGTAACGGTATGGGGTCCCGTCGTGCACCTAATGTGGACTCCATGCATGCACTTGACTTCCTTTAACTCTTCTGTACCTGTGTACAGGCTGGGGACCTCTGCTTCACAAGTCCGCTCCTGTTGCTTTGGGAGACAGACCACTTACAGGCTATTCTACCTGCCCCAGCCACATGCTTCACGCCAGGAGGCTGCTTCCATCTCTTGCTGATATAGCTGTTAACCAGTTCAGCACCGCAGGGCAGCAGCTATATCACAATTCTTTTTTTTTGTTTAAACGTTTTTATTTTCTTAACAAACAAACACATAGACAATTCAGACGTACAACAGCACAGCCATCATCTGTTCCTGTGTGTTGTGTGACGGGGGGTGTCCTTTACCTCCAATTAGCTCTCAAAGATCTCCTCACTGAGCTCTGCAGAGTATAATTTCAGCTGAAAGCTCAGACAAGCTAATTAAATTCTGCACTTTGAAAAGATCTGGATAAGAGAGGGCTATTGATAAACAGGTACAACTTATGTAGGAGGATTTGTTTCATCTCGGTGTATCACCTGAGGTCAGCCACTTCACTGGGTATATGTAAGGGTTTACAACCACTTTAAATTTGCTATCCTGTCTTCAGCCGATGACACAGGCTAAAGATCTGTAGCTGTCAGGCCTCCAAATATTGATATTTCAGTCCTGGGTATATATCTGTAGCACCCTGGTCATAAACAGGGCTGCTGATAAATCAAGATGTCCTGGGTGGTAATTAGCCTGGCTAATTGGTAGGTTGATCCACTGATTTCTGTCCTAAGTCTGATTTTTGAGTTTTTAAGTCTGAGTGTGGTCGCTCTCTTCTGTCAATAGGTGGCACTGTTGCCTTTGGCATTAGAATGATGCATTAGAATGATGATACAGCACTGCGTTGGCTTTAACTGACAATTGCGCGGTAATGTGACGCTGTACCCAAACAAAATTTACGTCCTTTTTTTCCCACAAATAAAACTTTCTTTTGGTGGTATTTGATCACCTCTGTGTTTTTTGTTTTTTGTTTTGCTCTATAAACAAAAAAAGAGCGACAATTTTGAAAAAAAGCAATATTTTTAACTTTTTGCTATAATAAATATCCCCCCAAAATATATTAAAAAAACTAATTTCTTCCTCAGTTTAGGCCAATATATATTCTTCTACATATTTTTTGGTAAAAAAATCGCAATAAGCGTATATTGATATTTGGGGTATATTTAAGGCATTTTTTGTTATTATTATTTTTTTTTTTTACTAGTAATGGCGGTGAGCTGCGATTTTTAGCGGGACTGCAACATTGCGGCAAACAGATTGAACACTTTTGACACATTTTTGGGACCATTGAAATTTATACAGTGATCAGTGCTATAAAAATGCACTGATTATTGTGTAAATGTCACTGGCAGGGAAGGGGTTAACACTAGGGGGCTATCAAGGGGTTAAATGTGTTCCCTCGTGTGTGTTTCTAACTGTGGGGGGGATGTGACTGACTAGAGGAGGAGGCAGATCGCTGTTTCTAGCTAGTAGGAACAGACAATCTGTCTCTCCTCTCTTGACAGAATGGGGATGTGTGTGTTTACACACACACATCCCCGTTCTGGCTCTCGTGCCCACAATCGCATCACGCCCACCGGCCACGTGCATCAGGTCCCTCCGGGCCTCCGGCGGCGCACGTGCACCTGCTATAGCTGTTTAAAGGGCCGACGTACAGCTATGGCGATTTGCGCAGGAGAGCCGACCTGCCACAGTAGAATGATGGTGGCTGGTCGGCTAGTGGTTAAATAGGTTGTCTCAGCCAGTCAGCAGGAGTTTCTTTAACCTCTGTGTATGCTGGGATAGGCTATTTATTTGGGAGGAGTCAGGTGATTGGGGTTCTTCCCGCCCGAGGCTGTGGCCTGGGTGGGTGTGTGTCGAGAAGCTCCTGGTTGCTAGGCCTGAAGCCTGAGGCCTATCTAGGGGGCATGCTGGCTGCTAGGTACACTTAAGGCCTATCCAGCAGTTCTGGGTTCTGCAAAGGAGGAGCAGCCAAAGTTAAGCCTGAAGCTTGGGGCGAAACCACGTGTGTTAGAGGCTCAGCCCGAGAGGAGCCTGACCATTGCCGGAGGTAAAGGAGAAGCAGTTGCCACAAAGGGACGACCACTCCTGTTACCGGAGGGAAGTTTGGAAGGGATGAAGTTATGAAGGCGTACCAGAGCAGACGCTTCACTAGCCGGGGACAGTGAAGTTAATGGGAAAGCTTCAGTGGAGACTCATCGGGGAATGCAGCGGGTAGCTGTGAGTAAAGCTTGAAGGAGTACGATGGGTAGCTGTAAGTAGAGTTTGAAGATAAAGTACAGTGGTTTGCTGTGGGTGAAGCTCGAGGAATCCAGCGGGTGGCTGAGAGTCCAAGAAATCTAGTGAGAGAGACGGCAAGCTGAGCTTTAGACCCCTTTCACACTGACCCACCCTGGGCGTCAGCGGTAAAGCGGCGCTATTTTTAGCTTTATCTTTACCGGCTTTTTTGCGGTGCTTTGACGGCGGTATCACGGTGCTGCCCCATTGTTTTCAATGGGCAGGAGCAGTGGAGGAGTGGTGTAGGAGCGGTGTATTCACCGCACCTACACCGCTGCAAAGAAGCTGCTGGCAGGACTTTTTGTGACGCCCTGCCAGCGCAGTGCCCCAGTGTGAAAGCACTTAGGCTTTTACACTGGGTTTGCAGCTGAGGCTTTTTTCAGGCGCTTTACAGGCGCTATTTTTAGCGCTGTATCGCCTGAAAAACGCCTCAGTGTGAAAGGGGTCTAAGATATACAGTGGGTTACTGTGAGTTAAACTGGAAGATCTATAGTAGGATACTGTGTGAGAAGTTGTTACTATAGGAGACAGCAGTTGCTACAAGATACAGATTGCTGCATTCAGCTTAAAGGCCCTCTTTCTGTATTGCTGTCTGCCTAGCTCTATTTTTGTCTGCGGAGTTTGCCTTAAATGCTATTGCATTCGCCTAAGGGTGTCCTGTGCCCTAAACCCTCTCTCCCCACAGAGATAAAACTCTCTTTGTTCATTTTACAAAAAGTGACTGGCGCCCAATCTTTTCACCTTGCACTACACCCACAATGCCTAGTAACCTGCACCCTCAGTTCAGCCTGGCTCCGGGGGTCACCATCAGGCCCTTGGAAGTCGAGGAGACCGCTACATACCCTTGTGATTTAAGTCTCCCAGTAGATTTAGATTACGACACTTCTGTTTTGGCTATTCTTATGTAGAACCAAAATCCAACAGGGAGAGATCTTGCCTGGAGAAGTAAGAAGCTGGTAGATGTGAGAACCTAATGTATAATTTAACTTGCCACAAGTACTCAAACTGAACTGTGCTATTGGCTCAGCATCTGAAACAAAATGATGTGATCCTGTAATCCTGTAATCATATTTACTATACCAAAGCAGTGACCAATACAGTATGCATTACCATAGTAATTTGTCAAAGAGGCATAATATTTGTCATCATCCTTTACTTAAAACCCTGTTCTGGGCAAATAGTTAAATACAAAGAGGAAATATCCTTTTATCCAGTTCTCAGAATTACACAGCAGACCCTGGTGGATGGCCCAATTTAAAGTTAAAGAGACATAGGGGGTTATTTACTAAAGGAAAATCCACTTTTCACTGAAAGTGCACTTTGAAGTGCAGTCACTGTCAATCTAAGGGGTAGATCTGAAATGAGGGGAAGCTCTGCTGATTTTATCCTCCAATCACGTGCAAGCCAAAATGCTGTTTTTTATTCTCCTTGCCTGTCCCCCTCAGGTCTACAGCGACTTTACTTCCAAGTGCACTTTCAAGTGCACTTGCAGTACAAAGTGGATTTTCCTTTAGTAAATAACCCCCATTGCCACTTTGCCAATGCAGGAAATGATGACAGTGTCCCTGCAAAGGGCATTTCTCAACCACCTTATACTCACTGACCTTGCAATCCCTCAGTGCTCCTTCATCCTATGCAGTGGACATTAAAAATGGCTGTGTCTGCGATTTGGGGGAGCAATGACATCATCACTTTGGTCACGTTACAGTGTTCATGCAAGCAATTGGCTTCTAGGCCTGAACACAGGGAAGCAGACCACACAGTCTAACATACCCAGAGGTATCCAATATTGTAAGTGGCTACGGATGAGGAAGGAGTAGTGAGGTAAGTAAATCAGGAATAGGGGGATGCCCTTTGCAAATTGTCACTTTGATCTGCATGCACAAGGTGACAGCGTCTCATTAAGTGGTATCCAGAGTGTCTCCACCCTCAGCCCACTACTTGGAAGGTAAGGGGATAGCAGCAGACTGATATAGCAATCCCTAGGCTTATCTCATTCTGGGATCTCCTCCTATTGGCAAGTTGCCTGTCAGCATATTTGTATATAGCTCCTATGATTACTTCCCTGTTCTGCCCCTCCTTCACCCAATTTCACTGATTTGACTGGTTCTGTATACAGAATTGAAAAAGTTGCTTTAAAAAAAACACATTTAATGATGTATTAATGATTTCTGGGCTATAGATCTGCTTACAGTTAAGCTCCGGTAATTATTTTTAGGTTAGGATTGGGTGAATCTGGCTAGATAGAGCTACTTTTAGATTATAGCAGCAGTGTGTCTTGGTTGTGGGGATATTTTTTGTGAGATTTTTTGGTTCTTTCCATGTTCCCAAAGGAGAGATTGTTCACTTTTAATACATTTTTATTAGAGAGTATCAAGCTACCCAAATAAATACAAAAGTCATGGTGAATAACAATATGGAGTTATAGATGAATAGGGTAGAAGGATGGATAGAAAAAGACAAGTTGGTGGCATATAAGTAACATATATAAACGTTCTGAAGATATACCTGTATATGCAGTTGGCTATATGCAAGTCAGGTTAAAATATTGGTGCTGATGGGGGCTTCCCTGAAAGACTAGAAAAAGAGAAAGAGTCGAGGAGCCCCCATAGAAAAGGAGGAAAGAAATTGCAGTGATGAAAAATATAGGTGGATGAAAAAGAAAAGCTAAGAAACCAAAGGAAGCTAGGATCAGTGTCCTGGGTTGGAGGAAGGAAATAAAAAGGTAGGGCAAAGTGGGAAATTTTTCTTCTAATGCCGCGTACACATGAGCGGACTTTTCGACCGGACTGGTCCGACGGACCGAGTCCGGCGGACAATTCGACCGTGTGTGGGCTTCATCGGACCTGCAGCTGACTTTTTCGGTCGAAATTCTGACAGACTTTAGATTTGGAACATGCTTCAATTCTTTCCAACGGACTCGAGTCCAGTCGAAAAATCTGCTCCTCTGTATGCTACTCCGACGGACAAAAACCAACGCAAGGGCAGTTATTGGCTACTGGCTATCAACTTCCTTATTTTAGTCCGGCCGTACGTCATCACGTACGAATCCGTCGGACTTTGGTGTGATCGTGTGTAGGCAAGTCCGGTCGTTAGAAAGTCCATCGAAAGTCCATCGAAAGTCCGCCGGAAAGACCCTCTGACTTTTGTTGTCGAAAAGTCCGACCGTGTGTACGCGGCATAAGTCTAGTCTGACCCTCATAACCCGGACAGGGAATAAGAGGAATTCTCCCTCACACCAATAAAATCCTGACACTCTACTCGAAAATGTGCCCCACCCCCAGTAGACAGAATTATGCCCTGTATACACGATCAGACTTTCCGACGGAAAATGTGTGATCGGAGCTTGTTGTCGGAATTTCCGACACACAAAGTTTGAGAGTTGGCTCTAAAATTTTCCGACAACAAAATCCGTTTGCGTAAATTCCGATCGTGTGTAGACAATTCCAACACACAAAGTGCCACGCATGCTCGGAATCAAGCAGAAGAGCAGCACTGGCTATTGAACTTCATTTTTCTTGGCTCATCGTAACGTGTTGTACGTCACTGCGTTCTTGACGTTCGGAATTTCCGACCAACTTTGTGTGACCGTGTGTATGCAAGACAAGTTTGAGCCAACATCCGTCTGAAAAAATCTGATGGATTTTGTTGTCGGAATGTGCGATCGTGTGTACAGGGCATAACACTTCACTTCCTGTTCTGTCTGCTACCTGTCAGAATACACAGGAAATTGAGAGCTTTTCTCAAATTTTCTGTTCTCTCTAACATTGGTAAAATACACAGGGAGTGCGAGCAGGATTTTGTGTGCAGACCCTGTGGCATGCCCTTATCTGTGCACACTTGAATATTGAAAGATATTTGCTGGACTCTATGTTTACAGCAACCCCACTAACTGTACACCCTGGACACACATTAGTGTTCACACCCAGGACTTGGGTAAGATCAATCCATAGCACAATGATTGGAACTGTAGCATATTATGATGCTGATTGCACTGTGTTAAGTGTACTTTGTTTCTGCATGCTAGAAACGCTATATGAGCGTTTTTTTCTGCCAAAGGAACTGGCTTTTTTTAAGCACAGTGCGCATGGAGCCTCAAGGTTGATAAAGGCTTTTCACACTCCAAACAAATAAAAAAAGCTTTGATTTGAGTTAGGGTTTTGAAAAAACACATTTATGAAGGAATTAAAAAGAAAAAATATAACACATCCTCTACTACAAGATATTTCATAGCTGGCAGTGTCGAGGTTGGGGCAGAAACATTATAGCCCCTATTGACTCCTAAAGTAGGGTGGGCATAGAATCCCAATAATTACTGGTACCTAATTAAGGAAATCAGCCAATTTGCAGAAACTGGTTACTGTATATTTAGAGGTCTAAACAGCCCTCTTAGAAAATATAGAAAGGTTTGATTTAGACTGGAGCTTTTTAATTTAGCCAGAAGTACCAATTTAAAAAGACAAGAGAACACAGTGCAATATGTTGGGTGAAAAGGGTTATGTTGTGGGTCAGGTTGCGCTGTAATGTGATGTTTGGTCACGGTCACATTGTGATGCTAATTAAGTTAATTGTACTGGTCACATGGAATTAATCCCCTAGATCCACATGAAAAGAAATTGCATTAAGCCACATTACCCTGCAGTGAGTGAAATTAAATTTAAAAGAACAGCTGCACAGAGAAACATAAGAACAGGAGGCCAAAGAAACATATGACTGGTCATTTACAATAGTTGAAAATTAAGAAAAAAAGATTAATGCTAAATTTATAGAAAAATAACAACATGGAAACTGAATAACACACTTACCTGTCAAAAAATATACACTTTATTACAACGTCACACGGAAAGTTAGTCAGGGCAGAGCCAAACAAAACATTTTGTGCTGCAAAAATTTATTGTCGGGCACACCTATGCAGCTAGAACTGTGGAAGATTTGGCCAAATGTAAAGGTGCCCATTCACAATAGGTAACTGTCACTCATGATCATCTAATGTCTTGGGGTGTTTTGCCTAGCGATATGCTGGTGTTGGAGGTGTCTACAGAACACCCCCCATTTCTTTCTATAAGCCTAAACAAAAATAGTCTACAGAATGTACTAGCCAGTACAGATTTCTAATGATCTTTAGGTCACGCTGGCATGGTTGACTGACCATTAGAGTCTAGAGTCAGTAAGCTCTTATGATGCTGTGATTTTAGTAAGTAAAAATTGCATTATGTATTTGCATGCTGTGGTGAAAACCCAGCATCGTCTTAAGCCTCGTACACACGATCAAATTTTCGACAGACTTTTGTCCGAAGGGCGTGTTCCAGGAACTGGTCTTGCATACAAACGGTACACAATTGTCGGCCAACAAACACCCACCAACGTAGTGATGTACTACGAGGAATTTCAGCTCTTGAGCGCCACCCTTTGGGCACCTTCTGCTAATGTCATGTTTGGTGAGCATCAGGGGCGTTGCTAGGTCTGCAAAAGATCTGGGGCTAGAGCCCATTTGTAGCGGTCACCAACCTTTTTGCAAGCCCGGGAGAGGGGGGGGCACGCCGGTGGTAAGCAATTTTTCGCGGGAAAAGGCTGGTGTTGGCGTTTCATTCATCATGGCACCATGGTTGTTATGGTGTCAGGGTGACGGAAGCGCATTGTTTCTATTGTTGCATTATAATATATAATGAAGTGGTTCAACTCACCATAATGCAGAATCAGTGCGATCCCTGAACGTGTCACTTGCCACATCTCCTGCCACCCGATGCACCATGTCACTTGCCACCCTCGCCTGTCACCAGATGCAGCTTTTTAACTTGCCACCGTCACCTGCCACTATATGTGGATTGTCCCTTGCCACATCACCTGTCACCATTTGCAGATTGCCACGTCACCTGCCACCATTTGCAGATTGTCATTTGCCACCATTTGCAGATTGTCACTTGCCACGTCACCTGCCACCATTTGCAGATTGTCACTTGCCACGTCACTTGTCACGTCACCTGCCACTATTTGCAGACTGTCACTTGCCACCATTTGCAGATTGTCACTTGCCACGTCACTTGCCACCATTTGCAAATTGTCACTTGCCACCATTTGCAGATCGTCACTTGCCACGTCACCTGCCACCATTTGCAGATTGTCACTTGCCATGTCACCTGCCACCATTTGCAGATTGTCACTTGCCACGTCACTTGTCACGTCACCTGCTACCATTTGAAGATTGTCACTTGCCACCATTTGCAGATTGTCACTTGCCACATCACTTACCACTATTTGCAGATTGTTATTTGCCACCATTTGCAGATTGTCACTTGCCACGTCACCTGCCACCATTTGCAGACTGTCACTTGCCACGTCACCTGCCACTAGATGTGGGTTGTCATTTGCCATGCCAGCCAGTGCCACCAAATGTGCATTGTCGCTGCATTGGTGGCAGGCTAGCAGCACTGGTCCATTTAGTTAGGGCAGGAGAGTGGAGATGCGGGGCGGGAAGTGAGAGATGATGTAATCTCTCTGCTCCCCACCGCACCTCCGACATTTAAGAGGCCCGCGCTGTGAGGGCGGAAGAGCGCTGATGTGTGATGGGCAGTGAGAGATGATGTCATCTCTCTGCTCTCCGCCGCACATTGCTTCCACATTGAAGTGGCCCGGCTGTGAGGGCGGAAGAGTGGTGACGTGGGGGCGGAGAGAGATGATGTCATCTCTCCTCCACCTCTAATGCCACCCGCCCGCCGCAGCCACAGCCGCAGCCGCAACCAGCTGGTTAGGCAGGGACGCAAGAGACTCAGGGCTATGGGCTCCAGATTCGGGGCTTCAGCCTCGATAGCCACCCCCTGGTGTTGCCTATGGTGAGCATTGATTCTGAGCATGCGTGTTTGCACTTTCAACTTTTGTGTGATGGACTTGTGTACAGACGATAGGAAAATCTGACAACAGACCGTTGTCTGTGGAAAATTTACTAGCCTGCCATCCAACATTTGTTGGCGCAAAGTTGGACAACAATTGTCTGATGGAGCGCATTAACAGTCGGATTTTAGGCAGTCTGTCATCACACAATTCCCTGCTGAAAATCCGATCGTGTGTACAAGGCTTTAACCTATACACAAACAAGAGCTGCAAAGGGACATATACAAGTTCTTGAACTTTGGGTTTACTCTGGCTGCTTCACAACCCTTAAGCCTCGTACACACGATCGCATTTTCCGCAGACAAAACCTCAGACTTTTATCTGAAGGCGTGTGCCTGGATTTTGTCTTGCATACAAACGGCAAGGAATTGTCGGCCAACAAACATGAACGTAGTGACTTACTACGTGGTTTTTCAGCTCTTTAGCGCCACCCTTTGGGCTCCTTCTGCTAATTTCGTGTTAGAAGAAGTTTGGTGAGTGTTGATTCACTCTTTTCATTTAGCGCTTTCGTGCTTTTCAGTTAGTTTCTGAACGGCCGTTCATCAACCAGACATGTTGCGGAATCTGAGGAGATAACGTGTTTTTTATTATTAGCCTTGGAGTTATTGTTTTGACCCAAGTCCAGTCCTGGAACAAGAGGAGGAGGATTTCTTGGACCAAAAATTGGTTGCTTTATTATTCGTGACCAATTATGTCAAATGCCTTTGCTGCGGGAGCTCCAGGAGAATAATCTGGATGATTTTCGGGAATTATCTCCGGTGACGGACCCCTGCTTTCACCAACTCTTGGCATTGTTGACCCCCTATACTAAGAAGCAGGACACATGCATGAGGCTTTTATTTTATTTTTTGGTTGAATAATGATTTGATTTGGTATATTTTCTATATTTTTGGATGCATAGAATGCACTTTTTGGTTAAGTTCTATTGGCAGATAGCATGTCTAATTTTATTTGTTTTCTTTTTTTAATGCACAATAAAAAAAATTGTGTTGAATAATATTTGGCTATGTGTTTTACTTCAAATGACAGTTTGGGAGTAGGCAGTTACATTTTAAAAAATACAATGTAAAATTAACAAGGGACACCAACATAGTTGTATCTTTGATCTTAAAAACTATGGGAAAATGGTGTTGTGTTGTAAATAATATTATTCTTGATATCACTAGAAAAAAAAAGCCTTTGAAAATTCGTTTGCAATAACTCCATCAGTATCACCAGCAAAGCAGCTTCATTATTATCCCATTAAAGAAGAAGATAATGTGCGCTGCATTTCGAGATTTCATAATCTGCCGCGTCACGAATGTTAATTCTCCATTACGAGCGCTAGTTTACAAGACCGACCGCTTCTGGCTCGTCCTTGCTTCCGAGCATGCGTGTTTGTACTTTGGACTTTTGTCCGACGGACTTGTGAACACACGCTCAGAAAATCCAACAACTGCTATCCAACATTTGTCCGCGGAAAATACGACAACAATTGTCTGATGGAGCATACAAACGGTTGGATTTTTCGCCAACAGCCTGTCATCACACAATTCCTGTCGGAAAATCCGATCATGTGTACAAGGCTTTAGCTGTTTCCACCCACCCAGGAAATGTACACTCATAATCACCCTCAAAACCCATATTTTTATAACTATTGCTTTATCAATGGAGTAGGGCTTATTAGCTGCAGCCTAAAAGAGGTTGCTCTCCCTGTGATTACTTCTGTGCTGCATTTCCATAATGATTTAAAAAAAAAAAATTATATATATATATATATATATATATATATATATATATATATATATACACACACACACACTTTATTACCAAAAGTATTGGGACACCTGCCTTTACATGCACATGCACTTTATCGGTATCCTAGTCATAGTCTGTAGAGTTTAATATTGAGTTGGTCCACCCTTTGCAGCTTCAGCTCTTCTGGGAAGGCTGTCCACAAGGTTTAGGAGTGTGTCTATGGGATGTGACCATTCTTCCAGAAACACATTTGTGAGGTCAAGCACTGATGTGGCCAAGAAGGCCTGGATCCGCTCTGATTCATCCCAAAGGTGTTCTATCGGGTTAAGGTCAGGACTCTGTGCAGGCCAGTCAAGTTCCTCCACTCCAAACTCACTCATTTATGTCTTTATGGACCTTGCTTTGTGCACTGGTGCGCAGTCATGTTGGAACAGGAAGGGGCCATCCCCAAACAAAGTTCCCACAAAGTTGGGAGTATGAAATTGGCCAAAAAGTCTTGGTATGCTGATGCCTTAAAAGTTCCCTTCAGGCATAAGACAGGGGTGCCCCCTCTCACCCCTCCTCTTCGCACTGGCTCTTGAACCACTACTGCGCAAAGTGAGAGCGAATACTGATATCAAGGGCCTGACAGTAGGCACCGTTAGAACGTAAACTTTTGGCCTACGCGGACGACGTACTGTTCCACTTGTCCAACCCCCAGATCTCGTTGCCGGTCCTGATGCGAGAACTTCAACACTTCGGGACGCTCTCAAATTTTAAGATTAACTATAATAAATCCAAAATCCTGCCCATACACCTATCTACATCCATGACAGACAGCTTAAATAACGCATTCCCTTTCACATGGACTAAAACTTCCCTACACTACTTAGGTATACAACTAACAGATAGTTTTGACACGTTATACACAACAAACTACCCCAGGTTACTAACTGCAGTCCAGCAAGACTTACTTCACTGGACAAAAACCGCCTTCATATGACTGGGAAGAGTGAACATAATAAAAATGAATGTCCTCCCTAGAATATTGTTCTATATGCAAATGCTCCCTACCCAAGACTTTTTTTTGCACAAATGTCCGACATGCGAGCTTCTTTGGAGTTTGGGTGGAAGATAAGAATGCCAGCTGTGGTAAATTGCTGAGAGACGGCAAAAGGATACCCTTTGAATCTCTGGAGGATAGGCCTGGGAGACCTCAGTTGAATTTCTGGAGATATAGACAGTTACACCACTTTTTTGAAGTTCACGGTAGCTCCATAAGAGATATTACATTGCTTTCACCTTTTGAGAGACTGTTCGTAGTGGAGGAACCGATCCCACGCATGATTTCGGAGTGTTACCTGCTGCTAGGGTCCTCAGCCTCAGCCTCCAAACCCGCATGTATATGTACCTGGGAGAGAGACCTAGGGAAGGAATTCACTGGGTCTCAGCTAACACACCTTTACCAGCTTACCCACTCCAGCTCAGCAGACTCTAAGATGCAGGAGACAAACTATAAGCTATTGACACGCTGGTATAGGGTCCCCTCATACCTAGCACGGATATACCCAGCCGGCTCGGATGTGTGCTGGGAATGCCCTCGGATAGAAGCCTACTGGCAAGATGTTAGGGACCAGGTCAAAGAAGTTCTTGGGTTAGATGTCCCCCTCTCCCCTGACCATTTCTTCTTGCATATCCCTCCCATGCCAATCAGCCGCTACAAAAAGAGCGTGCTGCCCCACTTACTAAATGCTGCCAAATGGCTACTTCCTATTTACTGGAAGAAGGCGCAGGTGCCGAGCAAGGAGGAGTGGATATGCAAGCTAAATGAGATAAGAGAAGCAGAGAATTGGGTTGCGACATGTAAAGGTACTAAAGACAAACATACCGGACGGTACACTTTTCTGATCTCACCCACATGCCTTCTAGCCTAGCTATGTCCTTATTAAAGCTAGCAGACCCAACATTGGGTTAACGAGACCAACCTAGGTGATAACCACCAGTATACTCCCCTGGACCAGAGCATAGACCGCGCACATTGCACATTCACTCTTTACAGAAAGGGGGGGCTACCTGGCGGCTGACTGTCCGGAGCAGACCATGTGAGATCCTCATAAGCTCAAGGTGAGATCCTGCCCCCCCCCCATCCTACTACCCCATCTCTTCTACCCCCTTTTCCTTTGACCACTCTCTCTCCCCCTCTCTCTCTTCCTTCCTTTTCTCTTCTCAATAGTTGTTGCCACTGGAAGGTTCAGATGTTAAAAGACTTGACAGCGGGCACCGTATGATGATTAGAATAACTTGAAATGGCAAAGGTCATTGCCCAACATATCCGTCACATTGTGGACGAAAATAGAGCTGTTCCCCCCACTGGGGGCACCGGGGAGCCTGGACGCAGCCTGAGGATGGGTGAAGCGCTGGAGGTTAGTAGTAGGCTGTGGTTGCCCCCTCTTCCAGTGTGGAACCTGGGCGGGGGTGCTCCCGGGCTGCCCTAGACCACTTTCCCCCCCCCAGTGGAAAGGATTGACACAGCGTGGTGATGGATTAAGCAGAGAGGCAGTGTGCCCAGCAGGCCACTGCACCGATGGTAGCTAAGACCTTATGTCAACCACAGCTGGATGACAAGAGCATTAAGGCACGGAATTTTAAAAGTATGCATAACCTTCACAATGCCATAATACATTCTGTTTCCACATGCTTCCCCTTCTGTTATTATTGTTTAACAGAGAAAATGTTTGTCACTATTACGCACATATCGTGCCATGTTTGTTAAGCTGTGACTGAATTCAATAAACAAAGTTTATACAAAAAAAAAAAAGTTCCCTTCACTGGAACTAAGGGGCCAAGCCCAACCCCTGAAAAACAACTCCACACCATAATCCCCCCTCCACCAAATGATTTGGACCAGCGCACAAAGCAAGGTTTATAAAGACATGGATGAGCGAGTTTGGGGCGTAGGAAATTGACTGGCCTGCACAGAGTCCTGACCTCAACCTGATAGAACACTTTTGGGATGAATTAGAGCAGAGACTGCGAGCCAGGCCTTCTCATCCATAGCAGTGCCTGACCTCACAAATGCGCTTCTGGAAGAATGGTCCAACATTCCCATAGACACCCTCCTAAACCTTGTAGACAGCCTTCCCAGAAGAGTTGAAACTTTTATAGCTGCAAAGGGTGGGCCAACTGAATATTGAACCCTACGAATGAAGACTGGGATGCCATTAAAGTTCATGTGCGTGTAAAGGCAGGTGTCCCAATACTTTTGGTAATATAGTGTATATTTTTTTATCACTACCTACTGTGCTCTTATTCACAATATAGAATTTCGAAAAGCTAATTCACACTTTCTAGAAGCCAATTCACTCTTTATGCCTCACTATAATAAGATATTGGCATGGATTTCAATATACAGACAGATATAACATTGTGAAGGGGAGGCATTGATTGTGTTTATAATAATTTGATGGAAACGTTATTAGGATGATGTGACTTTTTATCCTTCTATTCCAGGTAACAAAATCTATTACAACTTTTATTGTGGAGGAAAATAACATCAGTAAGTACTAACTGACAAGATAAGCAATTAAGTCAGATGTGGCTTTAACATTTCTTGTATTCCAGTGTTCAGCACTTACAGTATCTCACAAAAGTGAGTACACCCCACACATTTTTGTAAATATTTTATTACTATTATAACACTGAAGAAATGACACTTTGCTACAATGTAAAGTAGTGAGTGTACAGCTTGTATAACAGTGTAAATTTGCTGTCCCCTCAAAATAACTCAACACACAGCCATTAATGTCTAAACTGCTGGCAACAGGAGTACACCCCTTAAGTGAAAATGTCCAAATTAGGCCCAAAGTGTCAATATTTTGAGTGGCCACCATTATTTTCCAGCACTGCCTTAACCCCCTTGGGCATGGAATTCACCAGAGCTTCACAGGTTGCCGCTGGAGTCCTCTTCCACTCCTCCATGATGACATCACAGAGCTGGTGGATGTTAGAGACCTTGCGCTTTACATTGTGGCAGAGTGTGAGTTCTTCAGTGTTGTCACAAGAAAATATAGAATAAAATATTTACAAAAATGTGAGGGGTGTACTCACTTTTGTGAGATACTGTAAATACCTGACTTAAGAGCAAGTAATTCTATTGTTTAGCAGTCAAGAAGATGCTGGAGCACCATCTGGAGAAGGACACTCCTTCCTGTATGTAGCATAGGGTATAACAGTAAATTATGCATTCACCATTGACCTCACAAGGATGGCATCTGCATAACTCATTTGAGCATAGCTGGCCTAAAGTATATGAATAAAGTGATCCTATTCCTGTGGTTCTTATTCAAAAGCAGCTAAACTGGTCTCATAAATCAAAAGAAGGCACACTTAAACAAGACTAATTAAATGTGACTAACTACAACTAGCTATACCATGACTTGGATAAATGAGAGCCTTCACAGACATGAGACATGGGGTGTGTTTTCTTTAAAAGAGGTAGAGATATTTAGACCACTCTTCATGTGAAGGATTTATAGGTAACTGTAAGAAGCAAGGTTGGTGAGGAGGGAGGTCAGCCCCTGAATTTCTAAGCAAAATTTCAAATTTGCTGATCTGATCCAACATTGTGCCCCTTAACAAAAATAGTCAAAAACTTAATAAAGGAGAAGAGGTCAAAGGTGATAACAAGTATCCTATAAATTTGGTCTGAAGTAATTGTAGCCCGATCTTCTTTACAGGTCTGTTTCTTTAAGTCCAGAAGTTTCCATATTCCGTATGAGTAAGCAGATGTTTTTACATCTTCCTCGCACATCTTTTTCCCCAGGGTGAAACAATAATCAAAAAGAGCGAAGCAACAGGTATTGTGATTAAAAAAAAAAAAAGTACAGCAAAAGGCAGGTTGAATTTTTTATTGTACATAAGGACAGGTCACAGAATACATTGTCTTGGACTCTGTATCATGTAGAAGTGGATTAGTGCATTGGTCTTACTCATTCAAAGTTTTCTGCAAAGAAAAAAAAAGCAAGATAAGATTGCTTATTCATCAGTGATTTCCCTAAATGCCAACTATCTTAATATATTTAAAGCTGAACTAAAGTGTAACATTTAAAAGAATCCAAGCATGCAGGCTTTTTATTGCAGAGGAGACATGCAATAAAACAAACCTATGTGCCTGAGCTGTGAATGCCTGTGTATCGGGATGACTGAACTCCTGCGCATGTGTGGAAGTCAGGGGCGGACTGACAACTCATGGGGCCCCCAGGCAATAGGAGAAGATTATGGGGCCCCTGGGCAATAGGAGATTATGGGGCCCCTAGGCAATAGGAGATTATGGGGCCCCCAGGCAATAGATTATAGGGCCACACAGTATATACACACACACACACACACACACATACAGTATAGACACACAGAACACACATACACACACTGAAAAAGGTACTGGAGAGGCAGGCCAGCTATAATCTTGGGATTTTTTTAAAAACACAGATTTTTACATACTGTCCCTGGTTTTATTGAGGCTGGCAACCCTGATGGGGCCCCTTAGGGCATGGGGCCCTCGGGCAGTGCCCGAGAGCCCGAATGGTCAGTCCGCCCCTGCTGGAAGTGACATCATCCCGTGCCAGCCAATCAAGATAGCCGAAGACTGGCACCTGGAATAACCTGGGGAGAAGATGCCAGAGGGACCTGGCAGGTGTTGGGCTATTAAAGAAGGTGACCAAATTGCAATGAAAAGGTATGGCGCTAACTCAAACACAAATAATAGTGATTATCAACATAAATAAAAAAAAACAGTGATCATCAACATATATTATACAGTCCACAATCAAAAAACTCCATAATGTGACAGTTCCATAAAAAATAGCAAAGAATCTTCACAGAATGATCCAATTGCCGTGATTGAAAGAAAGGTACAGAAACAGGTTATTTCTTTAAACCGTGCTCCACCGCAAACCGTGTGTGAGAAATGCAAACTCACCAAAAATTTACAGTAAATGCGCCTTGCAACATTAACAACAGCAGCGTATATGGAGGTGATGATCCTTAGCCCCAGAGATATCTCCTTACATTAATCCCCCATTAAAGCTTGGGAGAAACATATTGAAAATCATTGCGCAAATGTTTATTAAAGGTTAAATTCAAACAGGTCAATACAAAAATGCGCACTTACATTTGTGGGTGCTGTAAGTCAGCACCAACATGTACAGCTTAGTAGGTGAGCTAGCCGTCTCTCCAGGATGCGGCATGCGCTCCAAAGCACCGGAAGTAGGTACCAGGAAGCCGGAAGTGACGTCGATGCAGGCAGACGCGCAGCCTCAATGCATTTCGTGATCAACACGTCATCAGGAAGCTTGACTAGCAGCACCCACAAATGTAAGTGCACATTTTTGTATTGACCTGTTTGAATTGAATTTTTAATAAACATATCGCACAATGATTTTAAAAATGTTTCTCCTGAGATGGTGGATTAATGTAAGGAGATTCCTCTGGGGCTAAGGATCATCACCTCCATATACGCTGCTGTTTAAGAGATTGTTATTGTTGCAAGGCCCATTTACTGTACATTTTTGGTGAGTTTGCATTTCTCACACGGTTTGCGGTGGAGCATAGTTTAAAGGAATAACCTGTTTCTGCAGCTTTCATTCAATCAGCTTTCTTTCAATCATCTTTCAATCACGGCGATTGGTTCATTCTGTGAAGATTCTTTGATATTTTTTATGGAACTATCAAATTATGGAATTTTTACGTTGTGGACTGTATAATTTATGCTGATGATCACTGTTTTTTTTAAATTTATGTTGATGATCACTATTATTTGTGTTTGAGTTAGCGCTATACCTTTTCATTGCTATTTGGTCACATATAAGCACAGTGGTACAAACTACCTGCCTGGAGTTTGCATGTTCTCCCTGTGCTTGCGTGGGTTTCCTCCGGGTACTCCGGTTTCCTCCCACACTCCAAAGACATGCTGGTAGGTTAATTGGATCCTCTTTAAATTGTCCCTAGTATGAATGAATGTGAGTTAGGGACCTTAGATTGTAAGTTCCTTGAGGGTAGGGACTGATGTGAATGTACAATGTATATTTAAGCGCTGAGTAAATTGACGGCACTATATAAGTACCTGAAATAAATAAATAAAATAAAATAAAATATAAGGTGGTTCATTCCACTTTTAAAAGGGGCAGCTGCACTTATGGTTATATTCATTATTCTTTGGCGCCATCACTTGTCACTGAATTTTCACTAATTCTATTAAAGTTATTGCAGACTTTAGTTCCATTTTAATTTTTCTATGTTGGCTTTGTTGCCTTTTTTTAAACGTGTCTTTCTAATTAATACTTGCACCTAAAATTTTTTATTTTAAATTCAATTATATGTTGATACACTTAGCGACATACAAGGTGTCTGCGTTTCCCACAGCAACTATCCTAAAGCAGGTAATAAACTAAAGTAATCAATATACTTTTTAAACCTCAAATTAAGCTACCTATACTAGTACTGGTATACAGTCTGCATAAATCTTAAAAATTGTGGTCTCCTGTTAAATTTTTAAAAGAACTATTTAAAATACGCAGTGCCAGCAGTAGGGATGGGCGAACGGTTCGGCCCAAGCATACGTTCGGGCCGAACTTTGGTTGTTCGGATGTTCTGCGAACAGCGAACAATATGCGGTGTTTGGGGCAAATTCGAAAGCTGTCGGAACATCGTTAAAGTCTATGGGACATTAACATGAAAAATCAAAAGTGTTCATTTTAAAGGCTTATATGCAAGTTATTGTCATAAAAAGTGTTTGGGGACCCGGGTCCTGCCCCAGGGGACATGTATCAATGAAATTTTTTTTTTTTTAAATGCCCATTTTTTCAGGAGCAGTGATTTTTTTCATGCCTAAAGTGAAACAATAAAAATGAAATATTCCTTTAAATATTGTGCCTGGGGGTGTCTATAGTATGCCTGTAAAGTAGCGCATTTTTCCCACGTTTAGAACAGTACCACAGCAAAATGACATTTCTAATGGAAAAATTGTCATTTAAAACTGAATGTAATGAATTGTCGGGTCTCGGCAATATAGATAAAAATCATTGAAAAAAAGAGCATGGGGTCCCCCCCCCAGTTCATTACCAGGCCCTTTGGGTCTGGTATGAATATTAAGGGGAACCCCGAACCAAAATTTTAAAAAAATTGCCTGGGGGTCCCCCTAAAATCCATACCAGGCCCTTCGGGTCTGATATGGAAATTAAGGGGAACCCGGCGCCAAATTTAAAAAAAATGGCGTATGGGTCCCCCTCAAAATCCATACCAGACCCTTCAGGTCTGGTATGGATTTTAAGGGGAACCCTGCGCCAAAATTAAAATAAAATGGTGTAGGGGTCCCCCTCAAAATCTTATCCGAGCATGCAACCTGGCAGGCCGCAGGAAAAGAGGGGAGATGAGAGAGAGCCCCCCCTCCTGAACCGTACCAGGCCACATGCCCTCAACATGGGGAGGGTGCTTTGGGGTAGCCCCCCAAAGCACCTTGTCCCCATGTTGATGGGGACAAGGGCCTCATCCCCACAACCCTTGCCCGGTGATTGTGGAGGTCTGCGGGTGGGGGGCTTACCGGAATCTGGAAGCCCCCTTTAACAAGGGGACCCCCAGATCCCGGCCTCCCCCTTGTGTGAATTGGTAATGGGGTACGATGTACCCCTACCATTTCACAAAAAAAGTGTCAAAATGGTAAAAAAGACAATAGCTGGTATTTGACAAGTCCTTTATTAATAATGTCTTCTTCTTTCCCCCGCTTCTTCCTCCATCTTCTTCTGGTCTTCCTTCAGTTTTCTCCTTCTTCCTCCATCTTCTTCTTCCCCCGCTTCTTCCTCCATCTTCCTCTGCTTCTTCCTCCGGTCTCCTCCATCTTCCTCCGGCTTCTTCTTCCCTGCTTCGTCCTCCGGACGATCCGCCTCAATGGGAGGCTCCCGCCATGTGACGCTTCTGTGCTTGTGACAGTTCTTATATAACTGAGGCTCTGACGCTACAGGGACTTCCCTATGGCTTTCCCATGGTGTCAGAGGGGGATGGGGTCACCCGTTTACCCCTCTGATGCCACGGGAAATCCACCGGACAAGGGCTGTGGGGATGAGGCCCTTGTCCCCATCAACATGGGGACAAGGTGCTTTGGGGGTGACCCCAAAGCACCATCCCCATGTTGAGGGCATGTGGCCTGGTACGTTCAGGAGGGGGGGCGGTCTCTCATCCCCCCCTCTTTTCCTGCGGCCAGGTTGCATGCTCAGATAAGGGTCTGGTATGGATACGCCATATGGTACGCCATATATGTTGGCGCAGGGTTCCCCTTAAAATCCATACCAGACCTGAAGGGTCTGGTATGGATTTTGAGGGGGATCCCTACGCCATTTTTTTTAAAATTTGGCGCAGGGTTCCCCTTAATTTTCATATAAGACCCGAAGGGCCTGGTATAGATTTTAGATGGACCCCCACGCAATTTCTTTTTTAAATTTTGGTTCGGGGTTCCCCTAATATTCATATCAGACCCAAAGGGCCTGGTAATGGACTGAGGGGGGATTGCATTCTCTTTTTTTCAATGGTTTTTATCTATATTGCCAAGACCCAACAATTCATTACAGCCGTGAGTAGTTTTAAATGACAATTTTTCCTTTAGAAATGTCATTTTGCTGTGGTACTGTTCCAAACACGGGAAAAATGCGCTACTTTACAGGCATACAATAGACACCCCCCAGGCACGATATTTAAAGGAATATTTCATTTTTATTGTTTCACTTTAAGCATTAAAGAAATCACTGCTCCCGAAAAAACGCCCGTTTTTTAAAAAAAAATTTGCATTGATACATGTCCCCTGGGACAGGACCCAGGTCCCCAAACCCTTTTTATGACAGTAACTTGCATATAAGCCTTTAAAATGAGCAATTTTGATTATTCATGTTCGTGTCCCATAGACTTTAACGGTGTTCGTGTGTTCTGCTGAATTTTTTGCCTGTTCGGTATGTTCTAGTGCGAACCGAACCAGGGGTGCTCGGCCCATCCCTAGCCAGCAGCATGCTGGAGAGTCAGATTGCTGCTCAACACAAAACACAATGCTCTGACACAACCTTCTCCCACCCCTCCAATGAACAGTGATGCTCAGGGTGCGTAAGCACTGCTTATTGAAACACTGGACAGAAAGGGTGTGTTGGAATGTTAGGCCTCATTTACATTTGCTTCGGCTTCAACACACATTAAAGCGCCTACTGCTTCAACATGCTTTAATGATGTGTTTTTGATGCTATGGTGGTGCTTCAATGAAGCTTCAGTGATCGTGAAGCTTCAATGATGCTTCGGTGAAGCTTCAACGATGCTTCGCTGAAGCTTTAGTAATGCTTTTTTGAAGCTTTAATGAAGCTTAGCAGGTGCCCTGTGTGTGTGTGTGCTGATATCTCATACCTGCAATTTCTCCAAAACAGAGCAAAGCTAAAGCTGAATTAAAGCTGCAGGTGCTTCAAGCGAGCTTTGCTATAGACTTCTATGGGGGCTTTGAAGACGCTTTGAAGCACCACTAAAGCTACATGGGGTAAATTTTTGTAGTGAAGCCGAAGCAAAGCACAGCAAACGCAAGGTGTAAACAGAACTGTTAGGGCTAATTTACACTTGCTTCAAAACATGTCTTTGGACACATTTTGTTAAAGCCCTCTGAACGCCAGTCAAAGCACCTGTCACTAAATAAAATGGTTAGCTTACAGTCCTGTTTCCACCTTGCTTTTACTTTGTGCTTTGATGAGGCTTTGATGAGCCTTTGGTTGGACTTCGGTGAGGCTTCGTGGGGCTTCGATGAGGCTTCAGTGGGGCTTTAATCGAGCTTTGCCATAGACTTCTATGGAGGCTTTGAAGCACCATTAAAGCTACATGGGGTATAATTTTTGAAGCAAAGCCAAAGCAAAGCAAAGCAAAAGCAAGGTGTAAACAGAACTGTAAGACTGTAAGCTAACCATTTTATTTAGTGACAGGAGCTTTGGCGTTGAGAGAGCTTTAACAAAGCCTGTCTGAAGCCTTGTTTTGAAGCAAGTGTAAACTAGCGATTAATGTGTGTTGAAGCCGAAGCAAGTGTAAATGAGCCCTAAGCTAACCATTTTATTTAGTGACAGGGGCTTTGACTGGCGTTCAGAGAGCTTTAACAAAACGTGTTTGAAGCCATGTTTTGAAGCAAGTGTAAACTAGCTCATAAAGACCCAGACTGATACCCTCTGAGCAGAAGTCTGGCTCTCTAGCATGCTGATAACACAGGATATTTTAACCCTTGCTGCAAAAAATAGCACATGTAAAACTTTACAAAGGAGTCCATGATTATTAGTTTTGCAGCCTGACTTCATTACAGTGATACCAAGGAAGCTTTATTTGGGCTTCTTCTATAGGCAACACAGATATTGCCTATGTAATATAATAAAGCACAAATATTGTCTTCTGATTAACAGTTTTTGCATGATTCTTACACCTTTCTCCTCCTGCAGTTAACAGTTTTTGCATGATTCTTACACCTTTCTCCTCCTGCCCATTTAGTCCGGTCGTACGTGATGACGTACGACCGGACTAAAATAAGGAAGTTCATAGCCAATAGCTAATAGCTGCCCTAGCGTCGTTTTTTGTCCGTCGGACTAGCATACAGACGAGCGGACTTTTTGACCGGACTCGAGTCTGTCGGAAAGATTTGAAAAAGGTTTCATTTCTAGGTCCCTCTAACTTTTGGGAAACAAAAGTCAACTGGAGCTGGAGCCCACACACGGTTCAATTATCCGACGGACTCTGGTCCGCCGGACCAAGTCTGCCGTAAAGTCCACTCGTGTGTACGCGGCATTGAGAGCACTAACCTTGGTGCTGACATCTCTGCTCTTGGCCCTTATTTTGTTCACTTGAGACTCTGCAATATCTGCTCGTTCTTCAGCCTCATCCAGCTCATGCTGAACCTTACGAAACTTTGAAAGGTTCGAGTTGGCTTGCTCCTCCTACAGATTAAAAAAAAAAAGCAAACATGATAAAAAAGAAGTTGCAAGGGAAAATGTAATGGACAGACTTAAAAAAAATACAGAGTTTAAATGGCTTATATACAATGTTAACATTTTATATCAGACATATGTAACAGAAGTTCACTGCTCACAAAAATAACCATGTATGAATATGAAGTGTCTGACTGAAGAAATGCCCGTGTTTATATCCCGCAAAATCTTCTCCTATATAAGTTCTACCATGCCCCAGCAGCATACGAGGGAGAAGATGATTTGATGTTATAGCAGAATTACAGAAAGCTCTACTCAAGCGCATCATACATGTAGTCAAAAATTCTAAAATATCCCAGGTCATAATGCAGTAAATACTACTTTACTGAGCAATAAATATGTAGAATGTTGTATCACCTAGTTATCATATGTGGTAAAACATTTTCCGAAAACAAACAAAAGCGTATTTAAAAAAAATAACTGTATCTTTTGGGGATTCCATGCATATATTCCTTCATAATAATTTGTGAAAGAAAAGCCAACTAAGCCAAGATACTTACAGCCTCCTCTGCCTGTCTCTTATATGCCTTCACTTTGAGCTGTAACTTGTCAACCAAGTCCTGAAGACGAGCTAAGTTCTTTCTGTCCTCTTCAGTCTGGCAAAGAATGAACATTTCAAAGAGAATGGTGGTAAATAATATACTGTAGGAGTGGCAAGAAGAAGCACAAGTACTGTCACCGTTGTATTAAATACTGTAGGTAAAATAGTACAGTATAAACACTACCAGGCTATGTACGTTTTGTACCTAAGGTTGGCTGTAGATAGGCAGATGACTGATATCTTCCGATCTCTGAATTTTTCTTCCACCCACTACACTAGGTGAAAATATGGCTAATAAGCAGAAAACATGGTTAATGGACCAGTCAACCCAAAAGTGATATTTTACTTACATGCAAATATGGTGGGCTTAATCCACCCCCTGGATTCTTATATATCTCTATACTACAATAGCAGGGTCTCACTGCAATTTTAACTCGTCTTACTGGGAATTTGAACCCATCTTACCCATCTTTGCATGTCCCAGAACCTTTTTTTGCATTCCCCATAAAATAAACTTTCTGCAGGGAGAGTGAACCTCTATGTAGTCACAGTGTGCAAAGTCAAGAGCTTAAGCAAATAGATCTTACCAATCATAGTACATAGTAGCCCCCAAGAGCTCTCCACCATTTACCAAATGTAAATGATTTGACTCTATAATACTTTGTTATTAATTAAACTTCTTTGTACAAGCATGAGAGCTTTTCATGATTGGAAACTCATACTTCTGTCCCCACAGGAACGTCCTTCTTTCTTCAGTCCTCATCTAATACATCAGCCTGTCGAATAATTGGTTGCCTGTCATATGGTTGAACCAGGTAGGTAGCCTGCGCTTTTTCTGCACTATACATACAGTAAGTCTGTATCTTGTCAACAAAGGTTTACATACACAAGGTATGAATGAAGGAAGATGTAGGGAAAAATGTAAGGGCAGTATGGATTCCGGTTTGTAAAATTGGTCCAGTGTTAAAGTCACTATCATATTTACGGCTCACCAATGCACAATGCACATAGATACAGTCTTTTAAAAAAAACTTGAACGTGTTAACCACAAATAAAGACTCAGTTCAATTAGTGAACTGCTTTGCTATCTAGGAATTATTCAGTGATCATAAGCATTGTTAATTAGATCATTACGCAGGAGGAACGTCAGACTAGTACACTCCATATGAGAGCAGCAGTCTAGCTCTCTGGTGTGCTGTTAACCCAGGGCAGCTTTAATGCCGCGTACACACGATCGGAATTTCGGCCAGCAAAAGACAGATGAGAGCTTTTTGTCGGAAAATGCGTGTGTATGCTCCATCGGACTTTTGCTGGCCGAATTCCAGCCAGCAAAAGATTGAGAGCATGCTCTCAATTTTTGGGTCAGAAAAAGATTCTATCCAAAAATGCGATCGTCTGTAGCAATTCTGACGCGCAAAATTCCTACGCATGCTCGGAAGCATTGAACTTCATTTTCTCGGCTCGTCGTAGTGTTGTACGTCACCGCGTTCTTGACGGTCGGAAGTTCAGAGAACTTTTGTGTGACCATGTGTATGCAAGGCAAGCTTGAGCAGAATCCCATCAGAAAAGCCATCATATCTTTTTCCGACGAGAATTCCGATCGTGTGTACGCGGCATAAGAGTTGTAAGCACACACGGGCCATATTCTTGGCTCAAAAAGAAAAAAGCTTCAATTTGACTTTAAATGATTCTAATGCCGCATACACACGAGCGGACTTTATGGCAGACTTGGTCCGGCGGACCGAAGTCCGTCAGATAATTCGATCGTGTGTGGGCTCCAGCGGACTTTTTTTTCCGAAAAGTTAGACGGACCTAGAAATAAAACATGTTTCAAATCTTTCCGACGGAGTCCGGTCGAAAAGTCTGCTTGTCTGTATGCTAGTCCGACAGACAAAAAACAACGCTAGGGCAGCTATTGGCTACTGGCTATGAACTTCCTTGTTTTAGTCCAGTCGTACGTCATCACGTACGAATCCGTCGGACTTTGGTTGATCGTGTGTAGGCAAGTCCGTTCATTCGGAAAGTCCGTCGGAAAGTCCGATGAAAAGTCCGCCAGACCTAGTCCGTCGAAAAGTCTGCCCGTGTGTACGCGGCATAAGATGCGATATTTTATCTATTTTCCATGTGACAAATAGCAAGCATCTTCTTATAACGGGAGTAGTTAGTAATATCTGGCCTTCAGTGTTGACTGGAGCATATTATTCAGGTCAATATTTGTTTGGTTTTAAAGCAATATTAAACCCAAAGCCAAAAATTTAATATATTGCAGCTTGCCAATCATTAGCAGCATTTTCTTTTTTCTAGTCTTTTTTTCCCTCTTTTTTCACCTGGTGATCTGGCCAGTAACACACCTTCTGTATTAGAGTCCCTCCACTCTGAAGGAGTGAGTACAAGGGGCAGATTTAGACAGCAGCATTGTCAGTCTGGAGGGGGGGGGGGGGGGGGTGTTGGATGTACTAGCAGATTTAAATACACTAACAAATTGAAGCCAAACTCCAGCTAACGCTTTACAAGCAGTAAACAGTTTTTTTTCCTTTTGAGATAAAGGTTTCACGTGAAAAAAATACAATCTGATCATTGTAAGCACCCCTGTCTGTGTTAAATGGTTTGTCTCCTCCCTGTAACCGCAAGAGAGCTTGTTTTTTGAAAACAACAGACTTACTGGCTGGATCGCCAGATGAAAATGGAAGAAAGAATACCTAAAACAAAAACGAATACAGCTGTCACATCCAAGAATTGGTAAGTTGCAATACAATAAATGTTTGCTTTTGGGTTTAAAACTGCTTTAACATTGAACATCATTATACTACATTTAGTTCATGTGTTCTGCACCTGGTAGGTGAGTTCTTTATTTCTCCTCTCATACTTCCTCATGCCCTTCACAGACTCGGCATGGCGTTTTTGCTCAGTCTCCAGCTCACTGTCCAGTTCCCGAACTCGAGCCTCCAGCTTCTGCAACTGCTTCTTCCCACCTTTCATTGCAATCTGCTCAGCCTCATCTAGACGTTGCTGGAGATCTTTGATTGTTTGCTCCATATTCTTCTTCATTCTTTCCAGGTGGGCACTTGTGTCCTGCTCTTTCTTCAGCTCTTCTGCCATCATGGCAGCCTGTAATGAAATTATTTTATGTACAATATAATATACAGGTTTATGCAAGTTTATGTTAAAGTGTGATCATGCTTACACCTATATAATTTTACAGTAGTCTTATTGTCTCTACAAGTATATGCACATGCACATACACACATGTGCACTCAACTACATTATTCCAAAGTACACACATCTGTAATAGCTTTCTTCGCCTTCTCTTCTGCATTACGGCACTCCTGCACTGCTTCCTCCACTTCTGTTTGTAGCTGAGACAAGTCAGATTCCATCTTCTTCTTCTGATTGATCAGACTGGTGTTCTGTGTCAAACAGTAAAGATATAATTAGACACTCAAAGTCACATAGATGGCTACAAAGAAATGAGAAGCTGCATTTTCTAAATATCAGGAGAGCCTTTGGTTAGACTATTGTTAGGAGGACAAAAGGCATGGAACAATCCATTGATAGAAACATCTGTGCATCTAAATATGGAACAAAGAGTAATTTATAGGTCACTCTATTCAAAGAAATTACCCTTACTTTGAGCAAAGGAACTACTATAGCCAGCTGACCTGTGAGTGGAGGAGCTGTACTCTTTCACTGGTCTCTAAGAGTTCCTGTTCTGCAAGCTTTCGTGCTCTTTCAGTCTGTTCCACCAGAGACCGCAGTTCCTCCAGCTCTGCCTGGAGTAATGTGTTTCTCCTCTCTACAATTGCAATGTTCTCCTTCAAGTCTTCATTGGCTCTTAATGCATCATCCAGTTGGATTTGAGAGTCCTGTAACATTACAAACACAAAAAAACAATAGTTTAAAGCCACCCTTTCCATGCAAAAAAGTATTTAAAGCTTCATAGGAACGTAAAGCAGGAACCTTCAGAATCTTGCATGTATCTTTCAATGTCCTCTAGAGCACCCACAAAACCCACTGAGTACTGTTAAGCAGTAGACATTTTTCTTTATATCTCTGTTGTATACTATTTATCACATTCATTTATTACTCTAATTACTAATAGTGAGGCCTTTTTCACACCTATGCAGGTTGTGGTTGATGCGTATTCCTGTTGTGTTTTGCGTTTTTCTCACATGGCACATTTTTGAAGCGTTTCCTCTGCGTTTCTATTGAAATCTATGGAACTAAAAACGCAACCTGATGCGGGAAAAAAGTCACTGACTGACCCTTTCCAAAAAACTCACCAGTGGAAAAGGCAAAGATGTGAACATTACCCACAGAAAACCATGTTAAATAGACTGTAGTGCATTTCTGCAAAACAGAAAACGAACTGAAAAATGCATAGGTGGGAACCAGGCCTGAGGAAGGAGCGGCGAAAAGAGCTGGCTAGCCATCAACATTCCTGCTTCAAAATGGTATTTACATATCAGCTCATCACAGGTTTTTGGTGTCCTGAGGCAAGCACTAATTGCCTGGTTTACTTTCAGATTGTAGCCTTTTACATTCTATTGTACTAAAAGGATGGTTTTCATAATATTTTAAGCATATATTTTATACCAGAACATTATTTCATCTTTCTGCTACTGATAATTAGTTTCAAATATTACTTAATATCAAAATCTTAGGGTAGTTATAAAAACTGGCAGATAAGGTGCATATCCAGAAATCAATACAATTATATATGCAATCAATATGTCATTTCCATACTCATTGTAAAAAAAGACATATTTGACAATCATTGATCGTATTTCTCTAGATTTTCATTAGTGAAGGTGAAAAGTTTAGGTATCCACCTGATACAACTTTTGTTATTACCTTTAGGTAGCTTTGGAGACTCTTTACTTGTTTTTGTGCTTCAACTGCCTGACGATTAGCCTGGCTTAGCTGGACCTCCATCTCATTTAAATCTCCTTCCATCTTCTTCTTGATCCTTAAGGCCTCATTACGGCTCCTAGTTTCCGCCTCTAGTGATGTCTGCAGTGAGTCCACCACTCTTTGATGGTTTCTTTTGACCTGCTCTATTTCTTCATCTTTTTCAGCCAACTTGCGTTCTAAGTCTGCCTTGACTTGGTGCAGCTCCAACTGGGCACGGAGAATCTTACCTTCCTCATGTTCAAGGGAAGCCTGTGAAGGATTTCAAGAGATAATGACTAATCAAACAAAGCAGAGCTGCAAAAACATTAGCATGTAAGTGATATACTATATATCCACTGAAGCTGGATTTAAATGTTGCTTGCAATTGAAGAGCTGATTGCTTTGTACCCATTTTAATCTTTCAGCAATTTTGTAAGTAAGCATGGAGATTTAAGAAATTAATAATTATTAAATTTTACCGCTATCATTTAGTGAAGTGTTGTAAACTAGAAAGAAAAGGCAAAGGGACTGCAAGCACCTGGAAACTATAGTGATCAGCTGGAAAAATCTATCCTAGTCAATGAGTTTTAGCCCATGTAGGTCCAAGTAAAGCACACTGGCCAGAGAGGGGCCCACACAAACAAACATTTTCTGACCCAACTGGAAAAATCCATTTCAGCTAATGGGTTTTACCCCAAGTAGGTCCAGGTAAAGCTCACTGGCGAAGAGGGGCCCACACAAATATAAACATTCTCTGACCCAACTGTAAAGACTAACTTTTGCTAATGTCTGCAGCCATCTTTAGTAAAGAGGGCCCAGTTGTGTCAGCTCACCTCAGCTTCCTCTAGTGCAGCATGTATCTCCATCTTCTCCTGTTCCAGTTGCTTCCGTATCTTCTCCAGCTCATGAATACTCTTTCCACTCTCTCCCAGCTGTTCTGTGAGGTCTGAGATTTCCTCTGTGTTACAAAATGAAACATTTCAAATCAATGTCTTGATAGCCCAAATGCCCAGCACAAGGCCGAGTTCTGTCCTCTTTTTTTTTTTTTTTCCACATTGCCTTTTATGTTTAAGAAATATATATATTGTATATTTTCCATGTACTATTCTCAATAAAAAATATTGGAAAAGAAATGTCCAGCACAATGTATGCTACTAAAAATGCTCTCTTAATGTGGAACATCTATGGATTTCTTTCTTAGTTTTGACTAAATACTAATTAATGTCTAATATACCGTAAGCTGGAAACTCTGCTGTTTGCATTCTAAAATGTGTGCTATTCATATTTTCTCACCCTGAAGATTTTTATTCTCTCTTTTGAAAGTCTCTAAATGTTCCAAAGATTCCTCATAGGCATTCTTCAGCTTAAATAGTTCAGTGCTCAGAGACCGAGCTTCTTTCTGGGATGTCTCCAGCTCTGTCTGGGATTCCTCAAATTTCTGCTTCCACTCAGCTAGAACCTGAGTACAAAATTATAGTGAGTATTAATTCAATCTGCATGGTTGTTAAAGAGAATTTGCTACAATATTCCTCCTATGATTACCTTGTCAAAATTCCTTTGCTTCTTGTCCATTGCAGCAGCTGCAGCATTTGACCTTTCCAAATCAACCATCAGATCCTCAATTTCATTTTGCAAACGGTGTTTAGTTTTTTCCAGAGAGGAACACTTGGCATTAGCAGCTTCTACACCTTCTTCTGCTTCCTGCAATCTCTGTGCCAGTTTCTTCCTTAAAAAATGTCAGGAGCGATATAATAAATTATAAAGGAAAGGTTTATATGTAACAAAAATGTTTCTTCCGGAATATCAATTTCTGTAGACACATTTAATTATGTCAGTCTTACTTTGCTTCCTCCAGTTCTTCTGTCCTTTGGATGGCATCGGTCTCATACTTGGTTCTCCACTGAGCTACCTCTGAGTTGGCTTTAGACAGAGCTCTTTGAAGTTCTGCCTTAGCCTCTTGTTCTTCTTCAAACTGTTCCCGCAGGAGATCACTATCATGACGGGCAGACTGCAGGGCATGTGCTAGGGCATTTTTGGCCTGATGGAAATTTAGGCAGATTCGGTTAAACTTATGAATATTTCACAATTTAGTGAAACGTTAGTATTGTGACTCTTATAGCTGTTGCTACTGTTTGTTTTGATTTATATCACATGTACCTTGGTCTCCTCTTCCAGCTGCCTCTTGAGATCTTCCAACTGCTGGGTGTAAGTCTGCTTGCCACGAGTCATCTGAGACACAAGTGACTCTTTTTCATCCAGCCTACGTGATAGCTCACCTATAAAAAAGGATAATATTGATTTTAAGAATTATTATGCTTACTGTTGGAGTCTCAGAAATATATAACATTTTGCAAGCAATTTGACCCTATATTGCCCATATAATAAATAATATAACAAAACTCTCAAATATGCAACGTACTATTGATTAAAGAAGACACCGTTTAGCAAGGTGTAAGAGGAAAGGGTGGTGTTCTCAGAGCAGGAGAATGGTTTGTACTATTTGTACATCACAGTATAATCTAGGAGGAGGGCGTGAGCTAAGTGCAGTATGTTACTTATTTATTATGGCAAAAAGACAATTGGCAAATCACATTTAGCAGTTAAAAATTGGCTCATCAGCAAAGTAAGACCTCTGGTGGACAACTTCAGCACAGCAGGGTACCTTAATCCCAGGAAGACACACTGGATAGGTAGGTGGTATCAACCTGAAGGGCCCAGAAAACACACCAGGGGGCGCCAGACTAAGTGCTGGAATATGTAGGACTGGTACATGAATAACTCATTTATGAAGAATAAAAATGGCGCTTTAGGTGTATTCTCAGTTGGTGGTAGGCTCATGCGTATGGGGTAGGGAGCCTCATCCAAAAACTTGCAGCCTGAGCAGTTCACATATCGGGCCGGGTGCCAGCTTGGATGGAGGAAGCAGGAAGATGGCAGGGGGCTCCGTGGAATGCAGAGGGGCCCAGATGTGATGTCAGCGGAGTACCCTGCTGTTCTGTCCATTAGAGGCCTTACCTCTACCTCATCAACAAAGAGGCTCATCAACAAAGAGGCCCTACCTCTTTGTTGATGAGCCAGTTTTTAACTGTTAAATGTGAATTGCCAATTGTCTTTTGCCATAATAAATATGTAACATAGTATACTTAGATCACGCCCTCCTGTTCTCTTTATCTGTTCACTCAGAGAAACTTCAGTCTCTCCAGAGGTGCTGCATCAATTGTTTTGAAGAGGGAAGTCACCCTGTAAGTTCCATTTGGACTTTATGAACTTTCTGCTGTTCTCTGTGTCACATACATCTCTTATCTATGCTCTCAAAAGTGCCTGCTGTGAGTCAGAGTTTACCTTCTTATCCTGGGCACAGGTTTGCTTCAACACACACAAACACCGAGTGGAATCGTCTCCTAACTCCTATTGTCCTACTAGCTGTAAACGGTGTATGTAATGCTATCACTGTGTTTCTTTACTAATATTTGAACTTGTAATAATAAGAATAGTGAAAATTTCCCTATTCATTCTAAAGTTTTAAATTAAGAAGTAATAGCATTTCCAGTTAAGAAACAAAGATAATACCATTTTCGGTCTGCAGTTTGGCACGCAGGGTGGACAGCTCATTAACAGTTCTCTGGGATTCCTCAGCCTTAGTCCGATGCTCACTGACATGATCCTCTAAGGTACGGCATAACTTCTCTAAGTTAGCCTGCCAAGAGAAAGTTTATTTCAAAACATAAAAATTGAAGGTAGAGCTACATAGAGAAATAAAATGATCATATATATAATAGCTTCAAAGCCATTACTTGTTGAAAAACGGCATCTGCTGCAGTGAACATGTTTATAACTATAAAGTGTTACAGAACCTTATAGCATCTCTCTGTCAATAGAAAAATAACTACATGTTGGCATGCTGTAAAAAAAGAAATTCAGCCACACCCCTTTTCTTGACAATTTAGCCCAAATCTGGGCTCCCTAAGTATGCAGACCAGGAAAGGCAGGAAAAAATATTTTCATACTTGTTCTATGACTTAATAGAGAAGTATGGCCAAATCTTCTTTGGCTATACTTTCCTTGTGGATGACAGAGGTTTACTTACTTTTGCTCCTGTGACCCAGAATCACCTTATAGTGTGCTACTGCTCACTATCAGCTGACATGGCAGAGCCACTCCCGGGACGGGATCGGTCGGAATCCACCCAGCTGCCTGATTGACAGCTGGCTCTGCCTCTCAGTGCGTGGCTGAGAGCCAGCTGCGCCTGCCCCCTTCTTAGCCCGACGGTCCAGTTGGCACTTGAGGGGCCGACTGAAAATTGAGCGATCAGAAGTCATGTGATCGCTCAGTGCTTGGGATTGGAGCCACCATGAGAGAGCTGCAAGATCACATCGACATCTATGCTACAGCATATTAATGCAAGAGATTTAAAAAACAGGCAGTCAACTACCATTCTTCAGAAAGAGATGTTAGTAATGGCAGCCTCAATACACTCTCATTAATGGGCTAACAACAGTGAAATATTTCCATAATGTGCAACTGCACCCAATCCAGTATCTACATCTTCATACATGGACTAGTATTGACTTATCTGACTTTGAGTGAGTGTAAATTGGGGTTGATTTACCAAAGGCAGATGGCAGTTCAGCTTGCAAGGGAATTTTTAATTTGCAAGGGAGTGTTCGCTCAGCCTAGTGATTGTGTTGAAAATTGCATGCAAAAAAAAATCAAAGAAAAAAAAACTGTATTTTTTTGCCTGCACATTACTAGAAATCATCAGAGCTTCACCTTATCCGCTAAGCTAAGGAAAAATTCCCTTGAAAAATTTATATTTCCTTGCAAATTGTGCAGTCTATTATAGTCAGCCTATGCCTTTATTAAATCAACCCTTTCTTATATCATTGTTGGATGTCCTAGTAAATAAAATGACAGCTTAAATTTAGATTACTATGACTGAACCACATAGGAGTGCTTCTTAGTTGATTTCTGACCTTGGCTTTCACCATGTGCTCCATGTTGGATGATACATCATCCAGTTCCAGTTTAAATTCACTCTTCTCCTTTTCCAGTTTCTGTTTGACTCTCTGTAGATTGTCTATCTGCTCACTGAGTTCTGCCACAGAATCGGCATGTTTCTTCCGTAGGGTAGCAGCAATAGCCTCTGATTGCAGAGTGGACTCTTCCAGATCCCTTCGCAGTTTAAGGAACTCAGCCTCCCTCTTCTTGTTGAGCTCCAGTTGTACTGTAGTGGCTCCCCCAGCTTCTTCTAAACGCTCACTGATCTCTTCCAGCTCTCTTGATAGATCAGAGCGAAGCTTTTCTATCTTTGCTCGAGCTGTTCTTTCTGCTTCCAATTCCTCCTCTAACTCTTCAATACGGGCCTGAAAGAAATGAGTTCAAATATTAAATATTTTACCTCAACATGTTGATAATCAGATACATACAAATTGATTTATTATTCTTACACAGTATTACCAGACTAAAACAGGATAGTTACAAAACAAAGGAAAAATGTTTCATTGTCCAATTTGTTCCCCCCAATCCAATGCTACTATCAGAATAACTATACCTACCTGAAGCTCTTTCATCTTCTTCTGGAGCTGAATACATACATTCTGTTCATCTTCAACTCTTGTATTAAGTTGGCTGATTTCAAAATCCTTTCTGGAACATGTAAAAAAAAATTGCAAGTCCCATTCAGAACACAAGAGTGCAGTTATAGTTTAAAACAAGTGCACACCAGTGGCGGCTGGTGGTATGTTTTTTTTTGTTTGGGGGGGGGGGGGGGGGCGGCAAATAATCAAATAATCCTTGCTCCAAAACATTACAGTGAATCATTTTTATTATTTTACACTAGAGATGGGCCCAACACACCCCTGTTCAGTTTGTAGCAGAACTCCCGAACGGGGAAAAGTTCTGCCCGGAACAGCGAACTCCATTGAAGCCTAAGGGAGCCGAACATTGGAAAACAAAAGTGCCCATTTTGAAGGCTTATATGCAAGTAATTGACCATAAAAGGGGTATGGGGATCTGGGTACTGCCCTGGGGGACATGTATCAATGCAATTTTTTTTTGCAGTGATTTTAATGATGCTTAAAGTGCAACAATAAAAATGAAAAATTCCTTTAAATATAGTGCCTGGGGGGTCCCCTTAGTCTGCCTGTAAAGTGGCACATCTGTAGCATATATACAACATGCTGCAGCAAAAAAGACATTTCTAAAGAAAAAAAATCTAATCACATTTAAATTGGCTCATGGTTGCCGGAACCAGGCTATTAAAAAATAAATCACTCCACACTCATTGATGGCTGACAGCCAAATGCCTGTTAAAGGGAGGTTCCAGATTCCGACAAGCCCCCGCATGCAGACCCCCACAAACACAGCCCAGGATTGTGGGGAAGCCCCCCGCCCCAAAGCACCCCCCATGTTGAGGGCATGTGGCCTGGTATGGTTGACCTGCCAGGCTGCATGCTTGGATAAGGGTCTGGTATAGATTTTGGGGGGGACCCCATGCCATTTTAAATTTTGGCGTGGGGTTCCCCTTAAAATCCATACCAGACCCAATGGTCTGTTATGGACACAGGGGGGACCCCAGAACATTTTTTTTTTACTATTTTTTTGATGGCAAAAGTTTTTTTTTTTAATTCTGCTTTCAGTGGGGAAGCCCATTGACAGCCGATGACTCATCGGTTGTTAAGGATGCCACTGCCGGATTCCCAACCCCGCTCCTTAACAACCAGCTTTTATTGCGATTCGATTGGGCAAAGCTTTGCCCAATCAGGGCGCAGAATGCACTGTGCAGAGCACAGTACATTGCAGGGCATCCGGCGGGGCGAACACCTGCCGAACGCCCTGCAAATTTGGGTGTTTCCCGAACGGGGCGAACAGCCAATGTTTAGCCTGAACTTATGCTCGGGCCGAACCATTTGCCCAACCTTATTTTACACCATATTTAATCACTTACTTGTTCAGTTTTTCCTCCAGTTGCACCTTGTCATTTTCAAGATCCATCAGACTTTCCTGATTCAATTTTAGATCTCCTTCTAGTTTCCTTTTTACCCTTTCCAGGTCCATTCGTATTTTCTTCTCCTGCTCTAGTGATCCTTCCAGCTGTATGGGCCATAAAAAGTTTTAGAAAATTCCCAGATAAATCTGTTCATTAATACCATTCTGCTTGTGTCACTTACATCATCAACCTGTTGCTCTAGTTTTGCTTTGGCTTTAGTCAACACGTTGACTTTGTCTTCTTCAGACTGGAGGTCATCTAGTGTTTGCTGGTGAGCCTCCTGAAGAGCTTTCTTCTCTTTTGTTAATTTTGCAATAATCTCATCCAAGCCAACCATCTCCTCAGTCAGATTTTTGACCTGTGAAAATAACAATATATACATAAAAACATGCTAAAGCTTACTAGATGAAAAAACATGGCCAGATAATAATAAATGAGTTCACCTTGTTCTCTGTGGCATGCTTCTCCTTTTCCACTTTTGCTAGTGTCAGCTCTAAATCATCGATATCCTTCTTCAGCTCAGAACATTCATCTTCTAGTTTCCGCTTTTTAGCTGTCAACTCTGCATTCATCTCCTCTTCATCTTCTAGCCGCTCTGTCTGCTCCTTCAGCTTTGCTTCTAGTTGGATTTTGTTTTTGATCAGTTGTTCACACCTCTCATCAGCATCTGCTAGGTTATCTTGTTCCTGAGGTTTTTGAAAATGAAAAACTTTATAAAAGCAATCCTTCCTGGGGTTCCAACTCTGATGACAAGATTCTTTTTTTTTTTTGTGATGACCTTTTATTATTGCTTTAATAACCTTTGACATATGGTATTTCATAGGAGATAAACAAATGTACACTTACTTAAAATAGATTCACCTGCTTTGGTATGGCAATGGTGTGAATTTTGACATTAAATTTTCGATTTTGTTTTAGTCATAGTCTATTAACTAAACATTTTAGCTGTATTTTAGCCATCTGAATTGTGAAATCTCCAGAACATTTTAGTCTACTAAAATCTCCAATACATTTTAGTCGACTAAAATAGAATGGGATTAGTCAAATTGTAATGCATTATTTAATAATTTCTCTAGAATTTCCAAACTCATTATATACTCCTGGAGTAAAAAATCTAATAACATGTTATTATTTATGGTCTTAAGGTTTGAACATGCACTACACACACATATTTAGCCGTTGTGATACATAACATCTTTATAAATAAAGCCAAGTTTCATAAACAAACAAAAATATTGCTTTTTGACAAACAGAAGTGCAAAAATATAAAAAACAAACAAAAAACAAACTGTAAACTTTATTGGCCGTAATGCCATTGCACATATTACCTGAATATATTACCAATATTAAACATTGAAGAAAAAAAAATTAAGAGAAGCCTTTTTCTTCCTTTTTTTTTTCTTTCAGCAGCTTAGTAGATGCTCCTTGCGTATTCTTATGTTGTAGTGCAATAGTGCAATGCATGTTTAAACTTTAATGTGCTATTACTATAGGCTGGGGATGGAATTGTGTTGCCGATTTAGAAAAGGCCAACAGAGCAGTGTTAATTTTGAGGTCAAATTTCAATTTAGTTTTAGTCATAGTCTTTTGACTAAAATGCCATTTTAGTTTTAGTTGTATTTTAGTCATCTGAATTGTTTTAGTCGTATTTTAGTCTACTAAAATCTCCTACATTTTAGTCTACTAAAATCTCCTACATTTTAGTCTACTAAAATCTCCTACATTTTAGTCTACTAAAATCTCCTACATTTTAGTCTACTAAAATCTCCTACATTTTAGTCTACTAAAATCTCCTACATTTTAGTCAACTAAAATCCAATGGGTTTAGTTAAATTGTAATGCATTATTTAAGCATTACTCTAGAATTGCCAAACTCATTATATACGCCCTGAGTAAAAATCTAATAACATGTTATTATTTATGGTATTAAGGTTTGAACATGCACTACAGACAGAGATTTAGCTGTTGTGATATATAACCAGCGTTAATTTTGACGTCAAATTTTTGATTTAGTTTTAGTCATAGTCTTTTGACTAAAATGCCATTTTAGTTTTAGTCATATTTTAGTCATCTGAACTGTTTTGGTTTTAGTCAACTAAAATAGCGTTAATTTTCGACTAAATTGACACTGTATGGCAGGGATCTAAACTGTATACTCACAGCTTGCACTTGAAGCTGAAGATCATTCTTTTCCTGCAGTAAAGAGACCATCTTTTCTTCAAGTTCTTTGCGACGTGCCTCTGACTTCTCCAGAGCTTCTTTCAGCTTCTGGAACTCTTCTTTCATGGTCTGCATCTCTTTCTCTGTCTCTGCACTCTTAAGCAGGGGCTTGATCTTGAAGTAAAGTTTCATCCATGGCCAGTTTTTGACTCCCATGAATGCTCGAATGTTCCACTGGATCACTAAGAGGGCATCTCTGGCCAAAAAATAAAGAAGTAATTCACAAATATTTGGTTTAAAACTTTGTGATTCCTTAATTCTGTAGTAAAACCTTATGATATGGAGCACTATAGCTAGCCATAATTGTTATTCATACATTTCTTAGTGTCTCTTGTGAGGTAGAGTAGTGCACAAAAAACATGGATTGGGCACATGATATATAACGTATACAATACATAATACTGAACCTATATGAATAGATAGCATACCTGCGCTCCAAAATCTTCTTAAATTCTGTTCTGGAGAGAACACCTCTGGACTGGGCCTGGATACGGGTGATAATTCTAGAAAGTCTTTCATCTCTCATCTCTTCAAGTTGACCCAACAATCCAGCCTTGAAGAAAACCTGAAAAAGTGTGCTTTAAAGTGAACCTATGCCCAGACCATACACAATAAAGTGTGTACAGTACATATTCCGAATAAGACAAAGTATTTTAAAACAATCCCTCAATCAGCTCTGTAGCAATATGCAATGTACAAAATTAATCTTTGAATTTCACAATAGGGACATTGAAATCTAAGCTAATTTGACAGCCTGCCAGCCTTCTAATGTAAAACAAACAGCAGGAGTTTCTAAGCTATTGAGCTCGCTACACACATACCGAAAGGGGGCTGGTTCAGCAGAACTGGACGATTTTGGTACATGCCTACCTCTGTCTGTTTAACAGAAGTTGGTCTAATGACTGGCTTCTGTCGAACAGTCTTGCTAAAAAATATTCGATCAGTGCTTGCAGCCAATGGCTGCAAGTGCTGATCAGTGTATTCCGTCGGGGGGGGATCACTTGTCAGAGTACAATAGCACAGCGGGAGAGATCCCTGCATCACACATTGTTGTGTTAATGCAGGGATCTGACCATTTTTTTCTTCAACCCACTGGATGAGCAAAATAGAAGGCAACATGTATGCCCAGTTTGGCTTGAGGCTGGGTTCACACTAGAACACTTATAAGATAAATTTACTTAAGCGCTGGGATGGTGATAATAAATGAATAAGAGGGGACAGCTGCAACTATTCGCTAGTGATCTGACACCAATAAAGAATTATATATAAAATTAATAGTGAGCTAAACCCAAAGTAATACAATATATATGTAACGAGCCCCTGCTCGCTCGATTCCACTCTCCCAACACTCCTCTGCGGCTATAGAATCAGATTGCAAATCGCAACATCTGATGGTTCGGTCATCCAATGCCTCGGGATTCGAACTACAGCTATGTGCCGATCGAATCCAGTTGTGATAGCTCAGAACAAACACTAGGCAGGCTGTATGTAAGTTCAAACAGAAATCTCACTTTTATTAGATGCACACAACACAATTTTATACACAGCAGTTTGAACACCCCGCCCCCAACAACCACTTTTCTATTGGTCAATTGTAAAGTACACTTTAGTCTTCAATTAAGGTCCTTTTGGCCATGCAAATGAGGACTTGAAACAGGGTGAGCAGGGATTGGTCCGATAGCTTGAATAGGATGACTGATATGTGTAATGATACAGAGAAGCCCCAGGGGGTAATTAAAGTACTTAAACAAACAGTCAAACACAGAACAATGCCTTCCTTCCAGACCATGGAGCCATCTGGAGGGGGTTAGCCTTAAAACAGGGCAGCAGATCCCCCCCACTGTGTAATAGAATCAAAGGGAAATACTTCAGTATTCCAAGCTTCATGACAATATAATACAATATATATGCAATATATGAAGATTACAAATATAAATTATTGTGCAAAAGTGCCTGTGCAAAACAAATAAAAAACTTCAGTGATAAAACGTGAATTCCACTGTCTCCAGGTGATAAAGAGGATAATAGTGACCACCACCTCTGTGTGCAATGCCTGCTCACCTCAAATGAAGACCCTCTTAGGTCTAATCACGCTTTTTTTTTAATAATCCAGAGAATCAGCCAAAACAAGGAGCGACAGACATCAGCTGTTTGAATCAGGTTCCAGCCAACTTCTCCCCATATAATGGAATCAAAATCTCCAAGTATAAATTCTCAAAACAAACAAAAAGATCATCATCATGCAAGATTGTATATAGTACAAGGGAATAAAACTTTTTATTTTAACATTTTATTCCCTTGAGAAAGTCACATGACCTGTGACGCAACGCGTCGGAAGTAGCCGGTAACGATACTTCCGGTGGCTCGTATCTTAGGAAGTGCAGTGATGAGGAGAGTCATCCTGTTTTAAAATGATCTTATAAGGCTGTTTTACAACTACTAAAATGTGAGTGCATCTTTATAGAATATTTTTAATAAATAAAATACTATATGCAATGATGATCTTTTCGTTTGCTTTGAGAATTTATACTTGGAGATTTTGATTCTATTATATGGGGAGAAGTTGGCTGGAACCTGAATCAAACAGGCTGATTCTCTGGATTATTACAAAAAAAGTGTGATTAGACCCAAGAGGGTATTCATTTGAGGTGAGCAGGCATTGCACATGGTGGTAGTAGTCACTATTATCCTCTTTATCACCTGGAGACAGTGGAATTCACGTTTTATCACTGAAGCTTTTTATTTGTTTTGCACATGGACTTTTGCACAATTTATATTTTTATTTTCATATATTGCATACCGTATATACTCGAGTATAAGCCGACCTCGAATATAAGCTGAGGCACCTAATTTTACCACAAAAAAACTGGGAAAACGTATTGACTCGAGTATAAGCCTAGGGTGAGAAATGCGCAGCTACTGTAAGTGGGAAAAGAGGGTCAACAATGCCCATTTGCAGCCTCACTGTGCCCATTTGCATGCCTCACTGTGCCCATTTGCAGCCATAGGTCCCCTGAACTTCAAACTCGGTAGTTAAGGGTTCCTGGATGCCCCCTAGCTGCAGCCAAAATTTGCGGTCTCTGGACCCAAAGGGTCCCGAAATGACATTGCTGTAGACGGACACAGTTGACCGATTTTGAGGCCCTGTATCTCGGGGCCACTTAGTGCTAGGAACCCCAAATTTGGTGTGCAAACCCAGTGGAACTAGCACTACAAAATATCCGAATCTGGGGTTCTTAGCACCAAGTGGCCCTGAGATACAGGGCCCCAAGTTCGGTTTGGAAAATGTCAAGCACTTTTTCTGCAGCAGAGTGACATTTTCCGAACCGATTTTGGGGCCCCTGTGTCTCGGGGCCACGTGGTGCTAGGAACCCCAGATTTGGATATGTTGTAGTGCTAATTGCTTAGGGTTTGCACACCACATATGGGGTTCCTAGCACTAAGTGGCCCCGAGATACGGGGCCCCAAAATCAGTTCAGAAAATGTCATTCTCTGCTGCAGAAAAGTGCTTGGATCGAGTATAAGTCGAGGGGGGCATTTTCAGCATAAAAAAATGTGCTGAAAAACTCGGCTTATACTCGAGTATATACAGTATATATTGTACTATATATTGTATTATTTTGGGTTTAGCACACTATTAACACACAGCGGCTCACAGCATGGGTCCGATGCGTCTCCATTCACCTTTTTGGGCTGAATTCGGACCTGAAACAGACCAAAAGACGCACATGGCTCTGATGCAATTCGCAACGGAGCCACTGCAGAGATGTGTGAGCCTGTTTCAAAGAGAGCCGGTCACAATCTCCTGACAAGCGAACTGGATGCGGAGAAACCCCGCATCCAATTCGCAATAGTGTGAACCCAGCCTTAGAGTCTTTGTTGTGATCTTTAAAAAAATTAAAACTTCACAGTACAAGCTGTTAGAGAGTCTGATCGGGGTTTGTTTTAAAACTCTTTTACTGCTTGCTTGATATGTAAATACTTTGATGTCCATAGTCTGGCTACAGGTGCATTTTAAGCTTATTGCTATAAAACTTTGTCAAAGGTTTCCTGCCTGTTGTGCATTTTTCTGACTTATCATAAGTTCATAAGAGTACATGCATTACCTTGGTGTGTCCAAATTTATACTGAGTATTATCAACCTCCAATGAGCCCAGAAGCTTCTCTGCCCCTTTCCTGCTGTCTATAAACTGTCCCTCTGGTATAGCTGCAGGGTTTAGGATTCGGTAGCTGGCAAACAAGGGAGCAAAAACAATATATAACAATGAAATCACTCTGTATTACGATTTTAATGCTGCATCCAATACATGGCATACATCTTTATCTCATGCCTACCGCTGCCTGAAGTCTCCATACAGGATACGATTGGGGAAACCCTTTCTGCAAATTCTGATGCCTTCCAGCACACCATTACAACGTAGCTGATGCATTACTAAACGGTTATCCATCACCCCTGTAGAGGATAGTTACATTTATAACTTATTAGGCATATATATATATATATTCATAACTTAGGACAGAAATTCATTTATATTAGAAAGACAATTTTTAATATATGATCATTAACAGCTGAGGCATAGCTTTGCCAAACTTCAGTAAAAATGGACAAATGTATAAAATTTAATTGATGAATGGTAGAAGCTACATTACCCATATGCAACAACATAAATTTGACTTTATGTTTAATCTCTTTTTAATTACATATTTCTTTTCAAGGATTACAAAAGAATACAAAATCATAAAAAGGAGACAGCATCCAAGTCATACAGTAACAAAATAGAGGTATGTCAGAGCTCATATCCTTCAAGTCTCTAACAATAAAAAAATACAAGGTCACATACTCACTGTTAAAGTATACATAAAGTTTACATACTAGAACATACAAGAGAGATGAACGCATTGTCTAATCCAAAACTTGGTCATAACAATAGCAAATATATCCATGGTAGAAAAACCTGACTAACGGCCACTTAGCAAGGGGTAGAATATAACCCCATGAATAGGGCTGAAAGTTTCAGTGAACAAATCACGATTCTAGCAAGAACAAACCAATAAAGGTACTAGGGATGCAGCGATCGCCTTTTTTGTTTATCGGCGAGTACGAGTACTGATACTTTCGGTCAAGCACTCGCTGATACCGAGTACCGATGCTTGGTGGTGCGATTTGCCTCTATACAAAATGAATGGGCTCAAATCGCACTGCAAAGAATCACATGCGATTTGAACGGGAATGCGGTTTCCTGACTCGTCATAGTGATTTCAGCCTGGGATCACACTGGAGCGGTGTGGGAAACCACATGCGATTCGCATATGTATGGGCACAAATCGCACCGCAAAGTATCGGTTTCGGGTATCGGAGCATTTTTATGAGTACTTGTGAAAATACCCGGTATCAGCACCAGTACCCGTGAATCCCTAGTAATAACCATTGTAGAATGTTAACAGAAGGAGAAATAAGAAAGAAAGAAAAAGGGAGGGAAAGAGAGAGAGAGAAGTAGAAAAAAAAAAAGAAGGGCTGATGGTGGGGATGAGGTTTACAGCATGAGTAATCCCCTCGGTAGTCATCACTTTAACCCATTTGGGAGATGAAAGGTTCAAAATCCAAAGAGTAGCGGAAATAGGACCACGCAGTACACATGAGATTATAGGATTCAGTTTTATCCTCACCCCAGGCGATCATGTGTTCCATATGATCAATATTACCCACTTCACAAGCCCATTCAGCAAGAGAGGGATGTTCCGGATTTCGCTAATGTCTGGCAATCACTGAGTGTACGGCTGTAAGAAAGTGCCTAAATAGACTTTTTTTTTAATTTGTTTATAGGACCCTGGTAACATAGATAACACTGTGATTTGTGGCACATTTGGAAATTTGACGTCCACTAGTTCCGTACAGTTGTAGTATCTTCTCCCAAAAGGGGATGATACGTGGACAAGTACCCCAGATGTAAGCCATGGAACTGGGGGCACATAAACACCTCCAACAGGTATCAGGAATAGATGGATCGATTTTGTGCAGGTTAACCAGGCAGCAGAACCATCTGGACAATATCTTATAACTTAGTTCCTGGGCATGTGATGATATAGAAGTCTTATAAACAAGAGCTAGTATCTTGTCCTAATCTATTTCATCAGCCGTCACACCCAGTTCCTATTCCTATTTTGATATAAAGGGAGGAGGATTCGGGTAGGTTTCTTTTAGCAGAATTAGGTAGATCAGAGAGAGCAGGTGTTCTGGTCTAGTGGACTGGAAAAACAATGACTCAAAGTCTGTGTATGATCTAGTCAGGGAGTCCATGGGATGCAAGGTTCCAAGATAATGTGTAAGTTGAGTATGTTCAAGCCAGGCGAGTATATGGAAAAGAGGAATCAGTATTCCTCCTTCTAAGGTAAGACTTAGAGGAGGGTTGTCACATCTTTTCCAGGAAAGGAATCTCTTGCGATTAAGCCTTGGAGGGAAGGGTGCACATCCGAATAGTGGGGTCATAGGGCTCTGTCTAGAAGAGGGAAGACTTTTGCACAGGTTAGTGTCCCATACCTGTAAAGTGGCCATGGTAAAGGTGGGTAGGAGGTCCTTAGAAGGTCGGTCAGAAGGGTTCGTCCAAGGTAAGGAAATGAGATCTACAGGAATAAGGTAATTTTCTATGGAGGTCCAACATTTCTACGATCTGTTGTGGTACCAATCTAGTATCCCGATCAAATAGGCAGCATAGAAGTATAAGGAAATTTGAGGTAGGGCTACTCCGCCCTTGTTTTTGGGTAAGGATAAGACTAATCCTGCTTTTCTTATGTTGCCAGATAAAAGCACGTATGGCCTTATTTATGGAAGGGCAAGACCCTGGTGAAGGTGCCACAGGGATGGCCTGAAAAGTATAAAGTAATTTAGGTAAGCTATCCTTTTGGATGACATTTTATGACCAAACCAGGAGATATGTGTTTTGTCATATGAGTTAAGGCAAGTTTGGACCGTTCACAGTAGTGGTTTATAATTGAGATCAGCCAGCATGGGTAGAGATTGCGGGATCTGTATACCCAGGTATTAACTGGCTTTCCCTGCCATTTAAATGCAAAATTCGATTTCACACAGGCCAAAATTGATGGGGGTAAAGAGATTTTCAAAAGTTTGGTTTTATAGTTTACTTTAAAATTGTTCACTATACCAAATTCGTCAAATTCCTTAATAATAGAAGGGAGGGAAATGTGGGGATTTGTGACGTACAGTAAAAGATCGTCGGCGTAAAGTGACAATTTGAGATGCCCTGTATGTCCAGGTTTTGGCATAAAGCTATAGCGAGATGTTCTCTAGTGAGTATATATAATGATGGAAAGAGGGGGCACCCCTGATGTGTGCCATTGGGTATCTGAATTGGGTCTGAAAGAAAGCCATTAGAACACTAATATTTTATGTAGGAGGTTGGGTCCAAGTCCCACTTGTTAGAGTGAGAGTTTAATAAAATCCCAATGAACACGGTCAAAAGCCGTTCCAGCATCAACAGAGATCATGCAGGCTGGTATGGGATTTTTGAGCGTATTCCTTCAACAGGCGTGTTTTAACGGTGTTATCCTGGGACTTGAGGTGGATCAGATCTGGAATCAAAGGTGTGAAAAGATTAGCTATAAGTTTGGAATAGATGTGGATATCAGCATTCGGTCGATTTTTGCTTGGTTTGGGTATCACAGAAATGGGTGCTTCAAGATCTTGAGTTGGGAAGAAATAAATCTGACTTTAAATAGTCATTAGCTTCGGGTAAGATTAACATGTCATGGTTCTCTCCATTCGACCCAACTGTTTGGATCCATTTTGAGAATACTGGGCAGGATTTTATCCATTGCAAGTTGTATATTGCTGTCTGGGACTCTGACTGACAGATTGCATCTCTATTCCAGATGGCCATTACATCCTGAGCGCACCCTTTGAGTTGTGCATACTGTGTGTTCTTATGAAGAACCCAGTACACATGCAGTTTTTTTTTACGTTTTAATGAATCCCTTTATAAAGGAGTCAATCAGGCCAGTGACACCAATAGCATTGCTAAAAAGCCATAAGGAGTAGTAAACGCCTGCCATGGGTAGCCTGCCATTTTTTTTTGGAGGTGCTCTTTTGGCTTGCTTCAGTCTTGCCAAAAAAAACCCAGTTGATTAATTAAAAAAATACTTATTACAATTATTATGCTTAAACAGAGTTAAGTTTCCACTGAGCCCCGTTATAAAAAAGCTCAATTTTCGGAACTGTAGAAACAATGCAATGATTTGTTTTAGTGAATGTTCCATAGTTAACTATACACAGATGTAGACTGTAAACCATGGCATTATGAAAAATATGAACTTTCCTAGTAATAGCCAATGAATTTTTCAAATGTCTGTATATGTTGTTAGAATGAAATAGATAATACATAATTAAAAAAATATATATTTAAGGCCTGTGTTACAGTATCAAACTTGTCATAATTGTGGGGTTTAGTGGCAATAAAAAGCCCCATCTAATGTTTAATGCATTTAAAGCACATATACACATATACTAATATAAACACAATGTTGTGTTTTCTCTTTTATGTAATATTTTTACACTTGTATTTACACAGAAAATATCAAGTAGGAGGCCTTAAGATTCTCTTAGGATGTTTTTATATTTTCTCAATATTACCTGGAGCCTTGGTTTCGTTGGGGATGATGCAACGAACAAAATGAGGATGCGTAGATCGAAGATTGGTCATTAGCTTGTTCAGATTTTCCTGGAGTAGAGAGAGGTGTTAGATGTATAGAAAGATGTAATAGAAGAGCAAGGAAACAAGGACGGTGTAAGGCATCTCCAGTTTTATTTCAGTTTCCTGGGATCCTCAGAACTTAACTCGCTTCCTGCTATTACTTCCTGTCTGCCCATTAGCCACCAATCGTAACTCATGCCTTGCTGGCCAATTAGCAAGTACCAGGGTAGGGAGGACACAGACTAGAACATGACCATATCAACAAATGTAAAGAAGTGCCATGACAATAAGAATATTATTTATGGTACCTTCGTCCCGTCGATATGTATAGATAGGAAGGAAGAGTATATAGACATTAATGGTACCTTATATTAACTGATTCTAAACAGTCAAAAGTCAAATATTTAAAGAAATGTATTACAAAAGTACATATGATGACAGATTTACAGATTAAAACAAATAGTGATAATCAAGACAAAATTCTATAGTTGCACCAAATCGCGACAACTAGAACATAGATACCATCTATATATTGGTTGCTCTACATGTTTCGCGGGTTTACATTAGCCGCTTCTTCAGGAGCTTTCTACAGTTAGATGGTGATTAAAAGAGGATTATCACATAACTATGAAAGTAGAAAAAATACATATTAGTCACAAAATACAGTGAACAGATATGAGTACTTTATATATACAGTACATGTAATAGCATTTTTGTAAATAAAGCATCTGTTGTGAATCCCCCAATGTTCAATTGTCTTACCAAAAGCCATCGGATTGCCAGGGGGCCAAGGAAAGATGACCCACCCCGGAGGGCACGGAAGCTCGCTGAGAGGCATAGGATACAAGAGATAATAGTCTATTTAGGAAAAAGGATTGTAATCAGATATACTCAAAAACCAACCATCCAAAGTGTTGAGTATAAGGTAAAATAGAATAGAGTTTCTTTATATAGGTGTGAAACATTAATGGAGTTACATACCTAGGTAGGTACTTTCAGTTATACTGGCTGAATGGGTGACAAAATTGTCCCTATAGAGAGGGGTATATCTATAGGATGAGGGCAAATATATTAGCTTCATGAGTGTTATATATAGCAAATACACAAACAAATTATGAATGTACATACATACACGTGCACCTGCACATACCTAGATATACTATACCTAAAGTTATGCAGTGTCAGCATATGTAACTAGCTTGGAAGTGCAGATAATGCTATGTTGGGGGTGATATTCAGAGCACCCCAAACTCAGCACCTATAGGATAATGATGTAGAAATATCAGTGCATGCAGCCACAAAGTGCATATATATCTCTGTAGATATACAGGTAATGTGACGCATAGATCACTATTGACAAAGTTTGTTGCACGTGGCTCTCTCACCTTTACAGTTAAGCTCCATGTACACAGGATGCTGATGAACGTTTTTTTTGAAAGCTTGAAGCTGGCGTTTAGAAACGCCAGTTTAGCCGCGGTTGCATGCCGCGTTTAGCCGCATTTGCGTCTAGAAGCGTTTAGTAAGGATAATATCATAAGACCCTCCCCAAGCTCAAAAAGGTTTTATTTAACTATTTCAGCCATTTTGTGAGACCAGAGTGAGTAGCAGCAGCAGAGAGGGCATGACTATGGTATAGCCTATGCAAACCTCTCTTTACCCATTACATACATCACCCCCCCCCAACTTAATCTATTAAGTAACCAGACCACACCTGCTTTGGAGTAAATTGGCCGCATTGGCCATTTTATTAAACATTTCAACTATAACCTTTATTAACAAAACACAATAATCCTTCAGATACATTTTAACCATTGTTAAGGATCCTTGGAGGCACTAACCAAATTTATCACCGTATCAGCGTGTCCACATCAGGTCGCCAGTTGCGGCCGCTCCGACTCAGAAGACACCACTCAACCTTACACGCTGATACCCATCTCCCGATGCCAGTTAAACCTTGGTTAACTGGCATCAACCAAGGATACCATACCAAGATGCTCCTTCTTCCGGTGGCAAGGGACTGAGCCACCACGGACCTAGGCTCCTCCTACCCCCCCGGGAATAACTAACAATCCACCCCCTACACTGGCTCGTACACTCCCCTCTCTCTTAACTCCTGCATTGTTGTTTTTTTCAGCTACCCTGTCATGTGAGCCCTCCCTTCGCGTGCGTCCCACTCCGGGCTTCTCTGCAGTGCCCTTGTATTTGTCCCCATTTCGGGGACATGCACGTGTATGTATGTACATTCATAATTTGTTTGTGTATTTGCTATATATAACACCCATTCAGCCAGTATAACTGAAAGTACCCCCCTAGGTATGTAACTCCATTAATGTTTCACACCTATATAAAGAAACTCTATTCTATTTTACCTCTTACGCTGGATGGATGGTTTTTGAGTATATCTGATTACAATCCTTTTTCCTAAATAGACTATTATCACTTGTATCCTATGCCTCTCAGCGAGCTTCAGCGCCCTCCGGGGTGGGTCATCTTTCCTTGGGCCCCTGGCAATCCGATGCCTTTTGGTAAGACAATTGAACATTGGGGGATTCACAACAGATGCTTTATTTACAAAAAAAATGCTATTATATGTATATATAAAGTACTCATATATGTTCACTGTATTTTGTGACTAATATGTTTTTTCTCTACTTTCATAGTTATGTGATTATCATCTTTTAATCACCATCTAACTATAGAAAGCTCCTGAAGAAGCAGTTAATGTAAACCCATGAAACATGTAGAGCAACCAATATATAGATGGTATCTATGTTCTAGTTGTCACGATTTGGTGCAACTATAGAAATTTGTCTTGATTATCACTATTTGTTTTAATCTGTAAATCAGTCATCATATGTACTTTTGTAATAAATTTCTTTAATTATTTTACTTCTGACTGTTTAGCATCAGTTGATATAAGGTACCATTAAAGTCCAACTTAGCCTCTTCCTTCCTATCTATACATACAAGCAAATGGCCACTGCCCCCACCTATAACTGGCCTTTGCAGCAAGGAGCACATGGAAGAGGGGATGCATAGCAAACAAAACCAATGAAAATTTTCAGCTCCACTTACCGACCAGCCTGCAACTAACTGAATTATCATGTCTAACAGTATGCGTTAAAAACAGGGGTTTCGTTTACCCTGTTTTTAACGCATACTGTTAGACAGGATAATTTGGTTGGTTGCAGGCTGGTCAGTAAGTCGAGCTGAAAATTTTCTTTGGTTTTGTTTGACATGCGTCGCCCTTCTATGTGCCCCTTGCTGCAAAGGCCAGTTAAAGGTGGGGGCAGAGGCCATTTGTTTGTACTGTTGGAATACTGTGAGGGGATGCACTGGACACCTTTGCTGCCCTTGTGCTATATGCTCAGTGTCCAGTGCGTCCCTGTGCCTTTAGGGAGGGCTGGTCTCTGTCCAGGCTCATCTACCCTCTACCTATCCAATATTATGCATGTGCTTCTACTATAGAGCCTCTCCAAATTTATAGAGTTAGGACTGCAGATAATACTGGGGTGCCGTGAAGTGTCTCTGCAGCTTATGCATGTATTTGCAAATGTGTGCAAACTAAACCCCTGTTTTTAACGCATACCGTTAGACAGGATAATTCAGTTGGTTGCAGGCTGGTCAGAAAGTTGAGCTGGAAATTTTCTTTGGTTTTGTTTGATTAGAGCATGACCAACTCCAATTGATCGATTGGGAGGATCCTGGGACACTCTAGAAATAATCTGTGAATATCTACAGGCCGTTGTAAGGGCCTGAGACCTTTTTAACAGTAAGGTGAGCCCACTTGTTCAAAAGGAAATATAATAAAGAAGACATTTGGAGATAAAAATTACAAAGTCATTGTCCAAAGTAACCAAATTTCTGTGTTTGTGTCATAAGCCTTCCCACAAAAAAGTTTTTTTTGAATCAGTCCTATATTTCCAATGATCCTTAGTTTCCAACAACAGACCAGGCTTTATAGGCCAACTACCCTGAAACGTTGTATTTAAACAGGGCCCTATTAGAATAAAATATTATCTACTTAAAATATCGATGTATTTTAGCTCTGATCAATTCAGATCAGCACAGTTGAGATCCACCTACTGGATTTGTGTTTATTTTTAGAAGTTAGACATAAAAATAACAGTAAGCTACTATACTGCTGCCTCCTGAATGTGTTTTTTTTTGCAGCTGAATGGGATTTTTCGATTGAAATACTGTGTCACAACTGAATGCCAAGCATTTGGCTTGTGGCTGCTGCGCAGCCCCATTGAGCTCAATGAACAAGTTTGACAGGCGATGCTGTCTGTGAAATTTGACATGTCATGTTAAAATTGTCGACTATGAAGCTAAGCATCAAGGCCATGGCAATATGTACTCACACAAGCAGCTGCTATGTTCATTTAGAGGTAGGTGGCCAGAAGTGGTTCTGTTTAATCTTCCTTTTTTAGGCCACTCTCACTATTAGATGCAATTTGGTAATTCCCATTGCTCTCTTTGGCATGCATAACAGAACTTATTTTTCAACTGTCTCCCAGTGGGGTGGCTGATAATTTGTCATGCTGTGTTGACTTTTTAAATGTAAATCAAGCCAATTACCTGTTATGTGTATTGTCAGTATGTACAGATTTGCATTGGCTTGAAGAGTACAAGTGACAGGCCTTTAATGAGTGAGCTGTCCCTTTTGCCCAGTCAATATCTGGATATTTGTATAGTTGAAGTCCCCCATTATGATGACCTTGCCCTGCCTCGCTGCCATTTTTAATTGTGATAGGACATCCAACACCTCTTCTTCCTTCAGGTTGGGGGGCTTGTAACATACCCCCACTATTAATTTCCCACTTGCTTCTTCTTCACTTTGGAGTTCTACCCACACGGATTCCACCTCCCCTTTGTCCCATTTGCGATGTCATTCCGCTCTTTCACCCATTCAATCATTCTTGATATATAGGCACACCCCTTCCCCTCTCTTACCCTACCTGTCCCTCCGATACAAGAAATACCCCCTGAAAGGATGATCCAATCATGTACAAGCAAAAATGCTGTTTTTTTATTTTCCTTGCATGTCCCCCTCAGATGTCCCCCTCAGATCTCAGAAACCATAAGATTTTAAATGAGTGGAAGCTCTGCTGATTTTATCATCCAATCATGTACAAGCAAAAATGCTGTTTTTACTCTCCTTGCATGTCCCCCACAGATCTACAGCGACTGCACTTCCAAGTGCACTTCCAAGTGCACTTGCAGTGCACGTGTAGTGCAAAGTGGATTTGCCTTTAGTAAATCAACCCCACAGTCTATTTGCCTTTAGTAAATCAACCCCAAAGCAATTTTATGACCTTTGAGCTGATGAATATTTAGCTGTAAATAGTACTGTAACTGAAAATGACCAGTTCTGACAATATGAATGCAGAGGACCCTGTATGATAAGTACAGGCTATATGAAAAGCCTGGGAAATCCTAACTGCTCTTACCCTGTGCAGAGCTGACACTGTCTGGAACGAGGAGCCTTTCTTCTTACTGCCCTTACCCTTGGTAGCTTGATCTACATGGGGAAAACATAAAAGAAGCCCATCAGAAAACAGTAGCAGAGTATAAACAGAAAATATTCTGCAATATAATGCCATGTTGCTGGCTTTGTAGCAGTTTTAATATATATTTCACTAATTTGTGCAGATTAACCACTTGAGCCCCGGACCATTATGCTGCCTAAGGACCAGAGGTCTTTTTCCAATTTGGCACTGCGTCGCTTTAACTGCTAATTGCGCGGTCATGCAATGCTGTACCCAAACGAAATTTGCGTCCTTTTCTTCCCACAAATAGAGCTTTCTTTTGATGGTATTTGATCACCTCTGCGGTTTTTATTTTTTGCGCTATAAACGGAAAAAGACCGAAAATTTTGAAAAAAAATTATATTTTCTACTTTTTGTTATAAAAAAAATCCAATAAACTAAATTTTAGTCATACATTTAGGCCAAAATGTATTCGGCCACATGTCTTTGGTAAAAAAAATGTCAATAAGCGTATATTTATTGGTTTGCGCAAAAGTTATAGCGTCTACAAACTAGGGTACATTTTCTGGAATTTACACAGCTTTTAGTTTATGACTGCCTATGTCATTTCTTGAGGTGCTAAAATGGCAGGGCAGTACAAAACCCCCCCAAATGACCCCATTTTGGAAAGTAGACACCCCAAGGAAATTGCTGAGAGGCATGTTGAACCCATTGAATATTTATTTTTTTTGTCCCAAGTGATTGAAAAATGACAAAAAAAAAAAAAAAAATATTTACAAAAAGTCGTCACTAAATGATATATTGCTCACACAGGCCATGGGCCTATGTGGAATTGCACCCCAAAATACATTTAGCTGCTTCTCCTGAGTATGGGGATACCACATGTGTGGGACTTTTTGGGAGCCTAGCCGCGTACGGGGCCCCGAAAACCAATCACCGCCTTCAGGATTTCTAAGGGTGTAAATTTTTACTTTCACTCTTCACTGCCTATCACAGTTTCGGAGGCCATGGAATGCCCAGGTGGCACAAAACCCCCCAAAATGACCCCATTTTGGAAAGTAGACACCCCAAGCTATTTGCTGAGAGGCATATTGAGTCCATGGAATATTTTATATTTTGACACAAGTTGCGGGAAAGTGACACTTTTTTTTTTTTTTTTTTTTCATAAAGTTGTCACTAAATGATATATTGCTCACACAGGCCATGGGCATATGTGGAATTGCACCCCAAAATACATTTAGCTGCTTCTCCTGAGTATGGGGATACCACATGTGTGGGACTTTTTGGGAGCCTAGCTGGACCCCGAAAACCAATCACTGCCTTCAGGATTTCTAAGGGTGAAAATTTTTGATTTCACTCTTTACTGCCTATCACAGTTTCGGAGGCCATGGAATGTCCAGGTGGCACAAAACCCCCCCAAATGACCCCATTTTGGAAAGTAGACACCCCAAGCTATTTGCTGAAAGGCATGGTGAGTATTTTGCAGCTCTCATTTGTTTTTGAAAATGAAGAAAGACAAGAAAAAACATTTTTTTTTTCTTTTTTCAATTTTCAAAACTTTGTGACAAAAAGTGAGGTCTGCAAAATACTCACTATACCTCTCAGCAAATAGCTTGGGGTGTCTACTTTCCAAAATGGGGTCATTTGGGGGGGTTTTGTGCCACCTGGGCATTCCATGGCCTCCGAAACTGTGATAGGCAGTGAAGAGTGAAATCAAAAATTCACGCCCTTAGAAAGCCTGAAGGCGGTGCTTGGTTTTCGGGGTCCCGTACGCGGCTAGGCTCCCAAAAAGTCTCACACATGTGGTATCCCCGTACTCAGGAGAAGCAGCAGAATGTATTTTGGGGTGTAATTTCACATATTTCCATGGCATGTTTGAGCAATATATCATTTAGTGACAACTTTGTGCAAAAAAAAAAAAATTTGTCTCTTTCCCGCAACTTGTGTCGCAATATAAAATATTCCATGGACTCGACATGCCTCTCAGCAAATAGCTTGGGGTGTCTACTTTCCAAAATGGGGTCATTTGGGGGGGTTTTGAACTGTCCTGGCATTTTATGCACAACATTTAGAAGCTTATGTCACACATCACCCACTCTTCTAACCACTTGAAGACAAAGCCCTTTCTGACACTTATTGTTTACATGAAAAAGTTTTTTTTTTTTTGCAAAAAAATTACTTTGAACCCCCAAACATTATATATTTTTTTAAAGCAAATGCCCTACAGATTAAAATGGTGGGTGTTTCATTTTTTTTTTTCACACAGTAATTGCGCAGCGATTTTTCAAACGCATTTTTTGGGGAAAAAACACACTTTTTTTAATTTTAATGCACTAAAACACGCTATATTGCCCAAATGTTTGATGAAATAAAAAAGATGATCTTAGGCCGAGTACATGGATACCAAACATGACATGCTTTAAAATTGCGCACAAACGTGCAGTGGCAACAAAATAAATACATGTTTAAAAGCCTTCAAAAGCCTTTACAGGTTACCACTTTAGATTTACAGAGGAGGTCTACTGGAAAAATTACTGCACTCGATCTGACCTTCGCGGTGATACCTCACATGCATGGTGCAATTGCTGTTTACGTTTGACGACAGACCGCCGCTTGCGTTCGCCTTAGCGCGAGAGCAGGGGGCGACAGGGGTGTTTTTTTTTTTTTTCTTTATTATTTTTTTGCTTTTTTAATCTTACTTTTAAACTGTTCCTTTCATATTTTTTTTTTTTAATCATTTTTATTGTTATCTCGGGGAATGTAAATATCCCCTATGATAGCAATAGGTAGTGACAGGTACTCTTTTTTGAAAAAATTGTGGTCTATTAGACCCTAGATCTCTCCTCTGCCCTCAAAGCATCTGACCACACCAAGATCGGTGTGATAAAATGCTTCCCCAATTTCCCAATGGCGCTATTTACATCCGGCGAAATCTAAGTCATGAAATACTCGTAGCTTCCGGTTTCTTAGGCCATAGAGATGTTTGGAGCCACTCTGGTCTCTGATCAGCTCTATGGTCAGCTGGCTGAATCACCGGCTGCGTTCTCAGGTTCCCTGTTGAGACAGGAGAGCCAGAGAAAAACACGGAAGACGGTGGGGGGGGGGGCATTCCCTCCCACGGCTTGTAAAAGCAGTCTAGAGGCTAATTAGCCGCTAGGATTGCTTTTACATGAAAGCCGACCGCTGGCTGAAAAGAATGATACCAAGATGATACCTAAACCTGCAGGCATCATTCTGGTATAACCACTCAAAGTCGTGAATGGCGTACCTGAAGACAAAAAAATGGTTAACAATGGTTAACAATAAAGCACAGTAAAGTGTAAATAATTACACACCTGAAAAACAAACATGATAAAACATAATAACAATAACAATAACAATAAAACATTGCAGAATAGAATACAGTAAAAAAGAGCAGAACAATAGAGAGAGAGAATAGAGAGAGAGAGAACAATAAAACAACAACTATTTTTTTTTATTTCTTATTTTTTTTTTTTTTTACACTTTTTTTGTAACTAACTTTTATAACTGTAACCGGTTCCAGGTTCGGGTCTCTCAAAATGCGATGGCATCTTGGGAGACCCTGTGAAAGTGTGTCTAGTCTGTGCAATGCTGTACCCTATGCTAATACTCAACTAGTGAATGGTAGCGTTCAAAACATTCACCAATGCAAAGACCAGGATTGTCAGGACAGGAGGGACAATAATAGCGGGTGTCACGCCTATATCCGCGCTTGCTGCAGACACAACATCTTTTTTGGGGGGGTTCGTTGGGTAGGGGTACTTGGGAGGACATAAAGAAAATGCCTCTCATGCAGCCGACTGCATTTGGTTGGGGATGTGAATGGGGGAAGTACGGGCGCTGCAGAAGCGGTGGGTTCCCAATTAGGATTGGCGAATGCAGCAGGAAGGGCACTATGGGCACGACGGGCCTGTGTTTGTCTTCTTGGTGGCAGTGGGACACTACTTGTGCTTGCCACCTCACCAGCTTGAACTGCACTTATGGGACTCGCCACGTCACCACGTGTTACTGCAGTGCTGGTTTGACTACGACCGGGGTGTACTAGGCCGCTGGCGCTTGCCAGTTCACCAAAACGCTACCAAAAAACTGTTAGCGATCGCAGGGATCAGGCCTGACTCTGCGAACGCTGCAATTATGCGTTTAGTGTTTTGTAAGTGACAGTGATCGATCGATACTGCACTTGGGTGGGCTGGGCCGGGCCGGGCGGAGGGGCAAAACGCAGGTGCTAGCAGGTATCTGGGCTGATCCCGCTAACACTGCGTTTTTGGGAACCCTAAACTGCTGGTGACGCTAGTATAGATCTGATCGGATCAGATATTGATGCGATCAGATACTATACCACTAAGGGAGGTGTACAGTGCGTGCGTGGGTGTTAGCGGTACTGGCGCTAATCTGACGCTGCCTGGGGCTGGTGCTTGCCAGTTCACCAAAACGCTACAAAAAAAACTGTTAGCGATCGCAGGGATCAGGCCTGACTCTGCGAACGCTGCAGTTATGCGTTTAGTGTTTTGTAAGTGACAGTGATCGATCGATACTGCACTTGGGTGGACTGGGCTGGGCCGGGCGGAGGGGCAAAACGCAGGTGCTAGCAGGTATCTGGGCTGATTCCGCTAACACTGCGTTTTTGGGAACCCTAAACTGCTGGGGACGCTAGTATAGATCTGATCGGATCAGATATTGATCCGTTCAGATACTATACCACTAAGGGAGGTGTATGGTGCGTGCGTGGGTGTTAGCGGTACTGGCGCTAACCTGACGCTGCCTGGGGCTGGCGCTTGCCAGTTCACCAAAATGCTACCAAAAAAACTGTTAGCGATCGCAGGGATCAGGCCTGACTCTGCGAACGCTGCAGTTATGCGTTTAGTGCCTTGTAAGTGACAGTGATCGATCGATACTGCACTTGGGTGGGCTGGGCGGAGGCACAAAACGCAGGTGCTAGCAGGTATCTGGGCTGATCCCGCTAACACTGCGTTTTTGGGAACCCTAAACTGCTGGGGACGCTAGTATAGATCTGATCGGATCAGATATTGATCCGATCAGATACTATACCACTAAGGGAGGCGCATGCTGCGTGCGTGGGTGTTAGCGGTACTGGCGCTAATCTGACGCTGCCTGGGGCGACGCATATCACCGCCGGGCGATCGGGGGGCTAAACCTTTATTCGGTAATAAACGGCGGGTGCCCTGACACTATAAAAAATAAACGAACTAACCAGCGTCAACCGTAACGGTTATACGGTGATCAGTGGTGAAAGGGTTAACTAGGGGGCAATCAAGGGGTTAAAACATTTATTAGGTAGTATATGGGGGTCCCTGACGCTATAAAACGCTGACGGCGAACCTAAATATTTACCTCACTAACTAGCGTCACCAGCGACACTAATACAGCGATCAGAAAAATGATCGCTTAGTGACACTGGTGACAGGGGGTGATCAAGGGGTTAAAACTTTATTAGGGGGGGTTAGGGGGGTACCCTAGACCTAAAGGGGGGTAATACTCACTGTCCCAACACAGTAACTGTCACAAACTGACACTATGCAGTAATCAGAAAAAAAAAAAAAAAAAAACTGCTGGTGTCAGTTTGTGACAGGGGGGGGGGGGGGTGATTGGGGGGGGATCGGGGGGCGATCGGGGGGGGGGATCGGGGTGTTTTGTGTGCCTGGCATGTTCTACTGTGTGTGTGTAGTGTTGTGCACTCACTCACATGTCGTCTCTCCTCGGGCCGGAACGGAAAATACCGACCCGAGGGGAGATGACATCACTTCCTTTGCTGCTGTTTAGCATACAGCAGCAAAGGAGTGTTCTCATTGGCCGGCGGCGATCGCGAGGGGGGGGCCACGAACGGATGGTCTCCCCCTCATCACCGATCGCCGCTGGACAAAAGACGACCGCCTCGGGCACCGGGGGGGGGTCCGATCGGACCCCCCACCCGCGGAAGGCAAATCACGTACCCTGTACGTGATTTTGCCTGTCCGTGCCACTTTGCCGACGTACATCGGCGTGAGGCGGTCGTCAAGTGGTTAAGGCCCCTTTCACACTGGGGTGGTGCGGGCGCTGGTGGTAAAACGGCGCCGTTTTACCGTCGTTCTAGCGGCGGTATTTGGCCGCTAGCGGGGCGGTTTTACCCCCCCTGCTAGTGGCCGAGAAAGAGTTAAAACCACTGCAAAGCGCTGCTGCACTAGCGCTATGCCGGCGGTATAGCCGCGCTGCCCCATTGATTTCAATGGGCAGGAGCGGTGAAGGAGCGGTGTATACACTGCTCCAAAGATGCTGCTAGCAGTACTTTTTTTAGCGCCCTGCCAGCGCACCGCTCCAGTGTGAAAGCCCTCGGGGCTTTCACATTGGAGACACAGCAGCGGCTCTTTCAGGACGCTAAGCAGGCACTATTATTAGCACTGTAGCGCCTGCAAAGTGCCCCAGTGTGAAAGGGGCCTAACGGTCAGCACAAGGCAGATTTAGGGGGTTATTTACGAAAGGCAAATCGACTTTGCACTGCAAGTGCACTTGAAAGTGCACTAAAAATGCACTTGGAAGGGCAGTTGCTCTGAATCTAAGGGGTAGATCTGAAATGAGTGGAAGCTCTGCTGATTTTATCATCCAATCGTGTGCAAGCTAAAATGCTGTTTTTTATTCTCCTTGCATGTCCCCCTCAGATCTACAGCGACTGCACTTCCAAGTGCACTTTCAGTGCACTTTCAAGTGCACTTGCAGTGCAAAGTGGATTTTCCTTTAGTAAATAACCCCCTTAGTGTACATGGATGTTAAGGTAGCATACAAACCCTGACAATACAAATGAGCTTGGGCATCTTCCAAGCTCATCTCTAGCCAAATTTCCACTTAGTAGTAAACTCTGTTCTACCACTTGTACCCACAGTCAAGCCTATAGTAAGGCTTACCTAAAGATACTGTGAATATCTCCTAAACTTGCACAGTTTAGGAGATCTTCAGAGTGCATGCAGCTAGTGAAGTTACCGGCACATGCGCTCTTAACGTCCGGCATACAGTGCCGGACCTTCAGAACCTATGCCTTAAACGGCGGCTCCCGCACGCATGCATGGGAGTGACGTCATTGCGCCCCTAGCCACTCATGTAGGACGCGAACCCGGAAGGAAGACCAGGGGAAGATGTCAGACCTCTCAGCGGTGACAGCGGGGTGCTGGAGGGCTTCGTTTTAAGGTAAGTCTCTCATGATGTGCTAATATGCAATGCATACTAGCACATTATAACATTGCCTTGCAGGGGATTTTTTTTTTTCATCAACTGCAGTTTACTACTGCTTTAAGTCCTATCGGCTACATTCCCTGCCCTGCAGCTAGGGATGAGCTTCGAGTTGGAGCCGAACAGCGAACAATTTGGGGTGTTCGCGGCAAATTCGAAAGCCGCGGAACACCCTTTAAAAGTCTATGGGAGAAATCAAAAGTGCTAATTTTAAAGGCTTATATGCATGGTATTGTCATAAAAAGTGTTTGGGGACCTGGGTCCTGCCCCAGGGGACATGGATCAATGCAAAAAAAAGTTTTTAAAACGGCCGTTTTTTCAGGAGCAGTGATTTTAATAATGCTTAAAGTGAAACAACAAAAGTGTAATATTCCTTTAAATTTCATACCTGGGGGGTGTCTTTAGTATGCCTATAAAGGGGCGCATGTTTCCCGTGTATAGAACAGTCTGACAGCAAAATGACATTTCAAAGGAAAAAAAAGTCATTTAAAACTACTTGCGGCTATTAATGAATTGTCGGTCCGACAAAACACATAAAAGTTCATTGATAAAAACGGCATGGGATTTCCCCACAGGGGAAAATTTTTTTAAAAATTTAGATTTTAAAATTTAAAAAAAAATGGCGTGGGGTCCCCCAAAAAATCCATACCAGACCTTTATCCGAGCACGCAACCTGGCAGGAAAAGAGGGGGACGAGAGAGCGCTCCCCCTCCTGAACCGTACCATGTTGATGGGGACAAGGGCCTCATCCCCACAACCCTTACCTGGTGGTTGTGGGGGTCTGCGGGCGGGGGGCTTATCGGAATCTGGAAGCCCCCTTTAACAAGGGGGCCCCTCAGATCCCGGCCCCCCCTGTGTGAATTGGTAAGGGGGTACAAAAGTACCCCTACCATTTCACAAAAAAAGTGTCAAAAATGTTAAAAATGACCAGAGAGAGTTTTTTACAATTGCTTTATTTAAAGTCTTCGTCTTTCCATCTTCTTTCTTCTATCTTCTTTCTTCTATCTTCCTTCGGTTTCTTCCTCCATCTTCTTCTTCCTCTGGTTATTCCTCCGATCCTCTGCTTCTTGCTCCGGTGTTCTCGTCCGGCATCTAATGTATCTAATGTATCTAATCTAATGTAGGGTGGGGCCACCCGGTGACCCCGCCCCCTCTGACGCACGGGGACTTGACGGGGACTTCCCTATGGGTTTCCCCGTGACGTCAGAGGGAGAGGGGTCACCTGGTTACGTAACGGGGAAACCCATAGGGAAGTCCCCGTGCATCAGAGGGGGCAGAGTCACCGGGTGGCCCCACCCTCTGTTATTTAAGAAGTGTCAGAAGGCGAGAAGCGTCACACAGCAGGAGCCTCCCATCATGGATGGCCGGATGAGAACACCAGAGCAACAAGGAGAGGATCGGAGGAAGAACCTGAGGAAGAAGAACCAGATGAAAGAAGAAGACTTTAAATAAAGGAATTGTCAAAAACTGTCTCTTGTCATTTTTAACATTTTTAAAAACTTTTTTTGTGAAATGGTAGGGGTACTTTTGTACCCCCTTACCATTTCACACAGGGGGGGGGCCGGGATCTGGGGGTCCAGATTCCTATAAGCCCCCCCACCTGCAGACCCCCACAACCACCGGGCAAGGGTTGTGGGGATGAGGCCCTTGTCCCCATCAACATGGGGACAAGGTGCTTTGGGGTGGACCCCAAAGCACCCTCCCAATGTTGAGGGCATGTGGCCTGGTACAGTTCAGGAGGGGGGGGGCGCTCTCTCATCCCCCCTCTTTTCCTGCGGCCTGCCAGGTTGCGTGCTCGAATAAGGGTCTGGTACGGATTTTTGGGGGGACCCCACGCCTTTTTTTTTAATTTTGGCGCGGGGTTCCCCTTAAAATCCAGACCTGAAGGGTCTGGTATGGATTTTGAGGAGGACCCCCACGCCATTTAAAAAAAAAAAAAATTGGCGCAGGGTTCCCCTTAATATCCATACCAGACCTGAATGGCCTGGTATGGAATTTAGGGGGACCCCCACGCCATTTTTAAAAAAAATTTTGGTTCGGGGTTCCTCTGTGGGGAAATCCCATGCCGTTTTTATCAATGATCTGTTATGTGTATTGTCGGACCGACAATTCAATAATAGCCGCGGGTAGTTTTAAATGACTTTTTTTCCTTTGAAATGTCATTTTGCTGTCAGACTGTTCCAAACACGGGAAACATGCGCTCCTTAACAGGCATACTATCGACAACCCCAAGGTACGAAATTTAAAGGAATATTACACTTTATTGTTTCACTTTAAGCATTATTAAAATCACTGCTCCTAAAAAAACAGCCATTTTTAAAACTATTTTTTGCATTGATCCATGTCCCCTGGGGCAGGACCCAGGTCCCCAAACACTTTTTATGACAATAACTTGCATATAAGCCTTTAAAATTTGCACTTTTGATTATTCATGTTCGAGTCCCATAGACTTTAACGGTGTTCGCGTGTTCGAACTAATTTTTTGCCTTTCATCCCTACCTGCAGCACACATAAAACAAAAGGGCAGGATTCTGGTGATGTCAGCACACTTACAGTATATGATCACGTGCCTATGTTTAGCCATTAACATTGAATAAATATGGGCATGTGTCCATATATACATATATACATCACCATTATCCTGTCTCTTTGTTTAGGTGTGCTGCGGGGAGGGGAGTGACCTGGCCTGCAGTTGACTGGACTTAAAAAGAGTGCAAAGTGAAAGTTTGAATATAAATTTGTTTGGAGGAAGCCCAGGTTTACCTCTACCTGACAGCATAAAGCTCCCTTTTACTGCAGCTCAAGCAAAGCTATGCTGTCTTTATTTATAGGGATATTAAACGCTAATTGAATGAAGTGTACATGGGCACTGATGACTACATATTGGTGGACATAGCTAGAATAAATACTATTGATGGTTATTGTGTACATATGATACACATTGACCTGTAGACTTTGGTTAACAAAACGGGTTTGGCTGCTTCCCAGCAAATATCTGAATGGAAGCCGATGATACAAAAGATCCAGCCAGCCAAAACTGGTACCCATATCTGCTTATATGGCAGTAATTCAAGTTCACTAGACCTGCACTAAACATTTATAATATAGTGGCCATTGATTAGATGTCTGCATGCGTGCCCAGCCTAACGATTTGTAAATGAAATGATCAATCAAAAAAAAACAAATATGTGAATCAAAAGCTTAGAAATCATAGAGCACTTCCTGTGTACCTGAATCTGTAGCGGCATAGTTGGCAAACAGGAGTGCCAAAAGCTTGAGAGCTGACTTCTGGTACAATCCCACCACAGTTTCATTCAGGGGGTCCTTGTTCTTTTCCAGCCAGCCATTTATGTTGTAGTCCACAGTACCAGCATAGTGCACCAGGGCAAAATGTGCCTCTGGCTTGCCCTTTAAATTGCGTGGCTTTTGGAAGTTGTTCGATTTGCCCAGATGATTGTCATACAGCTTGGCTTTAAAAGTTATATCAGATGCCTTTGGAAACATACACTCCTCTTCAAGGATCGACATGATTCCCATAGGCTGTTGAAAAAGAATCACACAAGATACTTTTATCATACACAGAAATGGAATTAAAGAAAGTATACTTATTAATAAATTGGTAAAGGTTATTTTGGCATGCTTTGAAGGGATTCCTTTTTTAAACAATTATTTTTGAACAAATAACAGGGCTGCAGCATCAACAGATGTTGAAGCCACATTCATTCGAGCCTGTCTTCTCCAAGCCTTTCATCTCCAAACTAATTCATTAATACCAAATGCTGGACACGTTAAGGGACATTCACTACAGACAAAGTTTTGCAAAGTTCTGAGACATTTGAGAAAAGAATGTATCTAGTTTGGGGCACTTTGGATTGAACTCACTCTTACCTTCTCTATGAGATCAATACAGGCCTGCAAATCCATGCCAAAGTCAATGAACTCCCATTCAATTCCTTCTTTCTTGTATTCCTCCTGCTCCAACACGAACATGTGGTGGTTGAAGAACTGCTGCAACTTCTCATTAGTGAAGTTAATGCACAGCTGCTCAAAGCTGTTGAACTGGAGAAAGACATACGTAAAATAAAAGAAAAAAGGGAAAATGCAAATATACTTTAAAGATCAATTCCTTTTGATCTCTGTGAGTTGAAACCTTTGTAGCAACCTGTGCACTGATAAGGCAAAGTCTACCAAAATATTAAAAACATCACATGGGAGGGTTAGAAGTAGGAGTAAAGTTCTACGTTAGCCTGGAAAACCACCTAAAGACAAACTCTAGCCATTTGTTTTTCATTTTTGGCAGAAAGTAAAAAGTTTTAACTTTGTTGTCAGTAGCCTGTTAGATCCCCCCCCCCCCCCTTACTTCCAGTTCTTCTTACTGGCAACACAGGGGTTGATTCACTAAGTAGGCTGTTTGCTTTTTAATGGGATTTTCCCCAGAGCTTAATGAATGAGATGAAGCTCTGTTGACTTCCATCATCCAATCATGTGCAAGCAAAAATACTGTTCTTTATTTTCCTTGCATGTGGTTGGATATTCTTTGCAAAGTGAAATTTCATCACATTCGTTTTACTATGGGTAAAATACCATTGCAAAGTGAAACTCCCCTGGTCAAGTGAACAGCCTATATGTTTTTAGTAAGTCAACACCACAGACCACCATAACAATTGTACATCCACTCTGTGCTGCTAGACCAGTACCCAAACCATCTTCTGCCCTGTGCTCCAGTGGTCTAAGGTCCTCACAACATCAGGACCAATGCAGGGTCCATGGCCCTGCTATGAAGATGATGATCCTGAGAGACAGTCCACCAATGGAGCAAGGGGAGCGCCATCTGCTGTAGGAATAGAGGAGGGGTCTCCAAACTTTTTAAACAAAGGGCCAGTTTACTGTTCTTCAGACTTTGAGGGGGCCAGACTGTGGCTAGTGACAGTAGAAAATGCCCTGGCGTCAATGGGAGTAAACAATGTCCCATCATTGGTACGCATGGGAGGAATATTGCCCCATTGTTGGTATCGGAGGAATGAATAGTGTCCCATCATTGGTGTCAGTGGGAAGAGTAATGTCCCATCATTGGTGTCAGAGGGAAGACTAGAGTCCTGCCATTGTTGTCACTAGGAGAAATAGTGCCCCATTGGTATCAGTGAAAGTAATTATGCTCTGGTGTTGGAGTCAATGGGAGGAATAGTGCCCCAAGGGCGGGATAAAGGCAAGCAAAGGGCCATATCTGGCCCCCAGGCTGCAGTTTAGAGACCACTGGAATAGAGGATCAGGTAAGATAAAGTGTTTCTCCTCTCCCCTAGACTAAACGAGCAGCTAACCCTTGCAGTACAGGTGCCGTCCCAATGCAAGGGATAATTTTCAAATTCCATGGAGCTGGGATTTAACTAATTTTCACATAAGCAGTTCTATTTTATTAATAGGCATCCTTCATAGCAGCCACCACCTCCACCCAGCCTACAGAATTTCTGAACATTAACATGATTTACACTAATCTGTATGTAACTTTCAATCTCAAACTCCCTCTTCACTATTCTCTGTCTGTTATCTCTTATTCACGTGTTTCTGAATCATCCCTGTTTAGTACAAAGAACATCTGCATCTGCTGCTCAGTAACTTACATCAAAGATCTCAAATCCTGCAATGTCCAGCACTCCGATGAAGTATTGTCTGGGCTGCTTGGTCTCCAGGGTGGTGTTAATTTTTACAACCATCCAAAAGAACATTTTCTCGTACACTGACTTGGCCAGGGCTCCCAGGGCATAGTACACCTAAAGGAAACGTTAATAATTTTATAACTTAGATGGTTTGTACTTCACTGTATTTTTTTGAATTTCTAACATGAAAAAAAGGATCACTGACCTGTTGGACATTTTGTCCCTTGGTGACATACTCATTTCCGACCTTGACTCTGGGGTGACACAATCCTTTCAGGAGGTCAGCAGAATTTAGGCCCATGAGGTAGGCAGCTTTGTCAGCCTCTGGAAAAGACAGTAAAGGTCATTGATATAGTTTCAGGAGTACAAACACTCCCACCATCTTGGGTCCCTGGTGCACGTGAGCCTTTTTTTCAGCAAGGTGGCTGAATGCAAGAGAATTCTAAACCCTCAAATTGTATATTGCTTTAAATATGGCAGCAGTGCTTTTAATATGGCAGCATTGCTCTAAATAAGCTGTCAGAAAGCGCAATTGCATTATCACAATAAATTGTGTATCACCCTCTAGTGTGCTAGATAGGATGTACTTAGTTAGTTGTTAGTGTAGGAAAATTTGGCTAAACTGAGAACCAGGCCTGGGTTGACTCTGGGTCAGGGCTGAGTGACTCAGGGAGGCTGAATGACTCAGCAAGCAGCATCTCTGGTGACTCCCCCTGCTTTCTGTAACCTTGGAGAAGCTTCCAGATGCAGTAGGGTGGAGTCTCTGAGGAGCTGCTTGGAGTATTGATGAGGGCTCCAGCCATTTCCCAGCAAAGTGGGCTGGCAGGGGGCAGGGCCTCATAAATACTCATAGGTCATGCCAGCAAGGCCAGTCAGGTGGAAGATGGAGATGGAGTGCTGAGGAGGCTGTCTGTGGCCCTTGAGGGTGCCCCCTAGTCTAGGGGGGTGTGACCTTGGGCCTGGGGCTCAGGTGCTGGAGGGACCCTCTACAACACACAGAGGAATCCTTCCTGGCACGGGAGCAAGGAGAGAACATCAGGAGAGTGAGCATGTCCAGGAGATCTCCTGAGGAGTCAGCTGGGTGGGCTGGTGAGTGAGCAGTCTGGGAGGACTGTGGAGAGAGTGTCATTCTGGGAGGACTGTGGAGAAGTAGTCAGGAGTGCTAAAGAAAGGGGCAGCTGCAGCCAGGTAGGCTGGCTGTGCCTGAAGAGGTGGTTCTGGAATCAGTAGCCACAGGGATGTAAGCTGGACACTGACTTTTTTGCTACACTCTTAAAGGGGGCCTCAGGTTCCTGCCTGCAAGGGGCTATTGCTTCTAAATCTGAATGAGTGCCATTGTCAGATCCACAAAACAGTGTGCCAGCTGGAGTTCTGCAAGCAAGCTATTGCTGGAGGAAGAGAAAGGGTGTATATAGACTGTATATAGGAAAGTTGTCCCTGAAGTTGTTCGAAGTCAAGTGGGCATCCCGTAATTTCCCTACCCCTATCCAAGTTCTAATCCCTCAATAAATAACAAAAAAAACCCCAAAGCACTGAACTGTTCTCTCACTCAAGTGTGCCTGTGAAAATTCGGTGTGCCTGGCTGTGCAGGGTGGGGGATCCCATTTCTACTTGAGGCTCCTTAGGGGGTGCGCTACACTTGTGAGCTGTAGAGTGAGCTGTTTGATTATATCTTTTTTTAATTTAAATATTCTTTATTAGATTTTTCTTATTACAAAAGAAAATAGAAAACATTATAATTTTCACAACAGCTTATGGAGATTATCCAGTCCAATCAAGTTATATAAAAATATTTTACACTCTAAACCTCCTGTACCCCTTCCCCTCCCCCCACCCCCAGCCCACTCCCGCCCACCCTCCCCTATCCCTAAACTATATAAAAAGGTTGCATGAACGTCCTCTTGTACTAACATCACATCAAGTACTAAACCTTAATTCGCTGGTTCTCCTTTGTCTCTGTACTATACTGACGGTCAATCCGATTCCTTAGGCACATTTCAGGTTGAGTCCAAATCAGGGGACTATACCTGACCACTCTAACCAAGTACTCCAAATTTTTATAAATTTATTATAACTACTTCTGATATAGACTGTTTTTTCTGTCCATACTAACTTATCCACTGTCCTAAGCCAGTCTTCTATGGTTGGGGGCATACTGGATAGCCAGGATTGTGCTATTAGTTTCCTAGCTTGGTAAAGGCACCTTCCTATAGCGATTTTCTTATTATTGCACCCCACGCTTTCCCCAAGCAGGCCAAGGATACATACCCTGGCCTCCTGTTTCAACTTGGTTTTAAACCTAATTTCTATAATCCTAATTATCTCTGACCAGTACCTCGACAGCCTTGGACACCTCCATACCATGTGTATTAGGTCACCAGTATCCAGGCATCTAGGACATTTGTCATCCAGTCTACGGCCAAACCTAAATAATCTCTTAGGGGTATAATAGGCCCTATGTATCAGAAAAAGGTGTGACACCTGTTGCAATGGGGAGACCGACACCAATGGGCTAGTCTTCAAAATTCCCTTCCACTGACTGTTGGTTATCTCCCCCACCTCCCCTGTCCACCTTTCCCTGATATCCAGAGTCGTTTGCAGATCAAGCAATCTTACATAAATTTGTTCGCTTACTATTGCTATCAGACCCTTAGTGGAGTTTGCTCTAATAATTTTGTTTAGGAGAGGTACATTGCACCATTCTAATGGGCAGTTACTAAATTGACTGTTATTATTTGGAATCCCGTATTCACGCCTTAGTTCAATGAAAGGTTTCAGATTTTTACCTTCAAATAACTGCACCAATCTACGTATTCCGTGGCGGACCCATATCCATTTTTTTTCCAATGTTAACAACTCCCTCAAACCCCTATTGTCCCATATGGGCGAGAATTCAGTATAACCTCCATACCACATAATCCTCTTGGTGGCTTGCCAGACTTTAATGATCAGTTTATATGTTGGAGATCCCTCTTGGAATATCCCAGCCTCTAGTGCCTCTGCCAAGGACCTGTATAGGGTATCCTGCATCATAAGTTTCGCGTTGGAGTTCGATCAGCCCTGATTTTCGCAGCCTCCTAGATGTTGTAGTTGTGCCGCCAAGAAATAGCTATAGGGATGTGGTAATGCTAGTCCCCCTTCCCCGACAGGGCGCTGAAGAGTTTGTAATTTGATCCTTGCCTGCCCCTTCTTCCATATTAATTCTCTAAATATGGTGTTTAATTTTTGAAACCAGGTCTTCCCAATCCAGACTGGGGAGTTGTGAAGTACGTATAATAATTGTGGCATCCAAACCATCTTGATCAAATTAACTCTACCTGCCAGGGATAGCAAGAGTTGGCACCAAATAGCACTTTTCCTTCTAAATTTTTCCAATAAAGGGACTAGATTGTCTGCTATATATTGTGCCGAGTCAGTTGAGATAACTATACCCAAATAGCGCATCTTCTCCACTACCCTCAATCTCGGCATACCTCCCCTTTGACTATTACGTGTTGAGTCTAGTGGGAGCAATGTTGATTTTTCCCAGTTCACCACCAGGCCCGATGACCTTCCAAATCTTTCCACTAATTGTATTGCCTTTTCAAAGGAAGGTCCCGTGTCCCCAAGAAATATCAGCACGTCATCAGCATAGAGTGCCACTTTTTACGACCCATTCCTCTCTCCAAATCCTTGTATTTCAGGCGAGTGTCTTATTACCTCTGCTAATGGCTCCATTGCTAGCGCGAATAACAAGGGCGAAAGTGGGCACCCCTGCCTCGTCCCTCTCTCAAGGGATAGCCACTCCGTATATTCACTATTGATCTTTAACCTAGCTTTTGGATGGAAGTACAAGGTCTTCACCCACTTGATAAATTTCGGGCCAAACCCGAACTTCTCCAGTACCCACCAGAGATACTCCCACTCCAGGCTATTGAACGCCTTGGCAATATCCAAAGCGAGGACTGCTCTCGAGCTCCTGGTCCCTGCCGGCGACTGGAGGTTCAGGTATGCCCTTCTGATGTTAATACTAGTGGATCTATTTGGGATAAACCCAGACTGGTCCGGGTGCACTAGCTCTAATACATACTTCTTTAGCCTAGTGGCCATTATTTTTGCCAATATTTTTATGTCGGAGCATAATAGCGAAATGGGTCTATATGATGCTGCTTCAAGGTGGTCTTTCCCCTCTTTCTTTATCAGGACTATGTTGGTTTCAGTCATTGAGGCGGGCAGAGTACCATCCGTAATCGCCCAATTCAATGTCTTCAAAAGTTCTGGAATTAATGCCTCCCCAAAATACTTATAGATTTCCACAGGCAGGCCATCAGGACCTGGGGCTTTCTGATTAGGCATATCTAACACTGCTTGCTGTACTTCCTCAAAAGTTATGGGGGAGTCCAGACTGGCCCTTTCACTTTCAGAGAGGTGTGGCAGGCTAACACCCTCTAAGAAGTTCTCTATCTCTCTTACTTCTAGTTGTTGTTGCGATTTATATAGATTACTATAATATTCAAAGAATACCTTTTTGACCATCAAGGGGTCTGACGTAGCTGCCCCGCTAGAGGTTCGAATCGCAGCGATCGTTGAGGAGGGTGAGTTAGTATCAGCTAATAATGCCAACATGCGACCCACTTTTTCCCCCTCCCCAAAGTGTCTCTGCCTCTGGAATAGTCTCTTGTTTTAAGCGTTTTTAAGCATATCCATCTTATACTCCTGCTGCTTTTCTACCCAAAGCTGCTGATTTCCTGGACTTGGGTCCGCCACGTATTGTTTTTCTAGATCTAGCACCTCTTTCCTAATCTGGTCCCTTTTTCTCTTGATTGTCTCTTAACCCGTGTTATATTCTGTAGGAGGATACCCCTCAGAAACGCTTTGAGGGAGTCCCAGACCATCCCCTGCGACGCCGAGCCTGAGTTAATTACCACAAATTCATTTATTTTTTCCGATATATCTTCTTTTTTTCCTATAATCTCCAACCATATAGGGTTTAATGCCCATACTCTCTCATTACATCTATTATGGATGTTTATCGCCAGCGTCAAAGGAGAATGGTCCGATACCCCTCTCGGCCTATACTCTATTTTCCCTATAAGGGGAAGCACCCCCTTATTTCCCACTGCCATATCTATGCGAGAGAGAGTGCGATGCGACTCCGAGTAGCAAGAGTACTGCCGCTCCTCCGGGTTACGGATTCTCCAGAGGTTGCACCACCCAATCTCTTCAAACAGCTGAGTAAGCCGTCTTTCAGTTGCCCTATTCTCCCTTACTCTTGGGGGGAACCTGTCTATTTTCCCATTAAGAACCATGTTGAAGTTACCCACCACTATAAGTGGGATATCACCTTTGTCCTCAACGTATTCTAGGAGGCAATATAAAATCTCCATCTTGAAGGGAGGGGGAATATACACATTAGCTATGACAAAAGATTTATGTTTGATTATATCTAGTTTACCTGAATTGCATGTTTCCAAATGGAATATAGAACATAGACAGCAAATCTATACCTGCAAATTATTTCAAAAATTAGGTGGGATTTGCCCCAAATCTCTCTTGATTTATGATAGCTAATGAAGAACACTAAGGGATCTACAGTATTTAAAATGTTTTCACAAAAGGCCACACAAGATTACAGATCTTTTACACAAGAGTCATACATTTTTCCAGTTTAATTCAATAAGAAAGATGTGTGAAAAGATTTATAAATACAACTCATATCGGAATAAACTAAACTACCATAAATACACCCCAAACATACTCTTTTTTTTTTTTATTATTTTAAGCAAATTTTGCCTTAGCAGCTCAATGATTGTAAAAGTATTTCCACTTTAGCAAAATCAATTTCAACAAAATCATTCCGCTCAGCCCGCTCAGCTAGCTATAATTATTTTCAAAACCTCCCACCTCTCCTATTTTCACAGATATACCATAATGACAGTACACTGCGATCATATTCTTTGTTATCAGTATACATATCAAACCTTCAGTGCCATCTGGTTCTGCCTGCTCTTCTCGCTGCTTCTGTTTGAACCTCATGTTCCCAAAGTGCATTATAGCTCCCGTGAGTTTGTAAATTGAGTTCTTCTCATCCTGAGAGAATCCCAGCACATCAAAAGCATTCTAAGGAAGACAGATCAGAGAACAGATCCATAAAATATAATTTTATACAGATGGTAGGATGTGATTACAGTGTGTTATATATATATATATATATATATATATATATATATATATATATATATATATATATATATATGAAATGAGTTAAGACATATGGGTACTGTGTGGGTGATGTAGTAAATATAACAGCTTTAAAAGTAATCATTTTTATTGTGATTAGCAGTAGGTGAAACCTGGGCTCTTCAACATTCTAGTTACAGTAATAAACAATAAGTTGTTTCAGAATTTGACACAGTGTTTTACACGGTTCCCCACACAAGGCTAATGTGGAAGGTAAAGTCTACAGGCTTGGAAAAATCAGTTTGTAAATGGATAGAAAACTGGCTAAAAGACCAAATTCAGAGAGTAGTGATTAATGATTCTTACTCTGAATGAACTAAGGTTATCAGTGGTGTACCCCAAGGTTCAGTGCTGGGACCCTTACTTTTTAATATATTTATAAATGATACAGGTTCTGGGATTAAAAGCACCATTTCAGTCTTTGCAGATGACACCAAGCTATGCAGTGGAATAACATCCTTAGAAGATGTCTCCAATTTACAAGATGATCTGAATGCACTACTTAATTGGGCAACTATCTGGCAAATAAGGTTTAATGTTGATAAATGTAAAATTATGCACTTGGGGGCTAGAAACATGCACGCATCTTACATACTAGGAGGAAAACAGCTGGGGGAGTCAATGGTGGAGAAGGATCTGGGTGTTCTGGTAGATCATAAGCTTAATAACAGCATGCAAAGCCAAGCAGGGTTTTCCAAAGCTAGCAAAATCCTTTCTTGTAATAAAAAGGCATGAACTGTAGAGAAAAAGAGATATAATTTTGCCCCTGTAGAAATCATTAGTAAGACCTCACCTGGAATATGCAGTTCAGTTTTGGGCACCAGTTCACAAAAAGAATATTGGGGAACTGGAGAAAGCGTAGAGAAGAGCAACCAAACTGATGAGAGGCATGGAGGAGCTCAGCTATGAGGAACGATTAGCTGAACTGAATTTATTCTCTCTTGAGAAGAGGAAATTAAGGGGGATATGATCAACATATACAGTATAAGTACACAAGTGGTCTATATAGTGAAAAAACCCTAACATTTTATTTTGTACCTAAAATTTAAATCAAGACCGAAGTCCACTATAAATAACCATATATAATAGACAAAATGTGCAGACATGCACTAAATATTAAGAGAAGCCGGACTTCAGAAACTGTATAATCTCTATATGTTTTGCTGGTATTGCTATTTCAGGAGTTCTTGTGTTGTGCTGGTGGTGAAGAAAATTACAAAGGAAAAAATACAAAAAGGTACAGCAATACAAAAATACTTTATAAACAACAAATTAAACCAAACATTTTGTAAATGTTACTCACAACTGGTATACATATGTGGGCGACACTTCTCATAAGTATACAATTTGTGAGTAACCTTTAAAATATGTTTCATTTCATTTCTTGTTTATAAAGTATTTTTGTATTGATGTATACATTTTTGTATTTTTTCCTTTGTCATTTTCTTTACTACCAGCACAATACAATTCTCCTGAAGAAGCAATACCAGCGAAACACATAGATATTATACAGTTTCTGAATTCCGACTTCTCTTTGAAAAAATGTTGTTGTGGTTGCTGTGATTAGTGCACGTCTGCACATTTTGTCTATTATATGTTGTTATTTATAGTGGGCTTCATTCTGTTAGTGTCTGGTATACACATTTTCAACTACCTGATCACAGACACTGTAATTCGGTCTTGCTTTTAATTTTTAGTACAAAAAAAATTGTGAGTTTTTTTTAAACACATTTGTTTGTGTTTATTTCTGAGATGTGAAGCACAATGAAAGTCCTATTCCTTGTTTGCCAATTTTGTGCTTTATTATTCAGGGTTGTGGTGCTTGATATACCCACTCGCACTTCACAACAATAAGTTGCCCATTACAGTAGACCTGCCAACTAAAAGTCTGGCAAGATTATCTAAGGAAACCTTTGGTTTCCTGATTCATAGTAATTTGGTGGCAGGGACCTCCCACTAACTGTGGGAACCCTACATTTACTCAAATAGTTGTTGAGTAGCTCATCAATCAGTGGTGTTTTATGACAGGGAATAGGGGCTACAGCTCTTATGGCTGCATTGTGATCCACCCCTGGCTCCTCTTTTTTTCCCTAATGGATGCTAAATGTAATGTGTGGCCTTCCTAACCAACAGGGAGACAGAGTGCAAGGGACTCAGCTACAGGGTGACTATGAGAGCTGTGGTTCCTTTTTCCTGTAATAAAGCACCTTTGATCTATGGGGTACCAGGGCACTTTTTTTTATTTAAATAAGAATGCACATAGGCATTAGAAAAGGCCTTGCATTATTAAAGTGGTTGTAAGGGCAGAAGGTTTTTTTTTTCTTATTGCATTCTCTGCATTAAGTTAAAAAACCTTCTGTGTGTATCAGCTCCCTAAATACTTACCTGAGCCCATCTCGATCCAGTGATGTTGCATGAGAGACTTGGCTGTCCAGGACTCTCCATCCTCATAGGCTGAGACAGCAGCAAAGCGCTATTGGCTCCCGCTGCTGTCAATCAAAGTCAGTAAGCCAACGAGGAGAGAGAGAGGGCAGGGCCAGGCCATGGCTCCATATCTGAATGGATACATCTGAATGGGGCTCGGGTGCCCCCATAGCAAGCTGCTTGCTGTGGGGGCACTCAACATGAGGAACGGGCCAGGATTGTTGAAAAAGGACCTGAGAAGGGGAGGATCTGGGCTGCTCTGTGCAAAACCACTACACAGAGCAGGTAAGTATAACATGTTTGTTATCTTTAAATAAAAAAAAACAAGACTTTAGTATCACTTAAAAGCCTAAGTGTAGCTAAAATTAAAAAAAAAACAACTAAAAAAAATCAGCACAAGGGACGGAACTTACAGTAAGTAGGATATGTCCCTAATGTGCTAATTCCTTTTCTGTTAGTATAAATCATTTTCTGTCCAAGCCCCTTGCAGATGCCCTAATCTTCCGACGTGGCCAGGGTTATTAAAACTAAGGGGCTGTCGCAGGCTCTCCTTAAGAGAGCCCGACTATGGCCGTCAGGCACACTTTTGAGTCCCTGGCACTTACATCAGTGGCTAACAGTTCTTCTTCATCATCAATTGAAGCCACAGTGGTCTCCCCTTGAGAGATGTATGCATAGTCATATGGATTACTGGTGACCAGCATCATGTCTGTAAAACAGAATGGATACTGGCAAATCAGAAAAATAAAGAAACATGTAAATGTAAAGGCATGCTTTGGATCTCAGTGTGGTCCTGGTTTATCAGTTACACCTACCCAGAAGCTCTGGCTTCTTATTGGACAAAATTTGATAGAAAATGTGATAGTCCCTTTCTGATTTCAACTGGAAAGTCACACGAGATTTCTCCAGGAGATCTAAATAGAATAGTGAGATAAAAGTTATTTATGAACTCATCAATGGATATTCCAATGGATATTGCTATACTTCTCAAAAATGGCCAGTCCCAGGGGTGTCTACCAAGGGCATACATATACTGTCCATGATCTGCCAGTCCCATTGTACGCATTTATGGTTTAATCTTTCTACAGTGCAATCATGGGACAGTGAGGTCTTTAAACCACTGTTTTGATCATGCTTAAGACATAAACAAAGGATTATCTGCTTGCTACTTGGCATTAAAATTCAATGGGTGGCACTGTAAACAGGTGCTGCTTGAGCACAGTGCCTAGCTAAATTAACATTACTTTGTGATATCAGCGAATATACTGAGATGAAAGCTCTTACGCATGCAACCTATATGAAACTGAGAGTTAGATGGTTATGCTGGCTATGCGAGATTCAATGATTGTAAACTATCTTACCTTTCAAAATGATCAACACAAGAAATAGAAGATTGATTTGGTTGCATTTGATTGTTAACCCTTATTCAGCAAAATCACATTATGAAAGATTTCATTCTTTACTCAAAGCCATCTTTACATTGAATAATTCTATTGGCAAAAAGTATGTATGGCCAATATTAGAAATTGAAGGAGTAGAACATTAAACCATACTAATGGAAGGGGCATTATTATAGGATAAAAACAGAGAAAGAAAGATGTATAGTCATTCTCACAGGTCTCTATATCAGCAGATGCCAGCTTCCCGGTGGCTCCAAAATGGATTCTAATGAATTTACCCTGTTGTAGAAAAGGATAAAAAGAGACAGAAAAAGGAATAGGAAAGTGAAAAATGTACATTAAAATGGCATTGTGAAGTATTTCTCATTGGCAAGAACCAAGGAAGATACAAAAGGAAGGTCTAAAATACACTGAGCAAAATTATAAACACAACACTTTTGTGTTTGCCCCTATATATCATGAGCTGAACTCAAAGATCTACAACTTTTTCTATGTACACAAAAGGCCTATTTCTCTCAAAAAATGTTCACAAATCTGTCTAAATATGTGTTAGTTAGCACTTCTCCTTTGCCAAGATAATCCATCCACCTCACAGGTGTGGCATATCAAGATTCTGATTAGACAGCATGATTATTGTACAGGTGTGCCTTAGGCTGGCCACAATAAAAGGCCACTCTAAAATGTGCAGTTTTATCACACAGCACAATGCCACAGATGTCACAAATTTTGAGGGAGCGTGCAATTGGCATGCTGATTGCAGGAATGTCCACCAGAGCTATTGCCCTTGAATTGAATGTTCATTTCTCTACCATAAGCCATCTCCAAAGGCGTTTCAGAGAACTTGGCAGTACATCCAACCAGTCTCACAACCACAGACCATGTGTAACCACACCAGCCCAGGGCCTCCACATCCAGCATCTTCACCTCCAAGAATGTGTGTGACCAGCCACCCGGACAGCTGCTGCAACAATCGGTTTGCATAACCAAAGAATTTCTGCACAAACTGTCAGAAACCGTCTCAGGGAAGCTCATCTGCATGCTCGTTGTCCTCATCAGGGTCTCGAACTTACTGAAATTCGTCGTCGTAACTGACTTGAGTGGGCAAATGCTCACATTCAATGGCGTCTGGCACTGTGGAGAGGTGTTCTCTTCACGGATGAATCCCAGTTTTCACTGTACAGGGCAGATGGCAGATAGCGTGTATGGCGTCGTGTGGGTGAGTGGTTTGCTGATGTCAACATTGTGGATCGAGTGGCCCATGGTGGCGGTGGGGTTATGGTAGGGGCAGGCGTAAGCTATGGACAACGAATACAGGTGCATTTTATTGATGGCATTTTGAATGCACAGAGATACCGTGACGAGATCCTGAGGCCCATTGTTGTGCTGTTCATCCACGACCATCACCTCATGTTACAGCATGATAATGCACGGCCCCATGTTGCAAGGATCTGTACACGATTCCTGGAAGCTGAAAACATCCCAGTTCTTGCATGGCCAGCATACTCACTGGACATGTCACCCATTGAGCATGTTTGGGATGCTCTGGATCACCGTATACGACAGCGTGTTCCAGTTCCTGCCAATATCCAGCAACTTATCACAGCCATTGAAGAGGAATGGACCAACATTCCACAGGCCACAATCAACAACCTGATCAACTCTATGCGAAGGAGATGTGCTGCACTATGTGAGGTAAATGGTGGTCACACCAGATACTGACTGGTTTTCGGACCCCCCGACCCCCCCAATACAGTAAAACAGCACATTTTATTATGGCCAGCCTAAAGCACACCTGTGGAATAATAATGCTGTCTAGTCAGCATCTTGATATGCCTCACCTGTGAGGTGGATGGGTTATCTCAGCAAAGGAGAAGTGCTCACTAACACAGATTTAGACAGATTTGTGAACAATATTTGAGAGAAATAGGCCTTTTGTGTACATAAAAAAAGTTGTAGATCTTTGAGTTCAGCTCATGGTAAATAGGGGCAAACACAAAAGTGTTGCGTTTATAATTTTGCTCAGTGTACATATGACAGAACATGCTATGGAGGTTAGTTATAGCTAATATTTGATACCACCCTCTGCTTGACACCACCAATATGCTCTGCACTGCTGCTCACATTTTACATGCTATTCATAAAATGCAGGCTGCAGTGTGGAGCCTGTGGTATGTCACAAAGTTCTTTCTACTTAAAGTTGCAGAAAGTATTCGTGACTGCAGAAGAGCCAATCACATGACTTTGACAGCTCACATGACTGGGCTTTAGTCCTGTTTTTTTACCTGTAGAGCCCATGTTGCTGTGCTGTATAAATGTGCATTTTTTTGTATTTTATTTTAAGCAGTGGTATGACTGCGATAAGGCCATACTATTGCGTTATAAGTTTAAAGTATATAGGGGCCCTGTGTGTCTTCTGACAGAGGGGAATCGTACATGCAAGATCAATTACTATTTTTGCCTATTCTTAAAGTGGTAGTAAACATAGTTTTACCACTTGTACCTACAAGTAAGCCTATAATAAGGCTTACCTATAGGTACTGTGAATATCTCCTAAACTTGCAGTGAGATATTTCAAATGCATGCAGCCGGTGACATCTGGCATACCATGCCGGACCTTCAGAGCCCGAGCCCTAAACGACGGCTCCTCCACGCATGTGCGGGAGTGATTTCACTGTGGCCATGGGCACTCAGGTAGCCGGAGGACGCGAACCCGGAAGGAAGACCAGGTAAAGATGGAAGCCCTCTCAACAGTGGGGGGCTTTGTTTTAAGGTAAGTCTTACATAATGTGCCAGTATGCGATGCATACTAGCACATTATGACATTGCCTTGCAGGGGATTTTTTTTACCCCTTTAACTGCGGTTTACTACCGCTTTAAAGAGGAACTAAATTCCTATTTAAAAAAACATTGATGACAGGCAGCTTTTTATTGCAGAGGAGACTTTCTATATCCCTTCTGCAGATGACCTTACCTTCTGTGCATATTTGAACACAATGGCAAAAACCCTGGGCACTGGCAGAAGATTCTTTTTCTGCTTTAATGACAAAATGTAGGAATAGGTCTCATTACCCATAGATTTCCCAGCAAGTTTAGCATAGTCCTTGCCAGAGTGTCGCTTTTTCATTTGGCCAAACACCTGCACTGAGATAAAATAGCAGTGACACAGTACATCACTGATATGTAGCCACTATATGTAACAAGCAAAAAAAGGCTTCCCCAATGTACATATATTTTTTAAACTATATACAAAAACAGCATGTGTTGGGTTAAAGCAGCTCTTGCCTTTTGCACCGAAAACTGGATCTGGCTATTTTTTCACAACACGGCACGCAATGCTTAGTATAACATTATAATGCATTGCAGGTCTGTTGCCTTGGCATTGAAGTGTCATTCAGAATGACATACTAACACACACATGCTGCATTTCAACACAAAGGTGTAAAGCCGGCGGCACTTATAAATGATCTAACTCAAACTGATCACATTCACTATATATATATATATATCTCCCAATTTTAAGTACACAATGGGGTTTATTTACTAAAGCTGGAAAGTGCAAAATCAGGCTCACTTCTGCATAGAAACCAATGAGCTTGTTCAATTAAGCTTTGGTAATAAAACCTGGAAGCTCGTTGGTTTCTATGCAGAAGTGAGCCTGATTTTGCACTTTCCAGCTTTAGTAAATAAACCCCATTGTGTACTTAAAGGTGGGGTATGCCTGTATATATATATATAAACATAAAGGTTACAGTTTTTATTTAAATCTTATGACCATTGATTAATCTGTGCTCTGAAAGCTAAAAGTCAATGATGGTAAGTAATGTAATTTAGGCTAATAACTTACAAATCTTGAGGAGTTGTCATTTCTCAAAGTCTTAGCATTACCAAATGCCTCCAGAGCAGGGTTAGCCTGGATAATTTGATCCTCCAGAGTCCCCTATAAATTAGGTGGAAGAAAAATTAGATTTTTCATACAAGGTTTTCTCTGAAAATATATGGCAAACATTGGCAATAATAGGAAAACAATAAGCAACTATAACACATTAGAAGAGCTTTATTATATGTAGAATGGCTAAGGCTAATTTACTGCCAAATCTCTTTTCAAGAATGATGGTTATAGATCAGTCTATCCCATCAAGGTTTCTGTACTGTGCTTTTCACAGTGAAGGCCAGTGTTTTAACCTCTTCAATAGAGAAAAGGAAATCATCAGTAACAGATAACAGAGATTTTCAAACACGTTGGAAAATCTGAAGTGTTTGGAAAATTGAAAGTGTTTAGGCATTTACCATTACATAGGACCATGTATACTGTAAGTTCAGTATACCCATATATTTTAAATTATGTTTTATGTTTTATGTTATGCCCCAATAATATATTGTATTAAGACTCTGCTTCAAAGTAATTGTAAACCTCTGAAATGAAAAATGGATATAACACCTTTATAGTGTGTACTAGCCTCAATTCAAAGCACCACATGTGATTTTGGCCTCCTCTATTTTCCCTCTGCTATCTGCATTAGTCACTTTTGACAGGTTATCCTGACACCACAGAATTTGAGGAGAAGGTCCACCCCCTTAGCACATAGAAGATGATTGACAGCCTCAACTGTGCATGTTTCCTTATGAGACTGAGTAGGGACTGTGTCTTTTCTTTCTCTCCACTCAGGTCTCAGATTACACTCAGCTCCCTGCTGTATGCTGTGCAGTGTCAGACATCATATCCCCCCCACCCCCCACACACACACCTTTTAGAGCTAAGAAATAGTCTATGATTTGTGTGTTTCAGAAGGCTGTAGAGAACAGAGGGCTGCAGATAAAAAGGTAGAACTCATGTAGGAGGATTTGTTTATTCTCAGTATACCACCTGAAGCTAGTCACTTCAGTGGGTTTATGTTTAAGCTGGAGTGCCCCTAATAAAAATGTAGTGTTGCACCAACGTTATAGTCATCCTGATCTTAAAGTGGACCTTCAGTCATTTTTTAAACCTTCCATCTATTAAAACTTATGCCCTTACCTTATACAGCCAACTTCCTGTTTCTTGTCTGGTAAAAAGCCTAGGCTTATGACATCATGCACAGCTCTCTCTCTCACTCTCCTGAGAATTTGCCAGGAAGATTGGGGGGGGGTGAGTCATAAGACGGCCAATGAGAGCTGCAGGGCTGCAGAGCTGGAGGTGTGCCTCTGTGTAAATCCAGGAAGTGAACAGGCAGCAGCTTCAGCTGCCCACAGTTAAAATGGTTGCAGTTAGACTCAGTGGAGGGAGATGTAAAGTGGTTGGAGGGAAGCTTCAGAATGGCAAAATTATGTGAGCAGACTGCAGTTCCACTTTAACTGCTTGCCATCTGCCCACCGTGAAATGACGGTGGAGCGTTGCAGCTCTCGTACGGGGATGACGTCATATGACGGCGTCCCAGAATGGCCGCTCTTGCATGCCCACGGGGGCATGCAGCGCGGCGATCGCGGCCGCGCAGTGTTGCTAGGTCACGGCACGATCCCGATTTGTGTAAAGAGCCGCGTCTGCGGCTCTTTAACCATGTGAACGGCTGTGTCCAATCACAGCTGGTCACATGTAAACACAGAGATGTCAGTAATCGGCTCTCCTCGCCTCACACTGACAAAGTATGAGGCGAGGAGAGCCGATCAGTGGCATCTCCTCACAGGGGAACATCTAGGAATGTAATCAGTGCCCACCACTGACCACAATTGCCACCAATCAGTGCCCATTAGCCATGCCAGTCAGTGCTGGCAATCAGTGCCGCCTATCAGTGCTGCCCATCACTGCTGTTGATCAATGCCCATCAGTGTCGCCCATCAGTGCCACCCATCAATGCCCATCAGTGCCCATCTGTACCACCTATCCGTGCCACCTATCAGTGCCCCCCAGTGCCACCTATCAGTGCCCACTAGTGCCGCCTATCAATGCCCACCAGTGCCGATTATTAGTGCCCAGTGCCACCTAACATTGCCCATCAGTGCCGCCTATTATTGCTCATCAGTGCCACATATCAGTGCCACTTATCAGTGCCCATAAGTGCGGCATGTTAGTGCCTCCCCATAAGTGCCGCCTCATCAGTGCCCATAAGTGCCACCTCATCAATGCCCACCAGTTCAGCCCATCAGTGCCCATTAGTGCCGCCTCATCAGCGCACATCAGTGAAGGCGAAAAATTACTTAGTTACAAAATTTACTGACAGAAAAAAAGTAAAAAACATTTTTTTTCAAAATTTTTGGTCTTCTTTTTTGTAAAAAAATAAGAAATCCAGGAGTGATTAAATACCACCAAAAGAAAGCTCTATTTGTGTGAAGAAAATGATAAAAAAATTTGGTTGGAGATGTTGCGGCTAGCTGGGGTGGATCAGGGAGATTCAGAGGTAAGGCTGATGGTCCTTTACTTCGTCTCTAGGAACATGGAGCAGGGTGCGTCGGTGACCGCCATAAAGAAGAAGCTAGCGGGCTTAGCGTTTTTCTTTAAGTTGCAGGGCTGGGTGGATTTTACAAAAGATTTTTGGGTTTGATAGGCAGTAAAAGGATATCGGAAGTCACATAAATGCAAGGATGCTAGGTGGCCTGTGTCCTTTGCTAATTTACAGGCCATTTTTGCGTGGCTGGGATCGTTATGTTCATTTAGCTACAAAGTTGCCTTATTCTGCATTTTCACTGGCCTTTTTGGGGCATTTCAGATTAGCGAGCTGGTCAGTCCGTCTAGGAAGGTTCAGGTGGGTATTTGGGTTCAGGATGTAATTTGTAGTAGGGACAGGTTGCGCATATTGCTGCGCAGGTCCAAGATGGACCAGGAGGGCAAGGGCGCATGGGTGCAACTGTTTCCCTTGCCAGGTTCCCCGTGTGTCTGGTGAGGGTGGTAAGGGAGTTTTTAGGTTTGCCGACCCCTGTAGTACATGATCCACGCACTCGGGCAGGGGGCTCGTGCCGGCCCGCCTTTGTTGTGATTCGTTACAACACATGCTGATCACTGGGTTCCGGTCAATGATTGACCACCGCCACCCAGTGAATGTAAACAACACAGAGATGTGTTTAGTGACAGGGGATCTCGTTGTTTGTTCCCCTGCTAAGCAGGGAATGAAAACTAGATCCCCAGTAAAAGCAGAACACAGTACACACATAAACACTTGTTAGGCACACATTTAACCACTTCCTGCCCAGTGTCATTAGTACAGTGACAGTGCATATTATTAGCACTGATCACTGTCATAATGTCACTGCTGATGTCAGTGGCAGCTAGTCAATTCCCCCCAGCGACAGTTAGTGTCAGATTGCCTGCTGCACTATCGCAGTCCCATTACAAGTTGCTAATCACCACCATTACTAATATATAAAAAAAAAACTTCCAGTATATATATATATATATATATATATATATATATGTATATCATAGTTTGTAGATGTTTTAACTTTCACACAAACCAATTAATATACACTTATTGTTTTTTTTGTTTTTTTTACCAAAGACATGTATACGAATACATTTTGGTCAAAATGTATGAAGAGATTTGATTTTGTATTTTTTATGGGATATGTTTTATAGCAGAAAGTAAAAAAAAATTCTTTTTAAAATTGACTGCCTTTTTTTTGTTTATATAATAAAAAATAAAAAACCCAGTGGTGATCAAATACCTCTAAAAGAAAGCTCCATTTGTGTGAAAAAAAAATTATATAAATTTCATTTGGGTACGGTGTTGCGCAATTGTCAGTTAAGGTAGCACAGTGCCGAATAGCAACAAATGGCCAGGTCATGACGGAGGTAAAACCTTCCGGAGCTGAAGTGGTTAATTCAGGCTTACCTTGCCTGAGGGACCAGTATCCTTTTTTCGGTCACCGATAGCAGCGATGACAGCAAAATACTGGATGACACGTTTGGTATTTACAGTCTTTCCAGCACCAGATTCTCCACTAACCTCAGAAAGAGAAGAATGGGGCATTAGGGTTACATAAAACATAACAGCCACAAACTGAAAGAAGGACATTTTCTTAGAGTACATACGTGATAAGGATAGATTGATTCTCCCTGTCTGTAAAAGAAAAAAAAATTGTGTTACTAATGGGAAAAAAAAGAAGACTTTTTTTTTTTTTTTTTTAAACAAAGGTATAAAGAAGACTTTAATAACCTTATACTATACAATATATTTTGCAACTTTGTATCACAAGGCGCTATTTTTTATTAAACCAAATGTATTCCATCAAAGAATACCGTACTTTAACCTATAGCACAAACTCTCCACTGTATGCGGGTGACAGATCTATTGATTTGAAAAAATAAATCCTTACCATAGAACCTCCACACTAGTGGACAAAACAGTGTTTTATACTGCGTGTGGAGCATGTATTAATGCACAACGGCAAAATTAGTTTGTTTCATTTTGGATTTGTTTGTTAAGTTAATTAATTCATTTTGTCATACTAATTATGTTAGAACGATTTGTTTTCAGAATTTGTTTCATATATTCGGATTTGTTTTATACATGCAGATACGGTTAGTATATTTGTTTTCAAATCTATTCGAATTTTAGAAGACGGCTATATTCATTTTATTTTATTGTATTCTTTTCTATTCTAATATATTCAGTTTTTTTCAATTCCTTTCTTTTTTTTATGTAATTTTCTATCCTATTCTGTTCTATTCCTTTTTTTTTTATTCTATTCTGTTTTATTCTATTCTATTATTTTATATTCTATTTTATTCTAATCAATTCAAATCTATTTAATTTCAAATCTATATTTGTTCTATTTTATTCTATTCTATATTTTTCTATTCTATTCTAAATTATTCTACTCTGTTTTTTCAATTATATTTTTTTTTATTTTATATTCTATTATTTTATTTTATAATCTATTCTAATCAATCTGAATTTCGGAAGACAGCTATATTCATTCTATTTTTTTCTATTCTATTCTGATCTATTCTATTTTTTTAATTTTTTTTATTATATTCTATTCTTTTATTTTCTATTCTATTTTTTTCTATTCTTTTATTTTCTATCCTATTCTGTTTTATTCTCTTTGATTCTTTTATATTCTATTCTTTCATTTTATATGCTATTCTATTCTATTTTATTCTATTCTATTCTTTTTCTATTGTTTTCTATTCTATTTTATTAATTAATTTTTTATTCTATTCTATTCTGTTCTGTTTTATTCTATTTCGTTTTTTTAAATTTTATTCTATCTTTTTCTATTGTATTCATTTTTTTTCTATTCTATTCCTTTCAATTCTATTTCATTCTATTCTGTTCTATTCTACTTTTTTCTATTCTATTCTACAAAGCAGCCTATGTAGAAATCGTCATTTTATTTCACCTTTATACCTTACTGTAATGATTGCAATAAGTTTACATTTCAAATTCAAATTCATTTTCAAATTCACTTTCATTTTCACATTCAAATTCGGATAATTCAATATTTCATTACGTTATTAAATTTCATTATATTTTATTTTGCTTATTTTTATTTATTACTCGTGTGATTTGGAAATTCGGATACATCCCAATCTCCGAATAATAAAAATGTTGTGCAAATTTTGAATCATAACGAAACAAATTGCACATGTCTAGCATGTATCACTTACACTGAAATTTAAAGAACATAGCAATCGATAGATCAAAACATTGGTCCTAAAGCTGGCCTAAAGCGGGCTGAAGGAAAAAAATGTAATCGATTTCTCCATTCACACAGGTGGATGAGGGAAACTTCCCCACTGGGTTATTGTTCGAGCAGCTTCTATCTGACAGGGCGGCTGAACAGAAGTTGATCCGTGGATCAACTTCTGTTCAACTGTATTGGCGAAAAATGGATCAAAATTTCTGCCGGTCCTTGCTTAACCAAATTAATTTCAATCCATCTATGGCCACCTTAAGACATTTTCTAAAATTTGTATTCATTGTTCTCAAAGTTGACATGTGAAACGGTATGGACATGCAACTAATTTTCCCTTCTCCTCTGTTTCATTTTTGCTTCAGAGCTAAATGAGTGATGATAGAGCTTACATAGAGATCAAAGGTCAATATATGGCTTGACATCAAAGCTGATCAAGAGAATGGAAGGATAAAAGAAGGATATGGATTCCTTTTCTGATAGCCAGTTTTAAAGAGTTTGTTACCCCCAACACTTCATATTCCTAATATGTGCCTGCTGTACCATGTACTTGTATGAGAATGTATCCTGTTCTCTTTGTATTGCTTCTTTTGTGCGAAATCCCTGGTGTTCCTGCCAGTTCCTCTTCTTTCCTATTAAAAACCGACCACACTAAGCAGGAGAACACACCGTGGTCAGTTCTCTAGCTATGCTCTTCTACAATGATCAGACTTGTCCTGGCACGCCTCTGCTGCACAGCCATTCATTGGGAAGCTCAGTGTGCTGCTGCTTCTTCTCCTCCACCCCCCCCCCCCCAGCTCTTATGCAGCTGAGAACAGAGGGAACAGATGGAATATGATCACTTATAAATACAGTGAGGGAAAAAAGTATTTGATTCCCTGCTGATTTTGTACATTTGCCACTGACAAAGAAATGACCAGTCTATAATTTTAATGGTAGGTTTATTTTAACAGTGAGAGACAAAATAACAACAAAAATATCCAGAAAAACGAATTTAAAAAGAGTTATAAATTGATTTGCATTTTAATGAATGAAATTAGTATTTGATCCCCTATCAATCAGCAAGATTTCTGGCTCCCAGGTGACTTCTATACAGGTAACAAGCTGAGATTAGGAGCACTCTCTCAGGGTCAGTTCACACTGGTCCGACATGCGCTACGACTTCCAGAGCACAAGTTGCATGAAATGTCAAAATGAATGGTTCCCTATGAGAGCCGTCTTAACTGGTCCGACTTGTGTTGGTCCGAATTTGAAAATGCTCCCTGAACTACTTTGGTCCGGCTTGGGCACAATTTTAGCCCATTGATTTCAATGTAAGTCGCATCCAAGTCGGGTCATCGTTTTAACTGATCCAACTTGTGGCATGCAACTTGCGCTCTGAGGATCTTATAGGGGAACTCCACCCCAAAAATAAAAAAAATTGCGCGGGGTCCCCCCAAAATCTATACCAAACCCTACTCCAAGCATGCAATCCGGCAGGTCAGGAAAGAGGGGGGATGAGCGAGCGCCTCTCCCTCCTGGACCAAACAAGGCCACATGCACTCAACATGGGGGGTGGATGCTTTGGGGCAGGGGAGCTCTGCGCCCCCACCCCAAGGCACCTTGTCCCCATGTTGATGGGGACAAGGGCTTCTTCCCGACAACCCTGGGCGGTGGTTGTGGGGTTCTAAAAAAGAACCAGCAGAGAGCGGAGCTGGCACAACTGCAAGAGCTAGCGGAAGTACTGGAGGAAGAACACATCAACAGCAGAGGGAGAAGAACCGGAGGAAGAAGACCTCAGCAGCGAAGGGAGAAGAACCAGAAGAGGGAGAAGACATCGGCAGCGGTTGGAGAGGAACTGGAGGAGGGCTGTAGAAGACTACTGGAGAACGAGGCACCTTGGAGCTATTTTTAATGAAGGACTTTGTCAAAAACCCGTGTCCTGTTTTTATTTATTTTTGCCCCTTTTTTTCGTGAATGGGTAGGGGTATAATGTACTCCATACTCATTTACATGGGGGGGCGGGATCTGAGGGCCCCCCCCGTTAAAAGGGGCTTCCAGATTCCGATATTCCCGCACCCGCAGATCCCCACAACCACGGCCCAGGGTTGTCGGGAAGAGACCCTTCTCACAAGGTGCTTTGGGGTGGAGGGGGTGCAGAGCCCCCCTGCCCCAAAGCACCCACCTCCCCATGTTGAGGGCATGTGGCCTGGTATGGTCCAGGAGGGGGGTGCTCACTTCCATTGACACCATTGGCATAAGGACAATAATTAACTAATTACAAAACGCGCTCCCTATAAAGTGCAAGTGCAAATATCACACACTAATGTAAAACAAAATAAAATATAGTGTATAAATAATGTCAATAGTGATACTCATAGATAGCTTTCAACTAAGTGAAATCAGCAGATAATCAAACATCAACATCAAAAATTAAAAAAACAAAAACAAGTGAAAGCAACAGTTCAAAATTCAAAATTAAATTCAAAGAATATATTCAAAAAAATGTATGTGTTCAAAAAAAGTGTTCAAATAGTGTTGAAATCAGACTTCTGGATAAATCCTCCTGGGGTTCAGCAAGGCATCAGACAACAGTAATCCACCACCATCACCGGCCACACAGCCTACTCACCAGATTGTGGTGACTCCCATGACAGGAGTCAAAAACGCTTCAAGAACAGCCAAAGAAGGTTCACATGATCACGGCTTTGTTCAGGTGCTGGAACTCAGGTAATTCAGGTAACACTGTAGCTGCTTGGATGCATGCAAACGAACTCCCAAATAGAGATGGGTCATTGAAGACCATTAGTGCCATGAATAGGGAGAAAATGAATGGAGAACTCCCATCGTGAAGTATGCCAAAAATTTATTGGACAGGCTAAAAACAAGCTAAAAACCGCATCACCCACGTGTGGGTTAGTGCAGACAAACAAAACAAACTGCGTTACGAACGGAAATGGCGTGTCACGTTCGGTGCGTCCGACCGGTTTCGTCAGTGCGTTCTGACGTCATCAGGGATCATACGAACGGGCACGCAGCCTCCTTAAATACACACATCAATCAAAGGAATCCAATCCGGTGACATCCCGCCTCGCAGAGGGATAAACCAAAATTGAAAAATAAAATTAAAATAAACACTGCCATCTTGTGGCCAGCAAGCAGAATATGGTTATAAAATTATTAGGACATCTAAACTGCCATCTTGTGGATAGATGCCAGATTACACAACTGAATAAAGTGTCAGTTAATCAATAAATCAGGATACATAAATAAAATAAAATAAATAAAATAAAATATAATGAAATAAATAAAAATAAGATAAAATAAAATAAAGTAATGAAGTTAAATAAATTTAAAATTTAAATTCAAGCCTAAATTTGGAGGAAATATAAAGGGGAATATAAAGGGGAGAGACCGGAATGGATTGCCCCTTCACAATCTGTATAGATATAAATCAATAATTGGACAGATAACGATTTAGATCGATGTCGACATTAATACCTGCCGGAGTAAGTATATTCAATCGATAAATCCATTCCGTTTTGTTTTTTGATATTCTCTAAACATATTTCCTCCCCTCCAATCAGCATCCAGCTTGTCAATCCCCAAAAATTTAGCCAAGCTAGGATCCTGCCGATGGTGGATTCTAAAATGGTTAGAGAGACTGTGTTTGGGAAAACTGTTTTTAATGTTTGTGAGGTGTTCATTTAAGCGTGTTTCTCTTGGTACGTCCGACATACTGTAACCCGCACGGCAAATAATGAGGTACGTGACATAGGTAGATTTACAGGTGATGAATTTATCTATTTTGTAGTCTTTGCCCGTGCTGAAGGATGTGAAGTGTTCTACTTTTCTCATATTATTCCTAGTTAATTTGCAGGCTTTACACTTCCTACAATAAAAAAAAACCGTTGTATAAGAGGATATTCCTGCGCTATCAGATATGGAAAGGCTAAACGTGGAGCAGCTGCGTGCACCTATTAGGTGTCACTTGGCCTAAAGAAATGTTGTATAAATAATATGGTGCCGCGCTAATCCTATTCTATGAACTTCTCCTTGTGAAATGCAATAAGATTAATAAAATAAATAAAAAAGCCTGGCCTAGAGGGCCAGTGATAGATATAGACAAGTGATAAAATCCACTGTGCACAATAAATGAATAAAAATATATAAAAATATATAAATAAAAATATATAGTGGATGTGAGCGATAAATAAATAAACAGCCTAAAAGCCTCAAAAATTCCAAACGTGACTGTCCATAGGTGTAAATATTGTGATAATGTGACAAAAACCAAGAAAATTATATTAGCATAAATTAAATACAATAATTATCAATCACAGACCAGCAAAGTGCAAGGTGCCAACACTGTGCAATCTAAATGGCTGAATCATAACGTAAACATAATGTGAACCAACAAGTTTTCCTTAAGGTGCAAGCGTGCAAACGAACTTATATAAAGTGTATAGTCCAAACTGGATGGTATCAGAATAGAATATCCCAGCAGATGGAATATAAAAATCATACAGAAATAGCGTCCTTAATCTTCAATAAAATCTTTGTGACTTATAGTGCTGGCATGCGCATGTAGCAATTAAAGTGCCTGGTGACTCAAGGTTTCATGCAGCTTCGTGTGTAAACACTCCAGTGAGCAGTGGCCCCTTACCTCACAGAAATGGGGCAACAGCATATGACCAAACTGGTTCTTATCTTTTTTCCGCCTAGCGGCTCCTGCGTATTCCTCACCGTCCTGGGGTGGGATTCCCTCAGATTCCCTCAGATTCCCTCAGGTATGGTCCAGGGAGGTGTGTTTAAAAACAGGAATAAAGGAACCCAATAGTGTAATACCGTTTACAAAATAACTAAGTTTATTAGATAAAAGTAGCAGGTACTCACATTTAAAATTAAACAGCAGGGTGTTTGTATCCGACGAGCGGCGAGCTCGTAGCTTTCTTTCAGTGTACTCAGCCTATCCTGTCCCTACGCGTGACGTCACACCACACGTGACTTCTTCAGGGGATAAGTATAGGCTGTAAATGTGTTCTTAAATACTGTGATATTGGCCGGCAATGGGCGGCCATTTTCCCGAAGTTCTATATATTTGAGTTACGGCGGCCATTTTCCTAGCGGTTTTTTCGATCTGATTCGACTTAGGGTGTGTGTCAGCTGACGAATAGTGGCCAATGAGGGCTGTCTGCTGATTCGATGTCAATTGTACTGTCAGCAAAGGAGGGCATTGTTATTTTCGATGGTGGGAGCCCAGCTTACAGGGAAAACGAATCATTATTAGGAGTAGATTTATCTATAAAGTTATATCTATGGTATGGCATCCTGCAAAGCGCAGGGAGAACTAAATCGTGACTGGATGGTATATATAATATTCAAACGGAGGGAGAGGCAGCAGACACTGATAGAATGCCAAATGTGCAATAGTGAATATACATATACATTCCGAACAGCGTTTAAAAACATTGGGTTTGCAGCGTGATACAAATAAAATGAAAATAAAAATAAAAACAGAATAAATTATTGGCAACAGTCTGCCATATACAAGTGGGGGAGTTAAGAGGGAGTGTATATCTTTATTAATTATGTGAAAAAAATTATTTCAGTTAAAATCCTTAAAAGCCTAGCAGATAATATCTACTGCTAACTAAAATGTGACTTGCATAAATATATTAACTACCCTGATCGGGGGACAGATGGATAGATAAATATATAGCCACTGGCTTGAGTAAAAGGTATCAGTAGTCTAAAAGCAATTTTAAATTGGTCTAAAATTAAAAATTGAACTTTTCAATGTACCTACATATATTTCAAAATCATTTTAAAATACATTTTAAAACCATTTTAAAAGTCACTCAGGAAACAATTAAGATCAAACTCGATGTTTAAGCCCCGGGGCCAGAAAGTGTCCAAAGTGTAAATCCACTTGGATTCCAACTGGCTCAAGGTTCTCACTTTATGGCCCCCCCGCCAGTGTTTTGTGTATGGGGTGATGCCCCAGAATGTCAGGTTAGTGGGGTCTCTATTGTGGCAGGTGAGAAAATGCTTTGATACACAGTGTTTGTCATAGCCGTTGATGATGTTTTTGACATGTTCCTTGATGCGGACTCTAAGGGGTCGTTTGGTCCGCCCAACGTACTGTAGACCACAGCTACATTCAAGCACATATACTGCCCCTTCTGTGTTACAGCAAACAAAATCTTTGATTTCGTGATTTTCTCCTGTACTAGTTGAAGTGAAACTGAAAACTTTCTTATTGGGGCGTTTAGTCTTGAGACATGCAAAACACCTCTTGCATGGAAAGAATCCGTTTCCGGAGAAGAACGTAAAAGGTTTCTTGGGTGGGTCCACAACATTTTTCACTATTATGTCTCTAATTGTTGGGGCTTTCTTGTATATGAATTTTGGGTCCTCCGGGAGAATGTCTTGTAATTGTCTGTCTGCCCGCAGAATGTGCCAATGGCGCTTTATTATCTTTTCTATCTTTCTATATTGTGCATTGAAGTCTAAGATGAGGGGTATCCCTTCCATTGCTTTTTCTTGTTGGGGAGTTTTTTCTTTAATCAATTGGTTCCGATCCAATTTGGCCACTTCATCTATTTTTATTTTAATAAATTTCCGATCATAGCCTTTTGTGGTGAATCTCTCGCCCATCTTCTCGGCCTGTTCAAAATATGTCTCAATTTTGGTACAGTTTCTCTTTATGCGCGTTAATTGTCCTTTTGGGATATTAAAAATCCAATTTTTATGATGGCAGCTTGTGGTTGGGAGGTAGCTGTTTCTATCTACCCCCTTAAAGTGCGTTTTGGTATTAAAAGTACAGTTGTCAAGTGAGATCTCTAGGTCTAAAAAGTTTATTTTTTCCGAACTGATATCCCAAGTTAGTTTGATATTTCTATCATTATCATTGAGCTTCATGAGGAATTCGGTTAAGTGTTCTTCTTCTCCATCCCATAATATAAAAATATCATCAATGTACCGTTTGTATATGACGAGTTGTCTTGGGCGTTCACAAAAAACGTTATACTCTTCCCACTGTGCCATAAACAGGCCGGCTATACTTGGGGCAAATCTAGCTCCCATGGCCACCCCAGTCTGCTGGTGATAATAAGAGTGGTTATACCAAAAATAATTATTTTTGAGACTGAATTCCAGGCATTTGATTAGGAACTTCCGCTGCATACACGGGAGTTCGGTATATTTTCTTAGACCCCATTTAGCTGCTTCACAGGCCCTGTGATGAGGGATAATTGTATATAACGCCGATACATCTGCGGTCGCCATAATCCATGGTTTATTCTCTCCCTGCATATTATCTATGACCCGTAGCATTTCTTTGCTGTCTTTTAAATAGGCTTCAGTTTTCTGAACCGCCGGTTGCAAGAAAGTGTCTATGTACTGGCCCATCCTCGCTGTTATTGACTCGATGCCATTCACTATCGGCCTAGGAGGTGGGTTGATTTTATTTTTATGTAGTTTGGGAACTGAGTAGATAATTGGCGTGCGGCAAGATTCTGGTATAAGGAATCTTGCTTCCTTTTTATTCAATATTGTCTTTTTGACTCCCAGATGGACCACTTGTTCGAGCGCCTTGCGGCATGCAAAGACTGGGTTTTTTAATAATTTTGTGTATGTATTACTATCCTCCAGCATGAGGGCCATAGTATTGTGATATTGTTCTTTAGACACTATCACAATCCCTCCCCCCTTGTCAGCTGGCCGAATGACGATGTCTTGCCTTTTGGATAGTTTGCGGATCCCACTTTTAATGTAGTTCGGTTCTTCTTTTTTCTTAATCTTTACTTCTTTCAATTCTTCTAAAACAATTTTCTTAAAAACATCGATGTGTTTATTGTCTTTTGCTGGTGGATTAAAAACTGATCTATTCCTGAGTGAACTATGTAAAATCCCATTGTCTTGTTGTTTTACAGTACTAGTTGTTGGGGGGTTTCCTACCATATATTTTTGTATATTTAATTTTCGTATGAATTTTTGAATGCCTATGTAGGTCTCAAACTTGTTGAGGTTTTTTGTGGGTGCGTATTTGAGCCCTTTATCGAGTACCCCAACTTCTTCTTGTGACAATTCTAAGCCACTAAGATTGAAGATCCCCTCTCCTTTTATCGTCTCCTTCTTTTGTTTTCTCTTACCGGATCTTCGTCCTCTCCTCTTTCCGGACTTTTTCTGGAGCCCCGTGTTTCTTCTGGGTTTCTCACCGGGTGATTTTCTCTGCTCCGATCTAAAAAAGGCTTATTAGAATCCTGTTCTCCATATGGTGGAGGGTAGGGTCTGGCTGCTCTTTCATCTCCTTCTCTGTTTGCCAGAGGGGCGTAATAGTTGTAGGTGGGAATTGGGCTGCGTGCCTCCGGCCGATATTCCCTATGGACTGGTCCTCTTCTCTCATCATATCCATAATCCTGTATGGGGGTTCTCTCTCTTGGTCTGTAATATTCCACCTCTCTGTTTTCTCTATAATCTTGCATGGGTCTCCTTTGGTCTCTATATTCATATGGTGGGCCTCTATAATCCCGTTCTTCATATGGCGGTCTGTACCAATGATTCCGGTTGTAAGGTTTTCTAAAATTCCTCCCATAGAACGGTTTTCTACCTCCATTCCGTGGTGTCCGATAATTTTGTTGAGGCCTTGTTTCATTTCGGTATGGTGTGTGATTCTGATATTCATTGTTTCTTCTATCATTCTCTCTTTGCCTAGGGGTCTCATTTCTGATCTCTTCTCTTGAGTCTTGATAGTTTCTAGTTTCCGTAACTGGCCTAAGTGGTTCATTCTGGGTTTGAGGGTGAAGTCTTACCGTTTTTTCGGGTGTAGAGTATGTGGATGCACATTCTATTTTACCTACTAGGCTTTGCCATTTGAACACTTGGTCATTGCGAAAGTCATTGGTGTCCCTCGTGTGTTTCTTGCTTTTTCTAAGTTGGACTTCTTTATCTTTTTTAGCAAGATCCTTATTTAATTGAGTCATTAAAGTTTTGTATTCAGCAGTATCTTTGTATTGTTCAATGCTTCCTCTGAGGTCAGTAATATTCTGATCGATCATCTTTTCCTTCCTCTTTTTCCTATCTAGTAGGAAGCCTATGAGTTCTAGGCCTTTTTCGTTGAAGAATTTGTACCACTCTTCATTGGATTCCTGATCTGTGAGCCCATCATTTGGGGGGACATCCCACCTTAACCTCCTGGGGACAATACTTTCCTTCAAGTATGTTTCGAAGGTGCAGATGTCCCACCAGAGGCTCACTTTCTTTTCCATATTGTGTCCTAACTTCCGCATGAGGCTTTCAAGATCTAGACTGCTGCTGGTTTTAGTTTTATTAATATTGAATACTTCTTCTAAATTGACTTGCCTTTTTTCCATATATGAAAAAACATCCATGATTGCTGCAAGAATGAGGAGTGTGGTATAGTAGACAATTGTATAAGAGGATATTCCTGCGCTATCAGATATGGAAAGGCTAAACGTGGAGCAGCTGCGTGCACCTATTAGGTGTCACTTGGCCTAAAGAAATGTTGTATAAATAATATGGTGCCGCGCTAATCCTATTCTATGAACTTCTCCTTGTGAAATGCAATAAGATTAATAAAATAAATAAAAAAGCCTGGCCTAGAGGGCCAGTGATAGATATAGACAAGTGATAAAATCCACTGTGCACAATAAATGAATAAAAATATATAAAAATATATAAATAAAAATATATAGTGGATGTGAGCGATACATAAATAAACAGCCTAAAAGCCTCAAAAATTCCAAACGTGACTGTCCATAGGTGTAAATATTGTGATAATGTGACAAAAACCAAGAAAATTATATTAGCATAAATTAAATACAATAATTATCAATCACAGACCAGCAAAGTGCAAGGTGCCAACACTGTGCAATCTAAATGGCTGAATCATAACGTAAACATAATGTGAACCAACAAGTTTTCCTTAAGGTGCAAGCGTGCAAACGAACTTATATAAAGTGTATAGTCCAAACTGGATGGTATCAGAATAGAATGTCCCAGCAGATGGAATATAAAAATCATACAGAAATAGCGTCCTTAATCTTCAATAAAATCTTTGTGACTTATAGTGCTGGCATGCGCATGTAGCAATTAAAGTGCCTGGTGACTCAAGGTTTCATGCAGCTTCGTGTGTAAACACTCCAGTGAGCAGTGGCCCCTTACCTCACAGAAATGGGGCAACAGCATATGACCAAACTGGTTCTTATCTTTTTTCCGCCTAGCGGCTCCTGCGTATTCCTCACCGTCCTGGGGTGGGATTCCCTCAGATTCCCTCAGATTCCCTCAGGTATGGTCCAGGGAGGTGTGTTTAAAAACAGGAATAAAGGAACCCAATAGTGTAATACCGTTTACAAAATAACTAAGTTTATTAGATAAAAGTAGCAGGTACTCACATTTAAAATTAAACAGCAGGGTGTTTGTATCCGACGAGCGGCGAGCTCGTAGCTTTCTTTCAGTGTACTCAGCCTATCCTGTCCCTACGCGTGACGTCACACCACACGTGACTTCTTCAGGGGATAAGTATAGGCTGTAAATGTGTCCTTAAATACTGTGATATTGGCCGGCAATGGGCGGCCATTTTCCCGAAGTTCTATATATTTGAGTTACGGCGGCCATTTTCCTAGCGGTTTTTTCGATCTGATTCGACTTAGGGTGTGTGTCAGCTGACGAATAGTGGCCAATGAGGGCTGTCTGCTGATTCGATGTCAATTGTACTGTCAGCAAAGGAGGGCATTGTTATTTTCGATGGTGGGAGCCCAGCTTACAGGGAAAACGAATCATTATTAGGAGTAGATTTATCTATAAAGTTATATCTATGGTATGGCATCCTGCAAAGCGCAGGGAGAACTAAATCGTGACTGGATGGTATATATAATATTCAAACGGAGGGAGAGGCAGCAGACACTGATAGAATGCCAAATGTGCAATAGTGAATATACATATACATTCCGAACAGCGTTTAAAAACATTGGGTTTGCAGCGTGATACAAATAAAATGAAAATAAAAATAAAAACAGAATAAATTATTGGCAACAGTCTGCCATATACAAGTGGGAGAGTTAAGAGGGAGTGTATATCTTTATTAATTATGTGAAAAAAATTATTTCAGTTAAAATCCTTAAAAGCCTAGCAGATAATATCTACTGCTAACTAAAATGTGACTTGCATAAATATATTAACTACCCTGATCGGGGGACAGATGGATAGATAAATATATAGCCACTGGCTTGAGTAAAAGGTATCAGTAGTCTAAAAGCAATTTTAAATTGGTCTAAAATTAAAAATTTAACTTTTCAATGTACCTACATATATTTCAAAATCATTTTAAAATACATTTTAAAACCATTTTAAAAGTCACTCAGGAAACAATTAAGATCAAACTCGATGTTTAAGCCCCGGGGCCAGAAAGTGTCCAAAGTGTAAATCCACTTGGATTCCAACTGGCTCAAGGTTCTCACTTTATGGCCCCCCCGCCAGTGTTTTGTGTATGGGGTGATGCCCCAGAATGTCAGGTTAGTGGGGTCTCTATTGTGGCAGGTGAGAAAATGCTTTGATACACAGTGTTTGTCATAGCCGTTGATGATGTTTTTGACATGTTCCTTGATGCGGACTCTAAGGGGTCGTTTGGTCCGCCCAACGTACTGTAGACCACAGCTACATTCAAGCACATATACTGCCCCTTCTGTGTTACAGCAAACAAAATCTTTGATTTCGTGATTTTCTCCTGTACTAGTTGAAGTGAAACTGAAAACTTTCTTATTGGGGCGTTTAGTCTTGAGACATGCAAAACACCTCTTGCATGGAAAGAATCCGTTCCCGGAGAAGAACGTAAAAGGTTTCTTGGGTGGGTCCACAACATTTTTCACTATTATGTCTCTAATTGTTGGGGCTTTCTTGTATATGAATTTTGGGTCCTCCGGGAGAATGTCTTGTAATTGTCTGTCTGCCCGCAGAATGTGCCAATGGCGCTTTATTATCTTTTCTATCTTTCTATATTGTGCATTGAAGTCTAAGATGAGGGGTATCCCTTCCATTGCTTTTTCTTGTTGGGGAGTTTTTTCTTTAATCAATTGGTTCCGATCCAATTTGGCCACTTCATCTATTTTTATTTTAATAAATTTCCGATCATAGCCTTTTGTGGTGAATCTCTCGCCCATCTTCTCGGCCTGTTCAAAATATGTCTCAATTTTGGTACAGTTTCTCTTTATGCGCGTTAATTGTCCTTTTGGGATATTAAAAATCCAATTTTTATGATGGCAGCTTGTGGTTGGGAGGTAGCTGTTTCTATCTACCCCCTTAAAGTGCGTTTTGGTATTAAAAGTACAGTTGTCAAGTGAGATCTCTAGGTCTAAAAAGTTTATTTTTTCCGAACTGATATCCCAAGTTAGTTTGATATTTCTATCATTATCATTGAGCTTCATGAGGAATTCGGTTAAGTGTTCTTCTTCTCCATCCCATAATATAAAAATATCATCAATGTACCGTTTGTATATGACGAGTTGTCTTGGGCGTTCACAAAAAACGTTATACTCTTCCCACTGTGCCATAAACAGGCCGGCTATACTTGGGGCAAATCTAGCTCCCATGGCCACCCCAGTCTGCTGGTGATAATAAGAGTGGTTATACCAAAAATAATTATTTTTGAGACTGAATTCCAGGCATTTGATTAGGAACTTCCGCTGCATACACGGGAGTTCGGTATATTTTCTTAGACCCCATTTAGCTGCTTCACAGGCCCTGTGATGAGGGATAATTGTATATAACGCCGATACATCTGCGGTCGCCATAATCCATGGTTTATTCTCTCCCTGCATATTATCTATGACCCGTAGCATTTCTTTGCTGTCTTTTAAATAGGCTTCAGTTTTCTGAACCGCCGGTTGCAAGAAAGTGTCTATGTACTGGCCCATCCTCGCTGTTATTGACTCGATGCCATTCACTATCGGCCTAGGAGGTGGGTTGATTTTATTTTTATGTAGTTTGGGAACTGAGTAGATAATTGGCGTGCGGCAAGATTCTGGTATAAGGAATCTTGCTTCCTTTTTATTCAATATTGTCTTTTTGACTCCCAGATGGACCACTTGTTCGAGCGCCTTGCGGCATGCAAAGACTGGGTTTTTTAATAATTTTGTGTATGTATTACTATCCTCCAGCATGAGGGCCATAGTATTGTGATATTGTTCTTTAGACACTATCACAATCCCTCCCCCTTGTCAGCTGGCCGAATGACGATGTCTTGCCTTTTGGATAGTTTGCGGATCCCACTTTTAATGTAGTTCGGTTCTTCTTTTTTCTTAATCTTTACTTCTTTCAATTCTTCTAAAACAATTTTCTTAAAAACATCGATGTGTTTATTGTCTTTTGCTGGTGGATTAAAAACTGATCTATTCCTGAGTGAACTATGTAAAATCCCATTGTCTTGTTGTTTTACAGTACTAGTTGTTGGGGGGTTTCCTACCATATATTTTTGTATATTTAATTTTCGTATGAATTTTTGAATGCCTATGTAGGTCTCAAATTTGTTGAGGTTTTTTGTGGGTGCGTATTTGAGCCCTTTATCGAGTACCCCAACTTCTTCTTGTGACAATTCTAAGCCACTAAGATTGAAGATCCCCTCTCCTTTTATCGTCTCCTTCTTTTGTTTTCTCTTACCGGATCTTCGTCCTCTCCTCTTTCCGGACTTTTTCTGGAGCCCCGTGTTTCTTCTGGGTTTCTCACCGGGTGATTTTCTCTGCTCCGATCTAAAAAAGGCTTATTAGAATCCTGTTCTCCATATGGTGGAGGGTAGGGTCTGGCTGCTCTTTCATCTCCTTCTCTGTTTGCCAGAGGGGCGTAGTTCACTCAGGAATAGATCAGTTTTTAATCCACCAGCAAAAGACAATAAACACATCGATGTTTTTAAGAAAATTGTTTTAGAAGAATTGAAAGAAGTAAAGATTAAGAAAAAAGAAGAACCGAACTACATTAAAAGTGGGATCCGCAAACTATCCAAAAGGCAAGACATCGTCATTCGGCCAGCTGACAAGGGGGGAGGGATTGTGATAGTGTCTAAAGAACAATATCACAATACTATGGCCCTCATGCTGGAGGATAGTAATACATACACAAAATTATTAAAAAACCCAGTCTTTGCATGCCGCAAGGCGCTCGAACAAGTGGTCCATCTGGGAGTCAAAAAGACAATATTGAATAAAAAGGAAGCAAGATTCCTTATACCAGAATCTTGCCGCACGCCAATTATCTACTCAGTTCCCAAACTACATAAAAATAAAATCAACCCACCTCCTAGGCCGATAGTGAATGGCATCGAGTCAATAACAGCGAGGATGGGCCAGTACATAGACACTTTCTTGCAACCGGCGGTTCAGAAAACTGAAGCCTATTTAAAAGACAGCAAAGAAATGCTACGGGTCATAGATAATATGCAGGGAGAGAATAAACCATGGATTATGGCGACCGCAGATGTATCGGCGTTATATACAATTATCCCTCATCACAGGGCCTGTGAAGCAGCTAAATGGGGTCTAAGAAAATATACCGAACTCCCGTGTATGCAGCGGAAGTTCCTAATCAAATGCCTGGAATTCAGTCTCAAAAATAATTATTTTTGGTATAACCACTCTTATTATCACCAGCAGACTGGGGTGGCCATGGGAGCTAGATTTGCCCCAAGTATAGCCGGCCTGTTTATGGCACAGTGGGAAGAGTATAACGTTTTTTGTGAACGCCCAAGACAACTCGTCATATACAAACGGTACATTGATGATATTTTTATATTATGGGATGGAGAAGAAGAACACTTAACCGAATTCCTCATGAAGCTCAATGATAATGATAGAAATATCAAACTAACTTGGGATATCAGTTCGGAAAAAATAAACTTTTTAGACCTAGAGATCTCACTTGACAACTGTACTTTTAATACCAAAACGCACTTTAAGGGGGTAGATAGAAACAGCTACCTCCCAACCACAAGCTGCCATCATAAAAATTGGATTTTTAATATCCCAAAAGGACAATTAACGCGCATAAAGAGAAACTGTACCAAAATTGAGACATATTTTGAACAGGCCGAGAAGATGGGCGAGAGATTCACCACAAAAGGCTATGATCGGAAATTTATTAAAATAAAAATAGATGAAGTGGCCAAATTGGATCGGAACCAATTGATTAAAGAAAAAACTCCCCAACAAGAAAAAGCAATGGAAGGGATACCCCTCATCTTAGACTTCAATGCACAATATAGAAAGATAGAAAAGATAATAAAGCGCCATTGGCACATTCTGCGGGCAGACAGACAATTACAAGACATTCTCCCGGAGGACCCAAAATTCATATACAAGAAAGCCCCAACAATTAGAGACATAATAGTGAAAAATGTTGTGGACCCACCCAAGAAACCTTTTACGTTCTTCTCCGGAAACGGATTCTTTCCATGCAAGAGGTGTTTTGCATGTCTCAAGACTAAACGCCCCAATAAGAAAGTTTTCAGTTTCACTTCAACTAGTACAGGAGAAAATCACGAAATCAAAGATTTTGTTTGCTGTAACACAGAAGGGGCAGTATATGTGCTTGAATGTAGCTGTGGTCTACAGTACGTTGGGCGGACCAAACGACCCCTTAGAGTCCGCATCAAGGAACATGTCAAAAACATCATCAACGGCTATGACAAACACTGTGTATCAAAGCATTTTCTCACCTGCCACAATAGAGACCCCACTAACCTGACATTCTGGGGCATCACCCCATACACAAAACACTGGCGGGGGGGCCATAAAGTGAGAACCTTGAGCCAGTTGGAATCCAAGTGGATTTACACTTTGGACACTTTCTGGCCCCGGGGCTTAAACATCGAGTTTGATCTTAATTGTTTCCTGAGTGACTTTTAAAATGGTTTTAAAATGTATTTTAAAATGATTTTGAAATATATGTAGGTACATTGAAAAGTTCAATTTTTAATTTTAGACCAATTTAAAATTGCTTTTAGACTACTGATACCTTTTACTCAAGCCAGTGGCTATATATTTATCTATCCATCTGTCCCCCGATCAGGGTAGTTAATATATTTATGCAAGTCACATTTTAGTTAGCAGTAGATATTATCTGCTAGGCTTTTAAGGATTTTAACTGAAATAATTTTTTTCACATAATTAATAAAGATATACACTCCCTCTTAACTCTCCCACTTGTATATGGCAGACTGTTGCCAATAATTTATTCTGTTTTTATTTTTATTTTCATTTTATTTGTATCACGCTGCAAACCCAATGTTTTTAAACGCTGTTCGGAATGTATATGTATATTCACTATTGCACATTTGGCATTCTATCAGTGTCTGCTGCCTCTCCCTCCGTTTGAATATTATATATACCATCCAGTCACGATTTAGTTCTCCCTGCGCTTTGCAGGATGCCATACCATAGATATAACTTTATAGATAAATCTACTCCTAATAATGATTCGTTTTCCCTGTAAGCTGGGCTCCCACCATCGAAAATAACAATGCCCTCCTTTGCTGACAGTACAATTGACATCGAATCAGCAGACAGCCCTCATTGGCCACTATTCGTCAGCTGACACACACCCTAAGTCGAATCAGATCGAAAAAACCGCTAGGAAAATGGCCGCCGTAACTCAAATATATAGAACTTCGGGAAAATGGCCGCCCATTGCCGGCCAATATCACAGTATTTAAGGACACATTTACAGCCTATACTTATCCCCTGAAGAAGTCACGTGTGGTGTGACGTCACGCGTAGGGACAGGATAGGCTGAGTACACTGAAAGAAAGCTACGAGCTCGCCGCTCGTCGGATACAAACACCCTGCTGTTTCATTTTAAATGTGAGTACCTGCTACTTTTATCTAATAAACTTAGTTATTTTGTAAACGGTATTACACTATTGGGTTCCTTTATTCCTGTTTTTAAACACACCTCCCTGGACCATACCTGAGGGAATCTGAGGGAATCTGAGGGAATCCCACCCCAGGACGGTGAGGAATACGCAGGAGCCGCTAGGCGGAAAAAAGATAAGAACCAGTTTGGTCATATGCTGTTGCCCCATTTCTGTGAGGTAAGGGGCCACTGCTCACTGGAGTGTTTACACACGAAGCTGCATGAAACCTTGAGTCACCAGGCACTTTAATTGCTACATGCGCATGCCAGCACTATAAGTCACAAAGATTTTATTGAAGATTAAGGACGCTATTTCTGTATGATTTTTATATTCCATCTGCTGGGACATTCTATTCTGATACCATCCAGTTTGGACTATACACTTTATATAAGTTCGTTTGCACGCTTGCACCTTAAGGAAAACTTGTTGGTTCACATTATGTTTACGTTATGATTCAGCCATTTAGATTGCACAGTGTTGGCACCTTGCACTTTGCTGGTCTGTGATTGATAATTATTGTATTTAATTTATGCTAATATAATTTTCTTGGTTTTTGTCACATTATCACAATATTTACACCTATGGACAGTCACGTTTGGAATTTTTGAGGCTTTTAGGCTGTTTATTTATTTATCGCTCACATCCACTATATATTTTTATTTATATATTTTTATATATTTTTATTCATTTATTGTGCACAGTGGATTTTATCACTTGTCTATATCTATCACTGGCCCTCTAGGCCAGGCTTTTTTATTTATTTTATTAATCTTATTGCATTTCACAAGGAGAAGTTCATAGAATAGGATTAGCGCGGCACCATATTATTTATACAATAAAAAAAAACCCTTTGAGATCCAAGAAAGTGGGAAAGTTTAATATATTCGGGGCTAGTTTATTTTGCAAATTCGGTGCACGCCGATAGATGAACCTAGGACGTTCTGGTAGGAAGCTAGACAAAGTCCTGTCTCCTAGCAAAACTGGACAGTGTTTTGAAAACATTTTTTCAACACTTTTGTAGTCCCTATTGAAACTAGTCAGAAAAGGAACATAGTCCAATTCATATTTCTCTTTTATATTATCTTTCAGTTGATCCCTATCCATCTGTGAAATAAGTAATTGGGTAGCCCTGAGATCTTTTTCCCGGTACCCTTTTTCTTTGAATCTGTCAACCAATAGATTAGATTGAGACATGTAATCTGACATAGAATCACAATTACGTCTAATCCTTAGTAGTTGCCCCTTAGGTATGCCTTTGAGCCAGTTAGGATGATGGCAGCTGGCCGTGGGTTCATTTTCTCCCCATTCATGGCACTAATGGTCTTTAATGACTCATCTCTATTCGGGAGTTCGTTTGCATGCATCCAAGCAGCTACAGTGTTACCTGAGTTACCTGAGTTCCAGCACCTGAACAAAGCCGTGATCGTGTGAAGCTTCTTTGGCTGTTCTTGAAGCGTTTTTGACTCCTGTCATGGGAGTCACCACAATCTGGTGAGTAGGCTGTGTGGCCGGTGATGGTGGTAGATTACTGTTGTCTGATGCCTTGCTGAACTCCAGGTGGATTTATCCAGAAGTCTGATTTCAACACTATTTGAACACTTTTTTTGAACACATACATTTTTTTGAATATATTCTTTGAATTTAATTTTGAATTTTGAACTGTTGCTTTCACTTGTTTTTGTTTTTGATTTTTTAATTTTTGATTATCTGCTGATTTCACTTAGTTGAAAGCTATCTATGAGTATCACTATTGACATTATGTATACACTATATATATATTTTTTTTACATTAGTGTGTGATATTTGCACTTGCACTTTATAGGGAGCGCGGTTTGTAATTAATTTGTTTATTGTCCTTTTTATTTATCGTTATAACGTGCTGCTCCTTAATCAATTTTACATTCGTTTAACCAGCTTCCATTTGCGCGCGTTGGTAGTTTCTACCATTTATTATACCACTGGCATAGAAGCATTTTTTTTCTCCACATTGGTGCTGGTGCATTTCTTCCTCCTCCAATGTTAGCCCCATATTTTACTGTGAGACAGTATGTGCACAACTCTTCATCTGCTGCACTGTGCCATACTCATTGGCCCTGTTTGGGCCTGCTATTAGGGGCTCACTATTACCCCTCTCCCAAATCTGCCCCTAATCCCACCCCTATTCGTAGGTACACTGATTTACAAAAGTTTTCAGGTATGCCAGCCCCTAGTCACACTGCACTATGGTACCTGACCTGTCAGCATGTTTTGATAGGCGTTGTCAGAGATGGAGAAGATATGAGGTGGAGCTTCACTTCTCTTCTTCCCACGGTAAGCACCCACAACCTCTGCATTGTACACAGGGAGCCACTTGTAGGGGTTCACCGTCACACAGAACAGTCCTGAGTAAGTCTGGAAGGACAAAAAAATAATACGTGTACATATTTTTTTGGTGAACGACTAAGTACAACATTCTCTTCTCATTAGTAGATCGTATTGTGAGTTTCACCGGATATATAATAATGATAAAATAACATTAGCGTACAATGTAATGAAAGCAGGGGATAGACCTATATACAACAAAAATCAGGGGTTGAGAGGTTAGGAATATTTTTTTGGCAGGCAATTTCAAGATCTAGAGAGGGAACTCAGATGTTCAGTAACAAACTGCTAAAAGAGAAATATATAGCCAAAATTTCAACTAATTGTAATGTAGGGCCTAGTATCAAGCAGTTGGCACTCACATAGATCATCCAGGATGCATAACGCTCTTTGAGGTTGTACAGCACAGCTGGTTCATTCAGAAAGGTCAGCATAGCCATGTCTTCAATTTTATCAAACTTGGGTGGGTTCTGCTGCATCACTAGGCTGTCTTTCACAGTGACGTTCTAGAATAAAGTCATGTTGGAAAAATGTTTCATATGGCAAAAACATTTAATCCATTCAGGTAAAACTCTAATATTGTTCTCACCTTGCCATGTCCTGTCTCTGCTGTAATTTTGTCCCCTTCACGGCTGGTGAGTTTGGCTTTCACATATTCCTCTTTATCATCGGGGACAAATATATCCTTCTTCAAATCAAAAGGACGGGTCTGGGCCTCCAGGCGCTCTTTGTCTGACTTTCTCAGATAGGGGGCAGCTGCCCCAAACTCTGCCATTACAGCATCACCCATGGTTGTGCTACAACAGAAGAAAAATTAAGAAATCAAAATTTTGCACCATGCAAAAATGACAACATTTAATTAACTTATTGCTTTATCAAGAGCTAACAAAATACAAAATATTATTTCATTTTAGGTGAACATTTCTTGGCAGAATTATTGGCCGACTTCTTATACATTATGTCTTATGCCGTGTACACACGACCGGACTTTTCGTCGGACGGAACTCCGAAGGACTTTTCGACGGAGTTCCGACGAAGTTCCAACAAATCGGACTTGCCTACACACGATCACACCAAAGTCTGATCGTTTTGAACGTTATGATGTACGACTAAAATAAGGAAGTTCATAGCCAGTAGCCAATAGCTGCCCTAGCGTCGGTTTTAGTCCGTCGGACTAGCATACAGACGAACGGATTTTTCGACTGGACTCGAGTCCGTTGGAAAAATTTGAAACATGTTCCAAATCTAAAATCCGTCTGATTTTTCGACAGCAAATCAGATGATCGGATTGTCCGACGGAATTCGTTTCGTCGGACCTTTGCTGTCGAAAAGTCCGGTCGTGTGTACACGGCATTAGAGACACCACAGGTAAGATGTAAGTACCATGGTTCATATCTCTGTCCCCTCTCATAATATTATAATAAAGATGTCACTCTCTTCCTCAGTTGCTTAACCTACATTACAGCGAATTCTTTAGTTAATCCCTCATTATTTTGGTTTCAACCGTTGGGCAGAACTTTGAATTTGGATGTTGGATATCTCACCAGTAGTATCCTTCATAAATATAAGGAGCCAGCATGTGATTCAACTTATCATCATGCACAGAAAACTGAAAAATCAGTATTGTGTGGTGTTGGTATTACAGGAAAACTTAAAGAGTTACTAAACCCACAACAGTAAAATCAGTCTGTATATGGAGTAAAGCATTCTTGTTATACTCTCTTTGGAACCTAAGGGGTTAATCCTCTGCATTGTGTAAAAAAGGGTGTTTGATCATGTCTCATCCCGTCCTCACCTTCTTCCAGTGTCTCCAACTCATCTCTGGATATTACAGAGAGTAGGGGACAAGCTGCACATGCTCAGTTTGGTGTATTTTGCTAGAGAGTTTTTTTTCTTCATGGGAGAGTGCATGTGATCAGCACTGGGCCAATCAGCACTGTCCAGACGGAGTCAGGGGTCCTGCAGTCTTATAGGACAGTGAGAACAGAATGAAAACTCCTCCTACAAGCTTTAACCAGACACTGATAGAAGTTACAAGACTGCTCTAACTGCTGATGAATAAAGGTATTTAGCAGTTTATATTTACTAAAACTATTGCATTTCCATGTTCTGTGTACTGTGGGAGACCAGATATAGTGAATGCAGAGTCCTGGGTTTAGTAACACTTTAGGTTCTTTAATTATTATTTTTTTTTGGTACAGTGGCTTGCGAAAGTATTCGGCCCCATTGAACTTTTCAACCTTTTGCCACATTTCAGGCTTCAAACATAAAGATATAAAATTTTAATTTTTTGTGAAGAATCACAAACAAGTGGGACACAATTGTGAAGTGGAACGAAATCTATTGGATATTTTAAACTTTTTTAGCAATTAAAGAACTGAAAAGTGGTGCGTGCAAAATTATTTGGCCCCTTTACTTTCAGTGCAGCAAACTCACTCCAGAAGTTCAGCGAGGATCTCTGAATGATCCAATGTTGTCCTAAATGACTGATGGTGATAAATAGAATCCACCTGTGTGTAATCAAGTCTCTGTATAAATGCACCTGCTCTGTGATAGTCTCAGGGTTCTGTTGAAAGCGCAGAGAGCATCATGAAGACCAAGGAACACACCAGGCAGGTCCGTAATACTGTTGTGGAGAAGTTTAAAGCCGGATTTGAATACAAAAAGATTTCCCAAGCTTTAAACATCCCAAGGAGCACTGTGCAAGCGATCATTTTGAAATGGAAGGAGTATCAGACCACTGCAAATCTACCAAGACCTGGCTGTCCCTCTAAACTTTCAGCTCAGACAAGGAGAAGGCTGATCAGAGATGCAGCCAAGAGGCCCATGATCACTCTGGATGAACTGCAGAGAACTACAGCTGAGGTGGGAGAGTCTGTCCATAGGACAACAATCAGTCGTACACTGCACAAATCTGGCCTTTATGGAAGAGTGGCAAGAAGAAAGCCATTTCTCAAAGATATCCATAAAAAGTCTCGTCTAAAGTTTGCCACAAGCCACCTGGGAGACACACCAAACATGTGGAAGAAGGTGCTCTGGTCCGATGAAACCATAATCGATCTTTTTGGCCACAATGCAAAACGATATGTTTGGCGTAAAAGCAACACAGCTCATCACACTCAACACACCATCCCCACCGTGAAACATGGTGGTGGCAGCATCATGGTTTGGGCCTGCTTTTCTTCAGCAGGGACAGGGAAGATGGTTAAAATTGAGGGGAAGATGGATGCAGCCAAATACAGGACCATTCTGGATGAAAACCTGTTGGAGTCTGCAAAAGACCTGAAACTGGGACGGAGATTTATCTTCCAACAAGACAATGATCCCAAACATACAGCAAAATCTACAAAGGAATGGTTCACAAATAAACGTATCCAGGTGTTAGAATGGCCAAGTCAAAGTCCAGACCTGAATCCAATCGAGAATCTGTGGAAAGAGCTGAAAACTGCTGTTCACAAACACTTTCCATCCAACCTCACTGAGCTCGAGCTGTTTTGCAAGGAAGAATGGGCAAGAATTTCAGTCTCTCGATGTGCAAAACTGATAGAGACATACCCCAAGCGACTTGCAGCTGTAATCGCAGCAAAAGGTGGCTCTACAAAGTATTAACGCAAGGGGGCCGAATAATTTTGCACGCCCCACTTTTCACTTTTTTATTAGTTAAAAAAGTTTCAAAAATCCAAAAGATTGCGTTCCACTTCGCAATTGTGTCCCACTTGTTGGTGATTCTTCACAAAAAATAAAAATTTTATATCTTTATGTTTGAAGCCTGAAATGTGGCAAAAGGTTGAAGAGTTCAAGGGGGCCGAATACTTTCGCAAGCCACTGTATATATGTGAAAGATACCAGCCCAGTGTTGATAAAATGATCAGTGTGTGTTAGTGCTTTAAATATTTAGCATATTTTTACAGATTGTAATTATGTACTACTGTATATGTATTTGGAGGTCCACAATTTGCTCATTACATATGCAGGCTGTTTATTAGTGCTGTACAATGGTTGTACCTTGCTCTCAATAAAAGTCTACCAGACAAATCTAAACATGAAAGCAATAAAATTTGGTGAGTAATATTGATTTATATTTCAATAGTTGTTAATCAGGGAGGCTGACTGACTCTGCCTTATACAGGTATCAAGAGGGAGAATCTATCAGTCTGTGATATGTAATACAGTAATTAAACGATATAGCAAAAATGTGAATGCCAAAAAATGACTGCAGGCAGACACTCTTACACAACCATAGAATACATGTATGTTAATTATTATGTAATGTGCCTGTAAATGTTCGGTTCTGTACAGCCATTCTTGTGATTTACAGGATTTTGCCAGACTACAAAGCCTCACTTTTCTGTGTTTCAGATAGAGCAACAGAACTGTATGCAGTTATTACAGTAATGATAATATTCATCATATGGATTCTTATTGTTATTTCACATGCCTTTAGCTCTGCCTTTCTCATATACCTGCAGTACAAGCTGCCATGCAAAAGTAACAGTGACAGGTGCTGGAACAAACAATAACACTGCCAAGGGTACTTGAGTAGTTGCATCTCCAGTTCTTTTTAACCACTAAGTCACCGCCCACCGTCATATGACGGCGGGACGAGGTTTCTGTTGTTCTGGGCGGACGTCATATGACGTGATCGCCCTCCGGAGCCACTAGGGGGCGCGCGTGCCCGCGGGACCCGGTGCGCGTGCCCGGCGGCCGCGATGTCCGCCGGGCACCCGCGATTGCCGGGTAACAGAGCAGGACCGTGGATCTGTGTGTGTAAACACACAGATCCACGTCCTGTCAGAGGAGAGGAGACCGATGGTGTGTCCCTTGTACATAGGGACACCGATCGGTCTCCTCCCCTAGTGAGTCCCCTCCTACCACAGTTTAGAATCACCTCCCTAGATCATACATTAACCCCTCGATCGCCCCTTAGTGTTAACCCCTTCCCTGCCAGTCACATTTACACAGTAATCAATGCATTTTTATCGCACGGATCGCTGTATAGATGTGAATGGTCCCAAAAATGTGTCAAAAGTGTCCGATATGTCCGCCGCAATATCGCAGTCACAATAAAAATCGCAGATCGCCGCCATTACTAGTAAAAAAAAAATAATTAATTAAAAATGCTATAAATCTATCCCCTATTTTGTAGACGCTATAACTTTTGCGCAAACCAATCAAAATACGCTTATCGCGATTTTTTTTTACCAAAAATATGTAGAAGAATACGTATCGACCTAAACTGAGGAAAAAATTTGTTAAAAAAAAAAATAATTGGATATTTATTATCGCAAAAAGTAAAAAATATTGTGTTTTTTTCAAAATTGTCCCTCTTCTTTTGTTTATAGCGCAATAAATAAAAACCGCAGAGGTGATCAAATACCACCAAAAGAAAGCTCTATTTGTGTGGAAAAAATGATAAAAATTTCATTAGGGTGCAGTGTAACATGACCGCGCAATTGTCATTCAAAGTGCAACAGCGCTGAAAACTGAAAAATGGCTTGGGCAGGAAGGGGGTGAAAGTGCCCTGTATTGAGGTGGTTAAAGAAGATTCAAACCAAGGTAATAAAAGGTGACTATTTAAGCCCCTTAAGCAGTGCTGTACTCTCTCATTCTCTAACATTGTCATTTTGTTGAACATCGTGGTCTTTTTCTGTGCTATAGTTGTCATATAAGCAAGTACTTCTCAACCTTTTTTCAGTCAGGGCACCCTTTTAAATTCTGCACAATTTCGAGGCACTCCATTCTAAAGTGTAAAAAAATGAAACTAATAGTTTTACATAAGGAAGAAACATCCACGCACATAAGAAACCCAACATTACAAATTATTTATTCTTCCAAAGCAAACACACCTTTGCACGTTGGTACTGACTAGTAGTCCAATTTTTCTCTTTTCCCTAAGTTTTTCTCCCCCACTCATGTGCCCAATGCCCCCACTTATGTGCCAATGTGCCCCCAGTGCTGACAGGCGCAAAGGATGCTGTCTAGGCGCCTGACGTCCTCCTTATCAACTGATGACATCATTGGTTTTTAGGATGCCGGCAACTGAATGGTTGTAATGGTGCGCAATGAAAACCTCTGGCTTTGTATAACTAAACGGAAGGCTTGATCCACTTGCTGGCTTACATACAATTTTTGGGCATTTTTTAGCCATTTTGCCAAGGCACCCCTGAAGGAACTTAAAGAGGAGTTCCACCCAGGGGGGCCGTCAAAAAAAAAAAAAAAATTAAAAGTCAGCAGTTACAAATACTGCAGCTGCTGACTTTTAATTGGACACTCACCTGTCCCTGGGTCCAGCGTTGCGGGGGATCGAAGCCCCGCTCGCCCCCCCCCCCCTCTCCGCTCGTCGGCGCCGGCATTTCAACTGTGGGCGCCGGGCTGTGGCTTCACAGCCTGGCACCCACTGCGCATGCGCGAGCGGCGCCGCGCGCCGTGATTGGCCGCTCAATCACCTGGAACCTGTAATGGGTCCCAGATGATTGACAGGAGGGAGGGAGCAGAGCGGAGCCCTTCCTGTGCCGAGGGGGAAGTGATGTCACCAGCCCAGGCTAAGGAACAGGCAGACTAGGAGGGACCACCTAGCAACAGGCATTTAGAGGTATGTGAAAAAAAAAAAAATATCCAAATGTTTTTTTGTTTTTGTTTTTAGAATTTTTCCAGGTATTTTTGTTTTTTGGGTGGAACCCCACTTTAAAGGGACCCCAGGGTGCCTGGGCACCCTGGTTAAAAAAGACTGATGTAAGCAATAGAACTTTGTCACCTCAGCCAGCTGATTGGACAGTGAGCATGATTCTGTAGTCTGATTGGTCTACGCTGCTAATTGTCCCTCCACCACTCTGAGTCCTGCTGTACAGTGGAATATCATAAGCTAAAAAGGTTTAAAAACTGTAGTTTTACTCTGACAGTATTTAAAGCGCATCAAATAATTTCATGTTTCATACATACATAATTATATTTTTTTTATATATGCCTGTTGTTCAACTTTAAAGCAGCCCAGTCACATACAAAAATCCGTCTGACTCTTCAACTATTCACAATTCCGAAAGTGTCCAATGTCCGTGTTGTCCACAGCATGCCGTGGTTCCATCGTGTTACCCATATATTACTGATGTGTCCTATAGTGATGTAGGGGTTGTAGGATGGAACCACAGCATGTAGAAGGGGGGGGGGGGTCATAGTCATTGGACACTCCCGAAAATTGTTGAATATTGGAGAGTCCAACAGAAGCTGCAGTGCAGGAGAGCTAGAGAGACATAGGCTGTCAGAAAGATAAGTATAACATTTCTGCTATAGCAAGAAACTTTCACTTAGGTGTTTGTATAGGACTGACAGGGCTACTTTTTAAGTTTTTGCGGTTGACAAGAAAACACATTTTATAGGAATACAATCCACACCTCAATTACTATATCTAAATTTAAAAAAATGTTAACTGCAAATTTGTTAGCAATGATCAGCGTGTTATATCTAGACAGGGTCACTTTAAAGGTAAACTTGAACATATTAAACCAAAATATGTGTCGACAGAAAATATGCTAATACAGACCATTGACCATTGAAAAAAAAATGGATTTGTCCGAACAAAAAACATCATCAATGATATCATATTATTATAATAAGTTCTATTTTGAATGCTTCTACATTAACATTAGATTTGCTAGTGTGTATTGGATTGATTGGCAATGTCCAATTAAACCATAAGAGTTCTAGAATCATCATTTCCTAAATAATTTGTTTAAATACCTAAATACCTTTCACATATTGTGATATGGTTCCATAAAGTACATTTTATGTTATACAGTAAAACCTTGGTTTGAGAGTAACTTGGTTTGAGAGCGTTTTGCAAGACAAGCACAAATTTTACATAAACTTTGACTTGATAAACAAGTGATGCCTTGATATACAAGTAGTGTCGTGTCACAACTGAGTATAAAACAGAAGAGAGGCGCCTCTAAGAGTAGCAATATGCTTACATTTAATCAAGGTACACTATAGCAACTCACATGGTTGATGATATAAACAGGCACATCTAAGTATGCAGGCATCTGAGGTAAACATAGACCACATAGACCATCCTCCTTCATTAAATGTAACCATATTGCTACACTTAGAGGCACCTCTCTTCTCTTTTATACTCTGTAGTTCCTGCTGGATTTTGCTTCAAATCCCCTTGTGGAGGCTGCCATTAGGATATTTTATGGTTACACAACCTATGACATTGCTAGAATTGTTTTATATGGACTATAAATTGAAAGACCTATAAATAAATGGTTGTGGAATGAATCATCTGAGTTTCCATTATTTCCTATGGGGAAATTCGCTTTGATATACAAGTGCTTTGGATTACAAGCATGTTTCCAGAACAAATTATGCTCGCAATCCAAGGTTTTACTGTAGTACCAATTTATGAAAACAATACACCTGCTCCCAGCGACAAATCACAATCTAGCATAGAACCTCTTAATTGGACCCGAAAAAAGCAACATGGGATACAATTTGTTGTTATGCTGTTTCTGTTTTTAATATAAGCTAGATCTCCTTCAATGTGCTCCTGACTAGTGAATGAATATGCCGTAATCTAGAAAAGTGGCATCCTGCAAGAATACAAGTTAAAATAAAGGGAGACAGTACAGTTACAATACAATTGAAGACAAGTGGGGCATACACAGGGCCCTCCTACCCCACTGCCTTGAAATGTATTGTAACTGTACTGTCTCCCTTTATATTATAAAGCACTGTACAAATTGGTGATGCTGAATAAATTCTGAATAACAATAAAAATACAAAAAAAATGCTGGAACAGCGATATATTCTACTGCATGTGCAATGGCATGCCTTACCTATGACAGATAATTAGTGTAACACAGAACAAGTCCTATTAGTACTCACGTGGGAACAGTGAGCAAGCAGGAACAAATAATGAAGAAAGCACTGTTTACATGTCTCAGTGTGCACATGCATGGATTTATATATATTCACCTGTTCTTTTCCCTGTCCCCCCCATCCAGATTTGGGCTCCATTGTCTGCCAGCCACACCCCTCCACACATCAAGAGAACAATTGAGGGTCTCACGTCATTGTGTAGGAATTGTGGTGGGGAGATGTGGGGGACATGTGAGACAGAGCAAGTGTGACATGCCATTAAGTATCTTTCTGATCCCCAGGGCTAGGAAGAATTGATTAACCCATACTCTGCCGAATTCTTGAAATGCACCAATTAAATCCTCTTTGCTATAAAATAACGTGCACAGCAACTGCCAGCCTGTCTCTTAAACTTACACAATGCTAGCCTGCTAAAAATACATAAGGGCTTGTTCAGCAAAGCCGTGCAAAAAGAAATAGTGGTGTTAAACATGCACTAGCAGAGAGAAAATGTATCAGATTTAATGTTTTTATAGAAAGATTTTGTGAAAATTAAATTCTGGTTAATATTGGTTGCTGTACTTATTTCATAACTTAATTATCTATTCTTATAGATACAGACCTATACTGACCTGATTAATACTCCGTGATCTACAGGCCCCCTGGACCAGTATCAACCTTTCTTGATGACTTCTCTGCCTGGCTACCCTACTTTCTTTCTTCTGAAATCCCCACAATCATTTTCAGGGACTTTAACATCCCTATTAATACTAACAATCCTGCCACTTCCAAACTTCTCAGCCTAACATCCTCCTTTGACCTGAAGCAGTGGATACATGCTCCTACTCACTCAGAAGGCAATATCCTTGACCTCGTTTTCTCTCACCTTTGCACTCCATGCAACCTCTCTAACTATCCATTGCCTCTCTCTGATCACCACCTTATTAGTTTCACTCTCTCCCTTTCCTTCACCTCCTCTCCCTCCAACCGCCTTAAAGTTACCCGCAGAAACCTATGTCATCTCAACCCTTCTCTTCTCTACTCTGCTATCGACAACCTCTATGACAAAATCTCACCCCTATCCTGCACCAACCTAGCCACTTCTGTCTACAATGCTTCACTTCTAGCCTCACTGGACTCACTGGCCCCCCTCACTACACACAGAATCAAGCCCCGACCCCTTCAACCTTGGCAAGCAGATGATACTAGAAGTCTGAAAAAACGTAGTCGTGCTCTTGAGCGACTGTGGCATAAGACTAAGTCTCAGAGAGATTTCAACCAATATAAATCTGCCCTCCAAAAATATAATTCCAGCCTCCTCTCTGCCAAGCAGACCTATTTTACCACTCTCATTAGCAACTCATCATCCCATCCCCGTCAACTCTTCTCCACCTTTAACTCTCTACTTCGTCATCCACCGCCTCCACCCGCCAACTCACTCACTGCCCAGGAGATCGCCAATCACTTCAAACAGAAGATTGATACAATGATCTCTACTGTTCCGATACCCTCCACGCTTTACACTTCATGCCCACAGGCACAATCATTACTTCCCTCTTTCAACCCCACCACTACAGACGAAGTTGCTAAACTACTTGCTAATGTCCACCTTACCACCTGCCCTCTGGATCCTGTTCCCAAATGCTAGGTTCACCCTCTGGCCCTATGCTACACTCTCTAACCCACATCTTCAATCTCTCCCTCTCTTCTGGCATCTTCCCCAACTCTCTAAAACATGCACTTGTCAGACACATACTTAAAATGCCCTCACAGGACCCATCCAATCTTAACAACCTACGCCCCATCTCCTTGCTCCCCTTCTTATCCAAACTCCTCGAATGTCTGGTCTACAACCGACTGAGTGTCCACCTCGCTGATAATAACCTTCTTAAATCCCTTCAGTCTGGATTCCGTCCTCAACACTCCACAGAAACTGCTCTCCTAAAACTAACAAACGATCTACTAACGGCCAAAACCAATCGACACTATTCTGTACTCCAACTCCTGGACCTCTCTGCTGCCTTTAATACGGTTGACCACCCCCTCCTCCTCAAAAAACGACACGCCTTTGGTCTCCATGACTGTACACTTTGCTGGTTCTCTTCCTACTTATCCAACCGCACCTTTCAGTTTCTAAAACTCTACTTCCTCCTCTCCTCTTCCTTTCTCTGTTGGGGTCCCCCAGGGGTCTGTTCTTGGACCTCTCCTATTTTCAATCTACACCGCCTCCCTGGGTCAACTGATAGCCTCCCATGGCTTCCAATACCACCTCTAAGCTGACGACACCCAAATCTATTTCTCCACTTCTCAGCTCACTCCCTCTGTCTCCTCACGTATCACTAATTTACTATCAGATATTTCAGTCTGGATGTCACACCACTTCCTCAAACTCAATCTATCCAAAACCGAACTTATAATTTTTCCTCTCCCATATGCCCCTTCCCCTGATCTCTCTTTCAAAATCGATGGCACAACTATAAGCCCATCCCCACATGCCAAGGTTCTAGGTGTAGTCCTAGACTCTGAACTCTCCTTCAAGCAACACATCCAATCACTGTCCAAATCCTGCCGCCTCAACCTCCGCAACATCTCCAAAATACGCCCCTTTCTAACCAATGACACAACAAAGCTCTTAATTCACTCGCTGGTCATCTCTCGCCTCGACTACTGCAACTCCCTTCTCAATTGGCTTACCTCTACATAGCCTATCACCTCTTCAATCCATCATGAATGCCGCTGCCAGACTCATCCACCTTACCAATTGCTCTGTGTCTGCCACTCCTCTCTGTCAATCCCTCCACTGGCTTCCGCTCGGCCAAAGAATTAAATTCAAAATTCTAACAACTACGTACAAAGCCATCCACAATTTTGCCCCCAGCTACATTACTAGCTTAGTCTCTAAATACCAACCTACTCGTTCTCTTCGTTCCTCTCAAGACCTCCTGCTCTCTAACTCCCACGTCACCTCCTCCAATTCTCGCCTCCAGGACTTTTCCAAAGCCTCTCCAATCCTATGGAATGCCCTACCCCTATCTGTCCGCTTATCTCCTACTCTATTAGCTTTTAGACGATCCCTGAATACCCTTCTCTTCAGAGAAGCCTACCCTACCCACACCTAACAACTGTATTTTCATTTTTTCCATCAGCTCATCCCCCACAGTTATTACCTTTTGTTTCCACTTGACCCTCCCTTCTAGATTGTAAGCTCTAATGAGCAGGGCCCTCTGATCCCTCCTGTATTGATTTGTATTGTAAGTGTACTGTCTGCCCTAATTTTGTAAAGCGCTGCGCAAACTGTTGGCTATATATAAATCCTGTATAATAATAATAATAATTGTATGCCATTATCTAGTAATATCATTATGTTGATACAAATATAGATACATTTAAGGGCTTTGTAAAGATGACCATGGACATCAGGAGGATGGTCAGAGGGGTTGGCATGGTTCAACCCTCAGCTGATAGTTTTGCCCAATTTTCCTCCTAAACATCAGATTATGCATGTCAACAGAAATGAAGAGAGTGGGGGACAATGGGGATCTTGGAGGCAGTTATATTATTGCTTATCTTATTGCTTATCTTGAGGAAAAACGATTGGCCGAAGTTTTCAAACTCATCTAATTGCTTTCTCTCCCACAATCTGTCAGCAATGAGAAGATAGAAGAGTGATTACCTAAAAAAGACTAAGTGGTCTGTCAAGTCTGCCCCATGTTTTTTTATGTTTATTTATTTATTTCATTAATATTTTTTTACTTTTTTATCTTAGTATAAATCTATTTGTCCCAAGCATGTCTGAATCCACTTACTGTTGATTGACTCGCTGTTGAAAGTCCATCCAAGCCTCATCTACACTTTGGGTAAAATAATATTTAAAATTAATGGTTACTACAATCATAGATCTTTAAAGATTTGAAGCTCTTGTTTACTTTAACAGCTTTACAGTTCTTAATATGATGCCTAAGGCAGTATTTAGTTATGCATTTGAAATGATTTATACAAATACCCTTGATACTCAATATTCTGTATACATATTTGCATTCTGAATGCCACTGTTTACTCTGTAGCTTTTCATGGCTTTGTATTACTTTCTATAAATATAATAAAAATGTATGTAAAAAAAAAAAAATAATATTGAAAATACTGACTTTAGCTTCATATTGAAAATACTGCCCTCTTTGATGATGCTAAAGCAATTTGGCTTTGTCCAGTGCTTTGGCACTCAAAGAACCTCTTCCTCATCATTACCAGCATAAAAGAAAGGGAAGAAAAGCTCCAGATTGTGCAAATTATTAATTGTATTAAAATAATTCATACAAAAACAAATCACCCTTTAAAACACAAGACTCAGCTCACATAACCAGCAGTATCACCTATTTCAGCATGCAACATCACTAGTACAAAACCCCTCCTTACGGGTTTCAGCTCCTGACTAGGGATGAGCTTCGTGTTCGAGTCGAACCCATGTTCGACTCGAACATCGGCTGTTCGACCGTCCGTCGAATTGCGAACGATATGGGCCGTTCGCGCCAAATTCGTGTGGCGCGTCACGGCCCATAATTCACTGCGGCATCGCAGTGCATTGCTGGCTGATGATTGGCCAAGCATGCACTATGACCCGCATGCTTGGCCAATCACAGCGCCGTCAGTAGAGAGAGCTGTAATTGGCCAAAGCCAGGGTGGCTTTGGCCAATTATGGCTCAGGGGATTTAGTACACACCCCACACTATATAAGGCCGCCTGCACGGCGGCCCTGTGTAGTGTGTGTTCCGGTGTGCTGAGAGATAGAGAGAGAGAGAGACAGTGTCATTTGATTTGAGTTAGATAGATTAGGCAGAACAGTCAGTCAGTTAGCTGCACTTACAGTGTATTGTGTATATATATGCATCCCAGGTGTTGCATATATATATATACACTGTATTCAGTTTAGCTAGATCCGTTCCTGTTATCTTCTATCTAGACTATTTAGTGCAGTGTGTCCTGCTCACAGTGTTCAGCTAGATCCGTTCCTGCTATTTACATTCAGTGCAGTGCGTCCTGCTCACAGTGTTCAGCTAGATCCGTTCCTGCTATTTACATTCAGTGCAGTGCGTCCTGCTCACAGTGTTCAGCTAGATCCGTTCCTGCTATTTACATTCAGTGCAGTGCGTCCTGCTCACAGTGTTCAGCTAGATCCGTTCCTGCTATTTACATTCAGTGCAGTGCGTCCTGCTCACAGTGTTCAGCTAGATCCGTTCCTGCTATTTACATTCAGTGCAGTGCGTCCTGCTCACAGTGTTCAGCTAGATCCGTTCCTGCTATTTACATTCAGTGCAGTGCGTCCTGCTCACAGTGTTCAGCTAGATCCGTTCCTGCTATTTACATTCAGTGCAGTGCGTCCTGCTCACAGTGTTCAGCTAGATCCGTTCCTGCTATTTACATTCAGTGCAGTGCGTCCTGCTCACAGTGTTCAGCTAGATCCGTTCCTGCTATTTACATTCAGTGCAGTGCGTCCTGCTCACAGTGTTCAGCTAGATCCGTTCCTGCTATTTACATTCAGTGCAGTGCGTCCTGCTCACAGTGTTCAGCTAGATCCGTTCCTGCTATTTACATTCAGTGCAGTGCGTCCTGCTCACAGTGTTCAGCTAGATCCGTTCCTGGTATTTACATTTAGTGCAGTGCGTCCTGCTCACAGTGTTCAGCTAGATCCGTTCCTGCTATTTACATTCAGTGCAGTGCGTCCTGCTCACAGTGTTCAGCTAGATCCGTTCCTGCTATTTACATTCAGTGCAGTGCGTCCTGCTCACAGTGTTCAGCTAGATCCGTTCCTGTTATCTTCCTACTGACAGGCAGGCTTGTCTGGTTACAGTATATAAAGCTACCTGAAGAAAATTACAGGTGTTCTTTTTGATCCTATTAGTACCACGGTCAGGCAGCTAGACTATTTACATTTAGTACAGTGTGTCCTGCTCACAGTGTTCAGCTAGATCCGTTCCTGTTATCTTCCTACTGACAGGCAGGCTTGTCTGGTTACAGTATATAAAGCTACCTTAAGAAAATTACAGGTGTTCTTTTTGATCCTATTAGTACCACGGTCAGGCAGCTAGACTATTTACATTTAGTACAGTGCGTCCTGCTCACAGTGTTCAGCTAGATCCGTTCCTGCTATATACATTTAGTGCAGTACGTCCTGCTCACAGTGTTCAGCTAGATCCGTTCCTGTTATCTTCCTACTGACAGGCAGGCTTGTCTGGTTACAGTATATAAAGCTACCTGAAGAAAATTACAGGTGTTCTATCCCAGCTTAGTGCAGCTACAGGCCATTAGTATGTCTGGAAGGCCAAGAAGGAGAGGCAGACAGTCACAAGCCAATAAGAGAGGGCAAGCAGGCTCTGTGTCTAGTGCTGGTCGTGGAGACGGTGCATCCTCATCAGCACGTGGCCATGGGACACGCTTGGCCTTTTTTTCGGCAGCTGGCCGTGTTGAGCCGCAACATGCGGAAGACTTGGTCGAGTGGATGACCAAGCCGTCCTCATCCTCCTCATCCTCTCTCACCCATGCCCAGGGTGCTTTGTCTGGCAAAGCAGCGGCCTCTTCCCTCAGCTCAATGTCATCAGTGACTCCTTCCCTAGCTCCACCATGTCCTCATGAGGATTCCCTCGAACTGTTTGACCACAGTGTTGGGTACATGCTCCAGGAGGATGCCCAGCGTTTGGAAGGCTCTGATGATGATACTGAGCTCGATGAAGGCAGTAACATGAGCACGGACAGAGGGGGTGCCCAAGAAGGACAGCAATCTGGCAGTCATGCTCCCCCTGCTGCAGCATACTGCCAGGTTTGCTCCAGTGATGAGGAGGGAGGGGATGATGAGGTCACTGACTCAACGTGGGTGCCTGATAGGAGAGAGGAGGAGGAGGAGGAGGAGGAGGCGGCACATCACCAACGAGGCAGGATGCCCTCCAGGGGCCAGCCTAAAGGCAGCACATTGACTGCATCACACCCCAAAGCTCCACATGTGCAGGGCGCTGCAGTCTCTGCGCGTTATTCAAAAAGTTCTTTGGTGTGGGCCTTTTTTGAGACGAGTGCATCAGATCGCACCGCTGCTATTTGCAACATATGTCTCAAGCGTATCTCGCGTGGCCAAAACATCTCCCGCTTGGGTACCACATGCTTGACCAGACATATGTTGACCTGCCATGCAGTTCGTTGGCAAGCGTATCTGAAAGACCCACACCAAAGAACAAAGAGGATCTCTCCTTGCTCCTCATCAGCTGAGATTTCCAACCCCACTAGACCTTCAGTCCTCTCTGAGACCTGCAGTGAGAGGAATGAAGGTGTAGAATTAGGTGTGTCACAGCCAAGTACTTGTGGGCAATCTGCTTTTGGTACACCGACGTCAGATTGTACCAGGCAAATTTCCCTGCCCCAGCTGCTGCACCGCCGAAAGAAGTTTGCTCCCAGCCATCCACATGCCCAGCGGTTGAATGCTAGCTTGGCAAAATTGCTAGCACTTCAACTGCTGCCTTTTCAGTTGGTAGACTCTGCCCCCTTCCGTGAGTTTGTGGAATGTGCGGTTCCTCAGTGGCAGGTACCCAAACGCCACTTTTTCTCACGGAAGGCGATTCCGGCTCTCTACCGGCATGTGGAAGGCAATGTCCATGCCTCGCTGGACAGGGCGGTCAGCGGTAAGGTGCATATTACCGCTGACTCATGGTCCAGCAGGCATGGACAGGGACGTTACTTAAGTTTCACGGCGCATTGGGTGACTCTGCTGGCAGCTGGGAAGGATGCAGGACAAGGTGCAGTAGTGTTGGAGGTTGTTCCGCCACCACGCCTCCAAAATGCTGATTGTGACACACCTCTCTCCTCCACCCCCTCCTCTTCTTCTTCCTCCATGGCCTCTTCCTCGGAACCAGCGGTGCTCCGTAGGCGTTCAAGGGGCTACGCAAGTACGCAGGCCAAAAGATGCCATGCGGTGCTTGAGCTGGTGTGCTTGGGGGACAGGAGCCACACTGGGGCAGAGGTTCTGTCAGCTCTGCAGGGGCAGGTTCAGAGGTGGTTGACGCCACGCCAACTTAAGGCAGGAATGGTGGTTTGCGACAATGGCACCAACCTCCTCTCTGCCCTCCGACAGGGACAACTGACCCATGTGCCCTGTTTGGCTCACGTCCTTAACTTGGTGGTGCAGCGGTTCTTGGGCAGGTACCCGGGCTTACAGGATGTCCTGAGGCAGGCCAGGAAAGTCTGTGTGCATTTCCGCCGGTCATATAATGCCAGTGCTCGGCTGACGGACCTCCAAAAGGAGTTTAACCTGCCCAAGAACCGCCTAATCTGTGACATGCCCACCAGGTGGAACTCGACGTTGGCCATGCTGCAGCGGCTGCACACGCAGCAGAGGGCCATCAATGAGTACCTGTGCGACTATGGCACCAGGACAGGGTCAGGGGACCTTGGTTTTTTTTCCCCACGCCAGTGGGCCATGATCAGGGATGCATGCACTGTCCTGTCACCATTCGAGGAGGCCACGAGGATGGTGAGCACTGACAGTGCATGCATCAGTGACACTGTCCCCCTTGTCCACCTGTTGGAGCACACGCTGCGTGGAATAATGGACAGGGCACTTGAGGCAGAACAGAGGCAGGAAGAGGAGGACTTCCTTAGCTCTCAAGGCCCCCTTTATCCAGACAGTGTTCCTGCGTGCCCGCCGATCACACAGGAAGAGGACGAGGAGGAGGAGGAGGAGGAGGAGGAAGATTGTGTCAGTATGGAGGTGGAGCCTGGCACTCGGCATCAGCAGTCTTTAAGGGATCAGTCCCAAGGAACACATGGACTTGTACGTGGCTGGGAGGAGGTGGCTGCGGACGTTGTTGTCCTTAGTGACCCAGAGGACTCCGGACCGAATGCCTCAGCAAACCTACGCTGCATGGCCTCCCTGATCCTGCAAAGCCTGCGTAAGGATCCTCGTATTCGTGGTATCAAGGAGAAGGACCAATACTGGCTGGCAACCCTCCTTGATCCACGTTACAAGGGTAAGGTTGCGGACCTTATCTTGCCATCGCAGAGGGAGCAGAGGATGAAACATCTTCGGGAGGCCTTGCAGAAAGGTCTGTGCAACGCGTTCCCAGAGACTGGGAGGTTACAAACTCCTGTTTCTGGACAACGTGTTGCTGAGGCTTCGGTCAGTCAAAGAAGGAGCGGTGGAGAAGGTGGCCGTCTGACCGATGCGTTCAGACAATTTTTTGGTCCGCAGCCCCAAGGTATGATCGGTTCCAGCAACCATCGCCAGCGTCTGTTTTACATGGTGCAGGAATACCTAGGGGCAAGATCAGACTTGGACACCTTTCCCACCGAAAATCCTCTGGGTTACTGGGTCTTGAGGATGGATCACTGGCCAGAGCTTGCACAGTATGCAATTGAGCTACTGGCCTGTCCTGCATCCAGCGTTCTTTCGGAACGTACATTCAGTGCTGCTGGAGGCGTGGTAACCGATCACAGGGTGCGTCTGTCCACTGACTCGGTCGATCGGCTGACCTTCATAAAAATGAATCAGTCTTGGATCACCACCAGCTACCAAGCACCTGATGCTGATGTAACTGAATAATTTTTTTCAGATCCCTTCAAAGACTGCCTATGCTGATGCTGAGTGATTATCCCTGAGTAATTATCCTCTTCCTCCTCAATCATCACGCTGATAGCTTGTAAGAACATTTTTGGTTCTGGGCGCCACCACCAGTGCCTAAGGCACAATTTTTCAGCCCCTGTATAACAGGGGCGTGTAATTACAATTTTTGATGTAATACTTTGCAGCACGGCTCGTTCCTGCATTCCAACTAGAGTGTCTGTGAGGGGTTGCAGTGTTGTGGCACCAGCACCAGTGCCTAAGGCCCAATTTTTCTGCCCCTGTCTAACAGGGGCGTGTAATTACAATTTTTGATGCAATACTTTGCAGCAGTGCTCGTTCCTGCGTTCCAACTAGAGTGTCTGTGAGGGGTTGCAGTGTTGTGGCACCAGCACCAGTGCCTAAGGCCCAATTTTTCTGCCCCTGTCTAACAGGGGCGTGTAATTACAATTTTTGATGCAATACTTTGCAGCAGTGCTCGTTCCTGCGTTCCAACTAGAGTGTCTGTGAGGGGTTGCAGTGTTGTGGCACCAGCACCAGTGCCTAAGGCCCAATTTTTCTGCCCCTGTCTAACAGGGGCGTGTAATTACAATTTTTGATGCAATACTTTGCAGCAGTGCTCGTTCCTGCGTTCCAACTAGAGTGTCTGTGAGGGGTTGCAGTGTTGTGGCACCAGCACCAGTGCCTAAGGCCCAATTTTTCTGCCCCTGTCTAACAGGGGCGTGTAATTACAATTTTTGATGCAATACTTTGCAGCAGTGCTCGTTCCTGCGTTCCAACTAGAGTGTCTGTGAGGGGTTGCAGTGTTGTGGCACCAGCACCAGTGCCTAAGGCCTAATTTTTCAGCTCCTGTTCAACAGGGGCATGTAATTACAATTCTTGATCTAATATTTCACAGCAGGGCCCTGTGAGGGCTTACAGTGTTTTGGCCACAGCAACACCTAAGGCCCAAATTTCTGCTGAGTATATAGGGCAGGACCCTACTTTCAAACATCTAACTTACAAACGACTCCTACTTGCAAACGGAAGGAGACAACAGGAAGTGAGATGAAATCTACCCATAGGAAGGGAAATTCTCTCATGTAAGAGTTAATATGGGAAAACAATTTCTCCTTTCCACTGATGCTTTCCAATCCTTGTTCCACAAAAAAACCCAAATTTTCAAAAAACATTTTTCATTGGGACAAAAAAGTGAGGTGAAATCTTCTGAAGAGGAGGAAAGACGCAAAACAAATGTCACAGGGGTGATAACCCTTCCCTATGTTTTCCAAAAAGCTTAGAAAAGATTTTTTGGCTGGAGCTAAACACATTAAAAATGTTCAAAATTACAAAGAGATTCTACTTAACAACAAACCTACAGTCCCTGTCTTGTTTGCACCGCCTGTATACTGCTGTTCAGAGTATATAGGGACCTTTCCTTATTTTAATTTGGGTGCGGGGTTCCCCTTAATATCCATACAAGACCCAAAGGGCCTGGTAATGGACTGGGGGGTACCCATGCCGTTTGTCTCACTGATTTTCATCCATATTGCCAGGACCCGACATGACATTAAACCCGCAAGCAGTTTTAAATGAGATTTTTTCCTTTAAAAATGACATTTGGTGCAGGGACTGTTCTAAACATGGGAAACACGCGTCACTTTACAGGCATACTATAGACACCCCCCAGGTACGATATTTAAAGGAATATTTCACTTTTTTTTTTTTACTTTAAGCATCATTAAAATCACTGCTCCCGAAAAAACGGCCGTTTTTAAAAGTTTTTTTTGCATTGATACATGTCCCCTGGGGTAGGACCCGGGTCCCCAAACCCTTTTTAGGACAATACCATGCAAATTAGCCTTTAAAATGAGCACTTTTGATTTCGAACGTTCGAGTCCCATAGACGTCAATGGGGTTCTAACGTTCGTGCGAACTTGCGGTCCGTTCGCGGGTTCTGGTGCGAACCGAACCGGGGGGTGTTCGGCTCATCCCTACTCCTGACGATGGCCTATTGGTTGAAATATATAGGGAAGTGTTTGGACTAGTGACTGCACACTGGAGTTGGTGATACTGCAGGCTACATACATAAAGTGTTATAATTATTGCCTAATTCAGCTCTGTGCCTATAACAGGAGTCTCTCTGTGCCTGCATGTCAAGTCTTCATTAGTGGAAGTATTCCTATAGTAAAACTACTGTATGTGCAGCAAAACTTTGAGTCTGTGTATGCAATGAGCAAGTATGGCCGCCCCTATGTATGTATACAAATACAGTGTATACATAGAAACAAGGTTTCTGAAACATTAACGCATATATTGATAAGATATTTTACATTGCTTTTACCTTCTTCTATGCACTTCATCTTATAGACTTCATCCCCTAAAGGTAAGCCACACATTGCTGGTCAGTGGCTTTTTTCCCAAGAGTAGTTATTAAAATTAATGTAGATCACTGCCAGTCTCTGCTCTTCCTTTGACGTATTTCACTCAACCTCTATGACTAATCTCATACTTTGGGTGAGAAAACCCTGTCCAGCAATGTTGATTGTCTATAGTAATGTCATCACTAGACACAGGAGTCTGCAGCTGCCAAATTGTTGACACCTGCGGTAGGATGATGCAGGACAGGACCCATAGGGAAGGTCTGGAAGGTAGCAGTGTTGATCAAAAACCAAGCCAAGGTCATGCACTGATGAGCAATAGGATGCAAGTGAGAGAAACGTTGTCTGGAGCCAGGCTGGCGTCATACACAAGTGAGTAGTATAGTTGGAGAGGCCAGGAGGGTCATATATGGTACTGTAGATCAATGGAAACAAAGAAAACTAAGTCCTTCAAGAGTCAGGCAAAGGGAAGTCCAGGGGAAGGCCAAGTCAGTAGCAGGTAGTCAGAGTAAACATAGGATCGGGATACACAGAAACAAGAATCACAGACTAGCTAAAGATCATCCGGCAATTACTCTTTCCCTTACATTGGACATTTGGCACCAGTTCTGGATTAGGACGTGAGTGCATTTCTGCACAAAAGTGCGTGCCGGCACTGGGTGCTGGAGGAAGTTCTCAACGTGTGTCTTGGCCATGCACACCTCTGTTCCAGATAGCATCCTGGCAGTATAGATGTGTACAAGTGCTGTTATAAAGTGCTTTTCAGCAAGTATGTGAGTGTTCTTTTTTATTTTTAACTATTTTTAATAAAAGTTATAATAAAAGTGGTGATATGTTCTTGAGTCTCTCTTGCCCTGTTTATATTTGAAAATTTGAATCATTTTGGAGCATGGATGAAAGAACAGTTGTACTTCATTAATCTGCCATTATTGTATAACATACACTGATCAGCCATCACAATAAAGAATATGTTACCCCGTTTCATATTCCTGATATGTGTCAGTTGTATCATGTACTTGTGTTAAAAAAAGTATCCTGCTCTCTTTGTATTGCTTTCTGTGTGTGAAATACCTGGTCATTCTGCTTTCCCATTTGATACTGACCACCCTAGGCATGAGAGCACATCCATCCCAGCATGGTCAGTTTTCTGGATGTGCTGGGAGCACAGACTGCCTGTCCTCCAATGGCCAAAACTTATTCTGACCCCCCCCCACTACCCAGCCATTCACTGGGAATATCAACGTACTGCTGTTTCTCCACCCCCAGCTCTCTAAGCCCCTTATGCAACTGAGAACTGAGATCAAATAGGAAACAAAAGTTTTTATAATTTGTTTATATCTAAACGCAAATATTTTGCCTTTCATTTATGTTTAAACTGAATGGGTTGTTTTACAAGGTAAGGTTTACATATATTTTAAGTTCACTGAAAAATAAAGTGAATAACATTGATTATCTCATTACAATGGCATCTGAAAATTGGTGGGGTAAATTAGTCAGAAAGTAAACATGTTATCCATGAAGTTGATATGTTGAAGGCAGAAAAAATGGGCATCACAGTTTGATGTGTATGGGGCTGCGTAGCTGCAGACTGGTCACAATGTCTATGCTGACTCATGTCCAAGCCAAAAGCACCTACAATGGGCACAGGAGCATCAGCACTGGACCATGGAGCATTGTAAGTAGGGGGCCTGGTATAATGAATCATGTTTTCTTTCACATCATGTGGATGGCCGAATCATAATGTTATGGCTGATCAGTGTATAGCCAGTTGAAAACATTATAGATCTGACAACATTCTGAAGATCTTTGGGAGTTTACTCAGTATCAAGATAATGTGCCTTGATAAAAGAGATCCCAAAGGGGAAAGCTCATTTTTAGGGGTGATGAATTTGTGAAGTAAGGATAACAATTCTAACCCATTTTTATGGGTTTTTTTTGTTTATAAGTTGATATGCATGTTCTGATTTGGCACAAAAATCTGATCTTTTGTGCAAGTTTATCAAAAACATATGAAAAAAAAAAAAACCCACTGTATACTCCCTTGGAATATCCACACCCAAGACACTGAACTAACTGAAAGAATTAAAATGTACATAAAAGAATATTTGATTGTTTTATTCCTTTAAGCTAACCCATATGCAGGTATAAACCTACATTTAATCCTCTTATGTGCCCAAAAACTACTTAAAATGTTGCCAGATCTTCCATCATCACTTTTTTTTTCACTACTATGCCGCTGTATTGGATAAGAAAAATGCCTGGTACTTTCAGATTGGGGGAGCATGTGACTCAGTTGTCTTCCCCCAAGGTAACAACACTGTGGCTTGGTTGCTCAGGCGCTTAGCAGTGTAATATGGGAGCAGGAGGAGAGTCTCTATCGCTGTATAAATTCTAAGATTCTAATGCATTAGCAAAGCACAGGTTCACTTTAAACTGCATATGTAGTTGTTGGTGTACTTGATCAACATTAAAAAACAAAGGGACATTTCTATGAACACAAAATTTTAAAAAACTGGGGCTTTCCCTAGAACAGATGGCAATTACAGCCTTAGCCAGCATCCAGATTGTGAAGCTTTTTTTTCACCAGACCCACTCATGGAAATTATAGCAAAGATTCTTCCATTTAACATATTGTTTCAAAGGTCCATAAACCCACAGTGTAACTTTAAACAATTAATTTGCTGTTTCAGGATATATTATTACCAACAGCATGTCAGACATGGTGAGTGACAGCTGTCTTCATATACCAGACAGTGGGCGGTATATCAGAAGGGCTAGGTGAAGAGGTTAATAGACAGGGTGAGGGTCTCTATAAATATCAAAGTATCAGTGTCCTTTATCATCATATCACATCTTTATAAGGCAGTGCGGGTCTGCAGGGGTCACCTCTGCTTTATTATCTGAGAATTGTTGTCAGCTGCCCTTTCCTAAAAGACAAGAGACAGGGTGGAAGGAAAGGGGGGCTTGGAATCAAGCCAGCTCTGCTTATCTAACAAGAATCTATATTGGTAGAAGATCTCTTATTTTCCTAATCCACCAAAGCAATAAGAGGAGGCACAATAGAGAGAACGATGCATTCTTCCTCTTATTTTTAACCATGTTAATAAAACAAAAACATTGTAGGATTCTTTAGAATACAAGGAAACACAAAAGATATGAGAAACTTCTTAAATGAATAACTGTCTAACAAAGCAGAAGCAAAACATGCCATAGCTATTACATACATAAGCATTTAACACTCTAATTACATGACGAAACTATTCTGAATTCAGTCCTTCTAAAAAAAGCCTCCACCATAAAGAAATATTTTTCTTTATGGTAAATGCATGTCATGAATCTGGTCATATTTTCATACAGTATGTCTGGTCAGTTTAGCTTCCACTTATATGCTTGCCATACACCTTGACTACTACATGCCTTACCTGTGTTTCTGACCTGTTTACACCTATGTCATACCTGCCCATTACTGGTGGGCCAGAATTTATGCATTGACTGAGTTTGGTGTGACTCATCTTGCTATACTGTACAATACAATTGTTCTGCCTTTTCTGCTTTTGGGCTTTACCCATTTGACTTGTGATTAATATTGACAAACAGCAAATGAGCTTCAAAGGATAAGTTCACCTTTTATCAAAAAATAATAAATGCACATTTTTTCAGGTTTACACATTTCTTGTTTTAGGGTCCTAGAAAGAATTGCACCAGTGATCAGCAGATGGCTGTTGGTGGCATGCAGGCCTCCTGCAGACTGTCAGTGTAAGCTGTCTGCCCCGTACATCATACGGGCAGGCAGTTTTACACTGACAGGAAGAATCAATGAACTACCGCAACGCTCAACAGCACCGTGGTAGTTCATTGAGAACTACAAGCTGACAGGCTGTGGTACTTGTGGTTCATTGATTCACAGGGATCTAAATTCCTGTGATTTAATCTGGCCACGCTCTCTTTGAATTGTGGCAGCGAGTACAGGGAGAAGATCCACGTCTCGCTGCCACAAGGGGGGGGGGAGTCGGAGGGAGAGGGGTCTGATGCTAATACATATGGGTGTAACAAGCAACATGTTCAGAAAGGTGACCTTATCCTTTAAAACAAGCTCTCAGTGACCTATTCAGCTGCAGGCATTGTTGAGCAACTCATTCTCAACATTTACAGCAGAAGCACTGAATTAATCCAAGTCATTCTCTTAGCAGCTTAGCTTCTCCAATTACACCTCTCAGCAGTGACTCGGCAGTAGGGATGAGCTCACTGTGCGGGTCGAACATAAGTTCGTCTCAAACATTGGGTGTTCGCCCGGTCGCAGAACAGTGAACATTATGGGGCGTTCGCGGGAAATTCGAGCGCCGCGGAATGCCTCATAATGCACTGCGAGATCGCAGTGCATTGCTGTATGATGATTGGCCAAAGCATGCATCTGACCTGCATGCTTTGGCCAATCACAGCGTGCTCTGCTGAGAGGGCCATAATTGGCCAAAGGCAGGGTGGCTTTGGCCAATCATAGCTCAAGGGTGCTAAGTCCACACCCCACACTATATAAGGCTGCTTACACGGCGGCCGTGTGTAGTGTTGTTGGTGTGGACAGAGAGATAGCTTGAGTTAGATTAAGCAGGCAGGTTATTCAGTTAGTGGCAGTGTATTTGATATATATGTATACAGTCAGTCTGGTATATATACATATATATATATATATATATATAAATATATTTATATATATACACACATATAGTATATATATATATATATTATTATACAGGATTTATATAGCGCCAACAGTTTGTGCAGGGCTTTACAACATGAGGGCAGACAGTACACTTACAATACAAATCAATACAGGAGGGATCAGAGGGCCATATATTCTGCATCCAGTGTAGCCTATATCTACAGTGCATTCTGTGGTGTACTGTTTCTAATACACTGCAGGCGGTGTATTAATATATATATATATATATATATATATATATATATATATATATATATATATATATACACACACACAGTCTTATATATATATATATATATATATATATATATATATATATATATATATATATATATATATATACAGTATCTCACATTTTTGTATATTTATTTAATATATATATTTATATATTTAATATATTTATTACATGTTTTCATGTGACAATGCTGAAGAAATGACACTTTGCTACAATGTAATGTAGTGAGTGTACAGCTTGTAAATTTGCTGTCCCCTCAAAATAACTCAACACACAGCCATTAATGTCTAAACCGCTGGCAACATGTCCAAATTGGGCCCAATGAGCCATTTTCCCTCCCCGGTGTCATGTGACTCGTTAGTGTTACAAGGTCTCAGGTGTGAATGGGGAGCAGGTGCGTTAAATTTGGTGTTATCGCTCTCACTCTCTCATACTGGTCACTGGAAGTTCAACATGGCACATAATGGCAAAGAACTCTCTGAGGATCTGAAAAAAAGAATTGTTGCTCTACATAAAGATGGCCTAGACCAGTGGTCATCAACCCTGTCCTAAGGGCCCACTAACAGGCCAGGTTTTATGTATTACCTTAGGGAGATGCAGAGTAGAATACTGCATTCACTGAGCAGCAAATGATAACACCTGTGATGACAGGGTTGATGACCACTGGCCTAGACTATAAGATTGCCAAGACCCTGAAACTGAGCTGCAGCCAAGACCATACAGCAGTTTGACAGGACAGGTTCCACTCAGAACAGGCCTCGCCATGGTCGACCAAAGAAGTTGAGTGCACGTGCTCAGCATCATATCCAGAGGTTGTCTTTGGGAAATAGACGTATGAGTGCTGCCAGCATTGCTGCAGAGGTTGAAGGGGTGGGGGGTCAGCCTGTCAGTGCTCAGACCATACGCTGCACACTGCATCAAATTGGTCTGCATGGCTGTTGTCCCAGAAGGAATCCTCTTCTAAAGATGATGCACAAGAAAACCCACAAACAGTTTGCTGAAGACAAGCAGACTAAGGACATGGATTACTGGAACCATGTCCTGTGGTCTGATGAGACCAAGATAAACTTATTTGGTTCAGATGATGTCAAGCGTGTGTGACGGCAACCAAGTTAGGAGTACAAAGAAGTGTGTCTTGCCTACAGTCAACCATGGTGGTGGGAGTGTCATGGTCTGGGGCTGCATGAGTGCTGCTGGCACTGGAGAGCTACAGTTCATTAAGGGAACCATGAATGCCAACATGTACTGTGACATACCGAAGCAGAGCATGATCCCCCCCCTTCAGAGACTGGGCCGCAGGGCAGTATTCTAACATAATAAGGACCCCAAACACACCTCCAAGACGACCATTGCCTTGCTAAAGGAACTGAGGGGAAAGGTAATGAACTGGCCAAGCATGTTTCCAGACCTAATCTCTATTGAGCATTTGTGGGGCATCCTCAAACGAAAGGTGGAGGAGCACAAGGTCTTTAACATCCACCAGCTCTGTGATGTCGTCATGGAGGACTCCAGTGGCAACCTGTGAAGCTCTGGTGAACTTCATGCTCAAGAGGTTTAAGACAGTGCCAGAAAATACTGGTGGCCAACCAAAATATTGACACTTTGGGCCCAATTTAGACATTTTCACTTAGGGGTGCCAGCGGTTTAGACATTAATGGCTGTGTGTTGAGTTATTTTGAGGGGACAGCAAATTTACACGGTTATATAAGCTGTACACTCACTACTTTACATTGTAGCAAAGTGTCATTTCTTTAGCATTGTCACATGAAAAGATATAATAAAATATTTACAAAAATGTGATGGGTGTACTCACTTTTGTGAGATACAGTATATATACTCTGCATCCAATGTAGCCTATATCATATCTACAGTGCATTCGGTGGTGTACTGTTTCTAATACACTTCAGGTGGTGTATTAATATTAATATATATATATATATATATATATATATATATATATATATATATATATATATATATATATACCGTATATATACTTGAGTAAAAGCCGAGTTTTTCAGCACATCTTTTTGTGCTGAAAATGCCCCCCTCGGCTTATACTTGAGTCTCCTTCCTCACTGTGTCCATCTGCAGCCTTACGATCTCCCGGCTGTCCTGTCAAGGTTTGTGCTTGCAGTGCGGTAATGAAGGGTAATGGTCTGGGGTAGGAAGGAAGGAATTAATTCTCTATGATCTCCCGGCGCTGTGATATGTAGTCTAGTCAGCGGCCGTGCAGTGTACCAAAGCCCCGCCTCCTTCTCATCCTCGTCCGTGATAGGCTGAACACTGACTCCCTGCTGGGAAACTGAGTCAGTGTTCCGTCATGGACGAGGACGAGGAGGAGGCGGGGCTTTGGTACACTGCTTCGGCTATTTTCGGCGGCTCCGTTGTGGTTCGTACTGCACAAGGGCTGCCCCTTCGCAGTACAGGGGGGACATTATCTGTCGGGGGACCTTTTTCGGCAGGACACCGGGAGATCGTAGAGAATTAATTCCTTCCTTCCTCCCCCAGACCATTAACCTTCATTACCACACTGCAGGCAGAAACCTTGACAGGACAGACGGGAGATTGTAAGGCTGCAGATGGACACAGGCTGCGCTGGGAAATCAGGTACATGAGGCAGGGAGCTTTCCCTGAGGGCCAATTAAACCCCACTGCAGATGCCTGTAAACCCCCACAGTAAATGCAGCATTATTTAATTGAGGACAGTGAGGCTGAGGCATGCATATGGGCACAGTGAGGCTGAGGCATGCATATGGGCACAGTCAGGCTGAGGCATGCATATGGGCACAGTGAGGCTGAGGCATGCAGATGGGCACAGTGAGGCTGCAAATGGGCATTGTTGACCCTCTTTTCCACTTACAGTAGCTGCTGCATTTCCCTCCCTCGGCTTATACTCGAGTCAATAAGTTTTCCCAGTTTTTTTGGTAAAATTAGGTGCCTCGGCTTATATTCGGGTTGTATTATACTCAAGTATATACGGTATATATATATATATATATATATATATATATATATATATATATATATATACTCTGCATCCAGTGTAGCCTATATCTACAGTGCATTCGGTGGTGTACTGTTTCTAATACACTTCAGGCGGTGTACACAGTATCTAATACAGTGTGTACAGTTTCTACTACACGTCTGGTGGTGTCCACAGTATACAATACATTTCAGCCTTTGTACAGTTTCTAATACAGTGCAGGCGGTGTACACAGTATCTAATACAGTGTGTACAGTTTCTACTACTTTTCTGGTGGTGTACACAATATCTAATACAGTGTGTACAGTTTCTAATACACTTCAGGCGGTGTACACAGTACACAATACAGTGCACCCCTTGTACAGTTTCTAATACAGTGCAGGCGGTGTACACAGTATCTAATACAGTGTGTACAGTTTCTACTACACTTCTGGTGGTGTACACAGTATACAATACAGTGCAGCCATTGTACAGTTTCTCATACAATGCAGGCGTGTACATAGTATCTAATACAGTGTGTACAGTTTCTACTACTTTTCTGGTGGTGTACACAGTATCTAATACAGCGTGCACAGTTTCTAATACACTTCAGGCGGTGCACACAGTATCTAATACAGTGTGTACAGTTTCTACTACACTTCTGGTGGTGTACACAGTATAAAAAACAGTGCAGCCATTGTACAGTTTCAAATACAGTGTGTACAGTTTCTAATAAACGTCAGGCAGTGTACACAGTATCTAATACAGTGTGTACAGTTTCTACTACTTTTCTGGTGGTACAAACAGTATCTAATACAGAGTGTACAGTTTCTACTACACTTCTGGTAGTGTATACAGTACACAATGTAGTGCAGCCATTGTACAGTTTCTATTACAGTGCAGGCGGTGTACACAGTATCTAATACAGTGTGTATAGTTTCTACTACACTTCAGGTGGTGTACACAGTTTACAATACAGTGCGGCCGCTGTACAGTTTCTAATACAGTGCAGGCGATGTACACAGTATCTAATACAGTGTGTACAGTTTCTACTACACTTCTGGTGGTGTACACAGTATACAATACAGTTCAGCCGTTGTACAGTTTCTAATACAGTGCAGGCGGTGTACACAGTATCTAATACAGTGTGTACAGTTTCTACTACTTTTCTGGTGGTGTACACAGTATCTAATGCAGTGTGCAAAGTTTCTAATACATTTCAGGTGGTGTACACAGTATCTAATACAATGTGTACAGTTTCTACTACACTTCTGGTGGTGTACACAGTATAAAATACAGTGCAGCCGTTGTACAGTTTCTAATACAGTGCAGGCAGTGTACACAGTATCTAGTGTGTACAGTTTCTAATAGACATGTGCACATCCAAAAAAAATTGTTCATTTTTGTTTTCGTTTCATTCGTTTATTATTTTTTTCGTTTTTCGGGTCATTTGTTATGATTGCGATTCGTAAATTCGTTCATTCGTAAATTCGTAAATGCGTTCATTCGTACATTCGTACATTCGTAATTCGAACATTCGTTCATTCGTACATTCGTTCATTCGTACATTCGTACATTTTTACATTTGTACATTTGTACATTCGTAAATTCGTACATTCGTAAAATCGTACATTTGTAAATTAGAAAATTCGGAAATTTGTAAATTCGAAGTTTGAAAATCCAAAAACCCGAAAATTCAAAAATCTGAAATAGTAACTAACTATTAAATTATAGGTATTGTAATTTCCTTTCAAACTTGACTGTCAGTGAACGTAACAAATACAAATTTAACCGAAGTTACGAATTATCCAAAACGAATGCTGCATCTAAACAAATGGAACAGGACAAATTATTAATCAATAATAATAATAAAACATTGTTATTATTATTATTGTTATTTATTATTATTAATTCATTACGTTCCATTCCGTTTTTTCGGATCATTCATAACTTCGGATAAATTTGTATGTGTTACGTTCACTAACAGCCAAATTTAAAAGGAAGTTACAATACCTATAAATTAAAAGTTACTAGTAATTACTAATAGTTAAGTTATTATTAGTTAACTATTATTTCAGATTTCCGAATTTTCGAATTTACAAATTTACGAATTCACTAATTTACTAATGTACGAATGTAAATTGCGAATGTACGAATGTTCGAATGCCCGAATTTACGAATGTCCAATTTTATCGAATTTACGAATATTCTGAAAAAATTCGTTAAACGGGTTTTCGTTAATTCGGATATTCCCGAATTAACGAATTTGTCGAAATTCGTTAAAAAACGAATTCGGAACGAAACGAATTGCACATGCCTAGTTTCTAATAAACTTCAGGCGGTGTACACAGTATCTAATACATTGTGTACAGTTTCTACTACTTTTCTGGTGGTGCACACAGTATCTAATACAGTGTGTACAGTTTCTACTACACTTCTGGTAGTGTACACAGTACACAATACAGTGCAGTCATTGTACAGTTTCTAATACAGTGCAGGCGGTGTACACAGTATCTAACACAGTGTGTATAGTTTCTACTACACATCTGGTGGTGTACACAGTATAAAATACAGTTCAGCCGTTGTACAGTTTATAATACAGTGCAGGCGGTGTACACAGTATCTAATACAGTGTGTATAGTTTCTAATAAACCTCAGGCGGTTTACACAGTATCTAATACAGTGCAGCAGTTGTACAGTTTCTAATATAGTGCAGGCGGTGTACAAAGTATCTAATACAGTGTGTACAGTTTCTACTACACTTTTGGTGGTGTACACAGTATCTAATACAGTGTGTACAATTTCTAATACACTTCAGGTGGTGTACACAGTATCTAATACAGTGTAGTGTGGTTTTGCAAAACAAAAAATACATCATGTCCGGAAGGCCACCAAGGAGAGGCAAATGCTCACAGGCCACTAAAAGAGGGCAAGCAGCCTCTGTGTCTACAGTCAACAGTGGTGGTCGTAGACATGGTGCATCCTCTGCAGGTGGCCGTGGAGCATGCTTGTCCTTTTCTTCTGCTGCTGGCCGTGTTATTGAGCCACAACATGCAAAAGAGTTGGTGGAGTTGATAACAAAGCCGTCCTCATCCTCTGTCACCCAGGCTCAGAGTAGTTTGCCTTCCAACGCAACTGCCAAAGCAGCCTATTCCACTGGCTCCATGGCTACAGTCACTCCTTCCGTAGCCCCACCATCATGCACGGAGGAGTCCCCAGAATTATTCGAACACAGTGTCGGGTACATGCTGCTGGAGGATGCGCAGCGATTTGAAGGCTCATATGTTGGTTCCCAGGTGGAGGAAGGGAGCAACATGAGAGAGGGGGTGCCACAGAAGGACAAGAAACTGGCAGTCATGTTCCCCCAGCTGCAGCATACTGCCAAGTTTTCTCCAGTGACGAGGAAGGACGGGATGATGAGGTCACTGACTATACTTGGGTGCCTGAGAGAAGAGGGGAGGAGGAGGAGGCACAACTCCAAGGAGGCAGGATATCCTCTAGAGCAGTGGTCATCAACCCTGTCCTCAGGGCCCACTAACAGGCCAGGTTTGCAAGATAACTGAAATACATCACAGGTGAGATCACTTGCTGCTCAGTGATTGCAGTATCCTAGTCTGCATCTCCTCAAGGTAATACATAAAACCTGGCCTGTTAGTGGGCCCTGGGGACAGGGTTGATGACCACTGCTCTAGGGGGCAGCCACCCTATTGTATTACACTACAGAGCTCCGCTTTGAAGCGGATCAAGTGTGGCCAGAACAGCAGCCGTTTGGGCACCACATGCTTGACCAGACATATGACAACCTGCCATGCAGTCTGTTGGCAACAGCACTTGAAAGACCCACATCAAAGAAAAAGGCGGACTTCTCCTTGCTCCTCATCTGGGATCTCCAACCCTACTATACCTCCAGTCCTCTCAAAAACCTGCACTGAGAGGAATGCATGTATAGCAATAGGTGTACTTGCAGCCAATCTGCTAGCAGTACACCACCAATTGAGTTTGGCAGCCAAATTTCCCTACCCCCGTTGCTGAACTGGAAAAAGAAATTCAGTCCCAGCCATCCACATGCTCAGCATCTAAATGCTAGCTTGGCCAAATAGCTAGCTCTGCAACTGCTGCCTTTTCAGCTGGTAGACTCTGCCCCTTTCGTGAATTTGTGGGATGTGCTGTACCTCAGTGGCCAGTTCCAAAATGCCATTTCTTTTCACGGAAGGCCATTCCGGCTCTCTACTGGCATGTGGAAGGCAATGTTTTGGCCTCGTTGGACAGGGTGGTCAGCAGTAAGGTTCATATTACCGCTGACTCATGGTCCAGCAGGCATGGGCAGGGACGTTATCTTTCCTTCACAGCGCACTGGGTAACTCTGCTGGCAGCTGGGAAGGATGCAGGACAGGGTTCAGTGTTGTTGGAGCTTGTTCTGCCACCACGCTTCCAAAATGCTAGTCCTGAGGCAGGCCAGAAAAGTCTGTGGTCATTCCTGCCGGTCATCCAATGCCAGTGCTCGGCTGGCTGACATTCAAAGGGAATGCAACCTGCCCACCAACCGCCTCATTTGTGACATGCCCTCCAGGTGGAACTCAACATTGGCAATGCTGCAGCGGCTGCACACACAGCAGAGGGCCATCAATGAGTTCCTGTGCAAGTATGGCACCAGGACAGGGTCAGGGGAGCTTGTCTTCTTTTCGCCACGCCAGTAGCTACTGATCAAGGATGCATGCACTGTCCTGTCACCATTTGAGGAGGCCACAAGAATGGTGAGCAGCGACAATGCATGCATTAGTGACACTGTCCCTCTAGTCTTCCTGCTGGAGCACACGGTTCATGGAATCGTGGAAAGGGCACTTGAGGCAGAACAGCGGGAGGAAGAGGACTTCCTTTCCTCTCAAGGCCCCCTTTATCCAGATAGCATTCCTGCGGGCCTGCCAAACACACAGGAAGAAGAGGAGGAGGATTGTATCAGCATGGATGTAGAGGATAACACTCAGCAGCAGTCTTCAAGGGATGGTTTTCAGTCCCCAGAAACCCAAGGAGTTGTACGTGGCTGGGAGGAGGTAGTTACGAATTATGTGATCCTTAGTGACCCAGAGGACTCAGAATTGACTGCCTCTGCAAACTTACGCTGCATGGCCTCCTTGGTTCTGAAAAGCCTGCGAAAGGACCCTAGGATTCGTAGTATCAAGGAGAGGGATCATTACTGGCTGGCAACCCTTCTTGATCCACATTACAAGGGTAAGGTTGCAGAGCTCATCCTGTCTTTGCAAAGGCAGCAGAGGATGAAACATCTTCAGGAGACCTTGAATAAAGGTTTGTGCAATTCATTTCCAGACCCTGGGAGGGTACCATTTCCTGGTGCTGGACAACGTGTTGCTGAGGCTTTGTTCAGTCAGAGGAAGAGCGGTGAAGAAGGTGGCTGTCTGACCGATGCCTTTAAACAATTTTTCAGTCCTCAGCGCCAAGGTCTGATCAGTTCAAGCAACCATCGCCAGTGTCTGCATTATATGGTGTAGGAATATCTAGGGGCAAGAGCAGACTTGGAGACCTTTCCAACAGAGCATCCACTGGGCTACTGGGTCTTGAGGATGGACCACTGACCAGAACTTGCTCAATATGCAATTGAGCTACTGGCCTGTCCTGCATCCAGCGTGCTTTCTGAACGCACATTCAGTGCTGCTGGAGGGTTTGTAAGGGATCAAAGAGTGCGCCTGTCCACAGACTCCGTTGATAGGCTCAAATTCATAAAAATGAATCAGTCTTGGATAAGCAGCTATCAAGCACCTGATGCTGATGTAACTGATTGAATTTGCTATGGATGTGGGATCCCTTGAAGACTGCCTGTGCTGCCTATCCTATTCCTCCTCAATCTTGATGAAGCTAGCTTCCAACAATATTTTTGGTTTAGGGCACCACCACCACCACCCAAGGCCCAATTTTTCTGCCCCCCCCCCCCCCCCCGTTTAACAGGGGCATGTAATTACAATTTTTTATATAATATTTCACAGCAGGGCCCGTTCCTGCGCCCAACAAGAGTATCTGTGAGGGGTTACAGTGTTGTGGCACCACCACCCAAGGCCCACTTTTCCTGCCCCTGTTTAACGGGGCATGTAATTACAATTTTTGATATAATATCTCAATGCAGGGCCCGTTCCTGTGCCCAACAAGAGTATATGTGAGGGGTTACAGTGTTGTGGCACCACCACCACCACCCAAGGCCCAATTTTTCTGCCCCTGTTTAACAGGGGCATGTAATTACAATTTTTGGTATAATATTTCACAGCAGGGCCCATTCCTGTGCCCAACACGAGTATCTGTGAGGGGTCACAGTGTTGTGGCACCACCATCACCACCCAAGGCTCAATTTTTCTGCCCCTGTTTAACAGGGGCATGTAATGAAAATTTTTGATATAATATTTCAACACAGGGCCCGTTCCTGAGCCCAACAAGAGTATCTGTGAGGGGTTACAGTGTTGTAGCACCATCACCACCACCCAAGGCCCAATTTTTCTTCCCCTGTTTAACAGGGGCATGTAACTACAATTCTTGATATAATATTTCACAGCAGGGCCCGTTCCTGCACCCAACAAGAGTAACTGTGAGGGCTTACAGTGTTTTGGTACCACCAACACTTAAGGCCCAATTTTCTGCAGAGTATATAGGGCAGGCCGTATAGTATATATACTGCCGTTCAGAGTATATAGGGCCTGGGGGACTTCCACGCCATTTTTAAAAAAAAATTGGTGCGGGGTTCCCCTTAATATCCATACCAGACCTGAAGGGCCTGGTATGGATTTTGGGGGGGAACATCCACACCTTTTTTTTGCTATTTTTATTTATATTGCCGGGATCCGACAATACATTACAGCCACGAGCAGTTTTGAATGAAATTGTTTCCTTTAGAAATGTCATTTTGCTGTGGCACTGTTATAAACATGGGAAAGATGTGCTATTTTACAGGCATACTAAGGACACCCCCTAGGCACGATATTAAAAGGAATATTTCATTTTTATTGTTTCACTTTAAGCATTATTAAAATCACTGCTCCTGAAAAAAACGGCCATTTTTTAAACTTTTTTTTGCATTGATACATGTCCCCTGGGACAGGACCCGGGTCCCCAAACACTTTTTATGGCAATAACTTGCATATAAGCCTTTAAAATGAGCGCTTTTGATTTTTCACGTTCGCATCCCATAGACTTTTGCGTGTTCGCACAAATTTTTTGCTGTTTGCCTGTTCTGCTGCGAACTGAACCGGGGGGTGTTTGGCTCATTCCTACTTGGCAGCCTCCTGTCTGCTAATTTCTAATATAAAGATAAAGCATGAGTAGAAAATAAAGATCCATCAGTCACTAATGACATCACTGTACGCACAGTACAACCACAATAACAGTCCCTCCTGAAGAACACCTCCTCTAATCTATTTCACCCCATACAGCTGAAAGTACGTCAGATCGTTAGTACAGTGGAAGCTTTAGGCTACATTTATTTATTTATTTTTAACAATCAGGAGTGCTTTATTGAAAAGTATAATATACAGTACAAAAGAAAAAGGAGTAACACAGACCATATGTATATAATTACATACAAATACGGATCATATTTTGATTGGAGGTAATCTCTTGCTCACATAGTTGTTATCATACCATTTTCAAAGCAGGCTACATTTATTTTAGATCTTAATTTATGGGTGAATGTGATGAATGTGGGTGTCAGTGGTGGATTACTTGCATACTGAAGGAAAAAGGTCAAAACTTGTGATAGTCATTTTGTGATTTTATACCTGTGCTGTTAATTTTTCATGTATAGTGTTTATGGTTATATGTACAATGCACCCCATAATGAATACATATTTTATAGTAACGTAAGTATAAATAAAGATTTGTTTGCATCACACTAAATGTCAGGTTTACAGTAGGCTACATCAGTGATTTTCAAATGGCCCCACACAAATGGGACATTGTATAAATGAGTATCTTGGTTATACATAAATGTAGCACTTACCCCTGAAGGAGCTGCTGTCTTCATGGGTCCCCTGTTCTCAGTAAGTAACACCATGCTCTCTGACACACTATGGTTGAAGAGGGGATATTTATTGCAACAATATAAACAATGCTACAATAACCAAAGAAATAGAATAGGCAAAAACCCCTTAAACAAATAGGTAAAACAGTACCAAAATAGAGTATACAGTTGGTATTTATCAAACGAACCAGGGAATAACCCCTAACACCTATACTTAGGAAGGTGCTGTGCAAGGGCAAGGCAAAGATAATAGTTTGACAGGCATTGTCAAAACATTTCTCTACTTGCCAGTACATTGGGGCCTTGGAGCAGTCAGATAAAACTCCTCTGAACCCAGGTATAGATGCCTGCGCTGTGCCCCAAGCAAAAAATACTGTTCCTCTTTAATAGTTTGCAGTATGGTTTGGTCATTGGCCTCTCATCAACTCCTAGAGGGAGGACTTGTCTCTTTCTGTTCTCCAATGGCAGCTCAGCGGAGTCAGTGGCAGCAGCATCCTCCCCAGCAATCAAACAGAGACACCAGTCATCAACAGTTGCATTCTCAGTTCTCAGGAGGCAGCACCAGTCAGGGACAATAGCGTTCCCCCCAATAATCAGGCCGCAGCACTAGTCAGTGACAGTGGTGTTTTCATTTGCCAGGAGATTTCCACTACTGTGTATCTCTTCGTCTCTGATGTGGTGGCAAAATGTTCTGTAAGCTGCCTGCTGCACGCTCTGTCTCCCACAATATCCTTACAACATCTTCCCTGAGCCCAGGAACAGTCCTTCCTTTTCCTCTCCACAAAGCCCCAGTTATGCTGGGATGTATTGTTCCATTGCTAATCTGACAAACAGGCTCAGTCTGTCTTGGACTTCATCACCCACAAGTCTCAGTTCCTTACAGCAGGCTCTTGTTGTCCCAGGGTGCCCAGAAGTCCATATCTGCTTCTTCTGTGTTCTCCTGGTGGTGGGCAGGGCTTCTCTCCAGATCTCTTTCTCTCTACAGCCTTTCCTGTGCTTGGCCGGAGGAGAGAAAATGCAGGGTAGCAGCAGTGATAGAAGCCCAGTACCTGCTGCCAGACAGAACAACAATGTGGAATAGGGGCTACATAAACAAAAAACTATCATTGCATTGGGTCAATTTAATTTTTATCAAGGAAACCTGTACCAATGGAACATGTAGGCTGCCATTGCTAACCTCTACTTGTAAAAATGCCAGTCTCCTGGCTTCCCTGCTTTTCTAATGGCTTCAATATCTTGCATTACATAATTTTGCATTACTGAGTAAAGACATGTTTGCTAATTCAGAAGTTCTAACTTCTAGTGACTCTGTAAATGCAAAGACCGCCAGGCAATCACCTCTTTCAGAAGGAGATCAGCAATGGCAGCCTACATATTTCACACATTACAGCTTTGAATATGATGTAAACCCTGAATGACACATTTTGTTTTCTTAAATGCTGTTTATCAAATTGTTGCAAACTTTTAGGCTGGGTTCACACTAGAGAACGGTTTACAGCAGGGGTCCAGTGCGTCCAGTGCGTCTCCATTCGCCATTTCGGGTCTGATTTCAGCCCGAATTTTTGGCTGAATTCGCACCTGAAACGACCAAAAGACGCATAGGGCTCCTGTGCAATTCGCACTGGAGCCTCTACAGAGATGTGTAAACTGGATCCATAGAGAGACAATCACAATCTCCTGCTATGCAAATTGAATGCAGGTAAACCCGCATCCAATTCACAATAGTGTGAACCCAGCCTAAATCACAGTACTTGTTTTCGATTTTTCATCCAGTTGCATCTTAGTGCTGGTAATCTTCTGCAGCCTCTTTGAAGACTTCCTGTCTACATGCATGCATTCCAGTGATGACTGTATGGAATTTTTTCAGGGCAGGTTTCCCAATGGTGTCAACAGTGGAAAATGTCTGTAAAATGTGTGTGTTGAAACAATCACTGGTAGCCTCCATTCATGCAAGCCCTTGTGAAAGTCCCACAGTGCAGGAGCACAATTACGAGACAGGGTGTTGTCACTCTCTAATAGGAAATGCCTGCACAATAAATCTCCTAGACATACCTCCCAACATTTTGAGATGGAAATGAGGGACACCTACTAGCAAACGTATGTAGGCATAGGACATGCCCTCTGCCACACCCCCTTAAAGGAGAATTAACAAAAAAAAGGTTAATTAAATCCACAAGAGCTTTTTTTTACCACTACAATTCCTTTAAATTGGCTTTAAAAATTTGCAAATGCAGCAATTTAGAATTTGGATGGAAGGTTTAGCACTAGGAAAACTTTTTGAAAGATGAAAAGTGCATTTTATATACAACTATTAGGATCAGACCAAAATGAGTGACAAATGAGGAGGAAATAGGGACAGAGGGACATTGCTCCAAATCAGGGACAGTCCCTCCAAATCAGGGACAGTCGGGAGCTATGCCTAGATATTATTTTAACGAAAGCTGATGATTTAGAAATATTAACAATTCGTTCTTGAATTACATTACCATGTTAAAGCTTATATGAAAGTTTGGTTTTTTAATATACATACACTTTAAGGACATACACATCACATGAAATACAGAAAGGAATTATGCACAAAACCACTAAATGTTCCCCTTAAACAAATCCACTGTAACTTTACAACAGTTTTTACTAATAAACTGTCTTGTATTCCTAATATATCTACAACTGCTTATCTGGTCACTTTATTCTTACGCTTGTAAAATCCATAAAGATCTCCTTTATAGAGTCATTCTCTACAGTGTTAAATGTCAATTTCCTTTCATTAGGGGTTTGTCGAAAAAAATCCAATCCTATATGTAACATCGCGCTCAAAATACGGGCTGATAGTCGCTGGCACGATACAGGTTTGGAATGCAGATCAGACTTTGAGTGCTTTACTATAATCACTGTGATTACAGCACCAGTAATAAAAACAAATTGCTGCTCTCTAGAGAGGAAGGACGAATACTAGTTATCTTATATTATCCAGACCATGAACTTCTTTAGTGGCTGCAATGCATCTAGGAAATAAGAACAATGATAGTATAGAAGTGAGAAGAACCTAGGAGTTGGTCTATAGGGCAACAGCATATATTGAGTGTGCTGGACAGCCCAGCCATACTGACACATTGTGCTGGACAATGCAGCAATACTGACACATTCCTAGATTAGTAATCCAACTCAAGAGAGGAACACAAAAGGAACCAGTTGCTAATTTTGGACACTGCCTCTGGTTTTTGCCTGACACTGACACATTATACCTTTTGTGGAAAGACGCAGTTTAAAATAGCCATCTATTGGAGAAAGATGACCGCCCACAGCAGACATCATACAGATTGGAAGTGGCTGGCCAAAAGTGAAGAAAGCATAATGAAAGAGATAGGAAGAAAGAAATTATACATATTCACATGGATAAGTATGTAAAATCACCAAAAAGATTTACAGGACAAAAGCAGTGAAATAGGAGAGAAGTTAAAAAAAAAAAACGAGAACACATTTGTGCCATTAGCAGCTGCTGTTTTCCAGGATAGTGTGTAATCCCCAGCTCTGTTCTAGAGATACTGGGATTTAGCAGAAGCATCTTTGCTATCTACAGCCTGTGGTCAGGACAAGGGCAGGTGCTGGACTACAGCCTGATTCACTGCAGAGTGATCCACATTGACAAAAGTAATACTGGCAGCATTCCATATGAACAATATATCATTATACACATTGAAGCAAGCCGGGCATGACACTGGGCTTAGGAAAAGCTCTATTCTAAGCGACAGTCTAAAAAAGTTGTTTAAAGTGACTTGCTGCTTTGGAACAAATGTGAAACTGAACAAAGGAGCCCCCTCCCTTAAAAAAGAGCAGTACATTCATAAGAGCTCAAAGTATAATAATGAGATGGTGCTATATCCATTTTAATCTGTATTGCAGGATATCTATAATCATACTTTGGTCCTTACAAATCACTTACAAAGGGGTACTCTGAGGAAAAGAACATGCTAGTAAGGTGCCAATTTAGTTTATATTCATTCAGCGCTTGTAGATTAACTATGTTATAAGGGTATAGCCCCGTACACATGGGCCGAATGTCGGGAGATATCGGCCAGTTAAAAAAAAAACCCTGCCAACATTCGGCCCGTGTGTATGCCACCCTGTCTGACAGAAGCCGGCCATACCAGGCCTGACTCAACAACTGGCTTTCATTGGATGGAACAAGGTAAGCATTTGTGTGTACCTATTCAGAAGCAGCACTACACACACACAGCAAACTACATAGCTTCTAATTATGGATGAGCTTAGGTGTGTTTTGATCCTAGTATGAAGCCACCTGAGCAAGCTTGCCATAAAGCTGTCACTGTACTGGGCCAATGATAAGTGGCCGAGGCATTCCAAAAAACGGCACATATACATACTGTACCTATTGCATACATGCAGCTGCCGGGTGTGGAATGCCCCAGTCACAGATGATTAGCTCAGTACAAGTCTTAGGCCGGGCCATACATGGAGAGAATTTATTTCCTGCAACCTCAGGCTGACGTGTTGATTTCCCCATCAACACAGACAGTGTTGACGGGGAATCCCTCCAGCGGAGCCATTGTGTTCTCACAATGGGGAAGGGGGGGGAGGGGGGCAGGAGCACTCCCATACTTCTACCAAGACATATTATATACTGTTGAATCAAAACAGATCTTGACTTTGAAACTCAGTTTCCAACAGTAGAACACAGTTGTTTCAACAGGGAAGAACATCCTTTCTTAACATGACAAACAGTTCTGCATTTGAGTAATAATGTCCACACAGTTAATTCTTGTTTAATCTACAACGTATAGTTAAAAATAAAATATAAAAAACTTAAATATATTGTAGCGGTACCCTTGTAGGGGCTGCTGAGTGTAGTAGTTCGTCTGTCACATTGCCCAGCCAGGCACACACTTTTCAAGCATCTAGAGACATGAAAGCAGTCCTTGCACTTTTTTTTTGCATTTTATTGAGGGGAATTTAACTTGGATGGGGATAGGAAACTTATGAGATGCCCAGGTAATTGATAATCAAAGTTGGGACCAACTATATACACCACGGTATTTACAGTCTCCACTTCTCCATCTGCACTTCCTTGCTTGCAGACTATTACTCCTCACTCCTCCAGCACATCACTTGCATAGCTCCCAACTGTCCCTGATTTCGAGGGACTGCCCCTGAATTGGAACAATGTCCCTCTGTCCCTCATTCCTCCTCATTTGTCCCTCATTTTGGCCTGATCTATATAGATGTATATAAAATGCACTTTTTATCTATCAAAAAGTGCTTTCCAGCGCTAAACCTTTCATCTGATTTCTAAATTGCTGCATGTAAATTCCAAAAGCCAATATAAAGTATAATAGTAGTGTTAAAAAAAGCACTTGTGGGTTGAACCAATCTTTTATTTTTTGTACAATTCTCCTTTAGGGGATGTGACAAGGGGTGTGTCCTATGCCTGCATACTTTTGCTGATAGGTGTCCCTCATTCCCATCACTAAAAGTTGGGAGGTATGCACTTGCTTGCACTTCCTGGCTCAGCCAGGCCCAAAGCAGATGCCCTTTGCAGGAAGGAACCGCGGGCTTCTATGGTGTAGCAAAAATAGAAAGTTTCAGTGCTAGCTGTGCCTGTGGCTACTGCTCTTAGTACCACCTCTTCAGCACTGCCAGCCCTCCTGGCTGCAGATGCCCCTCTCCACTGCAGGGACGTGCAGCGAGGTCAGTGGCTGGCGAGGCACTGGCTAGTATCAGAGCCAGATACACACAGGTTACATACGCCGCGCACATTAGAGCGAGAGCAATGATTCTGGCACTAGACCTTCTCTGTAACTCTAAACATGTAACCTGTAAAAGTTTTAAAGTGTTACCTATGGAGATTTTTAAGTACTGAAGTTGGCGCCATTCCACAAGTGTGTGCAATTTTAAAGCGTGACATGTTAGGTTGACATTAAATAAATATTTTTATTCACTTTTATATGTACTTTTTCTATGGTGTCAGTTTTTTAAATGTGGTTACTTTTTGCTTTTAATACATGTATTTGTATTGTCGTTCAGAATGTTTTTAGTTTTGCTCATCAAGATAAGGGGAGAGCTGATCACACCACCCTATACCTGTATGGGGTGGGAGTGTCCTCTACTTAGAGGTTCGGTAGGTCAGTCTTCCTTTGGGTTTTGAAGAAGCACAATGTATGTGTGAAACGTCATCACCCCTCGTTTTATTCCTGGTGGCAGTCTTTCAATAAACCTGCTGGACAGATGTGAGTGTGCAGCTAATTTTTCTCACTTGTTCTACATGGTACAGGAAACGGTCAGAGACTGCGGACGTGGTACAGGAGAAGGTGTGGACGTGGTATAGGAAATGGTCAGAGATTGCAGACATGATACAGGAGACGGTTAGAGACTACAGACCTAGTACAGGAAATGGTCAGAGACTGCGGACATAGTACAAGAATCTGTCAGAGTCTGCAGACATGGTACAGGAGACGGTCAGAGACTGCAGACATGATACAGGAGACGGTCTGAGACTGTGGAAATAGTACAGGAAATGGTCAGAGACTGCAGACTTAGTACAGGAGATGGTCAGAGACTGCGAACATAGTACCGGAGATGGTCAGAGACTGCAGACATACTAGAGGAGACGGTCAGAGACTGCAGACGTGTTACAGGAGAAGGTTAGAGACTGTGGACATGATACAAGAGACGGTCAGAGACTGTGGAAATAGTACAGGAAATGGTCAGAGACTGCAGACTTAGTACAGGAGATGGTCAGAGACTGCGAACATAGTACCGGATATGGTCAGAGACTGCAGACATACTAGAGGAGACGGTCAGAGACTGCAGACGTGTTACAGGAGATGGTCAGAGATTGCAGACATAGTACAGGAGATGATCAGAGACTGAGTCCCCTGGCTCCACTTCCCTTGTCAGCTTTAATTATTGCTGTCCTGTCCCCCAGTCACAGTGCCCAGCCCCAACTTGTGTCACCTTCTATTCCAGTTATCCATCTTATTCCATTTCCTCACCTGAGTGGTGGTGGTCTGGGGTCCCTCAACAACAGTCAGGTGGGCCACGGGCAGAAGGAGAAGTCGGGCACGGGCAGCCGTGGAATCCGATGGATCTCTGAGTCAGTCTAATCGATGCCACCGGGCAGTGGGCACCGGAAAAAGAGGTGGATGGGGACTGAAGAAGATCAGTCCCTCCCTGCAGTGCTGCCTGCAAGTCACTGGGCTCCAGGGTTGGAAAAGGAGGAGGTGGGTGGAGAGAGTGAGACAGTCTCAGGATGCAGTGCAGAGTGCAGCACTAGACGCAGGCCTCATTGAGACTCTGATTCTGACGTCACTGTTTGCTAGATGCCAGGCGGGGCGGCCCTAGCAACCAGTGCCGAACTTCCGGAAATCAGTTAGTAGGGTGTACTGTGTCCTCTATTTCTTTCCAGGACACTGTATTGTCCCGGAATGAAGGTGTCTGGGACCAGGGACACACATGTGAATTGCTGGTGCTGCTGCTGAATCAGTGGCATCACTAGGGTTGGCGTCACCTGGTGCGATAAAACATGGTGCCACCCCCCCCATTTTCGGGTCAGTAGCCCAGCTGGCAGCCCAGCGTTGGAGCTTGTTGGTGCGCATTGCAGCGGTCAATAAGGCCTGCAGGCAGTATTAGGGCTAGAGTATAGCATGTTAGGCACTTCCTAATGGCTCAGTCCCTAGGAGCAGTAATGGATAATGGCCGACAGGCCCTCTTACCAGACCCAGCGAAACTCCAGCAGGACGATCACTCACTCTCACTCTGGGTCAGTAGTGTGGCATGTCTGTACCCTGGCAGTGGCTCAGTCTTTCTCTCTCTGGTGGCATTGGCAACTGGAATAGAAGGTGACACAAGTTGGGGCTGGGCACTGTGACTGGGGGACAGGACAGTAATAATTAAAGCTGACAAGTGAAGTGGAGCCGGGGGACTCAGTCTCTGATCATCTCCTGTACTATGGCTCTCTCTCTGGTGGCGCTGGGCAGCATGGTTCTCTCTCTGGTGGCGCTGGTCAGCATGGCTATCTCTCTGGCTTCCGCCCAGCACACTCCTCTTTCTTTGACCTGCAGCACTCACTCCCTCGGCTTTTTTCTAGGCTGCAGTCTCTCAATCTCTCTCTCTCTCTCGATCGAGCTGTAGCCTCATCCCTGTGGAAAATGGCTCTCTCTCTGGTGGCGCTGGTCAGCATGGCTATCTCTCTGGCTTCTGCCCAGCACACTCCTCTTTCTTTGACCTGTAGCACTCACTCCCTCAGCTTTTTTCCAGGCTGCGCTCTCTCAATCTCTCTCTCTCTCTCGATCGAGCTGTAGCCTCATCCCTGTGGAAAATGGGGCCGCCAATCTTTGGGACTACATGTGCCATGATGCTCTCCTCTTCTAGTCACCTTTGATTGGCCCTCTGTTGTCCCACATGGGGAAGGAACAGAGCGGTCAGGAAGCTGGGCGGGGAACCTGGTGAGAGCCGCCGTCTCTTCTTCTTGACAGGAGAAAGGGCGGCAAGTGGGAGAAACCTCTGACAGCCGGCAGCTTGCTTTTCCCCTGTCACAGCACCGCCAAGTTCTCTTCTGGACTGAGTGGTGAAAAGAGCCCGCAGTCACAATACACTGAAGGGGGGTTTGACAGCACCTTAATGGTGTCACCCCACTGGCGAGTGACACCTGGGTACGGGTCGCCCGCACCCCCATAGCGACGCCACCGTGCTGAATGTAACAGTGCCGATCCGATCCCTGATTCCAGGAGGGGGGAACTTGACCCCCCCCCTTGCCTCCCCTGCAGACGCCCATGCCTATACTGGCTATTTTCTGCTACAAATTACATAACAAAAAATAAAAAACAGACATTGAAGGGATACTATTTAGAAGCTCTATAAAATACTTAATGTTGTGTTTTTATTTATCATTTATAACATTTATAAATAGACCACTTAGGCTCGGTTCACACTGCCGCGACCTGAAAGTCGTGCGACTTTGCCAAGCGACTTCCTGCTGATTTGCTGGAAATTTGAGTACTACTTGATGCGACTTTAAAGGAACTTTCAGGGAATGCCTGGGTAATCTTCCTGTAATGTCGTATCCAAATCACATCAATTTAGATGAGGATCTGACTTGGAGGCGACTTCCATTAAAGTCTTTAGGCACAAGTCGGATAGAAGTTGCCTTGAAGTAGTACAGGAACCTTTTCTAAAGTCGGAGCAATGTCAGTAGCGCTAATTAAGACAGCCATCATTGACTAACATGGGATTTCACATGTCACACGACTTGGAGTCTCGCAAGTCAGATCCCAAGTGGTGGCAGTGTGAACTGAGCCTAAGGCTGGGTTCACACAGGTCCAGCTAATTTTGTGTTAGTAGAAGTTTGGTGAGTGTTGATTTACGCTTTTAATTTCGCGCTTTTCATTTATGCTTTTCAGTTTGTGCTTTTCAGTTAATTTCTGAACGGTCGTTTGTCAACCAGACATGTTGCAGAATCGGAGGCGATAACGTGTTATTTATTATTGGCCTTGGAGTTATTGCTTTGACCCAAGTCCAGTCCAGGAACAGGAGGAGGAGGAGTTCTTTGACCAAAAATCGTTTGCTTTATTAATCGTGACCAATTATGTCATATGCCTTTGCTGCGGGAGCTCCAGGAGAATAATCCAGATGTTTTTCGGAATTATCCCTGGATGATAGACCCCTGCTTTCACCAACTCTTGGCATTGTTGACCCCTATATTAAAAAGCAGGACACATGCATGATGCTTTTATTTAAATTTTTGGTTGAATAATAATGATTTGATTTGTTATATTTTCTATATTTTTAGATGCATAGAATGCACTTTTAGGTTAAGTTCTATTGGCAGATAGCATGTCTAATTTTATTTGTTTTCTTTTTTTAATGCACAATAAAAGAATTGTGTAGAATAATACTTGGCTATGTGTTTTACTTCAAATGACAGTTTGGGAGTAGGCAGTTTAAAAAAATACAATGTAAAATTGACAAGGGACACCAACATAGTTGTATCTTTGATCTTAAAAACTACAGGATAATGTTGTTGTGGTAACTTGCCCAAAAAAAAACAAAAAAACAAGCATAATAATATTATTCTTGATATCACTAGAAAAAAAAGCATTTGAAAATTAGTTTTCAATAACTCCATCAGTATCACCAGCAAAGCAGCTTCATTATTATCCCATTAAAGAAGAAGAGAATGTGCGCTGCATTTCGAGATTTCATAATTTGCCACGTCAAAAATGTTAATTCTCCATTACGAACGCTAGTTTACAAGACCGACCACTTCTGGCTCGTCCTTGCTTCCAAGCATGCGTGTTTGTACTTTGGACTTTTGGCCGACGGACTTGTGTACACATGCTCGGAAAATCAAGACAACAGACAAGATTCTAACACCTGCCATCCAACATTTGTCCGCGGAAAATCCAACAGCAATTGTCCGATGGAGCGTACAAACGGTCGGATTTTCCGCCAACAGCCTGTCGTCACACAATTCCCGTTGGATAAATACGATCGTGTGTACGAGGCTTTAGGCCTTATGCACAATGGATGTTTTTACTGCTGCTGTTTTTTGGCTTCAGGCATTTTTTTTTTGCAGCCAATAAACTCCCCAGCATTTTTTCCTATATGTCCATGCACATATAGGCTTTTATTAGCGTTTTTTGGAAGGGGCGTTTTCTGGCTGAAAAAAACCCCGGAACTAATGGGGAAGTGAAGAAGAGGGAGAATAGAGTTATTCAGCTGTAAAAACGCTCTGACTTTGAAAAACACAACTGCAAAATGCTGCAAAAATCATGACTGCTGAGAAGCCTAGGCTCATTGATGACCAACTAAAAAACCAATACCTTGCCCCCCAAAAAGACACGGAAGCTGATTAAGTTGGAAATAGGGCATCGCCACAGCTTTATTGAACTTTTCAAATGTACCAAACAACAATGCCAGTCACAGTATACAATGAGCACCCATAAAACATAAACTCACATAGTCTAAGAGGCCTGTCCTTACCATCAGTGCCAGACAGGCATTAGACTGACCCCAGAATTTACCAAACAATGTCAGTCACAGTATACCGTGGACACCCATAAACATAAACTCACATAGTCTAAGAGGCCTGTCCTTACCATCAGTGTCAGACAGGCATTAGACTGACCCCAGAATTTAACTTGAGGGCATAGCCCATAAAGCAACATCAATTACTGGCAAGGTCAAAACCATCACACGCAAGTCAGTGGTACACTGATGAGCGCCCCACCACAGCCACCACCTGCTTGACACCAGATTGTAGGCTGAGATTAACATATTTAGGCCAATCATTTAAATGAACCCCATCAGGTTTAAATAAATACTGTTATTTCCCTTTAGACTCCAGTGGCGGACAACAATTCCACTAAATCTGTGGACAAATTTGAAAATCTAGGCATTCCACTTAGCGGCGAAACAGTTCCAAACAAGAACTAGAAACAAGAACAAAGTATGTGACGGGCCAAAACCAGAAAAAGGGAACAATGTTGGACCAAACAATAGATTGGTAAAACTGGCACAACATGGAGCAATAACATGCTTAATAGAGGAGATTGAATCTACAGGCCGGTAATGCCCTCACCTCTGTGCTCCCCTCCTCCCCCCCATCTGCTCACCTCTGTACCCCCAAACCTCCCCATCTGCTCACCTCTGTATTCCAAACCCTCCCATCTGCTTACCTCTGTAATCCAAACCCTCCCATCTGCTCACCTCTGAACCATCAAATTCCCACCCCCCGTCCCCCATCTGCTCACCTCTTTACCCCAACCCCCCCCCCACTCTGTTTACCTCTGTACCCCAAAACCCCTCTTTATGCTTACCTCTGTACCCCAAACCCTCTCTCTGCTTATCTCTGCTAATCCCCCTGATGAACAAACCTTTGTACCTCACTCTCTCTGCTAACCTCTGCAAGCCTGCCCCCACTGCCCCTTCAGGGGGCAGTGCTGGTCCGAGTGCCCACAGCCTTACAAAGTATAAGGCTGTGGGCAGCGCTGGTCCGAGTGAGGAGCCAGTGTGGCCAGGCTAGTGAACTGCAAAGGACATATGGCTAACTGCCAGGTGTAGCTGTGCATCGGCAAGTAGTTGCAGAGTCGCAACCTGGGCACATACACCTTCTCCTTCCCCCACCTCTACCGTCCCTGCCTTTACACACACATACCTTTACACTGGCACCGGGTGCTGTCATGTAAGGGGAGGCGGAGAGCTCAGGACTCAAAAAAGCCGCCTCCCCTTCTACTGCTGTACACTGCTCTGTGCAACCAAATTCTTGTTTTGCTGATGTACAGTTCAGCGAAGCGGGGGCTTGGTCAGATCCGACAGCTTTTTTAACCAAGATGCCGCGGCATGAGGACCTTAGGCAGCACCCTGGTTGAGAAAGGCTGCAATAAGGTATAAAAGTGAAATAAGATGATTCCTTCTTATGTCCCGTACACACGGTCGGATTTTCCGATGGAAAATGTCCGATCAGAGCGTGTTGTCGGAAATTCCGACCGTGTGTGGGCTCCATCAGACATTTTCCATCGGATTTTCCGACACACAAAGTTGGAGAGCAGGAGATAAAATTTTCCGACAACAAAATTCGTTGTCGGAAATTCCGATCGTGTGTACACAAATCCGACGGACAAAGTGCCACGCATGCTCAAAATAAATAAAGAGATGAAAGCTATTGGCCACTGCCCTGTTTCTAGTCCCGACGTACGTGTTTTACGTCACCGCGTTTAGAACGATTGGATTTTCCGACAACTTTGTGTGACCGTGTGTATGCAAGACAAGTTTGAGCCAACATCCGTCGGAAAAAATCCTAGGATTTTGTTGTCGGAATGTCCGAACAAAGTCCGACCGTGTGTACGCCCTATTATTGTGTTCGGGTTGGATGGAGGTGGATCTATCAGAATCTATGAATCATAACATAACAAATGAATCTGAAATTAATTTCATTCCATTCGTTACTTTCGGATGCAAGCAACTCCAGTCATTATCGTCCAAGCAGCTCCTTCCATTTTTCTTTGTGGGTTGGACTAGCTGTGATGAGTACATAAATAATCTCCCAACATAGCAAATTACCATGTTAAAATGAATATAGCCAATGTTCAGAAATAACTTTTGAAAATACGAAAATTTGGAGCAACGAATATACAAAATAAATCTGAATATACAAAAAAAATTCCAAAAACTAATCAATCTAACATAATGAATATGACAAAACAAAATGATTTACTTAACAAATGCATTTAAAACAATACCTACCATGTTGCCCGAACACTGCTTGGTTCAGTAGAAATCTTATTGCAAAGTTCACAAGGAAACCAATACTTCCAGTTTTTTTCATTCCTTAGGCCCCCTAGAGCTCTCACTGGTTCCTTTGACTAAGCTTTATGCATTACAGCATACAATAGTGACTTGGAGGTCAACAGGAGGGTCTGTGGGGAGCCCAGGAGATCAACACTCCTGAAAGTGCTGGTTTCCTTTTGGACTTTGAAGGAAGATTGTAGGCAGGTAGAGGTTGAAAGCATATGGTTAAATATTTTCCCGGGTTTTTCTGCTGGTGGACTTTGCTGGGTCCAAGCCACTGGTTCTGTGTGTTATAAAAGGAACAGGATCACACCCAGAGAGCTCCGGGGGAGATGTGCTTCTTGTCGCTGTCGCTGGAACCTGATTGGCAAGTACCATGCCGGGATCGGAATTCCCACTGTTAGGGGACACTGCTGGGACTTGCAGTGCTCTTTGAAGAAACCTATTGTGGACTCTACAAAGTACGGACTTTCATCCTGTGCAGGTATGCTGGGGCAGCCACAAGCCTGAAGTTAATGACTAGGGATGTAGGAAAAGACTGCACTTTCTGTTGAACTGTTATATTATGAATGTCATCATGCCGAATTACATTATTTAAGTAAAGCTCTTGAAACTTTGCCTTTCCAAAATGGGTGTAATGCAAGTAAACGGCACACATACAGCTCAGGTCACTATACACATTGGGGTATGAAGATAACGGTGTGAGAATTGATGCAGTGTAACAAGTTGTTACCAAGGTTAAAGAAGGTTTCTCTAGCAGCCTGTCGTAGGCATGTAGATGGGAGCCTCTTGCAGCGAGGGAGATGTTGTCGACACTCTGTCTGCAGCAATCCGTCCTATAGAAATGGGAGTAGATCTGCACCGCCGGGGCACTCAGCCTGTACACAGGTACGGAATAGCAAGAGTTCAGTGAAGTACACGCATAAAATAAAATACACGTGGCCGGTGTAAGGAGGAGTGGCTGGCATGGGGCGGAGTAGCTGGGATTAGAACCATAGAGACAGACTGTGTTGTTGGTTGGAGAGGTGCGGAGGGAGACGGTGGACATCTTGTACATAAATGGTGTGACTCGGGGCTGGCAGACGCGGCGTGGTGGTTTGGAGATATGTTCGAGAACTTCTTTGCCAGTTCGATGTGGTTGGCTATGCGTTTGAAGCCTGTCTCTTGAAGGTTGAAACTCTTCATCCTATTCTGGGCTGGAGGATTCCCCTATCAACCCTCTGGGAGTGTAGAATATGATTGGGGTGTTTCCCCACAATTTTGTGCGGTTGACTCAATACCTACCAGTATATGAGTCCACAGCATTGTGGTGGTGGATCACATTGTGCCCCTTCATAGGTGATCCTTACCCGATTCATGGGATTTTGGACTAGCACACATTTTTTTCATTTTTTTGACTCACTTATAAACTTTGCTTTGAATTCTGGATCTTATCACGTTATTTGTTCATTTTGGATGTGTCAAGACATAGATATCACATTTAACAGACACATTGTATGTTTTGAGGAATTTCACTGTACAAATTGTTTACCAAGAATTCATTTTAATCTAAGGTCTCATATTGCTTTTGCTTTTTGCACATATCACTTTAAGCGCTGCACCATTGTTTATTTTATGTTTTTTCTGCACTATATGTCTAGTGAAGTGCCAGCAGCTACCTATAGTCTCTGAGCGCAGTTTTTATTCTTACCATCGAAGTACAGGCATGGAGTCCGCGCTAGGTGCATGGCAGAACCCCATACCCAGGGGCGTTGCTAGGGGGTGGCTATTGGGGCTATAGCCGCGAATCTGGGGCCCATAGCCCCGAGTCTCTTTCTGCAGGGTCCCTGCCCAACCAGCGGGTTGCGGCTGCTGTGGCAGGCGGGCTGGCTGCATGAGAGAGGCAGAGGAGAGGAAAGAAGCAAGCTCTTCACAGCCGGGTCTCTTCAATTTGGGAGCGAGGTGTGGCGAGCAACAGATAGATGACATAATCTCTCACTGTCCGCCACAAATCGGCGCTCTTCCGCCCTCACAGCACGGTCTTTGTTGAGCTCCACTTTGCAGCCAGACTCCCTTGCTTCAATGTCGGAGGTGCGGCGGGGAGCAGCGAGATGACATCATCTCTCACTGCCAACCCCGCATCAGCGCTCTCCTGCTCTCACTAAAGTGACAATCTGCAAATGGTGGCAAGAGATATGGCAAGTGACAATCTGCAAATGGAAGCAGGAGACGTGGCAAGTGACAATCCACCTCTGGTGGCAGGCGACATGGCAAGTGACAATCCACATCTAGTGGCAGGTGACGGTGGCAAGTAAGACGCTGCATCTGGTGGCAGGAGATGTGACAAGTGACACGCCCAGGGCTCCCACTGATTCTGCAGTATGGTGAGTTGAACCACTTCTTTATGTATTAGAATGTAACAATAGAAATAATGCACTTCAATCACCCTGACACCATATCAACCATTATGCCATGATGATTGAAGCGCCAACACCAGCCATCGCCCGTGAAAAATTGCTTACCACTGGTCCCTAGCATGCAAAAAGGTTGGTGACCGCTGCTATGGGCTCTAGCACAGATCTTTTGCAGACCTAGCTACTCCCCTGCCCATACCGCTACTGTGAGTGAGGTAGCGGTGATACGCTGGACAGGTGGGGAGGGCAAGGGCTCTGTGTGTCCCTCTGGATTGCACAAGTAACTGTGGTGACGCTTAGTACATGGAGAGAGTTTATTCCAGTTCAGTTATCTGTTCCAGTCAAGGTACCCCATGTGTAATGCAGTGACCCTATCTAAAGTACCTAGCATAGCACAGAGGAACCCACCCCGGAGGAGGCCTCTCATGTGACCCTTGCTTGGCGCCCAATGAGGAGGGAAACATGGAGGACGTGACGACCAACCACAGCACCCTACCCTTACAAACTTTCTGCTGATTTTGTACTGAACTGCAGCCCAGGTAGTGGGAAAGTTAACTATTCCTCCTCTTATTTTTCAGGTACACATTTTTCTTAAAAGTTGCAGACCATAAATGACATGAGAGGATCACTGTAAATGAGACTTCATTTACGAATTAGCACTCTTTTTATTAAACAAGGCCAACAGTGTTTAATGCTAATACTAAGTTATGCCTCTGTGAATCTCTGATTTCTGTGAAGGTTATTTTTGTCTGCTGGACTTTAATCCCCTCAAGAAGAAAGGAGAGCATAAAATATCTGCTAATGATTACAGTACTTCAACTGCCAAAAATCCCACATATGTTGCTGCCCTCGACAAAGTCAGCCTCGACTCTTGCAGAGACTTCCAAATGTAGGCCACTTTGCATGAAGAAGCAGAAACAAAAAGCTAACTTTTCATTCAACATTATCATAAGACTTTTCTGTGCTTAAAAAATTTGAATATTTCTTTGCAGCGTAACTGCAAAAATAAGACCTCTAGAAAAAGAAGCAGGTAAACCACTGGTCACCACACAGACAACACACTATCTGTGTGGTGACCTGTGGTGTCCCTATTTCAGTTTATAGAACTGCTGTATCAGATTTCACACAGCTTTACCTGAATGTAAAACCTGCTATTTTTGCTGCATTTCACAATGTGGGTGTAGCAGAATCTCTAACCTCTTCCAGTCTAATGAGAACATTTGAGGCTACAGACCGCTGACATCCTTCAATATGTAGTGGGCTGGGAGACATAGTGGGTGCAAAGGTGGTAAAAGTCATTGGGCACCACTTGGATGCAAAAGAGGTTTTATTTTTAACAGTCCTTTTTATATTTTGAAGGGAAAGAGGGTTAGGGCCAAGACACCCTTAAGTAGTTGCAATTTCAATAGACAGACTCCGAGACTTCAATAGGAGGACAGCCATACAAGGAAAGGCCCCAGCAAGGTGCCACTTCTGCACATGCAGGTCTGTTGTCTCCTATGGCAACAGTATTTAACAGTTCCTAACGCAAAGTTTAACAGTTCTCTCAGCTTCACTACAATGTCCACTTGTAGTTCTTCAGCCCCTTGAGCTCCTAGCTTCTCACTGGACTCCCTGATTTACTGACTCTGAATCTGATGAGCTCCTCAAGGCTTTTGCGGTGGTATCTCCCTTAAGCGTTACCCACGCTTCCCTGCTGGGTCCCTAGCTTGGCATGCCAGATACCTTTCAAGCTTCACCCCTGCTGACCGGCTCGGTCCCTGGCTTGACACACAGGGCTGCTCTGCAAGCATCACCTCCGCTGGTTGGGTCCTTGACTACCGCCTGAAATTCCCCGATTCTCCACCGCGCCCGTTGGTGAGAATGCTGCTCCGGTACTTGCTTCAGTTACTCACAGTGGTCCCTGGTAAAGGTGATTGGTCCCTTAGTGGCGAAAGTTTCCCTTCTACCTCCGACCACGACCGCCACTTTTGGTTGGACTTCAAGTTGCAGTCCCAACCCTGTGCTGCCCTTTTACTTCTGGATAGGCCCTCACACAGCCTAGCAATCAGATGCCCCCGGGATAGGCCCAATCACTGGCCTAGCAGCCCGGCAGACAACACAAGTCCACCCAGATGGCAGTCTGGGTGGCACAGAACCTAGATCACCTGACTCCACCCGAACATATAGGTTCTCCCAGCAGGCTAAGGGATTCAAGAAAACCCCTGCCCATTGGCTAAGATATCCCATATACCCATAACCTGACCTTGAATTGTCCTTCTCACATCTAATGCCATCAAGTGCCCGGCCACCTAGTGGCAAAAGAGAAAAGTACAACAAGGCCACACTCAATAAAATCAATGGATCTCTAACAACTATCTACAGTAGCTACTCCTGACAAGGAATTTGGCGAGGAGCTCCCTGACTAAACCCCAGGGCGGTATATGGGCAACAAATGAAAACAAAAAAAATGTGACTTTGTCCCAATCACCTCAAAATGCAGCATACTGCATTATACACACATTTTCAGCCTCCAGAGGAATTACCGTATTTATCGGCATATAACAAGCACTTTTTTCCCCTGAAAATCAGGGGAAAATTGTGGGTGCGTGTTATAGGCCGATCCCTGCTGATTTTGTGTCAACGGAGCGATCGCGGCAATTGCCGCGGTCGCCGCTGACATACACAGCCGTGGGTAGATTCAAATATGGCGCCGAGACTGCAGGGATACTTCGGAGCTGAGATACACATAAGCGAGTGTTCTCGGCTTTTTTCGGCGCCGCCGTCACGCCCAGTCCCGCCCTTGGACCTGTGTTATGTCCATCATAGGGTGGGACTGGGCGTGACTGTGAGCGGAGCCGAGATACACATACCCGAGTGTTCTCTGCTTTTTTCGGCGCCGCTCACAGTCACGCCCAGTCCCGCCCTATGATGGACATAACACAGGTCCAAGGGCGGGACGGCGGCGCCGAAAAAAGCCGAGAACACTCGGGTATGTGTATCTCGGCTCCGATGAAGCCCTGCAGTCTCTGCGCCATATTTGAATCTACCCATGGCTGGACTGGGGCAAAGCTGCACTAACAAAGCTGCACTGGGGCAAGGCTGCACTGGGGCAAGGCTGCACTGGGGCAAAGCTGCACTGGGGCAAAGCTGCACTGGGGCAAAGCTGCACTGACAAGGCTGCACTGACAAGGCTGCACTGACAAGGCTGCACTGACAAAGCTGCACTGACAAGGCTGCACTGACAAGACTGCACTGGGGCAAGGCTGCACTGACACTGAAAAGGCTGCAGATGGACAGATAAGGCTGCATTGATGGCATTTTAATGTAAGTTTTTTTTGCTTAAACTTCCCTCCTAAAAGTTTTTTTTCCTTAAAATTCCCTCCTAAACTTGGGGTGCGTGTTATACGCCGGCGCGTGTTATACGCCGATAAATACGGTAAATAACGAATTGCAGATTCAGCCAAAAAAGCCACAGCTGCATGACTATGCTGTAAACTCCCTGGCAAATCTGACATTCACAATAATTAGTCAGTCAGCAGCATAAGAGCCTTCCTTGTCTTCTATCTGAGAAGACGAGGTAACTAAAATGTGTTATTTCCTGCGTTTAGGCATCTTTAGAACATATTTTCTTCATGGTGAAGATCATACACCTGATTTCTGCACTTAATAATCTAGCTCATGGATCACTAAATGGCAGACCGTGGTCCAAACCTGGACCAAGTGATAGTCCTGTCTGGACCGTGGCCTCCACGTATCAGCTGTGTGAGTCTCCCGCCCGGACGTAGCTGTCATGCTCACAGCAGGCGGGTGGTGCTGCAGATCTGGAATCTTTTTAAACAGGCAGGTAATCACCCGCTTGCTAACATAGTAAAATGGGCAGCTCCCGCCCTCTATCCTGATCTGCAGCTCCTCCTGTCTGAGAATGACAGAGGCCGCCGGAAAGAAACTCAGGAGAGCTCACACGGTTTACTGTGCCTCTACCCTGCTGACAATGCAGGGGAGGCTTACACTGAAAAGAGCACTGTGATGTGGAGGGGTAGCACTGTGATGTGGAGGGGCAGCACTGTGATATGGAGGGGTAGCATTGTGATGTGGAGAGGCAGCTCTGTGATGTGGAGGGGCAGCATTATGATGTGGAGGGGCAGCATTGTGATGTGGAGGGGCAGCACTGTGATATGGAGGGGTAGCATTGTGATGTGGAGAGGCAGCTCTGTGATGTGGAGGGGCAGCATTATGATGTGGAGGGGCAGCATTGTGATGTGGAGGGGCAGCACTGTGATGTGGAAGGGTAGCATTGTGATGTGGAGAGGCAGCTCTGTGATGTGGAGGGGCAGCATTATGATGTGGAGGGGCAGCACTGTGATGTGGAAGGGTAGCATTGTGATGTGGAGAGGCAGCTCTGTGATGTGGAGGGGCAGCATTATGATGTGGAGGGGCAGCACTGTGATGTGGAGGGGCAGCATTGTGATGTGGAGGGGCAGCATTGTGATGTGGAGGGGCAGCATTGTGATGTGGAGGGGCAGCTCTGTGATGTGGAGGGGCAGCTCTGTGATGTGGAGGGGCAGCATTGTGATGTGGAGGGGCAGCATTGTGATATGGAGGGGCAGCTCTGTGATGTGGAGGGGCAGCTCTGTGATGTGGAGGGGCAGCTCTGTGATGTGGAGGGGCAGCATTGTGATGTGGAGGGGCAGCACTGTGATGTGGAGGGGCAGCATTGTGATGTGGAGGGGTAGCATTGTGATGTGCAGGGGGAACATTGTGATGTGGAGGGGCAGCATTGTGATGTGGAGGGGCAGCTCTTTGATGTGGAGGGGCAGCATTATGATGTGGAGGGGCAGCATTGTGATGTGGAGGGACAGAATTGTGATGTAAGGGGGACATAAAGAGGCACTGTGTTATAATGATGCACTGTAATGTGAAGTGCACTGCAACGTAAAGGGGCACTCCAATGTAAAGGGGGACATTTTACTGATTGAGCAGAGAAGGAAGGAAGCCATGCAGACATATTACATGTCTGAACTATTCTGCATCTCATAGACTGACTCAGCCATGTCGATCCTAAATACAGTTTTCAGCAAGGGTTGTGTAGCCTCCTTGTCCTAAACAGGGGCTACTATGTCAATCTAGTTTGTGGTTGGGCTGTAGTTAGCTTAGACTGATTGTATCGCTTTTTTCATCAGGTTTTTTCCTAAGCTTAAATTTTGCTTGGGATTTCTCACTAGTAGATGTCACTGGTATCAATGGTCAAAGTATGAGATTTCACAAACAAAACTAAGCAATGAATATTTATATTTTCTTCAGCCGCTCCAATAGGAGGTTTATGCCACTGGTTCACGCTAGGGGGGTATACATTTTTGCAGGGCTTTTTTTCTCGGAGAATAGGTGCAGGAACTCCCCCCGTTTGAGTCACCCCTTGTCTCTGCCCCTACCCACCTCTGACCACCGTCCCTTGATTCCACCCCTACCCACCTACCAGTACTGCCCCTTTTAGAGAATACAGAACCAAGTATCATTTTGTGGTGCTAAATCATTTGTATGGAACATGTTAATGATAAAAAGAAAAGCAGTAAAATAGATCCCCTGTAGCCAGAATCCCAGCAATAGATCCCCACACAACAATAGACTCCCCCAGCAACAATGGACTCAACCCCAACAACAATAGATTCCCTGCAGCAACAGTGAACCAACCACAACAAAATATCACATCCAGTAGCAAAATATCCACCCAAGCAACATTAGACCCCCCCAGCAGCAACAACAGATCTCCCAGCAGCCAGCATCAATAGATCCTCCAGCAGCCAGTAAATATAGACCTCTCCCTCAACAGTAGATCCCTTTCAGCAACATAAGACCCCCCCCCCAGCAACAATAGATTCCCCATCAGCAACAATAGACCCTCACACAAAATCAGATTCCCGCCAGTGACAATAGATCCCCCAGCAGCCAACATCAATAGACCCTCCAGCACACCCCACACCCCATGCTATTACAACTGAGTTCCCCCAAGTTCCCGCTGAAAAAAGCCCCACATTTTTGGAACAGGCCATGGGCTCGCTCTCTTCCCCTGGGCTGAGGCCTAGGGAAGTGCTGCTGGATGGGGCTCTGCTATTAGGCCCAATAGCCTGTTTTAGGGCCTAACATGTGCTGAAGTGGTCCTGACATTGTCCTGTTCTGGAGGAAGCTGTGCCAAGAAGGAGACCCAGGGGAGGCCCCTTGCTGGAGAGAGCCAGGAATAAGGCTGGTCTCTCATAAGGGCCTGGTTAACTCACTTGGAGGACACACTGAAATTTGGGAATGTGTTTACACTGTTGCCGAGTTGGCTTAAAGGTTCTGACGCTGTGAAGCTGGACATTGATCTGGAGAGTCTGTAAGTGATCTGCCATGGTATCTGGGATCCATAACCCTCACCTCCTTAACTGTTCTGCAAAAAGACTTTAAAATGACAAAAAGGGACTGGCACCCAATATCTTTTCTCAGTTCCCCCATTTTAGCTATGGATTCAGCCCTGGGGTGAAATGCTAGCCAGCTTCCAGCTTCTGGAGGTGCTATCCTGCCTTCTGGGTCTCAGAGGGGTGCTACAGTTGTTATTTCTGCAAAACTGCAGTTTAACTTTAAACATTGCTATGATGTTGTTTGTGGAGCATCTCCTGCCGACTGAGGAACCCATGCAGCTGGGCCAGACCAGGCCATCCCCCGAGGAACGTGCTAGGTGCAGAACTCTGGGTCTGTGTCTCTGCTGTGGGGGCAAAGGTCATTTTCGTGACACATGCTCATTTCGTCCAGGAAAAGCTCGGGCAATACATCTGGAAGGTGGAGTATTGGACCCAGAAAAGTCATCTTCTCGTCTCCTTCTTTCGGTGTTTCTTCATTTGGCGTTTCCTCCCACTCGGCCTTGGCTTATCTGGACTCGGGAGCCACTGGCAACTTTATGAACTGGAGAACTGCATCTTCCATGAACCTTACCCTTTACCCCTCACCACTCCATTGATGGTCTCGGCGATTGATGGCACTGTTCTTCCAGGGGGCCCTATCCGCTTCCAGACCCCTCCTGTTAAGATGTTGGTAGGGATACTCCACCAGGAGCGGATATCCTTTCTCATCCTTCCTAAGGTCTCAACCCCTATCGTATTGGGGCTTCCTTGGTTGCAGCTCCCCTCTCCACACATTGACTGGACTTCTGGGCAGATCCTGGCTTGGGGTCCCTCCTGTTTCTCTTCCTGCCTACTCAAGGTTGCCCCTAAAGGGAGACTTTCTGTGGCTACCACCTCAGTATTCTCTGCCCTTCCTTGCATATAGCGATTTCTGGGATGTGTTCTGTAAAAAGTCAACTGCGGTGCTTCCTCCTCACAGTTCCTTTGACTGTGCCATTGACCTTGTTCCTGGAGCAGCTCTACCCAGGGGTCGTACCTACCCTCTGTCCATCTCAGAGACCCAGGCCATGTCTGAGTATGTTGTGGAAAATCTAGAAAAAGGATTCATCCGGAAATCCTCATCGCCTGCAGGAGCAGGGTTCTTTTTTGTTGCCAAAAAGGATGGTACCCTAAGACCCTGCATTGACTACCGAGGCCTAAACGCAGCAACGATCAAAAATCGATACCCCCTACCCCTAATAGGAACTCTTTGACAGGTTGAAAGATGCCTCCATTTTTACCAAGTTGGATCTCAGGGGTGCATACAATTTGATCCGATTACGGGAAGGGGATGAATGGAAAGCTGCGTTTAACACTAGAGATGGGCATTACGAGTACTTGGTCATGCCCTTTGGTTTGTGTAATGCCCCAGCGGTGTTCCAAAACTTTGTTAAGGAAATCTTCAGGGATCTGCTTTACCAATTTGTTGCCATCCAGCTGGATGACATTCTCATCTTTTCGGATAGTCTGTCGGTTCACAGAGACCATGTCTGGATTGTACTTCAGCGCCTTCGAGAAAATAATCTGTACGCCAAGCTGGAGAAATGTTCTTTTGAATTTTCTGAAGTCCTGTTTCTGGGATGCTTCGTCTCTAACTTCGGTCTTCGTATGGATCCTGGGAAGGTCTTGGCCATTACCAACTGGCCTCTTCCTGCCGGCCTCAAGGCCACGCATCGCTTTCTTGGGTTCACTAATTATTACAGGCAGTTCATTAGGAATTACTCCTCTATTGCTGCGCCAATTATCGCTTTGACCAAGAAGGGTGCTAATGCCAAAGAGTGGTCCCCCGAAAGCTGTCTCTGCCTTTCATGATTTGAAACAGGCCTTGATTTGTGGACCTTTGTTGAGGCGACCTGACCCGGGAGATCCATTTTTTATTGAAGTGGACGCTTCCTCAACTGGGGTGGGAGCTTTTCTTCCTCAATTCTTTGGGAAAAAACGTCTACCATGTGCGTTTTTCTCCAGAAAATTTTCTCAGGCGGAGAAGAATTACGCTATTGGTGATCGGGAACTTCTTGCGATTAAATTGGTGTTGGAGGAGTGGCGTCATCTCTTGGAGGGTTCCCCACATTCCATAACAATTTTCACTGACCATAAAAATCTGCAGTATTTACAGAATGCCAAACGATTGAATCCCAGACAAGCCAGGTGGAGTCCCTTCTTTTCCTGTTTTACTTCACCATTACATTCAAACCTGGTTCCTGCAACAGTCGGGCTGATGCAATCTCTAGATCTTTTGACATTCAGGATGAGGAGCCTACCATTGAACCTGAGCCGATTATCCCTACTTCATGCATCCTTGCCCATTCAACCACCCTGAAGTCAAAAATTCCTCCTGGCAAGACCTTCGCCCCCACTGAGCTAAGAGCTAAGATCCTTCGTTGGGGACATGACTCCAAGGTTACAGGTCATGTTGCTTTTCTTTGATCCTTCCTCCTCATCAGTCGCCACTACTGGTGGCCTACTCTCCGTTCGGATGTCAAAGACTATGTTAAGGCTTGTCACATCTGTGCCCAGTCTAAGTCCTCCACGCAGGCTCCTGCTGGTCTTCTCATGCCCTTGCCCATTCCTAAGGAGCCCTGATCTCACATAGCCATGGACTTCATCACCGACCTTCCACCTTCTAAGAAGAATACGGTCATTTGGGTGGTAATTGATCGATTCTCCAAGATGTCCCATTTTGTTCCTCTTCCTGGTCTCCCTTCTGCTCCTGCCTTGGTTCCCACTTTCGTAAGAGAGATTTTCCGTCTTCATGGTGTCCCTTCCCATGTCGTTTTGGACAGGGGTGTTCAATTTACTTCTCGCTTTTGGAGAGCCTTTTGCAAATCCCTCAACATTACGTTGGATTTTACCTCTTCTTACCATCCCCAATCCAATGGCCAGACTGAAAGGGTTAATGAGGAGTTAGAGGTCTTTCTCCGTACCTTGGTCTTGGCTCATCACGATAATTGGGCATCATTACTCCCCTGGGCAGAGTTCCCCCACAACAATCATGTCAACGTCAGTTCTCAGAAGACACCCTTTGTCACTCTTTATTGAAGACATTCTCAGCTCCCTCTTCCTATGACCTGTTCTTCTGACATCCCAGCTTTGGCTACTGTTTAGGAATCATTCAATTCCATGTGGGTTGACATTCATGATTCCCTCCAGAAAGCTGCCAACAAGTTCAAAAGATTTGTTGACTGTCGCAGGCGTAAGCCGCCTTCTCTACAGCCAGGAGACAAAGTCTGACTTCCTACCAGGAACATCAGACTCCGGGTTCCTTCTCTCAAGTTTGCCCCGAGATTCATTGGTCCTTACAATATAATTTCTTGTACAAAAGGTTTTATTGAAAAAATATACATCAACAAATAAGTACAAAACGGTGATGGATACATCATGAGTTAACAGGTATAAGACTGCCGGTATCCGGCGAGTGAAACTATTATTCAGAAATTTAAGCCTGGACTCGGGCGGTACAATGCCGAGGCCAGGCGACATATCAAGACATATTCTCATCTTCATCATCGCGTATTCTAGCGAAGTGGTATGGTATCAGCAGATATTAATATAATTGCAAACATACAGGAATAACTAAGATTTCTAAATGAGATGTTGTTGCAATACATAGCGTTTCATGAAGAAATAAGTAAAAAAATTAAATAAAAAATAAAAATATAAAATAAAGAAAAAACAAAAAAAAAGAACCAGTACTAAAGTCAGATTAAATTGAATAACCTTAAAGAGGATAAAATACCTCTGAATGTACTAATTTGTGTAATATATTACATTTCCGGTCCTTATAGAATTAAGCCCGAGGGCCTGAATAAGTAGATGGAGAGAGAAATTGAAAGTGGGAAAGTAGGGGGGAAGAAAGGAGAGAAAGGAGGGGAGGAACCTGGGGTGGGGGGAACGAAGGCTTGTTATAGAGAAAGGAGCGTTTGATCAAATCTTGATGGGCAATTGTAAGTCACCCAGGGTTGCCATATCCTGAGGAATTTATAATGAGTGTCCATCAATATGGCCGTAAGTTTCTCATTTACCATGATATCATTCACAGTATTTTTAACTGCTTCAAAACTGAGGTTCTGGGTTTTCCAGGCCCTTGCTATGGTGAGTTTAGTTGCAGTGAAAATCTGTACTGCTAACTGACGTTCAGGACGAAGAAGTTCTGCAATTGGTTTCCATAAAAGGGCCTCAAAAGGGCCCCGCTTTATGTTGGTGTTAAAAAGATTACGTAATAGTGCATATACTCTAACCCATAGTCTGCAGACCCTGGGACAGGTCCACCAAATATGCGCCATCGTGCCCTCCTGTGAGCACCCACAAAAACAAAGGGGGGAGTAAGATGGGATAAAACTTGCTAATCTAGCCGGAGTATAATACCATACATAGAAGACTTTATACGCGTTCTCTAAAAAGAGAACATTCTTGGAACATTTAGATAGCGCTATCGTCATGCTATGCCAGTCCTCCGGATCTAGTTGTTTCCCAAACTCAGCCTCCCATTGGAGATGATAGGGTCTCAATGGTATTGTCTTGGAATTATTTATAGCGGTATATATTAGAGAAATCAAACCCGAGGATTGGGGGCGTGATCTACAAAGGCTTTCAAATGGTGTCATGACAAAAGGGGCAGAATGAGAAATTGTAAGCTGTCGGAGAAAATGTCTAATTTGCAGGTAACTGTAATGCTCCCTAAGGGGGATATCGTGTGATGAACGTAAGGCAGCGAAATCTTGGTTGGGGTGAAAAACGAATGGATATCTATAAAGCCATTGTCGGACCACCACTTAAATTGCAGTGGGTTATCACAACCTGGTTGAAATAAAGGGCAGTGGAGGATACAAAGTAGTGGGAGATGAGGAGACATAAGGCCTGCTGAATACTTGACCGCATCCCACAATTTGAGGGAATGAGCTAAACAGGGACCTATTGTAGGGGGGGCGATGTGCTCTAGGAAGCCAAGGGAGAGAAGCTAGAGGTGTTGGGTGTGCGTCGACCAAGTCAATGGTGGCCCATAGGGGCATTTGTTGCTTTGCATGAAGATGAGATAGTGGGGCAATACCCGCTGCTATATAATATGCTTGCAAATTAGGAACTGAAAGGCCACCATTGACTCTGCGCGCGTAAAGCACTTGTCTCTTGATTCTAGGCCTCTTTTGGCCCCATATAAATTGCAGAATTTTACGTTGATGTATTCGAATGATATGGGGAGGCACTGGAACTGGCAAAACTCTAAAATAATAGAGCAATTTGGGGAGGTACGTCATTCGTACCGTCGCTATTCTGCCGAACCACTAAATCGAGATTGTGGACCAAGAGGCTAACATAGCCTCGAGCTTTCGAAAAAGCGGAGGAAAATTAGCTTGATATAATCCCGAGTATTTTGGGGTAAGTTTAATACCCAGATAGGGTAAAGAGGTTGACCACTAAAACGAAAATGCCGACTGCAGGGCATCTAATACCGGGGGCCGAAGATTAATAGACATCACTTTAGATTTTGCCGGGTTAACTGAAAGGCCCGAAAACGAGGCGAAGGAGTCTAAGAGAGAGAATAAATTGGGGAGGGAGATCCTGGGTTTAGTAATGGTTAATAAAATGTCATCCGCAAACAGGGACAATTTGTGCGCGTTGTCTGCTATTTCTACTCCTGAGATATCTGGATGAGAGCGTATGGCCTCCGCCAGGGGTTCAAGTGCTAGTATAAATAGAAGGGGGGAGAGCGGGCACCCCTGCCGTGTTCCCCTTTTAATAGGGAAAGTAGGCGATTCATATCCATAGTAACGCACTTTAGCCTGAGGGGAGTGATATAGGGCTGAAATACAGCCCAAAAAGGAGGTGCCGAAGCCGTAGTGTGTAAGGACCTGTGTCAAATAGGGCCAGGATAAGGTATCGAAAGCTTTATTAACATCTAAAGAAAGAAACATTGTACCCAAGGACCTTTCATGCACTATATGTTGGATTTGGAGGAGTCGTCGAATGGCATCACTTGCCTGTCTGCGGGGGACAAATTCCACCTGATCTTTTTTTATAAGGCGCGGTAGGAAAGAATTCAAACGGTTGGCCAGAATTTTCGTCAATATCTTCATAATAATATTGAATAAAGAGATTGGCCGAAAATTTGCCCAGGAGGAGTGATCTTTGTCTGGCTTAGGAATCATCACTATGTTGGCAGTTAACATGTCTGGCGTAAATGAGTGACCTCCTTTGACCGAGTTATACATAGTCGCTAGGTGTGGGGCCAGGATTTCTGCAAATTTTTGATAATACAAAGCAGTGAAGCCATCTGGACCTGGTCTTTTGCCCACTTTCAGTTCCTTAATGCACTGAAGTATCTCAGAGACCTGTATATCTCGGTCCATTAGGGAGATATGGGGTTCCGATAGGGAAGGTAGAGATAACTTATCTAAAAAATCATTCAGGCCCTGTGTTGAAGAATTATTTAGGGGGGAGTAGAGTAGAGTTTAGTAAGCCGGTAATGGAATTCTTCCAGAATCCGCTGAGGGTTACCCGTAAGGATATTATGACGGGTGCGCAGGCTTATGGGAGTAAATTTCGGAATGAAGGTTCGCAATCTGTTAGCCAACTGCGCATTAGGTTTGTTTGCCTTAGAATACCATTTCTGGCGGGCCCAACGTAAGGTACGGTCCGCCTCATCTGTCAGACATAGATCCAAGTCTGTACGGGCTTTGTATAAAGCTCTGCGGTTAGCAGGGATGGGGGTTAGTTTAAAGAGCAATCCTCTAAGATCTGTTCTAACTTGCGTCGTGCCTGAAATCTTTCTCTCTTGCGCTGAGATGCTATTCGAATAACACGACCCCGGAGGACTGCTTTAAAAGCCTCCCATAATATTATTGGGGACGAGACCGAACCTGCATTAAGTCTAAAGTTTTCCATAGAAGCTTCTTTGATTTCATTGAGGATCGGTTTGAATGACAAAAGTGAATCATTCATCACCCAGGAAGCTTGTTGTGGTTTGTTGAGTAGGGAACGACAGACAGTTAGAACTGGGTCGTGATCAGACCAAGGGACTGTTAGGATCGATACCGATTCTATTAAAGGAAGGTGTTTCCGTAACATAAACGTATGGTCAATTCTAGAGTGAGAATGGTGGGGATGAGAATAGTGGATGTAGTCCCTGCCCATGGGATGAAACTCTCGCCATAGGTCTACTAGGTCCAAATTTTGTAGCGCCCGCCTGAATTTTTTCGCCGCTGGAGGGGGGGATTTGTGGTCCGCCGGGTACTTATCAATGGCCGGATTAAGCGTCACGTTCGAGTCACCCGCCAACAGGAGGGTGCCTTTTTGGTGGACCTGTAACAAGGAACAAACATGAGACAGAAATGGGCCCGGATTATCGTAAGGGGCGTAATAGGTCATAATGGTTACTTCGTTGTCCTGAACAGAACCCTGTTAGAGAAGATATCTGCCATTGGGGTCAGCTATCTGTTTATTGCAGATAAATGGGACCGATTTTTGTAGAGCTATAAGAACCCCTCTCTGTTTAGTAGGACCATTAGCTAAATATACTTGGGGATAATTCGCTGCGAAATATTTGGGGCAGGAAGAAGAAGAAAAATGAGTTTCCTGTAAACAAGCTATATCTATCTTTTGTTGCTTGAGGTATTTAAAAACTTTAACTCTTTTTTGTGGGGAATTCATACCCTGAACATTTAGGGACAGCCAGTGAAGGGTCATTGGGACTGAGTTATAACGCTATGGACTACTCCATCCGCACACCCCAGGTGCCAAGGGAAAGGGGAAAGGGAGGGGGAAAGAAAAGCGAGAGAAAAATAGTAAAAGCAAGGAAGAGCATAGGGTATGAGAATATCGAGAAGAACTCTAATTAGAGAACGTAGTGAATACATTGACGTATCACGCCGTGGGCGGCAAGGCCCACAATGGGGTGGGGCCATAGCCAAGACAAATATCTTAGCCATCTGCCATCCCATGGAAGGAGCAGTGGTCCGTCGGAACCACCGGCCTATAAAGAAGATAATTCAAACAGACTATGTAGAATTGACATAAAATGTAAACAATACTTAGAGATAGCAACAAAACAAACAACGTTAAATGAGTTACAGTATAAAAATCTCAGTGCAATATTGGCAATTTGAGGGTGTGGATGCAGGGGTCCCCCCGCTCCCCAGGGACGACAGCCTCAAGACCGCCCCCCCAGAAGACGGGGCCTTACAATATACTTTCTAAGCTGAATCCTGTTTGTTTTAAACACCAGATCCCTAAAAGCCTCAGGATCTCAAACTCCTTTCATGTATCCTATCTGAAACCTTTAGTTTTCAATAAGTTCTCTCGTCCTCTCCCTACCTTGGCTCCAGTCTCTGAAGATGATCAGGAGTACGAGGTTAGTCAAATTTTGGATTCTCGCTTCTGTAAAGGTGTCCTTCAATATCTCATGGATTGGAAAGATTTCGTTCCTGAGGAGAGATCTTGGATTTCTGCATCTGAAGTCTTCGCACCTCGACTTCTGAGGAAGTTCCATTTGAAGTTCCCCTCCAAGCCTGGTCCAGAGCGGGGGAGGGGGAGGCCTCGTAAGAGGGGGGGTTCTGTCATGACCTTGCAGTAATACATTCATGACCTGTCTGTCTCTTACCTGGTCTGTGTATCAGCCTTGAGGCTTGTACTCTCACACCTGCATGCTTAAGTAATCTTCCCTCAGTGTGGCTCCACCCTAGCCTCAACAGGAACCACTATTTAACACCGTATTCTCCAAGCCTGCCTTGCCGTGCAATATTGCGCGTTTGGCTTCCTGTTTGCCGTGTGCTCTAAGTTTGTCTCTGTTACCGATCTTGGTGTGTTCCCGACTATCCCTGTCTGCTTGTGACCCTGACCTTTGGCACGTTCTCGACTATCCCTGTTTGCCTGTGACCCTGACCTTTGGCGTGTTCTCTGTTATCCTTGTCTGCTAGTCTCTCCGACATTTGGCTACCTCCTTACTATCCCTTGCTGTCCTGGGCTGCTGTTTCCTCTCCATCCTCCTGTAGCCTACCGTGAGCTGGGAGACCCTGGGGGCCGCGACCTGGAGCCAGTTGCAGCCCAGTCCATCCTCACCACTAGAGGCTCTGGTGAACACCTGCTGGCTCTTAGACTTCGCGCCCTGGGGAATCTATGCTCTAACTCCCTTTGGGATCCGTGTTGGTGCTCCAGGGGACCTGCCTTCCTGAACCACCCCGAGTTCCATCCGCAGCAGTCAGCCTTAGGGTCCACTATCTTAGCGGTGCACTCCTGACCCCAACGGGGTGCATCTGTCACCTGGACTCAGGTGACCTGACACGAATTCTGACACTTCTCTCCTACATGTCAAAATCATCAATAAAAATAAAAAATAAAATAAAAAAAACACTAAAGTTAGCCCAATTTTTTTGTATACTATTAAAGATGATGTTACGCTGAGTAAATAAATACTTAACACGCTTTAAAATTGCGCACACTTGTGGAATGGCGCCAAACTTCAGTACTAATTTTTACAGGTTACATGTTTAGAGTTACAGAGGAGGTCTAGTGCTAGAATTTTTGCTCTCGCTCTAACGTTCGCGGCGTATGAACTAGCCAGTGTCTCACCAGTCACTGACCTCACCGCACGCCTCTGACTTGAAAGCTTAAAGGTTCTTTTAGGATTTTGGGCACCCCATGCATCCAGACAGTGAAAAAGTCTCACTCATGTGTTGTCCCTATACTCAGGAGGAATAGCAGACAGTGTTTTGGGGTGTACTTATAAGAAGGCCTTATTAAATGACAGCTGGGTGTCTCGAATGACACAACTTTGGAAGTGATGTCAAGTGTTGTATTGTATTCTTTTGTTTCCGAGCATGTGTGGTCTCGGTCCTCCGAATTTTTTCGAACAAATACTGTACAGGTTAAACGGAGATTGTATGTTCTAGTATCATATGAGAAAAATTTTCGTTTTTCCCTTATAATTTAGCATAAATTGTCGTGATCAGCTCTCGAAAGCTGAGTACTAACAATTATCCTACGATTGCTACGAAAATGATATTTTTCATCTGATTTTCTGATCGTGTGTATTAGGCATTACACTGAGATGCGCATGTCTCCTTTGCATTAAACATTTTGCCTGTTTGAAGTTTTTTCCCACTTCAACATGCATTTTGATGCATGTTGCAAGTGCTACAAAGCGGCTTGCACATTCAGGAACTGCTCAAGAAAATTGGCTGAATTAAAGGGATGAAGTAAATGTCCTGGTACTCAATTCTCTGAGGAGTTAGGCTGTGACTACAGGTAATGCTTGGTCAGTCAAACTTGTAATAACCAGTGTCAAACATGGAGAGATCACCCTGGAATACAAAAGTTGCTTAAGGATAGTTCATCAAGGGGAGGATGGTGGGAAAGTTCACCTAAGGGAGGGAGAGGAGAGATCCGAGCCGTTCAGGCATACATCATATGACGATCAATAATGTTTAGGTATCATCTCACCACCTCTGCCCTCTCCACTAGGACATGCGCCATTCACTCCCAGTTCATCTCTGCAGTTTGCGGCTGAATGCTGAAGCAGTTCAGCTCCTAAATGCCAGTGTGATTGAACTGCGGTGTCTCCACATCCATGGAACGCTTCCAGGGGTCACTTTACCTCCTACCAGGTAAAAAGCCTAGGATTATGACATCATGCACAGCTCTCACGCTTGTGAGAGTTTGCCAGGAAGGGAGGGGGGATGAGTCATAAGAGGGCCAATGAGAGCTGCAGAGCTCTGTGTAAATCCAGGAAGTGAACATGCAGCAGCTTCAGCTGCCCACAGTTAGAGCCCTTTCACACCGAGCTGCCTATAGCGTCGGCGGTAAAACGCCGTTATTTATGGCGGCGTTTTACTGTCGGATTTGCGGTGCATTTCGGCCGCTAGTGGGGTGCTTTTACCCCCCGCTAGTGGCCGAGAAAGGGTTAAAACCGTCTGCAATGTGCCGCATTTTGCCGGCGGTATCCCAGCGCTGCCCCATTGATTTCAATGAGGAGCAGCGGTGGAGGAGCGGTAAACACATCACTCCTTCACCGCTCCAAAGAAGCTGCTGACAGGACTTTTCCTGACGTCCTGCCAGCGCAGTGCTCCTGTGTGAAAGCCCTAGGGCTTTCACACTGGAGACAATGCTGCAGCTGTTTGAGGGTGGATTGCAGGCGCTATTTTTAACGCTATAGCGCCTGCAAAACGCCCTCGGTGTGAAAGGGGTCTTAAAACGGCTGCAGCCAGACTCTGAGGGAGATTTCTGCAGCATATTTGCCAAGTATAGAATCACAGTATATATAAAATAATATGCAAAGTGTTTGGAGGGAAGCTTCAGAATGGCAAAGATGTTTTTATTTCAAATTATGAGAGCAGACTGCAGTGCCTCTTTAAGCCCTACTAATAAAATTCCTGGTCACCCTGCAGTCTGCACTTTACCCACGAGAGGGCGCTCCAGTGAAACAAGTGGCCAATTCAGAGACGACTATATTTTTGCCTATTTTATTTTCTTTTCACATTTCGTCCGTCCACCTTTAACTTAATTATTTCAATCTCATCTTCGAAACAAACGCGCTTACATTGAAACGGCTAGCATTCTTTTTTATAAACTACATGTCTAAAATAATTTGCCCACAGTAATAATGGCCAACTGAGATTCTCTTTTCCGCACTTCCCGTACGTGCAGCGCATGGTTGATTGGTGACTCATTCGAGAAGGCGGCTGCTAATTGGCTAGCTGACAAAAGTTTGCAGAGCGATTTCCGCTTCCGGTCATCGGGTTCAGGGGGAGGGGTTAGCCGTGGATGCCCGCCCCTTGTGCGTGTTTCTTGGATGTATGGTGAGACATGGCGAGTGTGGAGGTGAGCGGTGTGTAAGACACACGTGTGTCAGTATTTAGTGCTTTTGTGCAGGAATGAGGTGCTCTTTGTGTTTGTATAGGAAATCATTGAATCCTCTGCTATATGGTTATGTAGGGCAATAGTCTGACCTAACACGGTATATGTTCTCAGCATGTGAGGATTAGTCTCACCATATGGGGAATAGTGTTGCTGCAGTCAGGATTTAAAGCAAATGTTGTTCAAAGTAGATGTAAAGCCCGTCACTAAAATGTTCTATATCCATGAATGTGTTACCCTCTTGCCAAGCACGTAATGCACAGATGTGGGGTAAAGAAACGTGGGCTTTGCCGTACATATACGTCTATGGCAGCCTGAGGTTGTGTGCTGAGGACACACCCCCTGCACACTGACCAATAACTGTCAGTCACAGCTTCTGATTGGGAGCCAGTGGGATGGGTATCTGATCATATGATCACTGTGAAAGCCAATCACACGATAACAGAAGCCGCAGGCTTTAATGTGTTTTCAATGTTGTTAATCTCAATAACCCCTTTATGACTGCAATACACATATTTGAGTTGGAAGCTCCCAGCCATCGCATTTAGACCCCTTTCACACTGAGCTGCGGCCGCGTTAGTGCTAAAGCGCCACACGTTTTAGTGCCACTTTTTGGCTGCTAGTGGGGCATTTTAACCCCAAAAAGGGGTTAAAAACTCCTGTTCAAATTGCTTTTAAGGCGTTTTGAGAGCGTGGTATACGTTGCTCCCAAACCGCCCCAAAGATGCTACTTGCAGGACGTTTTCTAACGTCCCGCAAGTGCCCAGGTGTGAAAGCACCCATTGCAATGAATGGGAGGCAGTTTTCAGGCACTTATATTCCTAGCGCTAAAATGCCTAAAAACTGCCTCAGCGTAAAAGGGATCTAATGCATACTCTTGTTCTGGGGTGCGCTCCATCAGTGCCTACAGAACTGTGACTGAGCTGTCCCTGGTGACTCAAGGTCAACTAATGATCAGGAGCCCCTGTCCTCTAGAGCTGCACGATTCTGGCTAAAATGAGAATCACAATTTTTTTGCTTAGAAGATAGATCACGATTCTCGCAGCGTAACATCATCTTTCACATTAAAACAAAAAAAAAATTGGGCTAACTTTACTGTTTCGTTTTTTTTTTTTAATTCATTGAAGTGTATTTTTTTTCCCAAAAAATTGCGTTCGAAAGACCGCTGGGCAAATACAGTGTGACATAAAATATTGCAGCAATTGACATTTTATTCCCTAGGGCAGTGATGGCGAACCTTGGCACCCCAGATGTTTTGGAACTAAATTTCCCATGATGCTCCACTACTTTGCAGAGTGCCAGAGCATCATGGGAAATGTAGTTCCAAAACATCTGGGGTGCCAAGGTTTGCCATCACTGCCCTAGGGTCTCTGCTAAAATATATATGTTTGGGGGTTTCAAGTAATTTTCTAGCAAAAAATATTGATTTTAGCTTAAGAAACAAGTGTCATAAAAAGATTTAGACTTTAAGTGGTTAAACTTCCTGCATTTACATGTTGTTTAAAAACTTGGCAGACTGCCCTGTTTTATTTTAACAGCTGAGTGAGCAGATAAGTCTCTCCACTTGTTATATGAAAGAATCGGCAAACTCTGCAATAGAGATTGTCAGGGGGGTTGAATCGAGATCACAATTTTTTTAACGATGAATTGTGCAGCTCTACTGTGCTCCCATTGTCCTGCTGCTCAGGGTCCTGCATCACCATCTTCCTTTTTATGATGTCATTGGGAGTCTGCTGTCTCTTGCAACTGGTCCCAGATGATGCATGCCTGGACCACCCACTGGCTGCTGTGAGTCCCTGCTCCTGCGCCCCCTATTATATGTAATGGGAATATCCCAGCAGGCTGCAGGGGTACACCATTCTCACCTACCAGTAGGTAAGAATGGGGGTGGGGCCTGAGAAAAAAGCTTTCAAAAAATGTAAAGAAGCATCAAAACCACGGTCTTTTACTTTATAGAGGGTAGGTAAAGTCATTTAGGGGATATACGGTCTATTTTAAAATAGTTCCTGGTGATCCAGCCTTGAAGGTCTTTGTTCAGGCACTTCCTATTATAGGGTGACAATGCTGTGTTCCTGTCTTGGTTCACATGTATGTGTGTCAGGAATGCACATAATATTGTGCATTTTCCCAACATGCACAGAAATGCGCTGCTCTTCAGCAGATGCACAAGGGTGCCATTAATTCTTTAAGTGTTACTAAACTCACAACAGGAAACATCAGTCTGTAAATGCAGTAAAGCGTGTTTGTTATACTCACTGTTGAACCTAAAGGGTTAATCCTCTGCATTGTGTATAAAGGCAGTTTGATTCTGTCTTTAATCCTCCCCTTCCACTGTCCCCAAACCATCTGTTGATAGTACAGAGCCTTTGAAGTCACTCTGCACATGCTCAGTTTGGTGTATATTTGGAGAGTGCATGTGATCAGCACAGAGCCAATCAGCACTGTCCAGGCAGAGGGTCAGGGGTTTTGCAGTCTAATAGAATAATCAGAAAACTCCCCCTACAAGCCTTAACCAGTGCTTGGCTGGACACTGATAAAAGTCACAAGACTGCTCTAACTGCTGATGAGAGAAAATGTATTTAGCAGTTTTATATTTACTAAAATAATTGCATTTCCATGTTCTGTGTACTGTGGGAGACCAGATATAGTGAATGCAGGGTCCTGGGTTTAGTAACACTTCAATGACAGCCCCACGCATCAGCAATTGTGCACACCAGACCTCATGGGGCTGCTTGATTTTACAAATTGGTTGGAGACCTTTCTCCATGTTTCTCACGGGTAGGGCAGCCTGTTGAAATGAATAGGCGTGCCCTACACTTGACACGCATAGATGTGAACCAAGACATAAGCATCTCTGGAGTGCATGTGTGTAGACAGGAGGAGGCTGACACACTGAGGTGTAAAGTTGAGGAGAGGTAGAAAGCAAATGTTTTAGTAAAAGGAAATAAAAAGGATAACTTTCTACGAGACACAGTATTTTAACCCCTTCCCACCGAGCATACGCAGATGTGCGTACTCGAGTTTCGGGGGTTATACCTGGATGATGCCCGCAGCTGCAGGCATCATCCCGGTACTGTTTTTTAGAGCCGGCGATCGGCTTTCTTGGTATAACAAACGATGCGGCTAAAAGCCACTCGGCTGTTATACCGGAGGAGCGGGAGGGGACGCTCCCGCCCCTCTTACCGGGCCTCCCGTTACATCGGGAGGCCCGATGACCAATTGGCCGCCTCCGGCGGCTGGGGACGGACTGGAACGAAGCCGTGAGTGGCTTCGTTCCAGCCTCCTAGTAGTAAACACGGAAGCGACATCATGACGTCGCTTCCCGTTTACTCGGCTGCCAGTGACGCCGGTTTTAAAAAAATATACAGTATTCAGAATCACCGAAAACGGCAATCTGAATACTTTGAAGTGCAAAGGAGGGATTGGAGGTCTTTTAGACCCCCGATCCCTCCATAAAGAGTACCTGTCACCACCTATTACTGTCACATGGGATGTTTACATTCCTTGTGAGAGCAATAAAAGTGATCAAAAAAATGTTTTTTTTAAAACACAATTTATAAATAAGAAAAAAATTTTTTTTTTTAAAGCGCCCTCCGTCCCCGCGAGCTCGCGCAGCAAAGAAAACGCATACGGAAGTAGCGCCCGCATATGTAAACTGTGTTCAAATCACACATGTGAGGTATCGCCGCGATCGTCAGAGCGAGAGCAATAATTCTAGCACTAGACCTCCTCTGTAACTCTAACCTGGTAACCGTAAAAAAAATTTAAAGCGTCGCCTATGGAGATTTTTAGGTACCGTAGTTTGTCGCCATTCCACGAGTGCGTGCAAATATAAAGCGTGAGATGTTTGGTATCTATTTACTCTGCGTAACATCATCTTTCACATTATACAAAAAAATTGGGGTAACTTTACTGTTTGTTTTCTTTTAAATTCATGAAAGTGTCCCTTTTCCCAAAAAGTTGAGTTTAAAACACCGCTGCACAAACACTGTGTGACATAAAATATTGCAACAATCGCCATTTTATTCTTTAGATTCACTGCTAAAAAAAAATATATATATATATATAATGTTTGGGGGCTAAGTAATTTTCTAGCAAAAAATACGGATTTTAACACCAAATTTCAAAAATAGGCTTAGTCATGAAAGGGTTGATAAACTTAAGGGTCCGTACACTCTTGCAGCCAGGGTTGGTAAAAATAGGTGGCTGAGTCCCAGACCCCCCTGCAGCCCGTTTTCCTGCTATCTTGTGATAGGGCTGGGTCTAGCACATAAATCCAGGATCTCACCAGAAGGATCGAGATGTCACAATCTGCTTTAAAGGGGAAGTAAAGCCAAAGATTTTTTGGCTATACTTCTATGGATCACAGGAGTGCAGTTCGTTCTGCACTCCTGTGACCCATTTTCAGCTGACAGAAGGCTAAAGCCCCCTGCTGGCTGATGTCACTCAGCCGGTCCAGGCTTGGGAAAGATTCCAACTTTACAATTTGGATCTACCCAGATCCCTGGTCCGGCAGCCAGCTCAGACTCTCATAGAGCCGCTGAGAGCCTGTGCCAGCCCCTCTTGCCCCATCCACAGCCCAGCATGTGCTGGAGGGGCAGGGCAGAGAGCTGGAGACAGACAGTCACAGCTCTCCGCTCAGAGCGGAGGGGGAACTGAGCGATCAGTGGTGTATGATCGCTCACTTCTCAGGGTAGAAGCAGCAGGGGACAACTTCAGTTGGGATCGGTGCTGCAGCCAACTAGGTGAGTATGATTATTTTTTTTCTCTGCATTCACGAAATTCTATTTTAAAGCAAACTTTACTTTAAAGTGACTGGCGCTTAGAATAAAAATGTAAACTAATGTCTCCTGTTAAAGGAAGGTAGTAAATATTCATCTTTTAATCTCTGTCTACGTCACCAAGCTCCATTGTTTTGAGGAGAGTTGAGTAGAGTGGACATCAGCTGTGGGTGTGGTGGGCATTTACCTTCTTCTTTGCAAGGGAAACTTTAGTTTACACTTTTATTCTGGTGACATAATCTCTTCTAATTTAAGAATCTAAGTGATGCATACAGAATTATGAGAACGGTTAACCTAAAAAGCAGACAATTGCCCCCCCCCCACCAAAAAAAATTACAGTAATTAACCTATCCTCAAGTCAGTAGGAAACCTCGTTAATCACTGTATGCAAAAATCTTTTAAATAACCTCTACAATAAATCTTATATATTTGTATAATTGTTTGAATCAATCAACCTTTTAAAACCCGAATCAAGTTTCCTAATTATTTTGCAAATGTAATCAATGAAAATAATGGGTAGTTGACCTCTAAAAATTTCATTGATATATGTACAGTAAATTGTTCCACTTCAGTAATTATTCAATTTTGTTCTTTTTTTTTTTTACTTTCCTAAAGGCAGAAACTTTTTAAACGTGTCTATAAATATGTTGTTCAAGTGGACTTGAAATCTAAATGGCACCATTCCACAAGTGGCCCCACAATATAGAAATGCTACACATTGGGGATTTTTTACGAAAGGAAAATACACTTTGCACTGCAAGTGCACTTGAAAGTGCATTTGGAAGTAAAGTCGCTGTAGATCCGAGGGGGTCATGCAAGGAGAATAAAAAACAGCATTTTAGCTTGCACATGATTGGATGATAAAATCAGCAGAGCTTCGACTCGTTTCAGATCTACCTCTTAGATTTAGAGCGACTGCACTTCTAAGTGCACTTTCAGTGCAAAGTGGATTTGCCTTTCGTAAATAACCCCCATTGTGCTGGCAAATCTGCCATTGTAAAAATTTATGTAAAGAAATTGCTTTCTACCCCATTATCTGTCCAGCCATTCCAAAGCAAGGAAGCTTAATGACATCAGATCTCTTAGTATACATCTATCTGAAAACCATAGCAACTTTGTGACCAATAAGCAGGGAGACTCAATCCTTTATATTAATTTTTACAGGGTAACATCTGTAGTTTATTGCATTTTAGCTTTATTGTGGAGCATAGGTCCTCTTTAGCAACACTGAATTTTGCTCAGAAAGCAGGCATTATTTCTTTCTTTCTTTTTGCCTTAGGATATAGTTTCCAGAGACCTGTCTGCAGCAACAACTTTGATTGGCACATTGCATCAGCAGGTAATATACTTGTATGAGAAAAATATTTCTCATTGCCAGCAATAATTCATCTCATACTGTATCTTTCCAACAGGCTTCTGTCTTTTAGGTTTATGCTTTATGCCATTTAAATTGTTTGTTCATATTACAGGTCACTGCTGTCACCACACATGTGCAGAGCTTAATACAGAAGATCCGCAATGGAATGTACCCAACAGAAAAAGTAATTCTTTTCTATGTAAAATAAGTTGAAGAAAATCTGTTTATTTTATTAGTCAGATTAAGTGTTTCATTTAAAAACTGGTCTTTGGGAAGATTCTTTTAGACAGAGTTATTTTTGTATTTTTTGGGATGGTATCGCTCATTCAGCTAAAACGTCAAGCCAGATGTGACATTTCCCATAGTGCCATGTCATACATGATAGTTCCTTTCTCGCATATGTCTTGCAGATTGCACTTGGTAGAAGAGAAAAAAAAAATAGAAATAGGTTATCTTTTCTTTTAGTGTGAAGGGCCCTGCATAGCAAAGTAGAAGGTGAATATATTAACCATAGCTAGATAATATTAGCTATAATCTGTTTGTACTGGGTAATAATTCTGACTCGTGAGAGTCATACAGAATGTTTCCTTATTGTGGCTGTATGAACAGCTGTGATTTTGCAGCTGCATACTCACATTTACTGTTACTTTTCAGGGTCTGAGCTTCCTGGAACTGAAAGATCAGTTGCTTGTGATGTATATGCAGGATCTTACATACCTTACAATGGAGAAGATTCATGGGAGATCTCTGAAAGAGAATCCAGCCATCATGAGACTGGTGGAAATGCGCACAGTGAGTCTGCAAAGCATATGACTTGTCAAATTGCATGATATATATTTTTATTCTCTAACATGGGGTCCACGTGAAGGGTTGCCAACTTTTATGAACTATCCTTTTATCTTAAATGGTTTGCATGGCTTGAAGACCTATGCTATTGTGGTATAATTTCTATGGTTGAGTTTGTGTTATGGTTATGTTTTTATGGTTAGGCAACACTGCCATGGCTATACTACACAACAAAGACTTTTTCAAACCATTCCGAATAATTACATGCGATGTGTACAGCAAAGAGTATATTTTATTCTCCCCCTAAATAAAAAGCTTAGAGGAAAGGAGTTCTTAAAGTTCACCTTTCATGACATGCTACATGTTACATCCATATTCAGTGTGTAACATGTTACTACTACTGCTACTGCTGCCTCTGCGCCTTTCCCCCCCCCGAGTCCCCGCTGTGACAGCAGGCGAAGATCTTCTCCCCGCACCTGCTGTCACAATTTAAAAAAGATGCTCCGCCTGGCCATGTTATCCATTCAGAGCTCTGTGACTGGGAAACCACAAGTACTTGACAGTCATTACGGGTGTCCGCTTATTGAGCACTCAAGGTAGTTCATTGAGGCCTCCTGCCAGTGTGTAACTAACTGCTCGTACAAGCTATGAACAGACAGCTCACAGAGACATTCAGCAACAGCTTTGCATCGCAGCTGCAATCTGGTGATTGCAGGTGCAATGTTTTACAGGCTCCCCATTACAGAAATATAAAAACAAAAAAATGCACTTTTTTTTTTTTACTGCAGAAAGACGTGCACTTATCTTTTTGAAAAGATGAACTTATCTTTTTTAAAGTGGATGTAAGCCCAATTCATGAAATTTGAGCTGGGCACATATATTTGTAGTGTGTGTGTTTTTTTTTTATCTCTCTTCAAAGCACTGTGTCCCTTAGCTTTGTCCTGCTCCGTTCCTCTGTTATCAGCCTGATAACTTTTGACAAGCTCTCCGAGAAGGGAGCCTGAAGTGTGTGTTGGGGGAGGTTGCTATAAATAGATTAGCACACAGCTAAACAATACACAGGCAACCTCTACATGTGTGGTGAGGGGGTGTGTGCCTTTCCTCCAATCAGCTGTCTCACAGTGTCTAGCAATTCCCGCAATAATCTACTCCTACAAGGGAACCAGGAAGAGAAAATTCCAACGGGACGTACACTTTCTAAACAATATATAAAGGTGAAGACTGAAGATATACATGTAAAACTTATGTAGGGGGATTTGTTTTTATCTCTGAGGCTGTTCACTTTACTGGGTATATGTGAGGGTTTACATCCACTTTAAGTAGGAAGAGGCTTCAAGAACATAAGCACCATACCATTGTAACCTTTAACATGGTGTCATTTCAAATCTGAGTGGGAATATTACCAATGCCAGCATCACTGTTGAATGTAAATACAAATGCATTTTTGGTGTATATTTAAATGATAATAGCACAATTTTTTATGGGTGAAGGTTAAAAGAACGTAATATTATTTTTTTTAATGTCCTCTTCATATGGTTGTTTTTGTACCTTTTCATAAAGGAATGTTTCCAGTCAAAAGAATTTAAATGTTCATTTAATTTTGGGCACTTTTGTAGCAGCCATATTCCACTGCCACTTGACAGCGGAGCAGAGGGACACAGCTTTTTCTGATATAGCAGAGCTTTTGTACCATCCCGTACTTCGTTAATCACTGATGGATGTCAACAGTCACTGTCTGGGGGTAGAGGTGGTCGCAGTATATTTACTGTGACCTGGGCTGCTGCAAACATCAAGTTGGTAACAGCCATGACAAGGGAACATTGACTGGTCGTTCGTGGGTTACACTGATTCATTTTTGTAGTGCTAACCTGCATGAATCCACATAGACCGATCTGTTGCATGCTTCATTTCTTCTTGGAGTATTTAAAAGTAACAAGTCTTTGCATGCTTTCTGTGGAATTATACTTTTAGAGCATGTTAACAAACTGTCAGCTTTGCATTTCAAACCTTTTTGCAGAAATTGCATGATATTCAGTATTTTAGTGAGTACATTTAGAGAAGGCTTTTAGAGGCCTCTGTATTTTGTAGGTGTTGGAGAAAATGCGTCCTGTTGATCAAAAACTAAAATACCAAATCGATAAGTTGATGAGAGCTGCTGTAACTGGGAGCCTCGGTGAGAACGATCCTTTGCGTTTCAAACCCAATCCTCAGAACTTGATGAGCAAGGTGAGGTTAAGATGCTTTTACCTGTGGACTTATACAACATGCAATGCTGCTTCCTCCATTCTTCAAATGTAATACATTTAGTCATTTGCTTTCTGTTTCTCCTTTGCTGACTACTCCAGTTGGAAGAGTCTGATCAGGAAGAATCGGGAAGTGATGAAAATGAAGGCGGGGAAAGCAAGAAATCCCATAGCAAGGTGAAAAAATATGTGCCCCCACGACTTGCACCAGTGCATTATGGTAAGAAAAACTATTTTGTATGGCCTTAATGTAATCCCGTGATAGAAGTTTTTCGATGCCCTGACTCAAAACTATCTTACAGATGACACAGAAGTAGAGCGGGAGCGCAGGATCTTGGAGCGGGCCAAGAAAAGAGCTCTGAGCAGTTCTGTAATTCGGGAACTGAAAGAACAGTACACTGATGCCCCAGAAGAGATTAGAGAGGGCCGAGCATATCATATGATGCATCATGAAAAAGAGGAGCAGCATCGGTGAGTATCTTGTCTAGACTACTGTCTGCACATATAGTTGGCTTTGCAGATTTAGCAGCAAATCTTTGTTGGCTTTTTGCATAAATAAAAACCACCACATGAAATTATTCTTAGATTTCTTATTTTCCTTTCCTAAGCACAAAATATGAAGAGTCCATGATGGTACGACTAAATTTGACAAAAAAAGAAAAGGCGCGTAAGAAGAGAGCACTTGCCATGACCTCCCAGCTCAATTCTCTTACACACTTCACAGACATCAGTGCCCTCACTGGAGGAGATACAAGGACAGAGGTGAGATGAGAAAGGAGCATGTAGAGTTGTTGGTATAAATGAAGAGCTAAGTATTAGTATTTCATTTTGTGGAATACATTTACAATGTGTCACCAAACACTATTAGATAAAATTTAAGTTAGTGTGTTTTTATATCTGCAAAAAAATAAATAAAATGTGATTCTTCTGCGTTCATGAGAGGGAGGTTTAACCTCACCTAAATGTGGCAGCTCCTAAACTCTGTTAAAAGGTTATGTGTACATTGACACAGGCTTTCATGGAGTTGAGTTTAGGAGCTTTGGCAAAAAAAAAAATGGCAAAAGCTGCTAGTGTACATGAAGTGTAAATCTGAGATATCATCCCCAGCTGCAGCAAGCTCTTTAACATCCTTTACCTTTTTAGGGCTTCTTGAAGATCGTGGGGGGGGGGGGGGGAGACATTGCACCCACGATCCACTGATTGTAGGTGCAATGTTCTGCAGGCTCCTGAGGAAAGAAATGCTTGCAAATTTTTTTTACCCTCACAAAAGTGCATTTATTTTCTAAAGGTGAACTTATCCTTTTTAAGCTCTTATTTAAAATAAGTTGCCTTAATTTTACATTAAAGGCTCTTCTAATGTATTTTTGATATAGGACCTAATGCCCTCAGCCAAGAAATCAAGAAAAGGACCAAAAAAAGGAAAGAAGAAGAAAGGTAACTTCCTTTTGTTCCACTTTGCATGTGCAGTTTTTCTTTTTTGGCACTTTGTATTGCTATAGTTGAGTTTGTCTGTTCATTTGATTATTCTCAGTGAAACAGCTGTGCAAGTGACTTCTTCCAACATACTTTACAGGTTTCAAGAAACGTCGCTGAAACAGGACCATGGTGCAGATTGTAACTGGCTAGCAAGAACATGTATTGTCTTTATTTCTGAGGAACACTGGTTACAGAAGAATTTCCACTCTGTATTTACTATCAGTTTTCAACCTTTTATCGTGGTCTACTTACATATGCCATGAAGGACAGTTCCAGTTGCTGTAACTTTCAACATCGTGGTCTTGTGGGTTCCAGATATCAGTGCAATGACTAATGGGAACAGGACCTCTGTATAGTATAAGTGAGGATAAGCAGTCATGGTTCTTCTAGAGTGTGTAAATTGAAAAAGATGTAAAAAGGGCTAGGGATATCTGGGCAGGTAATGTGTTTCCACTATAAATATTTTATATTTTTCTTCTTGTGGACCCAGATTATCCTTCTTGGCATAAAACTATCTGTCCTTAGTTATAAGGATTTCAACTAGGAGTAAAGGATAAATGGGACATTATGAAGTCTTTAAAATAAAGGCTGTGCATCCAGAAAATTTTATTATTATTATTTTTAAAACTGTGTCCTCAGTAAAGTTGGAAAACTAATGTTAGGGGAACATCAGAAATAAACAGTTCTGTGTTTTGTTGACTCAGGTTCAGGTCCATTTGTAAAATAAAGATACCACTCCTTATAGTGAATTGGCAAATGGTGAATGAGTTTAAAAAAGCGAGAACTAAGATCTGACTATGGTACAAATAAATATTTACAAATTAAACTGTAAATAAGCTTAAAGTGGTTGTAAAGGCAGAATTTTTTTATTTTTTTTTTTAATCTTAATGCATTCTATGCATTAAGATTAAAAGCGTCCTGTGTGCAGCAGCTGAGCCCCATCTCAATCCAGCAATGTTGCATGAGCGTCTTGGCTGTCCAGGACTCCCCCCCCCCCCCCCCCCCCCCCCCCCCTCATTGGTTGAGCCAGCAGCGAAACACCATTGGCTCCCACTGCTGTCAATGAGTTAGTGAGCCAATGAGGAGAAAGAGGTGGTGGGGCCGGGCCCGTGGCTCCATGTCTGAATGGACACGGGGAACTGCGGCTCAGCTCGGGTGCACCATAGCAGGCTGCTTGCTGTGGGGGCACTCAATAGGAGGGAGGGAGGGACCCGAGAAGAGGAGGATCCTGGCTGTTCTGCGCAAAACCACTGCACAGAGCAGGTAAGTATGACATGCTTGTTATTTAAAAAAACAAAAAAACAGACTTTAGTATCACTTTAAAGCCTCACACACACTGGATGTTTTTTGGCTTCATGTGTTTTTTTTTTTCTGCAGTCAAACTCCCCAGCATGTTCTCCTATGTGTCCATGCACACATAGGTTTTTGGCAGGGATGTTTTCTGGCTGGAAAAAAACCCCAGAACTGGTGGGTTTTGAGAGGAGTTTTTCAGCTGTAAAAATGCTCTAACTCTGAAGAACGCAGAAAAAAAGCTGAAAACGCAGCTTTTCAGCGTTTTTTTTAAACCATCAGCTGTTGTGGGAGTATAGTTTTGTAAAAAAAAATCACATAAAGTGGAACTTTACTCTCTCAACATTGATTCATTTTAATCCTCATGCTGCTAGAATTACTAAATGATAGGAATATATATATCTTCCTATTTTTTTTACATTTAGTTGCTTACTGGTTTCTTGCCTAGGCAAATGATGTCATACATCCCAGGAGTCTTCAGGAGAGGAGGGGTTTTCTCAGCTAAGCACACTCTCCTGCATACATGGATTCCAGGAAGTAAATGCTACATGAATCATCTGCCCTTACTCAAGATGGCCATAGCCAGAAATGCTAGGGGTGTGTGTTTTTCAAAGTGATTTCTCGACAAAAGGAGGCAAGAATGGATGGGGGAATTTGATTTAAGTATTAAAAATAAATTAAATAGTGTTTGTGGTGCTCAGATCCAGTGACGATCCGCTTTAAAAATGCAGAAAAACGCTAAAAAACTCATGTTTTTAACGTAGCATTCTACAGCTAAAGCTACTGTTGTTTTTATAGCATCCAATGTGCATGAGGCCTTAAACGGCGCCCTTGTGATCCTCTCTAGCTGCAGACACTTTAGCAATTCATAGTCAAAATTAACAAGAGACCCAGTGAAAGTAATTGATGTTTTAGAAGGCACCCAATTCATTGCTGGCAGGGGAAACAAGATAATCGAGAAGGAACGTGAAAGTAATATTTTATTTATTTATTTATTTTTTGTCAATTTTTTTTTTTTTTTTAAAGCCTCATTAACATTGTTTGTTGCATTCCAGTGTGTCAACAAATGAGTGTTAATGTGTGTTGCGTTTAAAGTATATGTAAACCCTTACCTTGTGAAACACCCCATTTCGTTTTTGTACATGGGAGAAAAAAAATTACAAATGCCCTTAATATAAATATAAATAGTTTATATATATATATATATATATATATATATATATATATATATATATATATATAAATAATCACACACACTCTGTATACTCATGACATTTGTTCTCAACTGCAAAAGGGGCTTAGTAGAGAGGTGGAGGTGGAGAAAGCAGGGGGGGCATTTTAGCGGGAGGCAGAGAAACAACAGTACAATGATCTTCCCAATGAAGAACCGTGAAGGGGGGGGGGTGGGTTTCAGCACAAGGCTGACCACTGAATTGCAGGCAGGCTGTGCGGCAAAGAATCAAATTGACCATGCTGAGGTTGATGTATGCCTTGGTGTGGTCAGTTTGAAATTGGAAAGCAGAGGGACCTGCATTATAACCAAGCATTTCACACAAATGAAGCAATGCAAAGATAACAGGATATGGTTGGGTAACATACACTTTAAAGCTAAAGTTTAGCTTAAAAAAACTTTAATGAAACATGTCGAACATTGTGCAGGCAGCGGGGTCATGGAAAAATATTCACTTCAGGGATACCCTGTCCTCTTTCGGTCGTTCAATGTCTGGGGCTGCAGTGGTTAACAGCTTTGAGTCTTTAGGCAAGAACAGCACAGTACAGATCGTCTGATGGGGACATACCCCCTCCTTCCTCATCACCCATTTAGAAAAGTTATTTCATTGATTACACTTCTTCTGTCAAAGGTGGAGAGAATCATGCCTGATCAGACAGAATCTCCCATTCCCAGATGGTGTAGCTTAAGATCAGCTTTGAGCCCACGTTCACATTGGGCCGATTTGGCATGCGATTTGACATGTCAAATCGCAAGCCAAATCGGAGCCTATTGCCGGCAATGGCACCGTCCGTATTGGTGCGATGCCGACTGGGGCACTGCACCGATTCGTAAAAGTAGTTCCTGCACTATTTTTGGTGACTTTGGGGGCAATTTCAATAGACATCTGTGCATGAACCCGCACAAATGTCTGTCAAATCGCCGCCGAAGTCTGACTGAAATGCCGATTTGAAATTGTGCGAGTTCAGTTGAACTCGCACGATTTCAGAACCGCCCTCAGTGTGAACGAGGGCTTAGGCAACTCAATTATTTGGCCAACAAACCACAATGTAGTCAAAATTATACATGCATGACTTTTTTAAAGCAACACCCCACAGTGATTGGAATGTGAGCTGTGGTGTGCTGCCTTGTATGGTTGCCTTGTATTAACCACTTCAGTCCTGGAAGATTTGGCTGCTCAATGACCAGAGCACTTTTTACAATTTGGCACTGCGCTGCTTTAACTGGTAATTGCGCGGTCATGCAATGTTGTACCCAAATGAAATTTGCGTCCTTTTTTTCCCACAAATAGAGCTTTCTTTTGATGGTATTTGATCACCTCTGTGATTTTTATTTTTTGGCGATATAAGCGGAAAAAGACCAAAAATTTTGAAAAAAAAAGATATTTTCTGCTTTTTGTTATAAGAAAAATCCAATAAACTCAATTTTAGTCATACATTTAGGCCAAAATGTATTGTGCCACATGTCTTTGGTAGAAAAATATGTCAAGCGTATATTTATTGGTTTGTGCAAAAGTTATAGCGTCTACCAACTAGGGTACATTTTGTGGAATTTACGCAGCTTTTAGTTTATGACTGCCTATCTCACGTCTTGAGGTGATGAAATGGCAGGGGCTAAAATGCAGGTGCTAGCAGGTATCTGGGCTGATCCCGCTAACACTGCATTTTTGGGAACCCTAATCTACTGGGGACGCTAGTATAGTTCTGACCAGATCAGATATTGATCCGTTCAGACACTATACTACTAAGGGAGGTGTATGGTGCGTGCATGGGTGTTAGCGCTACTGGCAGTAATCTGACGCTGCCTTGGGCGATGCAGACCCTGACTGACTCTAAAACCTAACTGATATCACCCGCCGGGTGATCAGGGGGTTAAACCTTTATTTAGGTAATATACGGCGGGTGCCTTGACGCTAAAAAAAAATATCTAACTGACCAGCGTCACCCGTGACACTATTACGGTGATCACTGGTGACGGGGTGATCAAGGGGTTAAACCTTTATTGGGGGGTTAGGGGGGTCCCTAGACCTATTTGGGGCTACTACTAAGTACCCTAACGCAGTACAGTGATCGAAAAAAAAATATGAACACTACACTGGGTGACACAGTGACAGGGAGTGAAGGGGTTAACTGGGGGGGGGGCGATCGGGGGTTGACAAGTGTGCCTTATGTGTACTGTGTCAGTGTAGTGTTGGTGCAACGTACTCTGAGATGTCTTCTCTCCTCTCTCTGCAACAGAAAACAATTCCACGAGGAGAGATGACACTTACACAGGCAGGGGAGGATTTCATTCGTGAGGACCCAGGGGCAGCGGGTCCAGGCCAGAAATCATTGGCCTGGGCCTGGAGACTAATCGGTTCTGAAACAAATCTGATCGCGGCCGCCTAGGGGGCACGCGTGCGTTCCATAACGTCGTTTTGCCCACCCGTGCCATTTTGCCGCAGTAAAACTGCGGCAACTGGTCGGGAAGTGATTAATGCCTTAAGGAGCCACTCAAAATGTCTGCCACCACAACCTAGAAACATACATTGTACTGTGTATTACTGCAATGCTTAACCACTTGCCGACCACCTCACGCCTATATACGTGAGCAGAATGGCACGGGCAGGCAAAATCACGTACCTGGTACGTGATTGCCTTCCCGCGGGCGGGGGGTCCGTTCGGACCCCCCCCCCCCTGGTGCCAGCGGCGGTCGGCATTTGTCTGGCAGCGATCAAAGATGAGGGGGAGGACATCCGATCGTGGCCCCCCCCCTCGCGATCGCTCCCAGCCAATGAGAAACATCCCCTGCCTCTGTATAGTACACAGAGGCAGAGGATGTGATGTCACCTCTCCTCGGCTCGGGAGTTTCCGTTCCAGCGCCGAGGAGAGAAGACATGTGAGTGAGTGCACAACACTACACAACACAGTAGAACATGCCAGGCACACTAAACACCCCGATTTCCCCCCCCCCCCCCCCCCCAATCACCCCCCCCCTGTCACAAACTGACACCAAGCAGGTTTTTTTTTTTTCCTGATTACTGCATAGTGTCAGTTTGTGACAGTTAGAAGTGGTAGGGCAGTGAGTGTTAGCCCCCTGTAGGTCTAGGGTACCCCCCTAATAAAGTTTTAACCCCTTGATCACCCCGTCACCAGTGTCACTAAGCAATCATTTTTCTGATCGCTGTATTAGTGTCGCTGGTGACGCTAGTTAGGGAGGTAAATATTTAGGTTCGCCGTCAGCGTTTTATAGTGTCAGGGACCCCCATATACTACCTAATAAATGTTTTAACCCCTTGATTGCCCCCTAGTTAACCCTTTCACCACTGATCACCGTATAAGTGTTACAGTTTATTTTTTATAGTGTCAGGGCACCCGCCGTTTATTACCGAATAAAGGTTTAGCCCCCTGATCGCCCGGCGGTGATATGCATCGCCCCAGGCAGCGTCAGATTAGCGCCAGTACCGCTAACACCCACGCACGCAGCATACGCCTCCCTTAGTGGTATAGTATCTGAACGCATCAATATCTGATCCGATCAGATCTATACTAGCGTCCCCAGCAGTTTAGGGTTCCCAAAAACGCGGTGTTAGCGGGATCAGCCCAGATACCTGCTAGTACCTGCGTTTTGCCCCTCTGCCTGGCCCAGCCCACCCAAGTGCAGTATCGATCGATCACTGTCACTTACAAAACACTAAACGCATAACTGCAGCGTTCGCAGAGTCAGGCCTGATCCCTGCGATCGCTAACAGTTTTTTCGGTAGCGTTTTGGTGAACTGGCAAGCACCAGCCCCAGGCAGCGTCAGGTTAGCGCCAGTACCGCTAACACCCACGCACGCACGCAGCGTACACCTCCCTTAGTGGTATAGTATCTGATCGGATCAATATCTGATCCGATCAGATCTATACTGACATCCCCAGCAGTTTAGGGTTCCCAAAAACGCAGTGTTAGCGGGATCAGCCCAGATACCTGCTAGCACCTGCGTTTTGCCCCTCCGCCCGGCCCAGCCCAGCCCACCCAAGTGCAGTATCGATCGAACACTGTCACTTACAAAACACTAAACGCATAACTGCAGCGTTCGCAGAGTCAGGCCTGATCCCTGCGATCGCTAACAGTTTTTTTGGTAGCGTTTTGGTGAACTGGCAAGCGTCAGCGGCCTAGTACACCCCGGTCGTAGTCAAACCAGCACTGCAGTAACACTTGGTGACGTGGCGAGTCCCCTAATTGGGAACCCACCGCTTCTGCAGCGCCCGTACTTCCCCCATTCACATCCCCAACCAAATGCAGTCGGCTGCATGAGAGGCATTTTTATGTCCTCCCGAGTACCCCTACCCATCAAACCCCCCCAAAAAAGATGTCGTGTCTGCAGCAAGCGCGGATATAGGCGTGACACCCGCTATTATTGTCCCTCCTGTCCTGACAATCCTGGTCTTTGCATTGGTGAATGTTTTGAACGCTACCATTCACTAGTTGAGTATTAGCGTAGGGTACAGCATTGCACAGACTAGGACACACTTTTACAGGATCTCCCAAGATGCCATCGCATTTTGAGAGACCCGAACCTGGAACCGGTTACCGTTATAAAAGTTACAAGTTTGCAAAAAAAACAAACAAAAAAAAAAAAAAAATAGTTGTCGTTTTATTGTTCTCTCTCTCTCTATTCTCTCTCTATTGTTCTGCTCTTTTTTACTGTGTTCTATTCTGCAATGTTTTATTGTTATTATGTTTTATCATGTTTGCTTTTCAGGTATGCAATTTTTTATACTTTACTGTTTACTGTGCTTTATTGTTAACCATTTTTTGTCTTCAGGTACGCCATTCACGACTTTGAGTGGTTATACCAGAATGATGCCTGCAGGTTTAGGTATCATCTTGGTATCATTCTTTTCAGGCAGCAGTCGGCTTTCTTGTAAAAGCAATCCTAGCGGCTAATTAGCCTCTAGACTGCTTTTACAAGCAGTGGGAGGGAATGCCCCCCCCCCCACCGTCTTCCGTGTTTTTCTCTGGCTCTCCTGTCTCAACAGGGAACCTGAGAAAGCAGCCGGTGATTCAGCCAGCTGACCATAGAGCTGATCAGAGACCAGAGTGGCTCCAAACATCTCTATGGCCTAAGAAACCGGAAGCTACGAGCATTTTATGACTTAGATTTCGCCGGATGTAAACAGCGCCATTGGGAAATTGGGGAAGCATTTTATCACACCGATCTTGGTGTGGTCAGATGCTTTGAGGGCAGAGGAGAGATCTAGGGTCTAATAGACCCCAATTTTTTCAAAAAAGAGTACCTGTCACTACCTATTGCTATCATAGGGGATATTTACATTCCCTGAGATAACAATAAAAATGATTTAAAAAAAAAATGAAAGGAACAGTTTAAAAATAAGATAAAAAAGCAAAAAAATAATAAAGAAAAAAAAAAAAAAAGCACCCCTGTCCCCCCTGCTTTCGCGCTAAGGCGAACGCAAGCGTCGGTCTGGCGTCAAATGTAAACAGCAATTGCACCATGCATGTGAGGTATCACCGCGAAGGTCAGATCGAGGGCAGTATTTTTAGCAGTAGACCTCCTCTGTAAATCTAAAGTGGTAACCTGTAAAGGCTTTTAAAGGCTTTTAAAAATGTATTAATTTTGTTGCCACTGCAATTTTAAAGCATGTCATGTTTGGTATCCATGTACTCGGCTTAAGATCATCTTTTTTATTCCATCAAACATTTGGGCAATATAGTGTGTTTTAGTGCATTAAAATTTAAAAAAGTGTGTTTTTTCCACAAAAAATGCGTTTGAAAAATCGCTGCGCAAATACCGTGTGAAAAAAAAAAAATGAAACACCCACCATTTTAATCTGTAGGGCATTTGCTTTAAAAAAATATATAATGTTTGGTGGTTCAAAGTAATTTTCTTGCAAAAAAAAAAAAAACTTTTTCATGTAAACAATAAGTGTCAGAAAGGGCTTTGTCTTCAAGTGGTTAGAAGAGTGGGTGATGTGTGACATAAGCTTCTAAATGTTGTGCATAAAATGCCAGGATAGTTCAAAACCCCCCCAAATGACCCCATTTTGGAAAGTAGACACCCCAAGCTATTTGCTGAGAGTCATGTCGAGTCCATGGAATATTTTATGTTGTGACACAAGTTGCGGGAAAGAGACAAATTTTTTTTTTTTTTGCACAAAGTTGTCACTAAATGATATATTGCTCAAACATGCCATGGGGATATGTGAAATTACACCCCAAAATACATTCTGCTGCTTCTCCTGAATACGGGGATACCACATGTGTGGGACTTTTTGAGAGCCTAGCCGCGCACGGGACCCCGAAAACCAAGCACCGCCTTCAGGCTTTCTAAGGGCGTAAATTTTTGATTTCACTCTTCACTGCCTATCACAGTTTCGGAGGCCATGGAATGCCCAGGTGGCACAAACCCCCCCCCCAAATGACCCCATTTTGGAAAGTAGACACCCCAAGCTATTTTCTGAAAGGTATAGTGAATATTTTGCAGACCTCACTTTTTGTCACAAAGTTTTGAAAATTGAAAAAAGAAAAAAAAAAAATTTTCTGGTCTTTCTTCATTTTCAAAAACAAATGAGAGCTGCAAAATACTCACCATGCCTCTCAGCAAATAGCTTGGGGTGTCTACTTTCCAAAATGGGGTCATTTGGGGGGGGGGGGGTTTTGTGCCACCTGGGCATTTTATGGCCTTCAAAACTGTGATAGGTAGTGAGGAGTGAAATCAAAAATTTATGCCCTTAGAAATCCTGAAGGCGGTGCTTGGTTTTCGGGGCCCCGTACGCGACTAGGCTCCCAAAAAGTCCCACACATGTGGTATCCCCGTACTCAGGAGAAGCAGCTGAATGTATTTTGGGGTGCAATTCCACATATGCCCATGGCCTGTGTGAGCAATATATCATTTAGTGACAACTTTTTGTAAAATTTTTTTTTTTTTTTGTCATTATTCAATCACTTGGGAAAAAAAAAAAAATTCAATGGGTTCAACATGCCTCTCGGCAATTTCCTTGGGGTGTCTACTTTCCAAAATGGGGTCATTTGGGGGGGTTTTGTACTGCCCTGCCATTTTAGCACCTCAAGAAATGACATAGGCAGTCATAAATTAAAAGCTGTGTAAATTCCAGAAAATGTACCCTAGTTTGTAGACGCTATAACTTTTGCGCAAACCAATAAATATACGCTTATTGACTTTTTTTTTTACCAAAGACATGTGGCCGAATACATTTTGGCCTAAATGTATGACTAAAATTTAGTTTATTGGATTTTTTTTATAACAAAAAGTAGAAAATATCATTTTTTTTCAAAATTTTCGGTCTTTTTCCGTTTATAGCGCAAAAAATAAAAACGGCAGAGGTGACCAAATACCATCAAAAGAAAGCTCTATTTGTGGGAAGAAAAGGACGCAAATTTCGTTTGGGTACAGCATTGCATGACCGCGCAATTAGCAGTTAAAGCGACGCAGTGCCGAATTGTAAAAAGTGCTCTGGTCAGGAAGGGGGTAAAATCCTCCGGGGCTGAAGTGGTTAAAGTGGTTGTAAACCCTGTACGGTTTAGGAGATATCCCTGTATTTGCATGTGCCAACGTCATCGGCATATGCGCACTTAAGCAAACTGAAGCAGCGGTACGTACGTTGCGTTGCTTTAGTTAGACTGTGTCGTTACCGGCATCTCTCACACGCATGCGCGGGAGTGACGTCATCATGGCTCCAGCCAATCACAGCGCCGGAGCTGCGATACCCGGAAGTAGCCTCCAGGAACCATGTCGGCCGCCGGAGCAGTGTAGGAGGACCGCTGCGGGGGCTTCAATTTCAGGTAAGTAATTCATAATGAGCTAGTAGGCTATGCCTACTAGCTCATTATGCCTTTTGTCTTGCAGGGTTTTTTTTTTTTTTTTTTAGGGTTTACAACCACTTTAAAAGTGAATGGGCCCTAATGCATTTTTACTTCTTGTTGGAAATATGTTAATAGTTAAACGATCATAGCCTAGCCTTAGTTCAACTTTACATAACTTTTAAACAAAAGTTTTAAAGGTAAACCTTCTTCCCATTGACAACTTTCTGGCAGAGGGCAGCAGATTTTCCTCAAGAATTAGATGGTATTTTGCCCCATCCATTTTTCCTTCTATCCTGACAAGTGCTCCAGTCCCTGCTGCAGAGAAACACCCCCATAACAGGATATTACCACCTCCATGCTTTACTGTAGGAATAGTGTTTTTGGATGGTGAGCTGTATCGGATTTCCATCAGACATATCGTTTGGTGCTGAGGCCAAATAATTCAATTTTAATTTTAGTTTTTAAAACCCGAAGGGTAGTTGGTGAATAGACAACACAGCAGCTGTACAGATACAGCTGAGTTTGACAGGTGTACAGGGGCACGTGTGTAGCCCCAAATGCATACACCTGTCCCTGTGTACCTGTCAATTTCAACAGTGAGGCCTACGGTGAAAGTGTGGCAACCCATAGCTTCATTCTTTTATGACTTCCCCATGTGTCTGATTGTTAGAGGCATGGGGACCACCAAAAATGCATTTTTTTAAATTACTTTTTAAGTTGATGAAAAATGGTGCTTAGCAGAGTGCTTTAAATGCAGAATGTTCATATACTGAAATTGTCAACATATACAGTACTGTGCAAACGTTTTAGGCAGGTGTGAAGAAATGCTGTAAAGTAAGAATGCTTTAAAAAGTATATATTTAAATTGTTTATTTTTATCCATTTACAAAATGCAAAGTGAGCAAACAGAAGAAAAATCTAAATAAAATCAATATTTGGTGTGACTACCCTTTGGATTTACCACTTGCTTACTGGACACTTATACCCCATTCCTGCCCAGGCCAATTTTTAGCTTTCAGCACTGTCACTCTTGGAATGACAATTGCACAGTCATGCTACACTGTACTCATTTATCACTTTTTTTTCCACACAAATAGAGCTTTCTTTTGGTGATATTTAATCACCACTGGGTTTTTTTTTTTTTTGCTAAACAAACAAAAAAAAAAAGAAAAAAAAATAATTCTCCTTTATTGAGGCTGCACTGATTGGCAGCACTGGTGGGCACTGATAGGTGGCACTGGTTAGCAATACTGATGGCCACTGATTAGCAGTAGTGGCTCAGTGTGTGGGACCAGTAATCAGCTTTTTTTTTCTCCTCAGGCTGTCAGCTGATTACCGGCTTCTGTTTACATCATGTGATCAGCTGTCATTGGCTGACAGCTGATCACGTGGTAAAGGGCCAAGATTGGCCCTTTACTTCCATCTATGGTCAGCCGAGTCCCAAGGATTCGGTGATCACAGAGCGCGCCGCAGGGGGCACACGGGCAGAGTGAGCACGGGAGGATGTCCATGTACGCCCTCCCGGCATTCTAAGTCCACGCTGTAGCTGTCTTTCGGCTATAGCGTGGGCATCAAGTGGTTAAACTATCATCAATTCTTAACCACTGCAGCCCCGGAAGAATTTTCCACTTCCTGACCAGGCCATTTTTTGCGATACGGCACTGCGTCGCTTTAACTGACAATTGCGAGGTCGTGCGACGTTGTACCCAAACAAAATCGATGACCTTTTTCCCCCACAAATAGAGCTTTCTTTTGGTGGTATTTGATCACCTCTGCAGTTTTTATTTTTTGCGCTATAAACAAAATTTTGAAAAAAACACAATATTTTGTACTTTTTGCTATAATAAATATCCCCAAATTAAAAAAATAAAATAAAATTTTTTCCTCCGTTTAGGCCGATATGTATTCTACATATTTTTGGTAAAAAAATTGCAATAAGCATATATTGATATAGATTTATGGCATTTTTATTATTATTTTTTTTAACTAGTAATGGCGGCGATCTGCGATTTTTATCGTGACAGCATCATTGCGGTGGACAGATCGGACACTTTTGACACTTTTTTGGGACCAGTGACATTTATACAGTGATCAGAGCAAAAAATATCCACTGATTACTGCATGAATGTCACTGGCAGGAAAGGGGTTAACACTAGGGGGCGATCAAGGGGTAACTGTGTTCCCTAGGTGTGATCTAGCTATGGGGGGGGGGGACTGACTAGGGGAGGAGACCGATTGGTGTTCCTACTTAGTAGGACACGCGCTCTCTACTCCCCTAAGAGAAGCGGTATGTGTGTGTTTACACACACAGATCCTGATTTTTGGTCTGGCGTTCGCGGGTGCCCGGTGGTCATCGAGCCTGCCGGGCACGCGCATCGGCTCCGGGGACATGCTGTGCGCCCCTCCTAAAGTGCGTTAAAGAGCCAATGTACAGTTACGACGGCTCGCGCAAGGGAGCCACCCTGCCGCAGTATGACTGCAGCGGCTGGTCAGGAAGCGGTTAAACTTGCACAAAGTCTAGGATTAGAATCAGGTGTATGATTAACCAATTATACCAAGCAGGTGCCAATGATCATCAATTTCATATGTAATTTGAAACGGTCATTAATTGAAATGGAAACAGCTGTGTAAGAGGCTTAAAACTGGGTGAGGAACAGCCAAACACCTACTAAGGTGAGGTTGTGGAAGACCGTTTAATGGCACAGGACATACACCATGGCAAAACTGAGCACAGCAACAAGACACAAGGTAGTTATACTGCATCAGCAAGGTCTCTCCCAGGTGAAGATTTCAAAGCAGACTGGGCTTTCAAGATGTGCTGTTCAAACACTTTTCAATAAGCACATAGAAAAGGGCAATGTTGAGGACTGTACATGCAGTGGTCAGCAAAGGAAGCTTAGAGCAACAGATGAAAAACACATGCTTACTTCTCTTTATCATCGGAAGATGTCTAGCAGTGCCATCAGCACAGAACTGGTGGAAACATAGGAACTGGGTACAGAAAATGGCAGCAGGTGCTCTGGACTTAAGTCAAAATTTGAAATATTTGGCTGTTCAGGAGGCAGGTTGTTCAGGAAGGGCTGGAGAGCGGTACAATAATGAGTGTCTACAGGCATCAGTGAAGCAAGGTGGAGGTACCTTGCAAGTTTGGGGCTGCAAATAGAGTTAAAGGTTTGGTTAGGATCGATGGTGTCCTTAATGCTGAGAAATACAAGCAGATACTTATCCATCATGCCACACCATCAGGGAGGCATGTGATTGGTTTTAAATGTATTCTGTAGCAGGACAATGATCCCAAACATACAGCCAATGTCATTAAGAACTAATTTCAGCATAAAGAAGAACAAGGAGTTCTGGAAGTAATGGTTTGGCCCCCTTACAGCTCTCCTCTCAACAACATCAAGTCTGTCTGGGATTACATGAAGGATTTCAGGCAGCCTACACCCACAGAAGAGCTGTGGTTAGTTCTCCAAGATTTTTGGAACAACCTACCTGCCGAGTTCCTTTAAAAACTGGGTGCAAGCGTACCTAGAAGTATTGATGCTGTATCAAAGGCAAATAGTGGTCACACCAACTATTGATTTGATCTGGATTTCTCTTCTGTTAATTTACTTTTCATTTTGTGATTTGATAAAATAAACTATTAACACTTGTATTTCTGAAAGCATTCTTAAAGTGGTTGTAAATGATCACCTTGAAAAACAACCTATTCAATTTAAAATAGAAATGAAAGGCAAAACATTTTTTATTGATAGAAAAAAAAATCATTATTACTTTTTTCCCTTTTTTTTATAAATGATCACATTCCCTCTGTTCTCAGCTGCATACGAGCTGAGGGGAAGAGAAGCAGCAGTACACTGATTCCCAGTGAAAGGCTGTGCAGTGGGGGCATGTTAGGACGAGTCCGATTTTTAGAGGAGAGCATACTGAGTTCCCAGCATAGCTAGTGTCATAAACCAGATGTGACCAGAACTGTGTGACTGCGACAGAGTGAACCAGACATAAATAGGTGAAAGTAAGTAAGTTTATTAAAGTAAATGCATATAAATGTGAACACACCACCAATACAGAGTGAACAAACTGAACAACCAAACAGTGATAATAAACCAACCAGCATATATAGCAAAAGGGAGTACCAGAATTGTAGTCAAGCCAGGCCAGGGTCATAAACAGGAGATCAGCAGATGGGGGGGCCAGGAGTAAACAGACAGGGAACAAGATGGAAGGGATCAGGCTGCAGGGCAAGGATCCAGGGATACAGGAACAGATACAAACAGGTTCAGGAATCAGGGTTCAGGATAACAGATAAACAGGCTGCAGGTCAGGGCACAAGGACAATAACAGGGCAAGGCGTGTTTGCACTTGCCGGGTATTTATACACATCTCAATCAGACTGGATGCCAGTATTGCAGCCCAAAGATCACATAATACCAGCAGGGAAAAACTCATACCCACGTTGCCAGGAACCACCTGCTGGTGGACCTCAGTACTGCACGCCAAACGATAGATATTACCAACGGAGGGAACTTTCCCTGACAGTACCCCCCCTTGATGGAGCGACCCCTGAACGCTCCAACTAGCAGTTGCTGGGGAAAGTCCATAACGTCAAGCCGGGCAGCGGGCAAAGTCACATAAGGTTGGGCAATAAGTACGTCAAGGTGGGTAGCAGGCACAGGAACCTCAAGCTGAGTGGCAGGTACATCGAGCTTGGTGGCTGGCACATCGAACGGGGCAACAGGCATGGGTACATCAAGCAGGGCAGCAGGCACATCAAGCAGATACAGGCAAATCAAGCTGCGCAGCAGGTTCGGACGGGTACCTCAAGCTGGGCAGCAGGCATGGGCACCTCAAGCTGGGCAGCAGGCACTGGCACTTCAAGCTGGGCAGCAGACAGTGGCACATCAGGCTGAGCAGCAGACAGTGGCACATCAGGCTGGGCAGCAGACAGAGGCTCATCAGGCTGGGTAGCAGATAGGGACACATCAGGCTGGGCAGCAGACAAGAACACATCAGGCTGGGCAGCAGACAGGAACACATCAGGCTGGGCAGCAGGCTTCACAACCTCAGACCGGGAAAGAGACCGGGACTTCAGGCTGGAACGCTGGCTCTGGTTCTTCGGGCTGGAACGCTGGCTCTGGCTCTTCAGACTGGAACGCTGGCTCTTCAGACTGGAACGCTGGCACCTCGGGCTGGAACTCTGGCACCTCGGGCTGGATTTCTGGCACCTCGGGCTGGAACTCTGGCACCTCGGGCTGGAACAATGGCACTTCGGGCTGGAAATCTGGCACTTTGGGGTGACCAGAACTGTGTGACTGCGACAGAGTCAACCAGGTGAAAGTAAGTAAGTTTATTAAAGTAAATGCATATAAATGTGAACACACCACCAATACAAACAGAGTGAACAAACTGAACAACCAAACAGTGATAATAAACCAACCAGCATATATAGCAAAAGGGAGTACCAGAATCGTAGTCAAGCCAGGCTAGGGTCATAAACAGGAGATCAGCAGATGGGGGGCAAGGAGTAAACAGACAGGGAACAAGATGGAAGGGATCAGGCTGCAGGGCAAGGATCCAGGGATACAGGAACAGATACAAACAGGTTCAGGAATCAGGGTTCAGGATCAGGATAACAGATAAACAGGCTGCAGGTCAGGGCACAAGGACAATAACAGGGCAAGGTGTGTTTGCACTTGCCGGGTATTTATACACATCTCAATCAGACTCAGGTGATGCCTGATTGCAAGAGGTAATGTCGGCCCCACACTGCCAGGAACCACCCGCTGGTGGACGCCAGTACTGTGGCCCAAAGATCACATAATACCAGCAGGGAAAGGCTCTCCAAACTGCCTGGGGACACCTGCTGGTGGACCTCAGTACTGCACGCCAAATGATAGATGTTACCAGTGGAGGGAACCTTCCCTGACAGCTAGAGAACTGATCATGATGTGCTCTCCTACTTAGTGTGGTCAGTTTTTATTAGGAAAGCAAAGGGATTAGCAGGAATGCCAGGGATTTCACACAAAGGAAGCAATACAAAGAGATACTTTTTCATACAAGTACTGTACATGGTATAGCAGGCACATATCAGGAATATGAAAGGTTGGGGTAACAAACACTTTAATTTACAGTATGTTTTTGCACAGTAGTGTAAATCTTGGTAAAATGCTACAGCTTGTGTAAAGTTTACTATACCCTGCACATCCTGACTGTACAATGACCTTTAGATCTACAAACTGTGTAGTACAAGACTCATCCCTGATATAAATTAATTGCATAGTTTAGATAGGACCTCATATGAATTATACACTCATTGGCCGCTTTATTAGGTACACCTGTTCAATTGCTTGGTAACACAAATTGCTAATCAGCCAATTACATGGTAGCAATTCAATGCATTTAGGCATCTAGACGCAGTGAAGATGACTTACTGAAGTTCAAATCGAGCATCAGAATGGGGAAGAAATGGGAATTTAAGTGACTTTGAATGTAGCATGGTTGTTGGTGACAGACGGTCTGGTCTGAGTATTTCGAAAGCGGTTGATCTACTGGGATTTTCACGCACAACCATCTTTAGGGTTTACAGAGAATGGTCAGATAAAGAGAAAATATCCAGTGAGCAGTATTTATGTGGACAAAATTGCCTTGTTGATGTCAGAGAAGAATGGGCTGACTGATTTGAGATGATAGAAAGGCAACAGTAACCCAACCTCTTGTTACAACCAAGGTATGCAGAATACCATCTCTGAATGCACAACAGACCGAACCTTGAAGTAGATGGGCTATAACAGCATAAGACCACTCCAGGTGCCACTCCTGTCAGCTAAGAACAGGAAACTGAGGCTACAATTCGCACAGACTCACCAAAATTGGGCAATAGAAGATTGGAAAAACACTGCCTGGTTTGATGAGTCTCGATTCCAGCTGCAACATTTAGATGGTAGGGTGAGAATTTGGCATAAACAACATGAAAGCATGGATCCATCCTGCCTTGTATCAACGGTTCAGGCTGGTGGTGTAATGGTGTGGGGGATATTTTCTTGGCACACTTTGGGCCCCTTAGTACCATTTAAGCATAGTTTAAATGCCACGCCTACCTGTGTATTGTTGCTGACCATGTCCATCCCTTTATGACTACAGTGTACCCATCTTCTGATGGCTACTTCCAGCAGGATAATGCACCATGTCACAAAGCTCAAATCATCTCAAACTGGTTTCTTGAACATGACTATGAGTTTACTGTACTCCAATGGCCTCCACAGTCACCATATCTCTAATAGAGCACCTTTGGAATATGGTGGAACAGGAGATTCGCAACATGGATGTGCAGCCAACAAATCTTCAGCAACTTTGTGATGCTATGATGTAAATATGGATCTCTCAGGAATGTTTCCAACTCCTTGTTGAATCTATGCCACGAAGACTTAAGGCAGCCTCTGAAGGCAAAAGGGGGTCCAACCCGGTACTAGCAAGCTGTACCTAATAAAGTGTCCGGCGAGTGTGTATATGTGTGTGTATATATATATATATATATATATATATATATATATATATATATATAATGTCACAAACACATTTTAATATGCAACAATGTATTCCCAAACAGTTTGGCTCTCTTGGCACAAGAAAGATATGCTCACTATTTTTTTTTATCAGTGACCTTTATTGCTTAAAGTAAATCTATCAAATAGAAATATGGGAGTTGCCATTGCTTGGTTTTGAAGGTGTAAACTCTGGGACTGTCACCCTATCCTCACACCTAGGGCAAACATGTACTTTTTGGGTGTCCTGACAGTGCATAAGCTTGCTCTATTAATGTAAGTGAGGGTCAACATGTGCAGGTGTTTTTAGACAATACCAAACATGGTGGCACTTTGCCAAGTGGAGGACATTCTGACATGGTCAGAAGTTCATATAAAGGGGACTCTCATTTTATTGACTGACTACCTAAGTAGGCACCATGTTTTGGAGTCTGAATGGACCCAAAATCAGGAATGTTTTCTCATGATTATGGACAGAGTGGCATGGCCACAACTGGATCTGTTAAAGTGGTTGTAAACCTAACATATACCCAGTGAAGTGACTGGCCTCAGGTGATACACAGAGATTAAATAAATCCTCCTACACAAGATGTATCTGTCTCTCTGCATCTCAGGGGCAGTCATTTAGCAGAAATGTCTTTCAAGCAGTTCCCTCCTAAACTTGTAAGTTCCCTGGAGAAACCTTCATTTTAAAGTTTTGTATGGCAGTGTTTCCTGTGATTTGTGGGTGGAGCTATGCTCTCAGCTGCTGTCCGAAAAGATTCTTCGAAACATGGTTAAAGCCCCCTGCAAAAATAAAATGCCTTGCACATTTGACAATGAAAGTGCTTTTGCCCCAAATTGTTTCTAAAAAAAAATACACTGCACAGGCTGGCTCTTAATTATGTGTAAACTGGCAATTGTCTTAATAGAAAAGAGAGTTTGTAACCATGGATATACAGTAACCCTTGGTAGCTTAAATAGTCTTTGAATATGGATCGAGAGATCAAAAAACACAACTCCCACTTTTGGTCAGATTGCCGCAGCGATCTGTGTGGAAATTGGGCCCCTTACCTTCCCCCCTCAATCTTCTGAGACACATCACAGGTCCCAGAAGACTGCGGGACCATTCAGAACGGCTCATACATGCGCAATAGGAAACTGGCTGTAAAGCTGGAAGGCTTCGCTGCCAGTTTCCCTTATGTAGGATGCCAGTGTCTGCACCGGAAGCAGATTGAAAAATCAGCTTGGGTGAGGGCATCGCTGGATCCCTGGACAGGTAAGTGTCCTTATATTAAAAGGCAGCAGCTACAGTATTTGTAATTTTTTGGGGGATAGACTGGAGCTCCTCTTTAACACTCAGTTGTAAATGACATATTCAGATATTCTGTAAACTGAAAAAAAATCCTCTTCTTCTTACAATACCACTAACACATTGTCCACAAACCTTGATGATGTCCTAATGTAATTGAGAAACAGAATCCAAAGTACAATAGTACATCCCTCCTATATTACAAGAAATATTTTGTCATTGGTTAGCACTACTGAAGAGCCCATTGACATTCACAATTTGGTTAAGAATAAAGTCTAGGCAGTCACAAAAAAAAAAACACATCATCCTTTCTCTCTTCAAAAACAGACTGCCTCTCTAACGCTACTGTGGGATCTTACTATAAAGACCTTACAATATCTGCAGTAACAAGTATCAAGCACAATACCTTCTAATCTTTGTAAAACATCACGTTTGTCAGGCAGATAAGATGGAGTCTTCAGATAGATATGCCTAAGGAGATGATTGAGGTGACATGAAAGGGGCTATTTAAGAGAGCCTGTAGTCAATATGATGGGATGTCCAGGGTATATATATATATATATATATATATATATATATGTATATATATATATATATATTTTTTTTTTAATCAAGCCATTCTTATTTGGAGAATTCAGCATACAGACCTTTGGTTTTTTTTTACAAAGATAACCTTGCTTTCTGATTTTAATAATAATCAAAACTGGTATTGATAGTAAATTGTGGTGTCTGTAGACTGCCAACATTGAAAGGTCACTAAGCTGACGCAGAACATTGCTGTTATAATAGTCTCTGGATGTGATCACCAGATTTTCTTTTTTATCTACTGGTTTGCAGATCAGATCTTTTCTATTTTTAACCACTTCAAAGCCTGTTCCCCCTGTGGTAGTTAAATTATCACAGGAAGAATGATAAATCAATGCTTTGATATCTCTGGTGTCCTGTTGCTGGAAAATATCCAATGTGCTGTCTGGTGCCAACGGGGGGTTAATTGTAGACTTCTTTGCCACACAACTTTGCCTTTCAGCAGCCAATTTATCTTTCTGAACATCTACCCTATGCAATATATCACGCCATCACTTAAATCTTTCTTCTCCTTATCCTGCAAGGTTTAATAGGAACAAATACCTAATGGTCCTCTATCTTGACTACATCTCTTTTCTAATTGATCAACCATACCATTAATTTGTTCCATTTAATTTATCTTAGTTGAAATTTGAAACTATTCAAATTCATGTTATTTCAGTTTGCATGGGGTCAAACTTGATAGCGACAGCAAAGTTCAATCCTTCCATATATTGTGTAGTGCTACTTCTATAATGTTTGTTAGCTTCCAATCTTCACTATCATCAAATCTTCACAAGGTTAATTTAGAATCTATTCCTATTTGCACCTTTCATCCCTTTGAATCCTTTCCATGACAATCTCCTCTGTACTTTTGCGTTTCCCTCCCATCAGAGGCATCTAAAGGAATTATATGACCCTGGGAGCTATTTCTTGTGAACCTGGCGTGATTGATGTCCTCTCCACACAGGAAGATAATTATGTTACTAAACTCACAGAAGCATCTTATGGATAGTTTTAAAAATTGCAAGAAAAAAAACTCAAATAATACAAACTAGCAGGCTCGAATGTATAATTATCGTACGGCAGTTCGCTTTGATTAATGCAGTTTAGTCGCTTGAAATGTTGGTTCAGCAGCATGGAGATGGATAAGGAAAAGGCAAAGACTGATTTCTTTTAAGAAATTGCAGATTTTTAATAAAGGTTGTAGGGTCAATTAAACAATTCCAATAAAGGATTTAAAAAGTAGAACATTCCGCTTTCAGTTCACAGGTTACTCTTGCCTGCTCTAATTAATAGAATAGATATCTTTTTGAACAGGTTCATTTACATTGTGTCGCTTTGTACCACCCACTGATGTGTACATCGTGGCATTCTTGCGGTGGAGGCAAGGTTATCCAAGCATCTGTAGCAACTGCTGGAGTGCCAGAAAGGACATTTAAAGCCCAACTCCAGGAATTAGAAATAATCCACCCTTGCAGTAGGGCTCCCTGCGCTGCAAGGGTTAAATGTTTGTTATGTCTAGGGGGGTACAGAAACAGGTAGGATTACTTACTCTATCACCTGCTCTGATGCTGGCTTCTTCTCCCCAAAACTCTGGTCTCTGGGTGGTCTCTCATGATGTGGAGGATGTGGGGACTGGTCACACTGATGAAGGGAATGCTGCTTGAGCGCAGAATAGGGTGAGTATTTCTCCTTATGCCGGCACCCCCTAGACATCACAGGCATTTAAAGAGTTACTAAACCCAGGACCCTGCATTCACTATATCTGGTCTCCCACAGTACACAGAACATGGAAATGCAATTATTTTAGTAAATATAAACTGCTAAATACCTTTTCTTATCAGCCGTATATAGCAGTTGTGTGACTTCTATCAGTGCCTGGTTAAAGCTTGTAGGAGGAGTTTTCATACTGCACTTGCACTATCAGGATGCAGGATCCCTGACTCTTTGTCTAGACAGTGCTGATTGGCCCTGTGCTGATCACATGCACTCTCCCAAGAAAAAAAAAATCTCTAGCAATACACACCAAACTGGGCATGTGCAGCCTGACTCCAGTAATTCTGTCTTATCTGGACATGTTTTGGAAACAATGCAAGAAGGGGAGGATCTGTGCTTACAGGATCGAACATTCTTTTTGCACAATGCAGAGGATTAACCCCTTAGATTTCACAGTGAGTATAACAAGCATGCTTTACTGCATAGACTGATTTTACTGTTGTTACTGATTTTTAATCCCCCCCCCCCCCACCACCACCATCGCTGCAAGGGTAGTTTTTTTTTCTAATTCCTAGGGTTGGGCATTAACATTTGATATGGTTTCTTCTCCATTTTTTACTGATAATTCTTAAAATAAATCCAGCTATGTGTTTAAAAACCCACTTGTATACTCTAATTCATTTAAGTAATTAGAAATAATTGAAATTAGAGCCATCCAGCTGTAATCCTGTATCCTTATATAGACAGATTCCCTACCCCTGGCAATATTTGTCAGTGTCTGCACAGAATGCATGTTTACAGTATTAGATTCTGTAGTGTCCATTCAGTACCTGTTCTGCCTGAACCAGCATATAGTAGTCGTTCATGCAAAAAAGGGAGAAAGGCCTTAATCCTGGCTAACAAATAAGTGACACAGAACAGCTTAACCACTGAAGGACCGTGCCTATTTTTCAGACTTGTTTACAAGTTAAGATCATTTTTTTTTTTTTTGCTAGAAAATTAACTAGAACCCCCAAACATTATATATATTTTTCCAGAAACCCTAGAGAATAAAATGGCGGTCATTGCATTATTTTATGTCACACCGTATTTGCGCAGCGGTCTTACAGGCGCAATTTTTTGGGACAATTTTTTGACTTAAAAAAATAAGATAACAGTAAAGTTAGCCCAATTTTTTTTATATTGTGAAAGATAATGTTACGCCGAGTAAATTGATACCCAACATGTCACGCTTCAAAATCGCGCCCACTCGTGGAATGGCGACAAACTTTTAGCTTTAAAAATCTCTATAGGCATTGTTTAAAAATTTCTACAGGTTACCAGTTTCGAGTTACAGAGGAGGTATAGGACTAGAATTATTGCTCTCGCTCTAACAATCGCATCTAACAATACCTCACATGTTTGGTTTGAACACCGTTTCCATATGCGGGCGCGACTTACGTATGCGTTCGCTTCTGCGCGAGAGCTCGGCAGGACGGGGCGCTTTAAAATCTTTTTATTTTTTTTTCTTATTTATTTTTTATTTTGACACTGTCCTTTTAAAAAAAAAAAAAATGGGTCACTTTTATTCCTATTACAAGGAATGTAAACATCCCTTGTAATAGAAAAAAAAGCATGACAGGACCTCTTAAATATGAGATCTGGGGTCAAAAAGACGTCAGATCTCATATTTACACTAAAATGCAATAAAAAAAAATTTCCCTTTTAAGTCTGGCGGGCGGAAGTGACGTTTGACCTCGCTTCTGCTCCCCAATGTTATGGAGCCGAGCGGGAGCCATCTTTCCCTCACTCAGCATTCAGCCTGTGAGGGGAGCAGATGCGATCGTGTCCGTGACCGGAGCACGGCTGGAGGGGCCCCTCTCCTACCCCCAATAAAAGTGATCTTGCGACTAATCTGCCGCAGAGACCACTTTTATCTGAAAGAGGATAGTCCGCTCTTGAAGAGGATACCGGGGTTATGGCAGCTAGCTGCTGCCATAACCCTGGTATTCCTCTTCAAACAGCCGACGTACAACAACGGAGGGTGGTCCTTAAGCAGTTAAATAGTGTAGACTAAAATACATGGTCAACCCCAAGGGTCACATGACCCAAAAAAAGGTGTGGCAGCAAATATCAAAACATTAAAACAAGAGCACTATAAGCATACAATTATACATAAATTGATATAAAAACATGTATCACCAAAACAAAAAAAGGAACAGCATTAAATGTACTGTAAAAGTATAATGAAAAAAAAAATATACTGAGAAAGTATATACCTCCAGATGTCTGATTCTATTTAAATTTTTATTTTGTATGTGTTAGATGGTCAGCCTGGCTTCTACTTAAAAAAAATAAGTTTGTCAGGTGTGCGATACCACATTTATTATTTATCTATTCAATGTTGATTTAAGGACTTGTTTTGGTTTTATTAATTATTTTTATTATATTTGTGTTCTAGACCCTCTGGCGGGCATTTGTTTGTTTCACGTTGATACCTTGTGATTGAGAACCGCAGCACTGGTTCTATTTATTACTTTGTTTCTTAGTGTGAGAACATTTTAAATGTCAGCAGCCACATTGACTTTTTACCTTATCCTTTTCACAAATTAAATATAAAAGCGGGGCTAGACAAATCAAAATATGGGTATACCAACCAAAATGCTTAAATATAAAAGCAAAAGCAGCCAATCGAGAATATATATATATATATATATATATATATATATATATATATATATATATATATATGCCATTTCAGATACAAATCCACATCCCACCTATGGTTAGGGCCAAGAGGGATGCGGGTCTTTAATCTGAAAATCCAGTAGACCTCACGCTCTAATAATCTACAGTATCTATCCCCACCACGTGTTGCCAGAAATACTCTCTCAACGCCATTAATGCTAAAAGAACTCATATTGCCTTTATGCACATCCCTGAGGTGTTTGGATACGGTGGAGATGTTTTAAGCATTTTCATTTATACTATCACAGTTCATGTTCTGCTATGCGGGAACGAAGTGGACGAAACGTACAACAAACGTACTGCAAACTACACGCAGTGCATTGAATTAAATAAACAACATGATCTGTGCCACAATTGATGTATTCCTGTATTTTGAACTCTTCCTTAGTGTTGGCAGAAACAAAACTCTTGGGCACAGTATGCGTGCGGCAATATCTACAAGTTTTGAGTCCACATTTATAAGAACCCGGATAGGATAACCACGTTTTTTTTCTTCTTTATTTATTTTATTTTTTTTTCCAGTATTTGCATCAGGCCTGAGAGGAGTACTTGAGGCAAGGTGCTCTGATGTTTTTAGGAAGCTATTTACAGCACCTTGCTAGCTTCTCCCACCAGCCATCATCTGCCTGCTTTGCATAAAGAAGTGATAACCTCATTGGGTATTGAGATGATTGTAGCATATTAGTGTATGCAACATTTTGCTAAAACTTGTCTGAATCAGTACTGCTGGGACCTTGAAGCGGACATACCCCAAAAGCTTGTCCTAAAAAATTGTATGTTAGTGCAAATAAAAAAAGTATCACGGACAGTACTCAATTGTTTCTCATTGGATAAAAAATGATGTAATGAATGAGGTGGGGGGGGGGATGTAACAAGGGAATGCAAATTAAATTATAAGCAGATTAAACTGCAGCTATAAAGTGAAACTAAACCGTTGCAAGAGAATACAGTAAAACCTTGGTTTGGGAGCGTTTTGCCAGACAAGCTAAATTTTTAAATACATTTTGACTTGATATACAAGCGATGTCTTGATACACAAGTAGTGTCATGTCACAACTGAGTATAAAAGAGAAGAAAGGCTCCTCTAAGTGTAGCAATATGGTTACATTTAATGAAGGTACAACATTTAGAAACTTACAGGGTTGATGATTAAAACAGTAGCTCCTGCTGGATTTTTCTTTGAATCCCCTTGTGGAGGCTTCCATTTGTGGATGGATATTTTATAGTTACACAACCTATCACATTGCTATAATCTTTTTATATGGACTATAAACTGAAAGACCTATAAATAGTTGGAACGAATCATTTGAGTTTTCATTATTTCCTATGGGGAAATTTGCTTTGATATACAAGTGCTTTGGATTACAAGCATGTTTGCTCACAATCCAAGGTTTTACTGTACTTAGTTCTGTAGATAACTGTAAGTAAAACAGTGTTATAATTTTTTTTGTAAAAAAATGCAGTTTAGTGCATGGTTTCCTGCGCTGCGCATATCCTGCAGTTGAGTGCGTGCTACTGCTGAGTGTCAAATCTTTACTATGGCAAAATGTCACCAGTTTTTTATGCTTTAGAACGACTACCTGTAGTTCAATCATGGTAGTAGAAGAATAAAGGTGACAGCATATTGGTAGGATCACTTGTTATGTTTTCATTTAAAGCAATATAGATATACATATTGATGGTACAGGAAAACTTACAACAGCAAGTGTGATTTATTTAGGTTTAACCACTTGCTTACTGGGCACTTAAACCCCCCTCCTATCCAGACCAATTTTCAGCATTCAGCGCTGACGCAATTTGAATGACAATTGCGCGGTCATACAACACTGTACCCAAATGAAATATTTATAATTTTTTTCACCACAAATAGAGCTTTCTTTTGGTGGTATTTGATCACCTCTGCAGTTTTTATTTTTTGTTAAAAAAATGTAAAAAACTGAATTTTTTTTAAAAAAATTTTAAATTTTGTTATATTTTGTTATAAAAAATTTAAAACAGGTAATTTTTCTCCTTCATTGATGTACGCTGATGAGGCGGCCGTGATGGGCACTGATGGGTGGCAGTGATGGGCACTGATCAGTTACACTGATAGGCAGCACTGCTAGGTGGCACTGATTGGCACTACTGGTGAGCATTGATAGCTGGCACTTGTGGGCATTGATAGGTGGCACTTGTAGGCACTGATAGGTGGCACTGTGGGCACTGTTAGGTGGCACTGTGGGCACTGTTAGGTGGCACTATTAGGTGGCACTGATGAGGCAGATATGCCTCTTCCACTTCGGGACCGATGTCCCTCACATCTGAGCCGGTGATCGGCTTTTTTTTCTACTCACGCTGTCAGCGTGAGTAGAAAAAAAAAACACAATTACCGATCTTTTATTTACCACGTGATCAGCTGTCATTGGCTGACAGCTGATCACATGGTAAGGGGCCGGGACCCTTGGATCGGTGATCACCCGAGTCTCAGTGACTTGATGATCACAGCGCGCTCGGCGCGCGGCCTGTGGGGCGCGTGTACAGGGGAGGCCGTCATATGACAGCCTCCCGGGAATTCAGGTCCGCGCTGTGGCCGTCGTTGTCAAGTGGTTAAAAAAAGTTTAGGTTTATGTAAGTAGATATGTTTTTTTTTTTTTAGTGTGGCAGTTTTAAAAGTTGGGTTCTCGTAATACATAGGGTATTATTCATTTTCCAATTATTCAGTTACTGAAAATGTGCTATATAGTAATGTTTATTAGCGTAAGCTACTAAAACGTTAATGGAACAATAATCACTTCTTCATTATTAATAGCCTAAACTTTTACATTTGACATCATAATTCTAAACATTTTGATCATGGAGTATACTCCTGTATATTCATCTGTTGTTTTCTGAACTCTATCTTAGTGAGTGCTGTCCATTCATCGGGGTCGCTAACAATATCTATTTTTCCATCAACAACTAGTAGTTCTGGACCTTGCTCCACACCTCCCATAGAAGAACAATCTTGTTAGGCTATTAGGAGGAACGAGTGGGATCGAAGGTATTGAGCGGGGAGAAGGCAGCGGATTTCAGACAACTTAAACACTGATCAGCGCTAAGTGAAAGTCAATATGCACAAGCGGGAAATCAATGCAGGGCAGAGAAAGAGACTGAGGGAGGGTGTGAGAGGGAGAGACTGGAAGTGTGTGTGGGAGAGACTAAATGAGATGGAGTGACACTGGGTACAATTGACAGAATACGCTTATACTTAGCAATTTATACATATGTGCTGAGAATTTCACAGGAATGCGAAGAACATTTAGAGCTGATGACTGCCATCACGAATTCTAAAATATAGGAAGTGATCAAAGCTTGTCACATGACTTTTTTTGTGTAGGTTAAAGAGATATTTAACAATTAGTAGACATCGACATTGATCAAGTTGATGGCAGGACTGCACTTAAAATGATGTTGCCATTAATTAGCTAGCCCCCTCTCACATAAAGTTCATAGGAAGTCAAGGATTATAATCACAAAATAGAACACTATTGGTAGCTGTCAGCCATACGTCAGTTAAAAATACAAACAAGGATATTATTATTATACAGGATTTATATAGCACCAACAGTTTGCACAGCGCTTTACAGCATATGGGCAGACAGTACACTTACAATACAATTCAATACAGGAGGGATCAGATACAATCTAGAAGGGAGGGAGTGATGTGACGCTTACATCCATGCTGCTTAAATTATTTGTGAATGTTTTATGTGAGTGGTTTAAAGCGAAACCATGGCGTATCTTACGGAGTGCACATTTTGAGTTCTTATTGTAATACTCTATCCTTCCTACAAATAATATAAAGGCTTATTTTGGATACAACTTCCTCTTGCACAAGGGGTTTCAACAAGTGCTATTGGCTAAACCTTTTCTGATCTGAGCAGAAGTTTTACCTGACTCGCACCGTCAAGCCCTGTACACACGGGCCGAATGTCGGGAGACATTGGCCGGTTCAATTAAAAACATCTGACATTCAGCCCGTGTAGTTTGGAAAACCAGCAGCCGACCGAATCCCGATCAGCGCTCCCAGCCAATGGCAGAGAGCGTTGATCGGAGTGTTCTGGTGGTGGGGTCATCCCCATGTCAGAACACAACAGCTCAGCGGGGGAGATCGCTGTACTAACTTCGGATGGTTAGTACAGTGGCTTCAACCGGAGCTGACAGTTTTTGAGCGAAAAAGCGAAAAAATAAACTTGTAGTGTGTACCAGCCATTACACTCCAGCCTACAGAGGAGCGCAGACAGATAAAGGCAGAATAGGGCCATAAGCAAGCTAGCCGCTTTTAAGGCTAAAGCCCCGTATACACGGGCCAAATATCAGGCAGTATTGGCCGGTTTTAATGGAAATCGTCTGACATACAGCCAATGTCTACGGCAGCCAATGCCGCTTCTGACGCAGGGGCATGTCCAAAAAAGGTCTGCTAATCGGCATCTGATGAGTTTTGGGGAGGGGGGGACACAATAGCTCAGCAGCGGTCGCTGTGCTAACATCGGATAGTTAGTACAGCGGCTTCTCTTGAGCTCTTGTTTTTTTTTTTTCATTCGGCCCGCTATGTTCAACGAAAAAAAAAAGGGATAGTGTGAAAGCCCTCATGCACACGAGACTAGAGGTCGACCGATATGGGTTTTTCTCTGGCCGATGCCGATATTTAGAAATCGCGGTGGCCGATGGCCGATATATGATGCCGATTTTTTTGGGCCGATATATTTGGCCGATTTTTTTTTTTTTCTTTTTTCCCTTCATCTCATAAAATCTAACAGTTAGACCCCTTTCACACTGGGGCGTTTTTCAGGCAATTTTGGGCTAAAAATAGCGCCTGTAAAGTGCCTGTAAAACGGCTCCCCTGCAGTCTCAGTGTGAAAGCCCGAGTGCTTTCACACTGAGGCGATGCGCTGGCAGGATGTAAAAAAAAGTCCTGCAAACGGCATCTTTGGAGCGGTGTATACCGCTGCTCCACCACTCCTGCCCATTGAAATGAATGTGCACCGCTGCCGAAGCGCCTGCAAAGCGATTTGGCAGCGGCGCTTCAGGGGCGCATTTAACCCCTTCCTCGGCCGCTAGCTGGGTTATAAGCGCCCCGCTAGCAGCCGAATAGCGCCTCTAAAATGACGGTAAAGCGCCGCTAAAACTAGCAGCGTTTTACCACCAACGCATGCCTGCTCCAGTGTGAAAGCAGCCTTAAGTAATACAGAAATTTTTTTTCATTTAAACATTAAACAAAACAAACCTCCAATCAGTTCACTTGTATGTATAATTTAGAAAAAAAAAAAAAAACTATCTTAAATATTAAATACACAAAAACAGGTAATCAAAACTTTTGGACGAAAAAAAAAATGGGCTAACTTTACTGCTTAGGTTTTTTTTTAATTCATTACTGTATTTTTTTTTAAAAAAATTGCGTTTGAAAGACCGCTGCGCAAATACCGTGGGACATAAAATATTGCAACAATCACCATTTTATTCCCTGGGGTCTCTGCTAAAAAAATATATATAATGTTTGGGGGTTCTAAATGATTTTCTAGCAGAAAATACAGGATTTTTACTTGTAAGCAACAAGTGTCAGAAAAGATTGAGTCTTTAACCGCTTCCCGACCGCCCACTGTATATTGACGTCCTGTTTTTTAAAGATGGATATCTCGGTAACGGCAGCAGCTGCTGCCACAACCGAGGTATCCATCTTTAGGGCCGGCGATTCTGCACACGATAATGGTGGTCTATGCGGCGGGTTCGCCGCGAGATCACCGTTATCGGCGGCGGGAGAGGTGCCACCCCCCCTCCCGCCGCTCTCCCGCACCCTCCGCCGCTTACCGGAGCCGTCGGTAACGGCGGAGGCGATCGGGTCCTTTCACTGCTGAGGTACTGAGACGAGTGAGGCCAAGATGGCCCCCACCCGTCTCTATACCATGTGACGGCCGGAGCGACGTCATTACGACGGCTCCGCCCACTTCTCTTAAAGGCACAATTTATTTTGTGTCATTTTTTTAAACGACTTTTTTTTTTTTTTTTTTTTTTTTTTGCATTATAGTCTAAATATGAGATCTGAGGACTTTTTGACCCCAGATCTCATATTTAAGAGGACCTGTCATGCTTTTTTCTATTACAAGGGATGTTTACATTCCTTGTAATAGGAATAAAAGTGATCCAAATTTTTTTTTTTAAAAAACAGTGAAAAAATAAATAAAATAAAGTAAAATAAATAATTAAAAAAAAAAAAAAATTTTTTAAAGCGCCCTGTCCCGACGAGCTCGCGCGCAGAAGCGAACGCATACGTGAGTAGCGCCCGCATATGAAAACGGTGGTCAAACCACACATGTGAGGTATCGCCGCGACCGGTAGAGTGAGAGCAATAATTCTAGCCCTAGACCTCCTCTGTAACGCAAAACATGCAATCTGTAGAATTTTTTAAACGTCGCCTATGGAGATTTTTAAGGGTAAAAGTTTGACGCCATTCCACGAGCGGGCGCAATTTTAAAGCGTGACATGATGGGTATCAATTTACTTGGCGTAACATTATATTTCACAATATAAAAAAAAATTGGGCTAACTTTACTGTTGTCTTATTTTTTTTTTCAAAAAAGTGAATTTTTTCCAAAAAAAGTGCGCTTAGAAGACCGCTGCGCAAATACGGTGCAAAAAAAAGTATTGCAATGACCGCCATTTTATTCTCTAGGGTGTTAGAAAAAAAACAATATATAATGTTTGGGGGTTCTAAGTAATTTTCTAGCAAAAAAACCTGTTTTAAACTCTTAAACACCTAAAATCCAAAACGAGGCTGGTTTTGAAGTGGTTAAATGGTTAAACTGAAAACTTCTCCACGGAGTTCCGTCTATTGATAAAAGAACCTGAAAGATACAATGTATCTTCTTATCAGACTTGGCAGGCTGCCCAGAGGAGGAAAGAATCCTCTCCACAGATAACTCCAGACAACTTGCATTAACTTCTATTACAGAAGTCATTTGCAAGTCACGGCTGAAGTTACAATCGGCCTTTTTTATCAGCATAATCGGCCGATGCCGATTAAGTAAATAACGCCAAATATCGGCCGATATATCGGCCGGCCGATATATCGGTCGACCTCTACACGAGACGCTGTTAAACGCGCGTTCAGAGGCAAATGGACACTTTTTTCAACTGCCCCTGAACTCATTCAATGTTATCCTATGTGTCCATGTACACAGTCTCGATTATTTTGCGTTTTTAGGCAGTTGCATTTAACCTCGTTTTTCCAGAAGCAGACGCAAACGTTCAGACGCAAACGTTTTCCACGTTTCAGACGCCAAATGCGGCTAAACGCCGGCACCGTGTTTAGCCGCGTTTGCATTTATAAGTGTTTTTAAAGGAACCCTATTTTTTGGACCAGAAAACACAGAAATATGATGGCAAACTGCAGCAGAGAATGACATTTTGAGAGCTGAATTTGGGGCCCCGTATCTCGGGACCACTTGGTGCTAGGAACCCCAAATTTGGTGTGCAAACACAGAGGAACTAGCACTACAACATAAGTGGGGGTTCCTAGCACCAAGTGGCCCCGAGATACGGGCCCCAAAGTGGGGTTGCAAAATGTCATTCTCTGCTCTGCAATATGTTCAATATGGGATCCATTTCCAAAAAAAAAACACAGAAAGAGAGGCAAATGCAAGTATACAACTGCTTTCTCTGCTGCTGCTGCTCACTCTGATCAAAATGGCAGAAATAGTTAAAATGTATCATGCTTTCTGAGCTTGGGGAGGGTCTTTGTTATCTTAACTAAACGCTTCTAGACGCAAACGCGGTGAAACGCGGCATGCAAACGCGGCAAAACGGGCGTTTCTTTTTTTAAATTTCTTTATTTATGTATTTTATGGCAAAGTTCTATGAAAAAGAACAAGTCATGTAATTTTCTTATAAATGGGTACAATTGGTCAACATATTCCATGAGACAAAAGATATAACCAAGCTTACAAAAAAGAAATAAAAAAGAAAAAAAAAAACTTTGTTGACATTTTGAGTGTTTCTTTGCCAATACAATATTATTTATATAGAAGAAAACCAGGAGGCCTAAAAGAGCCTTAATAGACAATTATCAATCTAGTCAAAAACATGAAGTGTCAAACTGTGAAATGAGTTAGACAAATAAAAGCATATCGCTAGCATACACTTCTTACTCGTTATGTATCTTCTTGTCACTATGATTGAATTACAGCCGTATCTACGACTACAGTAACGGGCTATATTTTAGAGAGAATAGGCAGGAAAGAAAGAGAAAAGCAGAATAGAAGAAGAATAGGGGGGAAAGGAGGGGAGCAAAGGGAAAGAAGAAGAAGAAAAAAAAAAAAAGAGGGGAGGGAGGACCAGGGCCACAACAGCACCCCCCGGAAAGGCCGATCTTCTACTCCTATACAATGTACAAGCGGACGTCCCATTATGATATTCAGTAGATTATTGCATTATGTCTCTTGGGTTTGAGCGTGGGCGATCTCCTGCAGGTACGAGTTTGTGCAGTAAAGTATCTCCAAGGCCTCCACTTGTCTCGGAATTGTTCTTCCGTATTATGTAGGGTAGCAGTTAATTCCTCCATATGGAGGATACAGTTGATTTTAGAATACCACAGGACCTTGGTTGGTGGAATGGATTGCTGCCACAACACGGGGATACATGCCCTCGCCGCATTGAGGAGTTGCATTGTCAAAGTCTTTTTATATTTTCAAATGGGTCTCTCTGTCAGGTGGAGAAGGCACGCGGCAGGGTTATCTTTCAGTTCCACTGATGTGAAGCTTTGGATGGTTGTTGTCACCCCCTCCCAGAACGGTCTCAAAACCGGGCATATCCAGAAAATGTGTTTAATAGTTCCAACTTCTGCATTACACCTCCAGCACTTATCAGATATCGTTTGGTCTATCTTGTGGAGTAAGTAAGGGACTCTATACCATCGGGTTACAATTTTGTACCCGGATTCTTGGTAATGATTCGCGATGGAGGATTTATGTGCTAGGAGGAGAATTTTTTCCATTTGTTGTGGAGAAAACGGAATTCCCAAGTCCTTTTCCCATTTGTGTATAAATGTCGGGGTCGGTTCCTCTGGCTGGGATGTTAAAAGGCTGTATAATAGCGAAAGTGTGTGTCACGCAGGTTCCCCAGTATTGCATATTGACTCAAAGGGGGTGAGATCCCATGGGGTGTATGGGGTTTTCTGCAGAGTCTGTAAGAAATGTCTGAGTTGAAAGGTGCTGAGGTTATCTAACGGTGGGTTTGTGAATCAAGATATGGTTGACAACGAGGGGACCTCCCCCCTGCGGCCAAACATCTCCCAGACAGTGTTTCCCGTGCACGGTCAATTGTCTCATCCTTCTGCTGGTGAGACCCGGAGTGAAATCAGGGTTTCCTATGATAGGTGTCATGGGGGAAGGTAATGGTGAAAGATCCGTGTTGCGAAAGGTCCTCCAAACTACCGTGAGGGTGGTACCGATCAGGGGGTGGACTTTCAAATCCTCCGGTGGGAGGGTGGAAAGCCACGGAGAAGTTAATAGAGGGATGGAGGCATCCTCAATCTCCATCCTTACCCACTGTTTGGAGTCTTTATTACAGTGCCAATCTACAATACTCGTGAGGTGCACTGCCTTGTAATACCTGAGGATGTCGGGGAGGCCGATGCCTCCCTTCTCTTTTGGTCTAGATAATGTTTGCGTTTTTGTCCTAGGTGACCTGTGCGCCCATATGAAGTCCCTAATGATCGTCCACACTTGTTTGAAAAAAATGGGAGGAACCCGAATTGACAACGTTTGAAGTATGTACAAAACCCTCGGTAAGGCCGTCATCTTCAGGGCGTTGCACCGCCCAGACCATGTCAATGTTAAGGTATGCCAGTTACGAAGGTCCGTTTTACGTCTGTGTAGCAGGGGTAAATAGTTATAAGAGTACAAGTGCGCCAAGTCCGGGGTGATGTCTATGCCCAAGTATCGTATTGATTTGTCTGCCCACTGAAACGCAAAGGACTTGCGCATGATGTGTGCTTCTGAATCTGGTACCGTGATATTTACCACTGCGGACTTGGCACAATTGACCTTAAAGTTAGATACTTCTTTGTATGTCCGTATAGCTGCTAATATGTTAGGGAGCAAAATCCGCGTGTTGGATACGAAGAAGATTAGATCATCGGCAAAAGCCGGGATTTTGTGGTGCCCCGAGGGCTTCTGAACACCTGTGATGTTAGGGTCTCCTCTTATAGTACACAAAAACAGTTCAAGGGTCAGAATAAAAATAAGTGGGGACAGGGGACAACCCTGTCTCGTCCCGTTTGCTATTGTGAAGAACTCCGAGCGTCACTCATTCACCGGTACCGCCGTCGATGGAGTGGAGTAGAGAGACAAACTCCACTCAAGCATATTGGGGCCTAATCCAATGTGATCCAGGGTGGCCCGCATAAAGTGCCAGGCCACCCTGTCAAAAGCCTTTTCTGCGTCTGTTGAGAGCAAGAGAAAAGGCTTTTTAGTGCGACGAACCGTATGGAGAAGGTTAATGACCCTAATGGTATTGTCTCTCGCCTCTCTCAACGGCACGAAACCCGCCTGGTCAAAGTGTATTCATTTCGGGATGTGCGGTAGAAGCCTGTTTGACAGTATTTTTGAAAAAAGTTTCAAATCTACATTTAGAAGCGCAATTGGGTTTGCCTGGAATTTCTTAGCCGTGATCTCAGATTCCAGCGAATCTCTAATATCGTCTGACAATGTAGGCATACCGGAGGCTCTGATATATTCACCTGCCGACACCGTCTTGGCTGCTAAAGACTCAGTGGATTCCCCCCCGATGCAGGTTATACAATTGCTGATAGTATTCAGAAAATTCGCTCGCTATGTCTTTGGAGGTGTGTACCAGTGGCGTTGCTATGGGGGTGCGGGTGGTGCGGCCCGCACCCGGGTGACACCTGCCAGTGGGTGACATCCAGCTCAGACTGGCACCGGCGCCGCATTGAGAGGGGCACCGCGGCTCCCTCCTTCCCTTCCCCTCCTTCCCTTCCCTTCCGAGATCTCCTCTCCTCTGCTCCATGCAATCTGCGGGGAGAGTGGGGGAGGAGGGAGTGAGGCAGAAATAGACTAAGCGCCCGGGATCCAACCATTCCCACACACACCTCCACACGGCGCGGCCACGGCTGCACTCACTGCCGCTTCCTCCTTGGCTCTGACATGTACACAAGCAGGGAGGAAGACCCGAGGATGTGGAGGGACACCATCCACACTACAGCACCTTCCCTGAGGTATGCAACAGGAGTGTTGCAGAGGAGGGGGACATAGTGGTTGGGGGCATTGGCAGGTAACAATTATGCTGCCAGGAGTGATTTTAGGGGAGTTAGAGAATAGGTGCTAGTGGGTGCTTTTTGTTTTGGGTTGGAGAAGACTTGTACTAGAAGTAGGAGAGGGCAGATTTGAAGTTTGACCCCCTCCCCCCAGCGCAATTCCTCTCCCCTCCCAAAGCACCCCCTGGCTTGTTCGAGAATTCAAACATGGCTCGTCTCACCAACGCCAGGCGTTGGGCCATTTTTTGATATAGTAGGTCTTTCAGTTCCCCTCTGGCCTTTAACAGGGCCTTAAGGTGGGCTTCGGCCAAAGACCGGTTGTGAAGCAGCTCGAGGGAGCGCACCTGGGAAATCAATAGATCAATCTGCTTGGCTCTTTCCCGTTTCCTTACAATCCCAATCCTGATTAACTCGCCCCGCACCACACATTTATGTGCCTCCCATATACAGTCATTGGGGTCAGTGATGGGTCAACATTTTCCATAAAGTTATTGGTGAGAATTTTCCCTACATCGCTGCGCACTTCTGGTATTTGTAACAGGGATTTATTGAGTTTCCAAGTGGGGGGTTTGAGGTTCTGTCTCCCATCACAAAGTCACATGGGTAGGGGCATGGTCAGAGAAAGATATGTAATCAATCTGGGAGGAGGTGGCAATAGGTAGGTCCTTATGTTGAATCTGAAAGAATCGATCCCGGAATAAGTATGGTGCACCGAAGAAAAGTAGGTGTAGTCCCTACCCTCAGGGTGCATAATTTTCCATGGATCGACCAAGTTCAGGTCAAATAATTCTGCTTTAAGTTTTTTGAGGTAGGAGAAGGAAAGATGTGACGCCCCTCTTGAGACATCAAGTAACGGCTCCTGTGCGTAATTAAAATCTCCACCCATCAGTAAGATACCTTCACAAAATTCCAATATGATTGGAATTGGAGACCTCATGAAAGTAAGATGATCTGAGTTTGGAAAGTAAACATTAACCAGGGTCACTGTGGTATTTTTGATTCTCCCTTTTATACGTTTCGGCCCTGCGGGTCTGCACGTTCCTCCAGGAGAGTCCATGGGATCGACTTAGCTATCAAGATACTAACGCCTTTTGACTTTGACAAAGAAGTTGCGTGGTAGGCATTGGGTACTGCATGGTGTTTAAAGTGAGTCTCCTGCAGGAGCGCCACCTGAGTGCGGGATTTTTTAAGGTCGGAGGGGAGTCTCGAGCGTTTCTCAGGTGTGGCCAGACCACGGCCATTAAAGGACGTAAATGTAATCCCGTGTCCGGAGTGACATGGCGTAGGCCTAACGGAAGAAGCCATACTGTTCCCTTTTATAAGACTGAATAAAACAAAACAAAACAAAAACCAAACAAAGAGGTGGGGATAAGAGGAAAGCAAAAGAAAGAAGACTGAAGATGGGTTAAGAAAGTGAGATAGTTCAGATACAGGTACTGGGGGTAGAGGAAGAGGAAAAGAAATTAAAAGATTATCCTAGTTTTGCTAAACCAAGCCTTGCGCAAGTATGCCTGCCTATATGGGGGGGGGGTGGAAGACTTGACCCTGCAACACAGTGGGAGATGTGCTGTCGGGTGAGAACCTATGTATGGATAGACACTAGACTAAAACCTCAGAACAGGGTGGTTGTAAGAAGAATGTCTCACTCGTCACGAGCTCCGGACTCAAAACTTCCATTGATTGGCAATTTGCCACCTTAGATCTAAAACTGGTAAGGGCACTACCAGCCACAGTGAGAGCTTAATGAAACATTATTTAACAAGAGAAAGCGTTTCAACAATGCAAGGTAGCAAACAATGTGTTCTACAAGCTTCCAGGGGAAGACACGCCTCACACCTCCGTCTCATGCCAGGAAGAATATATATATAAAAAACCCCTGGAAAAATATTGACGGAGGAGGGGGTGATGTGGGCTCAACCCTGTCCAGCCCCAGAACAATACCCGGCAAATCTTTCCCCTCAGCTGTGGCTAGTATCACATGTGACAAACAATTTGAAGGATCAGAGTTATACAGGCTGACCGCTCAGATGAGCTGGGGCTCAGTTTGAGAGTAGAAAGGCTACCCATAACTGGCTAGTGTGGGGGAACCACGAGGTTCACGGACATCTCCTCTGGAGGACCCCCTCAAACGCCAGTCCTGGTTAAGATTCAGGTGAAGTAGGTGAGTCCCTGGAATTCACTCTTGGTCTGGAACGCCAACGTCGTCTGCTAGGTCTTTGGGGTCTTGGCGATGCAGATCTTGTGTTGCTGAAAGTGGTCGGGAAATCCAGCCAGTTAGGTATAGATATCTTGGGGACCTCCAGGAAAGTGAACAGCTCTGGTAGTTGGTCTAGCCATCGCAGGATGAATGAGCTGTGTCCTTTAAGTACTGTCAGATGGAAAGGGTGGCCCCATCTGTATGTGGCTCCCGCAGATCTAATGGCTTCTAGTAAAGAGTGCATCAAGCCTCTCATCCTTAGGGTGAGTCATGAGAGATCCGGAAATAAATGCACAGCTGCGCCATCAAAGTCCACCGGACCATTTGCCCGCACTCTCCGCATTATTTCCTCTTTAATTGTGTAAGAATGGACCCTTGCCAGGACGTCTCTCGTAGCCAGGGCATCCCCTCCTCTGGGCCCCTGCACTCTGTTTACACGGTTTAGTTCCAGCTCTGCTGTGGGCGGCTTATCTAGCAGGCGATTGAAAATGGCTATGACTGTAGCCCTAAGGTCTCCTCCAGAGGTAACTTCAGGCAGGCCGCGTAGTCTTATATTGTTCCTGCGACTGCGGTTTTCCCCATCATCAACAGAGAGTTGTAACATTATCAGGCGCCGTTTATAGTTATTTTGTGTCTCCTCTAATGTAACCATTCTGGACTCCAACACACCTGAGGAGGTCTCAACTACAGTTACCCGAGAGTCTACGGTATCAATCCTTTGCTTGAGATCATGGATCTCTCTGGATAGGGTACTCACAATTGAAGCCGCCGATTCAGCAGTATCCCGTTTAGTAGGAAGGAGGGCGATGATGTCTTTCCATGCCTCTGTGGATGGCTGCCCCTGAGCGCTGACTCCCTGTGACAGTGAGTAACCGTCTGCTCCCGGTATGTCCGGCGATGGGATCGGGGAGTCCGGTCTGTTGGAGGGTTGTAATGTCACCTGCATTGTGTTGGGCAGGCCATTGCCTGCTTTCCTCAGAGAAGCCATGCCGGCTGTGTTAGAGCGCAGCGGCGCCATCTTAGGATCCACGGCCTGTGACGGGGTTGCCGAGTTCCGCAAGAAATAGGCAGTAATGTCTGTGCCTCTGCACGCGGCGGGTGATCCTGGTGCTCTGTCTGTTGCTGACATGTAAAAAACAGCGAGGTCCGCACTCTGAATTCGGCTCTCAACCCGAACGTTGCACGGAGCTCCCGGTCATGCAGCCTCACAGCGCCATTGCCAAGCCACGCCCAAAGTGGGCGTTTCTAAACGCTGGTTTCAGTTTTTAAAAACGTGTTCAGCAGAGTTTTTACAGGCGTCTCGTGTGCATGAAGCCTAAGAGGCTTTCATGGAGTCGAGTTTACGAACTTTGGCAAAAGACGCCAAAAGCTCCTAAACTCATGTTTGAGAGCTGTAGTGTACATGAAGCCTAAGAACAGCGAATCTGCCCTCTTTGTCTGTGTTAGCCTAGCCCCTCAGCATCAGACACAAACTGCCTACAAATGCACCCTCTTGTGAAGTGACATGTGAGTACATAGATTATGTACAGGAGCAGGAAGACTTTAGCTGGGCAAATACTGAGCCCTGGGCTCCTGCGTAGGTTGTTGTGATGATTGGGCCCTGCAGATGAGGCAATTAAAAATATTTTGTTATATCGTTAATAATTGCAAAAAAAACTGAGTGAGTGTTGTCACCCTAGAACAGGAAGTGTGTTATTGGCAGGATAACTAGATGGAAATCGAAAAAAGACAGGAAACAAGAAAACCAATTCAACACCACATCTGGTAAAATTAAATATATTGAATTATTGTTGTTGTTTGTTGTGTTTAATAAGTAAATTGTTGCTTTGGTCTGCATAGGCAAAGCAGATGTTCACTAAAAAGTTCTGATAAAAGCAATAAAACAGTCATGACACATATGCTAAGCAAATTCACACCTGAAACCTTCCCAAAGGCCCCATTCACACTAGGTGTAGTGGCTACTCGCGTTGCCACCCACATTTTTTTTCTTTTCATAAAGCTTTATTGATATTCAATGTAAGCAGTAGACATTCAAAATACACTATTAATGTTAAGAAAAATTAACAGCATACTCCAGCCCATGTATGTAATGCACATGATGCAGCAAAACAGGAGCATAATATAATAAAATGGCAAAGGGTATAAAGTTCTGCAGGAAGAAAGCGATTTTCACCAGTATACAGTAGCACTCCCATGAAGGGGGTGGTCATGAAAGACGTCCTGTTAGCACAGTTGTTATATCCGGTGGACATGTGCGGGTACGCGCTAGCGCGAACGAACGCATGCGGAGGCACGCTAGCACGAACGAGGGTACGCGGTGGTGCGAGCGTGCACGTACGATCGGGACTCTGGAGCGCGCGGACGTACAGTGTGACAGTGTTTGGCGCCAATGGACTTATTTAAAGGAGCCTGTCAGCATGCTTTCTTGCTGTCCAGTCTACAGCGTTTCCTGTGACCCTAAGCTATCCGTATACCTGTCTACCTGATTCCTGTTACCCGGCCCGCTCCTGACTACTCCTGTTTGCTGCCAGTCCCCGACCTCGGCTTGTCTGACTATTCTCCTGCCTCATCCTACGGTTGTTGCTGCCTGTCTGTTGCCGACCCGGTCCGTGCCCTGACTACTCTTCTGCCTCTGTCTGGTACCTGCTCTGCCCGCCAGTGTTGACCCGGCCTGTCTGACCTCGCTAGTGTTCCAGTGCTCCAGTTGAACTACAGAACACCTCCCTGCTGCCTGCTGTTCCTGAGTTCCTGCCAGCCACGCTACTTCTCTGCTCAGTCAGCTGTTCCAGTGTTCCTGCCAGAGTTCCGGTTCATCTTCCTACTATCAGTTGTTCCAGTGCTCCAGTTAAACTACAGAACACCTCCCTGCTGCTCCTGAGTTCCTGTCAGCCACGCTACTTCTCTGCTCAGTCAGCTGTTCCAGTGTTCCTGCCAGCCCTCCTTCTGCTGCACCTGAGGTCCGGATCAGCTTCACATCTGCCACTTGCCAAGCACTTGTGGCCCCCTGTGCTCTTGAGTCCCTGTTTTCTCTATCAGGGGTTCTCGAGCCAGAGGCACACAAGAGGCTACTCCCTGCATTCTGGGCACCGCCACCAGGTACATGACAAGGGTAAAGCACAACTGTTGTATCAGGCCCTACAAGTCAGTGGCAAATAGGTCAGGGCTAGCAATTTAGTAAATAAATAGCATAGTACTTTACATAGAAAAGGGATCCCAATATCCTAGAAGCAGGAGGCCTGTCTTCACAGATCTCACAATAAACTAGCAGGTAGGCCAGGGTGCAGATTGGGACTGCATAACTTGAGAATCTGGAAAAGAAGAGAATACAGCAGAAAAGGTAGGGATAAAGAAAAGACAATGAAGGCGAGAAGAAAAATTAAACGGGGGTGGTGCTAGAGAGAAAAAAAGGGGGGAGGGGAAGGGCTAGCCCAGCAAACAGCATGACAGCTAATCAAGGCATTTGTAGCACCTGCCCCAGTATATTGAGGCCTCACATAGGCACAGTACATTCAAGACAGAGCATTGAGTAAGTCAACTACATTTCCAAAACAGAGCCCCAGTGTGTAAGGGTCTCTAACCACGTGTCCATGATCAGTCAGCGATAGGAATGTGTTGTTTGAAAGCATGCCCAGATGGTCGTAAACTTTGAGATGCTATACTGTGCAATAAAAAAACAATTCCTCCATCTCAGCTATGCGGTCGATTCTAAAGAGCCATTCTTTGATGGCAGGGGCTACTTTAGAGCGGCAATGCACTGGGATGCACATTCTAGCAGCATTGATCATATGCATAGCCAGAGATCTTCAATATAATCAAATCGGCATAGGGGAGAGATAAAAAAGGTATTGAGCTGGAGAAAATTCTACTGGGAGAATATAAACTTCGATCACCGTTTTATGTACTACATCCCAAAATCATTGAATCACAGGGCAGGTCCACCATACATGGAGTAAATGACCTTCGTCAGTTGGCGATCGCAAGGGAAATTTTTCATCGTAAAGTCAGCAGCCTATACCATTGATTCTGAAGTTTATGACCATTTTCCTGGATTGCTAAGTTCAGAATACCTTGGTAGATTGAAACATATAACATTCCTCTAGTCATCATCCGACAACTCCCAGCCCAAGTCCCTCTCCCATAAGGCGCAGGCCTTTCCTGATTTGGCCTTATAAGTATCAAATTGAAATTGGTAGATGGAGGATATGACATGTCTTTGAGGTTGTCCTCTAGAACAAAGAGATTCAAAGGGAGTCATTGAACAGGAAAAAAAAGGGTGAGTGTTGGAGGCAGTCAAGAAATGGAGAATTTGGACATACGTCCAGAAAGAAATTGTGCCCATGGTCAAGGGCAAAGCCATCGTATCCATGTTAATAATAATAATAATAACTGCCCGGGTGGAAGAAATGCTTCACCAGAATCCCTTCATGAGGCCATACCTCGGCTAGAAAGGTACAAGGTAGCCCAGGAGGAAAAGCAGGATTTCCCCGAACAGAGGTGAGTGAGCTAGGCACAGAGGATACAGAGGTGACTCTGCAGCAAACCTTAAAGTTACAAAAGGTAGCCCCTTTTGTTGGATGGGCACGCAACTGATCCAGTAAGCATAGAGAGACTATCCAGGGCTGAGATCCTAGGCTGAACAAACAGAAGGCAGTCTCTAGAGTTACCCAATCTTTAAAGCAGAGTTCCACCTGAAAAAAAAAAATACTGCAGCTGCTGACTTTTAAAATAAGGACACTTACCTGTCCAGGGCGCTTGCGATGTCCTCACCCGAAGCTGACCTGTCCCTCGGCTCCGGGTGAAGGCGCCGGCATCTTAAGTAAGGGAATCAGGAAGTGAAGCCTTGCGACTTCACAGCCTGGTTTCCTACTGCGCATGCATGAGTTGCGCTACACGTTCTGAGTGGTCCCTGCTGTCTTCTGGGACCTGTGTGTCTCCCAGAAGACAGCAGGGGGGACGGAGGAGGGGCCGGACATGGCGTAGATCACCGCAGATACTGCAGCCATCTTTCCCTGGAAGTGGGAGCAAATACCTGTATTAGACAGGTATCTGCTCCTCCCTCCCCCCTGAAAGGTGCCAAATGTGACGCCGGAGGGGGGGAAGAATCCAGACAGCAGAAGTTCCATTTTTGGGTGGAAATCCGCTTTGATCGAATGATGGAGCCACCATTCAACGACTCTCATCAGTTGGCAAGCCCAGTAGCATTTACGTACTTGTAGGTCTCGAAGGCCAACACCACTTTTTGATTTAGGTAAGGTGAGCCCAGTCCAGAGCCGATTGACCCTTCCAAGCAAATCGTACCCATATCGCCTTGTAGGCCGCAAAAAAGGCCCCAGTCGCATGTTTTTTCAAAGCGCACAGGGCAGTCTGTTCGCTTGAATGGGCTGCCCAACACGCCAAAGAAGCTCCTGCAGCTTTTCAGGAAGTGAGCTTTGTGTGTTTTTATATCTATGGTCCTCACAAAACCCACTGATCCCACCTACCCAATACTTTTCATTATTATTCTCCTTTTCACCTTCCTCTGCTTCTACATCACACCACGCCCTCCTTACTGTTCACTCCCTCTCCAAGCAGGGGTGAACTTTGATTCTATTACCCTATGTACCCAAAGAGGGAAACACACCCATTTACAGCTGAGACACCTAGACACAGAACTATCTGACATTGCTAAGATTGCAAATGCATTTATAACCTCTACTACCCCTTTCCCCATCTTCTCTCTTTCCATAAAAAGCAATCTTATTGTACTTAGTTGTTTTTATCATGACATTTCACTGTGCAAAAATTGTAATTCACTTTCAATGTTGCAACTGATACTATTAACCCACCCCTACCCTCTCTATCTCTTTAAAGTCCATGAAAGCGAATGTTAAAAAAAACAGCAATAAAACAAAAGATTTTAAGTGTATTCATTAAGACTTTAAAATCACACGCAAAAAACATGTACAATAAATTAGGACACATATATAAAAAAAAAACCTAACTTTGGAGATTAGGGGCTGAAAAGTTTGCACATCTCTACCCTCTGCTTTCACTACCCCAGCCAAAATCTTATCTGTCACCCCTCCAGATGCCCACACAACCCCAGCAATTTTGCAACCAATCCAGTTTCTATATCCACAATCAGAGGGATATTATTTCAATTATATTTCATATGCTGGATTACAGATTCTCTATAGTGTATGTTTGTATTTAGGCAGCCTTCTTGTTTAAGTCAGACATGATTGATAGAACTAAAATTTGAGAGATGAACAGGTAAACAGAATAATGAGACCTGGCACTGCTGCTTTATCTTGGCAGAACATTAACAGTCAGCTGACGTAGTTTATTCTTGACTCTCAGGATTTGTTGGCCAAGGTGTGTCTGCAGAGGTCTCAGATTGGCCCATAGACATGCTGTAATTTTTCAATCCATCCATAATCAGTCAGATCTGCAAACAATCATCCATGTCTGTGGCCAGATTTATTCATTAGTGGTTTGCTACACAAAGACCAAATCGATATTTTTATTATTACAATTATTATACAGGATTTATATAGCACCAGCAGTTTCTACAGAGCTTTATTGTCAGAAATTATTGGAGTGCACACACGGCTTCTTGAGTGGATCTTGCAAAGGTCAAATTACATGGGCCTCAATCAACTGCTTGTAATGTTCAACACGATTCAGTCGAAGAAATGTTGATACTTTTCCTTGTACTGCTGACTCCTGGAAAACACCTAGAAGAGTTAAGTGCATTACTGTTACTATACTATAAAATACACCTTCTGGAAAAAAAGCAGAAACATCTTTTTAAAAGTAATTGCTTAAAGCCTTTTAAGTAATTGCCTTCAACTCTGGGCAGGTAAAAATAATTTAAAATGTCTCCCTCCTAGAAGGATCTAGTGTGCCCAGGGCCGGTGCTACCACTAGGCAAACTAGGCAGCCGCCTAGGGCGCACTGCTGCCTACGGCGCAGCCACAGCCAGTTGTTGCTTCGTTCAAACCCGCCCAGAGCGTTCTGCCCAAATACACAGTCAGCGTATCTGCTGCCACAGCCATGCCGCTCAGCAACAGCGCAGGCTGTGTAGCAATCAGAGCTGTCCCTGAATGTACGGCAGCTGACAGCATTTGGTTTCTAGGGCCACCCATTTCCTAGCAGCCAATCACGTGCTTGCCCCTCCCCCATGCCCCAGCATTCAGAGGAGGAGGAAGTTCCTCCTTTAAACCTATCTGGTCCCAGTGCCCAGCCTTCCAGCTTCCACCTGTCCTGTAGTCGACTGCTGCAATGAAAAGGAATAGATCCTGATGTAAGCTGGTGTCTTCACAATACTCCCTTTTCCCCTTCTACTACCCCAACCATGCTCATAAACCTCTCCACTCTCCGTACCCCACTCTGCTCTTCCCTTCTAACTTTGGGGACCCTATTGAAAGGGAATGGGCTTTAGGGACCATTATGTAAGGGGGTTTTGAAGACCCTGTTGTAAGGTCGCTTTAGGGACCCTGATGTAAGGGGGCTCTGGGGACCCTGATGCAAGGAGGGCTCTAAGGACACTGATGTAAGGGGAGGTGCCTTTGGGTCTCTTAATGAAAGTAAGACTCTGATGTAAGGGGAAACCCTGGGGTCCCTGATTTAAAGAGAGGGGACTCTAGAGACTCAGATGTAAGGGGGCTTTAGGGACCCTGATGTAAGGTCGCTTTAGGGACCCTAATGTAAGGTCACTTTAGGGACCCTGATGTAAGGGGGGTGACTTTGGGGATCCTAATGAAAGAGGGACTCTGATGTGAGGGTAAACTCTTTAAGGAGGGAGGACTCTAGGAACCATGATGTAAGGGGAAACCTTGGGGTCCCTGATTTAAGGAGGGGGGACTCTAGAGACTCTGATGTAAGGTCGCTTTAGGGACCCTGAGGTAAGGTCGCTTGGGGACCCTAATGTAAGGGGGGTAACTTTTGGGATCCTAATAAAAGGGGGACTCTGATGTGAGGGGGAACTCTGGGGTCCCTGATTTAAGGAGGGAGGACTCTAGGAAACCTGATATAAGGGGTGACTCTGGGGACCCTGATTTAAGAAGGGTGGCTCTGGGGGACCGGACTTTGAGATCTTTACAATAATCTTTACAAACCCGGAAGTTGTGCTTCACATGGCGCAAACACGTGTTTTATGGCTTGTTATTATTTTTCATATATATATATATATATATATATATATATATATATATATATATATATATATATATATATATATATATATATATATAGGCATATTAGTGGCAGACAGGCATATACCCCAGTTGAAGTCCATGCGGACGAAATGCGTCGGATTTTAATATGCCTGCTATGCCACGATTCATGTAAGCGCTTTTTTATTACCTGTCCACACCTGGCCCCTATTTGTCCTAGGAGCCAGAGCTTTTTTACTGCAAGCTTTTAATAAAAGTCTTTCTGGAAGCAGATTCACACTATGTGTAAGCATTTTTTTCAATTTTTTACCTTGAGGGCTATGCCTCTTTTGTGCTGACCTGCAATTGGACCCTCCTATCGCTACACAACCCCGTACCGTGGAGATCTTGAGGCAGGGAGACCCAGATTGGGTGATTGGTGAGTGTTGCGGCCACCCTTCTATCAAGTCCGGACGTGGAGTCATATCCATCCTCCCCAGGACAACCATCTTTATTCACCTCTTAAAGCCTGTTAGACTCTCAGCCGCTGTCTAGTGAATCCACCTGTTCCGGTAAGGGTGTTTTTACCTGTCTATACCTGCATTAAGAGCCCGGGTAGTATACCTCTTTAGGGTTCGTCCCAGCCATGGGTGATTGATGTGATACTCTCTACTGAAGGCTCCATAAGTCAAGTTTACATCAATATTTGATATATGTGAACGTTTATTGAACTCCTCATTATTCTAATTATAGTGCACATGTTTACTCCTATATCATTTACGTGAATGCATACTATATAGAGCTATTTTCTCATTTTGTTTGTATAATTTTTTTGTAATTTTTTTTGTAATATATTTTTTATACACACATACTCCTTTATGGTCTTTAGGACCATCAGGATTTGTATGCACAATTATAAATCTGTTTTGGGTTCACAGACACATATGTGTTCTCAATACAGCTTTACTGTGTTTGTTTCATATTCACTGAGTAGAGACACGTTTCATTAAAACTTTATTGTGCACTTTGACATCCAGACGTCCGTTCTGGTTTGCCTTGCCCAATAACACACATCACGTTTTTTTCAGCACCACATTGTGTTACCTTATTTGAGATCCTAATGAAACTAGGATCTTTGATGTAAGGGCGAACACTGGGGACCCTGATTTAAGGACAGGGGACTCTTGAGACCCTGATGTAAGCGTGGGGGGTGACTCTGGGAACACTGATGAAAGGAGGGGGCACTCTGGGGACCCTGATGTAAGGAAGGAACTTTGGGGACCCTAATGATGGGGATAAACTCTAATGTAAGGGGGTCAGGCCCAGGCCTAAAGCTGTTTAAGGGGCCCCAAAAACGCTGACGTTCCACATACTGCTGCAGGATTGAATGATGTTAGCTGGAGACAAAGCTGTCTCCTGCAAACTTCAGCCAATCCGTAGAAGAGGTATCCGGCCAATGAGTTGCCGTTCTGTGCGCAACATCACTTCCTACTAGCTCCCCAGTTAGTCTCCACACAGAGTTAATGTTGCCAAGAAGGTGAGGAAGCATCCCCGCACAGACTGCATTTGCAACCTTTTTTTTGGGGGGGGGGGGAATGTGAGGTCAAGTAGCTGGTCTTGCCTAGGGCTCAAAATATTCTAGCACCAGGCCCTAAGTGTGCCTAGTGTACATAGTGTATGTCTAGGGCAGGGGTCTCCAATCTTTGTAAACAAAGGGCCACTTTACTGACGTTCAAACCTAAGGGCTCATTTACACCTGCTTCGACTTCAGCACACATTAAAGCGCCTACTACTTCAACATGCTTTTTTGATCTGTTTTTGATGCTTCAGTGGTACTTCGATGATGCTTTAATGAAGCTTGGCAGATGCCCGGTGTGTGTGTTATCTCATACCTGCAATTTCTCCAAAACTAAGCGAAGCTAAAGCTGAACAAATGTCTCTCAAAAGCTTCAGGTGCCTTAATCGAGCTTTGCCATAGACTTCTATAGAGACCTTGAAGACGCTTTGAAGCACCACTAAAGCAACACAGGGTATAATTTTTAAAGCAAAGTAAACACAACGTGTGAACAGGACTGTAAGCTAACCATTTTATTTAGTGACAGGGGATTTGATTGGCATTCAGAGTGCTTTAAAAAAAAGCCTGTCCGAAGCCATGTTTTGAAGTGTAAACAAGCCCTAAGGCCCCATTCACAACTCAGCGTTTTGTAGCTTGATGCCTGAAGCTCCAAAACGCTGGAGGAGAACAAAATCAATTATTCTTTATGGATATGGTTCACATCTCCACTCCAAGTCGCCTGAAGTTTAAAAAAGTTCTGGAACTTTTTTTGTAGCTCGAATTGGGCAGATTTGAGCGCTTGGGCCTGATTTTATACCCATAGAAATTAATGAAAACGCCACATTCGCATGTTTTTGTGCGCATTTGCACATTTTGTTGTGCGCTTTTATGTGATTTTCTGCTCAAATTAAAACATGTAAAAAATAAAATAGTAATAATATATGAATAAATAAATGTAAACTAAATACACAAATAGCTAAAAAAAAAAAATCATAAATAAATGTATAATATATAATAATAAATAATAATTAAACCCAAGCCTTAAAATATATTAAATACATCATTATTAATACTACTACTACTACTACTACTACTACTACTAATAAGCACCCAAACCTGAACAAGAAAAATGATTAATAATAATAATAATAAAATGTATTTTGTGTTAGGGTGTTTTGTTATTTATTATTATTTTATTTAATTTTTTTAAGGGTTAGGAGTTAATTATTTAATATTACTTAGTAATCATTCATATTTATTTTACATTTATTTATTATTAGTAGTAGTAGTATTAACACCCTAATAAAAAATAAAAATAAATAAATAATCCTATGTCAGAAAGCTATTTCAGATAATAGTAATTCTCATACAGGTAATGCAACTTCTTCTGCAGCTACTGCTCATTACCCAAACAGCTAATTTGTGCAGGTGCACCAGCACACAGACGAGCTCAAGCTAATATCCAGTGTGCACTGAAATATAGGCACCTCCTGGCCACCCTGTTGTCTTACCGTGTATGACCCTGGCTCCCCAACTGTAGCAGTCACCTGCTATGAAGCTACTGGCACCTGTGCTTCTTCGAGCCTTGTACCTTTGTCACCACATTCAGGGGTGCTCGAACCAGAGCTGCAGGGGAAGCCCACTCATCAACTTGGCCTCCAACCAAGGTACGTGACACCCTAACCCCTAATCCTAACCCCAACTCCTAATCCTAACCCTAACCTTAACTCTAACCCCTTACCCTAACGAAAAAAAAAATAATAAACAAATAATAATAAAAAAAAGATATAAAAAGATAATGGAAAAGCTTAAAAAGCTAAAATACCTATCAACAAATGATGCAACAGATGATAGTTTTATCTATTGGCTAATAAAAAAACACCAAAGCTCAAAAACACTGCATAGAAAGGCGCAAGTTATACATAAAAATGCGCAAAAAAACAAGACGCTACGCTCAGGTGTGAATGCAGCCTAAGGGGGCCAGACTGTGGCCAGTGGGAGTGGAAAATGTCCTGGCATCAGTGAAAGGAATAGCAACCCATGTTTAGTATGGGGGGAAAAGTAGTGTCCCATCATTGGTATCAGTGGGAGGAATAGTGCTCCATTGTTGGTGTCATTGGAAGGAATAGTGCCACAAGAGCTGGATAAAGGCAAGCAAAGGGCTGCAGTTTGGAGACCACTGGTCTAGAGGATAGACTAACACAGAGCAATGCTTAACCTAATCCTTCCCACTGGTTTTTGTTGTGACAGTCCTCAAAAGCTGCCCCTCTTGGTGCACGACCAGCTGCCAGGTCATCAGGATGGGACATGACCGCTGGTAGGAATGCCCACATTCCAGCACTGGAGAGAAAAATTCCAGACCCCTGGCTGTTGCAGGTTCATTGAGTAATACTTGCTCTTTGTTATCCCGTCCTCTAGAAAAAAACAAGCACTGGAAACTTTGACTGCAGAGGGTAGCACTTTTAATTACTTTTGCTGGAGTTAGGCTTTAAATTTATAAGCTACTAAAATTTTAAATTAATGGCAGTTTAGATATTTAAGGATTTAATGAAGGCTGAAAGCACAGTGTTGGCCAGAGAAGCACAATACAGTACCAGTGCTATATTTGTTATCCTGTTGTGCTTTAAAGAGACACTTGCACTTTATATATTCAGGGCAGAGTGATCCACCTATACTCACCTTGCCAGCGCTCCACTGCAGTACCTTTTACTGCCTCAGCTGAAGAAAATAGCCACTTCTTCCATGTATGGGGAAGCATGTGACCTCCTCCCAGTCAGTGCTTGGGTCTAGCACCAGGGCCAGACGTTAGGCCCGATCATTGTCACATGCCTGAGAAAATGGTATCACTGCTTTCCCTAGTGTATGACACTAGGCATTTTAATGACAGTTCCGAAGGAAGAAGCAGCTAAGGAGTGCTGGAGAGGTAAGTATTAGGGGGTCGGGGAGAGGCCCTTTGCACAGAGACTGTTTCTTTGCCATGAATGTCAAGATGACAGTTTCTCTTTAAAGAGGAAGTTCAGACATACATCTAAATACACAGAATTGTGCCTGCTGTTTGTATGCTCAAATGAATCTGTTGGTACACCACTGTGACACAGAATGCAGCAGGATCCACCTGAAGTCCAACATCCTAGTTAAGAGAAAGTTGCAACCTAAACTTCCCCCCCAGTGCAATTTATAATGCTTTGCATTGGTGTGTGTTTTTTTTCCATAGCAAAAGCCAAAATACTTTTGGTTTTCCTTACATGTAGTGCGTGGTGCTGAATTTAAATGCAGCTTGTTTTATTTTCACCCCGCACACATCAAGGCAGCATGTTGGTGTGACCCCTGCTATTTACAGTCAGGTCCATAAATATTGGGACATCAACACAATTCTAATCTATTTGGCTCTATACACCACCACAATGGATTTGAAATGAAATGAACAAGATGTGCTTTAACTGCAGACTTTCAGCTTTAATTTGAGGGTATTTACATCCAAATCAGGTGAACGGTGTAGGAATTACAACAGTTTGTATATGTGCCTTCCACTTTTTAAGGGACCAAAAGTAATGGGGCAATTGGCTGCTCAGCTGTTCCATGGCCAGGTGTGTGTTATTCCCTCATTATCCCATTTACAAGGAGCAGATAAAAGGTCCAGAGTTCATTTCAAGTGTGCTATTTGCATTTGGAATCTGTTGCTGTCAACTCTCAATATGAGATCCAAAGAGCTGTCACTATCAGTGAAGCAAGCCATCATTAGGCTGAAAAAACAAAACAAAGCCATCAGGGAGATAGAAAAAACATTAGGTGTGGCCAAATCAACTGTTTGGAACATCCTTAAAAAGAAAGAATTGCACCGGTGAGCTCAGCAACACCAAAAGACCCGGAAGACCACGGAAAACAACTGTGGTGGATGACTGAAGAATTCTTTCCCTGGTGAAGAAAACACCCTTCACAGTTGGCCAGATCAAGAACACTCCAGGAGGTAGGTGTATGTGTGTCAAAGTCAACAATCAATAGAAGACTTCACCAGAGTGAATACAGAGGGTTCACCACAAGATGTAAACCATTGGTGAGCCTCAAAAACAGGAAGGCCAGATTAGAGTTTGCCAAACAACATCTAAAAAAGCCTTCACAGTTCTGGAACAACATCCTATGGACAGATGAGACCAAGATCAACTTGTACCAGAGTGATGGGAAGAGAAGTGTATGGAGAAGGAAAGGAACTGCTCATGATCCAAATCATACCACCTCATCAGTGAAGCATGGTGGTGGTAGTGTCATTGCGTGGGCATATATGGCTGCCAATGGAACTGCTTCTCTTGTATTTATTGATGATGTGACGGCTGACAAAAGCAGCAGGATGAATTCTGAAGTGTTTCGGGCAATATTATCTGCTCATATTCAGCAAAATGCTTCAGAACTCATTGGACGGGGCTTCACAGTGCAGATGGACAATGACCCGAAGCATACTGCGAAAGCAACCAAAGAGTTTTTTAAGGGAAAGAAGTGGAATGTTATGCAATGGCCAAGTCAATCACCTGACCTGAATCCGATTGAGCATGCATTTCACTTGCTGAAGACAAAACTCAAGGGAAAATGCCCCAAGAACAAGCAGGAACTGAAGACAGTTGCAGTAGAGGCCTGGCAGAACATCACCAGGGATAAAACCCAGTGTCTGGTGATATCTATGCGTTCCAGACTTCAGGCTGTAATTGACTGCAAAGGATTTGCAACCAAGTATTAAAAAGTGAAAGTTTCATGGATGATTGTTAATCTGTCCCATTACTTTTGGTCCCTTAAAAAGTGGGAGGCACATATACAAACTGTTGTAATTCCTACACCGTTCACCTTATTTGGATGTAAATACCCTCAAATTAAAGCTGAAAGTCTGCAGTTAAAGCACATCTTGTTCATTTCATTTCAAATCCATTGTGGTGTATATTGCCAAAAAGATTAGAATTGTGTCGATGTCCCAATATTTATGGACCTGACTGTATATAAAAAGTTTGCCACCCCTTTGTTCTGGGACTTTTTTGATGTTCTTACCTAGCTTTTTGCAGATCTCTTCCACTTTTTGAAATGCATTTTGTACTTCCTCCTGTGTTTGTACAATGACTTCCACTTCACCTACTGCAAAACCAAAGTCAGCCTCATCTAGGTCAACCACAGCCATGGTGCCTGAGCTTTCCTCCAGAGGCAGCTGGAAGCTGCGTCTGCGCGTCACAAAACTTGCAAACTCATTCAGGCAAAATGCTTCTATGCTGGGGGGAGTTGGGACACCCAGTACTTCACTGATTTTGCAGATAATTTTATCTTCTTCAGTCACCTCTGAGTATTGTGTGGAAGCTCCAATTAGTCCTCGAGCTCCTGGCTGTGGTGGGTGCTTTAGCTCCCAACTATCTCCCCTTTTTCGCAGCCAACAGTCGGAAAGTGTAAGCCGCAAATCTGGGCTATCATAGTAAGAGTCTCTAAATGTGATTTCCTTAAACAGCTCAGCCCCTAGTTCATACAAGCTTTTCTCCACTTCTGGACCTGGGACAAACTTTCTTTCCACCTCAATAGACCCAGATAGATGTGACGAAGGTGCCATTTCTAGGAAAGAAAGAACAAAGTACGATGTTCAGCAAGATGAAATGATGCACAAGTGATTTGTGAAAGAGCCAGAACTGTGTGTACAAGCAAAGAAGGAACAAGGAACATATGATTATAAGGTCTGTACAGAAGAAAGCTGGTATGTGCCAATTTCTCAATCAACACTTTGACATATTTTTCTTAAGCATAAAAGCAAAAATGTTTCACATCCAATCATCACAAATTGTCTAATGTAGTCACGCTTGTTTATACTCTAAAAAATATTAAGACAAAGATGGTCTTGCGTAGTCTAATTGTACTTGTTTGTGACTTGTAATGGTGCAATATAAAACCTTTAAAGAATAGGTAAACCCAGCATTTCATATTGCTGATATGTGCCTGATGTACTTGTATGAAAAAGTATCCTGTTCTCTTTGTATTGCTTCCTTTGTGTGAAATCCCTGGTGTTCCTGCCAGTCCCTCTGGTTTTCATAATAAAAACTGACCACACTAGGCATGAGAGCACAGCCTGGTCAGTTTTCTAGCTGTGCTGAGAACTCTCCCCTCCAATGATCAGACTTGTCCTGACATGCCCTCCTGCACAGCCATTCACTGGGATGATAAGTGTACTGCTGTTTCTCCTCCCCCTAGCTCTCTAAATCTCCTATGCAGCTGAGAACAGAGCTTATATGATCACTTATAAAAAATAAAAAAAAAGTGTCTATAATGTTTTTTATATGTATACACAAATGTTTTGCCTTTCATTTCTGTTTTAAACTGAATAGGTTGTTTTACAAGGCGAGGGTTTACAAATACTTTAAGGCTGAACTCTAGACAGATATAAAAGACACACATTAATCATTAATACATAAATAAATGTATTATTTAGATGCAAGAGGTGTCTTCATTTGTCATGGTAGCAGCCTTCTACCGTCCCTGTTTAGCAAAAATGAAGCATGAGAGGAAGAAGCAGTTCAAGGAGCCAATCAGTTCATGTGCTGACAAGGAGCATGCCAATTAAAAGGAAGAGCAATATGAAAGAGATGAGCTCATGGCGGTGCTTCTTCTCCTTCCACTGTCCAGTCGCAAACTAGCACAGGTCCAGTATGACCTGGGGTCAGAGGAAGTTGGTTAAATAATACTGCCCATCAGACTGAGGATATCTAGCAGCAGAAAGACCCCCTGTGATGGAAGTCGGAAGTGACGAAACGCGCTGGGGCGTGGCTCCATGGCAACTAGAGGGGACACGGGGACGGAAACAAGCAGCGTCCCCCAGTAGTGAGATACAGAGACAGCACGTTATGTGATTTACATCATAAACACTTTAATTGTTTTTAAGAATGTGAGCAGCTCTTTTATCTTTTAAATATATTTTTGGTGGTTTGGTTATTATGCCATTGAAAGTTTTCTTTTTTCTCCCACATGATACCTGACACACTTTGTTCTGTAGAATGATTACCTGATATCTGCCCCGGAGTTGATTGGTTCAACTAAAAAGCTGTTTTACCAACCATGAGAATGGGAGGCATTTGAAGTTGGTGAGTTTTCATCTGAAAGGGAGAGGGATCACTGTATGCATACGAAGAGGTGTTTGAAAGCAGTGGAGATTTATATAAAGGAGGACTGCACTGGATTTTTTTGTTAAAGGGCAGTGGCACATGTGTGTGCTATCTCAAGAAACAACAATGGGTGAGGTTTTTTTTTTTTTCTGTGGGTTCATTTTGAGATCAGATCATAGAAAAAAAATATTTTTTTGCATTTTCACAGCGCTACTTGTACAGTGATTTGCCGTAACTTTATATGTTTGTATGTAGAAAGAAAGTACAGTAAAGGAATTCTCTGAAACGAAGGTGAACATTGCAGCAAAAGTGTTCTTTTTCCTCTTTTAATGCGCTATTCATTTTTATATTGTTATATTTTGGCTGAAGTTCTGCTTTAACCACTTGCTGGCCGAGCACAGCCGAATGATGGCTACAGCATAGTCAGCTTATTCTCCTAGGGCGAACAACGACGTCCTCCCAGAATCGCATGCGCACCTGGGAATGTCCGTGACCTTCGGGTCCTCCGAACCCGGTGCTTCAGGGATTGGGGTAAAGGGACAATGACAGCAGCTCTTTACCACGTGATCGCCCTGTTGGAGCGATCACTTGTCAACAAACTGTCGCATGTCCGGTTCAGCTGTCCGCTGTGTGGGCTGGGAGTGGCCTAGAGTAGCAGCAGGTGACTCGCATGCAGCATCATTTCTCTGTCACCTCCCTCTGGTTTCTAGAGGATTCTAGAATAGAGGTGGGAAAGAGGAGTGGAGTGGCATGAGGTGTCTCAGGGTGACATGACCAATCCCCAACTAGGATTGGCAGGGGGCAGGCCTCCTTGAAATACCCAGGGTCAGCCCTGCTGGGGAGGAGTTGTCGGGTGGAAAAAGCTGGAAATGGAGCACTAGGTTGTTGGGGCCGTTGAGGTACTCCCCAGTCTGGGGGGGGTGACCTTGGGCCTGTGGGGTTCGGGTGCAAGTCTAAACCTTTCGGAGTAACAAAGGAGGATCTGGACAGGAGGCACAGAGAGGGACAGAGAAAGACAATGGGAGCTGGTGTTGCCGGGCAAGTCCCCAGGAGGGATCCACCCCAGTGCAGCCAGGAGGGCTGGTGAGTGACAGGCACAGTTGGGAGAGCTGGGGAGGCATGCCAGAGCGGACTGGGAGTGTGCTGTCTAGCATGAATGTAGAGCCAGCAGGAGAGACTAGAGATGTCATGGGAAGTGGAGTTGGGCTGCTGCAGCCAGGAGGGCTAGCAGGGCCTGAAGAGGACTGACTGGGAGCAGTAGTCCACCCAAGGTCATCTAGCACTAAAAGACTTTCCTATTTTTGCTGCTATATTAAAGGGGCCCGCGGTCCCTGCCTGCAAATGGCAATTGCTAAGGCCTGACAGAGTCAGAGTTGGGCCTACCATGTGCTAGCTGTACCAGGAAACAAGTATTGTACAGGAGAGAGAAAAAGTCTGCAATAAGCGTTGTGCTAGAGGAGGCCGGAGCTCTAGAAGAGTAAATAGAGGTTCCTACTGATCGTTCTATTGATTCTGGGCATCCCATGATTTCCCTAACCCTATCCAAGTTCAAAATCCCTCAATAAAATACAAAACAAACATACAGACTGTTCATTGTGTCTAATGTGAATGGGAAGTTAATGCCGGGCTGGGCAGAGGTGACAGGTGGGACCAAAATATCCAGCAGCCCCTACAGGGGTACCGCTACACACATTAGGTACATTGAGATTGAATACTCTGATAAATTCCAGGACAATATATGGACACCATATAACAGGGGTGATTAGGAATGAGATTGTAATTGAAATGGCCTAAAGCCGTATTAAACCCCAAAGCATAACATTTATTATATAAGCAGATTACCAATTTTTAGATTGGACGGCTGCATTAATTTTCTTTGTTAGGCTTTTTTTCCTTTATTTTCACTTGGTGATTTGGCCAGTAAGTGTGTTGTTCATCAACAGAACAAGCTGTCCTGCAGATGTAGCAGTTAGAAGGTAGAGACAAACTATTTAACACTGAGGCTTGGTTCACTTATATGCAGTGCGGCAAATGCAGCGAATCCTGTGTGTTTCCTGCACCACATTGAAATCGCACGGCGGTCATGTGAACTTCAGGGGGTGTCAGTGTTACACTAACGACACCCGAAAATGGTTCGCAACACGCAGTGTCATTGACAGAATCAAGTTGCTTAGGTGTGAACACCCATGCGATCCGATACCAGTGCAGGAAAAAAATAAAGGGTCCTGCACTGTTTTTGTGTGGATTTGGTGCAATTTGAGCCAATACAAATGAATGTCCAAATTCCCAATTTTTTGCTGCTGTGATCAGACTTCCTGTTAGAAGGTGGCTATGTTTGTTCTCTATGGTCCCACTGTAGGTAGGAACCTAAGCCACCCTCTCTTGCTCACTCCCAGGATAGATGGGGACTATGAACTATGGGATGTGTAGTGTGCATAGAGCAGTTTACTGCTCATTCCAAACAAACAGGAATGAGTGGGAAAAGGAGAGGTTTGGGATCTCTTTGAGGAGGCTGCAAGGAGCCAAAAAACACAGTAAGAAACAATTGATTAAAAAAATAGATTACGGCGTCATTAAGTAGTGGATGTGTATGGATTGTTTTTGGAGAATAAGGATACTGTTTAGTGTCACTTTAAGGCTGGCAATAGACTGCCAGGGGGCTGATCAAAAAAACAAAAAACTGATTTTCCTATCCACAGATTTGAGGTGGATGGAGAAATCTTCACTGCTGTTATTGTATTCTGACAGCAGGACTCTGTAATCCAATTAGACAGAAGTCGATCATTGGAATGACCATAGATGGATTGAAATTCGGCTGGTCTCTGCTGAACCTGACAAATTTTGTTCCATCCATGGGCAGCTTAGCTCTGCTATTTATCAAGAACAACACCTTATGGATTGTTCTGGGTAGTTAAGCCCCCTATATAAGACCCTCTTCACACTGGGACGCTTTACTGGCGCTATAATGCAAAAAATAGCGCCTGCAAAGCGCCCTGAAAGAGCCGCTGCTGTCTCTCCAATGTGAAAGCCCTGAGGGCTTTCACACTGGGGCGGTGCGCTGGCAGGATGCTAAAAAAAAGTCCTGCTAGCAGCATCTTTGGAGCGGTGAAGGAGCAGTTTATACACTGCTCCTGCCCATTGAAATCAATGGGGCAGCGCGGCTATACCGCCAGCACAGCGCTGCTGCAGCAGCGCTTTGTGGTGGTTTTAACCCTTTCTTGGCCGCTAGCGGGGAGTAAAAGTGCCGCGAAATTGACGGTAAAGTGCCGCTAAAAATAGCGGCGTTTTACCGCCGACGCACCAACCGCCCCAGTGTGAAAGGGGTCTAAGAGCTGGAGCATACACCTTCAGGCTAGGATCACATCTATGCACGTTGCGGTTGAACCCGCATGTTTTTCAATACACGTATTTATCCGTTTTGCTTATTTTTGGGGGATAATAGGAAAGTATGACAGTTCTGTTCATGTAGTGTGAATTTAATGCGACTTTACGGCACTTAAGTAGCATCAAAATTGCATCGGGTTAGGGTTAAAATTAAGGGTTGGGTTTAAGGGCTAGGGTTAAATGTTAGGGTTAATAACCCTAACATTTAAACCTAGCCCTTAACACTAACCCTAACATTTAAACCTAGCCCTTAACACTAACCCTAACATTTAAACCTAGCCCTTAATACTAACCCTAACTTTTAAACCTAGCCCTTAATACTAACCCTAACATTTAACCCTAGGCTAGGGTTAAATATTAGGGTTAGTATGCTAACCCTAACAGTTGCATCTAACCCCATCTCTAACATTTAACCGTAGCCCTTAATCTCAACCCTAAGAGCCCATTCACACCTGAGCGTTTTGTAGCTTGAAGCCTGAAGCTACAAAACGCTTGAGGGGAAAAAATCCATTATTCTCTATAGAGATGGTTCACATCTCCACTCCAAGTCGCCTGAAGCTATACACCTGAAGCTCAAACAAGTTCTGCCTTGTTCAAGTTCAACCCTTTTTTGTCGCGCAAATCGGGCAGATTTGGGCGTTTTTGGAGCAGGAAGCAGATGACAAAATCTAACAACATAGCAACAAATGATGAAACAGATGATCATTTTTCCTATTGGCTAATAAAAAAAATGCCAAAGCTCAAAAATGCCGGACAGCGCTGCATGGAAACGCGCAAATATGCCCGTAAAAACATGCGACAAAAATGCCAGAAGAAACGCTCAAAAACACTACGCTCAGGTGTGAATGCAGCCTTACATTTAACCCAAACCCTAGCCCTTAACCCTAAGACCCCATTCACACAGGGGCAACACGACTTGCAGGTCGCCTCACCGAGGCGACCTGCACACGACTGCCCGGGCGACTTGCAAAACGACTTCTGTATAGAAGTCTATGCAAGTCGCCCCAAGTCGCCCCCGAAGTCGTACAGGAACCTTTTTCTAAGTCGGAGCGACTTGCGTCGCTCCCCTTAGAACGGTTCCATAGCACAGAACGGGAGGCGACTTGTCAGGCGGCTAGGTCGTCTGACAAGTCGTCCCTGTGTGAACGGGGTCTAACACTAATATTTAAACCTAACCCATAACCCTTATCCTAGCCCTTAACCTACTATGCAATTTTGGACACAACGGTTCCTGCAGTACTTTGATGCGACTTTGATGCTGCTCGAATGCCAGAGAGTGTAAAGTCCTATCAAATTCACATCAAAGCCTCATTACATGAACAGAACTGTTATACTTTCCTATTAGCCAAAAAAAAAAAAAGCAAAAGGCATCAAAAATGCAACACTTGCGTTTTTGGTGCAGGTCCATTGAAGTCTATTACAAGCAAAATGCAATCTGCTGTGGGAAAAAAAGTCCATGACCCTTTCCAAAAAAACTCAACGACTCAAAATGCATAGATGTGAACATCAATAGGAAACCATGGTAAATGAACTGTAGTGCGTTTTTTGCAAAACGCACAAAAAAAATGCATGGGTGTGAACCAAGGGTCAGTGGGAAGTTTAATCAGCAGTGGCAGCTCCCTTAGATTTATCCCAACAGATTTCATTTAAAATGAGCAGGACAAAGTTACTTCTGGGCCAGACATAAATGCTATAAAGGTGTGCTCTGCCTGACAGCTCAGGAAAGCCAGCCATTGGCAGCATCAAGTGCTGGGTGACCATCTCAGCTGTGATCGACAGCCATTGTGACAAATTAGGTTTTAAAACAATTTGCAAATGGCAATAATTCTATATATAAGAACCAGATGTCAGCAGAACATGATTTTTGATTGGTTGCTGTGGGCTATTCTGCATTATAAGGAAATTTATAGTGTAAATAGATTTAATATTTTGAATAAAATATAACCTTCTATTTGCTTGTTAATATAATTCATTTTTTTCTTAATCAACCTACTGCTTACATTTCAATTACACTGTTCCTTTAAAAATCCCATCTCCCATCTGCAAATAGAGGATAAAAAAAACAAGTATGTAGCCTCTCCAATACACAGCTATCTTCCATCTTTGTAATACATTCCTGTTTATTTATAATTCAAACCTGAATTCATAATGCAGGAAAGCTGCAGTCAGAGCACGTTGCCCCCGGATAAAGCAGTGTGTTCATTTGTTGGGGGAGGGAAATGCTTCAGCAATGCTCCACTTGGCTGAGTCAGTGAGAGACTTCCCTGTAGTGCAGTGTATGACGGGATATGTAGTTCCCAACAGCAAACATACACATAGGCTTTGGCAGAGGTTAAAACTGCAATTACCAGACTCCTGTGCAAGGATCAATGAAACGTGCAGGGGAATTGCCATTTAAAGGAAAAGGCCTTTTGCCTGAGACCGTGTAATTAGAATCTCAAAAAAAAACAAAACAACACTTTCAAGCAAAGCATGGCTGTAGTTTATCAGATATAAAAATCATTGTTTTACCATAACTGTTTTTTATTCATTCATTTATTCAGAAGAAATAACAGTATGCTCCACCAAGATGAGTACACTTGTAACAATGTACACATGTAGATGGGTCCCTAGCCATTCAAAGCAGCCGTCTCTCTGTTAGGGGGGACATCAATTGCAGGGCTTATTGTTCTCAACCACCCCTACAGACCACACGGACTAGTGCTGCCTGCTAAATTGTGTACAGATGGCAGGTCTAAAACCTTCTACTACACTATCCCAATGGTCCACCATAGCACCCACCCATAAGTTGTTAAGAGTACTCACGTCACAGGGCTCTGTGTTATTCTGTGGTTTCAGGTCAGGGTTTTGACAGTCCAGCCAAACATCTGGGGTCCTTGGGGACGAAGTCGCCTGGTGCATGTTTCGTAGATCGGTCTTCTCTTCACCACCAGGAGGGGAGACTTCTTCCCCTGCCCACCACCAATCCACACCCAACCGGGTTTACACTGTGTACCTTGTATCCAGGACTCTGTCCACCAGCACCTGTGGAATGTATTATGAGTTACACCCCTCCAGCCACCAATGGCCTAACTGTGTATTAGCCCACCTTTCACACTTCCACTCAGGTGTCAGTCATCCACTTGAATAACATCACGCCAGCCAGAAGCAAAGTCCAATATCTTTACTTGCAATAAAGAGTACGACTTTCAAATATTGCTAAGGCAATAAAGGCACTTTAAATTTGCATCCAGCAAGATCCTGGTAAAGCATTAAGTTCTTGTTCTCTTTAGATCAGTACTATAAGTCTGGCAAGGCCCATACTGAGGGAGAACAAAGTGGGGGAACCAAACACATTTTACTTAACTGTCTGTTACATCCTTACTCTCCAAGGTATTCAATATTCCCCCCTCCTAGGCTCCACCCACAGTATATCAGGGATCCTGCCAGATGGGGTAATTTCCTCTAAAAGGAGGGGCCTTTTGCTAGCAATCTAGTTACCGCTTCCCACACACATATGTACAGTACCCACATAAGGAAAAGGAACCTGAATCAATATAAGCAGGCCTAGGACTCTGAGACAGGATCTGTATACACATCCTATTGTCTATTGGTTTATGGTTAGTTATAGTAATATTATTTTACAATACCTAAAATAATTTGTATTATTCTTATACGAATACAGGATTTATATAGCGCCAAAAGTTTGCACACTGCTTTACAACATATACCCAGAGTTTTTCTTTTACATTTCTCCCTCTTGTAATACATTTCAATTATTTATGTTGTATACAACACCAAACACATAGGTGTGTGGCTATGGTGACAGCATAACAAAATGGACTTGGGTATACTTTTTCACATATTTTATAATTTGGTCCAGCTACTGTTGTGATTTATATACCTATACCAGGCTACTAATAACAGCCAGGAGGATGACACTATTTTCCTTATTAGGCTTCATGCACACAGGCAGTTTGGCCCGTGGACATCAAATCCTGGCATTTTCGGGGACCTGACAGACACAGGTGCAGCATCCAGGCCCTGCTGCACATTAAACCTATGACAGGCTGAATTACGTGCTGGCTGTACGCTGTACTGGGCAGTACTCGTGGTTAGAGACGTATGCCTGAAACAGAGGCACATAGGAGTAAAGGTTTATGTTCAACCAATACTTGTTCTTTTAGTTTTGGATAGAGTGGGAAAGGATTCAGACTGCTGTCAGGGTTTCACTATTGTCCAGGGCTCTGTTAGCAAGGTTTCCTTTTTCCTACTGACCCGGTGCAATGGTTTCAGCAGACAGGATGCAAAATCTGCTGTTCCCGCAGCCACCCGCACAGAAAAACACACAGGATGCATGCGGGTGCCATTAATCGCTGGAAATTGCACCTGCACTGGTGGGAACTACACTGCACTTGCGGTTCCCAATGTGGGCTGCGATTTCTAAAATGCTGTAGGGACCTTTTCCCTGTGGTTCAGGAGGCACAGCAGCCTATTCAAATGAATGGGCTGCCGTGCCCATGCAAGACACAACTCGCGGAGCCACATATGTGTGAGCTCAGCCTAACACAGACAGAAATACAGGGTTTTTAACCTTCCCCTATTGCACTAAAAACACTTTTATTTCTATGTAATCTACTGGGCAGATACAGGTAAGACTTGATGCAGGTACATGTAATTGTGAAAGATGTACATCTTTCTCTCTGTGTGTCACTCTTGGATAGAGATTTGCCTGTATATGGGCAAACCCAAACTATAGCACAGGAGAAGTATTTGAGGTGAAAATGGTAAGATCTGTTATATAGTTACATATATACCATAGTTAGTCTGATTGAAAAAAGACACAAGGCCATCCAGTTTAACCAATAGAAGGGAAAAAAATATGCTATCATATATATATATATATATATATATATATATATATATATATATATATGTATATATATATATATATGTATATATATATATATATATATATATACCCACAGTTGGCAAAAACCCCAATAAAGCATGATCCAATTTGCTCAAGCAAGGAAATAAATTATTTCCTAATTCCCCAAGAGGCAATCAGATGTTCCCTGAATCAATTTTACCTATAAAGTAAATAATCCAGGCCTTTCCTAAAACAATCTACTGAGCTAGCCACAACCACTTCTTGAGGGAGTCTATTCCACATTTTCACAGCTCTTACTGTGAAAAGGCTTTTCCGTACGCAAAGGTTAAATCTCTTTTCCTTCAGATGTTCTCTGTGATGACCTTAAAGTGAATAACTCAACACCAAGTTCACTATATGGACCACTTCTGTATTTATACAGGTTGATCATATCCCCCTTTAATCTCCTCTTCTCAAGAGAGAAAAAATTCAGTTCCTCGAGTCTTTCCTCATAGCTGAACTCCTCCATGCCTCTTATCTGTTTGGTTGCCCTTCTCTGCACTTATCCAGTTCCCCAATATCCTTTTTATGAACTGGTGCCCAAAACTGAACTGCATATTCCAGATGAGGTCTTAAGCCGTGTACACACAAGCGTAATGTCCGACAGAAAAAGTCAGACGGAAGCTTTTCATCTTTTCATCGTCTATTCCGATCGTGTGTATGCCTCATCTGACTTTTTTTTTTTTAAATCCTGACGGACCTAGAAATGGAACATGTTCTAAATACTTCGGACGGAACCAATTCCTATCGGGAAAACCGCTCGTCTGTATGTTCCGACGGACCAAAAACGACGCATGCTCTGAAGCAAGTACAAGACAGAAGCTATTGGCTACTGACTATTGAACTTCCTTTTTCTAGTTCCGTCGTACGTGTTGTGCGTCACCTCGTTCTGGACGGTCGGACTTTGGTGTGACCATGTGTATGCAAGACCGCTTGAGCGGAATTCCGTCGGAAGTTCCGTCGGAGAAACCTTCAGAGTTTATTCCGACGGCAAAACCAGTCGTGTGTACGCGGCATAACTAATGACTTGTACAGAGGAAAATGATATCTCTCTCTCTGGAATCTATACCTCTCTTAATACGAGAAAGGATTTTGCTCGCTTTGGAAACTGCTGCTTGGCATTGCATGCAATTATTAACCACTTCCTGCCCGGCCTATAGCAGAATGATGGCCGGGCGGTGGTTCAGTTAACCTGACTGGGCGTCACATGACGTCCAGCAGGATAACATGCCGGCGCGCGAGGGGCGCACAGCGCGGTGATCAGTGGTGCTGTGTGTCACTCTGACACACTGCATCTTTGATCGTAGTAAGGAGCCTCTGATGGAGACTCCTTACCACGTGATCAGCTGTGACAAATCACAGCGTGAACCAGGAAGTGCCGGTAAACGGCTTTCCTCGGTTGGCGCTGACAGGGAGAGCCAATTGGTGGCTCTCCCTGTCAGAGGGGAGTCTGTGATGATAATCAGCACATTGATTATCAGCACAGCCCCATCAGATGTGCCACAAACCATGCCAATCAGTGCCCATCAGCTGCCAGTCAGTGCCCCATCAGAAGCGCCTGTCAGTGCCCATCACAGTGCCAATCATTGCCCATCAATAAAACCTGTCAGTACCTCATCATCAGTGCTGCCCATCAGTGCCATCTTTTAGTGTCCATCAGTGCTACTTGTCAGTGCCAATCAATGCCGCCTGTCAGTGCCCATCAGTGCTGCCTGTCAGTGCCCCTTATCGGTGCCCATCAGTGCTGCATATCAGTGCCCATCAATTCTACATATCAGTGCCAACTTATCAGTGCCGCGTCATTAGTGCCCGTCAGTGAAGGAGAAAACAAAATTTTATAACAGAAACAAAGAAAAACTTTTTTATTTTTTATTTTTTAATTTTGGTCTTTTTTAGTTTGTTTAGCAAAAAATAAAAACCCCAGAGGTGATCAAATACCACCAAAAGAAAGCTCTATTTGTGGGAAGAAAATGATAAAAATGTAGTTTGGGTACAGTGTTACATGACTGCACAATTGTCATTCAAAGTGCGACAGCGCTGAAAGCTGAAAATTGTCCTGGGCAGGAAGGGGGGAAAGTGCCCAGTATTGAAGTAGTTAAGCTTATAATCTACCAGAACACCCAAATCCTTCTCCACCATTGACTCCCCCAGCTGTTATTTTCCTAGTATGATGCAGACATGTTTCTAGACCCCAAGTGCAAAACTTTACATTTATCAACATTAAACCTAATCTGCCACATACTGTAGTTGCCCAATTAAACAGTGCATTTAGGTCAGCTTGTGGGTTGGAGACATCCTGTAAGGACGTTATTCCACTGCATAGCTTGGTGTCAAAGACTGAAATGGTACTTTTAATCTCAGATGTACACTGCAGCTGGTAAACGGACGTTTAGGATGAGTTGGGCGTCTTATTTCAGGAGCCCCCGAACACTCCTCAATGTTATCTTATGGGTACATGTACACGCAGGCGTTTATAGTAGTTTTGCAGTTGAGGTTAGAAACATTTTTGTGAAAGCAGAAAATCGCATTCAGGGTGGTAGTTTAGTTTGAGAGAGATATTTGGGAGGGTCTACTGAGATTATCTGTAAAAAATGCTCATAAACGCTGCATGTAAAAGTGACAAAACGGACATTTCTTTTTCATACATCATGGGACACAGAGTTAGCCTAATATTCATTACCTACTGGGCCATACTTCATCTCCAGGTGAATGGACACTGGTAGACCAAAGGTCTTTAGACAGGATAATGTATAACCCCCCCCCCCCCCCCACACCGCCCATACAGGAAGTACTTCAGTTTTTTACCAGTGTCTGCAAGGTGGATGGGCAGGTTTGCTTGAGCTCTCTGAGCTCCAGGTCTCTAGTCTCACAAATGGTTCTTAAATGAATCAAGGGTTTGACCAATCGGATCCATTTGACAAAGGCTCTATATGCTTAGATAAATGGTACCCGAGCCTCGCAAACAAGACTTAAGATCCTGCAAGGCTTTGCCTGTAATGCGACCTCCGGGCGCTGGACCCTGCGAAGTGGAATCCTGGACACCACAGCACTAACACATTCCAGCAGGTCCCCCTCAGTCCTTGAAGGTCCTCAAGTGACAGGAACCCGCCGTGATTGGTGAATTGGGCTCTTAGTTTCTAAGCTGCCCTACACCTGGACGGGTAAGTGAAACCCCTTTATTTACTTATTGTGGGGTGTCCCAGTGATTGTAACAATCAGTAAAGCTAGCAAGAGGCTGTGTTCGGTGACCATACGGGGGAGTTTTGGGCTAACTGTGGGTGTTTGCAAAGTGTACCTTCTTTGCTTGTGTCTGGCTGTTTTTTACCCGTATGATGGCGTACAATGGTGTGCAATTTCGCAAGAGCTCTGCTGTGCTCGGCAGTTTGTTTGGTGGCCATGGCGCATGCGGCTTCACCCAAAGCTGCACATGCACCATAGCCTTTATCTGAGCGCACAAAGATTCGTGTCATATGTGAATACAGCCATGCCAGTTCGCCGGCACAGCGCACGTGCGTGCGCATGCATGCACAGAACGTTCCGGGGCATAGCCATCTCATTTAGGCTGTGTATGTCAAGCATGCGGTGCTTCCAGAAGGCAGGTGTGGGACACAGAGAAGGCCCCGAACCAAGCATTTGCAGCAGTTCATTTCTCCTTACCCGGGTCACCAGGTGTTGCTTGGCAGGCTAAAGGTGCTTAGCAGGAATGTTGCATAGGGGCTTGGTGAGCGCTATTAAATGGTCTCCCTTCAGAGGTGTGTTAATACTACACCCAGATGCTCTCTTTTTGTGGCTTGTAAATGTCTTAAAAAATGAGGAGCGGGACTAACACTACAGGGAAGGGCACACCCATGTCGTCAGTAGTTCCTGATGAACCTAGTCGTATCCCTAGTGTTGTATCCCCTGAAGGACCCGAGGCTTCCGGGCAATCTGAGCCGCTGCACCTATCTGGTATTGTGCCTACAGTCAATGCTGCTGCTTCACCCTTTATCACCAAGGATGAACTGTCCTCGGTAGCCGGGTTAAGAGCTCAGGATTGGTGGCATGATTGCCTCCATCCCGCAGGGTGGTAAGAAGCGTGACAGATCCCCCTTCCCGGAACCTCCTAGTTTGGAGCAGGAATGGGTTAATGATGGGGAAGAGCTAAAAGCTCATGATTCTGTGGAGGACCTGGCGGATGAGTCTGCTTCTGAGCAATCTGGACAAGAAGATATCCAGTTGATGTCTGCCTCTCAGTCGCAGAGGCTTTTGATCCAGACTCTTACCAAGATGGTTCGTTCTGCCTTAAAGTTGCCTCTTACAGAGGTTACTGAGCCCCCCTGGTCCTCTTTGGGGTCCCTGAGGCCTCTTCGGGCCGCACAGGCTTTCCCCTTACACCCTCTGTTGGAACAGGTGGTATATGCTGATTGGGAATATCCTGACAGGATTTTTGTTCCTCCTAAGAGGTTTTCCCTTTTATATCCCATGGATGAAAAGTTTGTTAAGAAGTGGAGCATGCCAGCCGTAGATGCAGCAGTCTCTTCCTTAAATAAGAACTTAACTTCTCCAGTAGATAAGACCCCGTTGACAAGAAATTGGAGTCATTATTAAAGGCTTCCTTTTTTTTGGCCAGTTCAGCTAGGTGAATTAGGTGTTCACAAAGGTTCACCTAGCTGAACCCATGTGTTCACAAAGGTCCTAGCACCAGTACTGGGTCTTTTAAGGGGCCAAGGGATCTTGGTGCTCGGGTATCTGAACGACCTCCTGCTCAGAGATCACTCACTACAGGCTCTAGAACAGAGCATAACATGCACAGTGCGGTATTTGGAAAGCTTAGGCTGGGTCATAAATACCGAAAAGTCAGCCTTGAGACCAGCTCAAAGTGTAAATTATTTAGGTCTGATCCTAGATACGGTACAAGCAAGGGTATTTTTGCCACCCGTAAGGATCTGTGCCCTGATGGATCAGGTGTGTCAGATAAGGGGCACCAGACAACCCTCCATTCGGCTCTGTATGAGTCTTCTAGGGAGGATGGTGTCCTCCTTCGAGGCAGTGTCCTATGCCCAGTTCCATTCCAGGCCTTTAGAACAAGACATCTTGTTGGCTTGGAACAGGAGAGGACAAACCCTGGATTATCCAATGTTCTTATCTCCTTGGGCATGCTGAAGCCTAAACTGGTGGTTGCAAGATCAGAGGGCAGAGGAATATATGCCGATTCTATCGGCAGTCCATATCCCGGGAGTAGAGAACTGGAAGGCAGATTATCTCAGCCACCAGCAGATCTGCCCGGGGGAATGGTCCCTACACCCAGGGGTGTTCCAGGAAATTTGTATTGGGGATGGCCAGAGGTTGACCTACTGGCATCCAGGTTCAACAACAAGCTACAGCAGTTTGTGTCCCGAACAAGAGATCCTCTAGCAATCGGAGCAGATGCTCCGGTAGTTCCATGGAGCCAGTACTCCCTGGTTTAAGCTTTCTCTCCAATCTCTCTCCTTCCACATTTGTCGCGCAGGATTCGGAGAGAGGGGGTTCCAGTCATTCTGGTGGCACCAGCCTGGCCCAGAAGGCCCTGGTTCCCAGAGATTGTGAGACTGACAATAGACGGGCCATGGACGCTTCCACGTCACCCCAGTCTACTGTCTCAAGATCCTATATTCCACCCCAATTTACAGTCTCTAAATTTGACGGCATGGCTATTGAAGCCAGGGTGTTAAAGGACCGTGGCATCTCGGGACCAGTGGTGTCTACCCTAGTGAATGCTAGAAAAGCGGTCACTAGGAAGCTCTATCATAAGGTCTGGAAGGCTTATTCTGCTTGGTGTGAAGCCAAAAAATGTCATCCTCGGAAATACATGATTGGGAGAATTCTCTCTTTTCTACAGTTAGCTGTGGAAATCAGATTGGCTTTGAGTACAATCAGAGGTCAGATTTCAGCCCTGTCATTATTCTTCCAAAGGCCTCTAGTCTCCCATTCGCTGGTCCAAACCTTTATGCAGGGGCAACTCATTTGCTTCCCCCCATTAGGTTACCTATGTGTCCTTGGGACTTGAACTTGGTGCTGTCTGTGTTACAGAAACAAACATTTGAACCTATCAAGGAAAATCCATTAGACTTGCTGTCACGCAAGCTAGCCTTCCTGATGGCCATCACCTTGGCTAGAAGGGTGTCGGAGTTGGCGGCCCTTTCGTGCAGGGAACCATACTTGATCCTCCACCACGATGGGGTCGTGTTACGACCTGTTCCATCCCCTTTGCCAAAAGTGGTGTCAGCCTTTCATTTAAATCAAAACATTATTTTGCCTTCTTTTTTCTCTCAGCCCCGTTCGGCGGAAGAAAGGCGACTGCATTCCTTGCACGTTGTCCGGGCAGTCAAGGTTTATTTGTCTAGATCTGCGGAGATACGAGGATCAGTCTCCTTTTATTGTTTTACCAAAAGGACCCCAAGAAGGGGCAGCCAGCTTCCAAAGCTTCCATTGCCAATTGGGTCCGCCGATTGGTCATTCAGGCCTATGGTCTGAAACGTAAAGCTCCTCCCTTTAGGGTGAAAGCTCATTCTACTAGGGGTGTAGGAACCTCCTGGGCTTTTCGCCATCAGGTATCTGTGGCTCAGATTTGTAAGGCTGCTACCTGGTCTTCAGTGCATACGTTCACAAAATTTTATCAAGTGGATGTTCAAGCAGTCGAGGATTTGGCTTTCGATTTGGCGTACTGCAGGCTGCCGTATAAGATCTGATGGCTATTGTTTGGCAGGGTGTCTCCCTCCCCTCAAGGCTATTGCTCTGGGATGTCCCAGTGGGTAATGAATATCAGCCTAACTCTGTGTCCCATGATGTATGAAAACGAAAATAGGATTTTTTCGTCATACTTACCTGTAAAATCCTTTTCTTTGAGCACATCATGGGACACAGCGATCCCTCCCCTCTTATTTGAGGATTCAGTGCTTGCTACAAAACTGAAGTACTTCCTGTATGGGAGGGGTTATAGAGGGGATCACTTCATGTCTAAAGGCCTTTGGTCTACCAGTGTCCATTCACCTGGAGATGAAGTATAACCCAGTAGCTAATGAATAATAGCCTAACTCTGTGTCCCATGATATACTCAAAGAAAGGGATTTTACAGGTAAGTATGACGAAAAAATGCAATTTTTTTACCGTTGGTTACTAGCTGTCTGAAGAGGTTTTCAAACGGTTTTCAAACGGCCTGTGTACATGAAGCATATGTTAATAAGTAAGAGTACCAACACTGAACCTTGGGGTACACCACTGATAACAGACCATTCAGAGTGAGAATCATTAAACACTACTCTCTTAATTTGGTCTTTTAGTTATCTATCCATTTATTTTTTTTCCAAGCCTGTAGAGTAGATTTTACTTTCCACATTAGCAAAATCTAAATACACTACGTCCATAGCCACCCCTCTGTACACTGTTTTACTTACCTCCTCATAAAAAGAAATCAGATTTGTTTGGCAACTTCAGTTTTTCATGAACCCATGATGTCTGTTACTTAAATTATTTTATCTAGCAAAAACTCAGCTATGCGGTCTTTTAATAAACTCTCCCGTATCTTTCCAAATAAAGAAGTTAAACTAACAGGTCTATAGTTACTTGTTAAAGACTTTTATCCCTTTTTAAATATAGGTACCACATTGGCCTTATGTCAATCCAGTGGTACTATTTCTGTCATTAACCACTTGCCGACCGCCCCACCTAAATGTACTGCGGGACGACGGCTCTCTTGCGTGAAATCACGTACAGGTACATGATTTTGCTCTTCCGGGTCTGCATGTGCGCCGCCAAGGAACAGCTCTGTCTGTGATTGGACACAGTGGAAGCCAATCAGCTGGTCCGGCGGCCCTGATGTCTGCCAGGACCCGACAATTTTTCCTGAGAGAGGCGGTCTGCCTATGTAAACAAGGCAGATCACTGTTCTGTGACAAGGGAATATAGAGATCCCGTGTTTCTGCTAAGCAAGAAAATGTATCTCTGTCTTCCCACAGTTAAAGCATCCCCCACACAGTTAGAAAGCACTCCCTAGGGACACATTTAACCCTTTGATCGCCCAATGTTAACCTCTTCCCTGCCAGCGTCAATAGTACAGTGACTGCATATTTTTTTGCACTGATCACTGTATTGGTGTCACTGGTCCCCAAAAAGTGTCAGTTAGGTGTCCGATATGTCCGCTGCAGTATTGTAGTCCCGCTATAAGTCACTGATCACCGCCATTACTAGTAAAATAATATATATATCTATCTATATATATAGATAGATATACAGTGGCTTGCGAAAGTATTCGGCCCCCTTGAACTTTTCAACCTTTTGCCACATTTCAGGCTTCAAACATAAAGATATAAAATTTTAATTTTTTGTGAAGAATCACCAACAAGTGGGACACAATTGTGAAGTGGAACGAAATCTATTGGATATTTTAAACTTTTTTAGCAATTAAAAAACTGAAAAGTGGTGCGTGCAAAATTATTCGGCTCCTTTACTTTCAGTGCAGAAAACTCACTCCAGAAGTTCAGCGAGGATCTCTGAATGATCCAATGTTGTCCTAAATGACTGATGGTGATAAATAGAATCCACCTGTGTGTAATCAAGTCTCTGTATAAATGCACCTGCTCTGTGATAGTCTCAGGGTTCTGTTGAAAGCGCAGAGAGCATCATGAAGACCAAGGAACACACCAGGCAGGTCCGTAATACTGTTGTGGAGAAGTTTAAAGCCGGATTTGGATACAAAAAGATTTCCCAAGCTTTAAACATCCCAAGGAGCACTGTGCAAGCAATCATTTTGAAATGGAAGGAGTATCAGACCACTGCAAATCTACCAAGACCTGGCTGTCCCTCTAAACTTTCAGCTCAGACAAGGAGAAGACTGATCAGAGATGCAGCCAAGAGGCCCATGATCACTCTGGATGAACTGCAGAGAACTACAGCTGAGGTGGGAGAGTCTGTCCATAGGACAACAATCAGTCGTACACTGCACAAATCTGGCCTTTATGGAAGAGTGGCAAGAAGAAAGCCATTTCTCAAAGATATCCATAAAAAGTCTCGTCTAAAGTTTGCCACAAGCCACCTGGGAGACACACCAAACATGTGGAAGAAGGTGCTCTGGTCCGATGAAACCATAATCGATCTTTTTGGCCACAATGCAAAACGATATGTTTGGCGTAAAAGCAACACAGCTCATCACACTCAACACACCATCCCCACCGTGAAACATGGTGGTGGCAGCATCATGGTTTGGGCCTGCTTTTCTTCAGCAGGGACAGGGAAGATGGTTAAAATTGAGGGGAAGATGGATGCAGCCAAATACAGGACCATTCTGGATGAAAACCTGTTGGAGTCTGCAAAAGACCTGAAACTGGGACGGAGATTTATCTTCCAACAAGACAATGATCCCAAACATACAGCAAAATCTACAAAGGAATGGTTCACAAATAAACGTATCCAGGTGTTAGAATGGCCAAGTCAAAGTCCAGACCTGAATCCAATCGAGAATCTGTGGAAAGAGCTGAAAACTGCTGTTCACAAACGCTCTCCATCCTACCTCACTGAGCTCGAGCTGTTTTGCAAGGAAGAATGGGCAAGAATTTCAGTCTCTCGATGTGCAAAACTGATAGAGACATACCCCAAGCTACTTGCAGCTGTAATCGCAGCAAAAGGTGGCTCTACAAAGTATTAACGCAAGGGGGCCGAATAATTTTGCACGCCCCACTTTTCATTTTTTTATTAGTTAAAAAAGTTTCAAAAATCCAAAAGATTTCGTTCCACTTCACAATTGTGTCCCACTTGTTGGTGATTCTTCACAAAAAATAAACATTTTATATCTTTATGTTTGAAGCCTGAAATGTGGCAAAAGGTTGAAAAGTTCAAGGGGGCCGAATACTTTCGCAAGCCACTGTAGATAGATATAGATATATATACAGTGGGGACGGAAAGTATTCAGACCCCCTTTAATTTTTCACTCTTTGTTATATTGCAGCCATTTGCTAAAATCATTTAAGTTCATTTTTTTCCTCATTAATGTACACACAACACCCCATATTGACAGAAAAACACAGAATTATTGAATTGTATTCAGAATTGTATTCACACCCTTTGCTGTGACACTCATATATTTAACTCAGGTGCTGTCCCTTTCTTTTGATCATCCTTGAGATGGTTCTACACCTTCATTTGAGTCCAGCTGTGTTTGATTATACTGATTGATTATACTTGATTAGGAAAGCCACACACCTGTCTATATAAGACCTTACAGCTCACAGTGCATGTCAGAGCAAATGAGAATCATGAGGTCAAAGGAACTGCCTGAAGAGCTCAGAGACAGAATTGTGGCAAGGCACAGATCTGGCCAAGGTTACAAAAAAATGTATGCTGCACTTAAGGTTCCTAAGAGCGCAGTGGCCTCCATAATCCTTAAATGAAAGACGTTTGGGATCACCAATACCCTTCCTAGAGCTGGCCGTCCGGCCAAACTGAGCTATCGGGGGAGAAGAGCCTTGGTGAGAGAGGTAAAGAAGTACCCAAAGATCACTGTGGCTGAGCTCCAGAGATGCAGTCGGGAGATGGGAGAAAGTTGTAGAAAGGCAACCATCACTGCAGCCCTCCACCAGTCGGGGGTTTCTGGCAGAGTGGCCCGACGGAAGCCTCTTCTCAGTGCAAGACACATGTAAGCCAGCATGGAGTTTGCTAAAAAAAAACACCTGAAGGACTGCAAGATGGTGAGAAATAAGATTCTCTGGTCTGATGAGACCAAGATAGAACTTTTTGGCCTTAATTCTAAGCGGTATGTGTGGAGAAGACCAGGCACTGCTAATCACCTGTCCAATACAGTCCCAACAGTGAAGCATAGTGATGGCAGTATCATGCTGTGGTGGTGTTTTTCAGCTGCAGGGACAGGACAACTGGTTGCAATCAAGGGAAAGATGAATGCGGCCAAGTACAGGGATATCCTGGACGAAAGCCTTCTCCAGAGTGCTCAGGACCTCAGACTGGGCCGAAGGTTTACCTTCCAACAAGACATTAACCCTAAGCACACAGCTAAAATAACGAAGGTGTGGCTTCACAACAACTCCGTGACTGTTCTTGAATGGCCCCGCCAGAGCCCTGACTTAAACCCAATTGAGCATCTCTGGAGAGACCTAAAATTGGCTGTCCACCAACGTTTACCATTCAACCTGACAGAACTGGAGAAGATCTGGAAGGAGGAATGGCAGAGGATCCCCAAATCCAGGTGTGAAAAACTTGTTGCATCTTTCCCAAAAAGACTCATGGCTGTATTAGATCAAAAGGGTGCTTCTACTAAATACTGAGCAAAGGGTCTGAATACTTAGGACCATGTGATATTTCAGTTTTTCTTTTTTAATAAATCTGCAAAAATGTCAACAATTCTGTGTTTTTCTGTCAATATGGGGTGCTGTGTGTACATTAATGAGGAAAAAAAAATAACTTAAATGATTTTAGCAAATGGCTGCAATATAATAAAGAGTGAAAAATTTAAGGGGGTCTGGATACTTTCCGTCCCCACTGTATATATACAGTGGGGACGGAAAGTATAAGAGCCCTTTCACACTGGGGCGGGGGGCGGCGTCGGCGGTAAAACGCCGCTATTATTAGCGGCGTTTTACCGTTGGTATGCGGCTGCTAGCGGGGCGGTTTTACCCCCCGCTAGCGGCCGAGAAGGGGTTAAATACCACCGCAAAGCGCCTCTGCAGAGGCGCTTTGCCGGCGGTATAGCCGCGCCGTCCCATTGATTTCAATGGGCAGGAGCGGTAAAGGAGCGGTATACACACCGCTCCGAAGATGCTGCTGGCAGGACTTTTTTTACCGTCCTGCCAGCGCATCGCTCCAGTGTGAAAGCCCTCGGGGCTTTCACACTGGATACACAGCAGCGGCACTTTCGGGTCGGTTTGCAGGCGCTATTATTAGCGCAATAGCGCCTGCAAACCGCCCCAGTGTGAAAGAACGCTAAGATAAAAAGTCCTAAAAATTATAAACAATGCCTTTGAAATGACAGAGCTCAATTCTTTTAGGATCCGTGGGTGGATGCCATCTAGTCCAGGTAGAGTTGCCACCTCAGCCCTTTAAACCCAAACACATATGAATTACACGGGTTCTGAGGCTAATTTTATGCAGATAAGGCTCCAAGTGAGTTTAATTACCACCTTAGTCAGCCACAGAACCTGTGTAATTAATATGTGTTCGGGTTTAAAGGGATGAGGTGGCAACTCTAGGTCCAGGTGCTTTATCCAACTTTATTCTGTCTAAATATTTTTGGACCATATCAATTTTGAGCCATAGTGGTTCATTTGGGGCTGTGTCAATACCATCCCCATTATAGACATGAGCTCCCTCATGCTCCTTTGTATACACAGAGTTGAAAAGGGTATTTAATAAATTTGCCTTCTCTTTGCCCCCAGTGCCACCCACTCCAGATTATTTTGAAAAGGGCCACTGTTGCAAAAAGGTGTTTGTAATTTCCACTGGTCAAAAGGCTCTTCATATAATCTGATTGTACAATATCCATTATATCTATCATCAACTATGTAGTATAATAGCTTGCCTGTCTCAATACTAATTGGATGGATAGCTTAGGTTTGTCCCCCAATTACATATTAACAACGTTAAAGGAGATCATACAGAGTGTACAATCAAATTATATAGTGTATGGCCAGTTTAAGGAAGGTTACCAGTAGATCCAGCCATGAATTAAATGATTTAGAACAATGAAGGAACTTTGTATCCACAATATGCTTATGTGAGGTGTACACATTTAAAATATGTAAAAGCTAACAATGTTGGGACCACAGGTAATATCTTTAAATGGCTTGGGTACAGACCACACAATCATGCTCATATACTTCACCTGTAATGCATCCAAATGTCTTTTTGGTATTAATAATTTATATTCCTGTAGTGCTTTTCTCCCTGGGGACTCCATGCACTTTATCTGCTGTTGGGACAGATGATGAAGCAGCCACCTTGAGCACGCTCAGTAGAATATCATCACAGAGCCAATTAACCTACCAGCATGTCTTTGGAGTGTGTTGGAGGAAATCCAGGGAGACCATGCAGATAGTACCCTGACTGGGACACAGACCAAGGACCCCAGTGCTGCAAGGCAGAATTGCCAAACCACTAAGCCAGTGTGCTCATTGGTTCAGCCAGTGCCATCTGCTTGTAAATATATACAGATTGTTTGGTCTCCCTTCGAAGTACTATAGGGATGTGTTCCCTAACACCCTTGCTGTGTTTAGTGTATTGATTATTTAGCAAGTCCTCTTTTAGAATATGGTGGTCAGGGAAGTTCTATGTAAGACCCCTTTCACACTGGGGCCCTGCCCGTGCGTTAGCAGTAAAGCGCCGCTCGTTTTAGCTGCGCTTTTCGGCCGCTAGCAGGACGCTTTTAACCCCAAAGGAGGGGTTAAAAATGCCTGTGTTACAGTGCTTTGTAAGCACTGCCGATTCACTTCAATGGGCAGGGCGAGTTGGGAGCGCTGTATACAGCGCTCCCAAACGGCCCCAAAGATGCTGCTTGCAGGACTTTTTCTGACGTTTCAAGCGCACCGCCCCAGTGTGAAAGCACTCGGCGGCATGGGAGGCAGTTTTCAGGCGCTTTACAGGCGCTATTTCTAGTACTAAAATGCCTGAAAACTGCCTCAGTGTGAAAGGGTCTTACATTTTGTGCCAGACTCCACAATTCTGCAGCAGGGTGTGGTGCAGAGAGTTCTGTTTGCCTTGTTAGCTGGACAACCCCTGGCAAAGGTTGAGTTAAAAACTTGCTGGGATGAGAAAAAAGGTCAGTGAACAAGATCCAAAATTGTCCCTTTATTTCCCTTTTCTGTTATCAGAGGATGCACCCAAAAACAAGTACGTCTTTTTAAAATGGCAAGTACCAAAATAAAAACCTGTTATACACAGCAAGCAATGAGAAGAAAATGTTCCTTTTAAATGGACTCCTTTAACCACTTCAATACCAGGCACTTAAGCACCTTCCTGCCCAAGCCAATTTTCAGCTTTCAGCGCTGTCGCAATTTGAATGACAATTGCGCGGTCATACAACACTGTACTCAAACAAATTTTTTTCTCATTTTGTTCCCACAAATAGAGCTATCTTTTGGTGGTATTTGATCACCTCTGCGATTTTTACTTTTTGCGCAACAAATAAAAAAAGAACGAAAATTTAGAAAAAAATTAAGTTTTTCTTTGTTTCTGTAAATAAGTACGTTTTCTTCTTCAATAACGGGCACTGATATGGCTGCACTGATGGGCACTGATAAGGCGGCACCGATGGGCACCGAGGAGGCGGCACTGATGAGGTGGCACTGGTGAGCACTGATGATGGGCACTGATATGCGGCACTGATGGGCACTCATAGGCGGTACTTATGGGTGGCACTGATGGGTACTTATGGGTGGCCTTGATAGGTGGCACAAGTGGGCACTGATAGGTGGGCATGGATGGGCACTAAGAGGTGGAACTGATGGGTGGCATTGCTGGGCATCACTTTTTTTTAGCTGGACCATAATGTTGCCAGTCAGTGCCCATTTGTGGGCACTGATTGGCATGTGTTGTGCAATTTTTTTCATATGTGGATGGCCATGGTGTACATACCTGGCCATCCACATGTTGCCCCCTTCCCTGGTGGGCCTGAGCGGCATGATGGTGGTCCTGGGTGGGCATTTGTGGGGGGGCTGCGCTGATAAACAATCAGCGCAGACCCCCCCTGTCAGGAGAGCCGCCGATCGGCTCTCCACTACTCACATCTCTCAGACGCAAGTGAGGAAAAGCCGATCAACGGCTCTTCCTGTTTACACTGTGGTCAGCCGTGATTAGCAGATCACGGCTGATCACGTGGTAAAGAGCCTTCGTTGGAGGCTCTTTACCGAGATCGGTGTAGCGGTGTGTCAGACTGACACACCGCACCACTGATCGCCACGATCAGTGTTACCAACCGCCAGTATTTTTACTGGCAGCCAGTAAAAAATGGGCACTTTTCTCTTGCCAGTAAATGCCAGTGAAAGAAAAAGGTTGCCAGTAAAAAATATGTCTGTAACGTTTGGCCGAGACCATCCGAGTGCCTGCTACAGTGTGTTCGAACTGTGCCGGCAGTGTGTCACGTGAAGTCATGGTGCAAGGGCACGGAGCAGCTGGAGCCTCATGTGCAGGTCTGTGGAATGGGAGGAAGGCAAGCCGGGAGTGGACTGAAGGGACCACCTGGCATGAAGAGAGATGGTCACTGATTCAGGGTGGGAGGTGTCATGTTGGTGAGGTGCCATCATCATCTGTGCTGCTGCACACTGCTGTCAGTGTCACTGTGAGAGTCAATTGCATGTGTGTGTGCCGTCCATTCTAATTTCTTGCCCTCTCGATTCCTGTCCCTGAGCTACTTATTTACTATATCGAAAATAAAATAAGTAATATCTTTTTGCCTTAATATCTACCTTAAATCACTTTGCTAATTGCATGCTGTACTTGTTTGTAGCCTAAATACTGAAATTTTCACTTAAAACTGTAATTTTGTAACGTTTAAATATGCCAGTAAAAACTTGACTGTGCCAGTAAATTGTGGGTGTTGTGTCAGTAAATTTCAATCCGGTAGGTTGGCAACACTGGCCACGATGCACTCCCCCACGGGCTCGCGGCGGCTGTTATCCTGAAGGACGTCATATGACGCCCAGTCAGGATAACTGAACCACCTCCCAGCCGTCATTCTGCTATAGGCCGGTGGGAAGTGGTTAAACAAAAAGACCATTCAGGACCAATTCACACCTGAATCGCACAGGAACGTTGTCTGCATTCCAGTGCAACTTCATTTGAATGGGCTGAAATCACACTGGATCGCACCAAAGTAGTGCGTGCACTACATTTCAAAAACCGTCATCTCATGCAGTCTGGTGCAGGCTAACGCACAGTGTTTGTGATCTGCATTTGGTGTGTCATTAGGAATATATTGACACCCATCACAGATCGTACGCCCAATGCGTGCAGGAAACGCGCATGGAACATGGGTTCTGGGGTGAACGAGCCATTAGTGAAAAAAAAAAATCGCACTACAAGGTATATTAAAAAATGCACTACACTGCATGTAAAATGCACACCTCAAAACACCTTTACAGTTCCTAAATTGAGTTATGGAAAGTTACTATCTGCAATCATAGTGACGCCACAGATACATTAATATGTAAGTTCATCTCACAATAGCTAGCTTACTGAACAGCTTCCATGGGACAAATCTGTGATTGTTACTCTTTGGCCAGTTGCACAAAGACATAATAATTTACTGATGTATATACATACCGTATATACATACCGTATATACTCGAGTATAAGTCGAATTTTTCAGCACATTTTTTTGTGCTGAAAGTGCTCCCCTCGACTTATACTCGAGTCAAGCACTTTTCTGCAGCAAAAAATGTCATTTTCCGAACCGACTTTGGGGCCCCGTATCTCAGGGCCACTTGGTGCTAGGAACCCCAAATTTGGTGTGCAAACCCAGTATCCAAAGCTGAAGTTCCTAGCACTAAGTGACCCCGAGATACGGGGCCCCAAAATCGGTTCAGAAAATGTCATTCTCTGCTGCAGAAAAGTGCTTGACATTTTCTGAACCGATTTTGGGGCCCCATATCTCAAGGCCACTTGGTGCTAGGAACCCCAAGTTTGGTGTGCAAACCCATTGGAACTGGTACCATAACATATCCAAAGCTGGTGTTCCTATCACCAAGTGGCCCTGAGATACGGGGCCCCAAACCGGTTCGGAAAATGTCATTCTCCTGCAGAAAAGTGCTTTACATTTTCTGAACTGATTTTTGGGGCCCTGTATCTCGGGGTTACTTGGTGCTAGAAACCCCAGCTTTGGAAATTTTATGCTGCTAGTTCCACTGGGTTTGCACACCAAATTTGGGGTTCTTAGCACTAAGTGGCCCCGAGATACGGGGCCCCAAATTCGGTCAACTGTGTCCATCTGCAGCAATGTCATTCCGGGACCCTTTGGGTTCAGAGACCCCAAATTTTTGCTGCAGCTAGGGGGCATCTGGGAACCCTTAATTACCGAGTTTGAAGTTCAGGGGACCTATGGCTGCAAATGGGCACAGTGAGGCATGCAAATGGGCACAGTGATGCTGCAAATGGGCATTGTTGACCCTCTTTTCCACTTACAGTAGCTGTGCATTTCTCACCCTCGTCTTATACTCGGGTCAATAAGTTTTTCCCATTTTTTTTGTGGTAAATTAGGGCCTCGACTTATACTCGGAACGACTTATACTCGAGTATATACGGTAATTTATTGATCTTGTTGACAGAAAGTTTGCGAGTAAAATGTTCTGTGAAGACTTTGCGTACATGCATAGAATTCTTCTTCATTGCCAGTAGTGCAATATACTGTATGCGTGTATACATGTGTGTAGACGTATAAACACACGTTTGCACTTAAATTACTGCAAACTTAACATTTTCTATTTTTGTTTTACAGTTCTGTACTCATTGCTGTACTACTGATGTTTAAGCAGCTGTGTTCATTGGTCCATAGACAACTTTGCATCTATATTCGGATCAATAAAAAATGTGTTTTGTACTGCCCTGTGCAAGTGGCCTTAGGCCTCATTCACACTTAGTGTAAACAAGGCTGCTTTTAAAGGTTTTTGCTTATCTCCTGAAAATGCTAGTTGTCTGGCTTTCATGTTGATCCTCTGGATTTAGTACTTTCTGATTTACTGTCCCAAAACAGGTATGGCGTCAGTGAAGTGAGAATCACCAATTTGCATACTTCTAATAGGTCAGTTACTCAAAAAAATACTCGGACCAGAGGATCACCAGGACAGGCAGCTTACATATTATGCCCCATACACACGGTCGGATTTTCCGATGGAAAATGTGTGATAGGACCTTGTTGTCGGAAATTCCGACCGTGTGTAGGCTCCATCACACATTTTCCATCGGATTTTCCGACACACAAAGTTTGAGAGCTTACTATAAAATTTTCCGACAACAAAATCCGTTGTCGGAATTTCCGATCGTGTGTACACAAATCCGACGCACAAAGTGCCACGCATGCTCAGAATAAATAAAGAGATGAAAGATATTGGCTATTGCCCTGTTTATAGTCCCGACGTACGTGTTTTACGTCACCGCGTTCAGAACGATCGGATTTTCCGACAACTTTGTGTGACCGTGTGTATGCAAGACAAGTTTGAGCCAACATCCGTTAGAAAAAATCCATGGATTTTGTTGTCGGAATGTCCTATCAATGTCCGACCGTGTGTATGGGGCATTAGAAGGAGGTCAGAATTGGCAACCTATATGCATCTCTTTTAATTGACCTTTCCTTAACCACTTGCCGACCGCCTCACGCCTATATACGTGAGCAGAGCGGCACGGGCAGGCAAAATCACGTACCTGAAACGTGATTGCCTTCCCGCGGGTGGGGGGTCCGATCGGACCCCCCCCCCCGGTGCCAGCTGCGGTCGGCATTTGGTTGGAAGCGATGGGAGACGAGGGGGAGGCCATCCGATCGTGGCCCCCCCCTCGCGATCGCTCCCAGCCAATGACAAACATCCCCTGCCTCTGTATAGTACACAGAGGCAGAGGATGTGATGTCATCTCTCCTCGGCTCGGGAGTTTCCGTTCCAGCGCCGAGGGGAGATGACATGTAAGTGCACCAACACTCACACACACACAGTAGAACATGCCAGGCATACCTTACACCCCCGATCCCCCCCCGATCGCCCCCCGATCCCCCCCCAATCACCCCCCCCCCGTCACAAACTGACACCAAGCAGGTTTTTTTTGTTTTTTGTTTTTTTTTTCCTGATTACTGCATAGTGTCAGTTTGTGACAGTTAGCAGTGTTAGGGTAGTGACTGTTACCCCCCTGTAGGTCTAGGGTACCCCCCTTACCCCCCCTAATAAAGTTTTAACCCCTTGATCACCCCCCGTCACCAGTGTCGCTAAGCGATCATTTTTCTGATCGCTGTATTAGTGTCGCTGGTGACGCTAGTTAGGGACGTAAATATTTAGGTTCGCCGTCAGCGTTTTATAGCGACAGGGACCCCCATATACTACCTAATAAATGTTTTAACCCCTTGATTGCCCCCTAGTTAACCCTTTCACCACTGATCACCGTATAACCGTTACGGGTGACGCTGGTTAGTTTGTTTATTTTTTATAGTGTCAGGGCACCCGCCGTTTATTACCAAATAAAAGTTTAGCCCCCTGTAGGTCTAGGGTACCCCCCTTACCCCCCCTAATAAAGTTTTAACCCCTTGATTACCCCCTGTCGCCAGTGTCGCTAAGCGATCATTTTTCTGATCGCTGTATTAGTGTCGCTGGTGACGCTAGTTAGGGACGTAAATATTTAGGTTCGCCGTCAGTGTTTTATAGCGACAGGGACCCCCATATACTATCTAATAAATGTTTTAACCCCTTGATGGCCCCCTAGTTAACCCTTTTACCACTGATCACCGTATAACCGTTACGGGTGACGCTGGTTAGTTTGTTTATTTTTTATAGTGTCAGGGCACCCGCCGTTTATTACCGAAAAAAGGTTTAGCCCCCTGATCGCCCGGCGGTGATATGCGTCGCCCTAGGCAGCGTCAGATTAGCACCAGTACCGCGAACACCCATGCACGCACCGTACACGCACCGTACACCTCCCTTAGTGGTATAGTATCTGAACGCATCAATATCTGATCCGATCAGATCTATACTGGCGTCCCCAGCAGTTTAGGGTTCCCAAAAACGCAGTGTTAGCGGGATCAGCCCAGATACCTGCTAGCACCTGCGTTTTGCCCCTCCGCCCGGCCCAGCCCAGCCCACCCAAGTGCAGTATCGATCGATCACTGTCACTTTTTTTTGTAGCGTTTTGGTGAACTGGCAAGCACCAGCGGCCTAGTACACCCCGGTCGTAGTCAAACCAGCACTGCAGTAACACTTGGTGACGTGGCGAGTCCCATAAGTGCAGTTCAAGCTGGTGAGGTGGCAAGCACAAGTAGTGTCCCGCTGCCACCTAAAAGACAAACACAGGCCCGTCGTGCCCATAGTGCCCTTCCTGCTGCATTCGCCAATCCTAATTGGGAACCCACCGCTTCTGCAGCGCCCGTACTTCCCCCATTCACATCCCCAACCAAATGCAGTCGGCTGCATGAGAGGCATTTATATATCCTCCCGAGTACCCCTACCCAACGAACCCCCCCAAAAAAGATGTTGTGTCTGCAGCAAGCGCGGATATAGGCGTGACACTCACTATTATTGTCCCTCCTGTCCTGACAATCCTGGTCTTTGCATTGGTGAATGTTTTGAACGCTACCATTCACTAGTTGAGTATTAGCGTAGGGTACAGCATTGCACAGACTAGGCGCACTTTCACAGGGTCTCCCAAGATGCCATCGCATTTTGAGAGACCCGAACCTGGAAGCGGTTACAGTTATAAAAGTTACAGTTACAAAAAAAAAGTGTAAAAAAAAAAAAAAACACAAACAAAAATAAAAAAAAATAGTTGTCGTTTTATTGTTCTCTCTCTCTATTCTCTCTCTCTATTGTTCTGCTCTTTTTTACTGTATTCTATTCTGCAATGTTTTATTGTTATTATGTTTTATCATGTTTGCTTTTCAGGTATGCAATTTTTTATACTTTACCGTTTACTGTGCTTTATTGTTAACCATTTTTTTGTCTTCAGGTACGCCATTCACGACTTTGAGTGGTTATACCAGAATGATGCCTGCAGGTTTAGGTATCATCTTGGTATCATTCTTTTTAGCCAGCGGTCGGCTTTCATGTAAAAGCAATCCTAGCGGCTAATTAGCCTCTAGACTGCTTTTACAAGCAGTGGGAGGGAAGGCCCCCCCCCCCACCGTCTTCCGTGTTTTTCTCTGGCTCTCCTGTCTCAACAGGGAACCTGAGAATGCAGCCGGTGATTCAGCCAGCTGACCATAGAGCTGATCAGAGACCAGAGTGGCTCCAAACATCTCTATGGCCTAAGAAACCGGAAGCTACGAGCATTTTATGACTTAGATTTCGCCGGATGTAAATAGCGCCATTGGGAAATTGGGGGAGCATTTTATCACACCGATCTTGGTGTGGTCAGATGCTTTGAGGGCAGAGGAGAGATCTAGGGTCTAATAGACCCCAATTTTTTCAAAAAAGAGTACCTGTCACTACCTATTGCTATCATAGGGGATATTTACATTCCCTGAGATAACAATAAAAATGATTTAAAAAAAAAAATGAAAGGAACAGTTTAAAAATAAGATAAAAAAGCAAAAAAATAATAAAGAAAAAAAAAAAATAAATAAAAAGCACCCCTGTCCCCCCTGCTCTCGCGCTAAGGCGAACGCAAGCGGCGGTCTGGCGTCAAATGTAAACAGCAATTGCACCATGCATGTGAGGTATCACCGCGAAGGTCAGATCGAGGGCAGTAATTTTAGCAGTAGACCTCCTCTGTAAATCTAAAGTGGTAACCTGTAAAGGCTTTTAAAGGCTTTTAAAAATGTATTAATTTTGTTGCCACTGCACGTTTGTGCGCAATTTTAAAGCATGTCATGTTTGGTATCCATGTACTCGGCCTAAGATCATCTTTTTTATTTCATCAAACATTTGGGCAATATAGTGTGTTTTAGTGCATTAAAATTTAAAAAAGTGTGTTTTTTCCCCAAAAAATGCGTTTGAAAATCGCTGCGCAAATACTGTGTGAAAAAAAAAAATGAAACACCCACCATTTTAATCTGTAGGGCATTTGCTTTAAAATAATATATAATGTTTGGGGGTTCAAAGTAATTTTCTTGCAAAAAAAAATAATTTTTTCATGTAATCAAAAAGTGTCAGAAAGGGCTTTGTCTTCAAGTGGTTAGAAGAGTGGGTGATGTGTGACATAAGCTTCTAAATGTTGTGCATAAAATGCCAGAACAGTTCAAACCCCCCCCAAATGACCCCATTTTGGAAAGTAGACACCCCAAGCTATTTGCTGAGAGGCATGTCGAGTCCATGGAATATTTTATATTGTGACACAAGTAGCGGGAAAGAGACAATTTTTTTTTTTTTTTTTTGCACAAAGTTGTCACTAAATGTTATATTGCTCAAACGTGCCATGGGAATATGTGAAATTACACCCCAAAATACATTCTGCTGCTTCTCCTGAGTACGGGGATACCACATGTGTGGGACTTTTTGGGAGCCTAGCCGCGCACGGGACCCCGAAAACCAAGCACCGCCTTCAGGCTTTCTAAGGCCGTAAATTTTTGATTTCACTCTTCACTGCCTATCACAGTTTAGGAGGCCATGGAATGCCCAGGTGGCACAAACCCCCCCCAAATGACCCCATTTTGGAAAGTAGACACCCCAAGCTATTTGCTGAGAGGTATAGTGAGTATTTTGCAGACCTCACTTTTTGTCACAAAGTTTTGAAAATTGAAAAAAGAAAAAAAAAATTTTTTTTTCTGGTCTTTCTTCATTTTCAAAAACAAATGAGAGCTGCAAAATACTCACCATGCCTCTCAGCAAATAGCTTGGGGTGTCTACTTTCCAAAATGGGGTCATTTGGGGGGGGTTTGTGCCATCTTGGCATTTTATGGCCTTCAAAACTGTGATAGGTAGTGAGGAGTAAAATCAAAAATGTATGCCCTTAGAAATCCTGAAGGTGGTGCTGGGTTTTCGGGGCCCCGTACGCGGCTAGGCTCCCAAAAAGTGCCACACATGTGGTATCCCCGTACTCAGGAGAAGCAGCTGAATGTATTTTGGGGTGCAATTCCACATATGCCCATGGCCTGTGTGAGCAATATATCATTTAGTGACAACTTTTTGTAAATTTTTTTTTTTTTTTTTTTTTTGTCATTATTCAATCACTTGGGACAAAAAAAAAAAAATATTCAATGGGTTCAACATGCCTCTCAGCAATTTCCTTGGGGTGTCTACTTTCCAAAATGGGGTCATTTGGGGGGGTTTTGTACTGCCCTGCCATTTTAGCACCTCAAGAAATGACATAGGCAGTCATAAACTAAAAGCTGTGTAAATTCCAGAAAATGTACCCTAGTTTGTAGACGCTATAACTTTTGCGCAAACCAATAAATATACGCTTATTGACATTTTTTTTACCAAAGACATGTGGCCGAATACATTTTGGCCTAAATGTATGACTAAAATTTAGTTTATTGGATTTTTTTTATAACAAAAAGTAGAAAATATCATTTTTTTTCAAAATTTTCAGTCTTTTTCCGTTTATAGCGCAAAAAATAAAAACGGCAGAGGTGATCAAATACCATCAAAAGAAAGCTCTATTTGTGGGAAGAAAAGGACGCAAATTTCGTTTGAGTAGAGCATTGCATGACCGCGCAATTAGCAGTTAAAGCGACGCAGTGCCGAATTGTAAAAAGTGCTCTGGTCAGGAAGGGGGTAAATCCTTCCGGGGCTGAAGTGGTTAAGGGCAGATGTTTCTATACTAGCAAGAAAACTGTGTTTCAAATACAGGCAGAGGCAGTTATAAAGCACTTGAATGTTTAAATAAAATTATAGCCTTAGTATTATGTTTGGTAGCTGATTAAGAAAAGATAAAACTTTTGCTTAATGTTTGCAGAGAATGAGCAGTGTTCAACTGGCCCAGAATGTACAGTGAAAAAAAGGAACGAAAGCTCTATAGAAGAATATCCTAATGACCAGGTAGGATCTATTCAACAGATTAACATTGCCTTTTTGCTTATGGATAAGCTATAGAACCTTTCTTGGCTGTTTATGTAATTTGTTTTATGATTACCCACCAATGAACATATACACATTTATGCCCCGTACACACGGTCGGATTTTCCGATGGAAAATGTCCGATCGGAGCGTGTTGTCGGAAATTCCGACCGTGTGTGGGCTCCATCGGACATTTTCCATCGGATTTCCCGACACACAAAGTTGGAGAGCAGGAGATAAAATTTTCCGACAACAAAATCCGTTGTCGGAAATTCCGATCGTGTGTACACAAATCCGACGGACAAAGTGCCACGCATGCTCAGAATAAATAAAGACATGAAAGCTATTGGCCACTGCCCTGTTTATAGTCCTGACGTACGTGTTTTACGTCACCGCGTTCAGAACGATCGGATTTTCCGACAACTTTGTGTGAACGTGTGTATGCAAGACAAGTTTGAGCCAACATCCGTCGGAAAAAATCCTAGGATTTTGTTGTCGGAATGTCCGAACAAAGTCCGACCGTGTGTACGGGGCATAAGACAGTCAGTAAACAGTTTGACAGATGCTTAAACATGATAGGGAAACTGACATGCTTTTATAAAGTTAAGTACATATTATGCCCTGTACACACGATAGGATTTTCCGATGGAAAATGTGTGATAGGACCTTGTTGTCAGAAATTCCGACCGTGTGTAGGCTCCATCACACATTTTCCATAGGAATTTTGACACACAAAGTTTGAGAGCTTGCTATAAAATTTTCCGACAACAAGATCCGTTGTCGGAAATTCCGATCGCGTGTACACAAATCCGACGCACAAAGTGCCACGCATGCTCAGGATAAATTAAGAGACGAAAGCTATTGGCTACTGCCCCGTTTATAGTCCCGACGTACGTGTTTTACGTCACCGCATTCAGAACGATCGGATTTTCCGACAACTTTGTGCCACCGTGTGTATGCAAGACAAGTTTAAGCCAACATCCGTCGGAAAAAATCCATGGATTTTGTTGACGGAATGTCCGACCGTGTGTACAGGGCATTAGAGTGGGTCTAATGGCTCAAGGTTTTTTACCTTCATGCATTCTATACATGAAAGTATTATTATTATTATTTCAGGTACTTATATAGCGCCGTCAATTTACGCAGCGCTTTACATATACATAGTAAATTCACATCAGTCCCTACCCTCAAGGAGCTTACAATCTAAGGTCCCTAATTCACATTCATTTTTCCAAAAATTGTCACAAAAAAATTCCAAAAACCTGCTATGTCTATTAATAAATACTTGGGATTGTCTACTTTCCAAAAAGGTTGTCATTTGGGAATATTTGTACTGTACCGGCATTTTCGGGCATCAAGAAATGAGTTTGTGCATCAGGACTGATCGATTTTCAGACATATATACCAAAGTGTGTGGACTCTATAACTTTCCTGAAGACTAAATAATATCCACTGATTTGGGCTATTTTCACAAAAGAAATGTAGCAGAATGCATTTTGGCCTAAATTTATGAAGAAAGATTATTTATTTGCAAAATTCTATAACAAAAATGTGGTTTGTTTTTATTTGTTTTAAATTTTCAGTAATTTTTCGTTGTTTTAGCAAAAACAAAAAACCCCAAAACAACGGTTATTAATCACTTCCGGACCAGCCGCAGGTTGGCTCGGCTGGGCAAATCAACGTTACCTTACGTCGCTTTTCATTTTGGCCACTAGGGGCGCGCTCACGCCTGCAGCATGTGCCCAGAGCCGATGCGAGTGCCCGGTGGCTGCAATGGCCGCCGGGCACCCGCGATCACTCGTGACAGAGTGAGAATCGGGATCTGTGTGTGTAAACACACAAATCCCGGTTCTTTCAGGGGAGTAGAGACAGATCGTGTATTCATACTAAGTATGATCACCGATCTCTCTCTCCTCCTAGACAGTAACATCCCTCCTACAGTTAGAACACAGTGAGGGAGTTACACAGTTAACCTCTTGATCGCCCCTAGTTTTAACCCCTTCCCTACCAGTGACATTTATACAGTAATCAGTGCATTTTTATAGTAAATTCACAAAGAATATATACCACACAAATAAGATAAGAGCTTGATCACATTATCCTAAACAATGCAAACTTTAATAAGTACATCTAATGAACAGCGAAAGCCGGGTACACAGGGGCTGAATGTCGGAAGTTAACCACATGCTGACCAACCGTCGTCATTATACTGCGGCAGGTCGGCACGATCCCGCGAACCGTCGTAGCTGTACGTCGGGATAGCAGGCTCACATGCACCCGCTGCACTGACCGCTGGCCACGTGCGATCACGGGCACGAGAGGAAGAACAGGGATATGTGTGTGTAAACACACACATATCCCTGTTCTGTGAGGAGGGGAGAGGCAGATTGTGAGTTCCTAATAACTAGGAACCACGATCTGTCATCTCCTATAGTCAGTCCCCTCCCCCCACAGTTAGAACACACACTAGGGAACACACTTAACCCCTTGATCGCCCCCTAGTGTTAACCCCTTCCCTGCCAGTGACATTTATACAGTAATCAGTGCATTTTTATAGCACTGATCGCAGCATAATTGTCAATGGTCCCAAAAATGTGTCAAAAGTGTCCAATTTGTCCGCTGCAATATCGCAGTCCTGATAAAAATCGCAGATTGGCGCCATTACTAGTAAAAAAAAAAAATAATTAAAATTCCGTAAATCTATCCCCTATTTTGTAGACGCTAAAACTTTTGCGCAAAAACAAATCAATATACGCTTTTTGCCAAAAATATGTAGAAGACTACATATCGGCCTAAACTGAGGGAAATATTAGTTTTTTTGAAAAAAAGTGGGATTTTTTTTTATAGCAAAAAGTAAAATATATTGTTCTTTTGTTTATAGCGCAAAAAATAAAAACCGCAGGGGTGATCAAATACCACCAAAAGAAAGCTCTACTTGTGGGAAAAAAAGGACGTCAAATTTGTTTGGGTACAGTGTCGCACGACCGCGCAATTGTCAGTTATTCACTTCAGCCCCGGAAGATTTTACCCCCTTCCTGACCAGAGCACTTTTTGCGATTCGTCACTGCGTCGCTTTAACTGACAATTGCGCGGTTGTGCGACGTTGCACCCAAACAAATTTGACGTCCTTTTTTTCCCACAAGTAGAGCTTTATTTTGGTGGTATTTGATTGCCTCTGCGGTTTTTATTTTTTGCTCTATAAACAAAAAAAGAGCGACAATTTTGAAAAAAACGCAATATTTTTTACTTTTTGCTATAATAAATATCCCCCAAAAATATATAAAAAAAATTTTTTTTCCTCAGTTTAGGCCGAAATGTATTCTTCGACATACTTTTGGTAACAAAATGGCAATAAGCGTATATTGATTGGTTTGCGCAAAAGTTATAGCGTTTACAAAATAGGGGATACTTTTATGGCTTTTATATTATTATTATTTTTTTTTTACTAGTAAGGGCGGTGATCTGCGATTTTTATCGGGACTGCGACATTATGGCGGACACGTCAGACAATTTTGGGACCATTGGCATTTTTACAGCGATCAATGCTATAAAATTGCATTGATTACTGTGAAGATGTCACTGGCAGTGAAAGGGTTAACCACTAGGGGGCCGTGAAGGCTTTAAGTATGTCCTAGTACGTGTTCTAACTGAAGGGGGGGGGACTGTGCAGGGGATATGACAGATCGTCTGTTCATACTCTGAGCCATAGCAGAAAACTGAAAGTACCAGAAAGTACTGGACCATTTGGAAGGAGACAGTGAAAGTTTAACCACTTGCTTACTGGGCACTTATATCCCCTTCCTGACCAGGCCAATTTCCAGCTTTCAGCACTCTCACACCTTGAATGACAATTGCGCGGTCATGCAACACTGTACCCATATGACATTTTTATCATTTTTTTCACACAAAAAGAGCTTTATATACCACCAGCTTGGTGGTATTTAATGACCTCTGGGTTTTTTATTTTTTGCTAAACAAAAAAAGACCGAAAAATTAAAGTGGATGTAAACCCTTTACATATACCCAGTGAAATGAACAGCCTCAGATGATCCACAGAGATGAAACAAATCTCCCTACATAAGTTTTCATGTATATCTGCTGTATTCAGCTTTATATACTGTTTAGAAAGTGCACATTGTGTTAGATTGTTCACTTCCTCATTCAGTAGTAGCAGTGTAGTGTTGGATTACACTGGGAGGCAGCTGATTGGAGGAAATGCACACATCCCCCTCCAGATAGGCAGAAACTTTCAGAGCTGTCCTGTGAGTAGAGCTTTCTGCTAATCTATTTATAGCATCCACCCTGACACAAAATTCAGCCTGATTTTATCACATATGTCCGAAAACTTGTCAGACGTTATCATGCTGATAACAGAAAAATGGAGCAGGAGAAAGCCATGGGACTTAGTGCTTTGAAGAGAGATAAGAAAACACTGCAGATATATGTGCACAGCTCAAATTTCATGAATCAGGTTTACATCCACTTTAAAAAAAAACTTTTTTTCATATTTTGTTATAAAATTTTGCAAACAGGTAATTTTTCTCCTTCACTTATGGGCACTAATGATATGGTACTGATAGACGGCACTGATAGGTGGCACTGGTGGGCACTGATCAGGAGGCACTGATGAGGCTGCACTGATGGGTGGCACTAATGGGCACTGATAGGTGGCACTGATGGGCACCAATAGGCGGCACTGATGGGTACTGATAGGTGGCACTGGTGGGCATTTATCAGGAGGCACTGATGGGTACTGATTGGCATACTGATAGGTGGCACTGGTGGGCACTGATTAGTAGTACTGATGGGCACTGATAGATGGCACTGGTGGGCATGGATTTGCAGCACTGGAGGGCACTGATTAGCAGCACTGGTTGGCAATTAGGGGACTGATGTCCCTCTAACAGAAGTCGGTAACAGGCTTCTGTTTACCTCTGTGATCAGCTGTCATTGGCTGAAAGCTGATCACGTGGTAAAGGGCCCGCTGTGATTGGCTCTTTACCCTGCTCTGTGATCAGCCGAGTCCGAAGGACTCTGTGATCACAGAGCGCACCATGCGCTCGCCCTTGGGGCGCATGGGAGAACCTACATGGACGCCCTCCTAGCATTTGAGATCTGCGTTGAAGTGGTTAATATTTGTTTGCTTTTATTTATTTTTTAATTTAAATATATTTTTTAAGTTATGAACATAATATATATTCATATACCTATACTCTATACCAGCCTTTCTCAATCTTTTGAACACAAAGGAACCCTTAAAATAACTTTCTGGTCCCAGGGAAGCGCGGCTAACAATTACTATAACTACAACTATTAATGTGATGGTTAGTGGGAAGAATGCTCTTTATATTTATGGGTACTGGGAAGAATCCCCTTTCCACTTCCTTATAGATTGCTAAAAAGATCATTGGTGTCAATTGTTATTTATCAGGCAGGTAGAAGTTGCTCATGTTGAAGGAAACGCTAGAAAACTGGAGGACCCCGAGGGTACAACAGAACCCTGGTTGAGAAAGGCTGACCTATTCAGTTCTTTAACTATCCCCATTGCCAGTGGTTTCATTACATCCATTTGCACATAAGCACATATTTATTATGTAAGTATGAATACTAACTAAACTCTTATTTTAGATCTTCTAGTGCAGCGTTTTTCAACCATTTTCTGTCAAGGCGCCCTTTAAAAGTATGCAAAATCTTGAGGCACCCCAGTCTAACACGGTAAAAACGTAAATGTTAATTATCAGTGGGAAACATGGGCCTAGGACAATGCACATAATCGCCTTGATGAAATTAACTTCACATCAGAAGCCCCTTATTACACAGCCCCGTTCACATCAAATGGCTACCTTTTGGCTCTAGAAATTCGGCAGAGGGTGGGAGGTGGACCATGTCTGGAGAAGGTAGACTATCATCTTCTCCTGAATGCTGGGGATGGCCCTGTATGCCGCTGGCCATGGATAAGAATCATATTTTGCCATGGTGCTGGCGAGCAACAATTGATGCCATGCATCATGGCCTAGAGCATCATTGGTTGGTATGGAGCTGAAAGCCCGCACCATAAAAACTTCTGGCGCTGATCCAGAGCAAACTGGGACCTTTCCTTGCAGCACCCCGAGGGAAGCCTGAAGGCACCACAGGGTGCCTTGGATTCTTGGTTGAGAAACACTGTTCTAATTAAATGAATAAGAGTGCTCAGTGCATTATAAAGGCAAGTAGGTAAAGGTAGGTGTTTGTCTTCTCTACTTGTACTCCTAGTTCTGTGGCTTAGGGCTGTATTCGCTGCTAAGTGAAGTCTGAGAGGTAACGTGGTGCAGTGTTCTTTCTGCTTGTAGTCTCATTGTTCAAGACAAATAAGTGTACATGCACCAAACTTCAAACCTCTATCTCTTGTCTTAAACTTGAAGTGACGAGATTTTTGTCCAAGGCTTTTATGGCTGGATTCTATGAGGCAGCCAGCTTTTGCAGTCTCATCTTCATTTAGTCCCTGGATTTTTACGTAAATCAGATTTAATCTTTATGATCTTTATTAGATGTTATTTCTTAAGCTGGCCATACACCAGTAGAATTTAATTTTCAGAACATTTGATTTCCTAGTTTTGGATCAAAGTGACAAAAAAAAATCGAAGAAGAATAAACATTTTTTTCTTGAACTAACACAATTCTGCGAGTGTGATTTTTGTTTGGAAAAAAAAATACTTATTGTAATAATGTGCATCCTGAGCATATAATTCAAAACAGTGTAAGTGCAAGTGAACATTTTTTTTTTTTTTTAGCATTTCAGTACAAAATTCGTAATTAGGATCTCCAACGTTTTTTTTTTTAGAATTTCTGTATGAACGTTCAACTGAAATTCTATTGGTGTGTCGCCAAATTTTTATTGAGCTCCACACCTGCAGCTTGGGCCCTGGCAGTCAAAGGTATGTAAACTCATTTGCTAATATTCCTGGTAGCAATGTTATCAATTACTAAAATGATATTACAATCGGCCAACGTTTTTCATGCTGATTGTCCGCATAGCTCACATTTCTAGCTAGTACGATGAATACGGTCCATTATTTATAGCTACTAAGCAAGTACTAAGTGTGTGTATATATATATATATATATATATATATATATTTTTTTTTTTTTTCGTTCAATATGTCATTGATTACAGCTTAGTGGTGTAGACAGCATTGCTGGTTCAATAACTATTTCAGCGAGGTAGATTTGGCCATTCAGTAAGGACCGTGCGCTCCTAAGGGTCTAGTTTGAACGCCATACTGTAGGGAGAAAGTGCTTTTCTTGATTGGTTGTATCGTTATGGAAATATCCCCCTCTCTTTCTGCGTCTGCATCATTCTTCAATGGGTTGCTGCTGGAAGCAGCTCAGCATCCTCTTCTTTTTTTTTTTTTTTTTTTTTCTGCTTCATCTTCTTCCCTCTTCAGTCATTCTCCATGACATAGAGTGTAGAAGTGTGTGAGCTTGGTTTGACACCTCTGCTGTCCTTTAAACTGTCCCTCCGCCACCTCCCCCTTCATGTCCAGAGGTAGGAAGCAGCGTCTCTCACAGACTGCTTCTGTTTGCACCTGCTCAGTCTCCCAGCACTGTGTTGTGTGAGTGTGTGTGTGTGTGTGCGAATGTGTGTGTGTGTCTGTGCGTATTGATTATTCCATTGTGCTGGAGAGAGAGAGAGAGAGGAGCTGTCTGTGAATGGATCTGGGAGAGAGAGAGAGAGGGGGAGAGGGAGAGGTGTCTCGGAGACTGTAAATCAATAGGAAAAGCCCTGTCCACACAGAGAAAGTACCTCACACCACAAAGACATTGATTTATTTTTTCCTAGTCTTCATCTTCCTTCTGTAAAGGGGGGAGCAAGAAAGCCCCGAGAGAGAGAGCGAGAAAGAGAGAGGGAGAGAGAGAGAGGGAGAGACCGCCTCCTCAGCATCCCTCAGACACAGCTTTATCCTCTCGCACCAGCTAAGCTGTAAGTAGCATTGATTTTACAATCTATTCCTGTTTTTTTTCCCTCTCTCTCTTTTTCGTCTCTCTCACTCTCCCTCTCTCCATCTCTCTCCCTCTTTCTCTCATTTTGTGGCTTGTGGGTCAGAAGGCAATTGATTGAGGGGAGTAGATGGATGTATAGAAATTGACATATATATAATTCCACCCTTTTACAGTTACATGGAGCATTGCCGCTATTTCCAATTACAAATATCTCTGTCTGTGTTTCTGTGTATGTGTTCCCGTCTATACAGTATTTCCGCACGTTTATTTAGGTGGACATGCCCATGCATTTCATTTGTGTGCCATAATGTTTTGCATTAATACCAAAAAAAATGTTTGTTTGCAGATACATATAAACATGTTGCTATTTGCATTATAAATATTAATGCAAATAGAATACATACTATCCAATATGGATCTTTTTTACATATACATATCTCTTATGTTAATGCATCAGATATCCTACAGAAGGCGAGGGTTGTATATATATATATATATATATACATATTAGTGTGTTAGTATACTATATAACGGTGGGTATTCATTCATTAGTCACACATCTAACATATACATATAGGGTACATGCAGCGAATCACATACGCGCACAGCAAGACAAGCAGCAGCTTCAGGTTCATTTAATATTACAGATATATGTGGGTAAACCCAGGACAGGGAAATGGGGGGGGGGGGGGGCAGAGCGAGAGACACTCCGATAGGGACCAGTAGCGGCCTGACAGTCCTTCACACCTGTCCTGTAGCGACTGTGACATCACAGCTGTTCTATGTCTGTGATTGACTGATAACCCTCATCATAGGAGGAGGATAATGAGCACCTTTTTTTTAATGGCTCCACACAGGCAATGAGGCAGGTGGACTCAGACAGAGAAAGGGTTCCTACAAATGGCAACATATGTAGGAAATCCAGAGATAAAATGATACAAAGGGGAGAGGAGGAGCTCACGTTTAGGATTAGAATTATGCAATGAAGAGAAAAGGGCTTGATAAAAGAGACTAGTAGATAGAGTGGAAGCACACTGCACAGACAATGCACATGCAGGAGTTGATCTATCTGGCATGTATATGGGGCGAAGGGGGTAGAACGAATGGACTGTACATTCAGGGGAAAAAAAAAAAAATGACTCTCTGGTGTGAAGGATAATCGCCTATACACAAAGTCAGATAGATAGATGGAGGCGTGAAAACAGAAGAATAGTGGGAAGGTTGAGATATAATTAGGGATTTGAGGGCTGGCTTCCATGTAATCAGAGGATAAAGGTGTACATATATGTGAACAGTCAAAGAAGAGCAGGTTCCGATTGTGGAACAGGTTTAGCTATAAAGGCAAGCAGTGTGTTTTTTTTAAATATTCTGGTAGCCTAGAAATTGGTTTTTGGGGGATGGGAAATGCACTTAAATGCAATCTATGATAGGCAGCTAGCTGAGAAGATTCATAGGTACGCAAAGGCACATCATAAATGGTTCATGTATACACGGGAATACAGCACAAGCTGCAGAGGCCTAGATGTACAAGAGATGCCATGTCAGTTATCAATAGGCACAGGGTATCGTTTAGCTAGGCCCATGCACTACATAGTAGGTAACACATCTAAAGTTGTCCATGCATGTTGCAATCTGATTGCACGATCTCTGTACCAATTCCTTTGTGTAAGAGCACATCAAAACAATCTATTCAATTGGTACCCAGTCAGAGAGGCCTTTGCAATAGGTGTTGGTAAATCCAAAGGAAATTGTAAAACCAGATTGTAAGATGTCAGGTCAGCTTAAGGGTTCATTTACACCAACCCACATTCCAAAACACTTTCTCACTCGTATGTGTGGATACCTTGTAACAACATATTGAAAGATAAAAAGGAAACATTGCTTTTTTTTCCAACCGTATTAAAGTTAAAGTTTCACAAAATGACACTTCATTCAACTTTATGCACCCTAGTGCATTGCGACATACCATGGGGCAGTGACATGTTGTAAGGTGCATTGAGTAAAAATGCAAGATGTCTCCATTTTTATGCAGCGAAGCCCACCTTGACGCAGCATTATGATGCGAAAAAGGCACATAGAAAACAATTATTCTCTATGTGCCCTTGAGTTGAGCCTGCGTTGATCTATGCAGATTAACGCAGCTCAACAGACATGGTGTGAATAAGCCCTAAAGGAGATTGTAATGAGATTGTCGCACATTGTAACATGAACAATTACACAGGCTAGCTTTAAAGGTTGTACATGTACACAGATGCTTCATCTTAGTTCCGCAGGTTTGCTGTACCCTTTTAATTAAAAGAAGGTTCAGAAAAACAGGCTGTGTTTATTATAGAGGTTTAGATAAATACACTGGTGATTGGGTATGGATCTTCAGATACACACAAAGACACAAGGTTAAAGTGGCTCAGATGGATGTAGGCACTTGTTTAATTAAAGGAGGATTGTATGTGTTCTGAGGTCGGCATGTATACACAGGGCTAGTTATAGAGATGACACATGGTCACATGGTTATGTGTAGACATGCTCACAGAGATTTATGAGAATTCAGACATAAGGAAAGAAATAGGGTTAGTTAGGCCTGGTTCACATCTATGCATTTTTTCAGTTTCAGTTTTGCAGAAGCACACTACAGTCCATTTAACATGGTTTCCTATGGATGTAGTTCACATCTGTGCATTTTATTGAAAGGGCCAGGGGCTTTTCTCTAGTTTTTGGTTCCAAAGACTTCAGTGGATCAAAAACGTGTATTGAAAAATGCACCTGGAATATGCAAACTGCAACCTGCATAGGTGTGAACCAGGCCTTATAGGGGGATATAGTAGTATACAGGACATAATGGGGTTGATTTACTAAAACTGGAGAGTGCAAAATTTGGTGCAGCTCTGCATAGAAACCAATCAGCTTCCAGTATTTTTTTTTTTTAAGCTTAATTGAAAAAGCTGAAATTAGAAGCCGATTGGCTATCATGCACACCTGCACCAGATTTTGTACTCTCCAGTTTTAGTAAATCAACCCCAATGCGCGTCATTTAATTCTATATGTACTCAAAGGGTTGGTTTGGATGTTTAGGTGTACACAGGTGGTAGGGGGGTTTGGATGGGAATTATATGTATACAAGAACAAGGTTATGCCAGGTACACATGGCCCGAATATCCGCCAAAATCAGCCAGTACGGTAGGGTTGCCACCTCATCCCTTTAAACCCGAACACATCTGAATTACTCAGGTTCTAATTTAATGCAGATAAGGCACTAAGTGAACTACGAGAAAAACAGAAATGGAAGGCGTGCACACCTAGTGCATTACCAGAGATAATTTAATAAGAAATTTTTGTATAAAAGTGGGTACTCACAAAATGCAACTGACAAAAGGCATTAAACACAGTGCATGGATATGCACAGAACATGGGGTACAGCTAACGCGTTTCCGAAATGCATTAGCTGTACCCCGTGTTCTGTGCATGTCCATGCACTGTGTTTATGGCCTTTTGTCAGTTGCATTTTGTAAGTACCCACTTTTATACAAAAATTTCTTATTATTAAATTATCTCTGGTAATGCACTAGGTGTGTGCGCCTTCCATTTCTGTTTTTCTTGTAGTTCCTTTCGGATTACCCCATCTGAGGAAGGCATCCACCTAGTTTTGGGATACCATATATACCTTTTACACCACCACTTTATCTGACATTTATTGCTCCACATCTTGGAAGACCTATTAGCGCTGGAAGTGACTCTGTTTTTAGTATCTCTAAGGCACCAAGTGAGTTTAATTACTTCCTTAATCAGCCACAGAACCTGTGTAATTAATATGTGTTCGGGTATAAATGGATGAGGTGGCAACCCTACAGTATGGTAGAAACTGGGCCACATTCGGCACGTGTACAGCTCCCTGTCCAACAGAAGCTGGTCTCACGACCGGGCATGCTGGAAAACCAGCATTCGATCGGCATTCGATTAGCGTTTGCAGTGATCTGTCATATGGTGACCCAGGATGATTATTGGACATTTCATACAAATATAAATGGAAAACCAGCAGACATTTCTACAAGTAAGTATAGGAAAGCAGAAGATTTCTTGCTATAAACAGTAAAGACGATCAGATAATATTAATAGTAATGAAAAAAAAAATGGTTCAGAACTGCACATTAACATAAGGGTAATCAATCCAATTTTGTTTTGAGCTGCATAGGTAATTTTTTTTTTTTTGCCACCTACTGAGAGGCAAATTAAAATGGACCTTTCCTCACTTACACATACTGCTTTGGGTATATTAATAGTGACGCTTGCCCAAATGTACACAGTTTGGTTGCATTGTACACAGGGAAATTTGCAGAGGTCTAGAGATATACTGAAGCACAAAATCAGATGGGAGCTAAGGTGTGTAGTGGTAAAGATACTGGAGAGGATATACACACATAGATTCCTCATACTCAGCCTGCATGGATGGAGGGTCTTTCCTGCCAGCTATTGTATTAAAACATCTGCAAAACCCGTCCGTGGCTGTCTGAACATTTGAACAGGGACTCCATCTGATAGGATGCAGTCACTGTTTTTTTGATAATTTTTTAATTTTGAAATCGACTTTTGTTGAGCCAGTTCCTGCCATCAGGGCCACTCACAGCTCAGATTTATAAATATTCAACAATAATCAGCCAAAATTTGAGGCATGTTTTGCCACCTTTAGGTTCATAGGCCAAAGAACTGCTAAGAAAATACAAACACCCAGAAAGAAAAGGAGTTTAGATTATACACAGAGAAAATGGATACCGAGGGGCATTTAAATATATACACAGGGAGATATTGAAGGCAGTTGAGGCAGCAGTCATATAGATGAAGGTTCTGATGTTTACAGAAAGAAGGATGCTGTGGTGTACCGTGTGTGCACAAGGAAAATGAAAGTTCACCAGAATGATGGAGCTATGGTAATTACTTCTCACATATAAAGAATGAGAGACATCGACTGACATTCAGATATCTTGTCAACGAAAAAAAAAAAAATCTGTCAGTTATAAGGAGCTATAGGAACAATGAAGACGTTGAGGTTATAGATGAGAGAGTTAAAAAACATACACAAGAACCCTAACCCTGGTGACAATTTTAGCAAAAGCTGAAAGGTCATCATGAACTTAAAACTGATATGTTTAATTGGCATCAGTGTGTAAACCCCCCCCAGCAATCTTGTATACCTCTTAAAGACCCAAAGACAAGACACAGCAGTTGTGTGTGCGCACTCTCCCACAAGGCCGTAACGAAGTTGTCATTCTCAATCATTGTTTATTTTGCATCATAGAGAATATACGGGGGGGGGGGGGGGGGCAGGACCCTGTCACTTGGCTGCAGCAGTTGATCAGAACTGGGAATTTTGTTCTTTTCAGTGGACTCTCTGTACAATAATTCAATACGCTGATGCTGATAACAGTTTTTGGTCACATTGGCCTTCAGCAACACTTGTACAGATATCTAAATGTGATATTAAATGATTCAAACACTGACCATTACAATCTGTGAAATAAACAGCCTTCACAATATATCTATAATAGGGAGTACATTTTTTTTTACACATTCAGAGGAAAAATGCAACAGGGTTTTTCAGTTATACACAAGTTCTGGGTAAACAAAACCAACATTTTAATGGCAGAATTTGGGCAGATTGGGTGTTTATTAATCTCTGCGACATGCAAATTCTTATTGTGAAACAGGATATCATAATCGCATACCATTGTTTTTCTTGACCACGTCTTAAAAGACAGGTCTTGCTTTTAGCAGCAGTATCATTGAGACGCATGGAATAAAGTCGGTCCCTAAGTCCCCTTACTCTTATGATTAATTTCAGAAGGTCAAGCCTGGCAATAAATGCTAATAGGCTAGACTTGAAAGTGACAGTTTTACTGTTTTTTCCATGCACAATTTTCAGACTGACCCACAAGAGCTGGCTCAATCCCTTTTAAGCTGCCTGTACAAAAATCTAATAGGTAAAAATAATAGCTGCTTCACATTTTCTTCTATTCAGGGAGCTAGGTTTGTACATTGAATACCACCGGAGGAAAAATTATACACAGTGACCGGTGATTTTTACTCTATAGCATCTTGTACACAGGTTTGTATATGTAGTGAAATTAAATTTATATATATATATATATATATATATATATAATTGTGTTTTATTTACTCAAAGCATTATACAGTATATGCAGTATATGTCAGGATGGGACTAATATATATATATTTGAATTTGATTTCACATGTATTCGAATCTGTGTATGCGCTGCTGCTATACAGTAAATATCTCTGTTACATATAAGCTATCATCAGTTACTTGGGGAGTTTGGGATGTAAACAAACAGTACAAAATGCTGGAGCTGAACTGACACATCTTTGATCTATGAGGATTACTGATCACTTCTGTTACAGCTGCAGTTTCTGCTCCCAACTCAGACACCCCTTCGGGATGAGGTTATTCTGAGAGCTTCTTACCAATATAAATGTTCCAGTGTGCTGAAAGAGAGAACCAGTAGATTAGTGAGAGATGAATAGCAGAAACAATCAGATTTTTGCTGGAGATGTGACTGTGTGCCTCTGACAATAATTGGGTGGGTTATGGGATACAGAGTGGCCAGTAGTAAGTGCTAAATTAGTCCCAGAGTTTTTCCAAAGTGCTCTATCTTTGCAACTTTTTATTTGTTCACGCACAACTACATTACTACAATACTGCATTATAAGGCAAAAGCTTGCATGCCAAGCCTGTCTGATATGGGCGAGCAATGCAACTCAAGAAATAATTTTGGCAATCTTTAAAGCAGAATTAAACCCTCTCAATCAACATTAACTATTTTTAATCTTTATGCTACTAGCCTTAATAAATGGATAAAAAAGCATATCATATTTACTTGTTTTAACCTTTTTTTTTTCTTTACAATTGCTTCCTAGTTTCTGGCCTAGGTCAAATGATGACTTGCAACCCAGGAGTCTTCCTGAGTATTTTTTTTTTCATTTGGAGGAGAGAAGGAGGGGTTTTCCCAACTAAGCAAACCCTCCTGCCTGCATGCTAAGGGCAGATGGATTCCAGGATGTAAATGCTACATAAATCTTCTGCCTTTACCCAAGATTGCCACAACCAGAAATGCTAGGGGATGTTTTTCCAAAGTGATTTCTTAACAAAATGAAGCATGGTGATATGGGTGGATGAGTGGGTTTGCTGTAAATATTACATTAAAGGAGAAGTTGGGGTTGTTAAAAAAATAAAGATACTGCACATACTTGGTCTGATGCTGTACTGTCCCCATCAGCTCTAAGCCCAAGTACTGCCACTGATCGCTCAATTCTTGGTCAGCTGTGAGCAGAGAGCAGTGATTACCAGTCACCACTCTCCACTCTGCCTCTCAAACACTGGAATGCCCGGCTGGGGAGGGGGCAGAAGTGTCTGGCTCTTTGCTGCATGCTGACAGACTGAGCCAGCTGTCGATCAGGCATCTGGGTGTATCCCGACAATATGGTCAGGATCCTTCCAGAGCCTGGAGCGGCTCTATGATGTAAGCCTGCTGTGGGCTGATTCTGGGTCATGGGATGTTCTACTTTAAACATATGGGGTACCTTCTGAATGGCAAGTAGTATTCTTTATTATACAGAGATTTTCCAGCAAGATGGAAAGTTTTGGCAGTTGTTCAGTCACTCTTCCCTTTTAATAATAGATAATGGTAAACAGCATTTGTATAATAGTTGAAAGTCACAGAACTCTACACTAACACTACCCTGTTTTAAAGAGAGATCTGACTCTGTATGGATAGTCATATATGCAATGGCAAGCAAGCTTAGAGAAGACCTAATATATTTAGCCAGCACCTTCAGGAGAATCACATATACCCTTGGATTAAGTAATAATCATTTTTAACCGGTAATAACACCTACCATTCTGTCAATATCATCTCCTTACTGCCATAGGGGTTGTAAACCCTCGTGTTTTTTCACCTCAATGCTTCCTATGCATTAAGGTGAAAAACATCTAGCAGTCACCAGCCCCTCTGTTTTACTTACATGAGCCCCTTCATCTCCTCGGCGGGGACGCGCTGTCCCTCTTTCCACGGGGTCTTGGCTCTTGATTGGATAAATTGATAGCAGCGCAGCCATTGGCTCCCGCTGCTGTCAATCAAATCTAATGATGCGCGCCCGCAAGGTAACCTCCTCGGGAGAGCTCTTCTCCTAGGGGGTTATCTGATGCGGGGAGGAGCCGCAAGAGCCGCCGAGGGACCCCAGAAGAGGAAGTTCGGGGCCACTCTGTGCAAAACAAGCTGCAGAGTGGAGGTAAGTATGATATGTTTGTTATTTAAAAAAAATAAAAAACGATCCTTTATAATCACTTTGAGGGACGCATAAAGTATCTGTCTTTGATTAAAAAAAGAAAAAAAAAAAGCTGCTGTAAAATTCCATCTTACCCAGTCACATGATCAAATGCCTAGATATTTGATTATGCTATCTCTGCGGAGGTTCGGAATTCAGAAGAGCTGATCTTCCAGCAGAAATAACATGACCATTCCTCTTGAAATCCCATATGGTTCCAAGATTGTCAAGTCTTCAAGGATTCTTCCTTTTGTATGTTTGACTTCAAGGCAGTAGGGGTGTGTTTTGTTTTGTTTTTTTACACTTTATATCTGCTTTAGTTTGACTGTACGCAAACACTAGCACTTTGCAAATGGCAGTATATATCTTTAGCAGTTAGCTTTTTGCTGAGAATTAGCCAAATATGTTAGGCCTTTGATGTGACTGTATCTAAAAGATATGTCAGCTCACACTTAACATGTTCATTCATTCTTAGGCTGGTCATTGACAGGACAATTTTTGAGTAGACTGACTTACATTCTTTGAATGTTCAGCATATATTATTTGTAGAAAGGGAGCAATTGACATTGATGCTTTTTGTGATACTTTTATGTAACTCGTAAAATCTTAAGATAATAAGTCAATCTCTGCAATTGTCTGAGCTTTGATCAGTAGTAGATTATAGAGTGTAACTGCCCTGTGTGCTAAATTATAATTTGGACTGATAACATAGTCTACTCGCTTTCTCAAACAATCATCTGCAAAAGATGACGCTCCTAGTTGGAAAACCACATATGTGTCTCCAGATTTAGTTATCATCATTGAGCGATTGTGTACCTATGTTGCACTGTCTCTTCTTTGAATATTTAAGGAGTATTAATCTAAATTTGGTCAACCTTTCCAAAATCAGCAAATCTATCAATAGCCTTGCAGTAAATATTAAATGATGACTTTATGAACAATTAGAGATTTCTCTCTGCAAATTTTCATAAACCAGCAGATTGGAGGCAAAATTCTATTGAATCCCTTTTACAACGTTGATTGAATTGCTGCTACACAGGCACAGATTGATTAGGTGAGAGGGGCAGAGGGATACTGTGAAAAGGATAATTATACAGCGGAGTAATTAAATGTTCATATTTAGTCCAAGGCAAGGAAAACTGAGAATGTTTAAAATTCAACTGACCAAACACGGCAGTTACAATGAAGCCGTTCAATACTTCAACATGTGTATTGATAAAATGGCAGTAATGCCAATAATAATATTCTTAAAATCAATGGTACCACAATCCAGCATGGATTTGGGATCTTGTGCTGACCTCATTATCGAGCCCATGATGGCCAGTCATTCTGAGTGCAGAACAGCTGGATTCCATCCAGTTTGGCCACCCATGTGTGAACAAAGATCCTACTGCTTAGTTGTGTGATGTTACTGGAGCATGAATGGTGACAGCCTAAAATGGAAAACGTATTCAGAATTAGCCAACAAAATATTTACCCTTTGATGTAATCAATGTAATGAGCATGCTATACGTATCCATTCACATTTTTTTAATCTTATTTTAGGGCTAATGGCAAGACATATTCCAATGAAAGTTATCAGTATGTGTTTCATGGTCCTAGACATTCTTTTAAACGTTTAAAGCTGAATTCCAGTGAAACATCTAAACACACTTTTGCAATACACAATACATAATACGCATTTCTTCTCTATTAATCCAGAAATGTATACAGCCTAGCCAGATAGCACAGCAATACTAAGACTGGCCATAGATGACTTAATCAGCCACTGGCTTATCGAAAAAAAAAAAAAAAATGAAAGGATTCCTCCACCCACACAATCAAGAGTCTTCCTGTTGTGCCATTGTATCCTGACTGCGGGACTCCTTGGCTATCAGAGTACACTGATCAGTGGCTGCAGCCGGTGATTGATAAACGTTTTCCAACATTCCTGTTTGATAGAAGTCAAGTTGGAATGGCCATTCATGGATCGAAATGTGTCTGGTCCCCGCTGAAGCAGGTGACTTTCAATCCATTTATGGCCAGCTTTCAATTTCTCTACTGCAACTAAGCAATACAGCTAGGTCACCTCCCTGCCCTTGGCGACTGTCCAGAATGCGGTGACGTACAACACGTATGACAGGACTAGAAAAAGGAAGTTCAATAGCCAATAGCTGCCGTCTCGTACTTGCTTCAGAGTATGCGTCGTTTTTGGTCCGTCGGAACAGCATACAGACGAGCGGTTTTCCCGTTAGGAATGGATTCCGTCGGAAAGATTTAAAACATGTTCTATTTCTAGGTCTGTCAGAATTTTCGAAAAAAAAAGTCAGAGGAGGCCCACACACGATCGGAATGTCCGATGAGAAGATTCTGTCAGACTTTTCTGACGGAATGGCATAATAGCCCCAGGTGATGTCCTCTCCCAATTGGAGTGCTCGTGTAAAGAGGATTACAAGAAACGCGATTGAAATCAAGTTTCTTGCAGTTTGTAAAAATGAGGTGATTTTTTCCTAAATATATAGCTGTATTCATAGGTGTTTCTATCTGATTGGACCTCCGCCTTAAGGGTGAGTTTGTTACATAGCTAACGTCAAATGACTTTAGTAAATTAGCTGAATCCTACATATATATGTTTCAGGAGGTTAACTGAATCTATTTACATACTGTATATACATATGCTTCATATGCTTCTATATCCATAGAAAAGGAGAACCGCTAAAGGAAATTTTGCTGCTGAGATATTGAAAATAGCTTAAAGGGAATCTGTGATGAAGCAAAACCTCTTTGAGAAGTGTCACATACTAGTCATGGGGCAGTGAAGGCGAACCTATTTAATGAGTCTATAGCCTGAAACTAGTCTGAGGGCTTGTTCACACCAGATGTGATTGAAAACGCATGCAGTATTGCTTGTGTTTTAACACATTTATTTTTAGTGCATTTTCAGATGAATTGCAGTTCAGTTTTGAGGATCTCCATTCAACAGACTTAATGAGAAAAGTGAAATGCATTGTTTTGAATGGATTTCTAAACTGCTATGAAGTTTGCCTGCATTGCAAGAAGCAGAAACTGAACGTAAATGTATGTAATGTGTGTATGTTGGCCATGCCCCGTGGGCTGAATGAGATAAATCACTAAATTCCCCCATCCACATTAAACAGAGTGGATGGACACAACTGCAGTGCCATCTATTGTATTCAGACAGCCGGCACCTGTGGCTGTCAGAATATCCTAAAGCCTGGTGCACACTAATATTTTTTTTTCCATTGTGTTCTGACAGGGGGTGCACCCCCCATCTGAACACTCCAGTCAGCACTCTCGGCCATTGGCTGAGAGTGCTGATTGGGAGCCAGTCGGCCGCTTGTTTTCCAGCATGCTCGTCCCACCAGCTGACATACACTCGGGCCGAACGTCGGCCGTTTCTTTTTAACTGGCCGATGTCTCCCAACATTTGGCCCGTGTGTATGAGTCTGTACAGTGCTTGCATCTGATTGGATTCAGCCGAGAATTTTCAGACTGAATTCTTCAACAAAGTCAATTAAAAAGTTGGCTTTACTTGATCCAGGTGATGCCGACATGGCCACCCACTGAATGAATTTCAGCCAATTCAACAGGAATCTGCTGAAAATTCAATTTGTGTATGGCCAGCTTAGGCCCTTAGACACATACATTAACCACTTCAATACCAGGCACTTAGACACCTTCCCGCCCAGCCCAATTTTCAGCTTTCAGCGCTGTCACAATTTGAATGACAATTGCGCGGTCATGCTACACTATACCCAAACAAATTTTTTATCATTTTGTTCCCACAAATAGAGCTTTCTTTTGGTGGTATTTGATCACCTCTGGGGTTTTTATTTTTTGCGCAACAAATAAAAAAAGACCGAAAATTTTGAAAAAAGACACGTTTTTCTTTGTTTCTGTTAAAATTTTTTGTAAATGAGTACGTTTTCTTCTTCAATGACGGGCACTGATATGGCTGCACTGACGGGCACTGATACGGCGGCACTGATGGGCACCGATGAGGTGGCACCAATGAGGTGACACTGATGAGGTGGCACTGACGGGCACTGATGATGGGCACTGATAGGCGGCACTGATGCGCACTGATAGGTGGCACTAATGGGCACTGATAGGTGGCACTGGTAGGTGGCACTGATGGGCACTGATAGGTGGCACGATGGGCACTGATAGGCGGCACTGATGGGCACTCGTAGGTGGCATTGATGGGCACTCGTAGGTGGCGTTGATGGGTAGTTATGGGTGGCACTGATAGTTGGCACAGATAGGCACGGATGGGCACTGATAGGTGGGCACAGATGGGCACAGATGGGCACTGACAGGTGGCACCGATGGACAGTGATGGGTGGCACTGATGATACTAATTGATGGCAGTGATGCCCCTAAGTGTGGCATTGCTGGGCATCACTGCAACATAATTGTGCCAATCAGTGCCCATTTGTGGGCACTGATTGGCACAGATTTGGCACTGACTGGGCACATGTGGATGGCCATGGGGTACATACCTGGCCATCCACATGTTTCCCTTCCCTGGTGGTCCTAGTGGCGATCCCTGGTGGTCCAGTGTGGTGATCTGTGGGGGGGCTGCGCTGATAAACAATCAGCGCAGACCCCCCCTGCCAGGAGAGCCGCCGATCGGCTCTCCTCTACTTGCGTCTGTCAGACGCGAGTGAGGAAGAGCCGATCAACGGCTCTTCCTATTGACAGCGTGATCAGCCGTGATTGGACACGGCTGATCACGTGGTAAAGAGCCTCCGCCGGAGGCTCTTTACCAAGATCGGTGTAGTGGTGTGTCAGACTGACACACCGGTCCACCGATCGCCGCGATGCGCGCCCCCGGGGGCGCGCTGCGGCATGTTATCCTGAAGGACGTCATATGACGCCCAGTCAGGATAACTGAACCACCGCCCGGCCGTCAATCCGCTATAGGCCGGGCGGGAAGTGGTTAAAGAATGACCTCTTTTATCAGAACCTTTTCACACAGTTGCTTTATGACAAAGGGATTCATTTAAAAAAATAAAAAATAAAGTAGAAAGAAAAGGGGAGTTGTTGACTACAGTTACCAACCAGATTTCATGTTTAATTTTCCCAGAGAATAGAAGATGAAACATGATTGGTCACTATGAGCAACAACTCTACCTTTTTTTAATATATATGAATAGCCTTTATAGAGAGCTAATAACATGTTTGTAAGGGAAACCCATACCTATGTGTTATATATCCCAGCTACCAACTGCAGTTGCATATGACAGGCACATTAAAGTGGATGTAAATTCATGAAATTTGAGCTGGGCACATATATCTGCAGTGTTGTGTTATCTATCTTTAAAGAACTATGTCCCATAGCTGTCTCCTACTCCATTCTTCTGTTATCAGCCTGATAACTCCTGACAAGTTCTCCGTCAACTGAGATAAAAGCAGCCTGAGTTTTGTGTTGAGGAGGGCGCTATAAAGAGATTAACAGGGTGCTGAACTATTCAAAGAACAGCGCTGAACGTCTTTACCTATGAGGAGAGGGGGTGTGTGTCTTTCCTCCAATCAGCTGTCTTGGCTGTATGCCTAGACTTCACTACAGTGCTGAACAGAAAGAGAAAATCTCCTAATGCCGCGTACACACGATCAGGATTTTGGTCGGAATAAGATATGATGGCTTTTCCGACGGGATTCCACTCAAGCTTGCCTTGCATACACACGGTCACACAAAAGTTCGCTGAACTTTCGACCGTCAAGAACGCCGTGACATACACTACGACGAGCCGAGAAAATTAAGTTCAATGCTTCCGAGCATGCGTCGAATTGTTTCCGAGCATACGTAGGAATTTTGTGCGTCGTAATTGCTACAGAGGATCGCATTTTCGGATAGGAACTTTTTCCGACCGAAAAATTGAGAACATGCTCTCAATCTTTTGCTGGCTGGAATTCGGCCAGCAAAAGTCTGATGGAGCATACACACGATCGCATTTTCCGACCAAAAGCTCTCATCGGTCTTTTGCTGGCCGAATTTCCGATCGTGTGTACGCGGCATTACACTATCTGAACTTTGTAAAGAATATATAAATCTGAAGACAGCAGATATGCATGTAAAACTTATGTAGGGAGATTTGTTTAATCTCTGTGTATCATCTGAGGCTGTTCACTTCACTGGGTATATATGAGGGTTTACATCCACTTTAATGAATTCATATTGTTGTTATATTAAGAATAAATAAAATGTGTTATATTTACTGGAAGTTTAAAAAATTAACAAGAAATGGAGAGAAAAATCAGCTTGAAGGATATTTTAAAGCAGTAGAATACACTTTGATATAACAAGGAACACTACATTTATGGATATGTAAGGAGATAATATAGATTCAGTAAACACATTTCAATATATCATCATAAAAAGACCAGTAAATGAAACCATGTTTCCTTAGCTTGCATCCATTATCAACATACACATTAAGTCATATACTATGTACTTACAGTACCAAGTTACTGCTTGCCGTTGGCACTTTTATGGCTAAGAGTATATGTCCATGATGCCCAAATCCGATCAAACACTGTTACATTTCTCTATCCACTCTAAACTGCACAGATGGACAAATCCTCCTGCTGGGCTATTGTATTCTGACAGCCGGTGCCAGCAGCTGTCAGAATACCTGAACAGCATCTGACTGGATGCAGGCAGAAACTGAGCGGGCCTGGCAGTGCCACCCACTGAGCGACTTTCAGACAGTTCTTTAGAAACCAAACAACATTTTCTCAGTGTATGGCCAGCTTAAGGCTCATTTTCTTCCTTTAAGCCCTTTCCTGCTGTGATCAGTGATCATGAAGAAACAGAGGGTACATTAAGTTATTTGAGCCATCAGATAAAGGCTCAATTAGGACCTATTTTGCTGCTTCAGTAGTGTGTCTTCTAGTTTATTATAAAGTATAAATGAGACATACACAGTTTGTAGATGCGCTTTTGGCACAAGAAAATATTTAGCAGGGTATGTTTTATGCTTTTTAAAAGACAGACCATTTTAACAAAAATCTCCCCATAAGATTATAAATACATTTAACATTATTTATCCTTTGTGTAGACATCCAAAGGTCCTGATACTGTTGCTTGGTGTCACAATCTTCGATGACATGGCACCAGACTCATAAAAGACATAAAAGATTCTGTAGGGAGGTGAGGGAGGGGTAGAGGAGCTTGGCTAGCCCAAATAGTAAAGCTTGCCATACCTTGGTAGGTTTTTAATTATTCAGCTAAACGGAAAAAAATCCTAACGGCGTATGGCCAGCAGGATTAATGAAAAAAAATATATATACGATTCCTGCCTCCAAACAAACGAGGTGGATGGAGGAATACTCCTGCTGGGATATTGTATTCTGACAGTGGCACAGAATACACTGATCAGCGGCTGCAGATGCGATCGAGAAAAATTTTACAACATGTCGACAGAAGCCAATCAAAAAATCAATTTCTGTCGAGTGAGGGGGCGGCCAAAAACCGAATGTCGTACAGTCTGCTGAACTAGATTTTGATCAGTGTATAGCCAAATTTAAGGAGGGAGCTATACTAGGGAACTGACTCTTTCTGGAGTAGTGAAAATTTTTAGCAAGTTCAAAGACACATTTCAAGTGAATAAAAAATTATTTGGAAAGGAAAAATGCTGAAAGTAAACATTTAGCCTGGGTTCCCACTATTGCGAACACAGACATCGCATGTGATTTGCACCTGCATTGCTGTGCCGATCGCATGCAATGTCTGTGCAATGCGAGTTCAGCCATACAGTTGTATGGCTGAACTCGCATTGTATTTGCACAAAAAAGGTGCAGCGTCTTTTTTCTTTCCCGAACTGGAATCGGATTGCATGGGTATTCGATCTGATTCCTGTCCGAATCCACAGTTCGCACTGTGATCTGTGAACCGATCTGGGGGTGTGATTAACATTGTTTTGGTACCAGTGTGAACTGCCTGCGAGGGAGATGGCGCTGGTTCCCGCATCGCTATAGTGTGAACCCAGGCTTAAAGTACTTGATTTTTCTGTGCTTTTACCTGTAGTTTTAAAATTGACAGGGTCTTTTTAATGCAGTGGAGGACCTAATTTAATGGAGAGGCTTCACATCATGAAAGTTGTTGCTAAAGTATCCTTTCGCAAGGTCGTTCAAAAACCAACAGGTCTAGTGTAGAAATGAACAGGAACTTGTAGAGAACCAAGGAAGATAAACTTCTACTGGCAACAGTAGAAAAGGCTAGCTAACATTTAGATGCGTATCATTGGGTGAATTGACTGGGTATTGAAAAAGTATAAATTAGCATTGTCTTTTGTGCCAGTAGACACATGTGTACAATAATCTTGTAGAGGACCTCAAAAAATACCTTGAACACTAGAAGAACATGATAAATTCTCAGATCTGTCACCTTTATTTTCGATAGATATATAGAGCTCAATGGTAAAGAGAGGAGGAAAAAAAGTGAGTAATAGCTCTGCAAAAATCCAGAAATATAGAATATAGTGAAAATAAACTGCAGGTTAATTCATCAAAGGCATTTTTGGCTTTTTATTTTGCTCTCATAGGCAAAAAGATATGGCTGTGATTACCTCAAGCTCTCATATGCGATATACTACTGCTTCCTATGTTATTCTGTAGGATTTACTAATTAAACACTGAGGGATTTTTGTTCTATGGAATAATATAGGTAGGGGTCTCAACACATTTAGAAAAAAGAGAACCTTTGATGGTTCTCCTGCAGAGAAAAGAGTGGAGAGAAGAAAGGACACTTGTTGGGAAAACTGGAGTAGACGAATGCAAAAGAGAATTCATACACCATAATGTATGGATAGGAACGATGTATACAGACAGGAAAATAAATATTGCGGTATCCATAGAGAATAAATTTGTCAGAGACTAATGCCAGGAATGTTTATTGCTTTGCTGTCATCAGTTGGTGATGGTGGGTATAATTATAGTTTTGTACAGTCACTACCAGTGACAACCTTGGGTAAGGTTAGCCATGCACATGAACTATTGTTTGTTATACAGTATATACCCCACATTTATACAACATGGCCATACAACAAACTAAGCAATGTTTGAAATAAGTAAATACTGTATGTAGTAGTTAACTTTTAAATAATTGCAGCAGGTAAACACTGAAAGTAAAAGGTTTTAGCATTGGTAACAACATTTTTCCAAAATGCTGGATATTTTTCATGGTTCGAACATGTAATGTGGGATCCTCCCAGCAACAGCACACCAGTTATTCTACAGAGCCATGGTGGTGGGTTCTTTGTGTAGGCAGAGTCAATGAAGACTTCTCAGGGGCAGGGACTCTGCACCCTTGCTTGCACACAAATCCCCCCCACTGCTCTGTTCCAAAAACACTGCACTGATATAGTGTTGAGAGACAGAACTCCATTGTTTGACAGGTTTACCAGACTGAGGAGCGGTTCACATCATGAATTGCACAGGAACACGCTGTGTGCTCCTGTGCAATTCACATGCTATCCAGGTGCAGTGCGATTTCAGCTCATTTATTTGATTGGGCTGAAATTGTGCCGGACCACAGCAAAAGTAGTGCATGTGCTACTTTACAAAATGTAGGGCAACCAGATTGCATGGTACTTCTGTACCATGTGATCTGGTGCAGGCAAACACATTGCTTTTGCAACTGACACCTGCTGGAGATCGCAAGTGCAGTGCATTTTGAACGTGGTGCGGGAAACGCACACGAAACGCAGGTTTCCCACGTCGTGTTCTGTTGTGAACTAGCCCTGAAACCCTTCAAAGATGAGCAACAGATCATCTAAAGTAAACAACAGAGTTCCATCTCTGCAACATTGTATCAATTCTGTAGAGCAGTTCACTCTCAGCGGTAGCTGATTCATTACACTGTCAGTGGTGAGCGCAGAAATCTCCATACACTTTGTACACAGTACAGAGGTCTCCCTCATATTATTCTTTCTTCTGGTCGAATGTTTATAGCCTACAGTCTTAGGCCATTTTCTCTCTTGGTTGAATGGTTTTTACCTCTTCTGGTTGAATGTCTATAAGGTTTTTTGTTCTCTTTGGATCAAATGTTGGTAAATGGTACACTCGCCCTGTGAAAGGCAACAAATAGAAGTTGGCATTTCACACAAATGACAAACATTACAGGTATTAATGATGTTTGTTGCTTGAATGCTGAGATATCCATAAAGCATTTTTTTTAAATATACTCCAAAGTAACTAAGCCATTAGTTTGGTCTGAATATGCTTAAATCCATAATGCTGATACTGAGCAACCCAAATCCTAAATGTAATAACTATACTATCCATACACCTAATGCTAATATAAAGTAACTTATGAGTTACACTGACCGTAACCATAAACCTATTAATTACCAAAACCCTTGCCTAATATTGTGTAACTAAGCCCAAACTATGTGACTATAATAACCCTAAAGCCAATGCCAGCAACACCATCACATCAAAAAATATAATGTAATATATACAGTATGTCACAAAAGTGAGTACACCCCTCACATTTTTGTAAATATTTTATTATATCTTTTCATGTGACAACACTGAAGAAATGACACTTTGCTACAATGTAAAGTAGTGAGTGTACAGCTTGTATAACAGTGTACATTTGCTGTCCCCTGAAAATAACTCAACACACAGCCATTCATGTCTAAACCGCTGGCAACAAAAGTGAGTACACCCCTAAGTGAAAATGTCCAAATTGGGCACAAAGTGTCAATATTTTGTGTGGCCACCATTATTTTCCAGTCCTAACCCTCTTGGGCATGGAGTTCACCAGAGCTTCACAGGTTGCCACTGGAGTCCTTTTCCACTCCTCCATGACAATATCACAGAGCTGGTGGATGTTAGAGACCTTGCACTCCTCCACCTTCCCTTTGAGGATACCCCACAGATGCTCAATAGGGTTTAGGTCTGGAGGCATGCTTGACCAGTCCATCATCTTTACCCTCAGCTTCTTTATCAAGACAGTGGTCATCTTGGAGGTATGTTTGGGGTCGTTATCATGTTGGAATACTGCCCTGCGGCCCAGTCTCCGAAGGGAGGTGATCATGCTTTGCTTCAATATGTCACAGTACATGTTGGCATTCATGGTTCCCTCAGTGACCTGTAGCTCCCCAGTACTCATGTAGCCCCAGACCATGACACTCCCACCACCATGCTTGACTCTAGGCAAGACACACTTGTCTTTGTACTCCTCACCTGGTTGCCGCCACACACGCTGGACACCATCTGAACCAAATAAGTTTATCTTAGTCTCATCAGACCACAGGACATGGTTTCAGTAATCCATGTTCTTAGTCTGTTTGTCTTCAGCAAACTGTTTGTGGGCTTTCTTGTGCATCATCTTTAGAAGAGGCTTCCTTCTGGGACGACAGCCATGCAGACCAATTTGATGCAGTGTGCGGCGTATGGTCTGAGCACTGACAGGCTGAACCCTCACCCCTTCAACCTCTGCAACAATGCTGGCAGCACTCATACATCTATTTCCCAACGACAACCTCTGGATATGACGCTGAGCATGTGCACTCAACCTCTTTGGTCGACCATGGCAAGGCCTGTTCTGAGTGGAACCTGTCCTGTTAAACCGCTGTATATTCTTGGCCACTGCGCTGCAGCTCAGTTTCAGGGTCTTGGCAATCTTCTTATAGCCTAGGCCAGTGATGACGAACCTTGGCACCCCAGATGTTTTGGAACTACATTTCCCATGATGCTCATGCACTCTGCAGTGTAGTTGAGCATCATGGGAAATGTAGTTCCAAAACATCTGGGGTGCCAAGGTTCACCATCACTGGCCTAGGCCATCTTTATGTAGAGCGACAATTCTTTTTTTCAGATCCTCAGAGAGTTCTTTGCCATGAGGTGCCATGTTGAACTTCCAGTGACCAGTTTGAGAGAATGAAATTTGAGAGAAATTTACCACACCTGCTCCCCATTCACACCTGAGACCTTGCAACACTAACGAGTCACATGACACCGGGGAGGGAAAATGGCTAATTGGGCCCAATTGGACATTTTCACTTAGGGGTGTACTCACTTTTGTTGCCAGCGGTTTAGGCATTAATGGCTGTGTGTTGAGTTATTTTGAGAGGACAGCAAATTTACACTGTTATACAAGCTGTACACTCACTACTTTACATTGTAGCAAAGTGTCATTTCTTCAGTGTTGTCACATGAAAAGATATAATTAAATATTTACAAAAAATGTGAGGGGTGTACTCACTTTTGTTAGATACTGTACATCGAAAATGAGTAAATTGAGTTGAGCTCCACTATCATAGGCTGAGAACAATGTATGGTGTATGGAACAGAATGGAGATCAGTGCAGCATGAACTGCAAATTTCCAACTTCATCTAAGACTACTTTTCTTTACAGCCTACTGGCAACAAAAGTGTACTGTATGAAATGGGAACTACATGTGAGCATTTGCCATGACTTAAAGTAGAACTAAAGGCAATTTTTTGTTTACATTGTGTATAGGGTAAGAAAGGGCTATAACCCCTATCAGCTTTTTCTCCCTTTGGGGAGATTTCCCTTTATCTCCTGTCCCATAGCCAAAACAGAAAGTGAGAGGAAATCCTTCCAAAGTGAAGGAATGCCTAGTTGTCACCAGGGGCACCAGAACCAGTTTTCCCATTGGATAATTTCCCCTCTATTCCTGTTCTGGTGGCACCGTAAAAAGGACAAATAGAAAGGGTGAATCTCCTTAACGAATGCACAAATAGCAGTAAAAACCCACCAGTTCTAATCCCTCTCCACTCTATCAAAATTAAAAAAAAAAAGTGGCCTTTAGTTAAGATCCAATATTTTCTCCAAGTTGCTAAGTAAGACAGATATTTCTTCCAGCTTTTTCATTACATTGTTTTCTAGGCAGGGGCTATACCCAAACATTTAAAAAAAAAAATTAGTCTCCACTACACTATACTATACTTTGAATTGAATAACTTATAAATACCATTTAAGAGTATAAGTAATTATCCTGACAGGTGAGTCCTGCCCTTTCCAGTAGCACGGTAATTACTGAAAACAGCTTGGATAACCCACAAACAATATAGTATTTATATTGGAACAAGGCTCCAGGGTTGTAGAATAGAATTAGTGTATCAATGCTCTTTCATTATAAACCGTACCTGTCTTTAATGTGTTACCTTTGTGTATGTTTAATATTAAAGACAATGGGGGTTGTTTACGAAAGGCAAATCCACTTTGCACTACAAGTGCACTTGGAAGTGCAGTCGCTGTAGATCAGAGGGGGACATGCAAGGAAAATGAAAAACAGCATTTTAGCTTGCACATGATTAGATGATAAAATCAGCAGAGCTTCCCCTCATTTCAGATCTACCCCTCAGATTTACAGCGACTGCACTTCCAAGTGCACTTTCAGTGCAAAGTGGATTTGCCTTTTGTAAATAACCCCCAATGTCTTATATTTCTGTCTATAGACTTGAGATATCAGTTGTTTTTGCATGCATAGTCAGGTCACTAGGGCAAGGTGTCTGCAGAATGACACATAAACTTGTACCAAAGGTTGTCCGTAGTTTATATCAGTGAAGAGGGATCAAGTGGAGACCGGGAGATCATTGCCAGTTATTGGAGAGAACAATAGCGACTGGGACAATTTTTGTCATTCTATGGGTATAAGCTGTTGGCCCATTCTGGATGAAAATAACTGTCAGAGACATCTCCTCATGTCTATGGATACCCTAAAGTAAACCAGCCATGAAACAAATAACAGCGGTTGTCATTGCTCACCTTCTTTTGAAAATGCTAGTTGCTTGGTTGTTATACTGGCCCACTGGATTCTATCCACTTTGATTCACTGATCATGAACAAGTACAGTATGCAAATCAGGAAATACTTGTTCCAGGTTAGCAACCTAAAATGAATTAAAGCCAATGGTCCAGCACTTTCAGAAGGAAGTAAAAAAAAAAAATTGAAAATGTTTACACTTGACCTTCGGAAGATTTAACCCCCTCATGACCAGACCGCTTTTTGCGATACGGCACTGCGTTACTTTAACTGACAATTGTGCGATCATGCGACACAGTACCCAAATAACATTTTTGTCCTTTTTTTCCCCAAAAATAGAGCTTTTTTTTGTTGGTATCTGATTACCTCAGCAGTTTTTATTTTTTGCAGTATGAACAAAAAAAGACCGACAATTTTGAAAAAAAAATATATTTTTTACTTTCTGCTATAAAACATACCCAATAAAAAAATGTAAAAATTTAATTTCTTCATCAGTTTAGGCCAATATGTATTCTGCTACATATTTTTGGTTAAAAAAAAATCCCAAAAGCATATATTGAGTGGTTTGCACAACAGCGTCTACAAACTATGGAATAGTTTTATTTATTTAAAAAAAAAAAAAATGTTTACTAGTAGTGGCGGTGATCAACAACTTATAGCGGGACTGCAATATTGTGGCGGACAAATCGGACACCTAACTGACACTTTTTGGGGACCAGTGATGCTAATACAGTGATCAGTGCTAGAAAAACATGCACTGTCACTGTACTAATGACTGGCTGGGAAGGGGTTAACATAAGGGGCGATCAAAGGGTTAACTGTGTGCCTAGATTGTGCTTACTCACTGCGGGGGAGGTGATTTGACTAGGGGTAGGCAAAGATCCGTGTTCCTGCTTTGCAGAAACACAGGATCAATACCTTCCCTTCTGACAGAACGGCAATCTGCCTTTGTTTACATAGGCAGATCGCCGTTCTGCCTGTGTACTGTGTAATTGGCGGCTGCCAGCAGACATCGAGTCCGCGGTACTCTCCGCTGAGCTCCCGCTGTGTGTGATCATAGCGGGAGCGTGCGCACTCACCCCAGACCCGGAAATGTCAGACCATGTACTAGGTACGGGATCTGGCACAGAGTGGCCACTCTGCCGCAGTATGTGTAAAGTGGGCGGTCCGCAAGTGGTTAAATCTGAACTCCAGGCAGATATTAAAAAAACAGGTTATGCAGTTTTGTATTAACTTTTACATTCATGTTGTAGAAATACCTGTATTTGAATTGTTATTAGCCTCATGTAACCCCCAACATCACTGTGACTGGGAAAGGGAGTGAAAGCAGTAGGAGCCAATCCGGTGTCCTGCATGCACATCTTCTGATAGGCTGACAGGAAAAGAGAGAAAAAAGATGACCAAATCAATCTGCTGCTGTTCCTTCACTGTCCAGTCACAGACTAGGGGGCAGGGAGGTGACCGGTTCGTAATGTATAACTGCAGTAGAGATAACTCAAGTCATAAGCTTCACCATGCTGTCTTGTAGGACTGTGTAAATATCACCACTGGTTTTTAAAGAAATACAAATCCTCCGGCAAATAAAACAGCTTTTCAGTTCAGCTTTAATTACATCCATACCTCACTAGTAAATTTGTATTGGTCTTGAAAGAAATTTTTATTTATAACAAGGTTCTTCCCTGGAAGGGATATATTTTTTTGCACACATCTGACTTCCTGTCTGTTGAAGAGCACTGACGAATTTTTCTTTTAGACTATTTCCAAGTGCTACATGCTGATCTAATGAGGAAAGAGGGACTCCATGGAAGAGAAGAACTGCACTGTCAACATTAGCAGTAGCACCAAAGTTAACTTCATTTTTAGTGCAATACAAAGCAACAGTTTTCTATCCTCTATCTTTATTGCACCATTTGGCTGCAACACAGCTTTCAAGAACCTGGAGCTAATGAACTCTCTAAGGGCTTCCAGTATGCGTACTGGGTACGAGCATTTGGCATCCTTATGTAAGAGCCCTTAGCCTCAATTAGCCTAAAGTGTTCCATAACAGGTGCATAGCAAATAAATACACCAGTAAGCTTTGCTGGTAAAATGACAGTGCTGAGTTTAATTTAGACATGGACTTAGTAAACAGAGCTTTAGCTGCCTTATTGTGATCTTAACTTTGTTGTGAGAAATAGGAAAATTAACATAATTTTGTGTAACTGTAATTAGGAGGTCTTTCAATCAAAGTAAAAAGTTTGACCAGGCCAAATGATTTTATTATTTTAGTTTTGGATAGATTGGGGGAATGGCTAGACACCTAGTTCCTATCCCTGTTTGCTTTCTGGATTACATTATTGTTACCGGGACAAGATGTGGGGCAAATCAATAAGATAAGGGATAGAGCAATAAAAAACTGAAAGGTTCTAGCCCCCCTCTTCCACACTATTGAAACTATCTTTTTATTCCTGTTTGATTGCCTTTGTAGAGATATCTCCTTGTTGATCTAGTGATCAGGTTGTGTATCAAACAGGTGCGTAGACAGTATAAACCCATCATATAAAACAATCATAAGCCAAAATAGGTTCTAACCTTTCTCCACCCTATTTCTAAGCCAAAAAAAAAATTTTGGCTGGAGTTTCACTTTAGCTGCTTTGGATTAAAGTGGAATTACTGCTTATACCTAACTAGCCTTAAAACTTTACCCCTCCTAACTCCTGTGCTAACTAACCTGTGCAAGAAAGATGTATATATATATATATATATATACCGTATTTATCGGCGTATAACACGCGCCCCAAGTTTAGGAGAGAATTTTAAGGAAAAAATACATTAAAATGCCCATCAATGCAGCCTCATCAGTGTTCATCTGCAGCCTTGTTAGTGTCATTGCAGCCTTTTCAGTGTCAGTGCAGCCTTGTCAGTGCAGCTTTGCCCCAGTGCAGCCTTGTCAGTGCAGCTTTGCCCCAGTGCAGTCTTGTCAGTGCAGCCTTGCCTCAGTGCAGCCTTGCCTCAGTGCAGCCTTGTCCCCAGTGCAGCCTTTTCCCCAGTGCAGCCTTGTCCCCAGTGCAGCCTTGCCTCAGTGCAGCCTTGTCCCCAGTGCAGCCTTGTCCCCAGTGCAGCCTTTTCCCCAGTGCAGCCTTTTCCCCAGTGCAGCCTTTTCCCCAGTGCAGCCTTTTCCCCAGTGCAGCCTTGTCCCCAGTGCAGCCTTGTCCCCAGTGCAGCCTTGTCCCCAGTGTCCATGCCTGCCGCCGCCGCCGACATACACATGCTAGTAGTTCGGAGGGACTCGGCGCCGGCGGAACTGAACGAACGCCGCCGAGATACACATAGTCGAGTGTATTCGGCTCTTTCCGGCGCCGCTCACAGTCCCGCCCAGTCCCGCCCTATGATGGACATAACACAGGTCCAATGGCGGGACTTGGCGTGACTGTGAGCGGCGTCGGAAAGAGCCGAATACACTCGACTATGTGTATCTCGGCTCTGTGATTTCGGCGGCGCTCGTTCAGCACCTCCGAGTCCCTCCGAACTCCGAGGTGCCATATTTAAAACTACTCGCTATGTGAATGTCGGCGGCGATCGCTGCCGATAGCTCACAATTAGCGGGGATCGGCGTATAATACGCACCCACGACTTTCCCCTGATTTTAAGGGGAAAAAAGTGCGTGTTATACGCCGATAAATACGGTATATATATTCATGGCTGCAGGGGAGAGGAGGAAGTGCCGACAAGGGATGGGCCATTGAAGCCTATGGGTGACATCACCGCTTCAGGCCTTACTAGCCGTTTTCTGACCTCTCTTTCCTCTCCTGTAAGTATATACATGCTTAGTTAGCACAGGTGTTAGGGAGGGGAAAGTTTTAAGGCTAGTTAGATGTAAAAGCTGTAATTCTACTTTAACTGTCTTTTAAAGTGAAATATGCAAAGGGATATTGCAGCGCAATCAAGTTTTAGAGAAATTTAACATAAGTATTACAGACAGAGCCAACACAACAATCTTTTTATCTCTCTTTCACAGTTAAAACTATGACCTGGCCTGTTTTCCATAAGCTGGCCATACACTAATAAGTTTCCAGATGAATGTTTGTACAAGCATTCATATGAGAATTCTTATCAGTACATTTGATGACTTAATGAACATCGTTTTGAAAAAAACTTCAACATTTTATTTGCTTATGACAGTCGATTTTGGAATGAATAAGCTTTTCTGGAGGAAAACCACATTTACCGCTAGAAATTTGTTCGAGAAAAGTTTTCAGTTCTTGAAAATGAACCTTTGATTTGTTTATTGAACCTTCTATTTGTCTAATTCTCTAATTAAATTCTACTAGTGTATGCCTAGCTTTAGAACCAAAGAACGTGGGGTTTTAAATGGTTGTATCTCATTTGTTTTGCAATTATTGAACCAGCACGGTAAAATCACTAGCACTGTGTGACAAAGTAAATCTTCCCCTCCATAAATCTTCTATGGATCTTCTACGTTTATGTAGTGTCCAGTATTGTTTTTTTTCTATGGACTATATCCATTCGTTTTTTTTATTCCGAAAATAACAATACTGAAAAAAAACATAACCCCAGGGCAACGTGAAAAACAAAAATCCTGATATACAAAAACCAAACACCCAATATTTGTGGGGCAATTTAAAGAATAAAATGTAAAAAAGAGAGAAAATCAAAACAGTTTTGTGCAAACAGTTCTCCTTGTTACCATGTCATAGCAGGTCTGACCTAGGAACTCTACTTCCATAAATTAGTAGGAGTTTTCCTACCGCTACTCAATATCATGATGGTGCAATGGTTGGGGGCCAGCACAGATGTTGCATGCCCTCTAGGTTGTTCAGGAACTAAGACAAAATTGTTGGTAGTTAATTTTTAAATATCTAGACATTTAGACCACAGTACCTAAAGATGACCCTCACACAGAAAAATTACTTTACACCTTTGCCCCCCCACTCCCCCAGTCTAAAAATGTGACTTTTCTTTTTGTATTCATGGTCAACCTCGCCCCCTGCCTCCATTCTCACCTAGGGGAGAATGACCTGTAATCTGCTTTTGGTTCCTCTTGGGATATGCACGGTCCATATCATCAGTTTACACACAGCGGTCGGAGGAGGGCAGATCTGGTTGAGCATGATCAGGGGGTCAGCAGCAAGAACCAGAAAGAAACAGCTGGCTCCCGAAGATGTCATAAAGCAGTGGTCATCAACCATGTCCTCGGGGCCCATTAACAGGCCAGGTTTTATGTATTACCTTGGGGAGATGCAGACTAGAATACTGCAATCACTGAGCAGCAAATGATATCACCTGTGATGTATATCAGTTATCTTGAAAACCTGGCCTGTTAGTTGGCCCTGAGGACAGGGTTGATGACCACTGTCATAAAGTAAGGAGGCAGCGCAGGACCCAGCATGTTGCAAAGGAGGGGCGGATGAAGGACTGGTGATGGATTCGCTGTCAGGGTAAGTATGTTATTTCAAGATAAAAGGTAAGAAGAGATTTAAAAAAAACATTTAAGATAGGAGGACACAGTGGGATGAAGTTACTCTTTAAAGTATGTAAACCCAATCACTAAAATTTCATGTAGTTTTTAAAAACAGTGTGCAGCTTTCAGAATTGGTGCTTAGTTTAAATGCCATGCCTGTAGGTCAATGGCAGTTCCCCACATCCTGGCAGAAAAATTCCCATTGTAAGAGACTAGTCTTGTCCTGCCTAAGATCTGGGACGCAATGTATGTTGGGCATGCCCCCAGCATCACAGAAATAAGTGCACTTCCTCTTCCAAGACCCGTGCATGTGCAGTGCGCCCCCGCTTTACCTCTGTTGCTGTAGTGGCTGAGCTAAACTCAGGCATACAAGCATGGCATTTTGAAAGCTGCACAGTGTTTTTAAAACAACTTGGGCCTCTTGACTGCATGGTACATTTTATTACAAAGGTTAGCCTTTAATATTTTAAGGTAATTACAAGTCATTTTTAAATTTGCAACTTTCAAAATAATACCTTTTCATCCTGCTATGAATTTTTTTTCCATGCACTTCCTGTTATAGGGTGACAACACTCTGACCCTGTCTTCCAATTGACGTTCTGCTTTGTCACCTTGTCATATGTTCGCCCAAAGGTGACTACAAGTGGCCCTGTTGATGCTCATTGCACAGGTGTGTTTCGTTGTTGCCACCATCAGGAAACCTGTCCTAAAAATGACATATAACAGTTGTTAAAGTTCATGCATGCAGACAGGAAGCACCCTTGTGATGCAGCAAAGAAAATGGAAGAAAACTGTATTTTATTTAAAAATAGAATTATTTTCGATAAGAAACACAGGGATTGATTTACTAAAACTGGAGAGTGCATAGTCTGTAACAGCTGTACATGCTAGCCAATCAGCTCCTAACTTCAGCTTGTTCAATTAAGCTTTGACAAAAAAAAACAAAAAACCTGGAAGCTGATTGGTTTCTATGCAGAGATACACCAGATTTTGTACTCTTGTACTCTAGTTTTAGTAAATCAAACCCTAAATGTCATTCGGTTAGAATTTACATGTACTTTACAAATTTCATCTTCTGCATGATTGCATATAACATATCAAATTAGTAAACTGTGTTTTCTGCAGTTTAGTTATTCAACTCAGACAGTGATCAACCAGATGTGGTCCTCATATGTGGACAATGTAGTTCATAGATAATGATCCGACTTACCTAAATTCTGCCTTATTGTAAAAAAAGAAACAAAAAAAAAATGACCTTATAAAAGCTGAAAACAGCTTTGTATAGGCTTGGCAGCCTTGGAGCGGGTTGAAAGTTATTGTCGTAAAATAATTTTACATTTAGGGTAGAAAAAAGCAATTTTTTAATGTAAAAGATGCAATTTTTTCATGTAAAAGATGCACCCGCGCTACATGATTTCACTACCGCTGCTCACACAGCCATTTATGCTCATTTTTGTATTTTCACGCTAAAACATTTATACGCTAAAGCTTGTTTTCCACCACCACCGCTATGACACAGTTCAGCCATTTTGCAGATTCAAATGGCTTTCTGGTGCTTGCCTGCAGTGAATTATCCACACATTTGTTGAGCTCACCTGACACTGAATTCATTTATTATACGTAGCGTGCATTTTGTACGCTCCATGTTGTCTTAAAGGATCTCATTGTATTGCTGAATTTAGACATTCTGCCCAGGTATACTTAATCAATCTCTCACACGCAGCAGTGTTATTTGTGCGTCATAAAGCTGTTTGCAGCTCTCTTCCATCTTTATTCCTCTCATCTTTTCTCGGCTCTCTTTGTCTCTTTGCTATCTTCTGCATTTAACTCCGCCCCCAACCATCTCCAGCTTATTCTGTCACTCTGCTTTTGTCTTCCGCTCTCTCCGGCTTTCTGCTTCTATTCTCTTTCTACTCCCCACGTCCATGTTTATTCGTGCAAGAAATCTTGACATCTTCCTTTCTGATTAGCTCTATTTTTATTGATTACCAAGTCTTTTGATGCTTGTGTTTATCTCTAGGTTGTATTTATGACTATCATTCGGGCACACACCCACAGAAGGCACTCCAGCTCCCTTCTTTCTTTTTTTTTGCAGACAGTAAACCGAAAGGCTGACACGGGCTCATTCATTTTGACTGTTAATATGCCGCAGTCTCTCACCTCAGGAATGAGCGTTATATTCGCAGCAGGTTTATATGACTTAGCCTGCGCACTTCTCTCACCTCCATCTCATTTCACGCAACAGTATAAGTAAATCACTGCTCAGATTGCGTCTTTTTTTTTTAAATGTAGAACCGTTTAACTGCATGTCTGCCGGTATGCAGAATAAAGGAATGGCGTTCTAGTGCAATTGGCTGGGAAAGAGTACATTTTGGTTCGCTATTTAAGACATTTTATCGCCCTGGTAAGGAAACGGTCAATGGCATATCTGTTCTCCAGCAATAGGGGTACAGTCAACCATTCAACCATTTGAGTGCCGTGTTTAGGCACTATGTGCTTCGGTGCTCACATAGAGATGTATTAGCATGCTGCACACACCTAGCAGCATATGTCACACACATGTCTTGATTAAAACCCTCAGTCACAATATGCATGAATCACATGATTTAATGTGATGAGGAGCATATGTTACACTTCATAAGAAATGCTCTAAGACATACTGAACTCCAGCAGTGGGAAGGAGACTCAGCTGATAGCTGCCAGACTCTGCCAGTATATATAGGGAGCTCATATTTTCGTGCACAGACAGAGTGTCGACACCTCACTCTCTTAACACACCGTTAGAAAGTAATTGTATTGATTTTTCCATCCTTCTTCACCCTCCCTCTTTAGCTGTCTCTTGGAATATCCTTGTGCTGTCTCTATCCCAGCATCACCTCTTTCAGCGCATCCACTGTCCTCTCTCCGCTGTTACATATGCTACATCCTCCTCCTATTTGTTATTCACTGCTTCCTTTTATTCCTATATTTATGTCACTGTAAGATTTTTCATTTGCAAAGCTTTATGGTATGTCCACCTACCCCTTGCTCTGTGTTCTGTTTGTCGATCCTTCAAGGCGTTTAAATATCGCCTTATTTCTAGCATTTCTTTCTTTTACTGGAGATCATTTCCTCCCTCTTTCTGCTATCTCTTTCAGATAGTGATCATTCACTTTCAAGTGTCTGTCTTTATATGTACTTTGTATTCTTTCCAAGATACCCTTTCCTTACTTCCTCATTATTACATTTCTGTGGCTCCCATATTCTTCCTCTCCTTTCCCCAAGTACTCACTAGTGCTCTTTTTCCTTTGTAATGTTCGATTACCTGCCAGTCTTCCTTTTCCTTCCTAAGGCCTCCTAGCCTTTCTGTCTGTTTCTATTAGTTTTCGTTCTCTTACTTCACAGGTCTCAACTCCTGTATTTCTTATTCTGGACAAGGGTCACAATGGAGGACTGGAGGAAGTGAAGATCCACATAGTGGCTGTTATGCTTAACAGCAAAACAGAGTGTGGATGGGAATTCTAGTACCTCTAACATTGTATGATTGCTCTTGAGCTACCTACACATGATATTTTAGGTCAGATGCTCTAAAACAGTGGTTCTCAACTCCCGTCCTCAGGACCCACTAACAGGCCAGATTTTAAGTATTACCTTAGTGAGATGCAGACTAGAATACTGCAATCACTGAGCAGCAAATGATATAATCTGTGATGTATTTCAGTTATCTTGCAAACCTGGCCTGTAAGTGGATCCCGAGGACAGGAGTTGAGAACCACTGCTCTAAAATGATCTGATCACTAAAAGCTCCTTTAAGCCTGCTACACACCACAGAAAACTGACAGCTCATATCGGAGCTGCTGTACTAGCAATCTGATGTTAGTACAGCGATCTCCCCTACTGAGCTATTGGAGGACCCCCCTGCCAGAACACTCCAGGCATTGGCTGAGAGCGTTGATTGGGAGCCAGTCAGCAGATAATTTTCGGTCATGGGTCTTCGACAGACGACGGCTTCTGTTGGACACGGGCAAATGTCGGCTGTTCAATAAAAACCCATTCAATAGAAACTCAGCCCATGTGTACTAGGCTTTAATATAAAACCAGCCATAGACGGTTCGAAAAACAGGGACTGGCCAAAATTCAAACCATGTATGGGCAGACTGATTGTATCCAAGTTGATCGATCGATCAGCTTGGGTACAACCAGCGTGTCTGATTTTTCATGCGATATTTGCCAGCAGCTATAGCTTCATCTATGTCCGGCTTAAGTTTTTCATACAGTGCTTAAAATTCTGGGCCTTTCTGCACTTACACATGGGCAAAGTGTAAGGCTAGCCATAGACACGGACAGAATGAGAGCAAATAAGTAAATAACTCCATACACATTAAACAGAGTGGATGGAGGAATCTGCACTGCTGGCTATTGTATTCAAGCAGCCACAGCAGCCAAGGCTGCTTAATTACCCTATCAGTTTCCAGTCACTGTTTGGCCAACAATTTAATATATATGGTTCCTTTGATTTTTTTCAGTACAGTTTTCTCAAGCCCGGTGGTGCCGACAGGGCAGATTTTTTGGTAAGAATCAGCTGCTATTTATTTCGTGCTGTAGCAAGATTTATTCCAATACTTGTCTAGTTGTATCACAACAGTTGATGGGGGAATCTTTAAACTCCCTTGTTTTGCTATAGTAAACATAAATGATTACTGTCAGTGTTCGATCACTAAATATACCACTTTCCACAATACAAGGCAGTATGAAAGAAACACAAATGAAATATAAAGATAGCCATTTTAGCAGGAAAGTCATTATATACTCTTACATCACCTACATTATAATTTGTTTATATTTTCTTTTGGACTTGTTATATTTTGCTTTATAACTATTTTGGTGATGTGTATTTAAATTTCGTGGCATCAGTTATTATGATGGGAAAGTCATATTGGCTGGGGCCATTTTACCCGTTTGTTAGAGTGAATTGGCTGGCTTTGTTTGCATTGTCTGCTTATAATTGGATTAATGGTTTGTGTTTCCATTGTTTTGTTAGCCGAAGGTTGGCTTGCTACAGCTGTATTTGTTCATTATCTCTGCACTTGCTTGTTATGTTTGTATTGATTGATTGTCATTATGTTTTGTCTGGTTGTGTCTCCACTACTTGCCTGGGTCTTTCTTATCTTTTAAAGGTATCAGAACTCTGTATATTGTTTGTAGTGCAGTGGAATGATACATGCTGCATTGATTAAGGATGGCTTTGTAATATTTTTACACAGTTTATGAAGAGAGAAAATTGTGAGTTCCTCCAATTTATTGGGGTATTTTTTATCTGTATAATTAGCAAGGATGATTGAGACTGACAGGGGGGCTTTTGAAGGCCATGGCGAGGTTATGGTACTTTAACATCTAAGACACAGTTGTGAATGTTAAGCCCTCTGTACACAAGCAAATTGTTCCAACACCCTTTTTGTTCATTTTAGCCATACTTTAATTGGACTGCTTCCATCGTCATAAAAGGAACTGTTTCTAATTTCAGAATGACTTGCACCTTCTGAATATACCCATACATTGTATCATACATCCTCTATATTATTTAACTTTTACATTGTGAGCATGTAAGCTCTTCAGAAAAGGAAAAAAAATACTGAATATACCAACACACGGCTCAAAAAATGATGAGGCCATAAATCAGACATTTAATGCACTTGCTCAAAGAGCAACAAGGGTAACCAACCAATCAGTATCAATGTTATTAGAATAAGATCAAAAAGTTATTTTTGATTGGTTGGTATGGACTACTAAAGACTCTTTACTGAATAGTTCACAGAGTGTATAATCTATAATGATATGGTGTTTGTAATGCTGACCTGTGACTTCATGTTATGATTTACATGTGTTGTTGTTACATATTATATTGATAATGCGACATGCATGTAAGTATTTAACATGTAAGAAAGTAATTAACTAAAATGTGTACGCATTTGATGTGAATAGTACCATTTCCCACAATGATACCTTTTTTTTGTACCTTGCTAGGTATTGACATATACAGCAGAAACACAAGGTTATTGATTCATTGAAAAACGTACTGATTTGCTGGTTTCTGACTGCGTGTGACCTTCTTTGAATTGTACCTTGATTATATTTGGCAATTGAATTTTCCATCTGGTCTGTTTTCTATTGGATCGTTACCAGTCACATATTGACTGGCACCAGGAGTGATTGTTGCCCAAGAGAAAGCTGACTGGTTACAATTTGAAACAGTCAGTTTTCTTGGCATTGTAATTGCCCTGTGTATGTGCACATTCAGATGGAGATAGATAGATAGATAGATAGATAGATAGATAGATAGATAGATAGATAGATAGATAGATAGATAGATAGATAGATAGATAGATAGATAGATAGATAGATGTTAGTTTTGCATACAAAGAATTGTGTACAGTAGTATGTGTGCAGTCTCTGACAGTCTTTGGTAGCATTACATATACTGAATGTTATGTATGGCCCCTTGATGACACCAGGGGCTTCAGTTGAGTCCCATATACCTTGTAAGTTGAAAACTACACTTTATATACTTTCATCTCATCTAAAGATGGCCATTTGGGGATCAAAATTCAGATGTTTCCACAGGAACCAGCTGCACTTCAATCAGTGTGTGGTGTCCCTGTTCAACAGAAGTTGATCCTTAGGTTGACTTCTGTCTAAGGGACAAGTTGGAAAACTTTTCTCGATCAGTGGCCACAGCCACATTCTGACAACGCAGTGTCCAACTGTCAGCATAAAATATCCCGGCAGATGGGATTCCTCCATCCACCTTGTTTGCATGGATGGCGGAATATGTTAGTTTTTTTGTTCAGCCCACTACTCAAACTTGGAGGGGAAAGTTCAGCATTCTGATCCAATCAGTGCTCTGTTGCTTTGAATGGTGGTGTGTGTCAAACACTGAACTTGTTTACAAAAAGGGAGAGCTCAGAAATAACTATATTAGTGTGCTTCTGTATTTTAATGTCCAATCAGAGGCCTAGGTGGACCTAGACCAGGCTATAATTCTTAGCTGCAGTATATTCTGCACAGTTGTCCTGGACCTGACTTTGTTGTCAGGCAGGGATGTATGTCTGAATAGAATTCTATCGGCAGGAAAAACAAATTCCGTATACATATTTGTGTATTTGGCTGTTTTCCTGGAGTTTGGCTTTAATATTATGTGTGTCACAGGCCGGTATTACTGCAGTCACTTGTGAAAATATGTGCATTGCACCCAGAGCAGGCTTCACTGTAAGTAACATAAAATACATTTGTGCAACATTATAGAAATAAAGGGGCATAATGTTATGATTAACTGTTGGTTAATATAGCAGAGACGGCTAGGATGAAATATAAAATTACCGTACTTAGCTTGTATGTGTAAAAGAAGGTGTTTGCTAATTATGAGCAAATAGGTTAGACATAAATGAGCTAGGTAGAAAATTAAATGTAAGTATCCAAGCAGTACCAGCAGTGAAAAAAAAGTAGGCTTATAAACAGTCCATTCAGTTTGTTCTGGTTATAAAATGGGATGTTCTCTGGGGCATGGCTGCATTAGTTGGTTATCCCTACATTGGAGGCTCATTACTATGCTGGCTTGTGATGGCTGCATAAATTGGCTAGTTGAGCCTGGCTTGGGTTCTGATTATGAAGAGGAGTATAAACAATTACAGTGATTATCGATAATGAGGACAGCTCCATATTGAGCTCTTACGGAGGTATTTATTGATGTTGTTGGGTACATACACGCATGTCTTGAAATGGGGCGGCTTGATCTGGTGATTACAATAGAAAAGATCTTGTTTTTTTTTATTCCTTTCTTTAACAGTTTCACCCCCATTCCTGCACCAGTGCTTCACCCCATCCTCCCCCACCCTATATTAAACCCCCTCCTCTGCTACGCTGTAGAATGAAACTCTTTTAGTTAATAATTTCCATACTCATTAACATGCTAATGTGCTCAGGCTCACAGCTCTTTAATCACCTCAACATCAGACTCTGTGGGGAGCAGAATTATAAGGACTCCAGGGAGGGAGGAGGAGAGAGACCAGCGGAGTAGCATTTAACCCCTATCTTGCCATATTCCGCTGAGTAAAATTTTTCTAGCAAGACACCGGATTGGACAGCTTTTTTTAATATATACAGAATTCACAGGCAAGCATTTTGTTTTTATGTTGATTGCATATACAGTTGCCAATTACATTTATATCCTTTTAACCAACACAGAGCAAGGATGTGTCATTTTATATGTTTAACTCTTTTTTTGTATTTGAAAGATGAATAGAAGAAAGCATGATCTTTTTTAGATGTAAGGCATAAAATGCATTGACCAAATCCCTTTAATTAGAGAATGTGGAAACCAAAAAAACAAAAGCCCGAGTTATCACCTTTACAAATCAGAGACCTAGTAATTATCAAACAATTAGTCACATGGTTCTGTCTGTTTATATTTTCTCACTATTTTATTCTTTTATACACAGGGCTGTGTCTGAGATGAGTCTTGCATATCCATTGTGGAGCTATGGATGCTGGTGAATGCTTCCTCCCCTCTTCTGGGCAGGATGAAAGAAGCCCTTGGCCTCTGGACCTTAATTTACCCCTCTGCCCAACAACCACCAAAGATACCCCTCTCCTGCCTCCTAATCCTTCACCAGAATTCTCCTCCTCCTCCACCTCTGTTACTGGAGGGGGTTATGGGGCTGCTAGCCCAACATCCTCCATGTTGCAGATGCCCCTCTTGACTCCCAGTTCTCCGCACCCAACTTATCTGCCAAAGCTCTCATCTCCTTTACAGCCAAACTGCAAAGAGGAAACTGAGGATGGAGGAGAAGCACTGGTGGGACATGTGCTGTTTTCCAGTGACGGAACTGTCTACCTCCTGAAAGGCGAGGAAGGAGAAGATGGTGCTCTTCCTTCCCCTTCTTTACCACAGGACTCTCCAAAAAGCACAGTGACGACCCATCCTCCGCTCACCTCTTTTCGTCTCACCGCCACCTACCAAGGCTTTTGCTCTAACCAAATATCCCGACATACCTCAGCCGAGGCAGCCAATCTCACTCAAACGGCGCTTGGCACCTCGCCCAGAACACAAGACCAACCCAAAGAAAAGGAGGCAGGGGGGCAACAAGAGAAAGAAGATATCAAATATGAAGCACATGGAGAGTCTACCGAGCTACAAAGGGTAGATGGAACATGGATTTGTCTCCCATGCCGCCTCAACTTTCATACTGGAATCCAACTGGGATGGCATGCTTCTCGCTTCCATGGCTTGGAGCACCCTTATGAAGATCAGCTAGCATCAGGGGAAACCTCTGGAATCATACATAGATCTGGTGGGCAGATTTTTATCAGCCTTTTAGAACCAAAAAGAAGCCAAAATGTGTTAGATGCTGGCCAGGAGCCAGAGAATGTTGTCCTTTCTAGGGTCCAAACCACCCCATCTTCAGATGTAATCCAAAGCATGCCTGAGCAGTCAGGGACATCTGAGGATTTAGTGTCAAATACAAACCCCAGTGATACCAAAAGTCAAGGGACTTTTCAAGGGAATCCAGAAGGAAACCCCAAGCTTTCTATGGGCCTGGTGCCCAACTCACCTCCAAGCTATCACAAATGTGATCCCACAGGAAATCCCCACTCAACTGAAGCCAAAGATTCAAAAGCCCTTGTAGGAGAAAAGACTGGAGTAGCAAACTGGTGCTCAGCAACAGAGGCAGAGGGCGAAGATGCCGAAGAGGAAGTAGAAGATGTGGCAGAAGGCAGCCTACCTGTCTCCCAGCCATCGGACATCAATGAGCAGCTACTCGCAAACCAAAGCTTTTATGGCCCAATGATAACAAATTCCTTTATTCAAATGGGAGCTCTCCATGGCACTGACAAAGTCGGTAACCAAACAGATGCTGATCATGGGCCTCTGGCCCTTGATGAATGCACACCAACCTCAGGCCCCCAACCATTCCAAAGTCTCTCTCTGCAAGGCCAGCTTTCTCTACTACACTCACGGAATTCATGTAAAACTCTAAAATGTCCTAAATGCAACTGGCATTATAAATACCAACAAACATTGGATGTTCATATGAAGGAAAAGCATCCAGAAAGTCATAGTCACTGTTCTTATTGCCACAATGGCCAACAGCACCCACGACTGGCCCGAGGTGAGAGTTACAACTGTGGCTATAAGCCATATCGCTGTGAAGCTTGCAACTATTCCACAACCACCAAGGGAAACCTTACCATACACATGCAGTCTGACAAACACTTGGCCAACCTCCAAGGATACCAAGGATCAGGCCCCACACCCACAGCAGCAGTAGCTCCTTTAGCAGCACAAACAGTGAATGCTGGACAGGGAGATCCTAACCAAACATCACCCATTGATCGCCAGCTAAAACAAAAAGCATCATGGCACTGTAAGGTGTGCAACTATGAAACTAACATTTCCCGCAATTTACGCATTCACATGACCAGTGAAAAGCACATGCAAAATGTCCTGCTTCTTCACCAGGGGCTAGGCATGAGCCAAGACAACTTCCCATTTTATGGTGGGCCACTTGCTCCCGAACAGACACTGGATCACCCTCTACTTTTTAATCCCATGCACTTCAGCTCATCTAGTAGTCAAGGTGAGGGGGTAATACAATGTTAATAAAGACAATTCTTGAAAATAGAAAAGCTCTATATCTTAAGAAAAAAAGATTGTTGTTTCGTTTAATCAAGGAAATTTATTATTTAAAGCCTAAGTACACCCAAATTAAAAAACACAAAGATCAGCACAGGGGACATAACATACAGTTAGGAGGATGTGTCTATTGTGCTGATGCCTCTTCTTTATTAGAACTGTGGAAGTTGAGACAGGCTCTCATCAAGAGTTACAGACTATGCCTGCTCTTTCCACCCAGATCCTCTATTCAGAGGATCTATTACTGCAGCTTCTATGAATGAAACCAAATCTGTGAATGGAGAATGGGCGGAAGATTGATAGGTCTGCCCCCTTCAATCATAAATCACAGTTCATTTATAGGAGCTGTAGTACAGCTTCTGTGAAGGGAGCAGCTGGGTGGGAAGGGCAAGCAGAAGATTACTCCAGCGGTGTTGGCATAGTTGGAGGGTGATTTGGGCTAAAATAAGCATAAGGGACACATCCTACTGACTGTAAAGTTATGTCCTTTGTGCTGATGTTAGTGTTCTTTTATTTTGGCTGTGCTTAGGCTTTAATTATCTTTCAACCAAAGCTAGGATCTATGTTTGAATTGAGAGTGACCAGGACCTGATATATGCAGCATTTATTTTCTACCATATCTGTTACTGTGTGCTGTGCTGGTCAGTGTGTAAGTTGATTCCCCCATGAAGAGCTGACACAACTCTGACATAACCTTGCCACAGATGCATGATAAATGAGAGTAGGAGATCACAAAGGAAAAAAAAAACATCATTTGATCCTCAAAGTTAGGTCTATATGTATATAAAATGTTTTTAATGTTTATTTCATGCTTATTCATCTGTTTGATTCCTGGAAACATTCTATCCATGTTTTACTTCTTGCAACCCTGCATTAAGCTACACCACAGTTTCAAAGATGGTGGACTACAACTAACCTCAGCCGATTTACTAAAGAAGTAAAGGCTGTACAATTGCAAAGTGAATGCTGGTAAATACAATAATAGTTGCTAATTTTGTGTGAGCGAAATTAAAAATGTTTTTGCTGACACATGATTGGGTACTCCAAGTGAACACAAGCTCATCCTATTTTCTAGTATTAATTTTACAAAGTGAACTTACCCTCCACGAAGTGAACATTCACAAGTTTCTACTCATTAGTAAATTAAAGTGGATGTAAACCCAATGTCATCCTTTCTAAACTACTGCCATAGGGGTTATCTATAAGGATATACATGCCTCCTGCATGTATCTTTACCTGTCAAATGTCTCCCCTCTGTGTGTTATTAGACCCGAAAAACTGCAGATTCTGTGGGTGGGTCTGTTGTCTGGAGCTCGGTGGGTGGAGTCGTGATGTCAGTAGACTCCCCGCCCACCTCTACACTCCCCTTGTCAATATGCATTTTCTCCTGTGTATTTCTAACTGAACTTCTGCTATGATCTCTAACATCCAGTGAAAAGACAGGAAAGTCACCACATGACTTCAGCATGCCAAACAATGCTGAAGTGTGGAACAGCCAATCCTTGCAGAGCTGCTGAAGAAAGGAGTGGGGGAGGGAATTAAAAAATCATGCCTGTGTCTTAGGCTAGTGCACAAGATGTAAATCACCTGTCACTCACAGCAAGGGGGAGGATTTGACAAAGTTTTTGTCAGTTTGTCAAGATTTCTCTCACTGAACAATAAAAGAGGATTGCTCAGAGATGGATTAATTCTGTGTGGCAAGACTGGGCTCAAATGATAGGAAATCTTATACTCTACATTATGATAAAAAAAAAAATTCGGGTTTACATCCACTTTAACTCTATCTACTGTATCTATCTGTCTGTAAAATCTCCACTTATACAAATACTCTCATCCAGTAATGTTTATGAAAAGGTTATTGCTCAATACCTAATGCTTTGTTTTTCATTTATCTTGGCAGCTTGCGGTCTCCTTCCACCAGATTCACCTTCAGGACCCCAGGTCAATGCTTTAAGTACCTCTGGTATGGCCCTCCCTGCGCCGCCTCCCCTGCCAGAGCGATCACCTTCCTTCCCTGAGGAAGAGATATCCTCTGGGGTGTTCCGCTGCTTGGTGTGTCGCTGCTATACCACAGACAGCTTGGAGGCCCTACTCTCTCATGCCAGTAGAGGCCGGTCTCTACCTGAGAGAGAGTGGAGGGAAGTGAGAGGAGACTTACACTGCTGTCGCCTCTGCTCCTATAGTACCCAACTTAAAGCTAATTTTCAGCTGCATCTGAAGACCGATAAACATGCCCAGAAATATCAACTGGCTGCCCATATGCGAGAAGGTGGTGCAGCGCTGGCCACTGCACAAGCATCAGCAGCAGAACTTCCTATCAGTGGGTACAGCCAGGCATCTTCATTCCCTCCTTTGCACCTACGATGTAACCTGTGTGGATATGAGAGTAACAGCAGAGAGAAGATACAGCTCCATGTTCAGGGAGGGGGACATGAAGAGAGTCTCCGAGTGTACAAGGTGACTTTATGTTATGGGATAAATCTGGTGCTCAGAGCCCAACTCCAGTCGTAACAATTTATTGTCTGTGTCATTTTCGGGGAAATTTCCCCCCATTTTCTGTCCTTCTCCAACAGGAATACCGGTAACACCAAAATTACATTTTTAGTAGACTGGGGAAGAGTTGGAACTTCTGACTCCATTTCTTGTATAGTTTTGCATGTACAATTATGCTCAATGGGGTCAAAATCAGAAATGAACCCCTGAAAGAAATTTTAACTCTTCCCTACTCATTCCAAAACGAAATAAATGGCTGAAATTAGACTTAGTTAACCCAGAAATGTTTTAGATGCAATCTGCTCTGAGTCTGTTTTAATGTTTACTGCATTGAACAGTTGCCCATAATTCTATCAGATTGTTCTAGTATTATTTGTTTAGGAGACTCTTTAAATTGTATTAAGATGAAGGGCAAACGACCAGAGTAAAGACATGGTTCAGTATAGAAACCCTAATGGATACATTAAAAACCCTTATTTTTAAAAATATATTGTGATAGTATCCTAAAATCATCTTCTACAACATGAACCAGCTGTTATGTTCCCAATTTTAAACTGTGCAGTCTATATGAAGTAATTTCTGTACAGGCCTAAGTTGGTATCGATGTTGTCACATGACATTGGTAATGGATTTGTTCTGCAAAACTTTGTGGGTTTGAATGAGAGGGTGCTGTCATTTAACCTCTACGAATAGAGGGAAAGACGAGAGGTCCTGATGTCATCTGTGCTGCGATGGCACCAGAAGTGGCAGAATTGCTGCCATTTTTTTTGCTGTGCCTCAAATATAGCGAGGAGCTGTCTCTCAGATTGGCACTGAGGTTTAGGCTCCATTCACACTTGTACGTCTCCAAAGTTGCGCCGACTTTGGAGTTCAACTTTGGTGCAACTTTGACACAACTTTGGATAGGTGCAACTTGGATACGACTTTGGCTTTGACCAGTGATAATGGACAACTGTTGCACACAAGTTGCATTGTATAACATTCAGGTATGACTTTCTTGCAATTTTCGAGGGTTAACATTGAAGTCTATGGCCCTCAAGTTGTAAGAAAGTTGAACGAAAGTAGTTCATTAACTACTTTGAAGTTGCGGCAACTTTAAGTTGTGCATATATGAATGGTTATCATTGGAAAACATGGGGAAGACACGTCGAACAAGTGTCAATGGAGCCTTAGTGACTGATATATATGCAGAACTTTGGGTGAAGAACAAAATGCTTTAATTACCTTACATTAACCTTGCACAATTTTTAGTAAAGTATCTTCTGGAATATACACCACATAATTATAACATAAGAAATAGGTTTGCTTTTTTTTCACAGGATTTAAATATTTCAATACGTTTCTATTCACCACTGTGTCATTGCGGTGCGCCATCGTAAAGACACACAGTGGTGTGAACTGACATCAGTAAAAAAGGCATTTTCCTCTGCCTTTTTTTTTTGTCTATGTGTGAACAGTCCCTTGAAGTTGAAAAATATATAAAACAGCGCTAGCAGCCTAAATCAAGCAATATACATCCTAATAAACAGTGCCTATTGTATCAATGTTAAGAGAAAACCAAAAAACATAACATCTAAAAGTGCTCAGGTGCTTCAGTGAAAAGTGCAACGGTGCTCCAAAACTTTTGAATCGGTGAAGTGGCTCCCCCTTTGGTGTCCCCACTCACCATAATTACTGTGAAGCTGAGGATCCAATCATTTTGGTGAGTGGGGACACCAAAGGGGGAGCCACTTCCTTGATTAAAAAGTTTTGGAGCACCGTTGCACTTTCACTGAAGCACCTGAGCACCTTTATGCCCTGTACACACGATAGGATTTTCCGACAACAAAATTCATGTTTTTTTTCTGTCGGATGTTGGCTCAAACTTGTCTTGCATACACACGGTCACACAAAGTTGGTCGGAAATTCCGAACGTCAAGAACACGGTGACATACAACATGTACGATGAGCCAAGAAAAATGAAGTTCAACAGCCAGTGCTGCTCTTATGCTTGATTCCAAGCATGCGTGGCACTTTGTGCGTCGGATTTGTGTACACACGATCGGAATTTCCGACAACGGATTTTGTTGTCGGAAAATTTTATAGCAAGCTCTCAAACTTTGTGTGTCGGAAATTCCGATGGAAAATGTGTGATGGAGCCTACACACGGTCGGAATTTCCGACAACAAGGTCCTATCACACATTTTCCATCGGAAAATCCTATCGTGTGTACAGGGCATTGGAGGTGCCTCTCTTCTCTTTTGTACCCTGTAAAAAAAATGCTTTGATATACAAGTGCTTTGGATTACAAGCATGTTTCTGGAACGAATTATGCTCTCAAACCAAGGTTTTACTGTATTACCCATAGGGTATGGTCAAGCTTTTTACATTAACATAAAACTATATAGTGAGGTTGATTTACTAAAGTGCAATTGCTCCAGATCTGGGGAGAAGCTCTGAAATGAGTGGAAGCTCTGCTGATTTTTATCATCCAATCATGTGCAAGCAAAAATGCTGTTTTTTATTTTCCTTGCATGTTCCCCTCAGATCTAGAGCAACTGCAGTGCACAGACTATTTACCTTTACTAAATCAACTTCAATATCTAAGCTTTTGAATTTGCTTTTTTTGACTGACACTACCATCCTGTCATATTCTGTTAAGATAATCAACAGAACTTGGGGGGGGGGGGGGGCATATATAAACTATACCCTGTTTCCCTGAAAATGAGACCTAGCGTGATTGTCGGTGATGGCTGCAATATAAGCCCTACCCCCCAAATATGCCCTAGTTAAAGTTCTTGTAGGTCTTCTTTTCAGGGTTGGGCTTATTTTCTGGGAAACAGGGTAGGGCTTATTTGGGCGGTAGGGTTTATATTGCAGCCATCACCGACAATCACGCTAGGTCTTATTTTCGGGGAAACAGGGTATGTCTATTATAGAGAAAGTGTATAAAACTTCACCCTTATTTAGCAGAGCAAAGGATAAAACCATAAAGTTAAAAGTCAATTATTATGTAATAACTTTCTTAAAATTATTCATGTAATCGCAAATCTACTTACTAAAGCTCTTGCAACTTGTATGTACTGTTTATAAAATGAACTTACCTCTATATGTATACATGTCCAGTTTTTGCAGGCCATTGAAGGCAGTGGTGGAAGCGATGTGAGTTTCCGCTGTGCCCCATGTGACAGCACTGTTGGGTCTCGCTTAGGGATGATGTCCCATCTACGTACAGCAATTCATCACCAAAATATTACACAATGGAGGCTTGTACATGGAGAAGCTATACTCGAAAGAATTGTAACTGTGTGCAGGAGCCAGCAAGAACATGGTAAGATCCAGATATATGTGTCTGACACTAAACAGATTAGTAATCAGTGTTATCTGTCCACTAAAAGTGGGCCCACACCAACCAATGCTTTACCAACACTTTACCAACGCTTTACATTGCCTGCGTATGTTTGAGTGTATGTAATGACATAAATTCAGTTGTTTGACATTTATGACTTGTTTTTGGCCTAGAAAAGTGACGTCAGAAAAAGACCAAGTAGTCCATCACGGCAGCTCTCTTTTTTTTTTTCGTTAACTTTTATGTCTGAGTATAGGTCTATGTTTGTCCCAAGCGTGTTTGAAGCCATTTACTGTTGACTGTCTCACTACCTCTGCTGGTAGTTTTTTCCAAGCATCAACTACCCTTTCAGTAAAATAATACTTTCTAAGATTAGTTTTGAACTTTTCTCTAGTTAGTTTGAGGTCATGTCCCATGTTCTTTATTTTGGTTTCATATTTAAGAAACTGCCCTCCTGAACATTATTCACTCCCTTGACGTATTTAAAGGTTTCAATCATGTCTCCCCTTTCCCTTCTTTCCTCCAGACTGTACAATTTAAGTTCCTGAAGTCGCTCTTGATAAGTTTTATCTCCCAAACCTTTTACCATTTTTGCTACCCGTCTCTGGACTCATTCTATCATATCAATATCGTTCTGTAAGTGAGGTCCCCAGATCTGGACACAGTATTATAAATTAGATCTCACTAAAGATCTATATAGGGGAATCAGCACCTCCTTAGGATTAAGCAAATGCTATATACACTATATGGCCCAAAAATTGTGGACACCTGATCATTCCTTTATGAGCATTCTATTCCAAAAAAAAATAAAAAAATTTACAAAGTATAAACAAGGCCAAGGATAAATCCAAGGGAAAAACCAAGCTTAACTTACCGACCAGCCCGCAGACAACCAAATAACCTGTCTAACAGTATGCATTAAAAGCAGGGGTTTAGTCTGCACACATTTGCAAATGCATGCGTAAGCCACAGAGCCTCGTCAAGGCACCCTGGTATCAGTGGTACCTTACACTAACTTATAAGTGTCCCCGTTTTTTGTATCAAAACCATTACTAGCATTAATACTGAGTTCATACCTACCTACCTTTGTGCCTGCAACACCTTCCAATTGGGAAATCAAGCCCTGTTCCATTATGCCATTTTTGGGTTGCTTTTTATTTAGCACTTAGCAGTTCACTAATGATGGTAAATACAGTGATTTGCAAGGCAATTATGACTCAATGCGTGGCAAACATTCAGTTTTACTTCTATTTTCACGTTTTGGCTTAAGCTGTGTATACACTAGTAGAATTTCAAGTGTAATCTGTACAAAAATTCTTAGGTAAATTTGTATGAAAATTCTCAGAACATTTGAATGTCAGTCTGAAGTAGTTCAAGATTTCCTTTGCATTTAAAGGCTATGTTCACCTTTGGAACAATCACAGTGATCCAAATGAAACGTGCAGTGCTGCTCTAAGCCGAGACAGAGATCTCCTCGCCAGTTGCAGTGAAGGGAGCTGGCATCAGTGCACCATTCAGATGTTTAAGAGCATTATCAAAGAGAAGAAAGGGCATCGCTCACCAACCTAGTGCATTAGTCACTCTGTGACCAAGCCCCAGTGAGCGGGACGAAACATGTCAGGGCATGTGGCTGGAGTGACGCTGGCCACATTCATCTACATACTAATGCACTGGGTTGGTGGATGGCGCCCTTTCTTGTCTATGATAAAACCTTTGGAACATGTTACATGTTCTACCCATATTTAGGGTGGAACATGTAACATGTTCCAGTTCCTGCATCCTCTCCCCCTAATCCCCCCCTCCCTTTGACAGCGCGCGGGGGGGGTCTTCTCCTCGTATCCACTGTCACAATTTAAAACCAGCGTGACGCTGCAGAGCTCCGCTCACATGGCAGCGTCATTCATTCACAGAGTTCTGTAAATGAACTACAATTATTGTCAGCACCACAACTGGTTCTCAGTGAACTGTGAATGTGCTGGTGAGCGCTCTCATAGTTCGTTGATTCTTCCTGCAATTCAGCAACTGTCTGCCCATATCGGAGGTACGGGCAGATAGTGTACTGAGTGTGCAGGATCCTGGCATTGCACCTGTAATCTGCTGATCACGGGTGCAATGCTCTACAGCTTTACCTGCAAAAAAATGTGCATTTATTATTTTATTTTTTTTAATAAAAGGTGAACCTATCCTTTAACATTCAATTTTGGCATGATTAGACTTTACTGAATGAAAACGACATACACTGCTATAAATTTGTACATTTGAGAAAATTTTTCCATACTATCACTTCAAATTTTCTGATCACTGTGGTAGAAAACGAATGTCAATTTGACCCCAGTAATGATTAGAAAAACGAACGAACATTCTTACAAAGAAAAATGTCAAAAGAAATTCTACTAGTGTATACCCAGTTTTCTTTCAGCATGATTTATTTCTGTAATTGAATGTTATCTAATTTAAGCCTTTTTTTCTCAGTATTCAGCTTCTTCCTGTCTAACACACAAGCTACACTTCTCTCTGAAATGCTGAATTTTCACTGAGATCTCAGAATCTTTGACTAACAGTATATACTTATATATATTACCAGTGTCACTTTTTAAAAAAAAAAAAAATGTTAAAACATCACACAGAAGTGACAGGCCAACTTGTAGCATCTGTTGATTTCATTTTTTTAGTGGCATATACAAGCATGTAAGCAAAGTGGATTGTCATCTAAGGGGTTACTGGAAAGGGTAGAGAAGCCAGGAACATCTGTTGTTAGGGAACCATGGAAATACAGACCAGCCAGGATACGAGCGTGCCAGTATAGTAGATAAACGCCTTGTATAATGCATTTTCACTGTTCAACATATACTTTCAGATAGATTTATAGGAACTTATAAAAAAAAGGTACATGATGAAAGAGCGACTCACTTTTTTTATGTCCATTTTCCAGTTCTTTTTGTATTATCTTGTGTCTTTCACGCACTCTGTATTCCTCCCCCCCCCCCCCCCCATTCTGCCCCTCCTTTTCTCCTGGCTCTTGGCCCATCTCCGGATCAATATTTTATGATTTTGGCGGCCGTTGAATGGTGTTAAAGAACTTTAACACTTTAATTAGCTGAAACAGGAATAAATTCCCCACAACTGTCAATTTTCAGTATAATCGTTTATCTAGTGACACTGTGCCTGTCCTCTCATTTCTCTCTGCCTGCCTCTCTTTCTCCTGCTGCCTGGTTTCATTGCATTCCTAATACACCCAAGTATAGGCTTTTATTATTTCCAGTCTGTAACATTTTAATAATGCAATCAGGCTTGATGTGATGATCTTGAGCTGCATAATAGTATAGTAAAAATGTATGATATATATTTCTACTATATGTACTATATATAATATACTATATACATCACATTTTTCTGTATGCATTTATATCAATAATATTGTTAGTTGTCAATCCCATATGAGAACCTTCATACCATATAAGAACCTTCAGTGTCATTTTCATCATTTTTGCCTTGAATGAGGCTGGGTTCACACTGTTGTGCGGAGCGGCTCACAGCAGGGGTCCGGTGCGTCGCTGTTCTGCATTTCAGGGACGTATCAGGCCCGAATTTTTGGCTGAATTCCGACCTGAAACGGACCATAAGATGCACAGGACTCTTCTGCAAAGTGCTCTGCAGCCATCCCGGAGCTGTGTGAACCTGCTCCACTGAGAGCCGGTCACAGTCTCCTGACAAGCGAATTGGATGCGGGTAAACCCAGCCTGAGCCATCTACTATAAGTCATTTATTAAAAAGGAAAAAAGACATGGTCTGCACTGTAGGGTTGATTTACTAAAACGGGAGAGTGCAAAATCTGGTGCATGGTAGCCAATCAGCTTCTAACGTCAGCTTGTTCAATTAAGCATTGACAGAAAAGACTGGAAGCTGATTGGTTTCTGTGCAGAGCTGCACCAGATTTTGCACGCTCCAGTTTTAGTAAATTTATAGATGTTGTAGTTGATGTTTAGGACTTATAGATGTTTTAGTTGAGCTTCACTATTCTGCACACTTGTAATGGTGCTGAAAATATGCAACATTTTTTGTATCTGTTGAGCTGCTGTTGCCACCAATGCCTCTTCTAATTGTGTTTGGGTTAGTGCAAGGACTCTTCAAACCTTCAAGCAGCATTAAACCCAGAAGTAAACATTTATCATAGCAAAGTGTACCATTTCTTAGATGTGATGGCTGCATTTGTTTCCTTTTTTAGGCTTTATTTCTTCAATTTTTTCTGGTGATCCAGCCAGTGGGCCCGTTTTTCAACAGAAAAGCTCTCTTATGCCCCGTACAAACAAGCAGAATTTCCGTCGGAAAAATCTTGGATGTTTTTTTTCGACGGAATTCCGCTCAAGCCTGGCTTGCATACACACAGTCACACAAAAGTTTTTTGAATTTCGACCGCCAAGAACGCGGTGACGTACAACACTACGACGAGCCGAGAAAATGAAGTTCAATGCTTCTGAGCATGCGTTGAATTGTTTCCGAGCATGCGTGTTTTTTTTGCGCGTCGGAATTGCATACAGACGAACGGAATTTCCGATAGGAACTTTTTCAGACGGAAAAATAGAGAACCTGCTCTCAATCTTTTGCTGGCGGAATCAAAGGTCCGATGGAGCATACACACGGTCGGAATTTCGGACCAAAAGCTCTCTTTGGACTTTTGCTGGAGGAATTTCCACTCGTGTGTACGGGGCATAACAGTTCCAGGGATGAGACAGACCATTTAGCACTGATGGGGTGCTTAAAATGGTCAGCTTTTATTTATGTAAAACCTTTATCGCAAAGGGAAAAACTGTTTGATGTAACTGATTATACAGTATTCGCTGGAGCTCAGCTTCATTTCGTTACTGTATTTAAATCTTCTAGTAATTCTAACATGCCCCTCACCCCAGGCTGACAATGCTGCTGTTCAAATCCACCCCCCTGTGCTTGTGCTCATTCATTTAGAGTGGTGTCTATATAATACAGGACGTGAGATACTGGCCAGATCACCAAGGGAAAACAGAGGGGAAAAAAGACTAAAAAAAGAAAACAAAATTTATCCACTATGTCTAATGATTTGTAAGCTGCAATATATTACATTTTTGCTTTTGGGTATTCATAGGTAGCATATGAATTTGCCTCTTAACCAGCAAAAGGTAGAAATGCTAATTCATACTCATGCCATATTATGATACTGAGTGGAAGGAAGCATTCCATGGGCTTCTGGCTGCAAGATTGCAAGTTGTTTTGCTGATTAAACCACAAATAATGCACTTAATGGTAGAAATTCTCACTTCTTACTTATTGATAAATGGGCAAAATCAGTTTACTGTCATGCAGGAGTGGATTTTCATCACTTGGTTCCCAAAATCTCCTTATTTACACAAACCATTTCCCTACTTTACTGGGCCAAGGACTATTGTGGCAGTATGAAATTACTATATTTTTAGTTACCAAGGGGAAGTGTTGTGTTGCCTATGAAATAAGGGGAAAATCTGTCTATTTGCCTCTGCCACCTAAAGTCTCAGGTCTACTGTGTCTAAGGGCCCTGTCACATCAGTGATTCTGTTGCTGGTGAATTGTGGCTGCAGAGAAAATCACCTACTTTCCTTGCTGGCCAGATGAGTGAGGATTTGCTCCCTCACTGATGGAAACACCGCAGACCGTAAGCTTCCAGGGAAGGAGCAAGGTCTCACCCAAATATCCAAGAAGTGAGCAACACATGGAAACAGGTGAGTATTTCCCTATCTTGTCTAACAATGTATAGCAATACTGTCGGTGGTGAGCTGTCATCAACAACAGAATAACTAGTGTAACATGGCCGTAACGGTAAATCCAGACCTGCTGGCATGTGAAATTAGGATATGCATTGTATAGTCATAACACCTGGAAATGGTTTGCTGGCTCTCATGGTTTGAGCGCATAAGGTTTCTTCCATTTTAAAATTTCTTTTTTGCTGCCTGGCTCCTGTTTAATTTTCACATGTGTCAATATGTATTCACTTCTTGTATATTACAAAGTATGAAAATGTTATACTTGTAATTTCAGTTATAACCCCAAACACTTCAGAGATCACATCAGCGTCAGATACAGGAGAAGACAACACAGACATACCTCAAGGTGAGATAGGGCATAACTAAGGGTTTGGAGCCAAAGTGTACATGTAAAATGTTTTTAAGTGCTGCAGAGTTTAGATACACTATGTTTGTCTATTGTGGTTATAATTCCCAGTTTTCTCTCCCAATTAATTACAGGGCTATAATATATTATACATTTTGCCTGGAAGCAGTACCATCATCTATTTGATATTTTTGTATGTGTTCTCTATATAAGGCTGTGAAGATAATTCTTTTCATTGCATTTCATTGAAAATGCCTTTCATTGCACTAATGAGAGATGAACGCTCACCTAAAAAGTAAAGGATTAGGCTTGTAAAACAGCTTTAAGCTTTTCAAATTGAATAGGGACAAACATACAGATTGCGATGCAAATATTTGTGATTGTTATTAATATTTCAATATAAGGTCATTACAGAAAGCTTGTTCTTTAAATGAGACCTCTTATCGGGCGTACCTAGAGCATTTGGCACCTGGGCGGATCCTATATCTTAATAATATATATTAAAATGTAAAAACACCCCACTGTGCCCCCTGCATACCTCTTCATCCTTCAATACTGTGTACCCACTCTCCACAACTGCACCTCTGGACCCCTTTACATTACACAGCACCACACCTCTGGGCCCCTTTACATTATACAGCACCCTGCACCTCTGGATCCCTTTACATTACACAGTAACCTGCACCTCTAGACCCCTTTACATTACACAGCTCCCTGCACCTCTGGACCCCTTTACATTACACAGCACCCTGCTTTTCTGTGCCCCTTTACATTACACAGCACCCTGCACCTTTGGACCCCTTTACATTACACAGCACCCTGCACCTCTGGACACCTTTACATTACATAGCCCCCTGCACCTCTGGACTCCTTTACATTACACTGCACCCTGCACTTCTGGACATCTTTACATTACACAGCCCCCTGCACCTCTGGACCCCTTTACATTACACAGCACCCTTCACCTCTGGATCGCTTTACATTAGACCCCCCATTCAGTACAACCCCCCATTCAGTGCAAACCCACCCATTCAGTGCAGACCCCCCATTCAGTGCAGACCCCCCATTCAGTACAACCCCCCCTTCAGTGCTGATCCCCCCATTCAGTACAAACCCCCCTTCAGTGCAGACCCACCCATTCAGTGCAGACCCCCCATTCAGTGCAGACCCCCCATTCAGTGCAGACCCCCCCATTCAGTACAACCCTCCCATTCAGTGCAGACCCCCCTTCAGTGCAGACCCCCCCATTCAGTGCAAACCCTTCTTCAGTGCAGACCCCCCATACAGCGCAGACCGCCCCATTCAGTACAAACCCCCCATTCAGTGCAGACCCCCCCCCCTTCAGTGCAGACCCCTCATTCAGTGCAGACCCCCCCCATTCAGTACAGTCATACCCATAATGTACCTCAGATCAGCGCAGGACATGCACAGCTGGTCCCCTCCTCCTCTGTAGACATAAACAGAGAGGAGGGGGAGGCGGCTTCACTCTGCTTGGCCGTGTGAGCCAGCCGGGACTGCTCAGAGCCACTCACAGCTCGTGGCCACGAGAGAAGGGGATCGTTGGTGCAGTGGTGTCACCCCTCTGGCGGGTGTCACCTGGATTCGGCTTGCACCCCCCCAATGCAACGCTACTGCAGCTCGCCTCTCCGTGCTCTAACCTGCCCTGTCACCACGCCACTGCCTAAACCCACCCCGCTGTCACCGCTTCAGTCGCGGGGGGGCGCCGGCCTGACACCCCCCAGTGTGTGGCACCTGGGGCGGCCCGCCCCCCACTTGTTACGCCACTGCCTCTTATTACAGAATGGATCTCAGGGTCCCAAAAGCTTTTGCATCTTTAAAAACATAAGCACATAAATTATATCACTAAAGCTTGCACAGACGGTTAAAGAAAGCTGAAAAGAAAAACTAAAGCTGGCCATGGATGGTTTGAATCTCAGCCGGTTCAGTAGGGACCGTCCGAGATTTGAACCATCTATAGGCAGGCTCCCCATCAAGAGAACGCAATAGCACTGAATGTGATGATGGGGGGAATCAAGCGATTTTTCTTTCCTGCAACCTGTGATGGCATGAAAGAAAATCGCATGTTCTATGGCCTGCCTAACAGATTCCTACAACCACACATGCTGGGTGGATGGAGAAATTGCCAATCAGTCCCCCCCCTCCCAGAACATTGTATGGATTGGCTGCAGTCGCTGATTGAAAATAGTTTATTTGTGCGTCTGTTTGACAGAAGTCAATCTAACAGTCAACTTCTGTTGAACAAGGAGGGCCACACAGAGATCAAAATTTGTCCAGTCCCTGATGAATCAAAGATCCTTCCGTCTTTGCCCACCTTTAAGCTAGAAACTTTCTGCATTGATTGATGACCAAATCCCCATACAACATTCAACTACTGCTATTAGATCATTAGCATTTTAGATTTATACATTTTTAAAAGACATACTTGGTAAAAGTAAACCTTTCCCAGGCATTTCTGACCACTCTGTACAGTACCACAAACGGCTTTGTGGCAGCCCCTGGCTATTCCTAAGATCAGTAGCTAAAATCATATATTTAGTCTGCAGGCAAATTTTATGATGTGTTATGTTCATTCAGATAATGTATATTGTAAATCTGCGACCACAAGAGTTAAGATAATGTCTCTTACCATTCACACAGGGGCAACACGACTTGCAGGTCGCCTCACCAAGGCGACCTGCAAACGACTGCCCGGGCGACTTGCAAAATGACTTCTGTATAGAAGTCTATGCAAGTCGCCCCCGAAGTCGTACAGGAACCTTTTTCTAAGTTGGAGCGACTTGCGTCGCTCCCCTTAGAACGGTTCCATAGCACAGAACGGGAGGCGACTTGTCAGGCGACTAGGTCGCCTGACAAGTCGTCCCTGTGTGAATGGGCTCTAAGGGAAAACAAATGTTGGAACTGGTGCTATTCATTGTTACTATATTAAGGACCCAGAATTGCTTTCATTTTTGAACTTGCCAGCTAAACTGTTGTATGCCTCCAATGAACACTTAACCCTGTAGTTGTTACTCTATCAGGCTTTTAGACTAAAGCACTGGGAAGGGCAATGATTATGTGCAGAATGCAAAAAAATAAATAAATCAGAAAACAAAACATATTTCACTAATTTCACAACAGCTTAGTTGCTAGTTAGCTATCCGTTTTTGCATCTTCATTACCTTTTAAACTGTTTTGTTAAATATGCCTTTGTGTGTACTTGTCTGCTTGTTTCTTGCTTTCCTTTTTGCTCTTTTTGTTTGATTTAACCCCCCCCCCCCCCCCACACACACACTCTGATATAAATATGGAGTTTCCCACTCCAACCAGTCACACACACCTTTTGTACTACTAGAGAGCCCCTCTACTCGTCTTTGTATAAAATGAGCAGTTCCCTTGTTTGTTAGTTATTTGTCCCCTTCTGACCCCTAATCTCCTGATTCAGCCCCTGTACAGGATGAAACATCGAAGACTGAATGTGAAAAGGCTGCAGAAGGCACTACGGTATGTACTCTATAAAGAGGCGATAACAAATAGCTTTGGGATAAACCAGGCGGGTGACCAGATTCATTTCACCAGCTTTGCTCTCACTTACAAACTATTAGTATACCTGTTCTGTTCAATATAATGATTATGTGAACATAGCTGGGCAGTTGAAAGAGAATGTATTGTGTCAGAAATATGGGCACTGAGTTTTTGTATATTTTGCTAGCTCTCTGACAGTCATAATATTCATTCTTCCTTAGCCAGTGTGTCAGTGGTTAGCAAAAAATAAGCATCCAGTGAAGTTGGAGCTCTCAACCGGCATATTTGTTTTGGGTCAATCAGTCACTAAGTAGGTAAACTAAGAAAGAGAATGACAGCCAGGTTACTATCAAATTGTGTCAGTAGTGCATCCAGACTTATTTTTGACCTTGCTAATAAAATGAACGCAGCACAAGACACGTATGGTTGTGCATCTATGCCCTGAGTTGTGTCTAGTGAATGAAGTACTCGTTTATTACATGCTTTTACTATGTGTAGGCAACAGGTAAGTCTTATGGAAAATTAAATATATAATATATTTCTTATTTGCACCAACATGCAGGATGTAAGGTGGTGGTTTTGACATTTTACTATTGATTCTGTGTATAAATTGAGCTATACATAAAATTGTATTGTTGGCAGGACTAAAGTTGGTGGCACACATAATATGGTTGTACCCTCTCTGTATAATTTCCTTTAGCGTAACCAAAAACTATGAGTGGTCCTCAAAAAGTTTCCGCACTTTTATGTTTTCATTGGAAACTGTGAGGGAGGGTAGTGGTTGGTCGTGTCTGAGAGTTTCATGTGACTAGTCTGTCTGGCAAGCCGGCTGACCTCGCAGTTTAGTATCAGAGTTGTTACACTATGGTGAAGATAGTTGCGAAACTTATAACAAAAGTGCGGAAAATTTTTGAAAAATCCTTGTATGTATTGCATGAAGCCTGCCAAAACAATCCTATTAATGTATAGCTAATTACTTAGCCCATCATTCCAAGGAAACCTAAACAATATCTACTATCAGACTGTAACATGGGTGGCCAGCTTTTGAGCTGTCTCTTAGTTTTGGAAACATTAACCCCCCTGGCGGTATTCCTGAGTCTGGCTTGGGGTGGGTTTTCAATACCAAAAGCGGTAACCCCGAGCCAGACTCGGGATCGCATCGCAGGATCCATGTAGAGGTTACTTACCTTGTCCCCTGGATCCTGCGATGTCTCCCCGCTGTGATCTGCGAGCCACCGTGTCTCGCTCGATTCACAGTGCCGAGCTCAGTTCCCTGCGAGCGTTGCAACGCACAGGGACAGAGTTCGGTGCCAAATTCAAAAAGTAAAAAACACAGTATAGATACAGTATACTGTAATCCTACAGATTACAGTACTGTATCAAATAATTACACATCCCCTTTGTCCCTAGTGGTATCTCCAGTGTCCTGCATGCAGTTTTATATTATATATACTGTTCTTTCTGCCAGAAAACTGGAGATTGTCCATAGCAACCAAAAAATGTCCATTTACGTCAAAAGTGCTTTTAGACCAGCTGGAAAACAGCGATAATAAATTAGAATCACTTGCAGAATTGAGCGATAGTGATTTGTGGGGAGATCCGTCATCAAACACTAAAAGTGACGACAGCGACAATTCTGCAACTGAGCAAATTTCAGTGTTTTTGATTTGATGACATTATTGAATAATTTTTATTATTATATTATTATTTGTTATAATTATTTATAGTTATTTATTATATTATAATTTTTTATTTCGTTTTTCAAACTTTATCATACCCGGGATGTCTACTAGAATCTGGTTTGGACAGATTTAAGTGAGTTATTCCTAAGAATTACAGGCCTACAATATAGAATGCCAAATTTCCGTGCAAAATAATTGTACCGCTTTCAGCATCAAAAATTTAAAAATGATACCGCCAGGGAGGTTAAAGGGGTTGTAAAGTCTCAAGGTATTTCACCTTAATGCATTCTATGCCTTCTGTGGTGCAGCTGCCAAATGCTTTGGCAGATAAAACAGGCAACATAAATGAATTTCATCAGTGTTTAAGCTGTTTGTCTGGAGTTTTGCTTTAAAAATCAATGTTCTGTGCAATTATGGTAGTATTATGTGAAGTCTCTGGGATATTCATGCAGGCTTCAGAAGCCCTGGTATATTCATAAGAGATATAAATCGCACCCCCAGTAATCAGCTATAATAATGGTACTATCCAGAAAGCTTGTGGTGCAAGAATAGCTATTCCCAAACGTACCCAATGTAGGCTATTTGTTGTCTCTCACATACAGAAAGCCTGTCATTGTGTGAGCACTCAGATGTTTCACAACATAGTCAACATGCAGATTGATACTTGGCTTGAATATTGGAATATGACTATATGCATATACTGTACATCAATATATTATATACATATGTATGTATATATATATATATATATATATTATACAACCCCAACTCCCAAAAAATGGGAATGCTGTGTAAAATCAACATACAAATCTCATAAACCCATATTTAGAAAACATATTAAATGTTTAAACTGAGAAAATGTACCATTTCAAGAAAAAAATAAGATAATTTTGAAATTGATGGCAGCAACACGCCTCAAAAAAGTTGGGACATGGCTATGTTTACCATGATGGATCATCCCCTCTTCTTTTAACAACACTCTGTAAATGTCTGGGAACTGAGACCAGTTGCTGAAGTTCTGGAAGGGAAATTTTGCCTCATTCTTGCCTGATATAGGATTCTAATGCCGCGTACACACGACCGGACTTTACAGCATACTTTGCCCGGCGGACTTTTCGACGGACTTTACGACGGACTTTACGAATGAACGGACTTGCCTACACACGATCAACCAAAGTCCGACGGATTCGTACGTGATGACGTACGACCAGACTAAAACAAGGAAGTTCATAGCCAGTAGCCAATAGCTGCCCTAGCGTCGGTTTTTGTCCGTCGGACTAGCATACAGACGAGCGCACTTTTCGACCGGACTCGAGTCCGTCGGATAGATTTGAAACATGTTTGAAATCTAGGTCCGTCAAACTTTTGAGAAAAAAAAGTCCGCTGGAGGCCACACACGATCGAATTGTCCGACGAAATCCGGTACGCCGGACCAAGTATGCCGTAAAGTCCGATCGTGTGTACGCGGCATAACTGTTCAACAGTCCTTGGTGGTCTTTGTCATATTTTTCGTTTCAAATATTTTCAAATGGTGAAAGGTCTGAACTGCAGGCGGGCCACGTAAGTACCTGGACTCTTCTACTACAAAGCCATGCTGTTGTCATAGATGCAGTTTGTAGTTTAGCATTGCTCTTCTGAAATATGCCAGGCCTTCCCTGAAAAAGACATCATCTGAATGGGAGCACTTGGAAATAACTTTCAGCATTAATGGTGCCTTTCCAGATGTGCAAGCTGTCCATTCCACACTAAAGCACCCTCACACCATAAGAGATGCAGCCTTTTGATCTGAGCGCTGATAACAAAATGGAAGGTCTCTCTCCTCTTTATTTTGGAGGATGCAGGCCAATATTTCCCTAAAAAATGCCAAATTTTGATTTGTCTGACCACAGAACAGTTTTCCACATTGCAGCAGACCATTTTAAATGAGCTTGGGACCAGAGAAGACAGCGGCATTTCTGGGTCATGTTCAGATATAGCTTCTTCTTTGCACGAAAGAGCTGTAACATGCATTTTTGGATGACATGATGAACTGTGTTTACAGACAGTGAATTTTGGAAGTATTACTGAGCCCATACAGTGATGTCCATCACAGAGTCATGCCTGTTTTTAATGCAGTGCCGTCTAAGGGCCTGAAGATCACAGGCATCCAATATTGTGTTTCAGCCTTGTCTCTTGAGCGCAGAGATTTTCTTGATGATATTATGCACTGCGGATGATGATATATTTAGGCTATTCAATTTTACATTGTAGAACATTATTCTGAAAATGTTCACAATTGGTGAACCTCTGCCCATCTTTACATCTGAGACACTCTGACTCACTAAGATGCACCTTTTACTGTTGCCAATTAACCTAATTAGTTGCAAAATTTTCTCCCAGCTCTTCCTTGTTAGTACCACTCACTTTGCCAGCTTTTTGTTGCCCTGTCCCAACTTTTTTGAGATGTGTTGCTGCCATCAATTTCAAAATGACCTTATTTTCTTTTCTTAAAATGGTACATTTTCTAATTTTAAATATTCGATATGTTTTCTATTATGAATAAAATATCTGTTTATGTAATATTCAAATCATTGCATTCTGTTTTTATGTAGATTTTACACAGCATCCCAACTTTTTTGGAACTGGGGTTGTATAAAATATACTGTATAGAAATATATACATCAAGCTGAGAGAAGGGTAGATACACAGTACATACTCCTGAAATCAGACCTATTCACCTCGCATATGGGAAGATTTCTGAAACCTAACTGCAGCAGTTAGCATACAACTCAGATTAAAGCTGATACACTAGCAGAATCCCATTTGAATTGTTCATAACGAAGAGAAAATTTGAAGGAGCAGGATGGAAATTTTTTCTCGAATGAACACATTTCTAACAATGTATGTGGTTTTTGTTCAGGAAATTACATTAATTCCAAAATGTAAAAGCAGCAATATTTTGAAGTACTTTTGAACAACATTTGTCAAATAATCGAATGCCCAGAGAAGTTTTTTTTACAGATGTTTGTATAAATATTCGTACAAATGTTCGTTTGCGAATCTATCAGTGTTTGGCCAGCTTAGGGCAAATGAATTGGATACCATTGGCATCAGCATAGTTGCACTGTTTTCTGGATAGGATAGATTTTCACTAACTAGTTTCACCTGATTTCTGAAAAATGACCAATGTAGAATGGAAAGAAGAATCTGCTGCTATCAAGCAATACAGACAGTTCCTATTTCAGACACTGCAAAGAATGAGGAAAATTTAGTTTACAGCTTCCGCTGACTGAAACCACAAAACATGTTGACCATTGCCCTTTAACTACCCTAAACTTTGATGGTGACAATATTTGGCTAACCTTTCCATTAAGGAGAACTAGTCTAGAACAATGTGAAATTTGTGATTCGGTAAAGTCAAGGATCATTTACTTTTCTATTGTCCAAAATACTGTAGCAAAACATTTTTCCATATGTTGATAATAGCCTATGTTCTATGAAACAGAAATTTTGTGGTGGAAAAAACAATAGGAATTTTGTTGAGTTTGACCGCATGCACACGGACTTTCTGACACGAATATCCCATGTATTAATATTATTATTATACAGGATTTATATAGCGCCAACAATTTGCGCAGCGGTTTACAACGTTAGGGTAAACAGTACAGTTACAATACAATTCAATACAGGAGGAATCAGAGGGCCCTGCTCGTTAGAGCTTACAACCCATGTACCTTTTTATGTGTTGTGTGCCCACACAAAGGCAGGAGGACCACAATTTATCTATCTAATTAAGGGAGGTGGTTTCAAACAGTTTTGATGTAAGCAAGTAAAGGTGCAAAGAACTGGATATCTCTATATTACCATCTTGTTAATGACAAAGGGTAATTATGACTATTAAAGTCCATAAAAAGTCTATATGAGCAAAGCAAGTTCAATAAAGAGTTAAAAGTCCACACAGATGGCTGCCTTCCAAAAAGAGCTGAAACCAAGCCCCAAAGATCTGCAGAAAAAACGAGGAAGAGAGGCGCCTCTAAGTGCAGTATGTAAACTGAATTTAATAAAAACACTGTACAAAAACACTCACATTTGGTGGATTAAAATAAAGCTTATCGTGTAGTTAATTTCCTGGAGGAGGGGAGTCCGTCAGATCAGTCACTGCATCGCTGTCTCCTGCTGTGCGTACGGCTGTGCTTGAGCCACCGCTGAAGCCGGCCGCGGTGATGAGATACTCCAAAGCGAGGCCTGGAACGCTGGTGGAAAGCAGGCGTGGGGCTGTGACGTCACCGGGATGCGACGCGTTTCACGAGCGTACGGGCTACGATGTCACGGTAGCCGCGCTCCTTCATCAAGAGCGCGGCTACCGTGACATCGTAGCCCGTACGCTCCCCGGTGACGTCACAGCCCCACGCCTGCTTTCCACCAGCGTTCCAGGCCTCGCTTTGGAGTATCTCATCACCGCGGCCGGCTTCAGCGGTGACTCAAGCACAGCCGTACGCACAGCAGGAGACAGCGATGCAGTGACTGATCTGACGGACTCCCCTCCTCCAGGAAATTAACTACACGATATGCTTTATTTTAATCCACCAAATGTGAGTGTTTTTGTACAGTGTTTTTATTAAATTCAGTTTACATACTGCACTTAGAGGCGCCTCTCTTCCTCGTTTTTTCAAACAGTTTTGACTATGTCCTCAATGCTGGCCATACAGAACTTGAACTTCAACCGATTCCTACTGAATTGGCCGAAATTCGTGCTGTGGGTGGCCCTGTCAGCACCGCACAACATGACCAACTTCAAATAAAACAATTGAAGGAGCCAAGTGGAAAAAAGTTAGGTGAACAGTGACTGCATCCAATCAGATGCAGTCACTGTTTGGCTATTTAGACAGCTGCAGGTATTGTTGCCAGCCATCAGTGGAGATTGCTTCATTTACGCTGATAATGTGGGTGGGGGGGATCTAGTGATTTCTCTCATTCAGCCTGTGGGGCTGAATGAGAGAACTGAATTGTATATGGCTACATGTCAGGTACTGTTCCTGAAAGTGTTGTCAATACTCAGGGCAAAAACAAGGCACAGTTCATCAAGCTACAACATAAGAACATGCTTGGACATTTTAAACAATAGCCTTCTCCCTGAGCCAATGACATAAATCTCAGCTTGGTAAATAAAGAGGGGAAAGGAGCAGTAACTCTGGGGATCAGGAAGCATTTGCACTAGATGTAGCTTGGGCTAGTGCTGGGACCCAAGGTACTGGACGCTACTTACTTCTAGGGTAGTTAAGCCCTTCAGGCGGCTCAGCTTCTTTATCATGTGAGCGATGTATTTGGCCCTTACATGGTCAGTATCCCCTTCCAATCAGACACTGTTACCAGGAGTTTTGCTGACAGCTCGGTCAGTGTGCTGTATGCATGCTCTCAGCACAAATCCTTAGGCTGTCGTGGACACATATGTGCAGCGGCTGGATATTTAGACTGTTGACACTAGTGTGATATTTTTTTTTTTTTTTTTTTTTTTTTTAGAGATGGTATTTATTGATTTTCCAAACTGTGCAAGGCACAAATACCATAACAATGATAAACTTACCATTCTTTTAGGTTCACACCTATGCATTTTGCAGTGCGTTTTCAGTTTTGCAGAAACGCACTACAGTCCATTTAATACGATATCTTTTGGGTCACATTCACAATTGTGCGTTTTCAACCCATGCATTTTTTGGAAGGGTCAGGGACTTTTGTCCGCAGCAGGTTGCGTTTTCGGTTCCATAGACTTCAATGGAAACGCATCAAAAACACTGTGCTTGCGTGTTTGATGCGTTTCGCTGCATTTTTACTGGCTTTTGCATGATAACAGACACCTCCCAAAAACCCATCAAAATGCATGTAAAAGAATGCAAAATATCCATTACAAAGTGAAACCTGATTATACAATATCAAGTTAGAGGTATCTGATAGAGCATACATAATAAGGTATGGTCTAACAGGAACCCAGTTAGGTTATATAGTGAAAAGAGAGTTGGTCCAAGGCCCCCAAATTTTCTCAAAACTTTTTGGAGACCCCCTATGTAGGTTGGTACAGCGGGAAAGCAGAATTAATCAGCTGTTTCCACACTAGTGTGATTTTAGATGCTACTTGAGTCGCGCAGAATCATAAGACAATGGAATTTACAATCACGATTTTGGAAAAGGTTCCAGTACTACTTTGGTGCGATTCTAGTATGGGTTTGGCCCCATAGAAAATGCAAACCACTTCAAAGTAGTATACAAGTTGCACTACATAATTACACTGAGAGTCAGGTCCAAATCGCATTGCAGCAGTGTGAACCTAGAATAAAGACCACTTTTCCTGTCACTGCATATATGCATTACGCTGTTGGCGATGGGCTAAGATGTAGAAGCCCAAACGGTGCTCCTTGTTTATTATATTTATGTGGGAGCCCTGACCAGCACTCGGACCTATGGAATGCTTTTCTCATTTCCTCATGACACCATTTAGACTGAAAGTGAAGGGAAAAAAACTTTTAATAAACGGATACTCACCTATCCAAGGATCCAGCATCACCCTCACCTGAGCCGGTTCTTCACTGGTCTTCAGGTCACCAGCGACAGGATGTTAACTGTGGGCAGCTGGCTGTGACTCCTTGCGGCTCCACTGCCAGCTGCCCACAGTGCATGCACAAGCCGCGCTTTGTAAAAGGTCCCGCAGCCTTCTGGGACCTGTGATGTGTCCCACAAGGTTGCAGACACCCTTTGGTTGAAGTTCCGCTTTCACTGGAATGAATATGCCACAGATTATAACTATATGTAAGGTAATAAGTCACATGAGGAAAAGGTTAAACTTGGTTGTCATGGCTGACTACAATTTCCCTACAGTTTTTTTTTGCACTGCCTTGTTACATAAGCCTGAAAGTGGTCTGATCAACATGGCACAAATTGGGGTTGATTTACTAAAACTGGAAAGTGCAAAATCTGGTGCAGCTCTGCATAGAAACCAATCAGCTTCTGTTTTTTTTTTTTTGTCAAAGCTTAAAGTGAAGTGATTGGCTAGTATGCAGAGCTGCACCAGATTTTGCACTCCCCAGGTTTAGTAAATCAACCCTGCTGCGCCGTATTATAAAGCGATGAATCAGTTGCATTGCTGATTTCTGTTTAAAAAAAAGACACAGTCTGAGGCTGCATTCACACTACAGCGTTTTGAATCGTCCCTGCGATTTGACAGCGCTGCTGTGCGAATAACAAAACACGGAACTCGGATTTGAGATGCCATTCAACTGAATGACGCCTCAAATCGCGGCGCGGATCCGCCACGACTGTTGCGCGATAAAACGTGCTGCAATCGCAGCAAACCGCATCGCGGGACGCATGTCGCCCAAAAATAGTTCAGGAGCTACTTTGAAAAGGAGAAATTGCAACGCTGCTTAGAACTTTTGAGGTTTGCTTTGGTTTTTTTTAGAATCTGGCTGCTTTTGGCCATAGCGCTCTCTTTTCTTTTTCCCCCAAAAAAGTACTCTTAATAAAAATGACATTATTTGAATTGTTCTTCACAAGCCACCCACAGGATAGCTCCACACTTGTTCTCGTAGTTATTATAGATATAAAACGGCACAATGAAATATTTATACATACGATAAGCATAACATTTACTTAGCAACTACAGGGTTTGCTTCCTTCAGTTGCACTTATTGTAATTATCACAGGATGTAGCCAGATTTCGAATAGCTTCAAAGTAGTTAGTGGTCATACATGCAGTAGTAATAATGTGCAATGCACTCACTAGTCCCAGCATGCCCAGGCTTTACCTCTGTCACATGTTCTGCATTAGCCTGGAGCTGCAGGAAGTGATCTTTCCCAGGGAGGGGGGTGGACAGCTGAGGGTTAAACACAGGCCCAAGTCTGTAACACCCAGCAGGGGAGGAGATAGAAGGGGGAGAGGATTTGTTTACCAGCTAGGCCTAAAGAAGAGAAGAACGAGAAAGAGAGAGAAAGAATTTTTTATTAAAAGAGAATAAAAAAGACAGGCAATAGATATTGGAAGAGTGCAGAAAGTAGCTGAGCCTTGTTACGAGAAGGTCACCAGCGTGCTTTATTTAGCATTCGTTACAGTCAGGGGCGGGTGAGCGGAAGACATGGAAAGGAGTGAGGAGTGTGAGGGATAGTGTGGGAGAGACAGCTCTGAGGAGTGAAGAAAGAGGTAGAAGAGTATAGAAGTGAGGGTGGTAAGGTAAGGGTGCAGGGTACAACGTGTACGGGGCCACCCACGACGGCTCCCCGGCCCAATACAACTTAGGATAACATAAGGTGACCACTGAGTAAAACTTCAAAAGTATTAGTGTGGGGACTAAGCAGAGGGTCTTGGCAGAGCTAGTGGGAAGTGTCATCTCCTGGATGGATATGGAAGATGTTTTATTTATGTTCAGAACGGTAAGTGACATTAAACAGACAGCTATGGGGGGGGGGGGGGGGGGGGCGAGGAGAATTTGAAGGGTCACACTTGTTAGACGGGTACACGAAGAAGGAAGTGCTTTGTCCAAATATTGTTTGTTTGCAGAATTTACAAACACAGTAGTTCCACATCCTCAATACGTTACTTCATACATCACAAGAAGCTGACAAGCTGTAGTTACAGCCCAGATCCGTAAGCCAATAGTACACTGAACGCTCCATCAGGGAGCGTGGCCTGTCTGTGCTGTCACATGTTATGTGTGCACTCCATGGGCTGCTAAAGGCCTCATTCGCACTGGCACGCCTGCCTTTTCGTTTTTTTAAATACAGAAGTTTTCTGAAGGATAATCAACTTTACCTTTATACTTTCCAGATCACTTTTTCCTAGAAGATTCTACTTTAAAACACAGGTTACTATGAGGGTTATTTACTAAAGGCAAATCCACTTTGCACTACAAGTGCAAAGTGCACTTGAAATTGCACAGAAAGTGCACTTGGAAGTGCAGTCGCTGTAGATCTGAGGGGGACATGCGAAGAAAATATAAAACAGCATTTTAGCTTGCATATGATTGGATAATAAAATCAGCAGATCTACCCCTTAGATTTAGAGCAACTGCACTTCCAAGTGCATTTTCAGTGCAATTTCATGTGCACTTTGCACTTGTAGTGCAAAGTGGATTTGCCTTTCGTAAATAACCCCCATAGTGTTTAAATCAGTAAAGCTGCATTAGAAGTTTAACGTCAGATTCAGGGCGCACGGGATTCTGTTTTCTATAAACGCAGCTTTACTGCCATGGCCCTAAAGGCAGCTAAATGCCCAGTCTGAATTAGCCAGAATTATAAAATCTGAATGATACCTTTGAAAAACCACTACCTGCATTTATATGCTTTGAAATGTGCTGTAGATGCATCTAAACAGAGGTTTAACCCTACAAGTGTGACCTTATGGTGGCCATACACGATTCAATTTCATTATCAGATCATTATTGTCTGATCGATTATAGAAAACAATCATATCTGCAAATTGAATGGCCATACCTTCCCACCCAATCTATTTCAATCAGATTCAATAAAACTAAGTTGATTGGCCGGGGGCAGAAAATGATCCATTGTTTTGTATCGAATGGCAGAATCAAGATACTTTGTTCATGGATATGATCATATTTCGATCGGTCAGATTATGAGATTACATGGTGGAAATAGAGAAATGCGATTGATATCTTAACTATTGATCAAAGTCCACTTTGTGGCATATCAGTTGAATGGGTTGTCAACTATTGATCGATGTTTCCTATCAGAAGAAATAGATCAGAAAAGAAATCGATAATTTATGTGTGTGACCACCATTAGACCCAGTTCACATCTGTGTTCTAATATGCAACAGCACTAGTCGCACACCTCAGCCTTTGAACTGCAGTGTGGATCAAGTAATGAACACTGTACATTTAATACCAAGGCCTCATGCACACTGAACGTTAGCTGTAGAATGAGTTTTGCAGTGTTTTTCAGAGTTTTTTTAGCTTTTTTTTTAAGCAAAACTATACTCCTACAAAAGCTTGTGGCTCAAAAACGCTCATAAACACTGAATAGCCACGTTTTTTAGCTGTTTTTAGAGTTAGAGCATTTTTACAGCTGAAAAACTCCTCTTCAAACCCACTAGTTCTGGGGTTTTTTCCAGCCAAAAAAAAAGCCCCTGCTAAAAACTGCTGATAACAGCCTATGTGTGCATGGACACATAGGATAACATGCTGCGGAGTTTACTGGCTGCAGAAAAAAAAATGCCTGAAGCCAAAAACAGTAGCTGTAAAAACGTCCAGAGTTCAAGAGGCTAAAGATGGAGACAACACTTCTGTTGTAGCTCGTTCACTGTCTAGGTGTCATCAGGGCCTGGAAGTGTATATACACAAGTGTAGCAGAGTGTTGTCATGTGTCTATTTTTATCATGTGGCAAGGTACATTGTGATGTCGATGAGTACTACATTTTGTAGAATACATTAAAGTGGTTGTAAATCCTTACATATACCCAGTGAAGGGGCTATCCTCAGGTGATACACAGATATAAAACACATCCGTCTAGATAAGTTTTACCTGTTTATCTGCAGTCTTCTCTTCTCTTCTCTACATCTGTTCAAAGCGCTGAATGTATAAAGCTTGTCTGAGAGTTCAGAAAAGAGAGGGTGGAGAGCTGAAGTTATGCTCTGCAGAGCTCAGTGAAGAGAGGTCTGAGAGCTGATTGGTAGGATAGACACCCACCATCACATAGCTCACAGGAACAGAGCTGAGGCTGTCAATCTGCTGGAGGTCCCTCCCCTGCTAACATTTTTCTCTTGGTGTCAGGAAAACTTGTCAGAAGTGACTCATGCCAATAGCAGAGGGATATGCTTTGTTCAGATTTCATGTCTGAGGTTTACAACCACTTTCATAACCAGGGATCGCTGTACTAACATTGGATTTCGTTTAGCCCGCTGGGTTGAGCGAACTAAAAAAAATGAGAGTGTGTACTAGGCTTAAAGCAGAGTTCCACCCAAAAATGGAACTTCCGCTTTAAGTGATGGTGACCCCCTGACATGCCACATTTGGCATGTAATTTTTTTTGGGGGGGGGGGGCTGATGCCCTCTTTATAAAAGGCATCCAGCTCCCACTTCCTCCCGGGGCTTTGCGGCGCCGTAAGGAAGCTCACCTCTCTCCCCTACCTCCCTGCAATCTTCTGGGACACATCACAGGTCCCAGAAGATTGCCCGGCCATTCACAGCACGCAGCGTGGCTCGCACATGCATAGTGGGTGCCTGGCTGTGAAGCCACAGCCGGGCGCCCATCAGTAACAATGCTGGCGCCGTGGAGAGGAGGGGGAGAGAAGCGGAGCTTCGTACGCCAGCATCGCTGGACTGTGGGACAGGTGAGTGTCCGATTATTAAAGGGGTTGTAAAGGTTTGTGTTTTTTCACCTTAATGCATCCTTTGCATTAAGGGTCCTTTCACACTGGGGCAGTTTGCCGGCGCTATTGCGCTAATAATAGCGCCTGCAAACCGACCCGAAAGTGCCGCTGCTTTGATTCCAGTGTGAAAGCCCCGAGGGCTTTCACACTGGAGCGGTGCGCTAGCAGGACGGGAAAAAAAGTCCTACTAGCAGCATCTTCGGGAGCGGTGAAGGAGCGGAGTGTATACCGCTCCTTCACCGCTCCCGCCCATTGAAATCAGTGGGACAGCGTGGCTATACCGCCGGCAAAGTGCCTCTGCAGAGGCGCTTTGCGGTGGTTTTTAACCCTTTCTTGGCCGCTAGCGGGGGGGTAAAACCGCCCCGCTAGCAGCCAAATGCCGACGGTAAAGCGCCGCTTACAATAGCAGTGCTTTACCGCCGACGCCACCCCAGTGTGAAAGGGCCCTAAGGTGAAAAAACACCTGTCAGTGACCGGCCCCCAGCCCCCCCCCCGTTTTTCATACCTGACCCCATGGGTACGCCCTGTCTCTTTGCCTGGAATTCTCGACTCTTGATTGAATAGATTGATAGCAGCGCAGCCATTGGCTCCCGCTGCTGTCAATCAAATACAATGACGTGAGCGCCGGGGGGGTTGGGCCGAGTCCTGCATTTGGCGTCTATGGATGCCGAATGATGGACTCGGAAGTGCGCCCACAAGGTAACCTCCTCGGGGAAGCGCTTCTCCCAGGGGGTTATAAGATGTGGGGAGGAGCCGTGAGAGCCGCCGAGGGATCCCAGAAGACCAGGTTCAAGGCCACTCTGTGCAAAACGAGCTGCACAGTGGAGGTAAGTATGATATGTTTGTTTTATTTTTATTTTTTTAACCTTTACAATCACTTTAAGAGTGCTTTCACACTGAGGCATTGGGGGCGTCAGCGTTAAATTTTTAGCAGCATTTTAGCCGCGCTATTGGGCCGCTAGCGGGGTGCTTTTAGCCCCCGCTAGCGGCCGAAAAAGGGTTAAAAGCGCCGCTGCAGCAGCACTTTCCTGGTGCTTTGGCAGCGCTGCCTATTGATTTCAATGGGAAGGGGCGCTTTAGGAGCGGTGCTCCTACAGCGCTGCAAAGATCGGCTTGCAGGACTTTTTTTACCGTCCTGGAAGTGCACCGCTCCAGTGTGAGAGCACTCGGGCTTTCGCACTGGAGTGGGAGGAGGTGGCTCTTTTTAGCGCTGTAGCTCCTGTAAAGCGCCTCAGTTTTGAAGCAGTCTAAAAGTCAGCAGCTACACTTTTTGTAGCTGCTGACTTAATTTTTTTTTTTCGGTGGAACTCCGCTTTAAGGCTTTTATTTGGTGCACTGTTTTAATCAACCCTTTTATCAGTTTTTTTATGCTGACAAATACATAAAATTGTAAAAAAAAAAAAAATATATATATATATATATTTATATTTATTGTTACTGAACTGTATAATAAGTCTTCTAGAACAAATGTTAAAGTTATGTCACATGTGACTACATTTGCCTAACCTACATTTCAATGCTTACAGGATCCATTTAAATTATGAGATCTGACATTGTTAACTTTTTCAATTACACATTTTGAAGTCTTCACTTTTATTATTGCTTCACTGATTAGTAACCTGCTGACCTAAAACAGTTATGCAGGTCTGCAGTCCTAATCTTACTGGTTGCTTACAAGTCTGTGATATCAGCTCCCCTATATAACTAAAGGTGGAGTTGTCCTTTAAGTGGTATTGGATGTGGCATCCACAGATCATATTAAACAAATATCTGATATAATAGAACGTTTCTCTGGTAACTCTTTGTATAAAAGAGGTTACAAGTCTATCTAATATTAATTAGGTGATCTGATCACATATTAAGGAGCTGAAATATGTCAGGGTGTCCAGTTAAGTTGTCTTTTAATAAAGTCCCCCATCCTCTAAGCACAGCCCGCTGGAATAATATTTACCTTCCTCCCCAATCCAGTGATCTTTCATCCTGGATTGGGGAGGATGAACCCTTCATAGTGTGCATGTGTGCAGTGGCCCCGCTTATTTCTGTGAGTAAACCATACTCATGACTGTCTCCAGTGTTCCTTCGGAGTATGGCTTACTCATTGGAATAATTAGAGTTGCAATGTTCATGCGCAGTATGAAGAGGTACTAGCTGGGGCCTTGTCAAATGAAAAGACAGTTAGATGAGGGAGGAAGGTTAGTGTAATCCTATGTGTGCTACACTCAGGGGGGTGGGGGGGTTTATTACAGTACAACTTCATTATGGGTGAAGTTGTCCTTTAACCACTTAAGGACCAGCCTCGTTTTGGATTTAAGGTGTTTACATGTTTAAAACAGTTTTTTTTGCTAGAAAATTACTTAGAACCCCCAAACATTATATGGTTTTTTTTTCTAACACCCTAGAGAATAATATGGCGGTCGTTGCAATACTTTTTTTTGCACCGTATTTGCGCAGCGGTCTTGTAAGCGCACTTTTTTTGGAAAAAATTCACTTTTTTGAATAAAAAAATAAGACAAAAGTAAAGTTAGCCCAATTTTTTTTATATTGTGAAAGATAATGTTACGCCAAGTAACTTGATACACAACATGTCACGCTTCAAAATTGCGCCTGCCCGTGGAATGGCGTCAAACTTTTACCCTCAAAAATCTCCATAGGCGACGCTTAAAAAATTCTACAGGTTGCATGTTTTGCGTTACAGAGGAGGTCTAGGGCTAGAATTATTGCTCTCACTCTACCGATCGCGGCAATACCTCACATGTGTGGTTTGAACACCGTTTTCATATGCGGGCGCTACTCGCGTATGCGTTCGCTTCTGCGCGTGAGCTCGTAGGGACGGGGGTTTTTTTTAAAAAAAAATGTATTTTTATTATTTATTTTACATTATTTTATTTATTTTTACACTGTTTAAAAAAAAAAAAAATATGTGTCACTTTTATTCCTATTACAAGGAATGTAAACATCCCTTGTAATAGAAAAAAGCATGACAGGTCCTCTTAAATATGAGATCTGGGGTCAAAAAGACCTCAGATCTGATATTTACACTAAAATGCAATAAAAAAAAAAAAAAAAGTCATTTAAAAAAATGACATTGAAAAAATATGCCTTTAACCTCCCTGGCGGTATGATTATTTCAGATTTTAGGTGCTGAAAGCGGTACAATTATTTTGCATGGAAATTTGGCGTTTTATATTGTAGGTCTGTAAATCTTAACAATAACACACTTAAATCTGTCCAAACAAGAGTCTAGTAGATATCCCGGGTATGATAAAGTTTCAAACACAAAAACATAAATCATAATATAATAAATAAAAATAAATAATTAAAAAAAATAAAAATAAATAGTAATAAAATACATTTCCCCTCGATTCACTATCACTCAATTCTGCAAGTGCTCTAATTTACTATCGCTGTTTTCTAGCTGGTCTAAAGCCACTTTTGACGTAAAGGGACACTTTTTGGTTGCTATGGACAATCTCAAGTTTCCAGGCAGAAAGAACAGTATATATAATATAAAACTGCATGCAGGGCATTGGACAAAGCACTGGGGGCAAAAGGGATGTGAAATCATTTCATACAGTACTGTAATCTTATGGCCTTACTGTAATGGCCTGCTCATGAAGGGGGTAAATTGGAGTAGTTAAAACCAAAAAATTATACATATTGCAGCTAACCAATCCTTAAATATGATGGCTGAATTAAGTTTCTTTTTTTTTCTCTTTTATTTTCACCTACTGATCCAGCCAGTAACACTCATGGGAGGAAATGTACTAAAACTGGTGCACTCAGAATCTGGTGCAGCTGTGCATGGTAGCCAATCCCCTTCTAACTTCAGCTTCTTCAATTAAGTTTTGACAATAAATCCTAGTAACTGATTGGTTTCTATGCAGAGCTGCACCAGATTTTACATGCTCCAGTTTTAGTAAATCCCCCCTCCCTTTTCTGTCTTAAGGTGTCTCCACTGTGGATGAAGGAGCAATGGAGACACCTCCGGACAGAAGCATTGTCAATCTGGGAGAAGGTAGTGTTATGCCACGTATACACGATCGGACTTTACGGCATACTTGGTCCGGCATACTGGATTTCGATGGACAATTCGATCGTGTGTGGGCTCCAGCGGACTTTGTTTTCTCAAACGTTTGACGGACTTAGATTTGAAATATGTTTCAAATCTATCCGACGGACTCGAGTCCGGTCGAAAAGTCCGCTCGTCTGTATGCTAGTCCGATGGACAAAAACTGATGCTAGGGCAGCTATTGGCTATGAACTTCCTTGTTTTAGTCCTGTCGTACGTCATCGCGTACGAATCTGTCGGACTTTGGTTGATCGTGTGTAGGCAAGTCCATTCATTCGGAAAGTCTGTCAGAAAGTCTGTCGTAAAGTCCGCCGGGCAAAGTCTGCCGTAAAGTCCGCTCGTGTGTACGCGGCATTAGATGCACTAGCACATTTAGGTGGACTTGACAAACAAATTAAAGCTGAACTCCAGCTAACACTTTTTTAGCAGTTACAGCTGCAGTTTTTTTTCTTATTGAGATAAAGGTATTACATGAAATGAATGAAAGCTGACCATTGTAAGCACCCCTCACATTGTTAAATAGTTTGTCTCAGCCCTCTCACTACCACTTTTTCTATAACAAACATGTTATACTTACCTGCTCTGTGCAGTGGTTTTGCACAGAGCAGCCCCAATTCTCCTCCTCTGGGGTCCACAGCTGGCTCCTCCTCTTCGGCAAGACCCCCCCCCGTAGAAAGGCGCTTTCGGGCTCGCTCCTGAGCCACCCTGTCTACTTCTATTGACACAGACAGCGTGGATCAGCCCTGTCCCCTGCACTTTAGCCATGGAATTTTATTGAAAGCAGCGGGAGCCAATGGCTCCCGCTGCTATCAATCTGCCCTTTGAGGAGGGAGAAAGCGGAGAGAGATGCTGCTCTCTTGCACAGTGCTGGATTGAGATCAGGTAAGCATAAGGGGGCTGAGGGGGCAAATCTGTGACACAAAAGGTTTTTTTTACCTTAAGGTAGGGAATGCCTTAGGGTAAAAAAAGCCTTTAGGCTTTAGAACCACTTTAAAGTATTAAAAATGTCCTCCAGAGGAACCATGGATAACAACAGTGAGCAGTTCTGTCTTAATAGTTGAGCGTATGCTTCTCCCTCAGCAGTCAGGGCAGATGTAATCAGACATACGGGTGGATTTACTAAAGGGCAAATAGACTATGCACTTTGGAAGTGTAGTTGCATTCTGCAAGTGCAGTGCACTCATTTTCCCAAGAGCTTAGTAAATCTGGTAAAGCTCTGCTGATTTTCATGTTCCAATCGTGTGCAAGCAAAAATGCAGTTTTTTTTTTCCTTGCACCTTATTGGTTATCCGTTACAAAGTGAAACTTCACCACATTCACTAAGCTCTGGGGAAAAATCCAAAGTGCATAGTCTATTTGTCTATAACAAATCCACCCTGTAGCATTGCACATGCACCATGTCTTCTTACATGTTCATATGTAGCTGGCCTGTCTGCAGATCTTTTGGTGGCTAAAAGGTGGTATATGAGCTGGAAAAGCTGCAAATTCCTTTGTAAATAAGTCACAGTTATCATTTTTGTTTGATAGATGCCTGATGCACATTGCACTTGTTTTGGCAATTCCTCCCACAATCTTTATTTTACTTCAGTTATATAATAAACACTCAAATGTATTTAATCATTGAGCAAATACACACTCACAGGCATTATTCAATAACTAAAAATGTAAAATGAGCAATTTGAAACACAAAAACTCTTGCTGCAGTTTCTCTATAGTTTCTTTCTTACTGTATCTTTTTGTCACTAATTTCTTTTATTTGCTTGCTTAGGTATATCTAACTTTCTCTGCATTTGCCCCACTGTGCCTACCCTATGTCTAATTTGCAGTTTTTATTTTTTATAATTTTGCTTGTCCATGGTAGAATTTTCAACATATCAATAATTTTAACAAATAATAATATGATGTATCCTTGACATTTATTTAGGTATTCTGCTGTCCCTTCTGTGCTTATGTTAGCCCTTCTGAAGAAAAAGTTCACAGTCACGCTGTGTCACAGCATGCATTGCAGCCAACTTTTCGGTGCCCATTGTGTCAAGAACAGCTGACAGGAACCAGTAATCTAAAGGCACACCTGGGACATGGACATAATGTGGTGTCAGAATGTGTGGAAAAACTGCTGCAGGTGGTGAGTTTAGAGAAAAAAACTGTGAATAATTAAGTGTACATACAGTATCTCACAGAAGTGAGTACACTCCTCACATTTTTGTAAATATTTTATTATATCTTTTCATGTGACAACACTGAAGAAATGACACTTTGCTACAATGTAACATAGTGAGTGTACAGCTTGTATAATAGTGTAAATTTACTGTTCCCTCAAAATAACTTGAGCGCTCATACATCTATTTCCCAAAGACAACCTCTGGATATGACACTGAGCACGTGCACTCAACTTCATTGGTGGACCATGGCAAGGCCTGTTATGAGTGGAACCTGTCATGTTAAACCGCTGTATGGTCTTGGCCACCGTGCTGCAGCTCAGTTTCAGGGTCTTGGAAATCTTCTTATAGCCTAGCCCTAGGCCATTTTTATGTAGAGCAACAATTCTTTTTTTCAGATCCTCAGAGAGTTCTTTGCCATGAGGTGCCATGTTGAACTTCCAGTGACCAGTATGAAAGAGTGAGAGCGATAACAGCAAATCTAACACACCTGCTCCCCATTCACACCTAAGACCTTGTAACACTAACGAGTCACATGACACCGGGGAGGGAAAATGGCTAATTGGGCCCAATTCGGACATTTTGACTCTGGGGTGTACTCACTTTTGTTGCCAGCGATTTAGACATTAATGGCTGTGTGTTGAGTTGTTTTGAGGGGACAGCAAATTTACACTGTTATACAAGCTGTACACTCACTACTTTACATTGTAGCAAAGTGTCATTTCTTCAGTCTTGTCACATGAAAAGATATAATAAAATATTTACAAAAATGTGAGGGGTGTACTCACTTTTGTGAGATACTGTATATTCTGAAAAATTATAATAAGTCAAAGTTTTTTTTTTTTGTTTTTTTTGTATGCATTATTTAATGAATGTATCTGTATGCTACAAGAAATATAGTCACATAAGCCCCAACAAAGTTTTCTGAACACAAACACACGCTGGGGTGAATTTAATCAGAATTCAGCCTTAATTTGTTTCAGCCTGTGAACAAGAAATGGGCATCCCTATTAATATGCTTTCTTCAGATGATGACACAAAGACTGTATACAGAACACGAGTGGTTACTTCTCTTGTAGATAAAGACTTTGGGAAAATGTGACTTCCATTTACAGACCTCCGCACATGTTCACCTACATGTGAGCAAGTCACATGATTTTCTACCATTTAGTACACAAACCTTATACCATCTTTCTTTTCTGTTTCAGGCACAAAAGGTGCATATGAATTTCAGGACCAGGATTATTCCAGTGAAAATCATAGAAGAACCAGAACAATCTTCCTCAGAGATTCTACCCTCCAGTGAGTATTCATGCTGTCCTCTGTCTTAGTTTTGGTTGTCTTAACTGATTCTTTCCTTTATGTTTGATAGTAATATTTGGATGGTTATATTTTGCTGTTGACTTCAAGAGTTCTTCATCCGTAATTTTCATTCATTATAGGTGAAGCCACAGATACATCCCCTCCAGGATCTCCTGGTGAAATTTCAACAAGCCCGAATGAAGCGACAGATTCTGTTGCTGATACTGACAAATTACCAGAAGAGACTGCATGTCCCTTGTGCCCTATAACCTCTGAAAATTCTCAAGAACTAAGGACCCACTTGGAGAAGGATCATCCAGAGTTTAGTCAGTCTGATATTCACCAAGCATGTGAAGCACGTAGTCAAGAAGTTGAAGGTACAGAGCAAGAGGATAAAAAGGGGTCTCAGGAAAGTACACCCGCTCATACTCAACATTCTACATATCGAAAAACCACCAACTTTGCCATGGATAAATTTATGGATCCTTCTAGGCCTCACAAATGTGTGGTATGCAAAGAATCCTTTACCCAGAAAAATATCCTACTTGTACATTTTAATTCAGTATCACACTTGCACAAGGTGCGTAAAGCCTCTCTTGATCCTTCACTTTCTAACCGTCATGAATCTGGAGTGGGGTCTACGGGACATGGAGTACAAACAGGACAAGATAAACCCTACAAATGCACTGTATGCCATGTATCATACAACCAAAGCTCAACATTAGAAATTCACATGCGTTCTGTACTTCATCAAACCAGATCCAGGAGCATGAAGCAGGACCCTACCAAGATTCCCCTAGAAAAACCTCAAAGAGACCCTGTATGTAAGAGTGAAACTACGACTGATTGCAGAGGAGAGACCATAGAGGTGCAAGGAGTGGAGCTGCCCAAAAAGAGACCACAGCAGCTTGGTCCCTGTGTTGGAGTTCCCATTTTGCCTAGTCCAGTTGCTCCACCTCCAGTGCAGCTATCCATGGATTTGTCTAGACCACCACCACTTGTCCAGCCTTCTCCGCTTTTTACATCATCACTCCTTCCCTCATTTCCACTAATACCTGAGGCTCTATTGAAACTCCAGCGTCAACAGCAGCAGCTTTTGCTTCCATTTTACCTGCAAGAACTCAAAGTTAGTGCAGATGGAGGACCAACACCTTTACTGTCCTTTGGAGGAGCTCAGCAGCCTCCATCCATCAAGGATGAGGGTGACCAACCCAGCGTAACACCCAGACCAGCGAATGAAAAGGATGAAAAAGTACCAGATGAGCGTGAGGCAGCAACTGGAGAAGCAGATGTTTCACAGAATCCAGAGTCTTCAACAAAGGCTTCTGCAGACCCTACTGGATCTGCAGCACGAGCATTGCTAGAGAATTTTGGATTTGAGCTAGTCACACAGTATAATGAGGGAAGGCGGCCACTTACTAGCCAAGTTCAGATTCAGCCACAGCCTCCTGCTCCACCACTTGATACATTGCCTATACCCGCTTCCACAGAGAGCCTTCAATGTGGTACTTGTGGTAAACATTTCTCAAACAGATTGATTCTTAAAACACACGAGGAGCACATGCACCAACGTTTGCTACCATTTGAAGCTTTGAGTAGATATGCTGCCAATTATCGCCGAACCTACGACAGTCATAACCCTGCTGGAGTCAATGCTGAAACAGGAGGTCCTTCAGCTACGCCATTAGACTTCTCTGTAACATCTCAACTCTCTCAGTGTTCCAAAGAGGTTGAAGACCAGGATTCTTTACCTGAACAGGCCATTACAGTTGAACAGCTTAGATTTCTACACAACCACCTGGATTTTCCTGGTCACCTGTTGGAAGAGCAGCTATTATGGGCAGCTGAAAAGACTGGATTATCCCCTGCAGCTATCAGGCAGTGGCATAAGCAGGGAGAGGGAAGCATCCAAGAGTCTCAAGAAGAAGAAGGAGAGGATTATTCTAAGACTGATCGTATGAGTCATCGACGATTTTCACGCACAAAATTCTCTGACTTTCAGACTCAGGCACTAAACAGCTTTTTTGAGTCCAGTGCATATCCTAGAGATAATGAAGTAGAGCAACTGTCCTCACTGCTAGGCCTTTCTGGACGGGTGGTGGTGGTCTGGTTTCAAAATGCTCGACAAAAAGCACGAAAGCAAGCTGCAGATTATGGAAATTCCCCTTCACCACCTCTGCATCCTGTTCAACCAGGGGAACGCCCTGCTGCCAACAGCAATGTTCCACCTTGCCGGAAATGTGGCATGAGTTTTCCTTGCATTTTTCATCTAATCCGTCACCTGAAAACTTGCTATAGTGACATCCGTGAAGAAGCAACTGAAACTGAAGAGAAAGAAGAGGAGTTGATTAGGTCTGCACAGACTGAAGAGTCAGTATCAGATCACACTGTAGGCACTGATCTCCCATTACCAATTAGCCAAGAAAAGCAAGATAAACCGCAAAAGGAAACTAAAGTTGACCAAGAAGTTATTGCTCCGCTTATAAAAGAGAAAGCTGAGTCGCCTAAGGTAAATGAAGGAAATATACCAATATCTGAGCCAGGAGATCATCTTGTTGAGCCAAATGAATCTTCTGTCACTAACAGCAATGTGGACCAGAACCAAAACAAGACATTACCAAGTAATAGCCATCTTCAAGCACCTTTGATGGACCTCTCTGTACTTATTCCAGTAGGGGCTGGTGAAGTGGCCTATCAGAGAAAAAGAAAGCATGAAGAAGAAAGCCTCTCTCCAACTGGAAGTGATGGCGGTGACGAGCCTCCAAGGGACAAGCGTCTGAGAACCACTATTTTACCAGAACAGTTAGATATTTTACATAGATGGTACTTGCAAGACTCCAATCCAACAAGAAGCACACTAGAACGCATATCTTTCGAAGTGGGCCTGAAAAAAAGAGTGGTTCAGGTTTGGTTTCAGAACACAAGGGCTCGTGAGAGGAAAGGCCAGTACCGAGGGGTACCACCTCTACACTCTGACTCTACAAATGAAACAGCAAAAAGAGAAAGCTCTGGTTCAAGTTACTTTTATAATGCAACTCCAAGTCAAATTGTGCCACAGCTTGTAGCCAAGTCATGCACATCAGCGATACAGACCAGTTCTTCAGTATCTTCTAAACCTCAGACTTCTTCCAGCCTCACAAACACTCAAGTTGCCAAGTCCCTGGTGAATCCAACCCAGGCTCTGTCAGGTCTTCTAAGTGCTGCACAAATTATGCCTGGCTTAGTTAATCCATCTCAAACAATCCCAAACCTTGCCAGCTCTTCCCAAGTTTTATCTAGCCTTGTTAATCCACCACAGTCATTATCAGGTTTAGTTAGCCCAAATCAGGCATTCCCAGGTCTTATTAACCCCGCCCATGTTCTGCCCAGCCTAGTGAGTACTCCCCAGTCTTCACAAGGATTGCTGTTAGCTTCCTTTCAAACTAAACCTGCAGCACCACCTGTTTTAGTGTCTTCCCCTCCTGAGGCTAAAGTGCATTCTTCTCCCATCCAGCAAGCACCTTCCCAGTTGCCAATAGCTGAACCTGACAAAACAGTAACTCTGTCAGTTAATGAGACACTGGATTGCTCTAAAATTAAACATTCAGAGCAACATACTACTGAGAATCAATCTACTGAGAATCAAGGAAGTTGCAACCAAAAACCTTCAGAAGAGAAAACAGCCCATAAAATGATGGACTCTCTGATGCACAGTCCACAGGCTGGAGACATGAGTGACTCATCAAGTTCAGATCCTGGTCCTTCTAGTCCTGGCAAAGGACCATTAAACTCTGAAGGCTTTTTAGGTTCCTCTGGAGCTAGACGCTATCGTACTCAAATGAGTAGTCTACAGTTAAGGATACTTAAGGCATGTTATTCAGAATATCGCACCCCAAGCATGCAGGAATGTGACTGTCTCGGCAGTGAGATTGGGTTGCAGAAGAGAGTTGTTCAGGTTTGGTTTCAAAATGCCAGAGCCAAAGAAAAGAAGGCTAAACTCCAAGGACTGGTTGGCACAACTCCTTCCAGTGAAGGACCTCAGCCTACTGAGTGCACTCACTGTAATGTTAAATATGGGCCTACCATCCCATGCCGTGCCCACATATTCTCAAGACAGCATATTGCAAGGCTTCGAGCATCAATACAACAGCAGCTAAAGGAGGAAAGCCGTTACCGTGACACACATCCAAGTGCAGGAGCACCGCCTATTTCAGAGAGCAAACCAACCTCACAGATGCTTAACTTCCAGACTTCTGCTACAGTGGCACCACAAATCCAGAGGATTACACCCCTGCTGATGCCAGGACAGGGCATTCCTGCACCTATAGGTGGATTGGCCACATTTAACACAGGTAAAACCAGCTTGTCATTAGGCAGCATAGAAGAGTAGAGTCACAGTACACAAACATGCCTTGAAAAGTGCTAGGTGCTGAGTACTGGAATTATTTTAGTATTAAAATTATCACCATTAATACTAAAACAAAGAAGATGTTCACCTCTAAATATGAAACAAAAGGTTGCAAATTAAATAAATATGCAGGGACCTAAAGTGTCATTAGACCCAAAAAACAAAAACATTTGTATTGCAGCTTACCTATCCTTGAAGTGGTTTTAAAGGCTTAAGGTTTTTGTTAATTCTATGCATTAAGGTAACCCCCCCCTTTTTTCTTACCTGAGCCTGGTACTATCCAGCGATATGCATGAGAGCAGCAGCTCCCTCCTCATTGGGCAGATTATTAGCAGCAGGAGCCATTGACTCCTGCTACTGTCAATTAAATGCTGTGACGAGGGAGCGGGGGGGGGGGGGGGGGGGATGCAGGGCCAATAGACAGCAGCTTTCCGTGGGGGCACTCGGCGAAAAAGAGGGGCCTGGAGCGCTACCTGGAGATCCCAGAAGAAGAGGATTGCGGCTGCTCTGTGCAAAAGCATTGCACGGAGCAGGTAAGTATAACATGTTTATTATTTTAATTTAAAAAAAAGAAAGTTTAATGTCACTTTAAATATGGTGTCAACATTAGTTTTTCAGGCTTTTTTTTTTCTTTTTTTCTACCTGGTAAACCAGCCAGTAGCACACTTCCTGTCTTAGGGTGTCTCCAGTCTGGATGGAGGAGCAACAGAGACATCTTTGGACAGCAGCATTGTCAGTCTTGGGAGAGGGTAGTATAAAATTGACATAGATTTAGACGTACTAGACTAACAAATTAAAGCTGAACTAACATTTTTAAGAGGTTACAGCAATGTTTTGTTTTCCTTTTGGGATAAAGGTTTTACGTAAGTTAATAAAAGCTGACCATTGTAAGCTCCCCTGTCAGTGTTAAGTGGTTTGTCTCAACCCTCTAAGGCAGGCCAAAGATTATGGAATTTCTTTTCCTAGAGCTATTGTGTTCTCGTGGGGGTGGGGGGGTGGAGCCATCCCCGCCAGGAGAGCTCAATGATTATTGCTAGTGGCTATAGTCGCTAGCAAGAATCGCATGCTGGAAATCCGACATGCTGGCTGTACCCAAGTCAATCGAGGGATCGACTTGCGTACAATCAGCCTGCCCATAGATGGACCGGATCTCGGACAGTTTGAACCATCTTATGGCCGGCTTTACTGACATTTTGGACAGCTTGGTCTGTTAAAGGAAGGTGAAAAGTAAGAGACTTACTGGCCAGATCAACAAGGGAAAATAAAGAAAAAAATGAATGCAGCCACCACATCTAAGAATTGGCAAGATGCAATATAAAACATTTTTGTTTGTGGGTTTAATACCGCTTTAAGCAAACTAGTATTTTCAGAAGTTATCACCCTTTTCCGTTATACATGATAAATGCAATATCTGAGCTTAACTGTTTACTATATTATTGTGCATTAGTCATATCAGTGCTGTTTACATGGTCACTTGATGATGCATTCATTTTGCTGTATTGTAAACAGTCAGCAATAGGCAGCTAGGTTTAGACAGCATGTTGAGTTTCTTACAACAAATACATATATTTCCTGACAGTTGGTGTCAGCTGGGCAGTAACAAGCAAAATAAGGTTGGCACAATGTTCTTGATAAGATTAGTAAAAAATAATCTTTAGGGGTTGTCTGCCACATACATGAAATAAGAACGTCTGTGTTACTACAGCCACCAAATGGACTTCAACGTGCACAGAAATCAGGAGTTGGCAAAGTAAAGCTTAAATGGGATTTGTTTAGATAGGGAAATGCAGAATGCTTTTACCTAGAATATGTTAATAAATACGCCAAACTATTAAAGTAGGATATATGGGGGTTGCCAACTTAACTCTTTCTGAAAATGACACAGAACAAGTAAGCAGAACAGAAAAGTCAGAGAAAGGGTCAGAAATCCTTATCTCTATACTTACTGTGGATCAGCTACTAGAAGGATTTCAGAAAAAGGGTCAGTATGACAGCCAGGTACCTAGCATTTTCAAGAGATGAGGTCAGCAATGGCATCTATCTTGACTGGTTTCCTTTATGTATCATTTTTAGGAACCACAACATTCCTGACATTGTTGTTTTCAGTTTCCAGTCTATGGGGTTCCACCTGTTACTTTAGTGACATGGCAGCTTACAAGTTAAAATCTATAAATTTACATTTACAATTTCCATTAGTTGTAAACTAAATTTTCAGGGGAAAAATGATTGACCCATGCCTGTTCTAGTTCTTTACATTGGGCGTAACTCTCAGACAGCCACGTACTGGATATAAGTGAAAGCAGCAAAACCCTTTAACCCTATCGCTGTCAGGCCCTGCCTTACATTTTTTTTTTTTACCTCAGGTGGCCACAACATTTTTGCTTTTTTTCACTTACAACTTCCAAAGTTTGTAAAAGACCCTTCAAGCCATATGTTTTCTGAAAGCAACAGGGCCTGTTGAAATAAAAGCTGCTGCTACTGATTTTGAATGGCCATGATAGCTGTGCAAATGTTTGTCAAGACTATATATCAATAAAAATACTGAAAAATATTTTTTAGCACACACAAATACAACAATGTTTACTAAACTAGATAAAACTGTATTAAGGTTAATAAATAACAAATATTTTCACATTTTAAAATGCGCCTTTTTTACCAAACAATTTTTAAAAAATACGAAGAAAAGCAAAACTGTAAATAAGCAACTAAATGAAAAACCTTGAGGCTAGCTTCACACCTACATGTTGTGGTAACGCACGATCCACAGTGTGGTGAGTTAAAGTCCTGCTGCGCTGTAAAGCCGCGTACACACGGGCGGACTTTGCGACCGGACTGGTCCGATGGACTTTCAACGGACTTCCGACTGACTTTTTAATGAACGGACTTGCCTACACACGATCAGACCAAAGTCCGACGGATTCGAACGTGATGGCGTACACCGGACTAAACTAAAGAAGTTGATAGCCAGTAGCCAATAGCTGCCCTAGCGTCGGTTTTTGTCCGTCGGACTAGCATACAGACGAGCGGATTTCTGGGTCCGGCGGAGTTATGGCGTAAAGATTTGAAGCATGTTCCAAATCTAAAGTCCGTCAGATTTGCGACTGGAAAAGTCAGCTGAAGGTCCGGTGAAGCCCACACACGATCGGATTGTCCGCCAAACTCGGTCCATCGGACCAGTCCCGTCGAAAAGTACGCCCGTGTGTATGCTGCATAACCCTTACATCAGTTGCAATAAAAGGTTTCAAAACAAAATAATACTGATTATTACTAGCTATGTCTATCGCTGATTGATACCTGTGCCCGTCGAGCCTGAACAGTGCAATGACAGGTTGTCGACGGCCGCAGCTATTATTCTTTACTGTTCACAGAGCCAGCGTGTACCTGCAGTGATCATGGCTGTACACACACAACTGTGTTAGAAAAGCTAATACAAAAATATGCTGACAAGGGCTTGTACTGCAAAAATATCACGTGCATATATTACTACTACTGAAGGATGCTGCCATACAGTTGGCTACAGTCATACAAATGATAATATACTCTCAAAATTCTATAAACAATAATCACATGGACAGGATTTTGGTTGTATTAGCTAGTTTAGGTCTAAGCAGCTTCGTCTTCTGATAATTAGCTTGAACAATATCAGTTTTGATATCAAATAGGCTTGTTTCAGAAAATAATTGTAGCCTGGCTGCATCTGCTCATCCCTGTGGTCATTGTGAGGTTGATTTTCTAAAATGTGAGAGTGCAAAATCTGGTGCAGCTCTGCATAGAAACCAATCAGCTTCCAGGCATTATTGCCTAATTAGCTAATTAATTAGGCAATAATTCAGTTAGTTAAACAAGCTGAACTTAGAAGCTGATTGGCTACCATGCAGAGCTGCACCAAATTTTGCACTCCCCAGTTTTAGTAAATCGACCCCATTATAACCACTTACTTTTTTTTTTTTAGGCACTGGAATTTTTAATTTGTCAAATTTGACCATGTATGGCTAGATCTGTAAAAGAATAACCTGTTGTTTTTTATTTTTATTGTACTTTCCTCACTTAGGACTCATGGTGCTTTATCTGCTGTTGGGGCAGCCATCTTGGGCACCTTCAGTAGGATTTTATACTAGAGGCAATTAACAAACCAGCATATCTTTGGAGTACCCACACCCACACAAGCACAGGGAGAACATGCAAACATACAGATAGCGTCATGACCAGACTCCAACTGAAGAGCCCAGGGCTGGAAGGCAAAAGTGCTGGCCACTAAGCCAATGTGCTCTCTCACACTTTACGTGTACAGTATGTTTATATTTATTGTAAACCTTAACCGGATGAAATATAGTTTTCTAAAGTATTGTGTATCAAAAACAGCCCCCCCCCCTTATTTTATTAAATACTGCGTTTACCCTTTATTGTTGCATATTAGCACTGTCAATCTTCCACAGCTTTTCTGCAGTCACTCCCTCACTACATGCATCAACATACAGGTCAACATACCTGTGCAGTGTGCCTCAGCATGGTCATTTGTAGTCTCCAACAAGAATTTTTGACAGGGTGACAATGCAGGAGAACAATTGAGAGATGGGAAAAGGTATTGTCGCCCTATAATAGGACGTTTGGAACAAGGGCCTTTATGGAAGTATCACCTGGTAAAATATTTAAATGGGTTTTGAAATAGCAAAAAGGCAGAAGTGAAAGAAATGCATGATTTGGCTGCACTGAACAGTTTTCCCTGTTGTTATATCTGTTTGTCTGGCTAATAAGAAAGAGAAATAACCACAACATTAAAAAAGGTTGCATGATCGCACAGCGGCGTTGTGCTAGAAGGTATTTAGAATTATAATTTAAAAAAAACTGACATACTGTACTTAATATCTTCCTAAAACAGAAGGGAATAGAAGTAATTTATAAATGAGACTTAACAACAACTTTAATGAACTGTGAATCTCAGAACAGTCTCAACTGATCTGAAATGCAAGTAGAATAGTAGATAGAAGTGATTTACATACATTACTTTTCAGCCACAGCGAAATAGCGGAAGGAGGGGAGGGGCAGGTAGGAAATCGGCTCTCACACACAGACTACTGAACTGAGAGGCTGGGGAGAGAGAGAGAGACTGAACACATAGCGTAATGACAGAGGGATGTAAACTGACCATGGTATCATGAATCAGCAAGCATGATTTTCGTAGTCAGTACGCATAAGGGGACACAGGAACAAGCAGGATCAACCAAGTATTTTATAACATGGGGACAAATTACACTGCAGAAGCACTATGCTATAGATCACGCTTTAAAGGAACAAGAAAACATTTTTTGGGGGTTACAACCACTTTAACAGGTTTTAACACTTTGACCTCCTTATAAGCTGTATCAACCTGTTTAGATGTTGGAAGATCTAATGTGATTGTACAGTCATTTTGTAATGTGACAGGTGAGCTTAAGTGTTTGGACTTCCTGAGTAAATCAAGAACACAGAGGAGTGTGACCTGTGTCCCTTGATGAACTCCAAGAAAAGATTTTTTTCTCTCAAATGTTCATCAAAGGACACAAAAACAGTAGATTTCAGAAACATTGGGATGTCCCAAAATAGTCCAATTGAGGGGAGGGAAACACAAGCGCTAATAGCCTGAGACAAAGACAACAGCAAAACAAAACACTGGGGGTGCCTGTAGCTTAACCTCTTGGCGCCAGCGCCTCCCAGGCGTTTAAGAGGTTTAGGATGCCAGAGACGGGGTTTAAGATCATTTGACCGTCGTGATTGCAAGTCACAGTAGTCACATGATCGGAAAGCTCCTGATAGCAAGTAGCGATCTGGAGCTTTCTATTAGCTGCTGGTAACTGTGGCGGAAGCGCGCTCTCAGTGCAGCTGTATCTACACTAATTCACGCAAATATGCGGCTGCTCGGTGCCAAGGCCCACCTCGTTAGAGGCCGCATATATGCGTGCGGCCGGTGCCAAGGGGTTAAAGAGTTTCTTGCAGGACCTTGCATCCAAAGATGCCTGAGCATCCACCTGATAGAACTTAGAGAACATATAAGTAGTAGTGGCCTTTGAGAGGCAGATGCGAGAGGCAGATGCGTGAGGCATATAGGCCCAGGAAGTATTCACAAATCTGGTCTAATGCACTTTAACTGGAAAGGGTAAAATCCAATCCTAAAACCAGTAGGCTTGAACAATGACATGTCTGATTCACTGAGAGATGATCAAATGGGAAGCAGGTTGTTCTTTGCAGATACCTTCTGGAATGACAGTCAGTTTGTCTGAAGGAAGATATAGCTGAGAGTTAGACATGAACAGCTATGACCATATCAAAGCAATGGAGGGCCATCTCCCTAGGATGAACTTGAGTAGGACAGAGAGATGGAAGGATAATGTTCTGGTTAAGGTGGGAGGTAGAACCTACCTTAGGAAGAAAAGGGTCTCAGTACAACTTTGTAATTGTGAAGAATCAGAAAGGGTTCTTTACAAGATAAGGCAGCTAGCTCAGACACTCATTTAATACAGGTGATGGTAATTAGGAAAACCGCTCTTTGAACTACAGTGGAAAAAGTTATATCCCTATTAGCGTTAAAAGAAGGTCTTTTAAGAACCAGTTTAAGATCCCACAGAGTCACTGGAGGCTATACAGGTAGGACTGTATGAGCTACACATTGTGCAAAGGCTTTGCAGAAGTAAATTCAAAACAATAAGTCTTTGGAAAAAAATCACAAAAGCTGAAATTTGTCCCTTGATGGAACTTAAAGCCATATGTTGACCCAACCCAGATTGTAGAAAGATCAGGATCCATCCCATATTTCCCGGGATGTAACTTCTTCAACCTCACACCAAAGTAAGCCTTCCTTGTGCTATGGTAGACCTTACTAGCTTTCAGAAGTGTAGGAATGACCAGGCCAGAATAACCCCTATCTCTTAATACCTGGGCTTCAACAGCCAAGTTGTCAAAGCCGCTGACTGTGAAGCAGAGTGGCAAACTGGAACTTAAGACAGAGATTTCAGATGATCTAGAAGAGCACACAGGGTGTATGCCAATAGCCTGACATAGTTGAACTACCTTGGTCTCCCAAACCTTTTTGGTGCAAAGAGAACAACTGATATGCCCTCTATTTAATTCCTGTGGAGCAGATAAGGAAGGGGCTTTAGAGGGCATAGATTAGGTTGTTCTGATTCCACGGAGCTACCAGGGCACCCACTGCTTCTGCCAGGGGATCTCTTCATCTGAAGACTGTATCTGTCCAGTGTGTTGTTGAAACTGGAGGCAAGAATGTCCACATCTGGACTTGCCCATTTACAGTCCTGGGTTGGAGAGCCACCAGGCCAGAAACGACCTTGTCCTTGGTATCTAGCATAGTGGTAGGTCTAATGACTGTACCTACTTGTCATACGCAACCAGAAATGTTGCGTTGCAATGGTCTGGTCTGGAACTGGGCAAGTGGGACTGCCTCAAAGAAGGCAACGAAGACCAAAAAAGTTGTGTGCCCACAGCGAAGCGTTGATGTGCTGAAAAGATGGGGACATGCAAGTTGCGTCCTTGATGTAAATAGAGACCAGATAGTCTCCCCAGTGGAGGGAGGAAATGACTGAGCTGTTTATTCCATGTATAATAAAGACATTACGTGTATTAAGGTCCAAGATAGGGGAGAAGCTTCCTTTTGCCTTGGGAATGATGAATAGGCTCATGTAAAAATGTTAAACTTTTCCACTTGAGGAACAATGTCAATGATTTCTAGACTTAGAAGGTCTGCCAGGGCATCATACAGATCTGTTAGTTTTTGCGGAGAGGTTGGCTCATTTGACAAGAGGAAGGTGAAGGTATATTCTGGCCTAAAGCCCCTGGACACCACATTTTTTGTCCCATGCATCGGAAATGCAGTAAGTCTAGGTGTCGGCGAAGGCTAATAGAATTCCCCCCACTTTAGAAAGTGGGGGAGTCCCCTCATTGTGAGTAGTATTTGTCCACAGGCTTGGAGGACTCAGAAGCGCAGGATTTATGAGTGAACTGGGTCTTAGAATTCGGCCTGGATTTAAAGGGCTCTTTTTGACTTTAGAACAAGTTTAGCCAGGTGCAGGCTTAGGTTTATTTTGTTAAAACATACTTGTACCTAGCCAGATGGTCCTCTACATATTAATAGACAGGCGACTCATTCTGGAAATGAGATAAGCTACAAACGCTCTACCGGTGTGCCATCCTTACTGACTGGTCAGTAAGGATGGCATTGAGTCCCTTAGATTTTTCCTTAAGCCACACTCCCAGGGTCTGGCAATTTGCTATTATAGCAATAGCAGGTTGCAGAGCAAGGCCTGCTAGGGAAAACAAGGACATGGGAAGAGTTTTCAGACACTTGTCAACCTGGTCTTTAAAACACCAACAGGAATAGTCAGAGGTTTTTTCGGACAATAAATGGATAGGTCTGCAATGGGAATGGTCCACTTTTGTGTGAATTCTCCCTCCGTGGGATGTTGGTTAGTAAGGTGTTCAAGAGGAAAAATAGTAATTAGTAACCTGCTAGGAAGGTTCTGACAGTCTTGAAAACTGTAAAGGAGCCCAGACTGGTAACAGGTGGTTCCAGATGCAGTTTGCTCCAGTAATAAACATTTTTGCACTGTGTAAATAAGAACTGAAATGGTATCTTTAAGCCTGGGAATTATGTAAGCAAAGCTGAAGAAAACTGCTCCCTGGATTTAGCAGAGAAGGGAGCCACACCTGAGGGATCTAAGGAAGACCCAGAGGAGTGAGTAGACTCGAGCAAAGGACAGTGGTTCAGGTTTTCATCATCGGGTCCTTTAGGGGGAACACTGCAGGCTGCTCCAAGGCTGCTAGAAAAAATGCCTTACAAATAAGGCAGATTAAAATACACCAGAAGCACATGGGGTACTCGCAACCTACTGCAGAAGCAGGAGAGGCTATTTGGCCAGAGGTGTCACTGTGAGGTAGCAGTAAGGACAAACCGAGGGCAAACCCTTGACCCTTGCAAGAGCAGTGGCAGCAAATCTCACGCTGAAAGGTGGGAAAAGGCAGTGAAAGTGCTCGTGCCACAGCTGTGAGTAATGTAGAACTTAAAGCCTAAGTACAGCCAATATCAAAAACAGAAAAATCATCACAGGGGACATAACTTATAGTCAATAGGACTGTTAGTAGTAGTCTTTTCTTCAATTTCTTTTCCCCGTCCCTGCCGCTGTAAAGTTCTACTGTGTTGGTGGCTAATACAACTAAACGGCTGTCACAGGCTCTCCAAGTGAGCCTGACTATGCCCACCCTTTCTGCCTAGCTCCACCATTCATAGAAGCCATACTACGGCTTCTATGATTGGAACAGAATCTAAGACCCAGTACACACGGACCGAATGTTGGGAGACATCGCCCGGTTAAAAAGAAACAGCCGACATTCAGGCCGTGTGTATGCCACTCTGTCCAACAGAAGTTGGCTGTTTGGCTGGCTTACGTCGGACGAGCGTGCTGGAAAATCAGCAGCCCACCGATTCCCTATCAGCACTCACCGCCAGTGGCAGAGTTTGCTGATCAGAGTGCTCTGGCGGGAGGCCGTCCCCCTGTCAGAACACAACAGCTCAGCGGGGGAGATGGCTATACTAACTTTGCATAGTTAGTACAGCGGCTCCGACCGGAGCTGACAGTTTTCTTTCGTTCACTCATAGTGTGTACCAGGCTTTAGAATACAGGGGATGGAGCTATCAATCATGTGCCCATCCTCCATTCATAGATTGTGTCACACTTGTGGACTTGTAAAGCACTCTATGGCTAAAAAGCCAGTACACTAGGTGCCTGAAGAGTGTCACAAGCAGAACCCAGCGCCTGAAGGTCCAAGTATGGCTTCCAAGATGGCACAGAGGTTCTGCCAATCCCGACAGCTGCATAAGCAGGATAATGAATAATCTTGATTGAAGAAAAAAATATTCTTGATATAAGTAAAAACGTTTAGAAAAAATGGGTTTGCTTTCCTCTGAAGAGAAAAGACAAAATTGAAGCATCATGGGTTATACTGGCCAGCCAACGTTTTTGAGTGTGCCAATGTTAAAATCCTTCTAAAGGAAGTAGTATAATCCAGTGTTCCTGAATTGTACTGTTCCTGTGTCCCTGATGAAGGATTAAAAAAAAACCTTTGACACGTGTAATGATCTGTAGCAGCGGTTGCAGTTTTTCTGAAAAATACATACAGATGTAGCTATAAGCTCATTTGCATTGCTGATAGCAGGTATACAGATGTAACCGTTAGCTAATTTGCAAGGCTAATAGCATAGCTTTTGGTGCTTCAGTTGAAGAGCGTTTGTGAAGCAAACCACGTGCAGAAAAATGAATTGGAATAATTGATATTGATTCACAAAAACTGAAGCAAATTGGAGCAAATGACCTTTTTCTGTGTAAATTATTTTCTTGATATTTTAAACAGGCAGGTGTCTGACAAAAGTTCTGCCCTAGCATGGGTCACTTTTAGGACCAAAATTAATAGCAAGGTAGAATATGGTAGCATTCTAGTAATTCAAGTTAATATAGTAAAACATTTTGGGAGTAAAAATAATGAGGATTCACTTGTTGTACACAAACGTTATATACTATATATTAACATTACATGAAAATATAAGTGGAGAAGTGGACATTCACAGGTAATCCAGCTGTACAAACATGTACTCATAATGATCTCATGAACTGTCAGTGGAAAAAAGGGAGTGCATTTTAATCCTACACAGGACAGAAAACTTTAATTTCATCCCTGTATATATTTCACTTGGAAATATCAGTCCTGTCACTTACCTGACAATTATCTCTATGCATACATCATTCTAAAATGAAATGGAGATGCTTGCATTTAGTACCTGCAGTATTTGCATAGTAGTGTTTACTTCCTTATCATCTGGATAGGACATTTCTGCACTGCAAAACATATTTGGAAATATTTAGACATTATTGAATGTACCAGCAAGGTACATACTAATTTACTTGTTTGCATTGCTAGTTTTTAATTCTTTTCATTTTTCAGCCCCGTATATCTCATTGTCTGAGACAGCTGTCTGCCACATGGCATTTATGGCGCAATTGTTTTGTATATGCCTATTGAAAATAGGGCTGCCAGTTTTATTCTCTTCTTTATAGTAGAATAAGGCATCGATATAATAGTGTCAACTGCCCTCTAGTGGATCTTTCAAAGTAATACATGCAGAATACACTCCAAAGGATTCCTGGAAAATCAGCCCACAGCAGCTTGTCACAGTGGGAATGGAAATAGAGACAGATCATTCACTCAGTATCCCAGACAGTAGAGACCCAGCAGGAATTCAGAACATGCCTTCCGCTACCTAAAATTAGTAAAATCTATAATTTGTAGTTCCACATTTAACAGATACCACACCTGCATACTTACTGTCTTATTATTCACGTACAGTGTCAACATATGCTAGTAAATTTATCTCCAAGTTGCCGCCCACGTTTTAGCATCTTCATTTATTTCTGAAGAATATTTTCTAGACTAATATTTCTTTGTTAGAAAATTACATGTCATCTACCCATACCTCAATACGATATTCCTAGTATCTTTACTATTCTAAGCAGTGTTCGGTACATGTTAACACAAAGTAGTGCAACGGTATAATATTGTCCTGCAATAGAAATTCCCAGTAGGAAATGTAATCAGACAAAACATCAAATAGCTGGATAGAGATGTCAGCTATTTCCTCTGGTATTTAAAAAAAAATGAAACTCATACATTTTTTTAATAGGACATAGTTTTAGGTTAGAAAATAATAGCTAAAGAAATCAAAACCGAAATACAGTATGCATAATTAAATACTCAATGCATTGTGAAAAAAAAACAAAAAACATTTGTCTAACCAGGGTATAGATGCCTTACATTACCCTTTTTCAGTGAACTATTAGATAACTTCCACATTTTCTAAATAAAAACCTCACTGGTAAGGAAGCATTATTCATGCTGTGAAGCTGGAGCATTGGTGTGCCAAAAACACTTAACAGCTTCCCAGATAAGTTGTGTATATTTTTGGATATCCTCCTAGTGGATACTGATATTAACTACTGAAGTGAAGTCATCGAGGTGCCAAAACACCCAGAAGGATCCAAAGTATAGGTGTACCAGCCACCTATATATAGGGAAAGTGTAATTTTTTGGGGGGTAATTTCTTTTTTATTTGTTTTCTCTATATCTAAGCACCATGGGTTATCACAACAGTTGTAATCCTTTTTCATACATGATGCCACTTATTGAGGCTTCATACACAGCCATTCCCTGTGAAGGTAAGGAAGGGAGAGAATTCACTGTTTTGAATCATTCACTTCCATGTGGAAATTTCAGTTTGAGCTTCTGATCTTATAAACAGTCTTTTCAGTAGGAGGAAAGGATAAACTTTAAAAAAAGAAAGAGGCTTAAAACCCCACATATTGACATGCAATGAGATTTCCTATTTCAAAACATTTTAAAAAGAACTTTCTGGCCAGACTTCAGACCATGTTCTAGGAGTCTAAAATTGCCAAGCCTACATTTAAAAAAAATACCATCTCTACAGTAAGACATGATAATGGTAACATTATACTAAGTGGCTTCTTTTTATTAGTAGGCATTGTACATCTAATTAAAATAGAAGGATAATTGGTTGATGCATAGTATAAAAATTGAGTGATCACAACAAAATAGTAGCTTTTCAATTTAGCTAGGAATTCATAATGGGTTATTTACAATAATCCCCAGTGCATGCATATTTGACAATAAAATCTATTCCTGTGAATTACAGAACACATAACAATAAAAGCATGGTGGGTTTTTCCTACTTAAGACTGAAACCAACCTAATAATAGATAATATTGATATGATATGATGATGGTATATCAACATAAAATGTGAATATTAACAAAGGCTGTGGAAAGTATTCAGGGTGTTTAATATTTGTTCCTCTCCTTACTACTAAACTGCTTCCTTACTTTTTAAAATTAGTCGTTTTATGCACTTTTCCTTGCAAACCCGTCATTCACATTTCTTTTATACATTGTTCATTCCCAGCCTGTTCTCATCTCTGTGTTTCTTTCTTATCTTAGGCCCGCCTCCAAGCCTCATCGGGATGACGTCTTCTGTACCTCCAGCTCTCCTATCCCGTGCAGCTCCAACTGCTCCTTCCAATGATACCACTATGGAGTCCTCACAACCTACATTGACCTCTGAAACCACTGGTCCTTCAGCTTTGAAAGCTGCTTCTCTCATGGGGGCTCCTTTTATGCCTTTTTCACTTGCTCCAGCTGCCACTCCCCTGTTCAGCCCCCAGATACAGGGCCCCTACTTTCAGCAGTTGTATGGTTTAAAGAAGCGTCTATTTCCAATTAATCCTGTCATTCCCCATACGCTTCTTGGGCTCCTTCCAGCTCCCCTCAAACTGGCACCTGAGATATCATCACCCCGTAAACCAGAACCATCACAGACAAAAGTAATGAATGAATGCAGTGCAGAGTCTAAAGAGGGAGAGGAGGAAAGTGTGGATCGAGATGACGACTTAGATGATGAAGATATACCAATGGTGGATGTGGCAATTAGATACCAATGCCAACATTGCAAGACTTCTTATGATGAAGAGGGGGAAGCAGAAGCTCATCAGCGTTCAGGCTGTTACACTGGTCCTCCGCCACATCCACCTCCACTCAGAGTGAGGGTCTGCACCTATCACTGCCTGTCCTGCCAAGTGCTACTGCAGGGTCCTGAAGCTCGAAGCCAACACTTGAGGTCACAGCAGCACCGTGCACAAAGTGCATATAGTGATGGAGCATCCTCTGCAATACCTCAACTCAGGCCAAAGAGTGCTGCTACCTCTGTGCTCATGGCTTTATAGAGACACTCTATGTCTGTCTCACACTACAGACAAGCTTTCGGGCTGTCTTTTATCTTATTTCACTTAGTGTGTTTGTTTAATTTGCCTCCTAGAGTGTTTGTATTTGATCCCTTTCTGTGTACGTGTCTCATTCTCAGTGTCTCCCTACTCGTGTGTGTCTGTTACAAAATAAGCATTCCCTCACTCAAGAATGCTTCCTTAACCTTCATCTGCTGGAGTGACACTTTCTGCTCACTTGACTGTCTAACTGTTTTGAATCTGTGTCTCTCCAGCAGGGAAGTATACTCAAAGAAATACATCACAACACAGGCCAAAAAGAAAACAAAAAACCTTTAACCTCTGCATAGAATAATGAGAACCCAAAGCTTTTCTGCATTTCCTGATCCTGGTGCCAAAATAAGAGTGACCTCCCCCTGTCTGTGGACATTGTACCCAAAATCCCTGATGGTCAGAGATGGCTTGACTGGACCATAAACCAATGAACGGGGGGAGGTAAAAAAAAAAAAAAAACTGAATATATATGTATAACCAAAAGTTCCGTGACATAAGGAACCAAACACAAAGGCAATGCCCACTCTTCTGTTACACATGCATGTACACACACGTGTGTACATAAAGAATTGGGGGCTTTTATTTCAGATGGGGGATATAGCAACTCTCCACCAACGACTTGAACTTTGTTATTCTTGGGGACTGATGACAGCGCTCCAAGAACTCTTGCTGTGATGCTTTAACCATTTGTGGAGGGGACAAGGGAAGGGCTTTAACTTTTTTGGGGAGGGTTATGGGGGGGAGGAACATTTTTCACGCCCTTGCTCCCCTGTATCGCTCTCCCCATACCTCACTCTCAATGTTTTAAGCTTGGGGTATTTGGGGGGAGGGGGTCAGGATGATCAACCACCAAACAAGGACACATAACAAAAAAAGTAACTAAAATGTTTGAATCCAAAGTTGCATAAAAACAAAAAAAAAAATTCACACCAAAAAAAAAAAAAAGGAAAAAAAAATGGACGGGAAGATGGAAACCTGAAAATGGACAATTATTTGTATTATGGGTATGAGGAAAATGCTGAGTCACTGCATATAGTTCATCACTCAGAGCAGCGTGGGATCTGTACATAAACAGACATATGTCTGATACAGACTTTTCTATCCTCACAGCCAACATGTAGGATTATTAACACTAATGTATAAGACGTTCAGTCATTTGCTTTCTTCATTTTTTGTCTTTTCATACTGCTCACATTTCTTTGTTTTGATTATGTCTTCCTTAATACACGGTACAATTGTTCTTTAGCCATTTTTTAACAATTCTTAGAATTCAAGTAGATACCTTTTTGTAAGATTAGGAAAAAATTTTTGTTTGAGATCAAATATTTTTTTCAGAAACGTTCAATAATTTATTCTTTGTCATTAACAGAATAAAAATGTGCAACTAGGGAATGGCTTATTGTAGCCAACCAGTTGCATATAACATACTTACAGGAGGTAGATAAAAAAAAAGTGGCTATTAGTTTCTAAATTAACAATGATCACCCTTTAAAGCTGTATGCTGAAATCAGTTCACACAGCAACTTAAAATTGTACTGCGTATGGCAACCTCTATTATAATATTATTTTTAAGCTCAATGAATTAGGCCTTGAATACATCAATAAGCAAGAAATGCAGTTTCCATATGTTATGGAATATGGAAATTGTTACAACTAAATATGAATTTATCATTTTTACAGTAAAATTGAATGTAATCTGCTAAAAGAAAAACTGGCCACTTTTCTAGCATGTTTTCTTAAGAATTCATTTAGCTGCACTTGGAACATGATGGTATGAACAGACCTATATTCTGCTATACTTATGGCAATTTAGGGATCTTTTCATCTACTTTCAGTCAAGAAAAGGATACAATTGAATTAAATGGTCCATGGCTAACTTCCACCAATGGTTTGCAATCATTTCTAGGAAAAAGGTCAAATGCATTTAAAAGAAACCAGCTTTCAGAGAAACTGGATTGTATTTGAGATGTGTTTTTTAATTTGTTGCCACACATTTAGTATGCCTTGAAATTGCATTAGAATTAGCCTGGAGAAGTAAATGCAGTTCAAGTGCAGCAAAAAAAGTACAAAAACAAAACATGATGTATGGCAAATGGAAACAAATGCTAATTAACACTGATCCATGCAATCCAAAATTTACACACACTGCACTCCAGGTGCTTAACATGCTTCATTCACATCAGCAGCAGAACCAAACAGAAGACCTTAGACAACCTATGGTATGAGAGTTTTGTGGACTTTCTAGGACATCCTAGACATATTTGACCAAATATTTCTGTCCTAATAGTAATGTATTATTTGGGTGGCCACAAGAATTAGCAACATTCTTTTTCCCCAAAAAGAGGTACAGGTCCATAGAAAATAAAAATTTAAACACATACTGATATAGATAAATTTGATTTGAAGTGCTCTCATATGTTACAGGGATAGCTTGACATTTCTAGTTTAACAATTCCTGTGGCCTAGGCACAAGAGGCCTTCACATATCTAGTTCTTGAAGTTATATACCAAAATGTGAAACCATAGGCTGTCTATTGTTGGTCTACCAGTCAGTAGTCAACTGGCTATCTTTCCTCTAGTGTGCATCTACATATTTTTTTCCAATGTATGACAATTTCTAGAATGTACTTTTGTAATTCATTCATTTCATTCATTAATTATTTTTAGACCAAACTTCATTCTTTGCCAAACTTTCTCTCAGTTTACTGATGGTTTCCCCTATATGTGCTAATAATACATCACCGTATTCTCCAAAGATGTCAGATAAGACTGACTGCCCTCTCTTCTTTGTAAAGTTTAGAAGGCTTATTGATTATTTTCTGAATTCACTCACTTGCCACTAGCTGTATAAATATGTATAGTGGCCTGAACTAAAAGCTTTACTATATATCTTCTTAATATAAAACCAACAAATGTTCTGATATCTTTTACATGTGGGCAGAGGTTGGATATCCAATTCTGTATTACCAAGGATAAGTATTTCATTTTAAGAGGTATTCACTTCTAAACAGAGCTTTACGATAGATTATCTGCATGGTAGTGTTGAACTTAGACGGTGAAAGGTATCAGAAAAAAACCCCACCTTAGTTTATGTAGTAACTAAATTGCTACCCAATATAAAGCACAGGTACACAGAGGAGCTTGGACAATGCACAGTGCACGCAGCCTAATTACAAAAAACATAGACAATTTTATCAACACACTGCATGTAGATTTCGAGACCAATTCCACATCTAATGTTCTACACCCAATGTTCTTATGCATACTAATGCACACACGTAACTACAGCAATGGTATTTGTACATCTAAAAATGATAAATCAACATGCAGAAGCAGTTTTCAGACATTGTTGCAATGCTACACTATCATGTACTTCGTATATTATAAGCTATAGCCTAACATGGCAATACAGAGGTTAAAAGCAGATGTATCTGTCCTTATGTTTAAGAACTATTGACTCCCATAACAAGACTGTTCTATACAGTGGCATAACATAATAAATGGAGTCATGTGAGAGGGTTGAAACATACAAGGATTCCACCAAAAGAAGATGCTTGGATGGCCTTTTGTTTGCCGTCAGATTAACATGAGAGACGACACATATTTCTTTCTATTTCGTTCGTTATGTGCATGTATTAAAACATGTAGCCAAGTACAGATGGTCTTACCCACTCTTGACATGTTTGATTACACACTACTAATGAATATGCTGATGCATTAATAAATCGCTGTAATACTGCATCACACAAACAGTACGTGAGTAGAATTTGTTTCACAACTGCGAAACGGACACCTGCCAGGCCTGATTTTTCTTGGTTTTATCTTTACTAAAAAGATCTTTTGTCACTCTATCGACATACCATCATTATCTTGTGTCCTCTTTGTCTTCCTGTTCTCAGCTATGTCACATGCTTTCTGTCTACTGTTTGTCCCTCATATCTGCTGTGTTCATGAGTAGAATGTTACATGGCTACATAGAGTAAAAAGAACAGACCGGGCCTTGGAAATTCTTATTTTGTTAATCTGCAATTTTTCATTATTTTTTTTTTTTAAATCAGAATCTTGTACTGTTATGGTAACTGGTGCCAATACCCAAAGTTCTGCTAACACAGAGCATGTGGCTAGCTAGTGTTAGCTCTCAATCTCCCTGTATCTTCTGATTGTCTGGTGACCAGCTGCTCACCCAACTTGGATTGTCGCATGCAAAGAGTTTGAGGAATTTTTCAGAGTGATGTATAAATGGTTAAAAAAATATAAAAACTAAATTTAAAATGTTGCTGCTGTGTATGTCCTTTTTTTTTATAAATCTACCCGTGTAATTAACCTGAAGGAAGGTTTACCGTCTGTCACTCAAGCCACATGAGGACAGATCCAAAGGATGTCAAAGATTTTTCTTCCATGAGTGTGGTCCTAATGGTAAAATGGAAAATTTTGGTTTTATGATAATTTGTTTCTCACCGTCTTCCAGATGCCTCTGGTCCCCTTGGCTTGGAGCTTCAATGATGGTCGTTCTTGAATCTCATGAAGGTCTCCTTGAACATGGCCAAGTTTTCCCATGGCATTGCCGTTGTTGTAGGCAGGCCAATATGGCAACACTTCACATGCTCACTTAACAGCACGTACGTATGGACAAATGACTCGTACATACACCGAAAGACATTTGTGTAGCATGAGCAATTAACAATGATAAAATCAATAGACTGTACCCATGTGCCATCCTCTTCTATCCCTTATCTGTGCCACTTCTCATTACATATCCTGGCTTTATCGCTTTTTGGCACTCGATTTCGTGCATAGTCTGTACGGCACTATAATAAGTACCAGGTGCCAGCTCTGAGGGGGTCGCGTCTGTGCCAGCTTCTCCGCCAGCGTTTGTATTTCTGCCAACTCCGCTATCTGCCTCTTTCTGCCCATCTCATTCTGTCAATGCATATCTCACACAGACTTGCTCCCTGTCTGTGTATCTCTCTGCCCCACACACTCTTTCTGTGTGCCAGGCTCTCTGCCCGGATATGCGCACACAGGGCACAGACAAACAGATGCAAATACATGAACATGCACACAGATGGTCATTGCCCACAGCTGCCAGCTCACACCTCAGGGAACAGTACTGGGTGAGTTGGTGGGGGTGAGATATATATACGGTTCGATATTGGTGGGAGGGTAGAGGAGATGCTGTTTTTTCGATGGCGGATGCATCTGCTACTCTGCGCACTCTCCTTTCTTCGTCACCGCGCGCTCTTTCCCTGTTGTCTCTTGCAGTCTGTCATCTTGAAGGGGGCAGGTACAGGCTGGCTCAGTGCCACTCACATGAACCCCCCATCACCGCTCTCTGCTCCCTCCTTACACACAATTTCTAGCAACCCCCTCATCATCACCACACAGCATTAATTAGCTGGAGAATTCATTATACTCACAAATCCTAATTAACACAAACAGCCTAAGGGGAATTAGGAAAACCCGTTACGGCAAAGGAAGGGTTAACCAGAGCTGCATAGTTTTCTGTGTGCCATATTAAAGCGATTTCTTCTTTTTGCATATTGCAGGTATAATACATATTTTAGGTGCCTTAGTACAGAAGATGGGCTTGAAATGAAGCAGGACCGGAGAAGGCAGGGATAAAAAAAAAAAAAAAAAAGTCAAGGTAAAACATCGCCACCTGCAGGACATATTGAGATTGCAATCTGTTAATAAAATCCAAGCATTCTATTTTTTCAGACTGTTAAAAAAAAATCCCACCTACTGGAAGCTAGGAAAACAATACAATTTTATTACAAGTACCCAAGCCTGAACACATTCCCAGATTAGGGCTGCTCAGTGTGAGATATTAAATGTGCTTCTGGCTGTGTGTCACACCCAAAATAAATATATATTTAGTTATACCAAATCTGAAAATGCAGCACACTAATTTGTTCTTTTAGCACAACATTCTTTGACATTGCTGTCACCTTCATCTAAGTGTCTTTTTTTTTTAACCCAAATATCCCATTGTGCTTTAAGTTACTGCCACGTCCCTTCAGGAAAGTTGTTGACTTCGCATACTTCCAGCACTGAATTTCCATTGTGTGTAAATGACAAACGCAGGCGCATTCGGAGAGGAACCTGAAGAAAAAAAAATGTAATGATAAAGAGAGCTGAGCGAGGCATACTAATTTTAGAGCATTATTCAAACTAGTTACCCACGTTCTTTTTTAATCTATAAATATTAGGGTTTTACCTGATTAAATACATATTTGAACATTTACTCAGAATGATATACTTTTAAACACACGATTCATATTCAGTATATGTGTGATTTTATTGGTATTCATCCCAAATCATAAGAATGTGATATGATTTGTGTACCTTTTGGGGGTTCAGTAAACGAATGGACTGTGTAACTGATCCTTCACCAAAAGCTGCAAGTAAGTTACCACTGGGAGCTTGAAGCTGTAGCTGAACACTCTGTAACACAAAAAGAAAAAAAATAGAATACATTATTGACAGTAATTTAGAACAAAATAAAACTATTAAAGATCACAAAATAGTTGCATGTTCATATAAAATCACAGGATCTTTGGTTGGTACTATAACAAAACTGCTAAGTTTCTTATATTTTACCATAGTAGATACATTATTTTAAAGGTGAACTCCAGCCACACAGCTAAATACACAGATGAAATGTATAGGAGCTATTTTACCGACCAAAGGATCTGTATGTCTGTGCATCCAGTCCTGAGATTTACAGTTTTGTCACACTACAGAGCCCTTTCCGGCAGGGAAAGAGACACTTTTTCTCTGCTGCAGTTAAATAATACTAATGCCGCATACACACGGTCTGAATTTCCGACAGAAAAAGTCCGATGGGAGCCTTTGGGTCAGATAATCCGACTGTGTGTATGCCCCATCGGACTTTTTCTGTTGGCATTTCCAACGGACTTAGATAGAGAACACGCTCTAAATTTTTCACTTTGCAAAGTGCACAGTCTTTAGTAAATCAACACCTATGTCAATTTCAGGTGCATATTAAAAATACATTTAATGGTGTACTAATGAATACAGAGCTGCATTAATTTGGGTCTTTTATAGCTGTCTGTAGTTCAGCTATAGTATGACGTCCTAATAACAGAATAAAAATCTATCCTGTGTAAGGTTATCCTTTTTTTAGTATTCTTTGACAGCTATGCAATAATTCATGTAACAGTTTCAGACGTGACAAAAGCAGTAATACTATACTCCAAATATGAGAGATGCCAATAATACTTTCCAAATATTATTTATATTTCACAAATGTAAATTATTCATTTCTAATCCAAACATTTAGGAATCCATTGTACATGGTAACTTAAATTTATTGATATAATTTGCTGATCAGGAAGGAAGGTACGAAGAAAAATGCAAAAACACTTACTTTAAAGAGATTACCGTTTCATTATGAAGATACTGGAGAGACTTACTGAAACTGGTGCGCTTAGAATCGGGTGCAGCTGTGTATAGTAGCCAATCAGCTTCTAACTTCAACTTGTTCAATTAAGCTTTGACAATGAGCCCCCATTCACATCGGCGCGATTTGACCTGTGATTTCACAGGTCAAATCGCATGTCAAATGAGAGCCTATTACCGGCAATAGGAGCGTCCCAAACGGTGTGACGCCGACTTTGCGGCGCCGCACTAATTTCCGAAAGTAGTTCCTGTACTACTTTTGGCGACTTCGGGGCGATTTCAATAGATATCTTTGCATTAGCCCACACAGATGTCTTTCAAGTGGCCCCTCCCCCCCCCCCCCCCAAAGTCAGACTGAAATGCTGCTTTGAAATCGTGCGAGTTCAGATGAACTCACACGATTTCAAAGCCATGTGAGTGTGAACGCAGGCTAAAACCCAGAAACTGATTGGTTACTATGCACAGCTGCACCAGATTCTGTGTGTACCAGTCTTAGTAAATCTCCCCCACTGTTTCCCAATAGCTTGCTTTTTTTGAGTAGGACCTTTGAGTGAACAAACCCTTAATTATATAGATATGTTACTATAAGGTGTATTTTTAATACTCATAAAAAGTGAAGGAAAAGACACACACATAGGTTGCACCTGATCTCTTTTAGGTATAAACCTTCATATACACGTTTTGGAGCTGCTCAAATATGCCCACATAAAAACATCCAGTAAAACTGATTCAAGCATACCTTGGGCACTGCTGCCTGTAACAGGAAGTCAGTAATGTCGGTAGAAGAATTGTTGATGGCACGCGAGTTGATGATTAGAAGGGTAGGACTAGCTGATGGGCGCAGGAATGAAAATTCCACTTGGAGGCTTCCATTATTATATACCTCAATTGAAGGCAGAGGCGCTGTGAAGTGCATATGAGTAGAGTGAGAGTGTAACTCCAAGTAAAAAGAAACACACATTTGAAATGTACATGTGGATATGATCTGATGTATCAAAACATTTAGAATTTATTTGTCGAGTCCTTTTATTCATACATCACTTTCACACATGGGCAGGTGACCCATCTATCCAGATTCAGCAATGGAGTCTCCTGTATAATCAACTTGTTCTTCAGCCTGCTGACTGGACAATGAATTTACAACACTAGCTTTTAGTTGACCCTGGAAATTGTAAGGCTACACCAGGTACACAACTGAACTTCCTGGGAATGTATTTCAATTTTACTACTCTTTTAGACCAAATCCCAGCTAAATTTTTTATTTTTATTTTTCTTATTTGGGATAGAGCCAGGGTCGGACCCTCAGTTAAATGTTATTGCTGTCTGTGTACCTGTGTCATCACTTCCTGTGTATTTGATTGGTTCCAGACACAGCAGGAGTCATGCTTGTTTGAGCATTTCAGAATAGGAAGTTGGACTCAGCCTCTCTTTTGTAGCCCTTACATTAAACATTTTTTTTTTGTTCAAACTGAACAAAAAATGAAAAATGGTCTGATTCTCCCATCCACACATTCAAGGTGGATGAGGGAATCACTCCCGCTGTGCTATTATATACTGACGGCAGGGAGCCTTCCCTGTCATCAGAATACAATGATCAGTGCTGCCAGCTATAACCGCTGGCACTGATCGATCGGAAAAAAACAGACAGCTGGTAGATCAACTTACTGTGCAACCAGGGTGCCCATACATGAATCGAAATTCGGCTTGTCCCTGCTGAACTGGCCAAATTTCAATCCTTGTAAGAAATGAGCTTCACCTCTTATACCCCCATTCCTGCAGCTATCAAATGCAAGTGGGCAATAAAGGCTTTAATATTTAACAGCTAAATAGCAAGGGGTGTCGCTTAATCTAAATTTAGAGGAAAATTGAGGCCCAATGCAGCGCTACCTCCAAAGGAGCCCCTGGATGATTGGATTCCCTGGTTCTTAGTGACCCTTCAAGCAATACCGTACCAACTGACACACCAAGGCTAGAGGAAAGGATGTTTATTTGGATGGCACATCCAGCAGAGTAAATAACAGTAACAATAACTGTAACAATAGAAAATAGAAGTTGCAATAATAACAATGCACAAACAAGATATCAAACCTAATTTAACAGCATACCTGAAACCGGGCGCAAAGGGACTAAGGCTAGGTTTACATTGACTGGGCTCTGCAAGCCACGTTTTGCATGGGCACGGCGGCCCTTTCTGCCTAACGCAGGGAAAAGCTCTCTGCACCATTTCTGGAATCGCAGCCCACATGAGAACGGCAAGTGCAGTGTGGTTACCCAGGAGCAATTTCCAGTGTGGGCAGCGTGCCATTAAGATTAATGGCACCCACACACATCTCCTGCATCTTCCTGTACAGGTCTTTGTGGCTGCGGAAATAGGTGCGGACCAGCAGTGGGAACCACCTGCACAGATGTGAACCTAGCACCCTGTAGGCCCTGACACACACATACACACACACTCCGGGCAAAAAGTCACTGTCCCATCTTATTCCCTCCCACTGGCCAGTGGTATACCTCTTGCGGTCCAAAACTGTGTTGGAGCACTTTTAAACAGAGTTTTTATCTTTCCAATGGAAAGAGAAGTTATCTTTACACAGATCCCTGGGGGTCTCCTCCCTCTCCTGGGTGTCTAAAATACTGGATGCATGATTAAGCTACCTGTGGTCTAAGAGGTGGTAGCAGCTCTGATCACTGTTGCAGCAATCCTGGGTGAAGTTACAGATGTTCCAGTTGAGAAGTCCCCTCCTGCAGATCACAAATGTCCGCCATTCCAGAACACAGTCCCTGCACACAGGCAGCGGTCCCTCTGGCAATGGCCGCCTCTGGATGCAGCAGTGCAGCCCTAGTCCTGCAACATGGTACCATGCCAGCACTCAGCAGCATCAGAAATGGGTTCCACAAAGCCCACTTCCCCTCACCCTCCACATGAAAAACTGACCTTTCCTGTCTTTTTTTTTTCCCTCTCTGGTACTGTTCTCCTGGGACTTGTAGTCCCACAAAGTTCTTCCTAAACGGGGCTGCCTCCAGGGGACTGCATTCCTTACAGTTCATGTAAGTGCAAGCAGCACACTCTCCTCCTGACTCCATGGACAGGCTGTAGCCAATTACAGTTTCCTCTCTCCTGGTGAGTTGGTGGGTGGAGCTTTTCATAGAGGTGGCTGCAAGCATGGAGCCTGCGTTCTGTGACAATGTCTGCACCTCTCCATCTTCTCACACAGCCCAATCCTGGCAGGGGAGAGGGAGAGGAACAGCAGCAGCGGGGGTCATTAACGAAAGGCAAATCCACTTTGCACTGCAAAGGCACTTGAAAGTGCACTGAAAGTGCAATCGCGCTAAATATAAGGAGTAGATCTGAAATGAGGGGAAGCTCTGCTGATTTTATCATCCAATCATGTGCAAGCTAAAATGCTGTTTTTTATTTTCCTTGCATGTCCCCCTTGGATCTACAGCGACTTTACTTCCAAGTGCACTTTTAGTGCACTTTCAAGTGCACTTGCAGTGCAAAGTGGATTTTCCTTTAGTAAATAACCCCCTGTGTGTCAGTCTGAGACATGTGACTGCCAATGACAGCAGCACTGCAGCCAGGCTACACCTATATAGCCTCAGCCTGGTCCCTAGATCCAGGAATAACCACACGCACTTGCTTGCACTTTAGCAATAATGTTAGTTTATATTCTTTGAGGGTGTATATTAATATGTTTGCATCAGATCTTTTTGATTTGTACTATAGCTTCGTATACAGTAACTTCATAGATGGTGAAATTGTACTTTATTACATTTTACTATATCTAAGAATAGGTATATTTCAATCATTTGATACAAATAGACACACAAGGCACATCCAATAGCAAAGACAATGAGTTAGGCTGTAGGGATATCTCTTGGACAATTGAAAAATATTTGTAATTGACAAGGTTATACAGTTTTGTGATCTAGTAAGTTTTTAGAGCAGCCAGTTTCAACCCGAGTTCCTCCAGAGGTTGGTAGGGGTTCCATGAGTTGTAGTAGTTGATTTACCTCCCATCTAGAGGTGCTCTCGTAGTTTTGGGTCCAACACCACTTGGCAGAGCCAGTGGCATTACATCAATGATCTTTTTTAGCTGCTTGTAAGGATAGCATTCTGATCACAACTTTAAGGGAAGCATTGTTCCCTGACCACCAATATAAGGGGCATTTACCCTCTGACCCCCCCATATTTAATGTTATCAAGCGTTCCCTGCGACCTGAATGCTAATTTAAAGGCTTCCTCTAAAGTAAACAGGTTGACAAAGGCTGGTTTAGTAGGTAAATACCTGGGGTTGGGGTTTCATCCAGGAGATCCAACAAGCTGCCCCCACTAGAATCATTTTGGTTTACAGTTCCCACAATTGCAGGTGTCAGCAGATTGTCTGCGCTGTTTTCCAACAATCCTAAGAGATCAGTAACCTGTAAAATAATAATAAATCAGCATTTCACACACCTGAACTATTGGTATTTATTACTTTTTACTCCCTACGATTAAAGTTTTTTTTTTTCAAAGATGGACATGTCAGAAAACAATATGAGCATCCAAAGAAACCATTTTCCTATTTAACAGTAACATCTGTCATGTCTTAACGTTTTTTTTTTTTTTTATCTAATAGGAGTCCCATATTTTATTGTGTGCAACACAAAGTACATTGTCATCTGTGGTCTGTACCCAACTTTCCTTCACTTCTGTCCCCTAGTGTCACCTGCCCAGTAGCAGAGTTTTGGATCAATGAAACCTACATGAACCTTATCTCCAGCTGTCAACTGTCTTAATGTGTGTGGTATACTACATGACATAATTTGAATTTCCCCTCTTCTACCGGTTGAATCATATCGGCATAACTGGATGCATTAGATTGACCGACACATGAGGCTCAATACACAAAGTTTTGACATAAGGATAAGGGTTTTTATTATCCATGTGACTGTTATCTTCAAATCTCATTGGAAAGAGCTAAAAATACCTGCCATTTATTGGGAAAAAAAATAAGAATCCTTCTCCTGGAGTGTTTATTGTCTAAAATTGTTTGCTAAAAGCTGAGAATTGTATGCATTAAATATATGGGGAAATACAAGATGTAATTTCCTACTGAAGAAAGAATTGATTTCTAGTTGTTCAGAGCTATAATGTCCCAGTTCTTCACACACCAAATCTACTTACATGACTTGCTGGTCCATTGGAGGATAGATTATTTTCTGGAGGATTCTCAACTATGTCTTTATTTTCAGCAATTATACTTTCAACAATCCCTGTATTAGACTTTTCTGGTAATGGCATCTTCTCCAGGATAGCACCCCTGACCAGGAAAGAAGAATCAGATATACAATGGATCAGCCCTTACATTTTACTAGAAACACTAGTAATATAACAATCATATAGCGCTGAACATGGATTTAATAAGAGGTTTCTGCTAAAATAAAAATCAGTTAGCAAATGTGTTGGGGGGGGGGGGGGGGTGTAAAGAACACCCCAGACAACTCAAGCTGTCCCAGTAAAGCACTAGTGACAAACCTTAAAGACATGGTTCACCTTTACAAAAAAACACATTTATGGGCTAACTTAAGGTATTAAAGATGCAAAAGCTTTTGGGTCCCCTTGGATTCCTTCTGTAACAAGATCTATCACGTAAAGGGTTAGCTGACCTTTACATAAGAAAATTCCTATGCATGGTAAGGAGTGTCTGTAGATAAAAACAAGCTAGGCAGCTTTTGACCAAAATTAAATAATTGCTCTTGCTATAAGTGTAGGCCATCTATGTACCTCATGAAGCCTGGCTGGAAAACTTCTAAGACATTGTTAAAAGAAGCCTAGCTGTTACTGTTCACCTTCAGCATCACAAGAGGGGGCTCTCTCTCTGATTCACACCCCCTCAAAAGAGTTTTCTCTCCCCTGATACAGCACCTCTGAGCTCAGCGTTCGAGAGCTTACTCCTGTGATAATAAAGGTGAACAGTAATGCCCTGTACACACGGTCGGACTTTCCGACGGAAAATGTGCGATCGGAGCTTGTTGTCGGAAATTCCGACTGTGTGTAGGCTCCATCGGACTTTTTCCATCGGAATTTCTGACACACAAAGTTTGAGAGCAGGCTATAAAATTTTCCGACAACAAAATCCGTTTGCGTAAATTCCGATCGTGTGTACACAAATCCGATGCACAAAGTGCCACGCATGCTCAGAATAAATTAAGAGACGAAAGCCATTGGCTACTGCCCCGTTTAAAGTCCCGACGTACGAGTTTTACGTCACCGCGTTCAGAACGATCAGATTTTCCGACAACTTTGTGCGGCCGTGTGTATGCAAAACAAGTTTGAGCCAACATCCGTCGGAAAAAATCCATGGATTTTGTTGTCGGAATGTCCGATCAATGTCCGACCGTGTGTACAGGGCATTACAGTTGGTTGTCTCATAACAACATCCTAGAAGTTTTCCAGGGAGCAAGGGCAATATTCAACTTTGATCAAAGCTGCACATTTTTATTTTTTTTCTTATATTATCTACAGAGACCCTTTATCTGCATAGGCAGTTTTTTTGGTAAAGGTGAACTAACCCTTTAAATAGCTATTGGAACTTTACCAGAAAATACACATAAGCATTCACTAGTGTGGCAAAAGCGTATGGGGGCATGTCTCAGGGAACAAGCACACTGATACAGTGCAGGAATGTGTGATGCACTGCCATTCATAATGAGGTTGATTTACAAGTGCAGTTGCCCCAGAGCTTAGAAAATGAGATGAAGGTTCACTTTGCAAAGAATACCCAATTGCATGCAAGCAAAATGAAAAAAAAAAACCAGCATTTTTGCTTGCACATGATTGGATGATGGCAGTGGCGGCTGGTGGGGTTTTTTTTTGGGGGGTGGTGGCAAACAACCACCCCGGGCTGATGGAGTGGCACTAGCACAGCAGCCAGCTACCCCCTCGCGTGCGCTAACACCCCCCCTCCACCACCCGCTGTCCTTACTGTGGATGCGGGTGGTGAGAGCAGCGGTCGGAGCTGCTGTGGCCAACTTCTGGAGTCCTCTCCGCCGTGCGTCTCCTCTCTGCTCCTTCCGGCCCTAGGTGTCCAATAGGATCGCCTGACATTTTGGCCAATCGGGAAACAGGTTTCATACTGGCTGGGAAGAGGATCAGTGTTGTAACAGCGAATATTCATTCGCTGTTGCAACACACCTGGGTGGGCTCCGGTCGCCACCTCTGCAACCCGAGCCCACGCTATTTTGAAGCCTATTAGAGCCTATGGCTCTAATCTGGTGCTTAAAAAACATGGCCACTGTAATTAATGTGCCTGGTATCCCGAAAGGGGCCGGACACATGAATAGGGGGTGGCAGTGGCGGCCGTGGATAGATTGATGCTATCCACTGCATATAGGGGGTAGAGAGGAGAGAGGAGGCGGTGTCCAGGCCCCCCTAATGGACGGCCGCCACTGGATGATGAAAGTCAGCAAAGCTTCTCCTCATTTACTAAGTTCTTGAGCAACTGTACTTGCAGAGTGCAACTGAACTTGCAAAGCGCACAGTCTATTTACCTTTAGTAAATCCACCCCAATGGCACTTTTACCCACCTTGCCAACACTGCACTTGCACTGTGGTGTGCTCTATTCTGAAAAAAATGCAGCGGGGCTATTTTTCAGTTCATTGCCATCCTATTTGTTTGAATACGTTGTCTTTAATCAGCATACTAGTGTAACACACCCTTACTGTTTACAGACCATTTACTGCTCCCCAGAGCTAGATAAAAGGTCCCAGAAATATGCAGCGGTAGAGCACTGATTGAATGGCTGTAGTATAGGGGTATAGGCATATCAGTCCCTCTATACAGCTTAATGCCTATTTATTGGCTCTTTTGGCTGCCATTGGGGAGCAGTAAAAAGGTCTATCAACCATAATGCCACGTACACATGATCGGAATTTTCGACAACAAATGTTCGATGTGAGCTTGTTGTCGGAAATTCCGACCATGTGTAGGCTCCATCCATCGAACATTTTTTGTCGGAATTTACGGCCAACAAAATTTGAGAGCTGGTTCTCAAATTTTCCGACAACAAAATCCATTGTCGTAAATTCCGATTGTGTGTACACAATTCCGACGCACAAAATTTCACGTATGCTCGGAATCAAGCAGAAGAGCCGCACTGGCTATTGAACTTTCTTTTTCTAGTCCCGTCGTACATGTTGTAAGTCACCGCGTTCTTGACGTTCTGAATTTTCCGACAACATTTGTGCGTGTGTATGCAAGACAAGTTTCAGCCAACACCCGTCGGAAATAAATCCACGGTTTGGTTGTCGGAAATTCCGATCGTCTGTACGCGGCATTAGACTTGCCCACATATGCCTCACTAGTGAATGTTAATGTGTAATTTCTGGCAAAGCATCAACTGAGAAGGTTTAACCTAAAGTTGAATTCCAGGCAGCTACATACGCAAATTAAATAAATGTAGAAGCAGCTGGTTTGCATTTTTGCCCATCCATTGCTGAGATTTACACAGCCCTGTCTGGCAGGGTAGATTTTTGAATAACACCAACAGATCTTGTAGCCATCTAATCTCTTGACTGGAGAGTGAAAAGAGAAGCAGCTGATTGTTGAGCTGAACTCAAGGCCGGTGTTCTGCCGAGAAAGTTCCCCTCGGCGGATAAGGACCCCCCTGTACTGCGCAGGCGCAGCGCTTGCGCAGTACGAGCCGGCGGAAATAGCCATAGCTGAATAGTTGTAAATCAGCTGTACACGGCGCCTGTAAGAGGGCCCCTCACTCGCCAGGCTTCGGGCACAGCCTCGCTTCGCTCGGCACTTTTTATTCTGCCTCTAGGACCACTTGGATGGTGGGGCGTGAACCTGGACCCAGGGCGCCGGCGGGTTGCAGGAAAGAAATTTGCTTGATTTCCCCATCAATACAAACAGTGCTGACAAGGGAATGCCTCCCGCTGAGCCATTGTGTTCTCACAGCAGAGGCCGGGGAAGCCATCCCCGCCATGAGAACACAGTGATTACTGCTAGCGGCTATGGCAGCCGCTAGCGATAATCGTATGTAAAATCCAGCAAATGGTTGCACCCAAGTTGATTGATCGATCAACTTGGTACATTCAGCCTGCCCATACATGGTTCAAATCTCAGCTGGTTCCTGCTGAACTGGCTGAGATTCGAATTGTCTATGGCCAGCTTTACTCTCTCAAAAAAAAAAAAAAAAAAACAATAGAGTCATTAAGCGCTAAAAACTGGCAGTCATAAGAGACATATAAAGTCTTGTCATAAACAATGTAAATAAATGACCGGACCCCAGTGCAGCTGCCAACTTCTGGAAAAAGTAGAAAAAATTAAGCAACACTTCCACACTTCCTAGTGACAGAGGGTTAACATCAATAGGTACACTCCATTATCCAGATGATGACCGGATAGCTAGATAGCTCAATGTGTAGGGAAAACCAGAGTGGAGAGGCACAGCTCTCTAGAGTACAACCACTGGTTACTGGAGATGTCACACTCACTGTGTACTGTAGTCCACACTGCTGGGTGTAGACAAACAGGCTGATACAGCGATCCAGCAAGCTACAATCTGCTAAAATCTGACGTCCTGGATGGCATTCAGAGTGACGTGCACTAGCTCCAAAGACCCGGAGGCAAAGATTGAGGCCGGAAAGACCAGAAACAAGGGGTGTCCTAGAGTGTCCTGGTGTTAGGCGGGTCGCAGGCTCATTGTTACTGTGGCGACCGCAACTTACATGTTTCATGCCCTGCGCTTTGTCAAAGACAATGGAGTGTACCTATTGATGTTAACCCTCTGTCACCAGGAAGTGTGGCGGTATCGCATATATTATAATTCGGAGTACTTCAACTATGAGAATGATTTTTATTTTATTTTATTTTGTTTGATTTTAACTACATCATTTTCATTGGACAGCTGTTTTTTAATTTAATTGTGCATCCAATAAATGAACTATATTGAGTACTACTATTGCCAAAGTTCTTTTGGTACTGGTCCCATTGAGCACTGCATTTGTTGCTTAATTTGGCTTTACTCTCGTCTCCGTCCAGCTTGCTGCTTGAACTGCAGCACACTCAAATGGCTCATGGTGCTACTTCCCCCAAACTCAGCCTGAGCTTTGCTATACAAAGACTGCAAGATTCTAACGCCATGTCAAGGTCAAGTTTTTACACTGCGTGCAATAAAAATAAAACATTTTACCCGCTTCCCGACTGCCTCACGCAGATATACTGCGGCAGAAGGGCATGTACAGGCAGATTAACGTACCTGTACTTTGCCCTTTAAGAGGCGGCACGCGCGCCGCCGGGAGCTCCGTGACCGTGATTGCGGGTCCCGCAGACCCGATGTCCGTGGGGATACCCACGATCGTGTCACAGTGAGGAAGAACGGGGAGATGCTAATGTAAACAAGCATCTCCCCATTCTGCCAAGTGGCACTGTCACTGATCAGCTCTCCATGTAATCGGGAGCGGTGATCAGTGTCGTGTCACACACAGCCCCTCCCCCCACAGTTAGAATCACGCCCTAGGACACACTTAACCCCTACAGCGCCACCTAGTGATTAACCCCTTCACTGCCAGTCACATTTTTACAGTAATCAATGCAATTTTTTAGCATCGATCACTATATTAATGCCAATGGTCCCAAAAATGTGTCAAAATTGTCCGATGTGTCCCCCATAATGTCGCAGTCACGATAAAAAACGCTGATCGCCGCCATTACTAGTAAAAAAAAAAAAATTATCAATAAAAATGCCATAAAACTATCCACTATTTTGTAGACGCTATAATTTTTGCGCAAACCAATCAATAAATGCTTATTGCGATTTTTTTTACCAAAAATATGTAGAAGAATACATATCGGCCTAAACTGAGGAAAAAAAATGTTTTTTTAAATATTTTTTGGGGATATTTATTATAGCAAAAAGTAAAAAATAATGCATTTTTTTCAAAATTGTCGCTATTTTTTTGTTTATAGCGCAAAAAATAAAAACTGCAGAGGCGATCAAATACCACCAAAAGGAAGCTCTATTTGTGGGAAAACAAGGACGTCAATTTTGTTTGGGAGCCACGTCGCACGACCGCGCAATTGTCAGTTAAAGTGACGCAGTGCCGAATCGCAAAAAGTGCTCTTGTCAGGAAGGCGGTAAATTCTTCCGGGGCTGAAGTGGTTAATGATATATTAATGAATGAAAAGTGTAATTTATATAGTATCTGCCTGGAGTTGAGCTTTAAAGGTTGGTTGTGAGGATTATATCCAACACACACACAAAACTTGTATTATCTTTTACCGAAAAATCTCAGGCTCTGAAAATGATACAAGCTTATCCTTTGTCATGAATTCCGGTTACAATTCATAAACCATATCTGACCTAATGTCTGTCTAATTGTTTCTTCTATCCTTTATATTCACAAACACAAGATTTATAAAAGTAGCAGAGGGTAGCACAATTTTAAGGATATCACCAAAAAGTGTGTTTAGAGCCAGTGCTCTGCTAATGGTACCTCATATGATCATATTTCTTAAACAAGGCGTTGTATTCTACAGCTCTCTGCTGTAATTCCACATCATGGCAGCAACCATATATAGACACCACACGACGTATGCGGCTGCAGGAGAGAAGACAAGTGTGAATACAAATAGCATCTCTAGATGTTTTATGTTTTATTCATACTAGACATTAAGGAGATCTTCACTTTTAAAAAACCTGCTTCTTCAATACCCTCACTTTACCTTGGAAAGTGTTGGATCTGCAATGCTGCCTGTGTATTGAGCCCAGATCACAGCGAACAACAGCTTGTGTCTGTCCCTTGTGGGCCATTATTCTCTAGGTTCTGGAGATCATGCATATATATAGAATTGCAGAGAGGCTGACTTCTAAGGGCAAGCTGAAGTCTGGTCTGAGGTCTGGCTTTATTGATATCTTTTTTGAACCCATGGGTCCATATAAATGCAGTTTTTTTTTTTAAAGGAAACTATCATAATATTATTTATTATTATTATTATTATTATTATACAGGATTTATATAGCGCCAACAGTTTACGCAGAGCTTTACTAATTGAGGGTAGACAGTACAAATAAAATACACTTTAATACAGTAGGAATCAGAGGGCCCTGCTCCTTGTTTAAACTCCCCTGAACGATTTAACTTGACAGCTAGAAATCGGCGTCTAAAAACATCCATTTAGTCGCACTTAAATGCAGTGTTTAGCCGGGTTTGCATCTAGAAGCGTTTGTAACAAAAAAAAAAAAAGTTTTTTCCTTTTTTTGTTAAAATGAAAAACGACTGTAAACGAAACGCTGCTAAATGCGAGTTACCGCATTTAGCAGCGTTTACATACTGTTACAGGCATTTGGCATTTCAAATGCCTCTGTACATCTGTCTGAACCCATTTTATGTGCTCCTAAACTCAATTGCCTAGAAACGACTATAAACGACCCTGTGTACATGTACTGATAAGATAACAGAGAAGAGTTCAGGGGCAGCTGCTCCTAAACGTCTGTTTACCAGCAGCTGTGTACATGAGGCCCAACGTCCTGTGTACATGAAGCCTAATGCCGCGTACACATGACCGGACTTTACGGCAGACTTTGCTCGGCGGACTTTGACGGACTTTACGACGGACTTTCTGAATGAACGGACTTGCCTACACACAATCCACCATAGTCCGTCGAATTCGCACGTGATGATGTACGACCGGACTAAAACAAGGAAGTTCATAGCCAGTAGCCAATAGCTGCCCTAGCGTGGCTTTTTGTCCGTCGAACTAGCATACAGACGAGCGGACTTTTTGACCGGACTCGATTTTGACGGATTAATTTAAAACAAGTTTCAAATCTAAGTCCGTCCAACTTTTGAGAAAACAAAGTCTGCTGGAGCCCACACACGATCGAATTGTCTGACGAAATCCAGTCCGCCGGGCAAAGTCTGCCGTAAAGTCCGCTCGTGTGTATGCGGCATTAGAGCTTACAAGCTAAGAGATCATATGAAACATGAATGCTGCCACTACTCAGCCTTTTTTGATGAAAATGCTAATTACTTGCTGTCATGTAACTCCTTGCTTCTATACTTTAAAGGGTATTTCCACTTTTGCAGCCAAATTGGAACACCACCTAGATCATATTTGTTACATGTCTCCATTCACATAGCATAACTTAAACAAAAAAATTACCAATTGCAGCTTACCTTCTTTAGATGCTCTATTCTGGATCCTCTAGCATGGAAAAGGCCTAAGTAGTTTTCTTTGTTTAGCAGGGGGCTAGGCAGTTGTGTTTGCCACAGCTATCTGTACTGTGCGGGCAAATCTTCAGTTGTAACTAGATTTGAACGATGTCTGTCCTAACAAAGGATTAACCTCACTGGCGGTATGATTATTTCGGATTTTAGGTGCTGAAAGCGGTACAATTATTTTGCATGGGAATTTGGCGTTTTATATTGTAGGCCTGTAATTCTTAGCAATAACACACTTATATCTGCCCACCAAGAGTCTAGTAGACATCCTGGGTATGATGAAGTTTGAAACACAAAAACATAAATTATAAACATAAATTATAATATAATAAATAAATATAAATAATAAAAAAAAAATACTATAATATAATAATAATAATAATAATAAAATAAATTTCCCCACGATTCACTATCGCTCAATTCTGCAAGTGTCCTAATTTACTATCACTGTTTTCTAGCTGGTCTAAAGCCACTTTTGATGTAAAGGGACACTTTTTGGTTGCTATGGACAATCTCCAGTTTCCAGGCAGAAAGAACAGTATATATATAATATAAAACTGCATGCAGGGCATGGGCCAAAGCATTGGGGACAAAAGGGATGTGAAATAATTTTAAAAAAGTACTGTAATCTGTAAGATTACAGTACTGTATGTGTTATGATTTTTACTGTTATTTTTTAATTTGCCGCCAGGCTCCGCCCCCATGCGTCGCGACGCTCGCAGGGAACGGAGCCTGGCACAGAGAGGCTTCGGAGGAAGACGGAGCCCGCAGACACAGCGGGGGACATCGCAGGATCCTGGGAACAAGGTAAGTAACACCGCACCAGGATCCTGAGATGTAATCCCGAGTGGTGCTGAAATTTAACCCCGAGCCACACTCCGGAAAACCGTCAGGGAGGTGAAGGCCTGGTTCACACCTATGCATTTTTTAGTGCATTTTCAGTTTTGCAGGAACTCAATACAGTCCATTTACCATGGTTTCCTATGGATGTAGTTCACATCTGTGCATTTTATTGAAAGGGCCAGGGTTTTCATTCTGGTTTTTGGTTTCATAGACTTCAATGGTTTAAAGATGTGTATTGAAAAAAACGCAAAATGCACCTGCAATATGCAAACTGCAACCTTCACAAGTGTGAATCAGGCCTAAGCCTGGATTCACACCTAGGCAGTTTTAGTGCTTTTTGCATTTTGCAGATTTGCACTACAGCCCATTTAATATGGTTTCCTATGGAACTTGTTCTGTTGTGCAAATCTGCAAAATGCAAAAAGCACTAAAAATGCATAGATGTGAATCAGGCCAAAGGTGTATAGGTTGGGCTTCTTTCATTGTATGTTAATGAGGACAGGACAGGCTCACTCTGAGGACGGCCATACATGGTGTGAACTTTTCCTGCAACAAAAAAATGTGCTCGATTTCCCCATCAACACCGACAGTATTGACAGGGGAATCCCTCCCACCGAGTGTGGGGGGGGAGGGTTTGGTTCGGGGGAAGCCATCCCTGCCGGGAGAACACAGTGGTTATTGCTAGCGGCTATAACAGCCACTTGCCATAATTGCATGTAAAATCCAGCAAGCTGGTTGTACCAAAGCTGATGAATCGATCAACTTGGGTACATTCAAACTGTCCATACAAGATTCGAACCGTCTATGACTGGCTTAAAGCCAGCCATAGACAGATCGAAATGCAGCCAAATTTCAATCCATCCATGGGCAGGCTGGTTTTACTGAAGTCGATCCATTCTCTGTTTTTTTCGGCTATAGCTGCTGGCAGTGATCATTGTATTCTGAGGGCTAAGAAACCCCCACTGTCAGAAAACAATAGCGCAGCAGGAAGGATTCCACTATCAACACTGACTGTGTTGATGGGGAAATTAAGCAGTTTTCTTTCCAGCAACATACAGGGGTTGATTTACTAAAGGCAAATAGACTGTGCATTTTGCACAGTGCAGTTGCTCCAGAGCTTAGTAAATGAGGTTAGGCTTCGCAAAAAGTACCCAATCACATTCAAGGAAATTTAAAAAAAAACACATTTTTGCTTGCACATGAGTGGATGAGGGAAGTCAGCAGAGCATTTTGCTCATTTACTAAGCCCTGGAGCAACTGCACTTGCAGAGTGCACCTGCACTTTGCAAAGTAAAAAGTCTTTTTGCTTTTAGTAAATCAACCCCACAGTGTATGGCTTGCTTAGCACTGTTAAAAAAAATTGCAGTTAGCCATGACATGTTGCCCCAGGAAATATCTAAAAGTTAAGAAATATTTTAAAAAACATTTTTAGGCATGCTGTGTAAATAAGAACACATAACAAACATATACTGGGGTTTTCTCAAATTGTAATGCAAAAATGGAAATACAACACCTCGGTGCACCCTGTTGCTTTCTGTATCTGACCTATGTTTTCCTACGCATGGCTCTGCAAAAAACTTCTAAAAATGTTATAAATTCTTTGTGGAAATTCTTTGTGGAAATTCGCCTTAAATTAGGTGCATTGAAGAAGTATATAGATAAGGACTTCAGACTTTTCTTAGGCTCGATTCACATCTATGCATGTTGCTTTTGAGCGTTTTTGGAGTTTTTTTTGTGATGCTTGCCATGTTTTTGAGCAGCGTTTTTGCAGCGTTTTTACAGCGTTTTTGTGGCGTTTTTGCATTTTTTTTACAGTTTAAAAAAAAAACGCATCAAAAACGCTGCAAAAACGCTGTAAAAACGCTGCACTTGCGTTTTTGATGCTGGTCCATTGAATTCTATTAGAGCCCTTGCACACTGGGGCGGTTTGCAGGCGCTATTGCGCTAATAATAGCGCCTGCAAACCGCCCCTAAAGTGCCGCTGCTTTCATTCCAGTGTGAAAGCCCCGAGGGCTTGCACACTGGAGCGATGCGCTGGCAGGACGGTAAAAAAAGTCCTGCCAGCAGCATCTTCGGAGCGGTGAAGGAGCGGTGTGTATACCGCTCCTTTACCGCTCCTGCCCATTGAAATCAATGGGACGGCGCGGCTATACCGCCAGCAATGCGCCTCTGCAAAGGCGCTTTGCGGTGGTATTTAACCCCTTCTCGGCCGCTAGCGGGGGGTAAAACCTAGCGTTAGCGCTAGCGGCGGCATACCGGCGGTAAAACGCCGCTAATAATAGCGGCGTTTTACCGCCGACGCCGCCCCCCGCCCCAGTGTGCAAGGGCTCTAACATGCAAAACGCTGCATTTTGCATGATAAAAGTCCCTGACCCTTTCCAAAAACGCAGAGGCACAAAAATGCATTGATGTGAACATGTTCTATAGGAACCCATGTTAAAAAATTCCCATGCATTTCTGCAAAATGCATCAAAAAACGCGCTAGTGTGAATGGAGCCTTAGACCTTCCTGATCTGCATGCTTGTTCTGTATTAGTGACTCAAAACATTTTATTGCTAGTGATTCTGCCTAAGGCTCCATTCACACTAGCGCATTTTTTGATGCATTTTGCATTTTTCAGAAATGCACGGGAATTTTTTAACATGGGTTCCTATGGAACATGTTCACATCAATGTCTTTTTGTATCTCTGCATTTTTGGAAAGGGTCAGGGACTTTTTTTCATGCAAAATGCAGCGTTTTGCATGTAATAGAATTCAATGGACAAGCATCAAAAACGCAAGTGCACCGTTTTGCACCGTTTTTGCACCGTTTTTGATGCGTTTTTGATGCGTTTTTGCCGCGTTTTTTTTTTGACTGTAAAAAAAAAACTGTAAAAAAAAAAAAACGGAAAACGCGGCAAAAACGCTGCTCAAAAACGTGGCAAGCATGAAAAAAAAACCTCCAAAAACGCTCAAAAGCAACATGCATAGGTGTGAATGGAGCCTTAGGCTCCATTCACACTAGCGCGTTTTTTGATGCATTTTGCAGAAATGCATGGGAATTTTTTAACATGGGTTCCTATGGAACATGTTCACATCAATGCCTTTTTGTATCTCTGCGTTTTTGGAAAGGGTCAGGGACTTTTTTTCATGCAAAATGCAGCGTTTTGCATGTAATGGAATTCAATGGACCAGCATCAAAAACGCAAGTGCAGCGTTTTTGCAGCGTTTCTACAGCGTTTTTGATGCATTTTGCGTTTTTTTTAACTGTAAAAAAAACGCAAAACGCAGCAAAAACGCTGCTCAAAAACGTGGCAAGCATCACAAAAAAAACTCCAAAAACGCTCAAAAGCAACATGCATAGGTGTGAATCGAGCCTAACAGCCAGGAGATTCGTTTTTTCAGGAGGAGGTTAGCAATGGCAGCTCCTGTATTTCTCTTGTGTGTAGGTTTACTTGAAAAACATATATACATGTATACTTACTTGCATGCTTGCACAAAGAAAATAGTATAACCTACTTCACAGTATTTTGAAAACGTGTGCTCAGCTTCATGATTGCAGTCAGTGTATACGCTCGTGTACTTGGTAGGGAAATGTGGGACTGTAGTACTCCTTCAAGAACATCGAGAACATCATCTTCTGTTACCTGTGCAAATTAATCTATATTCATTTCTGGGTTTAGAAAATGAATAGACTCCCATAGTTTGGCGTGTAAATTGCCATCATCTCTTACAAATTAAAGAAGAAAAAACTCAAAATGTGTGTTTTTTAAGGCAATTTGGAAAATAAATATATAGAAAGATTATATATAAAAAATATATGATTTTATTAATACACAAAAATTCATAAAATTCTTATGAAACGGACCACAATAAGAACATATATACATGTATTTGAAATAAAAAATGTATAGAAAAATGATATATAAAAAATATATGATTTTATTAATACACAAAAATTCATAAAATTCTAATGGAACGGACCAAAAAGAACATATATACTGTACATGTATTTGAAATAATATTATTTCAAATACATGTATATATGTTCTTCTTGTGGTCCGTTCCATAACAATTTTATTAATTTTTTGAGTATTAATAAAATCATATATTTTTTATATATCATTTTTCTATATTTTTTTTATTTCAAATACATGTATATATGTTCTTCTTGTGGTCTGTTCCATAACAATTTTATGAATTTTTGTGTAATAAAATTATATATTTTTTATATATAATTTTTCTATATATTTCTTTTCCAAATTGCCCTAAAAATCCAATTTTGAGGTTTTTCTTCTTTTATTCATTTCTGGGTTTCATTTCTGGACAACATCCTGTATGCCCTAAATCTGTCTTATAAATATAATAATAATAAGTTTGATTATATATGTAGATGTTTTACCCATTATGTTAAATCATGTTATGTTGCTTGTACTTTTATGCAACTCTTTATGGCCAATAAAGTGGACCTAGTATCAGAAATATTTTTTTGATGGTCAGTAATATGTAACTTATGCCCCGTACACACGGTCGGACTTTCCAACGGAATATGTGCGATCGGCACTTGTTGTCGGAAATTCCGACCGTGTGTAGGCTCCATTGGACTTTTTCCATCGGGATTTCTAACACACAAAGTTTGAGAGCAGGCTATAAAATTTTCCGACAACAAAATCCGATCCTTTAAATTCCGATCGTGTGTACACAAATCCGACAGACAAAGTGCCACTCATGCTCAGAATAAATTAAGAGACGAAAGCTATTGGCTACTGCCCCGTTTATAGTCCCGACGTACGTGTTTTACGTCACCGCGTTCAGAACGATCAGATTTTCTGACAACTTTGTGTTACCGTGTGTATGCAAGACAAGTTTGAGCCAACATCCGTCAGAAAAAATCCTAGGATTTTGTTGTCGGAATGTCCGATCAATGTCCGACCGTGTGTACGGGGCATTACACTTACAGGTATTTATGATTTTCTTTAGTAAGAAACCATCTTTGAATAAAAATAGTCCAGGGTAAGCAACTAATTCCTAGGCTAACGTGCTGTTTTAGAGATGACAACGTTTGGAAATCTTGTTATCTATGCTCTTCTTGGCTGTGTTCATAACGGTCTGACACAGATCAGCACCTGTTGCTGCTTCTCACCTTAAAGCTTGCTACAAATTTTCAGTGTTGCAGTCTAATCACAAACAGAGAGGAGACTGAGCCTGGTTCATACTAGTGCGATTTCAGATGCGAATTGAGTTGCACAGAATCGCATGACAGGGGTATAAATTTACAACAATGTGACTCAGCACAGAGCGATTTTGGAAAAAAGGCTCCTGTACTACTTTGGCGTGATTCCAGCGTGACTTTGGCCCCATAGAATATGCATTTATGATCAAAGTTGCATCCAAGTGGCACTACATAACCACACTGTTAGTAGGGTCAAAAAGCTATCACAGAAGTGTGAACCTAGCCTGAGGAAATCTTTCCTCCTGCCTGCAACAAACTGATTCCATCATCTCAGCCTAGGCTGAGTAATGCCGCGTACACACGGTCGGACTTTTCGTCTACAAAAGTCAGACGGACGCCGACAGACCAAAGTCGGCTGACAATCCGATCGCGTGTGGGCTTCCCTGGACTTTCGACGGACTTTTCCAGCCACAAATCTGACGGACTTTAGATTTGGAACATGCTTCAAATCTTTACGTCGTAACTCCGCCGGACCCAGAAATCCGCTTGTCTGTATGCTAGTCCGACGGACAAAAACCCACGCTAGGGCAGCTATTGGCTACTGGCTATCAACTTCCTTATTTTAGTCCGATGTACGTCATCACGTACGAATCCGTCGGACTTTTGTGTGATCGTATGTAGGCAAGTCCGTTCGTTAGAAAGTCTGCCGCAAGTCCGCCGCAAGTCAGTCGAAAGTCTGTCGGACGGGCTGTCGGACTTTTGTAGCCGAAAAGTCCGACCGTGTGTACGCGGCATTACTTGTCTGAGGCTCGACAACTGCTCTTAAAGGGATCCCTGACCCGACTGAGTTATACTTAGGCCAATCCATACACAGAGCCAATTTGTTTCCTGCAACTACAAGTTGCAGGAAAGAAATTTATTTGATTCCCCCGTCAACACAGGCAAACCCCTACAGCCTTCAGAAGCACTTTAATACGGCTTTAAGTTCCCATCTAAGGGTTATCTAATGCAGTGTATTGCTGCATTCACTATAAAACTGCATGAACATCCCTAGTTTAAAGGTTGCATAGCGTTAAATAAGCTTATTCTTATGTATACATGTAACACAAGACTGCGTGGGTGTTATTTGGTAAGACAAGGGCAATTTTCAAATTACAGTAAATCAACCCATTTGAATCAATCTTGACTGTTCTAACGCTGGCAAACTGATATTTTACAGGAAGCTGAGGATTACAGCTCCGTGTTTTTCATCACTGCTGTTTACACCGCTTTACTAAGTAACCTAGCATATCATTTTGATATAATTGCATATTATCTTCTCTTCTTGTCTCACTTGTATAGGTTCCTCCTCATCACAAACTCCATGCAGTAGGAGATCTCCATATTCTCCAATGCACCATGAGGCCACCTGAACTAATGGTTGCTGTAAAGAGAACAGAGCAGATCAGAAATTATATTTTACAAGCTTTAAAACAGTGTAAGTAACATCGCATTAGCAAATATGACTGTACAGAGAACAGAGGCAAATCTTTTCAGTGATTTGATCTAAACATACTGATACATATTAGATGTTCATCACTGAACACGTGTAGTTTTATTATTAGGATCCTTTATTTGTAGATAGGTGAAAGACTCCCTTTTCCCTTCACTTGCCTCTGTAAGGTGTGCGAATCTCTCAATAAGAGAATTCACACTTGCTAATGGACCCGCTCAGTGATTAGATGCAAGAACCCCAGCGGGGGCTCCCGCGATTAGCTGTGAGAGGCAGCTCCATTGAAAGAAATGGGAGGCTGCTAGCTACAACAGCTAATCCCGCCCACTTGCATGTAATTGGTCACGCGGCGATTACATGCGAGTGATCGGCCCTGGAAGCAGACTGCCTACCCCCAGGGCCAAGTGGTCACAATTACCTGTGAAAGCCGGCAGCCGCTTTCAATGGGGAAGCCTCTCGCAGCTAATTGCGGGAACTTCTGCTGGAATTCTTGCATCTAATTTCTGAACAGGTGCATTCACAATTGTGAATACACTCTAAACTGTGTAGCCCCATGGTGTCACTTTTTAAATATTGACTTGTAATAAGGACCGGGTAATCACTGGGTAGTGCATGAGAGGAACACAACATTCCACAGGTGACTCTGACCAAATAAAAGTATAAGTAGACAATTTTCTCATGCATGATAGCCATCAAAGCAAGGCAAATAGTGATTATTTGCTTAAAGGTCTGCTGCTGATGGTGTGGCGGTGATGTAAGGGTGGCTATACATGGATCGAAATCCGGTCGGTGCAGCAAGACCAGCCAAATTTCGATCCATGTATATGCAGCCTGTCAGGTTTTTCCCAAACGTTCAATGCTGCAGGCTATAGCTGTCAACACTGATCAGTCTGTTCTGACGGTGGGAAAGTCTTTCTGCCGTCACAACACAATGGCACAGCGGGAGTGGTTTCCCCATCCAAATCAAATGTGTGGATGGGGGAATCGGGTCATTTTTTTTCATTCAAACAGCTGGTTGACCAAAAAAAAAAATTATCAATATATGGCCAGCCTAAGGCAAGCCATAGATTATGTGATTTTCTTTCCTGCAACCGTGGGTTGCAGAAAAGAAAATCTCTCGATTAGCCCATCAACACAGTTAGTGTTGATGGGGGAATCCCTCTCATGGAGCTATTGTGTTCTCCCAGCGGGGAGCCATCCCTGCCAAGAGAACATAATGATTACTGCTAGCGGCTATAGCTGTAGGCAGTAATTGCATGCTAAAAATCCAACATGCTGGTTGTAACCAAGTCGATCAATGGGTCAACTTGGGTACAATCAGCCTGCTCATAGATGTATCCAATCCCAGCCAGTTCCTGCTGAACCAGCCAAGATTCGATCCATCTATGGCCAGCTTAAAGTTTAGTAAACACGGGCCGAACATTGGTTAAAGCTGGTTAAAAAAAAAAACAGCCAACATTCGGCCTGGCCATTCTGTCCGTCAGAAGCCGGCTGTTGGGATGGCTTCTGTCGGATATGCATGCTGGAAAACCAGCAGCCGACCAACTCCTGATCAGCACTCTCAGCCAATGGCGAGAACGCTGATTGGAGTGTTCTGGCGGGAGGGTTGTCCCCCTGTCAGAACACAACTGCTCAGAAGGGGAGATTACTATACTAACTTTGCATAGTTAGTACAGCCGCTCAGATCGGAGCTGACAGTTTTTTGTGTACCAGGCTTTAGCTTCTGGCTACCCTTCTATTTATTCTGCTTCTACAATCTGTACTAATATCTTGTTCATGATACCTGGACAATGTCATTCCTAATGGATTTGTAAAGCCTTTGAACTATGTAGCCATGAAGCTCTGAGGATCCGATGATCAGCTGGATAAGGTGTGAGACAGCATCATCGCGAACGCTCTCCCCAGCCTGCAAAAACAGCCAATACACAATTCACTTAATATAAGTGCAGACATTTACAAACAAGTTAACTATATAAATGTTTGTAGCCAAGATATTGAGTAATAATTAAGTTCTCCAGAAATAAGAAAAATGCAAGATATGAGTAGACAGTCATCTGATCAGGCTGGTTTGAACAATCATCTTATGTTTTTGGATGCCTGAAAATAGGACCAACCTGACACTGTTAGGTGAGTTATTGAGCAAACAAAAAGCCTGCCTGGATTTCTACTCCAATGGCTCTTGCTTACAAGGTTCAGACAATTCACCTTGAAGGCAGTCAGGCTGCAGCTCCACACATACAGTGCTTTGAAAAAGTATTCATACCCCTTGACATTTTCCACATTTTGTCATGTTACAACCAAAAACGTAAATGTATTTTATTGGGATTTTATGTGATAGACCAACACAAAGTGGCACATAATTGTGAAGTGAAAGGAAAATGTTAAATGGTTTTCAACATTTTTTACAAATAAATATCTGAAAAGTGTGACATGCATTTGTATTCAGCCCCCTGAGTCAATACTTTGTAGAACCACCTTTCGCTGCAATTACAGCTGCAAGTCTTTTTGGGGATGTCTCTACCAGCTTTGCACATCTAGAGAGTAACATTTTTGCCCATTCTACTTTGCAACATAGCTCAAGCTCTGTCAGATTGGATGGAGAGCATCTATGAACAGCAATTTTCAAGTCTTGCCACAGATTCTCAATTTGATTTAGGTCTGGACTTTGGCTGGGCCATTCTAACACATGAATATGCTTTGACCTAAACCATTCGATTATAGGCCTGGCTGTATGTTTAGGGTTGTTGTCCTGCTGGAAAGGGGTGAACCTCCGCCCCAGTCTCAAGTCTTTTGCAGTCTCTAACAGGTTTTCTTCTAAGATTGCCCTGTATTTGGCTACATCCATCTTCCCATCAACTCTGACCAGCTTCCCTGTCCCTGCTGAAGAAAAGCATCCCCACAACATGATGCTGCCACCACCATGTTTCACTGTGGGGATGGTGTGTTCAGGGCGATGTGCAGTGTTGGTTTTCGGCCACACATAGTGCTTTGCTTTTAGGCCAAAAAGTTACATTTTGGTCTCATCTGACCAGAGCACCTTCTTCCACATGTTTGCTGTATCCCCTACATGGCTTCTCAAAAACAGGACTTCTTATGACTTTCTTTCAACAATGGCTTTCTTCTTGTCACTCTTCCATAAAGGCCAGATTTGTGAAGTGCATGACTAATAGTTGTCCTGTGGACAGATTCTCCCACCTGAGCTGTGGATCTCTGCAGCTCCTCCATAGTTACCATGGACCTCTTGGCTGCTTCTCTGATTAATGCTCTCTTTGCCCGACGTGTCAGTTTAGATGGACGTCCTAGTCTTGGTAGGTTTTCAGTTGTGCCATACTCTTTCCATTTTCGGATGATGGATTGAACAGTGCTCTGAGAGATGTTCAAAGCTTGTGATACTTATTTATAACCTAACTCTGCTTTAAACTTCTTCACAACTTTATCCCTGACCTGTCTGGTGTGTTCCTTGGCCTTCATGATACGTTTGTTCACTAAGGTTCTCTAACAAACCCCTGAGGGCTTCACAGAACAGCTGTATTTATACTGAGATTAAATTACACACAGGTGGACTCTATTTACTAATTAGGTGACTTCTGAAGGCAATTAGTTCTACTTCATTTTAGTTAGGGGTATCAGAGTAAAGGGGGCTGAATACATTGCACACTTTTCAGATTTTTTTTTTTTAAAAAGTTTTAAAACCATTTATCATTCTCCCACTTCACAATTATGTGCCACTTTGTGTTGATCTATCACATAAAATCCCAATAAAATACATTTACGTTTTTGGTTGTAACATGACAAAATGTGGACAATTTCAAGGGGAATGCATACTTTTTCAAGGCACTGTAGCTTACCAGTCCTCAGATGTGGTGGATGCATTAGTGTTTTTTTCAGGATTTTTTCAAATTTACCCGCTTATCCTACCAGTAAGACACTACCTGCCCTATGGTGACAGTGTGCACTTCATTGCATTTATGGAGGAGAAGCATTGCCACCCTGCTTCTTCTTGATCTAGACTTCCAGCACCTCCTTCCTTCATCTTCATTACATAAGAAGGAGGTTTTTGTAGTTAACAGAGGGTAGCTGGGGAGGCAGATGACATTATTTAAAGTTTTTCAGGGAAAAATTATATTCTGTACAAGATTTATATGCTTACTGACATTGACTTTTGTATTATCCGCTATTTTGTTTTATAAATAGCTGATTAGAAAAAATGAATCAAGCCATTTAAGTGTCCTCCTCTCTTATGCCCTGTACACACAATCGGACATTGATCGGACATTCCGACAACAAAATCCATGGATTTTTTCTGACGGATGTTGGCTCAAACTTGCATCTTGCATACCCACGGTCGCACAAAGTTGTCGGAAAATCCAATCGTTCTGAACGCGGTGACATAAAACATGTACGTCGAGACGATAAATGGGGCAATAGCCAATAGCTTTCTTCTCCTAATTTTTTCTGAGCATGCGTGGCACTTTGTGCGTCGGATTTGTCTACACACGATCTGAATGTAAAGGATCGGATTTTGTTGTCGGAAATTTTTATAGCCTGCTCTCAAACTTTGTGTGTCCAAAATTCCGATGGAAAAAGTCCGATGGAGCCCACACATGATCGGAATTTTCGACAACACAATCTGATCGCACTTTCTCTGTCGGAAAATCCGACCGTGTGTACAGGGCATAAGACTGACAATGACTGGTTTGCACAGTTGAATGTGGCTGCTTACTGATGCTTCCCTGTGCCGTTTTCTTGTATTCCTGTATATGTACTGTTGTTGACCATAAGATATATAGTGCATAGTTTATTTTTTGACTTCTATCTTTTGCATTGTTTTGATAAAGTATGCGAAGGTTCTGGTCTCTTCTTCTGCAATAAGATTACTTGGTATAGACAAATAGACCTGTCTTGCGCTCTTTTTTTTTGTGTGTATTTGACCAAGCTGCGTCTCGACACACTGTTTTGTTTAGTATGTTTTGTTGTACTATTGCTGAGCTTTGGCAATGGATGTAGTGTTCATAAAAGTTTAATAAAAGTACCCTTTAAAGAAAAAAGGTTTTATATTTTTATTCTCAAGTTTAGATCTACCGTATATACTCGAGTATAAGTCGAATTTTTCAGCACATTTTTTTGTGCTGAAAGTGCCCCCCTCGACTTATACTCGAGTCAAGCACTTTTCTGCAGCAAAAAATTATATTTTCCGAACCGACTTTGGGGCCCCGTATCTCAGGCTCACTATGTGCTAGGAACCCCAAATTTGGTGTGCAAACCCAGTAGAACTGGTACCATAACATATCCAAAGCTGAAGTTCCCAGCACTAAGTGGCCCCGAGATACGGGGCCCCAAAATCGGTTCGGAAAATGTCATTCTCTGCTGCAGAAAAGTGCTTGACATTTTCTGAACCGAATTTGGGGCCCCATATCTCAGGGCCACTTGGTGCTAGGAACCCCAAATTTGGTGTGCAAACCCAGTAGAACTGGTACCATAACATATCCAAAGTTGGGGTTCCTAGCACCAAGTGGCCCTGAGAAACAGGGCCCCAAAACTGGTTCGGAAAATGTCATTTTCTGCTGCAGAAAAGTGCTTGACATTTTCTGAACTGATTTTTGGGGCCCTGTATCTCAGGGCCACTTGGTGCTAGTAACCTCAGCTTTGGAAATTTTATGGTGCTAGTTCCACTGGGTTTTCACACCAAATTTGGGGTTCTTAGCACTAAGTGGCCCCAAGATACAGGGCCCCAAATTCAACTGTGTCCATCTGCAGCAATGTCATTTCGGGACCCTTTGGGTTCAGAGACCCCAAATTTTGGCTGCAGCTAGGGGACATCTAGGAACCCTTAACTACCAAGTTTGAAGTTCAGGGGACCTATGGCTGCAAATGGGCACAGTGAGGCATGCAAATGGGCACAGTGATGCTGCAAATGGGCATTGTTGACCCTCTTTTCCACTTACAGTAGCTGTGCATTTCTCACCCTCGTCTTATACTCGGGTCAATAAGTTTTTCCCATTTTTTTGTGTGGTAACTTAGGGCCTCGACTTATACTCGGAACGACTTATACTCGAGTATATACGGTACTTTAAAATCAGAACAGGCTATTGCATGTGGCGAAATGCCTGTCTAACATAACAGTATATAGCTACCACCTTCTGCATCATCTCTTCTTTTTTTGTTTTGTTATTGTTATATCCAAAAGGCCTTGTTCACATAAATGGCACTCTTCCGACCCCCCAAAAAACCGATGGTGGTAGAGCAGCAGCTCCCAGGCATTCAGGAGGCAATAGTGCAGCCTTCTGAATGCCCCTTTTTTTTCCAGCCGAAAGAGGATTTTCTATTGAAATATCAGGCCACAACTGCGAACCAAGAGTTTGGCAGTCATGGTTGCAGTACAGTCCCATTCACTTATGTGGGTTGTGTTTGGCAGCAGTATTGCATGCATGCTGTATAGTTTTTGCCATGCCACAAAGCAAAGCATTGCATCTTCGGCTATATGCAACGCCCTCTGCCCACTTTTGCATAATTTGGGTGAGCAGTAAAAAAGGCTGATCAACCACATGTTTTTTAAAAAAGGACTACCTGTCCAGAAGTGGTCAAGCAAAGTTAAAACAAGGGAAAAATAAACAAAAATTGTAAAGAGCTGTCTTCTCTTACCCTGCTGCCTTAGATACTTGCCCAGACCTGGTAAACATGGAAGTACTTATGTCAAAAACAAGGTATTAAAAAAAGCTGGAATCCTAGAAAGATTTTACCCAGAAAGAAAATACAGACACATTTAACAGCTATACCTATGGCTTTTCCTGCAGTTCTTTCAAAAGCTTTGGCTTAAATACATAACAGTAACAATCACACTGTATGGGTTGCTGTGATATAGCATGCAATAAGTAAACAGCAATATCACTCACTGTAATTAGTGTCTGCATTATAGTATCTATGTGCCAGCGCTTCGAAGGAGAGAACCTGGGGAGGAAAAAGAAGTCAGTTTTCACTCTACTTTAGAACTCCTGCAGTGAATTTGTGTGAAATTGTCATTTATTCTTTTTCTCAATTGTTATGTTTTGTAATCTTCAAAATCAGAATTACAAATTTGATGTTGCTACATTATCTTACTTCTCAGCACTGAGGAAGATTCCAGATGTACATTGCTCCTTCAGCTCTGGTGAGCAATTCCGCAGAAACTTCTGAAGCTCTTTCATCATTACTCGGATGTTTGATTCATTCACAAGTGCAAAGCTCAGCTCCAGAGCCCTCCTTAAAGAGGCAAGGATGAGCAATTTTAGCATATCCTAAAACTGAACTTTGTCAAAGCAGCTAAACACACAGCTAAAAAATATTTATGGGAACTGTTGTGCCTGCCAAAAGGATATGTAATTCCTTGCTGCCAGTCCTGTAATGCAAGCACCCCTGGAAGATCTTCAACCTCCACTGAAATAGCAAGACAGCCTAGACAAGAACAAACCCCTAACCTGCTGACCGGAAAATAAAGTACTGTATATACTCGAGTATAAGTCAAATTTTTCAGCACATTTTTTTGTGCTGAAAGTGCCCCCCTCGACTTATACTCGAGTCAAGCACTTTTCTGCAGCAAAAAATTTCATTTTCTGAACTGACTTTGGGGCCCCGTATCTCAGGGCCACTTGGTGCTAGGAACCCTAAATTTGGTGTGCAAACCCAGTGGAACTGGTACCATAACATATCCAAAGCTGAAGTTCCTAGCACTAAGTGACCCCGAGATACAGGGCCCCAAAATCGGTTCGGAAAATGTCATTCTCTGCTGCAGAAAAGTGCTTGACATTTTCTGAACCGACTTTGGGGCCCCATATCTCAGGGCCACTTGGTGCTAGAAACCCCAAATTTGGTGTGCAAACCCGGTGGAACTGGTACCATAACATATCCAAAGCTGGGGTCCCTAGCACCAAGTGGCCCTGAGATACGGGGCCCCAAAACCGGTTCAGAAAATGTCATTCTCTGCTGCAGAAAAGTGCTTGACATTTTCTGAACTGATTTTTGGGGCCCTGTATCTCGGGGCCACTTGGAGCTAGAAACCCCAGCTTTGGAAATTTTATGGTGCTAGTTCCACTGGGTTTGCACACGAAATTTGGGGTTCCTAGCACTAAGTGGCCCCGAGATACGGGGCCCCAAATTCAGTCAACTGTGTCCATCTGCAGCAATGTCATTTCGGGACCCTTTGGGTTCAGAGACCCCAAATTTTGGCTGCAGCTAGGGGGCATCTAGGAACCCTTAACTACTGAGTTTGAAGTTCAGGGGACCTATGGCTGCAAATGGGCACAGTGAGGCATGCAAATGGGCACAGTGATGCTGCAAATGGGCATTGTTGACTCTCTTTTCCACTTACAGTAGCTGTGCATTTCTCACCCTCGTCTTATACTCGGGTCAATAAGTTTTTCCCATTTTTTTTGTGGTAAATTAGGGCCTCGAATTATACTCGGAACGACTTATACTCGAGTATATATGGTAAGAGCAGCACACTGATGAGATCATCCTTATGCTCACCATGCACTCTCCTTTTGTCAGCATGTTAGCTTTTCTGCACATGTGCAGGCTGTACAGCCCAATTCATTTCCAGCGCTGCCCATTTCTCACCCAGTTTGGGTACCCGATTTTGACAGGTATCCGCTTCTGACCGCTTAGGGCTTTGAGAAGTTCTCCTTCCCGGAGTTTTCTAGGACACATGACAGGTCCAAGAAGACTTCAGGACGCATGCACAGAGGGCGCCCGGCTGTGAAGCCGCAAGCTGTCATAGCCGGGGTGCCCATAGTGAAGATGCCGGCGCAGGCGAGGGATGACACAAGGAGAACACAACTGGTGTGAGCACACCTCTGTATCCTGGGACAGGCCAGTGGCTGTTTATTAAAAGTCAGCAGCTACAGTTTTTGTACCTTCTGACTTTTAATTTTCACTTCAGAGACTTGAGCTTCTCTTTAAAGTTGATAATTGTGTACTTCACTATATAGCACAGTGTATTATATTCTGTGGTGTCCTTACTTGTTAACAGATGCATCCGTCTGTCTGAGGCATTCTACAATTGTACCCCGATGTCTCTGTACTGCCGCATGATCAGACTGTACTAAGCGTTGGAGGGACGTGAGGGCAACATATCTAAAAACAAAAGCAATATTAAAAGAAACATTGGAGTGGATTTACTAAAGGCAAATACTCTGTTCATTTTGCAAGGAAAGTTGCACTTTGCAAAGAAATTTTCCCCAGAGCTTGGTGAATGTGGTAAAAAATCACTTTGCAAAGAATACCCAAATACCATGCAAGGAAAATAAAAGAACGGCATTTTTGCTTGCACATGATTGAATGACAGAAGTCAGAAGAGCTTCACCTTAATCACTAAGCTCTGGGACACATTTCCTTGCAATGCTGGGGGAGCGGGTTAACTTGCAGAAGTTCTGTTCCTGGGGTTTTTGGCCCTAACTGGCCTACCTGTGATATAAAAACAGGGGCTCTCTGGTCAGCTTTTTGGGGGATTGCACTGCTTGGTCGGATATTCCTAGCTGTCTGTGTGTGGATTGAAGACACCGGACTTTTGGAGACAACCAAGTCATGGACAATGCCATAATGGACTCTTGCCTCACAGGGGTATGCCTGGGCAGCCACACTACTATAGTTAGAGTCAGGGGAAAGACGTTCGTGAGAAAGGGGAGTGTAAAATTAGTTCTTTATTATGAATCCATTAAAAGTAAGGACATGCCATACACATTCCACATGTGAATTTTCCGTAATAAAAAAGCGCTTGTAATAAAATTGTGGCAGGCAGTGGAGTCTCCACTGCCTGCCACAATTTTATTACAAGCGCTTTTTTATTACGGAAAATGTAAGTGTTTTACCTTTTAATAAATCAGTTTTACCAAACGTTATTATGCTATGTGGCCCTTTTTTTTCCTTATGGGCTATTTCACCAAGACCAAGCTACATGTTGAAGAGTCCCTTTTAAAGTCCTTGATGTAATCCGGACCACATCACTGTCTGGTTGAAAGACCCTACTTTATTGCCTGTTGGTAATACAAGCCTTAGTGACTCATTGAACATACGTTTGTATGAGTCCAACTCTTCTGGTAAGCCTGCACTGCTTCTACGTGGGGGATCCACCATATTTATTTGTTGTCTTACCAGCTATTCACGTGGTGAACAGAATCATTGTAACTACAACATTGGACTATATAATCTTTTTCTTCAAAACTTTTTTTCACATTTAACAGATATTTGCTAGGGTGTTTCACACTTGGTGTCGTGTTAAGTTTGAGACATATGCATTTATTTGTCTTTAAGGTTTTTGGTGTATGCAATATTACAACTGTATATCCATTGGTTACAAGTAGCGCTACACTATATATGCACCTGTTCCGTTTACAAATTTCCTTGTTTGTTGTGTGAGCTGCTATTGAATTGAGTAAGCGCAGAGTTTTTGGTTTTTTTATTTCATTGAAGAAATAGTGCCCAATTGTTGATGTCAATAGAAGGAATTATGCCCCATTGTTGGTGTCAGTGGCAGGAATAATGCCTCAGGGGCTGGAAAGGCAAGCAAAGGGCCACAGTTTGGAATATAAAAATGAGCCTTTTTTGACTCTTTGGAAAATAATAACAGGGCAATAAAAAGATTATACCTAATGTTCTTATCGTTGCTTAGCAGAAAACGTCCAAGTATGTTAACAGCAAGAACCTGTGAGAAGAAAATGCAAATACTAAGCAAGGAATAGGCTTATTTAATACTTCTTTTGTACAATAGCATTGGGAAAAATCACCAAAGTTTAATCATATTCATCTGCAGACCTTTGGAAAAGTAAGACCTAGCAGACATAGCATTAGTATAAGGATATTTTATATATATAAAAAAAGGCAAGTAAAGCAATTGTTAAAGGCACAGTAACCTCACAATTATGATTTGCCTAGTTGTGTCTAGTACAGAGAATGTATGCACTGGATACATTTTTATTTTACTGTGCCGTACAATATATGCACACACTTGTGGATCCTGTGTCTCAATCATATCCTTGCTACATTGATGTAATAACAGACTGACAGGTAAATGTTTTTACTAAATCACACATGCAAGTGTTCATGTGTTCTATTCTGTGTGCAGTTTATACATAACTATATAGATACAAAGACTTGTAGGTGGAGATACAGTAATGGCTCGTTTACACGTGTGGCACATATAGCTGCCCCTCAGAAAAGCAGATCGCTTCCCAAGTTCTCAGAGGTGTTTAACAGGCGGTGAGGAGGCAATGTATCACCTCCTTACTGCTTGTTTAAACCCCATAATGCCGCAGCACTGTGCCAAAGCCACAAGCACTGCACATGGCTGCAGGTCAGTTGCGGTGTGGTCCCATTTACTTGAATGGAACGCTGCATTCAGTCGAGCAGTCTGGAGGCAGTAAGACCACTATACATGTCAACAAAGCCTAAAGGTGGCCCAGTGGAACATAAAAGAGATATCTGTCCCCAGATTTGCTGGTATCATATGAGAGTGCCTGATGTGTGTGACTGCAGGACTGCCATGGGCTTAGCATGTATCCATGAGCCCAGAATCTGATTTTTGCAACCGCAGTGCTTGTGCTAGGCCATTGCAGTTTCCGTGTCTGCTTTAAGTATATCTAAAGGCAAACCTTTTGTGGAAAGGGTTCAGAACACTTTAGGTTTTTATAGCCGTCTGTGCCCCTGTTAGGGAGATTCACCCTCTCTATCTGTCCTGTTTACCGTTATCACTGAGAGTGAAAGTGAAATAAAATCCCAAACATTTGGTAGTCACCAGAACAGGATTATAAAGAAAATCTTCTAATGGGGACACAAGTTAATGACAACCAGGGAGTCCTTCACATTGGAGGGTTTTCCTCTTGCTTCTTGTTTTGGCTACATAACAAGAAGTGAAGGGAAATCTCCCCAGTAGGACACAGACTGCAGAAAAACCTGCCAGGGATTATAACCCTCCCTTTCTCTCTCTAAAATGAAAAAGAAACGTTTTGCCTTTAGTTCAATTTTAAAATGAACTTTATGTCCTTTGGACGTTCTTTGGCTCAGCTGCATAGAACAAATTATTTCAGTACTGGTTGCTATAAATGCATTCATATGCTCTGGAAACTTGATTTATCTGTTTCTGAGAACTTACCCTTAGACCACTTGCAGATTTGGTTTCTACTATAGTAAGGACAGTTTCATACAGAACAGCATTGCCAGCGTTAGACTGGGTTTCTGTGCATGTGGACACCTGATAGAAAAAAATAAGTTAGGTTATGCCAGCTGTACAAGACTTGTGCATTCTTGAGAATACCATTATTGGACTAGGCTCTGTGCTGGCCACTTACTAACCTGAGCAAGCAGATCACTCATTGCATCACAGACACTCTCATTATTCTGTCCTAATACTCTAAATAGTCGCAGGAGTCTAACCTGAAAGAGAAAAGAATGGTCAAGCTAATAGTTGTCAACATACAGTTACAAGCACTGAGGCAAATATGCTTAGTAAGCAAGAATGAACATGCTTTAAGCCACATAAGCATGGTGATTTATTATGTTGAGAAGTGAGACAACCAGTGCAGTGCATTCATTTATCCTGACCTGATCAAGAGGATATAACAAAAAGGAAAAATCAAACGTGTGAAGAAAGCTTTAATTCGATTAAATTAATAGATGGTGGGGCGTGGCCACGGCATGAGAGCATTAGGACGTGTCTCAGCAGAGCTCCAGCCAGCCCGCTTCTGTGATCCTCTCTGCGGCAGCTTAAACAGAGGACATACACCCGCACCGGGATGCCACCGAAGCAGTAACCGTCCCTTTGTTCCAGCTCCCTTGACGTCTATTTCTCGGCCCGTGGCAGAGGCCGCGACCGGACTCGCGAATCCAAGATGGTGCTGGGTGAGTGCTCCACAGCCACACGTGCAGCCTCCCCAATTCCTACCCCACAGCTACCGTTAGCTTCACCTCCTCCCACCTCCTCACCTGGCTCCTCACAGGGCTCAGTCTGGTACCTTGGCCTGGGAGAAGCCCTGGGAGAAAGATACTTACGGGCTGCACATTCTGTCTCTCCCCACAAAGGCTGATCTGAACAGTTTTGCAGCTAGGATGGAGAAAGTTCTGAGGCAGGATATTGAAGCCCTGCAACCTGACACGGCCCACCTCGGGGGTAGAGTAAAGGCTGTGGAGACCTCTGTGGAGGACATCACACCCACCCTACAGCCCTACAGGCACACTGTAAAACACAGGATCAGCGTACTGACTCCTTGCTTGACCAACTAGATGATGTTGAAAACAGCAGCCGCAGGGTTAATATTCGCATTAGAGGCCTGCCAGAAGCTACTGCACACAAGGACATAGTCCCTACCCTCCAAGGTATCCTTAAGCAGATCCTGGGCAGAGAGGCGCCGGATCATATTGAAATTGGTCACGCTCATAGAGCCTTAAGACCTCCCTCGGAAGACCTGGATAAGCCAAGGGACATTATTCGCAAACTCCACAAGTATTCGCTGAAGGAGCACATCATGTCTCGTGTCAGAGGTGTCCGCTAAGCGGACTTTGATGGAGCCAAATTGTCCCTATTTCCAGACCTCTCCCGACGCACCTTGATGCAAAGCAGGGCACTCAAGCCACTCTTAGAGGCCCTCCAAGATACCCACTTAAACTACCGCTGGGGCTTCCCCGTTAGCCTTTCGGTCACTAAAGATGGTCGCCAGGTCACCTTATAAAAAAATAAATCTGATTTGCCTCAATTTCTTTCTTGCCTTGGACTGCCTTCAATGGACATTCCAGATTGGCGCACCTCCCCGGAGATCCCTGGTCCTGCTCGCCGACAACCCTGGCAACCTGTTCGTCGCAGGACCGGAACAAACCTCGCAATGGTCCAACTCGCATAGATGGCTCATCGCCTTCTTCATCAGTGGCCCCCTGAGTGACTGACTTAATCTTTACTGAACTCTCCCTTTCCCATAGGGATGTTGTTGTTTTTGCTGCTGCTGCTGCAAATCACTTGCACGCACACCCAGGAACTGGGTGTGCCTTTTCGCTGAAGCGGGCCCACCTGCTGGGCTCACGCCTGATGCCTCCCCACCTACCCCCAATAGGTTAACTCTCCTAAGTTATGTTACCCGGTTTGGGAAAACTGCAGCGCACCGATCGCCACCTCCTATTTAGCTATGGAGCCAGGTGGCGATCTTTGTGCCGTCGTTACTGGTATTCTTTGATCGCCTGCCAGGCGTTCTGTTTAGTGTATGTTATGTATAATTGTTGTTTTTTAGACCTTTATTTGTCTTCCCAGGACTCCTTTTTTCATGGTTCAGGCTGCTGCAGGTCTCTCTTCACCGTTCCTGATGATTTCAACAGATTTCCACATATGGACTCCTTATGGCTTCCCTGAAAATTGTGTCCTACAATGTCCGTGGCTAGGGCTCTCCGCATAAACGCAGTAAGTTGTGGCTCGAGACGAAGAGACTGGGGGGACCACATCCTTTTTTTGCAGGAAACACATTTTCGAACTGACTCGTTCCCCCGCCTTCCCACGCATCTGTATGATCAATGGTACCTTAGTAACTAGCGTCGGTCAAAATCGAGTGGAGTGTCGATAGCCATACATAAAAGCTGCCCCTTTATTCCCCTACATCATTACGCTGACCTGGAGGGTAAGTTTGTCTTCCTAAAAGGCACCCTATTTGAATGCAAAAATTACCCTTTCCACGGTGTACACCCCAAATACCGGGCAACTTACATTCCTGAACAAGGTTCTGGAGTCTCTTTCCTCATTCCGGGAGGGGCAACTGGTAATAGGAGGGGATTTCAACGTAAGCCCTGACCCACAGCTCGATACCTCCTCTGACCACTCAGTACATTCCTTTGCATTTCTTAAACACTTTCGGAAGTCCCTGCATGCTTATTGTCATGGTTATGCAATAGAGTTTTCTCTGTCAGCTTACCTGTCTCCATGTGTTCATCTCTAAAGACCAGCTGCCTCTCATCTGACTGGTTTTATAACCTCTCCTCTAAGCATGGCCCCACCCCAGGCCCTATCAGGGAACCCTATATTAACCTGTGCACTGCAAGCCAGCAGTGCTGATCAACCATTGTGTGTTAGCCTCCGTGTGTACTTGCTGTGTTTCCTACGTCTGATTCCTGTTACCGACTTTGGCCTGTTCTCGACTCTCCCTGTCTGCTTGTTACCCTGACCTTTGGCGTGTTATGTTTATCCTTGTCTGCTAGTCGCCCTGACCTTTGGCTTATCCCTTACTTCCCTGTCGTTCCAGCCTGCTGCCTCCTTCCTCTTCTCCTGTAAGTCTACGGTGAGTGTGAGCTGTGAGACCCTGGGGGCCGCGACCTGGAGCCAGACTGCAGCGCAGTCCATCCTCACCACTAGAGGCTCTGTTGAACACCCGCTGGCTCTTAGACTCCGCACCCTGGGGAATCTATGCTCTAGCTCCCACTGGGATCCATGTTAGTTATCCTGTAGACCTGCTTCCTGAACCTTCCAGTGTTCAATCCGCAGCAGTCAGTCCTAGGGTCCACTACCTTAGCGGTGCACTTCCGACTCCTACAGAGTGCATCTGTCACCTGGTCTCAGGTGACCTGACACTTATCATCTGGTTGACTGCTGGAGAATTCTTCATCCCACAGTTAAAGATTTTATACATTATGCCACTCATAATGTATATACACGCATAGATCTTTTGCCAGTGGATCAATGTTCCCTACAGTCACTATCCGGTGCATCAATCGGATCCCTTACCATTTCTGACCATGCCCCTATCGCTATCTCCTTAGCTTCGCTATACCCAGGATCCAAACAGTGGACCTGGTTTAAATGAGAATCTGTTAGATAATGTAGTGGCCCTGAATTGAGTCTCTGACACTATTTCCCTATATTTCGCTAAAAACGGATGAAACAGGGGTGTCCACAGTGTGGGAGGGGCACAAGGCGGTGGTTCAGGGGAAGTTAATCTCCCACGGCTCCAGGCTAAAAAAAGCACGTAATGGGGAAATGCAGTCCTTACTGGTTAAACTTCGGGCTGCAGAACTTAGGCACAAGGGTAGCATGACCCAGGCTTTGGCGACAGAACTCCAATCCCTTAGGGAGGAGCTTTCTACTCTTTTAGAGCCCCGAATTCGGGCCCGGCGGCATGTATCCCATAAATTCTACAAGTTCGTGAACAAATGCGGGAGCCTCCTGGCCAGGGCTCTTAGACGTTAGTGCACGTCCGGTCATGGCCACAAGCTCCACACCACCACCCCAGGCCCACCGACCGTTTTCCCTTTAAGATAGCAGACATTTTCAGGGACTACTACGCCCAACTCTACCAACTCCCTGATACCCTCCCCGGGTCAAAGTCCACACAGAAAGCGGAACTTCTCTCGCAGTATTTAGACGGGTGCAGTTTCCCCAGCTTACAAAACAAATCATTGAACAGTTAGATGCACCCATTACTCTAACGGAGATAGCGTTAGTTATTAAGGACTTGCCAAAGAGCAAGAGCCTGGGACCTGATGGCTTCACCAATGCCTACTATTGCAAATTCCTCCCCCTCCTCTCTAGCCCCATGTGTGAATACTTTAATGCCCTGGCCTCGGGAACGATCGTCCCCAAGGAAGCTCTGATGGCTCACATAACGGTCCTCCCTAAGGAAGGGAGAGACCCTACTGCCCCTAGTAGTTATAGGCCAATCTTGCTACTGAACACCGATATCAAGATATTGGCGCGGGTCTTGGTGAATCGACTGAAGCCCATCTTGCCAACCATAGTACATCCTGACCAAACGGGGTTCATAGCAGGGAGGGAGGCCAGAGACAACTCCAACAGGGCAATTCAGCTGCTTCATTGGGTAAACTCACAAGATGCCAGTCCACCATGCCTTTTTCTATCTACGGATGCCGAAAAGGCGTTTGATAGGGTGGACTGGGCAAACCTACAAGCTGTGCTGGCTAGGCTGGGTCTCGGCCACGAAATGCTTAAATGGATGGGGCCTTATATAGCCACCTGGAAGCTCGAGTCAAGGTGAGTGGAACTTTCTCTGGCTCCTTCCCCATTCGGAATTGCCCGAGGCAGGGTTGCCCCCTATCCCCACTCATATTTGCTCTTACCCTCGAGCCACTGTTGAATATGATTTGTTTGAATCCTAACATTAGGGGACTTTGTGCGGGGACTACGGAGCACAAACTGTCAGCTTATGCTGATGATGTCTTATTTTATGTGGCAGATCCGCTGATCTCCCTTCCTAATATTATGGCTGAGCTACAGAGGTTCCACTCACTTTCAAAGTTCAAAATTAACTATAGCAAGTCGGAGATTCTCCCCCTTGCCATTTCACCTGAAATGCGTACTCGGTTACAAGCCTCCGTTTCCTTCACTTGGTGACGCTCTTCCCTAAAATATCTAGGAATTCATCTTCCGGCTCAATTCTCTCAACTATACACTAGTAAGTATATCCCCTTAATTTCAACAACTCAATCCGATTTGCTAAAATGGGACTGTACCACTTTCTCATGGATGGGCCGAGTCAGTATCTTAAAAATGAATGTGTTGCCACAGATTCTTGTCTACCTAAAGATGGTGCCTATATCATTGCCCAGGTCCTTCTTCTCAGCCCTCAACAGCCTGTTTCTAAAATCTCTGGCAAGGGCGGAGCCCCCGGGTGGCCCTTCGCACCATGCAACTCCCGAAGAGATCGGGTGGATTGGGGGTTCCATCCCTCCGTAGATATTTTTATGAAGCAATTGCCTTGCAGCGGGTATTGAACTGGCACCATATTTTTATACACTAAATTATGAGTCCCCTTAGAGAAATTCTTGTCTGGATGCAACCTATCTCACTCCCCTTGGCTCTCCAGAGAACAGCGGGGTCTTTCAGATTCTGTGTCCCCTGTCACCACCCATGCTCTGAAAATATGGGACTCTCTCAATGCACAGGGGCTATTGTCTCCTCCTCTCTCCCCCCTTGCTCCTTTAGGAGGCTTACCCTGGTTCATTCCTGGGAAACATCTCTCCTACTTTTGTACATGCAAAAAAGAAAAAAAATATTGTTGCGCTACTAAAAAAAGATCATACGAACATAATAGCAGCCAGCATCACCAGTGTAGTAACCGTGCAATGAAAGTAAAAATAAATAAATGCAGCGCTAGGTGAGATGAGAACATAGGGGTGGACTAACACCCCATGTACATATATATTGTGTATAACAGCAAATATTTCCACGTGTAGTAATTAAAAGCTACGATAGATAAAGTGAAAAAAACAGACTCCAGTTGCTGGAGGCAGTGTCCATAATGAGGTAAAAGTTCATCAGCTTAAACAACGTGATACTTCTAGTGAGAGAAAGGGAGAACATATGTGAATGATGTTCTTAAATCAAATGAGTAGTTTTCATATACTCAGAGTCCACACGTAAGTAAAAGGGGTAAATACGCTTACCAGAAAGGGTGGACACACACAACATACGGCGGAGTGTCATTCAGGCTTATGGATCAACCGATCCTAGGGGTGCTTGTTGGGAGGCGCTGTTAGTAGGTTCTAGTGGTCCCATCTAGGGCAACCGTGGGTAGAAGATGGTACTTAGATCCTCAACGGATGGATGGATTCACCTTCCCAGCGAGCAGGCTGCTGGAGGATGTAGCATTCACCACACCAGATGTGGGTTCATGTAGAGGGTTGCTGAAGCCATCTGTACCCTGTACCACGCTATTTTTATATTTACTTGTGATCACTATTTTTTATTCATTTTATCTGGTGTTTGCAAAGAATCTTTCCTTTTTGGCAGTTTTCAATAAACCTTATATAACAGATTCATGCACTATGTGGAGACTTTTTTTCTTTCTCTACATGAACTCACATCTGGTGTGGTGAAAGCTACATCCTCCAGCTGCCTGCTCGCTGGGAAGGTGAATCCATCCATCCGTTGAGGATCTAAGTACCAGCTTCTACCCACAGTTGCCCTAGATGGGACCACTGGAACCTACTAACAGCGCCTCTCAACAAGCACCCCTAGGATCGGTTGATCCATAAGCCTGAGTGACACTCCGCCGTATGGTGAGTGTGTCCACCCTTTCTGGTAAGCGTATTTACCCCTTTTACTTACGTGTGGACTCTGAGTATATGAAGACTACTCATTTGATTTAAGAACATCATCCACATATGTTCTCCCTTTCTCTCACTAGAAGTATCACGTTGTTTAAGCTGATGAACTTTTACCTCATTATGGACACTGCCTCCAGCAACTGGAGTCTGTTTTTTTCACTTTATCTATCGTAGCTTTTAATTACTACACGTGGAAATATTTGCTGTTATACACAATATATATGTACATGGGGTGTTAGTCCTCCCCTCTGTTCTCATCTCACCTAGCGCTGCATTTATTTATTTTTACTTTTGTACATGGGCAAGGGACTAAGAGGTGCGTTGTAGTAGATTCATACTTCATACAAGAACAGGGTCTGGTATCCTTGGACTGGCTCCATGACCAATTTGGTCGCTTCCTGCTGGATGATTGGCGCTACAGGCAGTTGCGTAATTTTCTCCTCAGCTTGCCTCAGGGTATCAGACCCCCTTCCTCCCTCACTTAATTTCAGAAGCTATGTATGTCAGCTGCCCCCATTCCACACTCAATCTTAGTCTTGTATGAGATGCTGCAAATGACAGAGTCTAGGGGTAAGCCAGTCTGCATACAGGAGAGGGAGAGAGACTTGCAGCATACGTTCACAGAGACTCAGTTGGACCACCTGTATCGCCTTACCCATGCGAGTTCTGTAGACCCAAAGATGCAGGAAAATTGCTTCAAACTATTGACCCGTTGGTATAGAGTACCTGCTAACCTGGCCAGGATTTTTCCAACAGTTTCTGATGCCTGCTGGAGAGGCTGTGGGCTGAAGGTCACTTACCTATATATTTGGTGGGAGTGCCCAAGGCTCCGGCCGTATTGGCAGGATATCAGGGCTCAGACCAAAGTGATCTTGGATATTGAGATGCCTGACTCTCCCTTGGAGTTCCTGCTCCACATGCCGTCTATTCCTCTCAGCCATTACCGCAAGTCGGTTCTACCTCATCTCCTGAATGCAGCCAGGTGCTTTATCCCTGTTCACTGGAAAACAGCCCATGTTCCTGGGCGAGCTGATTGGATCCACTTGGTAAATAACATAATGGCTGCAGAGGAGTGGATGGTAACATGTAGGGACCGATATGAAAAGTTCTATGGGATTTGGGCCACCTGGAAACATTACACTGCCAGTGTATCACAGTCCCCACAGCCATCGGCCTCAAGGCCCCATACACCCTTATAGTCGAGGATCTGATCTAGCTTAGTTTTGTTAAAGTTCAAGGCAGACCTGTCTGGTTTTGTGGAATATTTTTTGAATTATCATTCATCTTCTTAGTGATAGTGCTGGCTGTTATGTGTGTTTTTGTTTCCTTCTGTTATTTAATGTTTTATTTTGTTTCTCTACCACTTTTTGCTTGATCCCTTCTCACCCATCCGGCCCCCCGCCCCCCCCCCCCCCCCCCCACACACACACCTTTACCTACCCCTGGCCCATCCTTGTCCTCATAAGCATATTTTACAACTGGGATCATAGCTATTGACTGGTTCAATGCGGGTATAAGATTGCATTTCAACATGTATAGTTTTCGATGGATATGCCAATACACTTTGATTGCCAAATTCAAGTCTATAACCTTTGCCTTCGTGCCAGTTTGGGCTCTCTGTTCTTTGTAAGCTCAATGTTTGTAAAATCAAAATAAAGACTACATAAAAATGAATAGATGGCTATGAATAAATTAGCAGTACTGTTGCTGCTGCCCAGTTTTCACTTGGGTCAGGTCTGGTTTATTATAACACACTCTTGGTATTAAACAGACTGCATCTTCCCTGGTGTTGGAGTGTTGTAGTTGGCCATGCTTTTGGATGGACCCGTTTTGGGCTGTGGTTAAGACCTCTTAGCTGCCCTCTGGATCTCTGCATTTACAGTTGATCCTTTTTTCTCTTTTTGGATCGCATCACCACAATATTATTTTTATTTTAACCTTCACCTGTAGGCTTGCAACCGCTGACCTTTAGGCTTGCAACCAATGACCTTTCTATGAGTTTCCAGGTGTATTTATGCTCCTGATTAAGAATAATACTGGAAAAAAGGTCGGGGAGCTTTTACAACAAGACTGTGACACTTAAACTTATGTGGGGTTTTGGTCTAAGCCTACAGTTTATGTTTTGAGATATGGTTTTATCTTTTATAAAAAAACATTGTAATAAATTCTTTATATAATATATATATTATGTTTTTGAATTATTTTTGGTGCCAGGAAAGTCCCATACACCCAGGGTACAATTTGTTGGATAGACTATTTCTGGGATGTTGGCATTCTAGTAGTCTCCAAATCACACCAATTATCTTCTGCTATTATTAAATTAGGAGTACATTTATTTTTCGGCCCTGACAGCAGAATGTAAACAAACAATGGCAGCATTTAAAAAAAAAAAAAACAGGATGGGGGGGTCACCCCCCAATTCATACCAGGCCCTTTGGGTCTGGTATGGATTTTAAGGGGAACCCCATAGCAAAATATAAAAAGAAATGGTGTGGGGTCCCCTCCAGAATCCAGACCAAACCCGCCCCTTAACAACCGTCTCTGAAAATGAATTATTTAATTAACGAATATCTGAAAACAAAACTTAACAACATTTTCCCGTGTGTACATGTCTAGTACTGGTGCTGCTGCCCATTTTTCACTTAGGTTAGGTCTGTTTTGATATCAAAAAAAAAAAAACAGGATGGGGGGTCACCCCCCAATTCATACCAGGCCCTTTGGGTCTGGTATGGATTTTAAGGGGAACCCCATAGCAAAATATAAAAAGATACCCTCTTGGCTTTAAATTTCCTCTATCGCAGATACCCACCAAGTACGGATAAAAAGTTGAGTAACCCATTGACACTGGCCTAAATTAAAAACCATGGGATAAAACATGGATAATACTACCTGCTCTTTTTTTCCTTGTGGATTATCATTTTTTTTTTTTTTTACAAGGATAACTTTTCAATGTGATGTTCTCTTCTTTTATACTCCTATGTAGTATTCTTTTACCTATTTTTTTCAGTTTTTTACTACTTCACAGCAGACTTTAATACTGTGAGCATCATAGCAGCTTGTTACTCAATTAAAGGACCGTGCTGTTCAAAAGTTTTAGGCACTTATGACAAAGTGCTGTAAAGTGAGGATGCCTTCAAAATAATGCAATGTTACTTTTAATTTTTAAATAGTAATTGAAAAATCAAATCTAATATTTTAATCAAATCAATATTTGGTGTGTCTACATTTTGTGTTGAAAACATCACTTTTCTCAGGTACACTTGCTCAATTTTTTTAAGGAACTTGGCAGGTAGGTTTCTCTAAACATCTAGAAGAATGAAACTGGGACTGTGCAAATGCCATCCTGCATGAAGGAGGGAGTATCTGCCTGTGTTTTTCCGCATTGAGAAGCCCATCAATTGGGGTGGAGGAACTTGACTGGCCTGCACAGAGTCCTGACCTCAACCCTATAGAACACCTTTGGGATGAATTAGAGTGGAGACTGCGAGCCAGGCCTTCTCGTCCACATCAGTGCCTGACCTCACAAATGTGCTTGAATTGAAGCTGTTAAAACTGCAAAGGGTGGGCCAACTCGATATTGAACCCTACGGACTAAGACTGGAATGCCATTAAAGTTCATGTGCGTGTAAAGGTAGGCGTCCCAAAACTTTTGTAGTATAGTGCATTTCAATTGCTGCACTAAGTTTCCTTGATCAACCACAGCATTTTTTTGGTCCTCAATGTGGTTTGTTTCTTTGTTTGTGCTTATGCAGAAGAGCTTGGTCAGCACATCTGGAAATCCCTCTCTTCCTTTCATTCTCTGTCTGTGAGGACTGATGCAATAAGACCACCCCGTGTCCTATTGCTTTGCTCATTTTGCCTTGTAAGAGATTTTTTTACACTGGACTGCCTTCAGCTGGTGTTAGTAGAGCATGACTTTCCCTCATCTAGTTTCTTTCCTCCTACACAGCTGAATGTGTTTGATTCAATGATAGCATTTAACATACACGTTATCTTCATTCATCATTAACACGTTTGCTATTATTTTTTAACCATGCATTGGACCACATGTCTTCAAAATCCTTAAAGGCTAAATTCACCTTTTCACACAGAATTTCACTTTTCATAAATGAAGGTGACCATATTTTCAAATTGAAATCCGGGGACATATTTATCTATTTTTTTGGCAAATTGTAAACTATTTTATAAGCATATTTTCCTCAAATTATACATGCAGTGTATGTGGTATGTGTTTATAGAATGATTTTACCGCCTGTCAGTGCCACCACATGAGTGCCCATCCATGCCCCCTATCAGTGCCACTGCCTGTCAGTGCCCATCAGTGCCGTCTGTCAGTGCCACTGTATGAGTGCCCATCAGTGCTGCCTATCAGTGCCACTGCCTGTCAGTGCCACCTAATGAATGCCGCCTATCAGTGCCACTGCCTGCCAGTGCCACCTATCAAGGCCACTGCCTATCAGGGCCGCCTGTCAGTGCCACCGCATGAGTGCCCATCAGTGCCGCTCATCAGTGCCACTGCATGAGTGCCCATCAGTGCCGCCTATCAGTGTCACTGCCTGTCAGTGTCGCCTATAAGTGACACTGCCTGTTAGTGCCCATCAGTGCCGCCTGTCAGTGCGACCCATGAGTGCCTATCAGTGCTGCCCATCAGTGCCACCACATTAGTGCCCATCAGTGCCGCCTATCAGTGCCACTGCATGAGTGCCCATCAGTGCCGCCTATCAGTGCCACTGCCTGTTAGTGCCCATCAGTGCCACCTGTCATGCCACCGCATGAGTGCCCACCAGTGAAGGAGAAAAAGTAAAATGTTATAATAGAAACTCACCTCCTTCTTGTGCCTGTGGCCATTACACTCTGTAGCTTCAGGCAATCCTGCCCCTCTGGACTACAATACCCATAATTCTTTGCAGTACAGGAGGGAGGGGGAGGAACACTGTGCTCTGTTCTCTCCCCTATGTATTGCTGCTGCTGGGAGAGTGATTGGAGGAGAGAGCAAAGGTAGGAGGAGAGGGGCAGGATGCTAGGAGACGGGGCAGTCATGTATCCCTGGGATTGCGGCCATTCTTGTAGCTGAAAAATGGGGAGGAGGAGTGGTGGCTACAAGTAGCACACAGTCAGGCTGGAGCTGCTCCAGCTCCTCCTCTCCAGCTAATTTGCGTACTACCACAATAGAGACCACAGACCTGGCTCCTCTCACAGCCAACGCGGCCCCTGTCCACCGGGAAGCTGCCTGCCCAGGATCGGCATGGCAAAAGCGGGGACAAAACCGGGGACAGACGAGGTCCGGGGACCATGCCCTCAGTCTGGGGTCTGTCCCCAGAAATCGAGGACGTCTGGTCACCGTACAATATATAGAAGCATCTAAATGTCTTTTTTGCCCAAGCTATACCAATGTCTTATCTCTCACCTACCTAGTCCATGGTAGCTTGTAATCTGCACCTCACCCATCAAAATAAAAAAAAAATAAAAAAACACAAACATTCTAAATGCATGACTTCCTGTATCATCATGTGACCATCCAGGAAACTTCATTTCTCATCATGCACTGCCTTACTGCATCACAGAATAGGGCGTGTTTTACCTTTCTGGACCTCACCTCCCTCATTACTATATCACCCCTTCTTTTATTTCTGCCCACTCTCCTCCTTCTTTCTTTAAAGGTGGCCATACAATGTGCAATCCAATTGTACAATCTCCTTTAGATCTACCATCAACTATGTAGTGCAAGGGCCTGCTTGATTTGATACAGATTAAATAGATTGCTCGGGTGAGTCATCCATTTATATAGTTTTGGTAAATCTAAAGGAAATTGTACAGAGATTGTACAATCAGAGTGCATATTGTATGGCCAACTTTATACAAGCACATGGGAGGGTGTAGGTGAAGACATTCAGCTGTCACTGTTCTTGTGTAAACACACATATTTCACTTGCAGGCCCCATTCATGTCTAGCATAGTGAGAGCTCATGCAGTGGTCGAGCCTGGCATGCTTAATAAGAGGCCGGATGCCGGAACCAGTTAAAAGCACCTAGGTACCCAATATCAGAAGGAAACAGGCCATGGCACCTGAGTAGCAGATGGCAGGCAGGACAACACTTGATCCACTGGGCAGGTCAGTATTTGAATTCGGAAGAATGCTGCATAACAGGTAAGGGGGGGGGGGGGGGGAGAAAAAAAAAGCTAGTGGCTGTTTGACAGAGACTGAAGTTTCTCTTTAAGACCTCATTTACAATTGCAATCTGCATTTGGATTACTCTTCAGAAGAGCATTTTACAGGTGGTGAGGAGCTGTATAGCTCTCATGGCCTGTTTAAATGCCCTAAGTGCCAGACTACTGCACTGCAACTGCATGATTTGAATGGGTCACATACGGCGGGTAGAATGTGATGGGGATATAATTCCTGCTGCAGATGCGAGGCAAAGCATCCCACCCACATCGTGTGTACACAACCGGCCACTGTCTTTTACAGCTAAAGGGGGAGCAGTTGAGGGGTCATAAAAATGTGGCTCAACCACAGAGTTTAACGGCTAGTGTAAATGAGCCCTCACTGAGTGCAAGTGTCACTGGGAAATTGATGCTATTTTAAAGGCAAAGAGTGGACATACCAAATACTGTTTTGATTACGTTTTTTTTTCTTTCTGTGTATACATTTAGATAATTAATTAGGTAAATAATAAACTATGAATTTAATTATTTACAAAGCAACTTCACTTTACAACATTTTTCACAAGTGTCTAAACATTTGAATAGTACTGTGTATGTGTAACCAAACATTATTCTTAATTTTGGAGAGAGCAGGGGCTGTCCTTTTTTTTGTACTTATCTGTGTCCCATTGGGGAGATTTCTCACTACATATTGTCCAGAAAACACAACAGGAAGTGAGAGGAAATCTCCATCTTAGATAGACGATAGATTAAATGTCTCCATTGGAAGATCTTCTCTCTATTAATGTTGCAGTGAGAATTGTAAAATCTTTGACTTCCCATTACTTTCTGCCATAGTAACATCAGGACAGGCAAGATGAATCTCCCCATGGGGAACACACACAGACTGCTATATCTAAAACCGACAAGCATTTTACACAGTACAATATAAAATAAAAATGAATTTGTTGGAGCAAAAAGTAATTACAGTAGCCAGGAGGACAGTAATATAAAGAAATGGTTACATACATATTAATGTGCAAAGAGTAGTGCACTGTAGGGCACCTATGTTACCTGTAAAAAGGGGTCAGTGATGCCTGCCACAGCGTGCTCTGGAGAATAACCGGACATAACCTGCCTTAATTTTTGTAGGAGAAGTGGGAGAATCTAGATGACATAAAAAAAAAATATTTGCCATAAAAAAATATATATTGGCGATACTGAAAATAATTGTCTTTTGCTCAATACTTGTAGCAGTTCTGGTAGTACTTTTTGTTGTCATTTGTTCTAGTATTTCTTGTACGTGTTACACATGACTCTAGTGTTATAGGTTCCTATATGCAAAGGGGTCTCCTCATTTAGAGACAATCATATCCCTTCACTTTTTTATGCACAAGGACTATTAGAAGCATGCTGCATCATCTACTGATAACTGTATAAATCAATAACTATGATATCATGTTAACTTCTCTGCTGTATGAACAAAGATGAATACACTCACAAGCATGTGTCAAACACAAGGCCAGCAGGTCTAAATCCAGGCCACCAGGCCATTTTATGTGGTCCTCTCACCTCTTCTGCAGCTGTGGCATCCCCCTCATTCCTGTCCCTACCTTATCTCAGCAGTCGGCAGCCGAGAGGAGGACAGAGCTAAATAATCTACCAGACTAAACTTTGTAAAGATCAGCTAAGCAGCAATCGAATCCCTCCACAGACAAGTCAATACAGTCAGGGGCGTATCATGAAATCAGTGGGCCCGTGTGCAAGAACAAATGTGGGCCTGGCATTGCTAAAAAAAAAAAAAAAAAATGCAGCACGCTGCAGTGAAGTGTGGTAGTGGTTTAAATTGTACTTAAATATTGGGCGTGGCTTAATTTTTGTTTTTAATTTTTATTTAATTTTTATAATTTTATTTTTTATTAATGTTTACAATTTTATTTTTTATTATTTTTTATTAATTCTTTTTGTATTTGTTTTTTCACAATGTGTTGGGGGGGAGTGGACAGTGTCAGTAGAGCAATGGATGGTGTCAGTAGTTTTTTTTTCTATTATTTATTTTTTTACCATTTATTTTTTCATTTTTTTCACAATGCTTTTTGGGGAATGAGCAGTGATCAATGACTGTCCATTCATAACTGAAACATTGTAAACTGGGGGGTGTTGAGGCAATGGATGGTGTCAGTCATTTTTATTAAATATTTTTTTTTACAATTTCTTTATTTTTTTTTACAATTTCTTTTTTATTCTTTTCACAATGCTTTTTTAGGGACAAAGGGGTGGACGGTGTTAGTAGTTTATTGTATCTTATTTTTTTATTAAAGAGGAAGTAAACCCATCCATTTATCAGTTTCATTTCCGGCACGTGCCGGAAATGTAACACTCCCATTGGTTGTGCTCTCAACCAAACTGTCAAACCATCCAATGGCTGGTGTCATAACTGATCACATGTGCACTATCATGGCAGTTGAAGATTAAACAGAGGCCAAGATGACAGCTTCCTTGGCTGAAAATTATAGGGGGGTTTACTTCCACTTTAATTTTTTTACAATAAAATTTTTTAATACTTATTGCAATTTTTTTTTTTTTTCTTTTTTATCAGCTCTGATGGGGGGCTTTGATGAAATATCAGGGGTCTAAACAGACCCTGGACATTTCCCCTTTGAAACAGAGAAAAGGAACGGAGGACAGAGATTCCCCAGTCCCTTTTTCGGCAGCCTCAGCTGCACTGAAGATAAATGAACAGGAGACTGAAGGTCCTGTTTATTCACAAACTGAAGCAGAGTACACACAGCTTGCGATGCTTCAGTTATGAATGGACAGTCAGTGATCACTGACTCTGCTCATTCAGAAAAGGAAGGGGCCGGTAAATTACATATTTGCTGGCCCCTTCCTCCGCTTTCCACCCTGACACATCCCCAGCAACCGACGGGAGAGGAGGAAAGCCGGGCTGGGGGGGGGGGGGGGTGAGGGGGGGCCGGAGGAGGACACCAGGGGGCTGGATAAGGATACAGGAGGACACCAGGTGGCCAGTGGAGGACACAGAGGGGCCAGAGGAGGACACAGGAGGGCCAGACAGAGGGGTCAGAGGAGGACACAGGAGGGCACCAAGGGGCTGGGGGAAGACACAGAGGCCCAGAGGAGGACACAGGGGGGCCAGAGGAGCACACAGGGGACAGTCAGAAATGATGGCAGTGAGGGCAGCTACAGGCACCGATCTCCCTGTATGGATTTTAGTGAAGAAACTGACAGCCATGGGAGGGAGAGGAGAAGTGGCTGTCAGCTGCTTCATTGAAAGCTATACAGGGATATCGGTGCTTGTAACTGCCCCCACCACCACACCGATCACTCCTGACTGTCAACCAGGGACAGATCATCCATGGGTGCAGTGTGGGTCAGAGCCCCCCCCCCCCCCCTTGGGGTCCGTGTTCAGTGAACACCCTGCACCCAACGCTGTATCCTGGCCTAGGCCGACAAGGCCCAGGCCTAGGGCAGCACTTTGCGGGGGGGCAGCACAGAAAGAGTCCCTGCCGGCTTGCGCTGTTTATTTTTTACCATCCCTGTCCCATTGCAGAGATTTCCCTTCACTTCCTGCCCCATAGCCAAACAAGAAGTGAGAGAAATCTATGCAAATTAAGGGAATCCATTGCCCCCCAGGCCCTCAGAACTAGTGTCCCCACTCGAAAAATTCAGGGCGGGTCTTAAACAGCAAGGGGTGTGGCCTTGACAGGAAGGGGTGGGTCATATTTAAATTAGGGGGTGTACGAGTTTAGTCAGGCTTAGGGCAGCACAATACCTAAATACACTACTGCCTGCACCCATGGATGATACACCACTGAATACAGTATTACGTCAGAATTTGTACAAGCTGCTGTTATTTTTATGGCTGTTATGACACGGTTGTCTGAACTTGAACAGGTTCTACAAATACTGAAGCACTCCAGTTTTACTGACAAATACAATGTTTCTAGACATGCTTGGTCTGTGAATATCTTTAGCTCATTCAAAAAAAACACTGCGGTATAACACAGAGACAAGGTAAGGTTAAACGTCTAAATCTATGTACATTAAAATAGATGTAAATCCAATCACTAACCAATTTTCTATCATCTTTAACATATTAATTTAACTTCAAAGTCATCTTCATTCTATTTAAATCCGTAGCTTTCATTAATTAAATAATACCTGGTGATGCTGCCATGAAGGTCTTTTGTTCAGACACTTCCTGCCATAGGGTGACAATGTTCTGTTAACTATCCTCAACTCTAGGGCAGTTGTACGGGCACCATTCCTGTACTGAAATTGGTTACTATGATTACACTGAACACTGTAAACTTCTCACAGCGTGCAATAGAAGCTGCAGCAGTTCAGATACAGCCCATCCTAATTCATAGCTGGAGAACATCCAGCATCATCTAGCTTGTTCCTCCATAGCCTTATGATCCATGCACACTGGAGCTGATAAACTGCAGTTTATTGGAGTTAGGGTGTTTTTTTAAAAGCCCATAAACTCCACTCTATGTTAGCCTATGTGTCCATGCACACATGGACGTTTTTTTTGGCTTGTGCTTGGCCTATCCCTTTCATTAGTTAGATTTCAGTTCTTTTAATCATGGAGGAGCCTCAGCATCACATGTGGCAATTACCAAAGCTTCCTGCTTATAGTAAGCTAATGAAAGGCATCCTGCTGGCCCCTTCCACCAGCTATGATTTGCCTGCATTGCATAGAGAAGCAAAGGGACTTAGTAATTATGTCACCGAGTCTGGTATTAGGTATGTAATGAATGAGGAGGAACCAGGGAAGGCAAAAATATTAACAGATTCAACTTCAGATTTTTTTTTTTACTTATTCCACAAACTGACACCATCACATTTACCTCCAATTTATTTACTTTATGCATTTTCCTTAATGCAAACCTCTAGTAATTATATGGTGTCACATTCGCATTATAGTCTGAAGTTACCTTGCGAAAGCGTTTACAGCCTTCAGGATTCCTTAGGCAGATCTCTGTAACCAGAAGTACAGCTCCGTACAATACACCTGCAATACAACCACACCAATTGGTCAATGTCCTGGCTCATATTAATTGTATATGCACACTTACAACTTATCCACCACGCTTATACAATTGCCCTACTTTCTGATTGCATACACTGTCATGATATTATCAGCAGCATCCATAGGTTTGACCAGACTCACCATGCCTCTTTTCTGCCAGCAGTTCCTCAGCGGCTGGGATAAACATTTCCACTAAATCAGGGACCTTCCGGATAATGTGCACAGCACAGAGGACAGCCTGTGGATGTGAACTGGTGGTGAGCAACGGTGGGACGGAAGTAAAAGGTGAGCATGAGCAAAGAAAGAATTGGTTGGAGAAGGAAAGTTAAAAGTATATTGATCTTTTGCAATAAAGAGGAGTGGAAATGGAAACTGGATCATAACGTTTTCAGATTCTCTTCTTTGCCCACCCTCCCTGGTCTTTCATTTCTTTAGGCACATATGTTTGATGTATTACTTTCCCTTCACAATACACTAAATTTTATTGCAGCACCTTTTTCTTGACATGGGAATTTGAGTTTTTCAGAAGATGCTCCACTTCTGCAGCTAGATCCCGACACATCTCAGTTGATCCCATGCAGGCCAATGTGCACAGTGCCAAGCCTTGCACCACAGAGGAGCTATGTTCTAGGTCCCTGGAGTGGAAAACACAATAAACAAAATGAGTGCAAAATCCCACTGGAGCCTGAGACCGGAAGTGACGTCGTACCAGGAAGAGTTTAATGCCACTGACTGCTGTAGGTGTTTTATATGTAAGCATAATTTCAATTATAAATAATGTGTTATTATACAGTTTTACACTATTAAGGCATCCTCTTTATTCCGACATGGCATGGGAGTAACATGCATTGCCTGGGTAAGGCGCTCTCAAAGGGACCAGCATCCTCATGCTCAAGGAGATATACCCGGCAGAATACGAGTACCCTAGTGAGTGGGAGGCCACACTACAAGACCCTTTTTCTGGACATCAGCTGGAAACAACAAGTTGGATACGATTACACATGTGCTGTATCATATCACTAAGGTGGGAGCACTGTGAGCACAGAGGTGCACAGGAAGTGGTCATAGAAGCACTGGAAAATTTCTTCAATAAGGATATCACTTTTTTTTTTGATGAACTATCACCTAATGATTAGATATATGAACTGGCACGATTGACTATGCAGTGAATATTTTTATTAGTTCAAAATTTTATTTTTACAATACGCACTCCTCTCCTGCCCATACTACCCACTGCCATACACTCTACACTTCTCTCCTGACCATACTACCCACTGCCATACACTCTGCACTCCTCTCCTGACCATACTACCCACTGCCATACACTCTACACTTCTCTCCTGACCATACTACCCACTGCCATACACTCTACACTTCTCTCCTGACCATACTACCCACTGCCATACACTCTGCACTCCTCTCCTGACCATACTACCCACTGCCATACACTCTGCACTCCTCTCCTGACCATACTACCCACTGCCATACACTCTACACTTCTCTCCTGACCATACTACCCACTGCCATACACTCTGCACTCCTCTCCTGACCATACTACCCACTGCCATACACTCTACACTTCTCTCCTGACCATACTACCCACTGCCATACACTCTACACTTCTCTCCTGACCATACTACCCACTGCCATACACTCTGCACTCCTCTCCTGACCATACTACCCACTGCCATACACTCTGCACTCCTCTCCTGACCATACTACCCACTGCCATACACTCTACACTTCTCTCCTGACCATACTACCCACTGCCATACACTCTGCACTCCTCTCCTGACCATACTACCCACTGCCATACACTCTGCACTCCTCTCCTGACCATACTACCCACTGCCATACACTCTGCACTCCTCTCCTGACCATACTACCCACTGCCATACACTCTGCACTCCTCTCCTGACCATACTACCCACTGCCATACACTCTGCACTCCTCTCCTGACCATACTACCCACTGCCATACACTCTGCACTCCTCTCCTGACCATACTACCCACTGCCATACACTCTGCACTTCTCTCCTGCACATACTACCCACCCCCGTAGACTCCATACTCCTCTCCTACACATACCTCCCACCGCCATACACTCCGCACTCCTCTCCTGCTCATACTATCCACTGCCATGTCCTCCACACTCCTCTCCCTGCACATACTACCCACCGCTGTAAACTCTGCACTCCTCTCCTGTACATAATACCCACCACCGAACACTCCACACCCCTCTACTGCACATATTACCCACCGCTGTACACTCCGCAGTGTACATTCCCTATATAACAATACCAGAGTCCGCACTATGTAAGTCATCTCAGACTCACTTTAAATTGTTTGCTGGATTATTCGCTTTCTTAAGGCTTATGATATTAACACGTATCTTATATGAAGACTGGTAGCGCAGCACAGATATATAAATTGTGTGAATACAATTGCATGTTCACAGAAACCCAAAGACATTTTTATTTTCCATTTCCTAATTTTTGGGGCACTATTTGTTATGTGTGTGTAAGGCACTAGATTTTAACTGGCAGCGCAGGGGTTAATCATCAACACATTCATAGGATTAGAACCCCTGTCAGTTTTTTTTGCCATCTGTGTCCCATTGGGGAGATTTCCCTTCACTTCCTGTCTGAAACATACATAGAAAAATAGAAAAGTGACGGTAGAGAAAGACTGAGTAGTCCATCGAGTCTGCCTATTTGTTTGTTTTTTGTTTTGTCTTTTGTTTTTTATAAAGCACTTGCTGACCAGCGCACGATGATATACGTCGGCACAATGGCACAGCTGGGCAAATGGGGGTACCTGTACGTCCCCTTTAAGCCGCTTAGTGGGTGCGCACGCCGCCGCGTACTCCATGAGCGTGCCCACGGGTCCCGCAGGCTCGATGTCTGCCGGGTGCCCGCGATCATGACATGGAGCGGCAGAACGGGGAGATGCCTATGTAAACAAGGCATTTCCCTGTTCTGCCTAGCAACATGACAGGGATCTACTGCTCCCTGTCATCGGGAGCAGTGATCTCTGTCATGTTGTAGTGAGCTCATCCCCCCCACAGTTAGAATCACTCCCTAGAACACACTTAACCCCTTGATCGCCCCCTAGTGTTTAACCCCTTCCCTGCCAGTGTCATTTACACAGTAATCTGTGTATTTTTATAGCACTGATCGCTGTATTAATGTCACTGGTCCCAAAATAGTGTCAAAAGTGTCTGATGTGCCTGCCGCAATGTCGCAGTCACGATAAAAATCGCAGATCGCCGCCATTACAAAAAAAAAAATTAATAAAAATGCCATAAATCTATCCCCTATTTTGTAGACGCTATAACTTTTGTGCAAACCAATCAATATACGCTTATTGCGTTTTTTTACCAAAAATATGTAGAAGAATACATATCGGCCTAAACTGAGAAAGACATTTTTTTAAAATATATTTTTGGGGATATTTATTATAGCAAAAAGTAAAAAATATTGCTTTTTTTTTCAAAATTGTCGCTCTTTTTTTGTTTATAGTGCAAAAAATAAAAACCGCAGAGGTGATCAAATGCCACCAAAAGAAAGCTCTATTTGTGGGAAAAAAAGAACGTCAATTTTGTTTGGGTGCAACCTCGCACGACCGCGCAATTGTCAGTTAAAGCGACGCAATGCCGTATCGCAAAAACTGCTCTGGTCAGGAAGGCGGTAAATTCTTCCGGGGCTGAAGTGGTTAACCTTGTTGTCTGACTGTAGGTCTATGTTTATCCCAAGCATGTTTGAAGCCATTTACTGTTGACTGTCTCACTACCTCTGTTGGTAATTTAGTCCAATCTCATAGTCAAATCAGGAAGTGAGAGATAATCCCTCCAAAGTGAGGGAATCCCAGGGTGTCACCAGAACTAGGGTCCCCATTGGAAGATTTCTCCAATATTACTGTTTAGTGTCAACTCAAAATTTGGGATTTCTTTTACTTTCAACGATAATGGTAAAACAGGACAAGTAGAGAGGGTGAATCTCAGGCAGCAATAAAAACTGGCAGAGGTTCTAATTCCTTTCCACTCTATCCAAAAAAAAAAGGTCTTGCCTTTATTTACAGTTAAGAATAGGTCAGAATAAAATAGCTGTTAGAGATGGAGTTAGCGTGTTAGTAGTGGAGTTTTTATCCATGTATAATATTTGGTATACCAATACAAATAATCATTGCAGATATCCTCAAGATGGTAAAATCACACAAGCCAATTACTTGAGTTGACAATTTTGTGTAGTCGGTTCTTATGGCCTTTTGTATAAAATTGTCAATACCAAAAAGAATCGTTGGTTAGAACTTTAGGGGACAGGTTTAGATTGGTGGTTGTGAGGTAATAGAGACACTTCATAGTAATGAAGATTTGGTACATAGTTACATAGTAGGTGAGGTTGAAAAAAGACACAAGTCCATCAAGTCCAACCTATGTGTGTGATTATATGTCAGTAATACATTGTATATCCCTGTATTTTGTGGTCGTTTAGGTGCTTATCTAATAGTTTCTTGAAACTATCGATGCTCCCCGCTGCCCACCGCCTGTGGAAGGGAATTCCACATCCTTGCCGCTCTTACAGTAAAGAACCCTCTACGTAGTTTAAGGTTAAACCTCTTTTCTTCTAATTTTAATGAGTGGCCACGAGTCTTGTTAAACTCCCTTCCACAAAAAGGTTTTATCCCTATTGTGGGGTCACGAGTATGGTATTTGACTCCTGAAGAATGCTGACCCATCACACTGAAAACACTTAGGGACTCAGGGTATGCCATGTCTAAAATGTATATATACAGTATGTGTGCATCATGTTTACAAAGCATCATTCACTGTCAGCTCTCTTGCAAAAGAATTAATTTCATGGGCCAGCATAATGATCATGGAGGGTGCTAAGGTGCATTATCTTACCTCTTCATGCTATTGGTTATGAGTAGATGAGCATCTTGTCTTTCATCGAGCAACATCATTGCACCAAGGTATCCAATCCGTTTGTCAGTAAATTTGGGTGAAGCTATCAGTTTCAAACACTCCATCTGAAATCAGAGATAGAATAAACAGAAGGTTAGATTTTTGCAGGTTAACCTGCTACAATTAGGTTCCAAACTCCTCCACACAGTACAATTTTTATTGTACAAACAAAAAAATAATAATGTACAGTAAGCTCTCTATGCTAATTGATCTGATGATAGTAATAATTTCTATAAAAAAAATATCAATGGTAATAAAGCCTTAGAAACAATACTAAAAGCAGTAATAATACCTAGCTATGAAATGGTAGCTATATCTAGCTAAAAGGTATTCCCAAAGTTGAGCAATGTGTCACTCCATTGTCCTCACGACCCTGGGAAATTTTGTGAGAAAGGGGAAAATGAAAAATAAATTACAAAAAATACATACAATCTTTTTCCAGGCCTAGATAGTGACAATTTGATAGGAAGTACACGTACAGCTAATAGACCTAATGTTTAATTAAAGTTTCTTAGAATGAAACAAATTTATAGCATATCTAAAAAGTATATAGCATCATATGGTATATATGGTGTGATAGGATGATCAAATCTCCTGTTTATCTGACATCTAACATATACTGTACATCCTATCTTCCATCATAGCTGTTTTATCTGTTACTGACTGTACAATAACATATAGCCAAGCACAGTCCAGAGCAAGCTCAGTACAGTGACTATGTTTTTCCTATTTATTACAGTTATTTATATAGTGCTGATAATTTACACAGCATTTTGCGTACTGTACATTCACATCAGTTCCTGACTTCAAGGAGCTTACAATTTAAAGTCGGCCATAGATGGTGCAATTTTCTTAGCTGCAACCACGGGAATCACTCAATTCTCCCATCAAAACAGTCAGTGTTGATGGGGAATCCCTCCCATGGAGCTATTGGGTTCTGCTGGCGGGGGGCCAGGAGAACACACAGTGATTATTGCTAGCAGTTATAGTCACTGGCAATAATCGCATTAAAAATCCGACAGGCTGGTTGTACCCAAGTTGATCGATCGAATCAACTTGGGTACTAATTGTGTGAAATGTGTCCCTCTCGTGGATTGGGCTCTTTGGGGTTGATTTACTAAAGGCAAATAGACTATGCACTTTGCAAAGTGCAGTTGCACTCTGCAAGCGCGGTTGCTCAAAAGCTTAGTAAATGAGGTAAAGTTTCACTTTACAAAGAATATCCAATCACGTGCAAGGAAAATGAAAACAAAACAGCATTTTTTCCTTGCACATGATTGGATGACGGAAGTTAGCAGACCTTCTGCTCATTCACTAAACTCTGGAGCAAATGCTCTTACAGAGCGCAACTGCACTTTGCAAAGTGCACAGTCTATTTACCCTTAGTAAATCAACCCCTTTATATGTATACTCTGGCCCTCAATACGGAATGGGTTTACATTTGTTTTTGAGACCCAATGTACAGATTATACAGATGTCCGTCCTTTAAATGTACCTGTCCAAAGTGTGCTGGATACCCCAGCATGTGCATGTACAGCAGTTTAGCCACGCTTCTCCCACGATACATGGAGTCCTCATCTCGAAAAGAAGAGCGGATCTCCGCACACTCTCTCTGGATCACTTCTCTCTCTTCGTTTTGTGTCTTAACACTGCGGATGCCTCGAATCAGTTCATGCAGCCTCAAAGGAGGTCCCATTCTGTGGAGGAAAGCATAAAATATGAGCACATTTTGAATTCCTTGCATACAAGAACAAATACAAATAGCAAAACAGGGATATAATCATACTTTCGTAAAAAGTTTTTATCTCTTACATTCTGTTCTGCCAATTCTGAATACTTTCTCTGTAGCTGAGTATGATTATGTCTGTCGGTGCTTCTTACCTTCCTGCTTCTCACCTGGATCACTTTCTGCCAGGCTCTTACTTCCTGAAAAATAGTGTGACACCTGAGCCTACAGCTCAGCGTTTACACTGCCCTCCAAGGCAAGACCTGTAGAGCTGGATTTCCTGCTTCTCCGTCAGGACCTGCCAATTGTAATCTTCCCTGCCACAAACCACTAAATTCATTCACCTTCATTATGGCCTAGTCACATGATCCTTTCATGTTTGTTGTTTCCGCCTTCGGAGTCAAAGTTTATTGTAAAGACTGTTGTTCTCAATGCTGTTGTGAAGGCCCCCACAATATACAATTATGACATGTACAATTTACTTCATGTAGATTTTTTTTGTCATTTTAAAAAAAAGCTATTCAGTTTATTTAAAGTGATCAGTGATAATGCAACATAATAGCTCTGCTCCCTAATGTATATATTTTCACATAAATGACATCTTACTTTTACCAATGCTGTTTTAAGTTTTTTTTTTTTTTTAATGCCGATCTCCAAGCAAAAATATAATTACGCAGATGAAATACACAAAAGGGAGCTGTTTACATTGCCAGAGTATTTTTTTTTTTTTTGTTTTAATTCGGTCCCTAGATTTTCACAGCTCTTCGACACAGCACAGCTTGGAGAATGACAGCATGTTCTCTTGCAGGCCTCATTCAGACAGGTGCTGGCACCTTTAAGCCCCGTACACACGATCCGATTATCGGACGAATGATAGTCCGTTTTTTTGCATGCTAATCTCACGTCGAGTCTGAAGAGTTTACTAAAGTCCAGAAAATTCCCGTACGACAGAATAAAAATTCGTAAGTGATGTCATGTGTTGTAATGCATTTGTATTGCATTTTGGAATGATAGCTGTACTGATTAAGCGAGAATCGTACGATCTGGCATCGTACGAAAAAAATTTCCGTGCATGTCCGATAGAATAATATCGGATGAACTGTCCTGATCGGCTCTCTAAAGCTCTGTACTAACGATCCGATTATCGTACGATCGATTCGAATGCGGCATTTTTACGATTTTCAGATCGCATGTACGGGGCATTACTGCATGCAGTCTGTGTTTGTTTTGGCACCTGCATCCCTTCCAAGCTGCATGCAGTCAGTCTGTAGAGGTGAATGCTGACACAGCAGCGGCATGGACACAGCCACATGTCTAAATTTGACAGCTGTGTGTAGCGCTACACCCTGAGGAGCCGCTTAAGTATGTTTGGTTCTGTACTCTGCTTCTCAACCCCAAGAACAGTCTCAGCCCCTCTGGCACACCTGGCAATAGTGTAAGTGCAAGGAACAATGAGAAACACACACATTATGATAAAACACAGAAATTGTCTTTATTGCAATATTTCTGTGGAAAAAGAGTAACAAACAGTAACCATATATATAAGTAATGCAATTGGAGAGCAATAACCGAGATTAAGAGCAATATAGCTCAATACCATATTCAGGCTGCTTTCAGGGGATTCAAAACCCTAGAATAACCCCAAGAGCAGAGGCAAACACTTCAATAGCAATAAATCGCAATATGGCAATCTGTACCAGATTGTTACCTTTACTCAGGTCGCCTCTATGAGTCCAAGCAGGAGGAGAGCAGAGGAATGACCCTCTTAGGTCAGGCCTCTCTCTTCTGTCCCCTGATACCACAGGCCCAACTTTAAACACTTTATTCAAATCAACATGTAATGGCTTAGCTTCCTAGATAAACTGTCCCACACACACCCACTGCATATACAGAGCCCTGAAAATGTGTGTGCGGGTTCGTATGGCACTAGTAGCATCAGTCCTTTTGAGGAAAAGATAAGACTTTGTGTCTTCAGCTAGCCACTTTCGTTGGTGCACTTAAACTCCTGAATAGCAGGGCCAAACAACACAACTGGCCAGGATTATCAAGTGAGGAAGGCAGGATCTTTCTCAGCAAGGTGAAAGGACAATGGTGTCTGTATATAGTGTCCCTGGGAATGGATGACCTTATCCTTTAGCCCTGTGACACTACAAGTGTCAGCAAGATGACTAACAATGATGTCTGTATACAGTGTTCATTTAACTTTTTCTGTGGTGCAGTGTCCCTGTTTCTTGCAAATGGGCAAAAGCCCCCTCACCCAATCCTGTGGTCAAGGCCCAAACGAACATCCTGGAACAAGCAGGCTCTCCTGGCGACCCGATTGGTCACCTCACACTGGAACGCGTCAACGTCTGTGCAGGTGAGCCTGGACGTGCACCTGGGATCCCCCTCTCTCAGGCTGGATGTCCTGACTGGCGGCGGGGGCCAAAATCATACGGTGAAATCACCTAGGAGGCAGTACCTTTCTCTTAGGTCTGATCTCTTTCTCCTCCTCGTGCTGTCTGAAAATCCCTCAGCAAAGCAAGATGGAGTCTTTAGTTCCTCTTCTCCGGAGCATACTGCCTTTTGCAGTTCCTTAAAGTTCAAACTGAATGTAAAACTTGAGTCCTGGAACTACAATTTCCTTTATGTTTTGCTCCCTGGTGGTAATCACTCTGCTGACAGGATGTGATGACACAGAGTCTTAGCTGGCACTAGAGGGAAACACAGTCTCACTACAACGATGTTGCAGAGTGTCTTCTGATACTGCAATTAAGATAGCCAGCTCCCTGCTACATGTGCACGAGCGGCTGGATCACCTGAATGCAGAGGGTATGTGCCTGGGGCTGTGCAGCCACGACTATCAATTTTTTTTTTTTTTTTGTAATTCCTTTATTTTCCAAAAATAAGCGTTACATTTCAATAAACACTACACAGAAACATCATACAGCTTATGTGTATATAATAAAACAAGTATTGAGATAAGTCGTTGACATAGTCAGTTGCCAAAACAAAAGTGTACAGTAACATTTCCCTTGGTTACACTATCTGTGAAGGCATATATGGGACATAAAGAAGAAATCACACACAATAACTGTCTAAGTGTCCAACCGATGAGGTTTCCTGAGAATATCCCTTTTTAAAACGTTTAGATCGTATAACTATCATGACCAGACGGTGAATAAAATACTCTCCACTCGCCAGGGATGAGATTCCCTAGAAAGCCAGCAGAGTCCAACCATGGGATACTAACAAAGTGCAATGCAGACCAAGATATACACCATATCTGACTAAACCTTCCCATAGCTGGAAAATTATAAAGGGGGGATAAAACAGAGCAAAAAGGAAAGGAGAGGTGTGGGGAAGGGGGCGGTAAAAGATAGGAGGAAAAGAGTGTACAACATAGGGACACGGGTAGAAAAAGGAGAGAAAAGAAAAGAAAAAAGGTAGAGACCAAGAACGGCGGTGAGGTCCCCCGGTCAGGCGGGGTCCCCAGACCAGGGATCATTCAGTCTATGCCACCTCACAGAGGTATGCCTCAGAGCAAATAAAGTGCTGCCACGGGTGCCACGTCTCTCGATAGGCCTCCTCCCTGCCGTACAGAGTGGCAGTAAGATCTTCCATATCACGCAATTCATTAACCTTGGCGTACCACTGGATTTTCGTTGGTGGGGTCTCCGATCTCCAAGATAAGGGAATGCAAGTCTTGGCAGCGTTCAGTAGCTGTATAGTAAGGGAGGCTTTATATTTCTTAATTGGTCGTCTAGAAAGGTGCAGCAGACACGCCCCAGGATCCCCCTCCAAAGTGGCACCCGTTAAATGCTCGATCGTGCGTGTCACCTCCCGCCAGTAGGGTTTGATTTTGGGACAGTCCCAAAAAATGTGGAGCATTGTTCCTTCCCCCGTCCCACAGCACCAGCAAAGACTTGGGACCTGCGGGAAAAACCGATGCAGGGTGGATGGCACTCTGTACCATCTAGTCACAATTTTGTAGCAGGTCTCCTGGACCCTGGAGGCCAGAGAAGATTTTTGGGCAAAATGTAAAATTTTTTCCCTCTGTGATTCATCAAAGCAAACTCCTAAATCGTCCTCCCATTTAGAGAGGAAAGGGGGGATAAGCCCCTCTGCCGGAGAGATCAGAGAGGAGTAGATTAAGGACGTATGGGTTCCCTGCGGTGACATATTCGTTCCAATTCAGTGAGCGGGCGCAAGCTGCCCAGAGTCCGTGCGCATCGGCGTAAATAGTTACGCAGTTGGAGTCCACTCAAGAAGTCCAGTGGCGGGTTGGAACCTTCCAATCAGGCAGCTGCACTGAGCTGACCATTTGGTCCGAGAAAGTCGTGAAGGTGTGGCCACCTTCCCTCCGCCGACAGGGACCTGTAAATTGGGCCCTGGCAGCCAGGTGGGAAGTCTGGGTTACCTAAGATCGGCACCATGGGGGATGGTGTGGGGGATACCGAGGTTTTGCGGAAGGTTTCTCTAGCGACCTGCAATGTGCTTCCTAGGGTAGGATGATCGACAAGAGCCTTTGGAATGGGGGTGGCGATCCACGGCCAGCTCTTGGCTGTATCGTCGGAGTCCTCCAACTCCATTGTTACCCACTGTTTTGCCTCCGCATGACAATGCCAGTGAATTAGTCTGGTAAGATGCGTTGCCCTATAGTAGGCTTTCATGACTGGGAGTCCCACCCCTCCCCTTTGTTTTGCCATGTGGAGTAATTGCAATTTAATGCGAGGCTGCCGGTGCGACCAGACAAACTCCCGAAATAATGCGTCTATTCGCTTGAAGAAAGGGGGTGGAAGGCGGATGGGAAGGGCTTGAAGCAGGTAGAGCACCCTCGGCAGTGCGGTCATCTTGATGGCATTACAACGACCGAACCACGTTAGAGTAAGGGAGTGCCAGTGATGTAGGTCAGTTTTAAGACTATGAAGCAATGGGGTAAAATTCGCTTGATACAGGTTGGCGGGGTCAGGGGTAATAGCTATTCCTAGGTAAGGGATGGCGTTGGTTGCCCAATGCAATTGGTATTCTGAGCGTAATTGCCGAATTGTGTTCGAACCCAATGTGATGTTAAGTAGAGAGGATTTAGTCATATTTATTTGAAAAAGGGATAGAGCCCCATATTCCTGCAGGGAATGAAGCAATATGGGGAGTGAGGCAAGTGGGTCTGTCAGGAAGAAGATGAGGTCATCCGCAAAGGCAGCAACCTTGTGAGCCCCGGAGGATTTACGATAGCCAATAATGTGCGGTTTTGCCCGTATCTTACACAGCAGTGGTTCCAGGGTAAGTATAAAGATCTACGGGGATAAGGGACAGCCCTGTCTGGTACCGTTTCGAATATTGAAATACCCCGACCTAGTCTCATTAACCTTAACCGCAGCTGTAGGACAGGAGTAGAGTGACAAAATCCAGCTGAGCATCGAGGCGCGGAGACCAATATGCTCTAAGGTGGCCCTTACAAAAGTCCAATCCACCCGGTCGAAGGCCTTCTCCGCGTCTGTTGACAGCAGGAGAAGGGGTCGCCGTGATGTCCTAGCAGCGTGGACAAGGTTAATCACCCTAATAGTGTTGTCGCGGGGTTCTCGCTGTGGCACAAAGCCCGCTTGATCTTTGTGGATTAGGCTCGGTATATGTGGAAGTAACCTGTTTGCCAATATCTTGGCAAATAGTTTCAAGTCGGTGTTCAGTAGAGCTATCGGCCGATAACTCCCACATCGCAGTAAATCCTTCCCTTCCTTTGGGATGAGGGATATGTAGGCTCTAAGAGAGTCAATAGGGAAAGAATTGCCTTTGGTAATCGAGTTAAGTGCAGATACTAACGGTTTAGAGAGCGTCCCAAAGAAGGTCTTATAATAAGCTGGTGTAAGGCCATCAGGGCCTGGGGCTTTCTTTGGTTTCGAACTTGCCAGCGCTATTACCAGCTCCTCCACCGTAATGGGTTCCTCCATTTCCTCCAAAGCACTGGCCGGAAGGGATGGCATGCCCGAAGAGGCTAAGTATGTATGGGGGGTGAAACCCCCGGCAGAGATAGGATCTGTGGGAGGGGGCCTGTCTAAGTTGTAAAGACCACTATAAAACGATCGAAACTCCTCTGCCATGTCGGAGGATGTGGATACCTTCCGGCCGGAGGGGGACAGGATGTGGGAAATGTAGGTTTTGGTACGGGGGCCTCGTAGTGCTCTGGCCAGAAGAGAACCCGGTGAAGAAGTGAGCAAAGTTCTTCGCGCGCTTTGAGTAGCTCCTGGTAATTGGAGCGAGCTAGACTGGCCTTATGGGAGCACTCTAAGGTCTGGATCTGGCGGATGAGTTCGTCGGATCGACGAGTTCTCTCCCTTTTAAGACGGGTCCCGATACTGATTAGAATACCCCTGATAACTGTCCTATGTGCCTCCCACATCATTAAGGGATTGGGGACCGAGGCTTCATTTAAGAAGAAATATTCCTGTAACTTGGCTTGTACCTCCACTCGTATCTCGTCAGATTGCAGCAAAGCCTCATTCAGGCCCCTTTCACACTTATACGACTTGTCCCACGATTTTGTACTGCAAAATCGTATGACAAGTCATTCTCCATGATTTTCAATGACTACCATTCATATTGGCACGACTTTAAGTCGTGCCGACTTCAAAGTAGTCCCTGCACTACTTTGGTCCAACTTCCATACGATTTGTACTCCATAGACCTCAATGTTAAACCCTCAAGTAGCATGCAAATCGTACCTGAATAATATAGACACAATTTCAGCACTACTTTGGTCCAACTTCCAAACGTTTTGTACTCCATAGACCTCAATGTTAAACCCTCAAGTAGCATGCAAATCGTACCTGAATAATATAGACACGATTTCAGCACTACTTTGTAAGCACAAGCTGAGAATGGTTAATGCTAAAGTTGTGGCAAAGTCGTACAAAGTAGTACTGCTCCCAAATCGCGGTAAAATCGCGGCAAAATCACGGTAAATCGCGGCAAAATAGCGGCCACGAAATCGCGGTTAAATCGCACGACTTTGAAGTCGTATAAGTGTGAAAGGGGCCTTAATCTCCACGAGGGTGGGGGTTTGGTCACTGGCCCCAATTGAAGCGTCAGGTGTATTGGAGTGTGGTCCGAGAGGGAGATGACATCTATAGAAGAGTCCACCACCCTTGTAAGGTCCTTATGGGACAGGAGCAGGTAGTCCAGTCATGAATATGAATGATGGACTTGTGAAAAGTAGGAATAGTCTCTGTCTTGGGGGTGCAGAAGGCGCCACGGGTCTATCAGATGCAGGGTGTGAAGGTCGGATTTCAACCGTTTAAGACGGGCATATGAAAGATGGGAAGCGCCCCGAGAGGTGTCAAGCAAAGGGTCCATCGCAAAATTCATATCACCCCCAAAAACTAGCATCCCCTCTGAAAACTCCAGCAGCTGTGGTAATAGTCTGGATAAAAATTGTGTATGGTCTATGTTAGGGAAGTATACATTGGCAAAAGTGACCTGCACATCGAAGATTTTTCCCTTAATCAGGAGGTAGCGGCCCTGTGGATCTGCCCGCTGGGCCTCAAACGTCCACGGTATGGACTTTGCGACCAGAATGCTAACTCCCTTAGACTTGGAGATGGGCGAAATACTGTGGTAGGCCGTCGGGAATGATCTGTTAGTCAGTTTAGGAATACGGTCACCATGAAAGTGAGTTTCCTGTAGAAAGGCAATTTGGGTTTTGCTTCTGCGTAATTCAGCTAGAAGTTGAGAGCGCTTTTCCGGGACATTAAGGCCACGTACATTGAGGGAGGTTACCTTTAGGAGACCCATCGCGGCGTCTATTGCCCCAAAAGAACTGCTAATAGGATGAGGAGGGCAATCACCTTTGGCCCACGTTCCCGCCCAGCCGAGGGACAACACCACCAAAAGAAAAAGAGGGGGAAGAGGTTAGAGATAAGACGAGACAAGATGGAGGAGCAGAGTGTGGGGAAGAGGAGAGGAGGGGAAGGGGAAGCTGAAAGGAAAAAAAAAACTAAACTTGTAATAGAATTACTTTGTGGACTCCCGGTTAACAAAAAAATTTAACAACCGGGGGCCGCCCTAAATGGGGGTGGTCAGTGCGGTGAGGACCGCTGTATATCAATTACTCAAGTAGCCTAGAGAAAAATACAAAGATATTTCCTATGGAGAGGAGATGCACTAGGTAGAGACATTGAGAACCATATAAAAGTGAGTATAACATTATAACCATCTTAGGAAAAAAGGGGAAAAGAATAAAAATAGGCAAAAATTAGTCAAAAATTAGACAAAAATTAGACAAGAAACCCCCCTCTCTCAGAACTCCAGAGTGTTACTGGCTTACCCGTGAGACATAATAATACCTATTCTCTAGAACCATCGGGCGTTAATGCACTGCTGGATTGATCTTTAAGCAGGAGGATCCCATACTCATCTCGCGTACCTCTGGGCCAAGCCCGAGCAGGGACCTCCACCGCCCATCTCCCAGTGCGTCAAGACCGTGACATCAGTTCCCCAGCATATAAAATATATCCCAAAAGCGGGTGAGAAATAGCAAAGGTGCAAGCACCCCATCTACATAAACATTACCCAAACATAACGTGAAGGGAGAGAGTGTGATATCTATAAAAAATACATATAAAACTTTGCATCCTGAGGATGTATCCCTGATGATTCGGCCTCATCGCAACAAGACCCCCGCAGGTCAGCACACAACCCCTATCAGTAGCTTATCAAGTCTTGTCGCAACCCGCAGACATATCGTAGGCAATGCACCCCTCCCCCCCCCCCCCCCCACCCGGCAACACCCAAAAAAAAATAAAAATAACAAACAAATGGGAGACCTAGTGGGCCAGGCAGTATTGGTAAAAATGATAAGGACCCCATACATACAGGTCTCCTAGGCAAAGTCAGGTTCTTGTACATCGGCTGAAATGTTCCTGAGTGGGTCGCCAGAGTAGGAGGAAGGCGGGGGAATCTGTTGACACGGAGCACTGGAGGTCTTACCAGTTCCTGTAGATTGGAAGGAGCTTAGTCCTCGGAGGATGTCGGATGTGATCTGACGGCTTCCCGGTTTGGCGGGCGAGATCGTGAGCGTCTAACCCTTTGTTGCCAGGGGACAGCTGGACCTTGTGTGTCCTGAGAGAGCAGATAGTCAAACCAGTTGGGTACGTCGATCGCGGGTCTGGCAATGAAATGAAACAGGGCAGGGAGTTGGTCCGGCCTGCCGAGTTGGAATTCAGATCCTTGTTTCTTAACAATGAGATGAAAGGGGTGACCCCAGCGGTAAGTGGCATCAGCCTCGCGGATTACCTCTAACAGAGGTCGCATTAATCCACGCATGACGCGTGTTTGCCTTGAGATATCTGGAAAGATCCGGATGGCGGCCCCGTCAAAGTCTATTGGGCCCCTCTCCCAAGCCAGACGCAGAATGTCCTCCTTAATTGTAAAAAAGTGCACCCTGCATAGTACATCTCGGGGGAGATCCAGATCAGCCGATGACCCCTGAGCTGAGGGAGGGGCCCTGGGCCCCGGTATATGATGCACCCTGTCTAGTTCCAATTCAGCGGTCGGTGGTTTACCTAGGACCTGATGTAGAATGGCAACAACAGTGGACCGTAGGTCTGGGCCCATGGTGGCCTCCGGGATACCTCTGAGGCGCAAATTGTTCCTTCTGCTCCTGTTTTCGCTGTCATCTAGCCGCAGGTGAACATCCACAAGATGGCGACGGAAGGCCTTGTGTTCTGATTCTAGTGATGTGATGCGGGCTTCTGTGACTGTTTGAGAGGATTCAATAACAGTTACCCTCTCCTCCACTGTGTCAACTTGCTGTTTCAAATCATGCAGTTCTCTAGTAAGGGCATTAACAATGGAGGTAGCCATTGCGTTTAGGTCCTGTTTGGTGGGCAGGCCTGACACTATGTCCCTCAGTGAGCCCTCTACTAGGCCGCTCAGCTCCCCTGTGCCATCGGATGGTAAAGGAGTGTCCGTGGACATGATGCCAGGGGACAGTATAGGTGAAGGTACCCTGTGTGTTAGAGGTGGAAAGTCCTCCTCCGCTGCGGAGGTAGCTGCCTGTGTGCCCTTCTTACTTGTGGCTGCGGCGCCCGCCGTGGTGACTCGTGGCGGCGCCATCTTGCTCCGTCCGGCCGGTGAGGAGATCTGCTGCTGCCTCAGGAAATAGTGGGAGATTTCGGGTCCCCTCCGTTCCTCGGTGACCGGCGGGTGTTTACGCCCCCCTGGCATGTGAAGATGGCTTGGCTGCTCGGTTCAATGGGTGGTTCTCAGCCCGTTCTAGTGCAGAGCTCCCGGCGGTGCGTCCTCACGCTTCCATCGCTAAGCCACGCCCCTACGACTATCAAATTTTGAGATATGTCTGTGTCTGCATCCACTACTATATGCTGTCTGCATGCAGCTCAGGGCGGATGCAGAGTCATAACAAACCCAGCCTGCATGTAGTACAGGTGCAAGCACCCATCTAAATGAGGCCCTAGACTAAAGAGATACAATGGTGTCATCTTTACATCCCCAGACTACGACTGGACAGTGCAGGAGCAGCAGCAAACTGATGATGCCATGTATCTACTCACTCTGCTCTCTCTTCTTGTCAGCTTGTTCCTTGTTAGCATATCTGAATGCAGCACACCTGAATCCTAGTGCTACCTCCAGCCTGCATGCTGCTGTATAGGGTATTAAAAAGGCTGATAGCAAGCCATGTTTAGTTGCTTACACTAGATACATTGAAAAATACATTTAAATGCATTATTGTGTGTATTTTACATCTGCATGCATGGCAGTGAGTCTGTTGCTTCTTTAACTAAACCATTAAGCCAGAATCAATGTAGGACAAAAAAAGTTAAAAATCATTGTCCTATTTTGGCTTTGGCTACTTTTAGTGAAAAAAGATAAAAACATAACTGCTATCAAACCGCCCATGATAGAAAAGGCTTGTAGGGTTGTAGTGTCCTTCATGTTTCCCACCTTGTTGGGTGCCAAGCAAGGATCGCATGAACAGGCCTACACCAAGGTGGGTTGTACTGGGCTATGCTAGGCACTTTGTACAGGGTCACTTGACTTACTTGACTTTACTGGAACAGCTGACTGATGTCTAATAAACTCTTTTGATGTTACTGTACATCACCATAGTCACTTGTGCATTTAGAAGGGACACACAGAGCCAATGCCCTGTCCACCTGTACAGCTTATCACCACTACCTCACTCCCAGTAATAGTATGGGGTCCTGCGGTGCACCTAGCGTGGGCACCATGCGTGCACTTCGCTTTAAGTGTTTGTTAACCCCCCCCCCCCAAAAAAAAAGGATCCTGTTCCTTTAAAGCATGTTACACAGCACAGTGCTTGTGCTGTGTAATTTGGCCCCCTCTATCACCTAAAAAACCTGGTTGATCCTGCCTGGCTATGCCCTCCCCTCTGTAAACTGACCATGGTATATCATGGCTTCTGAGCCTTGACACAGTGGTCAGTTTAGGTGCCTCTGTCATCCACAGCTCTCCTGTCCTCCTCTGTCCTCTCCTCCGTCACCCCGTCCCCCCTCCCTGCCTGTCTACTCTTGTGTCAGTGCCCCTCCCTACCCCCCTCCTGCTGCTAAAATAACATTTATTGTCCTATATAATCCTCCCTGTTCCCTGATGACAGGTGCTCCTGTCTGTGTTTTATAAAAAAAAGCCTTTTTTACTGTATTTCAGAGCGGCTCCCGGCAATCAGGTGACTGGCCGACTCTTTCTCTCTCCTCTCCTGCCGCCAGACGTCAGCGGTGGAATCTCGGCCCTGCCCGCTGCAGCTGTCAGATGGGGAGAGGAGAGAGCCAGCCGGTCATGTGATCGCCGGGAGCAGCTCTGAAATACAGTAAAGAAGGCATTTTTTTAAATAAAACACAGAGACAGGAGCACCTGCCATCAGAGAACAGAGAGGATTGTGTGAAGTTGTCAAAGTGGGTTAACAACCACTTTAACTTTTTCTCTTCCATACCTGTACACAGGATGAGGACCCCGCTGGTGCAGATCTGCTCCCATTGCTATGGGAGATGAATCGCTGCTGAAGGAGTCCTGGCAAGAGCCTATCTCACCTGTCACATGCACACGCTTACAGTACAACAGGCTGCTAGAGAGACCCTTGGTAACCACTGTATCATCGCACTGTATCAACTTTTGTACCGTTATCATCCTACCCCAATGTGTACAGTGACCTGAGCTGTAGACTTTATGTGTCGGTTACTTGCATTACACCCCTTAAATAACTCCAGACGAGGCAAAAGCAACGTTTCAGATGCTTTACTTGAATAAATTAACATAATGACATATACAGAGAACAGAATAAAATAAAGTGCATTCTTTTACCTAACATTCCTAGTCCCTAACTCAGGCTTGTGGCTGCCCCAGCATACCTGCATAGAAAAAAAGTCCATAACTGGTTGAGTCGATGGATGGTAACAACATCTGACAACAGCATGACACTGGAAATCCAGACTCCGGCAACAGCGACCGATATGGGCCCCCTTAGTAAGCCAGAACAGACCAGACCAGAACTGAGCCAAGCTGAACCTGAGGGTCCGGGGCCTCTGTCCTTTTTATAGCGTACAGGACTGGGAGGGTGGGATCCAAAAGGAACCCAACAACAACAAAAAAAAAACCACAGAAACACAATTATCTGCAACCTTCCCAGTTGAAGTAGCATTAACCACTACCTGGTTCCAGGCTGATAGAGAGTTCCAAAATATGTTCAGATATTTATGGGTATATTTTAGACTACCTAGCATTCGTTCTTTTGGCATAATGGACATGACTTTATCTTTAACCTCAGAAATAGGGAAAGATGGTCTTTTCGACATTACTGCCAAGCTATGTTACAATGCAGTCATATCGAGCCAACCCATCATTTTTACAGCTTTTGTTATGCAGCGCAAAGGCTACATGCATCGTGCAATCCAAGAACTGTAATAAAAGATGGAAATTCACTTGGTGCCTTTTTCCTTTGGCACTAGTCATATCTTTATCTGAGTCTTCTTGGGGGAGGGAACAAGGTGTATTACTGCTATCCAGCTCAGCTGCTGTTTGGTTTGGTAGATTGAAAAGTAAATCCATAGCTGTGCCTTACATGATTACATACAGACCTTCTCCCTTTTAAAATACTCCTATTCACAGAAACATAGAAAAAAAAAAATTGCTTTGAAACATTTGGAAAGGTTGGTCTTCTTGGCTCAAAAAGTCCAAAATGAGCTCCTTCATTTATCTGTTATTTTCACACTGTTTTACCTCACCCCAATGTAGTTCCACTTGAAAGGTATCATTTATTTTGCTGAATTTCTGATTCTTGCAAAATTACTATCAAGCTTTTAAATCATTTTCATACATTCTTCCTTTTGTAGTTTTTCTTTTAACCGCTTTTGTCTTTTTCTATAACTACTTTCCCTTTACAAATCAGTGATATAATGTTACGTGTAATGCTCATTGTTCTGATTCTGTAAAGTACTATACAATGGTTCCTGTTAAACCAAAATACTTAAAAAAATGAACACATAAAAAGTAGATCCCCATCACCAGCTCGCTGTAAGGTATAGAATCCGAATTCCAAAAGCTTTTGTTTCATTGGATAGGACACGCTTTCACAGAAGAATTTAGGCAACTCCCCTTGGGCTGCATTTGGTCTCTTCTAGATGCACTCGTATGCCCACACCTCTTATCCGGACTAAATATCCCTGTTTTCAACCCTATTCAACTTCAATTCTATTATCTGCCCTTCTCCCCTACTATTTTGTGGTGTTTGATGGTGGCCATCCTTCTGTCTGGTGTGTACTCCTCTCCCTCCTGATACCCTCTCTTTACCTCTTCTCCTCCTCATTTAGTATAACCTTGTACTAAATTTATCAGCGTTAGGTCAATTGAACATAATTTTGAGTTGCCGATGTCAAGGACCTATCTCACCTATATTTACGGAAGGCACCTTTGGGCTCCAGACATTGTCCAGAGGATACTCATTTTTGACTCATTTGGAAAAGCCAGTTGATTAAAAATGATAAACAATATATAAAAAACAGTACACCCCCCTTAAAACCAGACTAGAGCAGGGACCTTCAGCGGACTTCATGGACGATGTGAGCAACTGTAAGCAGGTAGGTGGTGGTAAGCAGGAGTTAGGCACAGTGTAGTACCTGTCTGGCTCAAGTGTTGCACCCACCCACTGCCTATCATTAGCCAGTGGGACAAGTTACAGGCAGCACCTGACAGGTGGTGGACAAGTAGGATCATAAAAGGATCCCTGGCATGTACAGTGAAGCTATTTACAGTTGACACCACATGATTGTGCATACAAGAGCTACCATGGCTGTAAAGCTTGTAAATAATAATCCTCTCTTTGAACTGTAAAAGATACTAATCCTCTCTATTACAGTGGTACCTTGGATTACGAGCATAATTTGATCCAGAAGAATGCTTGTAATCCAAAGCACTCATATATCAAAGCGAGTTTCCCCATAGGAAATAATGGAAACTTAGATAATCCGTTCTAGTGGCACTGCTAGTGTATGCAGTACCGCATGTAACCAGAGGTGGGGGGGGGGCACCGGAGACATTCGAAAACACTCGGAGAGCACTCGGAGCCGCTCGGATGCACTCAGAGAAACTCGGGAATAGAGTGTTTCTGAGTGTTTCCAAGTGTTTCCGAGCAGCTCAGAATGGCTCAGAGTGTCACCGGCATCCCCTCACCTCCAAATGCGGTACTGCACACCCCAGAGGCTTGAATTCTGCTAGTTTTGCGAGACAACGTTCGCAAACCGAGTCAGGATTTAAAAAAAAATAATAGCTCATATTGCGAAGCGCTTATACCGCGTTACTCGCAATCCGAGGTATTACTGTACTTGTGTAGAACAGGTGGTTGGGTGGGCTGGAAAAATTATAATAGCAGGCACAGCCAGTGAATTTGAGCTAAAGAAGGTGCTGTGACATCCATTTCAGCTAAAGAGGATGCAGCAGTGAATTTGATCTCAAGAATGTGCTGCACAGTGAATTTGATTCAAAGAGGATGCTGAGCAGTGTAATCTGAAGAGTGTGTTGTACAGTGAAATTGAGCTGAAGAGGATTCCGCACAATGAATTTGAGCTAAGAATAAATGCTGGACACTGAATTTGACCTATAAAAGGTGTTGTTGGGTAATTTGAAAAAGGTGTGTAGTCAGTTTGAGAAAATGTGCGTGCAGCAAGGCCAGTGAATTTGATCTACTGAGCAGGGAATCTGATCTCAAGAGGGTACTGTGCAGTGAAATTGTTTTCAAGGAGGTTGCTGCACCTGCACAATGAATTTGTGCTATAAAAAAAAGGTGCTTCTCAGTGCATTTGAGCCAAAGAAGGTACCGTTGGCCAGTAAATTTGAGTGCAGCCACCCTGTCCTAAATAGGGGCTACCAGGAAAATTTAGCTTTGCTGGGTTGTATTTAACCTGGTTGATTTGTAGTCTTTGTGATCATTTGGGTTTTCTCCTAAGCCTGGTGTAGCTGTCGTTCCTCCCTTTTATCCGAAGGTGGCACTGTTACCTTTGGCATTAACATAATGCGCTGCAGTAAAGCTAGGTTATGAATATGCATACTTCCCTCAGCCAATTAGTAGTAGTATCATGGCCACTGGTGCATGCTGGGGAGTTTATAAATATATGGGGAGGTCAAGTGATCAGGGTCATCCTATCCAGACCTTGGCCTGCTGTGGGTGTGTGAGGAACCTCTGTTCTGGGTAAGTCTGAAACCTAAGGCCTAGCCATGTGCTCTAGACTCTGTAGCTGAGGACCAGGAAGGAAAGGATGGAGACCTGAGATTAAGTACCAGACTGGAGAATTGCTATAGGAGACAGCTGTTATTACGAAGTGCAGATTGCTGGTTAAAGCTTAAAGGCTCTATTTTGTACTGTTGTCTACCTTTTGATTTTTGTCTAAGGAGTCCACTAGTCTTCTTGCTTACTTATCCTAGGGTGTCCTGTGCCCTACCCCTCTCTCCCTGAATTTGTTTTCCTGTTTTGAGCAAAAAGCTCACTTTTGTTCAACATAAAAAGTGCCTTTTTTTCTACACTGTCCACCACCCACCATGCCTGTACCCTGAGGTAAAATGTCAGTCCACACTGTCTCTGGGGGTCGCTACCATGCCTCTGGAGGTCATTGGGACACTACGTGAATAAGTTAAAGTGTTACTAAACCAAGGACCCGGCATTCACTATATCTGGTCTCCCACAGTACACATAACATGGAAATGCAAATATTTAGTAAATATAAACTTCTAAATACTGTACCTTTTCATCCGCAGTATATAGCAGTCTTATGACTTCTATGAGTGTCTAATTAAAGCTTGAAGGTTCTCCTCTGACTGGCCTATGAGGCTGCATGACCCCTGACCCTTTGTCTGGACAGTGCTGATTGGCCCTGTGCTGATCACATGCACCCTCCCCAAAAAAAAAAAAAAACTCTCTAGCAATACACACCAAACTGAGCATGTGCAGAGTGCCCCCAAGGCTCTGTTCTATCAGGAGATGGATTGGGGACAGAAAAAGAAGGGAATGCTCAGAGAAGACAAGCTCAAGCAGCTCAAGCAGCCTTTTTACCAATGCAGAGGATTCCACAGCGAGTATAACAAGCATGCTTTACTGCATATACAGACTGATTTTACTGTTGTGGGTATAGTAACACTTTAAAGTTTGTATTTAAACATTTCCAATTACTGACACTATCAAAGTGTGGCCATGGAAGAAGATGTGACTGTCTTTGTGACTCATCCTTGAACCTTAATGTAACATGCCTTGGTATGGAGGACAAAGTCTCTACCATGGGGACTGGAGTATACAGTAGGAATAGATAAAAAACACAAGAATAATAAGATCCACGACTTGCTTCTTCATCCTGAATAATCCCAGTGGACATAATATTATTTGAAAAAGAAGCTAGTAGAGCGTAGAGAGTAGTAAATGTATATCTATATGTAGGAGTAAAATGCATGTATTATTGCTCAGTCTCAAGGGATATTATCTCACCTTAGGAATTAGTGTACCTGAAGCCTGGTTTATTTGACTGTGTCTTAGTGTGCTCTCCAAGTCTTCAGAGCTAAGGGAATTGGCATCAGTTGTATGTAGAGCAATTTTTACATCAGTTATTAGGGGCTGTACTGTGTCCTCCAATTTGCTAATGCAGCCTTCATATCATAACAAGGAGATGACTTCCCTGACCCCCTGTACCTGAGTAGGAAGACTGTGCAGGAAAGCATTACATTGTTGTACAGTAGAAAAAATGTCCTTTAATGTGGGTTCAGGACAGTTCTTATCACCACAGTCTGTACGAGGCTTAGAAGGGAGATCAGGTGTACTTACAGTGCACTGTCCATGTCTTGACCCAGGTGTTTGTTGTGGCCTGGTCTCCTTATTGGTTGTTGAGGCTCCAAAGCAGCCGCAGCAACAGTAAGGGTTTCCGAGTGGTCTGACAAGGGGTCTAGTGTGTGCCTAATGTAGCCCTCTCTTTAGATGTCTACCTGGCAGTAGTAATGTTGTGTAGCGGGGCAGCACATTCTTTAGGCCATTCCTACGTGGACTCGGGATTAGTGACCTTGACTTAGCAGTATATTATATTATGGGCACTGGGCTCTTCAAGGGAACTAGCATACTCTCTCTTATTTCTGAGGATGGCTAGGGGGTGACCCATCCTGGTTTAACTGGTACCCGTTGACAGTCCTCTGCAAAACCGCCTCAGGCCTTATATACCAATGGACCCCGCTTTACTTCTTGGGTACAAGTTTTGTTTCCCCACATAGAAGATAGAGGAAGGAGTAGTCCATACCAGGACTGTCTTTTTAAGGTTTTACCGAATCAATAGAAACAAAGATATTTACATACCGGTACTTCAGCCATCCCTTGAAGGTGCCAGCACCCATTTGTTCACACAGGCGGCTGTGGATCTCTTTTCAAACAATGGTACAGGAGTGGCTGGCAGGCCTTCAGGAGGTGATACTGCTGCCACCTAAATGCTTCTTTTTTTGTCAGCTTAATGGGGATTTTGTATGGGAATACTACACCGCAAGCCTAGCATTTGCGGGCTCATTGCGGCTGCGGCATCTGTACCACCTTGTCCAGCCACTGTTGCAGCTTAAAGTGACACTAAACTCACAAAATAGAATAAATGCAATATGTCTAAATATAACTAGAATGTACCTTCTGTCTGTCTCTTTATTTGATTTATTTCTGAAATGCATAGCTCCCAACTGTCCCTGATTTGGAGGGACTGTCCCTGATTTGGAGCAATGTCCCTCTTTCCCTCATTCCTCCTCATTTGTCCCTCATTTAGGTCTGATCTATATAGTTGTATATAAAATGCACTTTTTATCTTTCAAAAAGTGTTTCCCAGTGCTAAACCTTTCATCCAATTTCTAAATGGCTGCATTTGTACATTTTAAAAGCCAATGTAAAGGAATAGTAGTGGTAAAAAAAAGTCCTTGTGGCTTTAATTAACCTTTTTTTTTGGTTAATTCTCCTTTAAGGGGGTGTGGCAGGGGGTGTGTCCTATGCATACATACATTTGTTAGTAGATGTCCCTCATTCCCATCTCAAAATGTTGGGAAGTATGCTCAAATGCAAGCCTTTTTCAGCTGTTTTTAGACTTCCTGTTTTAGGATGGCTATGTTTGTTCTCCATGCCCCCCTGGTGTAGTCACTCTTTCCTGCTTGCCCCTGGCCCAAGATGGACTACACATCTATGTGCAGATACATTCAGCCCTATAAGAATTGTAGTACACATAGAGAGGAGGGGACCAAACATCCCTCGGTTGGGTTCGCACCAGAACTCCCGAACATAGCAAAACTCCGAACCCCGTTGAAGTCTAAGGGCCCCAAATTTGAAAAATCAAAAGTCCTAATTTTGAAGGCTTATATGCAAGTTATTGGTCATAAAAAGGGTATGGGGGCCCAGGTACTGCCCTGGGGGACATGTATCAATGCAAAGAAAAACTTTTTAAAAAGATTGTTTTTAACCACTTGACATCTGCGCTATAGCCGAATGATATTGGCTCCCAAATATTGGCTCCCGGATTTGAATTCCCGGGAGGCCGTCATATGACGGCCTCCCCTGTGCACGCGCCCTGTGCGCGCCCTACAGGGTGCTCGTGGAGCGCGCTGTGATCACTGATCACTGAGATTCGCGTGATCACCGATCCGAGTAAGAGGCCGGTCCCGGCCCCTTACCATGTGATCAGCTGTCAGCCAATGACAGCTGATCACATGATCAAAGCAAAAGCTCTGTGATTGATTTTTTTTTCTCCTCACGCTGACAGCGCGAGGAGAAAAAAAAGCAGATCACCGGCTTATTCTGCCTCAATTGTGCCACCAGTACCCCCTGCAAGTTCCACCTGCCATTGCCACCTGACAGTGCCCACAGTGCCCACCAGTGCCACCTATCAATGCCCATGAGTGCCACCTATCAATGCCCACCAGTGGTGCCAATCAGTGCCACCTAGCAGTGCTGCCCATTATTGCCACCCATCAGTGCCCATCACTGCCACCCATCAGTGCCCATCACTGCCACCTATCGGTGCCCATCAGTGCCACCTCATCAGCATACATCAATGAAGGAGAAAAATTACCTTTTTTAACCACTTGCCGACCGCCTCACGCCTATATACGTGAGCAGAGCGGCACGGGCAGGCAAAATCACGTACCTGGAACGTGATTGCCTTCCCGCGGGCGCCCCCGATCGGACCCCCCCCCCCCGGTGCCAGCTGCGGTCGGCATTTGGCTGGGAGAGTTGGGAGACGAGGGGGAGGCCATCCGATCGTGGCCCCCCCCTCGCGATCGCTCCCAGCCAATGAGAAACATCCCCTGCCTCTGTATAGTACACAGAGGCAGAGGATGTGATGTCATCTCTCCTCGGCTCGGGAGTTTCCGTCCTGGGCCGAGGAGAGATGACATGTAAGTAAGTGCACAACACAAACATACACAGTAGAACATGCCAGGCACACTAAACACCCCGATCCCCCCCCCGATCGCCCCCCGATCCCCCCCCAATCACCCCCCCCTGTCACAAACTGACACCAAGCAGGTTTTTTTTTTTTCCCTGATTACTGCATAGTGTCAGTTTGTGACAGTTAGCAGTGGTAGGACAGTTAGTATTACCCCCCTGTAGGTCTAGGGTACCCCCCTAACCCCCCTAATAAAGTTTTAACCCCTTGATCACCCCCCCTCACCAGTGTCGCTAAGCGATCATTTTTCTGATCGCTGTATTAGTGTCGCTAGTTAGGGACGTAAATATTTAGGTTCGCCATCAGCGTTTTATAGCTTCAGGGACCCCCATATACTACCTAATAAATGTTTTAACCCCTTGATTGCCCCCTAGTTAACCCTTTCACCAGTGATCACTGTATAACCGTTACGGGTGACGCTGGTTAGTTCGTTTATTTTTTATAGTGTCAGGGCACCCGCCGTTTATTACCGAATAAAGGTTTAGCCCCCTAATCGCCCGGCGGTGATATGCGTCACCCCAGGCAGCGTCAGATTAGCGCCAGTACCGCTAACACCCACGCACGCAGCATACGCCTCCCTTAGTAGTATAGTATCTGATCGCATCAATATCTGATCCGATCAGATCTATACTAGCGTCCCCAGCAGTTTAGGGTTCCCAAAAACGCAGTGTTAGCGGGATCAGCCCAGATACCTGTTAGCACCTGCGTTTTGCCCCTCCGCCCAGCCTAGCCCAGCCCACCCAAGTGCAGTATCGATCGATCACTGACACTTACAAAACACTAAACGCATAACTGCAGCGTTCGCAGAGTCAGGCCTGATCCCTGCGATCGCTAACAGTTTTTTTGGTAGCGTTTTGGTGAACTGGCAAGCACCAGCCCCAGGCAGCGTCAGGTTAGCGCCAGTACCGCTAACCCCCACGCACGCACCGTACACCTCCCTTAGTGGTATAGTATCTGAACGGATCAATATCTGATCCAATCAGATCTATACTAGCGTCCTCAGCAGTTTAGGGTTCCCAAAAACGCAGTGTTAGCGGGATCAGCACAGATACCTGCTAGCACCTGCGTTTTGCCCCTCCGCCCGGCCCAGCCCAGCCCACCCAAGTGCAGTATCGATCGATCACTGACACTTACAAAACACTAACCGCATAACTGCAGCGTTCGCAGAGTCAGGCCTGATCCCTGCGATCGCTAACAGTTTTTTTTGAACTGGCAAGCACCAGCGGCCTAGTACACCCCGGTCGTAGTCAAACCAGCACTGCAGTAACACTTGGTGACGTGGCGAGTCCCATAAGTGCAGTTCAAGCTGGTGAGGTGGCAAGCACAAGTAGTGTCCCGCTGCCACCAAAAAGACAAACACAGGCCCGTCGTGCCCATAATGCCCTTCCTGCTGCATTCGCCAATCCTAATTGGGAACCCACCACTTCTGCAGCGCCCGTACTTCCCCCATTCACATCCCCAACCAAATGCAGTCGGCTGCATGAGAGGCATTTTTATGTCCTCCCGAGTACCCCTACCCAACAAACCCCCCCAAAATAGATGTCGTGTCTGCAGCAAGCGCGGATATAGGCGTGACACCCGCTATAATTGTCCCTCCTGTCCTGACAATCCTGGTCTTTGCATTGGTGAATGTTTTGAACGCTACCATTCACTAGTTGAGTATTAGCGTAGGGTACAGCATTCCACAGACTAGGCACACTTTCACAGGGTCTCCCAAGATGCCATCGCATTTTGAGAGACCCGAACCTGGAACCGGTTACCGTTATAAAAGTTATAAGTTTGCAAAAAAAACACAAACAAAAATAAAAAAAAATAGTTGTTGTTTTATTGTTCTCTCTCTCTCTATTCTCTCTCTTTTGTTCTGCTCTTTTTTACTGTATTCTATTCTGCAATGTTTTATTGTTATTATGTTTTATCATGTTTGCTTTTCAGATATGCAATTTTTTATACTTTACCGTGTACTGTGCTTTATTGTTAACCATTTTTTTGTCTTCAGGTACGCCATTCACAACTTTGAGTGGTTATACCAGAATGATGCCTGCAGGTTTAGGTATCATCTTGGTATCATTCTTTTCAGCCAGCGGTCGGCTTTCATGTAAAAGCAATCCTAGCGGCTAATTAGCCTCTAGACTGCTTTTACAAGCAGTGGGAGAGAATGCCCCCCCCACCGTCTTCCGTGTTTTTCTCTGGCTCTCCTGTCTCAACAGGGAACCTGAGAAAGCAGCCGGTGATTCAGCCAGCTGACCATAGAGCTGATCAGAGACCAGAGTGGCTCCAAACATCTCTATGGCCCAAGAAACTGGAAGCTACGAGCATTTTATGACTTAGATTTCGCCGGATGTAAACAGCGCCATCGGGAAATTGGGAAAGCATTTTATCACACCGATCTTGGTGTGGTCAGATGCTTTGAGGGCAGAGGAGGAGAGAGTACCTGTCACTACCTATTGCTATCATAGGGGATATTTACATTCCCTGAGATAACAATAAAAATGATTTTAAAAAAAAATGAAAGGAACAGTTTAAAAATAAGATAAAAAAGCAAAAAAATAATAAAGAAAAAAAAAAAAAAAAGCACCCCTGTCCCCCCTGCTCTCGCGCTAAGGCGAACGCAAGCGTCGGTCTGGCGTCAAATGTAAACAGCAATTGCACCATGCATGTGAGGTATCACCGCGAAGGTCAGATCGAGGGCAGTATTTTTAGCAGTAGACCTCCTCTGTAAATCTAAAGTGGTAACCTGTAAAGGCTTTTAAAGGCTTTTAAAAATGTATTAATTTTGTTGCCACTGCACGTTTGTGCGCAATTTTAAAGCATGTCATGTTTGGTATCCATGTACTCGGCTTAAGATCATCTTTTTTATTCCATCAAACATTTGGGCAATATAGTGTGTTTTAGTGCATTAAAATTTAAAAAAGTGTGTTTTTACCACAAAAAATGCGTTTGAAAAATCGCTGCGCAAATACCGTGTGAAAAAAAAAAATGAAACACCCACTATTTTAATCTGTAGGGCATTTGCTTTAAAAAAATATATAATGTTTGGGGGTTCAAAGTAATTTTCTTGCAAAAAAAAATAATTTTTTCACGTAATCAAAAAGTGTCAGAAAGGGTTTTGTCTTCAAGTGGTTAGAAGAGTGGGTGATGTGTGACATAAGCTTCTAAATGTTGTGCATAAAATGCCAGGACAGTTCAACCCCCCCCCAAATGACCCCATTTTGGAAAGTAGACACCCCAAGCTATTTGCTGAGAGGCATGTCGAGTCCATGGAATATTTTATATTGTGACACAAGTTGCGGGAAAGAGACAAATTTTTTTTTTTTTTTTTTTTTTTTTGCACAAAGTTGTCACTAAATGATATATTGCTCAAACATGCCATGGGGATATGTGGAATTGCACCCCAAAATACATTTTGCTGCTTCTCCTGAGTACGGGGATACCACATGTGTGGGACTTTTTGGGAGCCTAGCCGCGCACGGGACCCCGAAACCAAGCACCGCCTTCAGGCTTTCTAAGGGCGTAAATTTTTGATTTCACTCTTCACTGCCTATCACAGTTTCGGAGGCCATGGAATGCCCAGGTGGCACAAAACCCCCCCCAAATGACCCCATTTTGGAAAGTAGACACCCCAAGCTATTTGCTGAGAGGTATAGTGAGTATTTTGCAGACCTCACTTTTTGTCACAAAGTTTTGAAAATTGAAAAAAGAAAAAAAAAATTTTTTTTCTGGTCTTTCTTCATTTTCAAAAACAAATGAGAGCTGCAAAATACTCACCATGCCTCTCAGCAAATAGCTTGGGGTGTCTACTTTCCAAAATGGGGTCATTTGGGGGGGTTTTGTGCCATCTTGGCATTTTATGGCCTTCAAAACTGTGATAGGTAGTGAGGCGTGAAATCAAAAATTTATGCCCTTAGAAATCCTGAAGGCGGTGCTTGGTTTTCGGGGCCCCGTACGTGGCTAGGCTCCCAAAAAGTCCCACACATGTGGTATCCCCATACTCAGGAGAAGCAGCTGACTGTATTTTGGGGTGCAATTCCACATAGGCCCATGGCCTGTGTGAGCAATATATCATTTAGTGACAACTTTTTGTAAATTTTTTTTTTTTTTTTGTCATTATTCAATCACTTGGGACAAAAAAAATAAATATTCAATGGGTTCAACATGCCTCTCAGCAATTTCCTTGGGGTGTCTACTTTCCAAAATGGGGTCATTTGTGGGGGTTTTGTACTGCCCTGCCATTTTAGCACCTCAAGAAATGACATAGGCAGTCATAAACTAAAAGCTGTGTAAATTACAGAAAATGTACCCTAGTTTGTAGACGCTATAACTTTTGCGCAAACCAATAAATATACGCTTATTGACATTTTTTTTACCAAAGACATGTGGCCGAATACATTTTGGCCTAAATGTATGACTAAAATTTAGTTTATTGGATTTTTTTTATAACAAAAAGTAGAAAATATCATTTTTTTTCCAAATGTTCGGTCTTTTTCCGTTTATAGCGCAAAAAATAAAAACGGCAGAGGTGATCAAATACCATCAAAAGAAAGCTCTATTTGTGGGAAGAAAAGGACGCAAATTTCGTTTGGGTACAGCATTGCATGACCGTGCAATTGGCAGTTAAAGCGACGCAGTGCCGAATTGTAAAAAGTGCTCTGGTCAGGAAGGGGGTAAATCCTTCCGGGGCTGAAGTGGTTAAAATTTTATAACAAAATAAAACAAAAAAAATTGTTTTTTTTTTTAAATTCGGTCTTTACATTTTTTTAACAAAAAATAAAAACCGCAAAGGTGATCAAATACCACCAAAAGAAAACTCTATTTGTGGGGAAAAAATGATAAAAATTTCATTTGGGTACAGTGTTGTATGACCGCGCAATTGTCATTCAAAGTGCGTCAGTGCTGAAAGCTGAAAATTGGTCTGGATAGGAGGGGGGTTTAAGTGCCCAGTAAGCAAGTGGTTAAAGGTGCAGTGATTTTAATGATGCTTAAGGTGAAACAATAAAAATGAAAAATTCCTTTAAATATAGTGCCTGGGGGGTCCCCTTAGTGCCTGTAAAGTGGCGCATCTTTACCTTGGATAGAACCTGCTGCAGCAAAACTCACATTTGTAAATAAAAAAAATGACATTTAAACTGCCGGCAATACAATACCATAGTATTGCCATAGTAGAAAAATGTGAAAGAAAAAGGTGTGCCCCCCCCCCCAATCCATACCAGGCCCTTTAGGTCTGTTATGGATTTTAAGGGGAACCCCACGCCAAAAAAAACAAAAACACTGTGCGGGCCCCCCCCAAAATCCATACCAGACCCTTATCAGAGTATGTAGCCTGGCAGGCCAGAAAAGGGGGTGGGACAAGCGACCGTCCCACCCCCCTCCTGAACCATACCAGGCCACATGTCCTCAACATGGACCCCCAGATCCCACCCCCCCATGTAAATGAGTACGGGGGACATAGTATCCCTACCCATTCACCAAAAAAGTGTCAAAAAGAAATAAAAACACACACAGTTTTTGACAATTCCTTGATAAAAAAAAAAACAATGCCCCCCGATGTAGATTAATTGTCAATCATGATGCCAAAGGCCACCGACGAAAAAAATGAAATAAAAAAATAGTAAAAAAAAAAAGAAAAAAAATGGCGTGCCCCCCCTCCATGCATACCAGGCACTTTGGGGCCACATCAAAAATTTAAAACGGCAGTACCCCCCTAATGCCGCGTACACACGGTCGGACTTTTCGTCTACAAAAGTCAGACAGCCTGTCCGACAGACTTCCGGCAGACTTTCGGCGGACTTTCGACGGACTTGCGGCGGACTTTCTAACGAACAGACTTGCCTACACACGATCACACAAAAGTCCGTCGAATTCTTACGTGATGACGTACACCGGACTAAAATAAGGAAGTTCATAGCCAGTAGCCAATAGGTGCCCTAGCGTGGCTTTTTGTCCGTCGGACTAGCACACAGACGAGCGGATTTCGGGGTCCGTCGTAGTTACGAAGTAAAGATTTGGAGCATGTTTCAAATCTAAAGTACGTCGGATTTGAGGCTAAAAAAGTATGTTGAAAGTCCGGAGAAGCCCACACACGATCGGATTACCAGCCAGCTTTAGTCCGTCAGCGTCCGTTGGACTTTTGTAGACGAAAAGTCCGACCGTGTGTACGCGGCATTAAAGCTATACCAGACCCATAGGTATTAAGAGCATTTGGCCTGTTATCGTTCGGTGGGGGGGTGATGTTTTTTTTTTAAATTTTGGCGTGGGGCTCCCCTTAATAACCATACCAGACCCGTTTAGATTGGATTGGGGCGGGCCCCCACGCTGTTTTTTTTTTCCACTTTTTTCTATTGCTGGCAATGTTTTTTTTTTCATTCAGCTGTCAGCAGGGAAGCCCATTGACAGCTATTCACTGTGCCCAAAGCTTTGCCCAATCAGGGCTTAGAATGCACTGTGCAGCGTTCAGCGGGCGATCATCCTGCCGAGTACCCCACAAATTTGGGTGTTTGCCAAATGGGTGAATAGGCGATGTTCAAGCTGAACTTCTACTCGGCCCGAACCGTTCGCTCAACTTTAATAATAAGAACCACAAAATACCAGTTCAACATATAGCACAGTCTTTTCCTAACATCTCTATTCCCTACAGTAACTACAGGCTTGTGACTGCCCCAGCATACCTGCACAGGAAAGAATCCATTCTAGGCAGAGTGCACGGTTGGTATCCTCAAGGAGGACTGCAAGTCCCAGCCATCCCCTACATGTGGAAGGCTCTAGGGCACAGATGTCTGGCATAAACAGGGACTCCCAGAGAGAGAGAGCCCTTGCAGAAGCAGCAGCTGGAGGTCACATCTTGCTGGCTGTCTGTGTCTTTAGGGAGGACTGCAGGTCCCAGCAATCCCCCTTCTCTCTTCTTTATTAAGCAGATGGAGGTTATTCGCTGTGGCCTGTCTGGACTTGTTTCCCATGCAGACTGACTGAGGGCATAGCCCTCCCCCCTTTTATTTACAGCACTGGGAGAGAGAGGCAGAGCTCAAAGAAAGTTTGGGAACTGGGTTAACTCTTTCCCTCCCTGCTGGGCAGCAGCTAACTAGAACATTTTCAAATCTGCTTACACAGAGGAAAAAAAAGAAGCCTGAGAAACAATGGTAAGTGAGTGACCTTTTAAGCAAAAAAAAAAAAGAGCAATGGTATACTTGATATTTTAGAATAATTGATGTAAAAAACAAGTAACTTGACTGGACAATGCATATATAGATTAATCGAGGGAATAGGGTGATTAGAGTGTGAGTGACATTTAAAAACATCTATGAAGGTATTGAAGTGCAAAAAAGGAAGTATTAAAAATCATTAATAAAGCAATTTATTAAAAATCATTAATAATGACGGACTCAATATTGAGTTTGATTTAAATTGCTTTATTAATGATTTAATACTTCCTTTTTTTGCACTTCAATACCTTTATAGATGTTTTTACATGTCACTTACACTCTAATCACCCTATTGCCTCGATTAATCTATATATGCATTGCCCAGTCAAGTTACTTGTTTTTGTACCTTTTACCATATACTTGTTACATCAGTAATGGTTTACTTATTTTCATTATACCATAGAGGTATTTCGCCTTCTTTATTGACTTGCTCTCCTCCACGTTTTTTGTATGTTTACATTGTTCCTTGCACCATCTCCAGTACTCCTATGGCTCTTTATTCATTTTTATATAAGTTTTTTATATGTTTTTTATATGCGTTTTTTGAGGGCTATATGTGCCCTGCTTTAGCTCATAACTTCGCACTTCTCCCCTGTTCATAATACATTTTATTAATTTTGTTTTATGTGAGCAGTTTCTATATATTATCATTCATCTATCTCGTCCATGGGGTCTCTAGTGTATTAACAACATGTCCACCCACCTGTATATCCTCTATGACTTCTTTTTAATGGCCGCCATAGTGTTGGTCGATGTGAAGACCAAGGGAAAATGGCCCGCCATAATGTTAACCTATGAGAGACCAAGGCAAAATGGGCGACACAATGTATTTCAATAGGGGACTACTTGAGAATGACCTCCCGGTAGTTAACCACTTACGGACCGACCGCTGCAGTTTTATGTCGGCTGTTTGAAGGACGATATAGTTGTTATAGCAGCAGCTAGCTGCCATAGCCCCCGGTATCCTCTTCTTCAGCGTGTGGTCCGCTACAAGATAAAAGTGGTCTCTGTGGCGGATCCGCTGCTTACCTGAGCCGTCGGCAGCGGCAGAGGCGATTGTGTCCTGTCACTAGCTGGGTATGGAGATGAGTGAGGGGAAGATGGCCCTCACCCATTTCTATACAATTGCTGGGCGGAAGCGACGTCAAAACGTCACTTCCGCCCACAGCTCTTAAAGGGCCATTTTTTTTAATGATTTTTTTAAATGACAATTTTTTTTTTTAATTGCATTTTAGTCTAAATATGAGATCTGAGGTCTTTTTGACCCCAGATCTCATATTTAAGAGGTCCTGTCATGCTTTTTTCTATTACAAGGGAAGTATCCATTCCTTGTAATAGAAATAAAAGTGATTTTTTTTTTTTAAACGGTGTAAAAATAAAAAATAAAAGGTAAAATAAATAAGAATTTTTTTTTTGAAACGCGCCGCGTCCCGACGAGCTCGGGTGCGGAAACGTACGCATATGTGAGTAGCGCCCGCATATGAAAACGGTGTTCAAACCACACATGTGAGGTATCGCCACGATTGGTAGAGCGAGAGCAATAATTCTAGCCCTAGACCTCCTCTGTAACTTAAAACATGCAACCTGTAGAATTTTTTTAAACATCGCCTATGGAGATTTTTAAGGGTAAAAGTTTGTCGCCATTCCACGAGCAGGCGCAATTTCGAAGCATGACATGTTGGGTATCACTTTACTCGGCGTAACATTATCTTTCACAATATAAAAAAAATTGGGCTAACTTTACTGTTGTCTTATTTTTTAATTTAAAAAAGTGTATTTTTTCCAAAAAAAGTGCGCTTGCAAGACCGCTGCGCAAATACGGTGTGACAGAAAGTATTGCAACGACCGCCATTTTATTCTTTAGGGTGTTAAAAAAAATGTATAATGTTTGGGGGTTCTAAGTAATTTTCTAGCAAAAAAAATGTTTTTAACTTGTAAACAACAAATCTCAGAAAGAGGCATGGTCCTTAAGTGGTTAATTTCAACACACTATTTGAAGACACTAATGACAGCCTATTGTTATCCCCTGATGAAGTCACGTGATGTGACAATACGCGTCGGGATTGGAGCAATAGGCGGAAACCGGAAGTGACGGAAGCATACGAGCTTGGCGCTCATGGAGTGTTATTTGAGCATTTTAAATACAAAGTGAGTGTATATACTTTGTGCTTTTTTAATAAACTGTAATTTTAAGCGGTATCACGCTATTGGAATCTTTCTTCCATTTCTACCATCTTAATTGAGCTAACTGGAGGCGAAGGCTATACCCATATCTATGATCCATTTCTGCATACATCAAAGAGGGACCCTCTGAAGACCCCTGTTCAAAGCATTTGATTCATCCATGCTGTAACCTTACAGCAGTAAGGTGAGGAGCTTGGGCACATTCAGGTGTCACTGCAGTGGATTGGCCTGGCATCATCAGCCATTCGTGTTTTTTTCACGTTTTAGGTTGAAGGGATATACCACTTATCCAACATTGTTTGATTGTCACAGTGCTTTTGGACTGTCTTACATTTTGATATCAGAGCCCAGGGTGGCTCACTGAACGTTATTAGTTATTTTTGTTTCAAGATTGCACCCAGCAACACTTTCACCTTTTTACACTTACCATTTGCGATTAGTTATGTATTATCGTTCAGTGGTTATTATTATCACCTTGCGTTGATTATTATGTTTGCTGCACTTTACAAACATTCCACTTTGTATTTCAGCACTTAGCAATTTGTGATATACTTTATTGATATACACGTCTGTGTTTACTTTCATTTAGTTTTATCTTTTTACCTTGCACTAGCACTTTATTATAGTGATCCACATTACTTGTCAGAGGGTTCACAGCGCAGCATCACAATTTACTCATTTATTTTCCTATCTGCTAAGGATCTGCTAAGGATCAGCTAACTAGGTGTCTGCTGTATTGAACCCCCAGTTTTCAATTATTTGACAGCACGGGTGTACTATCTATAGTTGACAGTCCCAGATGACCTCCAGGTCCCAGCTCTGCCACCGTTAATAGCCCCCTGAGGCTTGACACTCTCCTGTCTGGGGAAAGACAATCTCTCCAGGGCGTGAAACTATTTATCAGCTTCCCAGCCCTATCTGGGCACACCTTCCCAAGGATTTGGCTAGATCTTGATTAATATTCAGGCTGGTTATTTGCATTTTCCCTCTCTAAGCTCTGGAAACTTCTTCTTGAGGTAGGGGGAAGCATTCAAACCCAGCCTGTCTAACCTTGAACAGACCAGACCAAACAATCACTGCTCCCTTGATTGCAGAAGGAGCCAAAAACTAAACTTACCTAGCATTCTATGCTACGAGGGTGCAAAATAAGCTTAAACGGTCATCTGCAATCCAGTCAACTGATATAAAAGGGCACATTAGTTGTGCAAACAGCATTCTAGTGGTAACAACTTTATGGGAAACTCTGTAGCCATAATGAAAAGGTTATTAACTCTCAGTATGGCTTGGGGAACCTTTACTCCCCAGTAACTCATAGATGTGGCAGCAAAAAGCTGGGCTTTCACACCCACACACTACACGTGTGTCGCTGGGCAAGCAATGTGCCGCTCCCTGCACCAAGACTGAGCTGCTGAAAACTGAACTTTATCCTGAGAAAATATCAGTAGCCGGCAGGACCAGCTTCCAAACATGTGTTTACTGTGACAGCCAATCACAGTGGTCACATAATCGCTGACCCTTCCTGCTCCCTTGGGGGTTAAGAATTTTTAAAGGGGGTACCATGGTGGGTGGTAAGGAGCTAAAGGCCCCAGCAGGGTTATTTTTTTTTTTTTTTGTGATGTGATCAGCACAGGGCTAATCAGCACAGAAAGTCAGGGGTAATGCAGCCTCATAGGACAATCAGGGGAGAATTAAAACTTCTCCTACATGCTTGAGGCTGGGTTCACACTATGTGCAGCTGCTGCGTTCATCATTTTAGGTCCGAATTCTTGCCTGAATTTGGACCTGAAACAGAGCCAAAGACGCACAGGACCCTTCTGCTGTGCGCTCCGCGGCCATCCCGGAGATGAGATGTGTGAACCGGTTCCATTGAGAGCCTTAAACAGACACTGATAGACACTGATAGAAGTCAGAAGTCAGTTTATATTTACTAAATAACTGCATTTCCATGTTCTGTGGGAGACCAGATATAGTAAATCCAAGCATACCTCCCAACTTTTTGAGATGGGAATGAGGGACAACTATCAGCAAAAGTATGCAGGCATAGGACACACCCCTTGCCACGCCCCTTAAAGGAGAATTGTAAAAAAAAACAAGATTGGTTAAACCCACAAATGCTTTTTTTTACCACTACTATTCCTTTATATTGGCTTTTGGAATTTACAAATGCAGCAATTTAGAAATCAGATGAAAGGTTTCCCGCTGGGAAACACTTTTTTGATAGATAAAAAGTGCATTTTTATATACATCTATATGGATCAGACCAAAATGAGGGACAAATGAGGAGGATTGAGGGACAGAGGGACATTGCTCCATATCAGGGACAATCCCTCGAAATCAGGGTTGGGAGCTATGAATTCAGGGTCCAGGGTTTAATAACACTTCATCTTTATGGAGCTGCATTGCAAGTGTCCTGCATGGGGCTGTAGCTAGGGTTGCCACCTCATCCCTTTAAACCTGAACACATATTAATTACACAGGTTCTGTGGCTGATTAAGGTGGTAATTAATCTCACTTGGTGCCTTATCTGCATTTAATTAGCCTCAGAACTTGTGTAATTTATAAGTGTTCGGGTTTAAAGGAATGAGGTGGCAACTCTAGCTGTAGCACAGTGGTTAGGGTTAAAACAGGCAGTGAGGAAGCAACAAATAATCTGCCAACAAGGGGCTGCAAGGGCTCTAGACAGTTGGGAACGTTGTTTGTTGACATGGCAGGCCACATAACAGTGTGTGCTTGTGAGTAGGCCTTCCCTCTTTGTCTGTGATGTTGTGCTCTGCCATGCCAGGGCGGTAGTACTAGAAAATAGACACCAGAGGGCGACATACTTTGCAAAATTGTCTGAACAGGCGTCGGCTGTCTATCCCCCGCACAGGGAAGAGAGACTGACAGAGGCAGCCTGAGGTCGTAGTGCAGAGCTCTCCCCCATCATAAGGTGTGTTATTGTAGTCACATAGCGTCTACAGATGATGTACACTAATAGTACTAGCAGGCTTGGGATGTGTACTAATGACAGATCATGTTATCCTGGGTGGAGGTGCATTCACGCTTCTTCCTGCTCTAGGCTGACTACAACCTAGGGACTAGTAATGGCAGGCTGTGGGTTGCTGCCTCTACATTGGTTTATAGCAGGCTGTGTGCTACAGTCATATACTGATCAGATTGTGAATGGATAAAATATTACTTCTCTTGTAATAAAAGAAATCCTCCAAAGCCACCACCCCTGCTGTACAGAGGTCATACTCCATGGCCCATACCTAGTACCACCCCTGCACCTTGTCACTGCTCTGATCACCACCAGCACTCTACATAGATCTGTGCAAATGTGCCCCTTCCATACCAGTCTAGAGCGTTGGCACTAGTGGGTTCATACCGCATGGGGTGGGGAATACTCACCTCTGACCCCAAACCATGTATATGCCCTCGTTCATACTGAACACGGTTTTTAAATAATGCAAGTTCAGAGCCGCATTGCAGTCCGACTTCGGGGGGGGGACTTATATCTTAATTAAGGATGAGCTCCGGCGTGTTCGCATGCTGCACGTGCAGAGCTCACCAGGAAGTCGGCAATGCGCTGCGCTAATCACAGGCAGTGATACATTTCCTGATGTGCGGCTGCAGAGATCAGAAAATGTCTCACTGCCTGTGATTAGCGCAGCGCATTGCCGACTTCCTGGCGAGCTCTGCACGTGCAGCATGCGAACACGCCGGAGCTCATCCTTAACCACTTCCCGCCCGGCCTATAGCAAAATGACGGCCGGGGGTGGTTCAGGTAACCTGACTGGGCGTCATATGACGTCCAACAGGACAACTGCCAGCGCGCGGGTCGGTGGTGCAGCATGTCAGTCTGACACACCGCTACACCGATCTCGGTAAAGAGCCTCTGACGGGGGCTCTCTACCACGTGATCAGCCATGCCCATCATCAGTGCCACCTTATCAGTGCCCGTCAGTGAAGGAGGAAATATACTTATTTACAAAACTTTATAACAGAAACAAAGAAAAAAAACATTTCTAAATTTTTCGGTCTTTTTTTTATTTGCGCAATAAATGAAAACCCCAGCAGTGATCAAATACCACCAAAAGAAAGCTCTATTTGTGGGAACAAAATGATAATAAATTTGTTTGGGTACAGTGTAGCATGACCGCGCAATTGTCATTCAAAGTGCGACAGCACTGAAAGCTAAAAATTGTCTTGGACAGGAAGGGGCGAAAGTGCCTGGTATTGAAGTGGTTAATCTTAATGCCTTAGCACAACTTTGATGTGTGTTCGTAAAACTGTATATATCATCACAACTACTTTGTGCATCCAGGTGAATTATACCTTGTTTTTTTTTCAGCACAAATTGGGCTTTCATTTCATGGTAAATGGTAATGGATATCTCCTGATTTTTTTTTCTTTTTTATCAAAGGAAAACTGGCCCAAAATAGTGAATTATTTTTTTTAACCGCTTGCCGACCACCACACGCAGATTTATGTCGGCAGAATGGCACTGGCAGGCAAAAGGGTGTACAGGTACGTCCCCTTTAAGAAGCGGTAGTGTGTGCGCGCCCGCCACGGTCTCCGTGACCACGGGTCCCGAGGACTCGCTGTCCGCCGGGTGCCCACGATCGTGTCACGGAGAGGAAGAACGGGGAGATGCTTTTGTAAACAAAGCATTTCCCCGTTCTGCCTAGTAACAGGACAGAGATCACAGCTCTCTTACATCGAGAGCTGTGATCACTGTTCTGTGTGTTGAAGGCCAGCCCCCTCACAGTTAGAATCACTCCCTAGGACACACTTAACACTTTCACTGCCAGTGTCATTTACACAGTAATCAATGCATTTTTATAGCACTGGTTGCTGTACAAATGACAATGGTCCCAAAATAGTGTAAAAAATGTCTGATGTGTCCGCCATAATGTCGCAGTCCCGGTAAAAAATCGCAGATCGCCGCCATTACTAATAAAAAAAAATATAATAAACATGCTGTTAATCTATACTCTACTTTGTAGACGCTATAACTTTTGCGCAAACCAATCAATATACGCTTATTGCGATCTTTTTTTATTTGCCAAAAATATGTAGAAGAATACATATCAGCCTAAACTGAGGAAAAAACATTTATATATATATATATATATATATATTTTTTTTTGAGGGATATTTATTATAGCTAAAAGTAAAAATTATGTGTTTTTTTTTCAAAATTGTCTCTATTCTTTTGTTTATAGCGCAAAAAATAAAAACCGCAGAGGCAATCAAATACCACCAAAAGAAAGCTCTATTTGTGGGAAAAAAAGGACGTCAGTTTTGTTTGGGTACAATGTCGCACGACCGCGCAATTGTCAGTTAAAGCGATGCAGTGCCAAATCGCAAAAAGTGCTCTGGTCAGGAAGGGGGTAGAATCTTCCGGGGCTAAAGTGGTTAATTTAGTAGCTACTACCATAATCTTCCACCAAAGAACAGCCCAAAATATATTCTGCTGCTCCTGACTAAAGCCTCTTACACATGATCAGATTTTTGGCAGGTAATTGTGTGATGACAGACTGTTTGCCTAAAATCCGACCTTTAGACCCCATACACACTATTAGATTTTCTGCAGATTTTTGTCTTCAGATTTACCAAAACCATATAATATGAGGTCAAATCTTAAGAGTTTTAATTTGTATGCAATCAGGCAGGCCCTTGCACTACATGGTTTTTGTAAATCTGAAGACAAAAATCTGCAGAAAATGGAATAGTGTGTATGGGGCCCAAGTACGCTCCATCAGACAATTGTTGACCAACTTTCGGCCAACAAATGTTGGATGGAAGGCTAGTAAATTTTCGGTGGACAACGGTCTGTTGTCAGATTTACCTATGTACACAAGTCCGTCACACAAAAGTCCAAAAGTACAAACACTCATGCTCGTAATCAATGCTCACCAAACACGACATTAGCAGAAGGTGCCCAAAGGGTGGCGCTCAAGAGCTGAAATTCCATGTAGTACGTCACGACGTTTGTGTTTGTTGGCCGACAACTGTGTGCCGTTAGTATGCAAGACGAGTTCACGGCACACGCCCTTCGGACAAAAGTCTAATGCTTTGTCTGCGGAAAATCCGATCGTGTGTACGAGGCTTTAGGGATGAGCTCAGGCATGTTTGCAACCCCACATTAAGGATGAGCTCTGGCGTGTTCGCATGCTGCATGTGCTGAGCCCGCCAGGAAGTAGGCAATGAGCTGCGCTATTTACAGGCAGTGAGACATTTCCCGATCTCTGTAGCCGCACATCAGGAAATGTCTCACTGCTTGTGATTAGTGCTGTCCAGTGCCGACTTCCTGGTGGGCTCGGCACGTGCAGCATGCGAACACGCCGGAGCTCTAACTTACCCCACATGCCCGAGCCCGCCAGGAAGCTGACACTCCGCAGTGCTAATCACAGGCAGTGAGACATTCCCGATCCGTGGCTGCACAGATCGGGAAATGTCTCACTACCTGTGCTTAGCGCTGCGCAGTGTCAGCTCCCTGGCGGGCGTGGGCATGTGGGGTTGCGAACACGCCTGAGCTTATCCTTACTCCTGACGATCACAGCAAAATCACATATGTACGTTTATTTGTTTTTGTGCCCGTAGTACAGCCCAGAATCAATAGTGTGCATTTTACTTTTTTTTGTCCTACCTAAAACACACTAACACTAATTGATACTAACTTTTAAAAAAAAATTAAACCCAAAATGTACTTACCCTGACCTTTGACCCAAACACTAATCCTGGCATTGACCTAGAGCAAACCATGATCTAGGTCTTTTTTTATTTATGTTTTACTATATTTTTTTTAATTTTTTTACACACACTTTTTCTCTCTGCAAGAAGAGACAAATATAAAATGTAACTTTCCTCTCCATTCACAGAGAGAGAAAAACAGAGGGGTGGGCTTCACAGTGACTGATCACTGTGGTAGCCGATCAGATGAGCCAGAATCTGGAGTTTAGGGTCCCAGTCGTTAGTACAGGGCCTGGGGCTCTGTGTTGCGAACTTCCAGCATTAAGGGAGATATGCAAATATGTGGCACCACGGAAAAAAGCCCAGTGCAGGGGAGCCCCATATTTGTGTTACGTTGCTGTCAAGGGGTTAAATAAAACCTGAGCCTACTTGCTGTATACAAAGCACACACATGCTGTAGCCCTTGTACCCACACAATCCCTGGAATTCATAATGGCTGATGTAGAAAGATTTTGCAAAAGTGTCTCAAGTGCATTCTAAAAGTGGTTGTTTTGTTTGCGATCTTATAGCAGCACCATCTTGAATGTAAACGCATTTTTAGGGTGTGCCCCCCAAGTCTGTTGTTTGTATATTGTAAGGGTCCTGACCAGATCCCTTGGGCTGGAGCACCCCATCCCTCCTTCATTACCTCTTATTAGTGTCCACCTGTGATATAGGAGGCGTCCTTATAGTTCTCCCATAAAGAGGAGTTTGTCTCCCATGGTGGAGGTACAGGATCTTTCATTCTATGAATAGTGTAGGACCCACTGATAATGGGGTACTTTGATGCAGTAAGTGGGCTTAGCACCATATGACCATATAGTGTGACCCAATCCCCATATTTTTGAATATGTTTAGGTGGTATAAAAAGCCTTGCAGGATTTAAATGTAATTTTTGTATGTGTGCGCTGTAATTTATTTTGTTCCGTTTGCGGTCTTAGAGCAGTGCCATCTTGAATGTAAATGCATTATTGGGGTGTGCCTCCCAAGTCTGTTGTTTCTAAAAGTGGTGCAGTCTAGAACTTGTCCTTGAATTTGGTGCATGCTGCGCCGCTTTTAGAACAAATGTGAGTTACTTTAGCAAAATGCATCCCCGCCAGAGTCTGTCTCTGTACGCCAAATGAGAATTGGTCGTAATTAGCTCCACTTTCGTAAGATACGAACTGTTGGTATTTTATTTATATTTGGTACATTCATTGTGCTGCAGTGTAAAAGTGGCACATTTTAGAACTGCCTGAAATTGGCATAGCAGTCACAGTCAGAACCAAGAGTGTCACAGATGCGCAATACATTAATGAGGGGTTAAAGTGACATTAATGGTTCAAGAAATATATAAATAAACATGTTATATTTACCTGCTCTGTGCAGTGGTTTTGCACAGAACAGCCCTGGTCATCCTCTTTTCGGGGTTCCTGCAGGCGCTCTTGGCTCCTCCTTTTTCAGCCAGTGCCCCCAATAGCAAGCTGTTTGCTCTGGGGCACTGGTGCCTACTTGCTCTTGAGCCTCACTACATGCGTCCATAGGACACACAGAGCCGTGGCTTGGCCCTGCCCCCTGCTCTCTCCTCATTGGCTGTGATTGACAGTAGCAGAAGGCAAGGGCTCCAGATGCTGTCTCAGCCAATGAGGAGTGAGAGATCCGAGAGAAGCGCAGCTCTTGTGCACATTACTGGATCAGAGCTCTGATCCAGTAGTGTGGTCTTTCAGAAAATTGAGAGACCACTGCGCAAATGCAGTGCGACATAAAATATTGCAATAATTGCCATTTTATTCCCTAGGGTCTCTGCTAAAAAATTTATATAATCTTTGGCGTTCCAAGTAATTTTCTAGCAAAAAATATTGATTTTAACTTTGTAAGACACAAGTGTCAGAAAAAGGTTTAGCCTTTTTTAAGTGGTTAAACTTCCCTCATCTACACACAAAAGGTCATTTCTTTGATCTAAAAACGAAAAGTTACAATGTTTGTAGTTAGGACAATGTTGTGAAAAACTTGGGTTGAATCGAGATCACGATTTTTTAATGATGAATCGTGCAGCTCTACTTCCTTCCCAGCAGCACATAATCCCTTTGCTCCCCAACCCCGTCCTTCAGGAAAGGAAACTTGTTAATAATTTGTATAAAACAATAAGTTTGCATGTTTTTCTAGTATTCCTGCTTGTAGTCCATGACTCTTAAAGTGGTTGTAAAGTCAGGTTTTTTATCTTAATGCATTCTATGCACTAAAGTGATTGTAAAGTCTTGTTTAAAAAAAAATAACAAACATGTTATACTTACCTGACCTGTACTGTAGATTTGCACAGGCCAGCCTTGATCCTCCTCTTTTCAGGTCCCTCTTTGCTGCTCCTGGCCCCTCCCTCCTGTTGAGTGCCCCCACAGCAAGCAGCTTGCTATGGGGGCACCCGTATGTCCATTCAGACACAGAGCTGCGGTTCGGGCCCCACCCCCTCTCTGTCTCTCCGGATTGACTAACTGACTTTGATTGACAGCAGCGGGAGCCAATGGTGCCGCTGCTGTGTCTCGGCCAATCAGAAGGGAGCGTTCCGGACGGCCGAGGGACTCATTGACATCGCTGGATAGAGGGGGGGGGGGGGCGCTGTTTCACATAGAAGGCTTTTTATCCTAATGCAAAGAATGCATTAAGATAAAATACATTCTGCCTTTACAACCCCTTTTAAGAAAAAAAAAAACCTTCTGTGTGCAGCAGCCCCCCTAATACTTATCTGAGCCCATCTCGATCCAGTGATATTGCAGGAGAGTCTCGGCTGCTGACTCTCCCTCCTCATTGGCTGAGAAAGCAGTGTGGTGCCATTGGCTCATGCTGCTGTCAATCAAAGTCAGTTAGTCAGTGAGAGGAGAGAGGGGGCAGGGCCAAACCATGGCTCTGTGTCTGAATAGAGACACAGAGCAGTGGCTCGGCTCGGGTGCCCCATAGCAAGCTCCTTGCTGTTGGGGGCACTCGGCAAAAGGGAGGGGCCAGGAGTGCCAGCGAGGGACCAGAGAAGAGGAGAATCTGGTCTGCTCTGTACAAAACCACTGCAAAGAGCAGGTAAGTATAACATGTTTGTTATTTTTAAATGACAAAACTGAGACTTTAGTATCACTTTAAGGATCCATGCACACTGGGCTTAAAAAACGCTGCTTTTAGAGTTTTAGCGTTTTGCCTGTAGAAGCAGCTCAGTGTTATCCTACGTGTCCATTCACATTTACACGATTAGAGGCATATTTTAAGCTTCACGTTTAGAGGCAGGAAAAACCCTTCTGGTTTGTGGTTTTGAGACGAGTATACTGGCAAGGAAAAAAAACGCTCAACGCCTGTACAAAAAGGCTCTATATGAGCGTTTTATTCTGCCAAGGGGACTGGCGTTTTTTTATGCCCGGTGGGCATGGACGCTAGTTCTTCTCTCTTTAATGAGACAGATACTTGTGTGCATATACAGTTATGCTTTGAACTTTCATCCCATTTTTTTTCTCTTCTTTTTGTGTTCATGTGTTAGGTGCAGAGTCCACTTTCCTGTTCAATGCTTCGCCTGTCCTTACACCGTTTGCTGTCCGTATCCCCTTGTGCTGGAGGATCCTGCATAATGCAGAGTGTAAGGGGGGTGCAGACCCCTCCAAAACTTCAAGGCAAAGTGGCTCTGGTAACAGCATCAACAGATGGGTAATTTAGATTCTGTGTGTGACCCTTTATTGTTGATTTTTCTTTGTCATTGTTGTTCTTGTGTGTTTCTGTTTGTCATTTGCTCACTGTCTGCCACCTAAATCTATGTAATATAAGACCAGAGGCCCTACTCTAGCCCAAATGTTTTTCTTGTATCCCCACTGAGGCAGAAAGCAAGAGAACGTTTTCCAATGGGCATTGTTATCTTCTATTGCTTCCTTTTCCAGTGACCTGTGTTCTTATTTAATTTCCTGTTTTCACAGGGATAAAAAAATAAATAAGACAAAATCCCCCCTTATTAGAGTCTCATACACCAATGGAAACCGAGCAGAAGTCCTAACCCTTTCTTGCTCTGTTTAAAAACACTTATAGAGCATGTTGCACAGGTGCAGGGCAAGCATATGAACAGGGCTCATAGATATTTTACTTGTGTTTGGGTATCCTGTAATAAAACAAATTAGATGTCTACTGCTGGAAAAACTCCTACATATCATGAACATACACCGATTGGCTTGGCTTACCATTCTGTGCAGATGTTCTATTTTCAGTGAAAAATAATATGCTACCTTCATGATAGAAAGCTTAAATCTAAATTTTAATGGAAGACATTTAAATTGGACATTTAAGTGCTTATGAATGTCTAAAATAGTAAAATGCTGTCTTCAGTTAATAGGACTTTAGATTCAGGGAACTATAGCCGGTAAGACAGCATGTTGTAAATACCTGCTATTAATCTGTTGACTGCCAAAGGTTTATTACATATGTCATAGTTGTTCTATCTCTAAGGTGATAAGTGACATATGTTTTACATTAGGGCAATAAAGGAGTTAAAACAAGCTCAGGGCTGCAATAGATTGTTTATATTATCATTTATTTATTACAGGTACTTATTTAGTGCCGTCAATTTACGCAGCGCTTTACATATACATTGTACATTCACATCAGTCCCTGCCCTCATGGAGCTTACAATCTAAGAGTCTTCTCACACTCATTCATACACATACTAGGGCCAGTTTAAACAGGTGCCAATTCACCTACCAGCATGTCTTTGGAGTGTGGGAGAAAACCGGAGTAACCTGAAGGAAACCCATGCAGGGCAGGCGCAGGGAGAATGTGCAAACTCCATGCAGGTAGTGCTGTGGTTGGGATTTTATTAAAATTCACAGCCTCTGCACTAGCTGGAAAAATGATGGACAGCTGCAGAGACCCCCAATTACACCTCACAACTCCAAATATTAATGGCTGCCGATGAAGTCACAATTTTAAAGCCAATAAAATGCAGAATGTATGTGATAATGGAAATACCATCACTATCTACCCTGGTTTCTAGGCTACCACTCAAAAACATAGAGCTGCTTTTTCTACAATCAAGAAAAGGCTTCCAGGGCGGCACAGTGGTGTAGTGGGTAACACTCTTGCCTAGCAGTAAAAAGGGTCGCTGGTTCGAATCCAAACCACGACACTACCTGCCTGGAGTTTGCATGTTCTCCCTGTGCCTGCGTGGGTTTCCTCTGGGTACTCTGGTTTCCTCCCACACTCCAAAGACATGCTGGTAGGCTAATTGGATCCTGTCCAAAATTGGCCCTAGTATGTATGAATGTGAGTTGGGGACCTTGGATTGTGGGCTCCTTGAGGGTAGGGACCGATGTGAGTGGGCAATGTATGTGTGCAGCACTGTGTAAATTGACGGTGCTATATGAGTACCTTAAATAATAATATAATAGTTGGGCATCTTAATGAGACACAATATACAGGGATAGGGATAATTGTAGACATGCACCCACACTCACTCAGGTTGAACTGGATGGACTGGTGTCTTTATTCAACCTTACTAACTATGTAACTATGTAGAACTATATACAGCCTATAACATGCTCTACCCAGCTAAAGTGAGAATTGTTGACCTGGGGAAAAAACATTTCTTCTCTACACCATAGGATCATTGGCTGGACCCCAGAGGTCATAATCCATGATGAGTAAAGGGATGGTGAACCCGCGCAGTGGACATAAAGACTTAATTGGTAAAGTTTGGAACTGCTGCCTCCCAACAGGCAGTCACCCTAAAATGGGGACAGCTGAGATATATTAGAAATGATAGAAGGGTTTGGCGCTGTTCCTATTTAGTTTCCTACCTCCATATAGGTTACTAGATTAAAATAAATTCTTAGGTGCACCGTGCATATATCAAATATTAAATACAAATTAACAATATGAATTCCCAAGTATACCGTGCATGTGTCAATTAAATATTCTGTTGCAATATTGTGCAATCATAGATGATACATAGACATAACTTAAATGCTTACATAGTAATATTGCTAGGGAGGGAAGAAAGGGGGGGGGAGGGGGGGGGAGGAGGAAAGGGGGGGGGGGAAGGGAGAAGGGAGTGAGTTAGGGAGGTGGGGAGGGGTGTAGGAAATCTGTTCCTAAGGAAAATTACAATAACAAAATAAAGTGCAAATGTGCTGGTGCAATCCAAAAGGCAACAGTGACAAGATAAAAGTGCAAACGTGCTTCAAAATTCTTTAGTAAGTCTCTTGTGTCATATTCTTGTGCTGTGGTGATAATCCTTCACTTATAATATCTCTTTGCTCTAAAAGTGCAGCCACTCACCAGATCACTTCACCCCTGCGGGGGTAGTAGGCAGTTACAGTTTTATCGCCACTGTACAGCGATCGCTGGCGGGCTCAGGATCGTGGTATATCATATATAAAAAGAGAGGGAGTGCCCATAGCGTAAAATTGCTTTAAAAAAGTTTTATTACACAAAATGAAAGGGTACTCACACTTTTACGGTAAAAATCAAGCGAAATGGTAAAAACGTCAAAACCGTCATTAATATCCTTCAGCGCTGGTACAGGAGGTGATGTTTGGGAAGCACAGATTAGGCCACGCCCTACGCGTTTCGTCGTTAGGACGTCTACGGGAGTGTGACCTGTGTTGTGTCTTCCCATCCTTATATAGTGTGTGTGGTGTCCCCTTGTTAAATTTTCAATTGGCATCCATTTTCCCGCGGACCGGAAGTTCGTCCGCGGCCATTTTGTTTGTATTTTGCAGACAGAAGTCCGACTTCCTGTGTTAATAGCAGTGGGACTACTGGTGGCCATTTTGCCTGGGCTATTTTTAGACAGTAGTTCAAGTTACCTGTCTCTGTGTATTTGTATTGCATAGTCCGGCGGCCATTTTGCCTGTGTTTTTGTGGACAATGGAGACCGGCGGCCATTTTGCTTATGTTTTTGTGGACAATGGAGACCGTAAACAATTCTCCCCATTGTTTGTATTGCATAGTCCGGCGGCCATTTTGCCTGTGTTTTTGTGGACAATGGAGACCGTAAATAGATCTCCCTATTGATGAGACCGGCGGCCATTTTGCCTATGTTTTTGTGGACAATGGAGACCGTAAACAATTCTCCCCATTGTTTGTATTGCATAGTCCGGCGGCCATTTTATCTTGTCACTGTTGCCTTTTGGATTGCACCAGCACATTTGCACTTTATTTTGTTATTGTAATTTTCCTTAGGAACAGATTTCCTACACCCCTCCCCACCTCCCTAACTCACTCCCTTCTCCCTTCCCCCCCCCCTTCCTCCTCCCCCCCCCCTCCCCCCCCCCTTTCTTCCCTCCCTAGCAATATTACTATGTAAGCATTTAAGTTATGTCTATGTATCATCTATGATTGCACAATATTGCAACAGAATATTTAATTGACACATGCACGGTATACTTGGGAATTCATATTGTTAATTTGTATTTAATATTTGATATATGCACGGTGCACCTAAGAATTTATTTTAATCTAGTAACCTATATGGAGGTAGGAAACTAAATAGGAACAGCGCCAAACCCTTCTATCATTTCTAATATATCTCAGCTGTCCCCATTTTAGGGTGACTGCCTGTTGGGAGGCAGCAGTTCCAAACTTTACCAATTAAGTCTTTATGTCCACTGCGCGGGTTCACCATCCCTTTACTAGTCACTGTTTAATTTAAAACTAAACAGAAACCTGCAGCAATGGATATCTTTAGATACCTAAACAACAGAAACATCAACCTCACCGAAGTCTTTAATCAAGAACAAGTAGCCATACGGCAGGATATAGACAGTCTATTTAAACATCTGAAACACAATATCGAAAAACAAATAAGAGTTTGGTGGGATATAGCAACTATTGAAATGTACATTACAGAGAAAATCACCCCAAGACGTTTGAGGTGGGATATCTCACCCAACGATGCAGTTAATGATAAAGGATTGATGGAAGATTGGTATAAATTCTTCAATGATAGCGAAAATGCACTGCTCGGAAAATAGTAATACGAAGACGACATAAATTAAAGAACATAGAAACAGAAATACTACAAATAAGAGACCAACTCGTACCTTTCTTGGAATCCAGAGAATATAAAGAAAAAGAGAACAAACTACAAGAAGCCATGACTAAATATGATAAAGAAATACAGCTGAAGAAACAAAAAAAGTTTAGAAGAGATGTGCTGGACTACAAAAACCAGCAGGTATATAAATGGCAAATAGATGAGAATTACATGGAAGATAACCACAACATCTCTATGATAGACGAATCAAGGGAAAGTTCAGTAATAGAAGATACTACACCATGGCAAGAGATAAGACCCACAGAAATTAGGACACCAAGAACAAGACCAGAAGAACTACCAAATATAAGAATGAGAAGAGAGGGAACTAGCCCGGAACGTCGGTACTACAGGGATCAAGCTGGAGATGAGAATAGACCACAACAATGGAACAACCCCTCAAGTATCTTGAGGACACCAAGATATAATAATAGATACTCCCCTCTGAGGAACGAACAACATTACACCCCCTATGAAGAACCATCACATAGGCGGGGTTTTTTTCCCAGGGAATACAGAGGGAGACCCCCAGTCTTCAGAAACAGACGGTCTCCCTACAGGGATACATATGGGCCTCAAGACAGACAAAGGGGAGGGCAACCCTTCAGGTTCCCCACCAGGAACCGAAACAACGGAGACCCTCGACGGAGCTGGAACATGAGGACCACCAGGAACACATACATGGGCCCGAGGAACAGAATGCAAGAAGAAACCCAACGAGAAGAAAGAACAGAGCATACATACAGACCACAGAGATGGGAAAGAGGAGAAGAGCACGCGGTAAGAGAGGAGGAATCAAGAAGAAAAAGAAGAAGAGAGTATTAGGTACAGGAATTTTTAACCTAAGCGAAGCCAATTTTAATGAGGAAGAATTGAGAGTGTTGGATTTAGGCTTAAAATATGCCCCTGATAAGAATCTTGACCCCTTCGAAGTATATATAGACCTCCAAAAATTCGTAAGAAAACTTAACATAAAAAAATTTTATTTAATGAAAGGAGATATTAATAGGAACGTACGAACAGATGATGACCCCCCTTTATTCCAACATTCAGGACTAAGAAACAATTCAACATTCAATCCGAATATTCAACAAAATGAGAGCCTGATGACTTTTAAAAAAATGGTCGAACAAGATCTTAGGAAGATGAAACCGAAGAAAATAAAAACAAACATATGGAACATTATTAAAGAAATAGAGAAGAAGAAAAATATAGTCATCCGACCGGCCGATAAGGGAGGAGGCCTGGTCATTTTAAACAAAAAAGACTATGAGTCAGAAATGAAGAAGCTATTGGAGGTACCCAACACATACAAGAAACTGAGGGGCAACCCAAGAACAGAATATAAGAAAAAACTGAAGACCTATGTCAAAAAAGGAGAAGAAATGGGGATTCTAACAAAAAAGAAGCCAAATATCTAACCCCTGAAATAGCCAAAACTCCAATTATATATTACGTACCAAAGATCCATAAAGACCAAAAGAACCCACCCGGCAGACCGATAATCAGTGGCATTGATTCACTGTTCTCCCGGTTGGGAGCATACCTGGACGGCCACTTACAGCCCCTAGTTAAAAAAGGGAGATCGTTTCTGAGAGACAGTAAACAGCTAATTGGGGAATTAAACAACTTTGAAATAAATGATAACGACATACTAGTAACCGTTGATATAAATTCTCTGTACACCAACATCGTACAGAAAGATGGCATTAGTGGTGTCGAATGGGCTTTACACACGCTAACGGATCTAAGGGTAACACAAATCAATTATATCTTGGAGGGACTAAAATTGGCCATGAGCCATAACTATTTTTGGCACAAGGGTGACTTCTACTCCCAAATAAAAGGAGTAGCCATGGGGGCTAAGTATGCCCCCAGCGTAGCCAATTTACTACTCAATAAATGGGAGGAGGAACAAATTTATAGTAAGGAAAGAAGAAATCTGAAATTATACAGGAGGTACATTGACGACATTGTCATGGTATGGAGGGGTACGATAGAGGAATTACAGAATTTCTTCAACGAGATCAATGGCAATGCCTATGGACTGACCTTCTCAGGAAACTGGAATAAAGAGACTGTGGATTATCTGGACCTACAAATATATAAAGAGGATGGACAGCTGAAAACAAGAACATATTTCAAAACTACGGACAGAAATGGATATATCCCAACTAGCAGTTGCCATCACCCCCGTTGGCTAGGAAATATACCTAAGGGTCAGTTCATGCGGTTATATAGGAATTGCTCCAACAAACACGATTATGAGAGACAAACGGACACTCTAATAAACAAGTTCGTGGAAAAGGGATATAAAAGAAAGGACCTAGTGGCAATGAAACACACCGTCGGGAAAATGGACAGAAACAAAATGTTAGACGAAACAGGAATACAACATAGAAGAACAAAAAATGAAAAACCGGAAGTAGCTTTTCTAACGGGGTACAATAGACAATACAAACATGTGGAGACTATAATTAAAAAACATTGGCCCATTTTACAATCTGATAGGACCCTTAACTCTATATTGCCTAGGAAACCAGTTTTCATCTACAAAAAAGCACCAACTCTGAGGAACAAACTGGTACACAATGCAATAGATCCACCTAGGGAGATAAAAATAGGAAAAGGTTTAAAAGGGTTTTTTAAATGTGGCAAATGTTTACCTTGCAGAACCAGTAAAAGAACCAGCAAGAAAACAACGAAATTTAGGTCTACTGCTAATGGAAAAGAGTTCAATATTCGAGAGCTCATTACCTGCCACAGTACCCACGTCACTTACGTGTTAGAGTGCCCATGTCGGAAGCAATATGTAGGAAGGACAACGAGAGAGCTGCATGTCAGGGTCAGAGAACACATTAAAAACATCAAGAAAGGTTTTAACAAACACAGCGTGTCCAGGCATTTCAGAGATTACCACAATAGAGACCCGGCACAGATGACCTTTTACGCAATAGATAAAATCAAGGGTCACTGGAGAGGCGAAAATAAAAAAATTAAGGTCTCACAAAACGAAACCAAGTGGATATTCTTATTAGATACCCTGCAGCCTATGGGCATGAACATTGACCTCGACCTCAACTGCTTCCTAACAAATTATTAATATTCATATCAAATATGGGAGACATAGAGCACCTATACTCTCGACACATAAACACTCTGACATCTAATTACCCCCTTTTTCCTTCTTCCCTATAAACGAGCAGAAAGTACCGCAATAGGATATAAACATGAAAAATAACCAACAGACCCAGTACACCCTCTAGTATATATATACACGCACGAATAGTATAATACAGATTTCGAAATTAACCCTTCTCCTCCCGTTTTATTCTTCCTGTCTTCCTTTTATTCTTCCTGTCTTCCTTAAGCCATTTTATACTAGTATATATATATTTTTATACTGTCTTTTATAATATTTTTTATAATTTTTTACATATATCTTCTTCATATAGTCCATGTATGGGACATAATATCCAGAAAGAAATGCTAAATATAAAAAAATCTAAGATTCCTTTCTCACGTACGCACTATAGAAGTAATTACTCTTAAAAATAAGGATATATAATGTATAAATGTGGACACCCTAAAAGATTAATATATACAACAAGCCCCCTTAAAAATAAAAATATGTTCCCCCTCTCTTCAGATACGCAAAAAATGCCATATAATATATGAAGTTAAGTTTTATTTATTTAATTAACTTTTTTCCAATTTTTTCCAATTTATTTTATTTATTTTAATTTAAGAACGATATGTATTTAGTAAGCTCCCATTTAAGTATTCCTCATGATCCTCTATGTGCTCCTCATGATTTTAATTTTAATTTTAATTTTTACTTGCATTGATTTTTATGTATTCTTTATGTTTCTTTATGTATTTCTTATGGGTTTTAAATCATTTTGAATTTAGTATGATTTTTAGCGTCATATAAAGCAAGCCGATTAATGTACAATAAACCTTTTATAGTGTGTGATAGATTTAACACCATATATCTGCAGTTGACACCAATAGGGAGATCTATTTACGGTCTCCATTGTCCACAAAAACACAGGCAAAATGGCCGCCGGACTATGCAATACAAACAATGGGGAGAATTGTTTACGGTCTCCATTGTCCACAAAAACATAGGCAAAATGGCCGCCGGTCTCATCAATAGGGAGATCTATTTACGGTCTCCATTGTCCACAAAAACACAGGCAAAATGGCCGCCGGACTATGCAATACAAACAATGGGGAGAATTGTTTACGGTCTCCATTGTCCACAAAAACATAGGCAAAATGGCCGCCGGTCTCATCAATAGGGAGATCTATTTACGGTCTCCATTGTCCACAAAAACACAGGCAAAATGGCCGCCGGACTATGCAATACAAACAATGGGGAGAATTGTTTACGGTCTCCATTGTCCACAAAAACATAAGCAAAATGGCCGCCGGTCTCCATTGTCCACAAAAACACAGGCAAAATGGCCGCCGGACTATGCAATACAAATACACAGAGACAGGTAACTTGAACTACTGTCTAAAAATAGCCCAGGCAAAATGGCCACCAGTAGTCCCACTGCTATTAACACAGGAAGTCGGACTTCTGTCTGCAAAATACAAACAAAATGGCCGCGGACGAACTTCCGGTCCGCGGGAAAATGGATGCCAATTGAAAATTTAACAAGGGGACACCACACACACTATATAAGGATGGGAAGACACAACACAGGTCACACTCCCGTAGACGTCCTAACGACGAAACGCGTAGGGCGTGGCCTAATCTGTGCTTCCCAAACATCACCTCCTGTACCAGCGCTGAAGGATATTAATGACGGTTTTGACGTTTTTACCATTTCGCTTGATTTTTACCGTAAAAGTGTGAGTACCCTTTCATTTTGTGTAATAAAACTTTTTTAAAGCAATTTTACGCTATGGGCACTCCCTCTCTTTTTATATATGATATACCACGATCCTGAGCCCGCCAGCGATCGCTGTACAGTGGCGATAAAACTGTAACTGCCTACTACCCCCGCAGGGGTGAAGTGATCTGGTGAGTGGCTGCACTTTTAGAGCAAAGAGATATTATAAGTGAAGGATTATCACCACAGCACAAGAATATGACACAAGAGACTTACTAAAGAATTTTGAAGCACGTTTGCACTTTTATCTTGTCACTGTTGCCTTTTGGATTGCACCAGCACATTTGCACTTTATTTTGTTATTGTAATTTTCCTTAGGAACAGATTTCCTACACCCCTCCCCACCTCCCTAACTCACTCCCTTCTCCCTTCCCCCCCCCCTTTCCTCCTCCCCCCCCCTCCCCCCCCCTTTCTTCCCTCCCTAGCAATATTACTATGTAAGCATTTAAGTTATGTCTATGTATCATCTATGATTGCACAATATTGCAACAGAATATTTAATTGACACATGCACGGTATACTTGGGAATTCATATTGTTAATTTGTATTTAATATTTGATATATGCACGGTGCACCTAAGAATTTATTTTAATCTAGTAACCTATATGGAGGTAGGAAACTAAATAGGAACAGCGCCAAACCCTTCTATCATTTCTAATAATCCATGATGATGTTACTTAATCACAAGTAATATCACAGAAATATGTGGCACTTGTATATTGACTGTATCCCCATTTCGAAAGCATAAAATCCTGGTCTTTGATGGATATTCTGTGGAATGGTATGATACTTCTAAACACCAAATTATCCTCCCATCTAATTACAGTAGTCTTTTTGAACATGTTCCTTAAAATGAGCATCTTCCCAGCTTAGATGTACAAAACCCTAATCTTAATATGCAAATCTCAAAAAGATTCTTTACAATGTGAATCTTACGGGACCGTACCAATTACATATTAACGCCAACACAAAAATCTTAGCTAGAATATGAGCCCACAGATTAAATGCAGTAATCCCTACTCTTATTAACTCAGACCAAACAGGTTTTATTCCTGGTGGAGCAACAACAAAAATATCAACACACTACAGAGTTAGCATGACTCTCCTAGACCCAGAACTGTTCTAACATTAGACAGGAATGAAGCCTTAGAATCTGTTTGTGATACAGACCTTGTGTAAATTCAGTTTTTGCCCTGTATTTAAAAAAACTGGATACAGATACTATATAATAACCCAACTGCCTAGTAAACAATATAGTCACTGATCCATTCCCCATACAAAGAGGTATGTGACAAGGCTGTCCCTTTTTTTTTATTTGCCCTAGCCATTTTGCCACTTGCAGAGCTGATCAGGAAGTAATTCAGAGACTCGTTCTTGGCTCTTCTGAGAAGCAAGTAACACTCTGACGATATGCTAGTATTTTTGACTGACCTTGAGTGTTCCCTAAATGTATTTCTGGAGTTAATCAAAGCATTTGGAACATAATCATATTTTATAGTAAAGTGGGGAAAATCTACCATATTCCCAGTTGATGACAGGACAGAGTTGAGCCTTGACATTGTATGCATACTTCAGTAGGAGTTCAACTGCCATTATTCAGATACATAGAAAATAATTTGAACCCCCTTATAACAAATTTAAGAGACAGATTACCTTTATGGAAAAAAATGCCTAACCTCCTATGTAAAATAAATTTGTTTAAAATTACCTTAAATTCTGACCTGTACCTTCCAACTCTCTTGGCCACCTACCTAAAAGCAAGTTTCAAGGGATTGACATTTAAATTACTTCTCTAGGGTTCAGCTTCCCCCACCCCCCCATATTTTCACTGTCTATGTTACAACTGCCAAATTCACAGGATGGTTTGGCATTACCCAATATGCATATTTATTACTGCACCTTTCAACCAGTGTATAACCATTGGTGGATGTTTCCAGATCTAAACAATGCAACCACGGTCACTGAGTCAGTTTTAGTTACCTTATACGGTTTACTCTTAAATACAGGAGAATGTTCTTCCTTACTGCTGGCTCTTCTCTACTCAACATGTCTCTAAAAGTCCTTAAACTGAGCTCAGTCTTCCTTACCCAATAACTCTTATATGGCAGAACCCCTTGAACGACAACCTGGTTATCATTGTATGGGCCGTAGTTGGCCTAAAATATCTACACCAAATGTATGATCAGGGCACTTGTGTACTTAAATTACCTGACCCTTTCTACTTTGGGGCTAGGTTCACACTGCTGCGAATTCTATTGCGAATTTGAGCCGTTGCGATCGCTCAAATTCGCAAGTCATTTAAATTACATAGATTAACATTAGTGCCGTTCACATCAACGCGTTGCGAATATAACCTGCGGGAAAAAAAGGTCCTGTGCGAGTTTGATCCGTGTGCGATGCGAATTCAGCTCCATAGATTGCAAAATTTGCAGTAGAATTGCAAGAACACACAAAGAATTCGCAATGCAAATTCGCAACGCAATCGGATCAAAATCGCGCTAAATTCGCACTGCAGCAGTGTGAACCCAGCCTAAATACCTATATATCAGCCACTGGACAATTTGGTTCATTGAACGTGACAGTACAAACTTCTCCTACTGAAAACATGTTACTCCCTCCCAGTCATGCAAAAAATGATATCTAGGTAGTATTCCACTATCACGCAACCTAACAAATCTGAAAAACAATGTGTTAAGCATCAATGGTGCAGAAATATCCAAGATCTTTCTGATCGGGATGGATAAGAATTCTCTAATTCCTGTTATTTCACTGTCATATAAGCCAGAGACAGGCTCATGCAACTTCCACAGAGTATATTTCATACCATGTAAGCTATTCAGAATAGGTAAACTAGACAACACCATTGTGCTGTAAATGCCAAAAGAAGGAAGGGGACCTCATATGTATGATCCTGGATTGTGTCAATATCTGCCAGTTTAGACCAAAAGGGCCTGAATGCCTGATATCTTTTCCATCCTTAATATTTGTAACTCCTTAAGGTGCCTTGTTGGATTGTAGGAGATATGGATTTCTGCTAAAAATCTAATAGGGCGTACACACGGTCGGACTTTGTTCGGACATTCCGATAACAAAATCCTAGGATTTTTTCCGACGGATGTTGGCTCAAACTTGTCTTGCATACACACGGTCACACAAAGTTGTCGGAAAATCCGATCATTCTGAACGCGGTGACGTAAAACGCGTACGTCGGGACTATAAATGGGGCAGTGGCCAATAGCTTTCATCTCTTTATTTATTCTGAGCATGCGTGGCACTTTGTCCGTCGGATTTGTGTACACACGATCGGAATTTCCGACAACGGATTTTGTTGTCGGAAAATTTTATCTCCTGCTCTCCAACTTTGTGTGTCGGAAAATCCGATGGAAAATGTCCGATGGAGCCCACACACAGTCGGAATTTCCGACAACACGCTCCGATCGGACATTTTCCATCGGAAAATCCGACCGTGTGTACGGGGCATAAGTGTGTAATGCTCATGTGAAAAGTAGCAAAATTGGTTTGACCATCTGTCATAAAAAAAGAGGAAGCCATCCCCGTAAGTGGAAGGGTTAATAACAGTATGACTAAAGATGCCCTTACTCTCTTGGCCAATTAATTTGTGTATGCATCCGAAGTATCAACACCACTGATCCATATCATTTAGAAGTAGGAGAGCGTGGATGGGAAATCCTGAACACATTTACAAGGGTTCTTCAGAAAGTTTCTGCACTTTTTTTTTTAATAAGTTTTGCAGCCATCTTTACCACAGCGTGACTACTCTAATGCCCCGTACACACGGTCGGACTTTCCGATGGAAAATGTCCGATCGGAGCGTGTTGTCGGAAATTCCGACCGTGTGTGGGCTCCATCTGACATTTTCCATTGGATTTTCCGACACACAAAGTTGGAGAGCAGGGGATAAAATTTTCCGACAACAAAATCCGTTGTCGGAAATTCCGATCGTGTGTACACAAATCCGACGGACAAAGTGCCACGCATGCTCAGAATAAATAAAGAGATGAAAGCTATTGGCCACTGCCCCGTTTATAGTCCCGACGTACGTGTTTTACGTCACCGCGTTCAGAACGATCGGATTTTCCGACAACTTTGTGTGACCGTGTGTATGCAAGACAAGTTTGAGCCAACATCCGTCGGAAAAAATCCTAGGATTTTGTTGTCGGAATGTCCGAATAAAGTCCGACCGTGTGTACAGGGCATTATACTAAACTTTAAGGTTAGTCAGCTTGGCAGATAGACTAGTCACATGACACTCTCAGACACGACCAATTACTACTCCTTCCGCCCTCACCGTTTTCCAACGAAAATATAAAAGTGCGGAAACTTTTTGAAGACCCCTCATATTATTAATTTTGTGGCTCCTATGATTGTCCCCTACTTAAACTAATAGTCCATCTTAGGCACCATATCCTAGGCATCATGCAACATCCAGTTGAACTTTGGGTAAGTGCAGTGGCCTAATGAATATATTTGTGTTCCTGAAAATTCTATTTTAAAATCATCATTCTTGTGTTGAAGTGGAATTTTGTTCTTTATGAAAAGCCTTGAGATATTATACCAAATGACATGATGTACCTCCTCCTCTTCCAACTCAGGATCGGTTTGGCTATTGCTCAGAAGCTTGCTCAGGATGGAGCACGAGTTCTGATTAGCAGCCGGAAGCAGCAAAATGTTGATAAAGCTGTGAGAAAACTTAAAGAACAAGGACTAGATGTTGAAGGAACAGTCTGTCATGTAGGTCGGAGTGAGGACCGAGAAAGACTAGTGAATACGGTAAGAGCTTTATGTTTTTTGTAGCACTCAACAGTTCAGTTCAGAGAACAGGCAGAGAACTGTGCATTAGGGGACAATCTAGAGAAGTAGTGTCAAGCGCAATTTCATTGTGTGCTGCATTAACGTTATGGTTGCCCTCAAAGGGCCGGTTGTATCTGTAAGACTATATAAATTTATCCAGGGCTTTTTTCTCAAAATAAGTGCAGGAACTGAACCAGCCCCCCCCCCCCCCCCCCCCAGCCCTGCCGAAACGCTTCGAATGGATGTGGCAAAGTTGCATCAACAGTGGGAGGATCTTAAAGAGGCATTAAATACCATGAGTGTGTTATGTGCAGAGTTCAGGGATGCACTATGTGCAGGGTTCAGGGGCGCAATGTGTACAGAGTGCAGGGTCTAGGGGTACGTGTGCAGAGTTCTGGCTGAAAAAAAACCCCTGGGTGCGAGGGCCCCATGAAATGGCCTGGCGAGCCGGATTCAGCCTGCAGGCCTTGTGTTTGATACATGTGATCTAGGGAGTGATGTAAAGGTATGCATGCAAAATATTGGCCTATTTGTGGGGCACAAATAACCAAACCAGGCCAATTTGTTTTGAGCGTTCTCTTTACTTTTCCCTTTGCAATTCTCTATATCGCAAGCTTATGTGGACCCTTACTTTGTAAAACAACCCATCCATATAAATACCTTGTTTCTCTTTTTCATTTTTTCATACATGTATATGAACAGACACATAACAGGAATATGAAATGTTGTAGTAAAATACACTTATGCCGCGTACACACGGTCGGACTTTTCGTCTACAAAAGTCAGACAGCCTGTCCGACAGACTTCCGGCAGACTTTCGGCGGACTTGCGGCGGACTTGCGCCATACTTTCTAACGAACGGACTTGCCTACACACGACCACACAAAAGTCCGACGGATTCGTACGTGATGACGTACACTGGACTAAAATAAGGAAGTTCATAGCCAGTAGCCAATAGGTGCCCTAGCGTGGCTTTTTGTCCGTCGGACTAGCACACAGATGAGCGGATTTCGGGGTCCGTCGTAGTTACGACGTAAAGATTTGAAGCATGTTTCAAATCTAAAGTACGTCGGATTTGAGGCTAAAAAAGTACGTTGAAAGTCCGGAGAAGCCCACACACGATCGGATTACCAGCCAGCTTTAGTCCGTCAGCGTCCGTTGGACTTTTGTAGACGAAAAGTCCGACCGTGTGTACGCGGCATTAGTTTACAGACCAAAGTGAATGACTCATCGGCAGTGTCTCATGCCTTATTGGAATGAAGTTTCAATTAGACAAGCTAGGCCTTTAAGCAGGCAGATAACCCATAGTGCCCTGAGAATCCTTTGCTGTTATTTCTTTTTTACAAATGCACATTTAATACATGACAGTTTGAAAACGTAATACAACTGCAAAAATAAGCTTTTACAGGGTGGGAGACTTGAAATTATCTAACACAATGTTATTATTTTCTACTGGACTTTTTAAAAATGACTACTTCTCAAATGCTTGCTGACGGCAGCACTGTGTTGATGACATAGTTTATTTTCCAGGCTGTCCAGAAGTTTGGAGGGGTTGATATTCTCGTTTCTAATGCTGCAGTTAACCCCTTTTTTGGAAATATCTTGGACTCTACTGATGAGGTTTGGGAAAAGGTAAGACATTAACTAAAGCCACACATTACATAAAGCACCTTGCATATTTTTCTATAGACTTATTCAATAACCAGTGCAAAAAACAAAGCTATAAGTGCAAAGCGCAAAATAAATTGCCACCAGTCACAAATCACCAAACAGTACAAAATTAACTCTAATTGCCTGCTGTGGATACCAGACTTAGCAGTGTTTAACTAAATTATCACTAGTGGCCTGCTCTCAGATAATCCACTGGATTAACACTCAGTAGCTGGATTCCAACTGCATTACATAAAGGAGAAGTAAATTAACACCCTCAACTGCCTCCTCTTTCAGCTTTTAATCTCTGCATTTTAGCCAGAGGTTGCTCGTTTTCCTTTTGACACACGTGTACCATGATTTCCTTTTATAAAAGTTTTCATCTGCCAATAAATATAATCAAGGGCTGGACAAGGGACTGAGAGAGACTGCCCAATATCTATAATTTAATTTTTGTAGGAAATGTCTTTAATAGCAGAACTAACAGTCCCAGTTTTTTTTATGACCACACTTCCTAGCAAGTTTATGACAGCAAAAATAAGTATCTTCTGTTCTCTAAAGAGTCGTTAGATGGCCCTTGCCCATCTCCCCATTAGGTACACCAAGCTGACCAGGACCCAAAACATGTCTTGGAGTGTGGGGTCATTTTTATGCCCTGTTCTTTTCACTGAATATGTCAAAACAAGTACATTTTGGAGTTTTTTCTATGACTTACATTCACAGAAGAAAGAAAGTATATTCAACAGAAATCCACCAACTTAATTATAAAACTCTTAATTTGCTCTCATTTCAATGATTTTTGCTATACTTGTTATGTTACGCAATTCACGCTCATTTTCTTCTCAGATTTTAGATATAAATGTTAAAGCTGCTTTCCTTCTGGTGAAACTTGTGGTGCCCAAAATGCAGGAAAGAGGGTGAGACTCGGGAGAAGACTGTTCATTGGGTTATTGTCCTCTTAGCAGCAAATAATTATGAAGGGACATTACGATGTTTTCCAACTCTCTTTGATAAAATACCCACTTTGGAAACATTTTAAAGGCTAAGTTCACCTTTGGTAACGTGTTACACCCATATTCAGGGTTTAACATGTAACGTGTTACTAAAGCAGCAGCCCACACCCCCTGATCCCCCATTGTGACAGCGGGCAGGGGATCCATACCCCGCACCTGCTGTCACAATTTAAAAACAGTGCAGCTGTGCGGGGCTCCACACACACACTGCCCACGTCTTTCAATCACAGAGTTCTGTGAATGAATAAACTACAAGTCCCATCTGGCACCATGGCAGAAAGCTTGTAGTTTTCAATGAACTGTGAGGGCACTGGTGAGCGCTCTTGTAGTTCAGTGATTTTTCCTACACTTAAGTAATCGTCTGCCCGTACGGGAGGTATGGGCAGACAGCTGTACTGAGAGTCTGCTGATCACAGGTGCAATGCTCTGTGAGTAGTATTTTTTTTTTAAAGTGAACTTACCCTTTAAGTTTTATATGACTGTGCAAGGCAAGCTGTAAGCTAACTGCTGTACATGTGTCAAAGGGTTTTTCCACCCTACTACTGCCAAGGGGATATTTCATAATGCAATTAAAGAAAAGTTATAGTGTATTTTAGTGATCACAGTTTGAGGTGCTACTGCAATACTTGCCTCAAACTTTTTAATGTGAGTTTCTCCATTTAAATGTTCGTAGTTTCATATTTTCTTTATTGTATTACATTTTTATGACTCAAACTTGCATTTTCGAGAAGGAGTAAAGCACGGCCTTTGTGTTACAAGTCAAAGCAGGAAGCAGAACCTAAGTGTGTAATGGGCCGTTATGGCTGCCCCAAGTTAATATATGGTTACAAATCATACATAGAAACAAGGTTTTTTTTTGTTTTGTTTATTTAGAATTAGCACACCATAACAAGGTGTTTACACCGAGCTGATACCTTTTGACACATAAGGCTAAAAAATAATTGACTTCTGCTGGTATTGCATAGCAGGCAATTCCAGGTGTTTGTGTTTCAGGTTAGTTTTTTCTCTTCAGTGTTCTAGATAAATCCCAGGCCAGTTTGGCATTTGTTTTCTTCTGCAATAATAGAGCCTGCCTGCACATAGTTTTTGATAGCAGGACTTTAGTTCCCCTTTAAGGCCTAATTTCAGAAATACTACAACCGTAAACGAACGTAAACAATCTATTTCCTGTACTAATCAATGCAGTGGCTGTCAGCGCTGTATAAACTGTATGTAGCCTGAGCTAAGTACAGTATACAGCACTGTGTTTCCGCAGCGGTACAGGAACTTCTTGTCCTTTTCCTGGAAAAAGACTACTTATCTTACTTATCTTCTACTTATTATACCAAATATTGTGCATCTAAAGTAAGGCTGGCCATACACGATTTGAATCTCAGCAGGGATTTGAACCATTCATGGGCAGGGTGAATGTACCAAGTTGATCAATCAACTTGGGTACAACCAGCCTCCCGGATTGTCTTGTGATTATCGCTAGTGGCTGCTATAGCCGCTGATGATAATCACTGTCTCTCCCCCCCCCACCCCCCCTCCCCCCCGGGAGCAGACAATGGCTCGGCAGGAGGGATTTCCCTGTCAGCACTGTTTGTGTTGATGGGGGAATTGTGCAAATTCCTTTCTTGCAACCCGTGGCTATAGGAAAGATATGGCCTGCCTTACATGTCTAAAGCCTGGTACGCACAGGCAGTTCTTTTTCGTTTAACCTAGCGGGCTGAACAAAAAAGAAACTGAGGAGCTTGCAGAAGCTCACTGTACTAACTATGCAATGTTAGTACAGCGATCTCCCTGCTATTGTGTTCTGACACAGGGATTGCCCCGTCGCCAGAACACTTCGGTCAGCACTCGCAGCCATTGGCTGCGAATGCTGATCGGATACAGATCGGCAGCTGTTTTTCCAGCATGCCTGTTCGACAGAAGCAGAATGTTTGGCCGGATTCAGTCAGATAGGCTGCTGTACATATGGGTTGAATGTTGGCTGGTTTCTGTTGAACGATTGATAGTCATCCGTGTGTACCAGGCTTTACAAACTATAGGTAGAGGATTCTGTGTATCTTTCTACAGTAACTTTTCTTCGCTTTCCACAGAGGTGGCAGTATTGTGATTGTTGCTTCTGTGGCTGGATTTACACCATTTCCTGTAAGTAAATCACTATTATTAGCATTATTTTTTTTGGTGTTGCTATATTGCTGTTATATTCTTATGTTTCTATTAATGTTCTCCTAGGCTCTGGGCCCATACAGCGTCAGTAAGACTGCACTACTTGGCCTTACCAAAGCGCTTGCACCGGAATTATCACCTCTAAACATCCGAGTGAACTGCCTTGCACCTGGGCTCATTCGCACCAAATTCAGCTCAGCTGTAAGTCCCTATATTAAAAGGGTTTGTAGCAATAGTGGGGAGCCTGTTTGATTGTACGGGTTTCATATACAGCACTATTATCCTAAAGGACTCTACTGCATAATATTAACTTTTCTGCCCAAAATAACTTTCTAACTTTGATGCTTAGTTATATAACTATGACTGGCAGCATCTTGTAATAAGCATGAATAATGTATAGTAATAAAAGGTGGTAAAAGTAGTTACTAGTGCTGAACTGCAAGCTATTATTCTTTTTCACTTTTAGACCTTGCAGAGAATGGTACATTAAAGAGAGAGAAGACATATTCCTTTTGAAAAGTATGTTCCGCACATAGGACCATATAGACAATTTCAATTTCATATTTCTGATCTAGAACTTTTGAATTGGTGGAGTAATTTGGAAAGATTTGCAGCTCAGAGTTGAGGTGTAATGTCACATGTGTGCGCCAAGACAATAAACAACTCAATGCTTCTGTATGACAGTCTAAACAAGTACCAAGTCCAGATAGTATGTGATGAACAATCCTTATAAAGTAAACAAATACCTATTTCTTAAACCTACAGTACAGGACACAGGCACCTTTAGGCCCCTTTCACACTTGTGCGACTTGGGACATGACAAGTCGTACCCCATGAGTTCCATTGGGTACTGTTCATATCTGTGCGACTTAAAAGTAGTCCCTGCACTAATTTGGTCCGACTTTAATGCGACTTGAGGTCCATAGACCTCAAGATTACGCAGGCATTGCCTGAAGTCGCATCCAAGTCGTGCAACTTTCAGGTTGCACAAGTGTGTAAGGGGTCTTAATCCTAAATGTTCAGGTAATTAAACACTGGCAAACAGAACTATGGGACAGCCCATATAACCCCTCCCACTCCCTGCAATCCTCTTTTTTTTTTTTTTTTGTTAGTATCCTTGGATGATGGACAACCTCTCTACTGGGAGCAGGTTTCTGGCTTATGATCCCTAGATATATGTGCCTGTTAGCATTGTTGCTGTGTAGCGCACCCCTCTGTTATATTGATTTGGGTAATCGCAAATTCTAGGGTTAAGGGAACCTGTGTTCTGTACCATTAAGATATGAAGATCAGAGGCGGCTCTCTAATTAGGCAAATTAGGCGATCGCCTAAGGCCCCGCAGTCACAGGGGCCTCGCGACCGCCTAATTTGCCTGTGATCAATCACTGATGTTGTCAAGGTCTCATCCCGGTTCGGTGGTAGCAAGTATGGGGAGCGGGACAATAGAGGCCTTTAGGTGGCGGTGCCGGCAGCAGGTGGATGACAGCACCTGGCTCCAAGGCATGCTGGCGGTATGTTCATGTGGGACCTGCAGCTGAGCTGCTTCTTCTGCTTGTGCCACTCACCCGACCTCTCCGCACCTGCCTCCTATTTGGTTCTGCAGTTGGGGCGGGGGGGCGCTAAAGCAATCCAGCTGAGCTGCAGTGCCCCATGATTGTGAAGAGGAAAGAGCTCTTATGCTGCCTGGCCGACCGGAGAGAAGGTGAGTGTCTCTCTGTGTGTCTGAATAGGAGGAGCGGTGGGGAGACTGCACATAGTGGAATTGATTTTTCCATATTACTCCATGCAGCCGCTGAATGTCTGCAGGAAGGAGAGGAGGAGAAGTGATCATTCAGCGGCTGCATGGAGTAATATGGAAAAATCAATTCCACTATGTGCAGTCTCCCCACCGCTCCTCCTATTTAACTTTTTCTGCATCCCCCTGCTCTCCGCCCTTTCTGCTCTCCAGCCCCTCCATGTTCTCCCTGGCTCCACTCGTCTTGCTCTCCAGCCCCTCCGTGTGCTCCCTGGCTCCTCCTCTCCTGCTCTCCAGCCCCTCCTTGTGCCACCTGGCTCCACCCCTCCTGCTCTCCAGCCCATCCTTGTCCTCCCTGGCTCCGTCCCCATTTCATCAGCACCCCCCCTGCTCTCCACTCCAATTCTTTCTCCCCCCCTCTCAAGCTCTCCCCCAGCGCTCTCCGGCCCCCACCCTCCAGCACTCTCCGGCCCCCACCCTCCAGCACTCTCCGGCCCCCACCCTCCAGCACTCTCCGGCCCCCACCCCCCAGCACTCCCTGGACCCCGGCACTCTCTGGCCCCTAGCACTCTCCGCCGCCAGCACTCTTCACCCCCCACCCCCAGCACTCTCCAGCTCCTTCCTGCTCCTTGCCTCCCCCAGTGCTTTCACAGACTGGGACATGGGGCACAGGGGGGGCTGCAGACAGGGACAGGGCTAGAGATCTCACTCACCCCCTTTCCCTCACCCCCCTCTTTCTCACCTCCCCTTCTTTCTCTCACCCCCTGTCACTCCCTCTTTCTCTTACCCCCGCTCTCTTTCTCTCTCTCCCTCCCTCCTCTTTCTCACCACACTCCTCTCTCTCACCCACTCCCTCTCTTTCTCTCTCTCTTCCCACCACTCCCTTTCTCCCCCCTCCCCTCCCTCTCTCTCCCCCCCTCCCCTCCCTCTCTCTCCCCCCCTCCCCTCCCTCTCTCTCTCCCCCTCCCCTCCCTCCTTCCCCCTCCCCTCCCTCTCTCTCTCCCCTCCCCTCTTCCTCCCTCTCTCTCTCCCCTCCCCTCTTACCCCCCCTCTCTCCCCCTCCCCTCCCTCTCTCTCTCCCCTCCCTCTCTCCCTCTCTCTCCCCCTTTTGCGCACCCTTTCTCTACCCCTCTCTCTCACCACCCTCTCGCTCACCTTTTCCTTTTTCTCACCCTCGCTCTCACCCACGCTCCCCCTCTCTCACAATCTTTTGCTCCCCCTCTCTCTCCCCCTTTTTCTCTCTCTCTCTCCCCCTCCCCCCTCTTCCCCTCTTTATCTCGCTCTTTCTCACTCCCTTTCCCTCCCCCTCCCCTCTCCCCTCCTTTCTCTCCCTCCCCCCTCTCTCTTTCCCCCTGCGCTGTGCTGGGATCCCCCCACTCTACTTCGTCTGTGGATGTGGAATGACTCGGTGACATCCCCTCCCCATTCTCCCAAGACACAGGAAATTCTTAGAGGGGTTGCCACCTGGCTGGGCCCCAGATGTTTTATTGGCTGCATATGTCTGATGTGTGAGTAGGGTGCCCTGGAAGTGGTGCTGATGAACTGTGTGCTAGATCTGTCCATCTTTTTGCAGCCATTTTTATTGCTTGAATTTTTTTTCCCATTATGGGCGTGATTGAGGCTTCATGTGTAAGTTTCGCCTAAGGCCTCACAAAGCCTAGAGCCGCCTCTGAAGATGTTTGCCTTACCTGTAAAAATCCTTTTTCTGGAGTACATAAGCCATCCCCACCCTCTGCTTTTGTTCTGGCAGTTCATCTTATGGCTTGCCACAAAACTGAGGATTGCTGGGAGTAGGAGGGGTTATATGAGCTATCCCAAAATTATGTTTGCCAGTGTCCAATTTCCTGAAGGTGGCTGAATATAACCCAGGGTCTATGAATAAAGATGCTTGTGTCTTGTAGTCCACGAAAAAGAATTTAAAGGTAAGTTGAAAATCCTTACTTGCCTTCCCTGACTGAGCCAAACCGTCTTTGATTTGTGTCTTACAAGTTCTCTCTCCCAGAAAGTGCGACTCACAGTGGGAGGGTTTCAGCAACAAAGGCAATGCTGTCAATCTTTTTATTTTACTGAAGGAGTAGTCGCTGCTTGGAATAGACTTCCAGCAGAGGTAGGTAGTCAGTCAACAATAAGTGGTGTGTGTGTATATCTATACTATACATCAATCAGCCATAACATTTAGATCACTGACGGGGTAAAGTGAATAACATTGATTATCTTGCTACAATGGAATCTGAAAGTCAGTGGGATTTATTAGGCAGCAAGTTGTCCAAAGAGGTAATGTGTTGAAAGCAGAAAAAATAGGCATTACAGTTTGTTGTGTATGGGGCAGCGTAGCCGCGGACCAGTCAGGGTGCTCATAAATCATCTCTTTATTTACATCGTGTGGATGGCTGGATGTGTGTGTCACTTACCTGAGGAAGAGATGACACCAGGATGCAGTATGAAAGGAAGACAAGCAGGAAGAGGCAGTGTGATGCTTTGGGCAATGTTCTGTTGGGAAACCATGTGTCCTGCCATTCATGTGGATGTTACTTTGACACGTACCACCTACCTACGTAAACATTGTTGCTGACCAAGTCAGAGCTATTTTTGCATCAGAAGGGGATGGTAGACTAAATGGACCACTTGGTCTTTTTCCTGCTGTCATTCTGTTTTTAATCCAGAGCTGTGGGCAGCACTAGGTTTGGCCACTTATGAATAAGCATTGACAGTGCTGATAGCCACCTCTTGCAACATTTCATCTCATTGTAGTGCAACTAGCCATAGCCTACATTAACCTCAAAATGCTGCTCTGAGTTCATTATTGTATCAACAGGTGCTTGTGTGACTTTGCAGTGGAACTTAGGGGTCATTCGCACATTAAAGGTGTGTCCAAGTGCACTTGTTTTTGTGCGTTTCTGCTCTGTGCATTTATGGCAGGACGTTAATTTCAGTGGGCTGCCAAACGTGCGGGAATGCACAAAAAGTTCTGCAGGCACGATTTTGAAAATTGCGCCTCACCAACTGTATAGTACAGCAGTACCATGCTTTTTCGCAGCCACAAAGGCACACAAGTTTTCCAGATACATGGGGTGCCATTAGGAATTTGTCTGCAGAAGGCAGCGCATTTTTGTGTGCATTCCCACACTGCACCTGATGTAAACAAGCCCTTAGAGAAAACTTTAAGTGCGGATGTACTTATAATTATAAGTGACGCAGCACATATTTTTATTTGACCACTTGAAGTCCACGCTATAGCCGAAAGACGGCTACAGCACAGGCTTAAATTGCAAGGAGGGCATACATGGACCTCCTCCCATGCTCGCGCTGCCCACGGGCCCCTGCGGTGCGCGGGTGGTGTGCATTGTGATCACCGAGTCCTTGGGACTTGGCTGATCACAGATCGGATTAAAGGGCTGATCCTGGCCCTTTACCAGGTGAATAGCTGTCCGCCAACAAGCCGATTACCGGCTTCTGTAAAAGGGACATCGGTCCCACACAGTGCTGCTAGCCAGTGCCCACCAGTGCTCGTAACCAGTGCCACCTACCAGTGCCCATCAGTACTGCTGACCAGTGCCACCAATCAGTGCCTCATCATCAGTGCTACCTATCAGTGCAGTCTCATCAGTGCCTCCTGATCAGTGCCAATCAGTGTCGCCTTATTAGTGCAGCCTATCAGTTCCCATCAGTGCAGCCTCATTAGCACACATCAGTGAAGAAGAAAAATTACCTGTTTGCAAAATTTTATAATCAACATTTTCGGTCTTTTTTTGTTTGTTTAGCAAAAAATTAAAAACCCAGTGGTGATTAAATACCTCCAAAAGAAAGCTATATTTGTGTGAAACAAAATTATAAAGATTTCATATGGGTATAGTGTTGCATCTGCGCAATTTTCATTCAAGGAATGACAGCGCTGAAAGCTGAAAATTTGCCTGGACAGCAAAGGGGGTTATGTGCCCAGTAAGCAAGTGGTTAATAGAAGGCCATACTTGTACTTTAAAATGCTTGGGGTAGGTACTGAGAAGTTTATTTCTCTCCACAGCTATGGCAAAACAAGTCTGGCTTGGATCAACTAACAACCGCTATGGGTATTAGCAGGTAAGCGTTGTAGCATGTAAATGTACAATGTCATGGCCATATGTTTTATTTCAATCTGGAGTAGAGCACATCACAGTCATTTTCAGCAAAACCTCACTGATATTGAATTGATATTGTACAATTAATTTCTTTTTCACCTTATATCTAAATGACACTGTCTTGTGTATGTTATTTGTTGTGATATATGCTATTCTAATCACGACTGGATAGTGTTTAGGTGTATTGTGTGAAATGTGCTATATTATGTGTAAAAAAGCTTGGACAAGTCACTGTAATGTTGATTACAAATACACTACAGTGGTACTATAGTTTTGGTCTTTTAGGCTGCTTTCACACTGGGGCGGTGGGGGCGTCGGCGGTAAAACAGCGCTGTTTTTCGCGCTGCTTTACCGTCGTTTTTGCGGCAGTATTCGGCCGCTAGCGGTGCGGTTTAAACCCCTGCTGGCGGCCGAAAAAGGGTTAAAACCGCTTGCATAGCGCGGCTATAGCCGCGCTGCCCCATTTTTAGCGCAATAACGCCTGCAAACCGCCCCAGTGTGAAAGGGGCCTTAGACTCCTACTTGCACCAGTTCTACTGTTTTTTTTTTTTTTTTTTTGGTTTTACTGATCGTTATTGCTCTTCCTAATGCCTAAGACCTGTCCATATCACAACCAAAGTATACACAGATGCCCTGGACCTCTTTTATCAAAGTGTGTTTATTAAGAATTGTCGATATTGCCAACAGCAACCAGTTAAATATACTGTGTACATTGGTTCAGAAGCTGTATTCTTCCAATGGATTGTCATATCTTATTAGTTATTATTATTATTAAAGGCACATTCATGAGAAATGTCTGGTAATGCATTACAGCGCTGGCCAGTCAAAATCCATCTGTTCCATCCTGGAAGCGCTGATTAAGAAGAGGGAAAAGCGTGCAATCTTCACCAACAAAATACATGAACATGAAATTATAACATTCTTGTGCTCCCAAGTGATAATTACAGGATGTATGGAACACCTTCTCCTCATCCACACAAAGTGCTCCCAAAATTATTATTGTTATCATGCAGCTTTCCACAATCCTCTACTATAAAGACATTTTTTTTCCAACTCCATCTCCACTGTTCCAAGACATAAACAACAAGCTGAGGGACACCAGGAGAGGAGGATTAGGGCCACTCTGTGCAAAACCAACTGCACAGAAGAGGTAAGTATGACATGTTTGTTTTTAAAATAAAAAAAGTTTACATATTCTTTAACATCCACAGTGTGTACTCACATTTAAAAACATATAATCATGCCCGCATCAACCATGAGTCTCACTGTTGATGTACTAAGAACTGCTTTCCCTACTTCCTATTTGGCTCTGGCATGCGTTTCAGTGATTGGAAATGATGTTAGCGGAATGTTAGAAAAAGACTACAATGTATTTGAAGGAGCACTAAGTGGAAATATAAGATAAACAAGCTTATATCTTGCAACAATACTCATGTGACATACACTCACTAGCCACTTTTTTAGGCCCACCTTGCTAGTACTGGGTTGGACCCTCATTTGCCTTCAGAACTTTTCGTGGCATAGATTCAACAAGGTGTTGGAAACATTTCTCAGAGGTTTTGGTCCATACAGTGGGGAAAATAATTATTTGTTCCCCTGCTGCTTTTGTAAGTTTGCCCACTTACTTAATTAAGGGTCTATCATTTTTATCATAGGTGTATTTTAAATGATTGAGACAGAATATCAATCAAAAAAAAAACACATGATGCAAATGTTATAAATTGAGTTGCAGTTCAGTGAGTAAAATAAGTATTTGATCCCCTACCAACCAACAATAGACTGGCAACAGTATATGCTCATGTGGTACACGGATTAGTCCTGGCAATTTAAGATGGTGTTCTAAAGACAACTCGTTGTGTGTATAAAAGAAAATTGTCCACAGAATCTCTTTCTTCCATTCAAACCCACCATCATGGGCAAGACCAAAGAGCTGTCAAAGGACATCAAAGACAAGATCGTAGACCTGCACAAGGCTGGAATGGGCTTCAAGACCATCAGCAAGAAGCTTGGTGAGAAGAAGACAACTGTTGGAGTGATTATTCACAAATGGAAGAAATACAAAAAAAAAAAAATCAATCACCCTTGGTCTGGAGCTCCCTAACAGATTTCGCCTCATGGGGTAAGGATGATCATGAGAAAAGTGAGGGATTAAAACTACATGGGAGGAGCTTGTGAATGATCTTAAGGCGGTTGGGACCACAGTTTTCAAACAAACCATTGGTAACACAATACGCTGCCATGGACTGAAATCCTGCAGTGCCCACAAGGTCCCCCTCCTGAAGAAGGCACATGTACAGGTCTTTCTGAAATTTGCCAATGAAGTTTAGTTCCTCTACTGAAGGTATAGGCCGACTTTGCTGCATTGAGGGGCCAATGGACAGGGTATGTATTGTAAAACCTTGGATGAGAACTTTCTTCCCTCAGCCAGAACACTGAAGGGTCGTGGATGGGTCCCCAAGTATGATAATGACCCAAAACATACCACCAAGACAACAAATGAGTGGCTCAAGAAGAAGCACATTAAGGCAATGCAGTGGCCTAGCCAGTCTCCAAACCTTAATCCTAAAGAAAATGTATTCAAGAAACAAGATTTTAGCTTTGTGACATGGTGCATTATCCTGCTGGAAGTAGCCATCAGAAGATGGGTGCACTGTAGTCATGAAGGGATGGACATGATCCGCAACAATACTCAGGTAGGCTGTGGCGTTTAAACGATGCTCAGTTGGTACTAAGATGCCCAAAGTGTGCCAAGGAAATATCCCCCACACCATTAAACCACCACCACCAGCCTGAACTGTTGATACAAGGCAGGATGGATTCATGCTTTAATGTTGTTTACGCAAAATTCTGACCCTACCATCTGACTGTCGCAGCTGAAATCAAGACTCATCAGACGGGGCAACGTTTTTCCAATTTTCTATTGTTCAATTCTATTCTCTATTGGTGAGCCCATGCAAATTGTAGCTTCAGTTTCCTGTTCTGAACTGACAGGAGTGGCACCCGGTGTGGTTTTCTGCTGCTGTAGCCCATCTTCTTCAAGGTTCCATGTTTTGTGCATTCAGAGATGGTAGTCTGTATATCTTGGTTATAACGAGTGGTTATTTGACTTACTGTTGCCTTTCTGCCATCTCGAAACAGTCTGCCCCTTCTCCTCTGACATCAACAAGGCATTTTTGTCCACACAACTGCCGCTCACTGGATATTTTCTCTTTTTCGGACCATTCTCTGTAAACCGTGGAGATGGTTGTACGTAAAAATCCCAGTAGATCAGCAGTTTTTTAAATACTCAGACCAGCCTATCTGGCACCAACAACCATGCCATGTTCCAAGTTACTTAAATCCCCATTCTTCCCTATTTTGATACTCGGGTTGAACTTCGGCAAGTTGTCTTCACCACGTCTAGATGTCTAAATACATCGAGTTGCTGCCATGTGATCGGCTGATTAGTAATTTGTATTACTAAGCAATTAAACAGGTGTACCACTGTGGCCTGTGAGTGTATATTCTAGAATGCCCCTGTGAGTTACAGTACATGAGAACAACAACAAGAAAACTCTGCGTTAGAATAAGAGAACACATAAACAATTGAAAAAAAGTATAGTGTTTCAAGACATTTTAGAGATGCTCAAAAACTGTGACCCAAGGAGATTAATGAATCGGAGAAGATCAAATCTTAAAAAAGTGATATCACAGAACGAAACCTGTTGGACATATGAACTTGGCACCTTAAAACTCAATGGTCTTAATACAGACATTGATTTAAATTGCTTCATCTCCATTTTTAGGACCCAACTAATTTACATATAATGTTTTAGTCCTATAATATATAAATACTCCCACATTTCATTGATTTTAAAAATCTTTTTTTAAAATCTTTTATTACTTATCTGGAAAAAAAGGTTAGAGAGCGCAATGCTCATCGTTGAATATACCATATACCAGTATACATATATGGTATCAAGCAGTATAGGAAATAGGCAATAAGAGTAGAGTAAAATGTATTAGGGATGTAATATAGTATTTGACCACAAGATGAAGTTGATCAGTCTAAACAGGAAGTAGGGTGGAACATATAATGACTGGAAAATATATATAAGGTTGGAAGTTGTACAGAAACCATCCGTCCCTGACAACGTCAAAGATAGATGAAACTTATTTTGCAGGACTAAAGTTTGTGATGTAATTTCTGCTAACATCACTTTCGGTCAGTAGAACGCACGCCGGAGCTGAATAGGAAGTAGGGAAAGCGGCTCTCAGTAAATCGGCAGTGAGACCCCTGGTTGATGCTGCCATGATTATATGTTTTTAAATATGGGAGCCCATGATGGATGTTTTTAAGTATAGTTTAATAAAGAGTACTGCATTATGGCTTTTCTCTTGATGTTTATCTCTCGAAATGATGGAAATGAAGTTGGAGAAATACAGTGGTCTTTAAAGTGAAGGAGGATTGTGGAAAGCTGCCTGAGAACAATATACTGAAAAAGCTGTTCTGAACCTACATATTTAATTATGGGGTCACCAAAAATCTGGTGAGTGCATCATCTGGTTTCAGAAGCACTTTGTGTGGATGAGAAGATGTTCTGTAGATCCTGTAATTATCACTTGGGAGCACAGGAACATTATAATTTTACGTTTTAATTTATTTTGCTGGTGAAGATTGCTCTGAAATTGGAGAATATTCACTATATATGCTTGGACACTATATGTTGTTTTTGAACACTATGGTCTTTTTTGGACATCTTTTAGTGCCGGTGATTCACTACGAAATAAAAGTAATCCTAGCGGCTAATCATCCGCTGGATTACTCTTACAGGCAGCTGAAGTGGGCACACAGTGAGAGGAGTAGACTTTGTTCCTCCCATTGTGTGACAGAAACCGGAAGCAACAGGGATTTAGTCACTTCCAGTTTTGGTTCCTTGTTTACCTGGGTGTTAAAATAGCCAATCAGACCGATCTGTGTCTGATTGGCTGCACAAGAGGCCAGAGGAGAGATCTGGGGTCCAATAGATCCCAGATCTCTCCATCGGTTGTAATAACAATAAAGTTGATCAAAAAATAAAAATGAAAGGTTACATGGTTAAAAAATGCTTAAATTTAAAAAAAAATAACATTAAAAAAATTGGAAGTGACTGCGTGCTCACATGCAAATGCGAACGCACACGTAGGTCCTTCACCCATATGTAAACGGTGATTGCATCACACATGAGGTATTGCCGCAAACGTCAGAGGGAGAGCAATAATTTTAGCGCCAGGCCTCCTGTGTAACTCTAAACTGGTAATCTGTAAAGGCTTTTAAAGGGTTGTCTATGTAGATTTTTAGGTAATTTGGTGGTGTTCCACGGGCGGACGCAATTTTAAAGCATGTAATGTTTGGTATCTGTTTACTCAGCCTAATATCATCTTCTATATTTTACCAAACAATTGGGTATTGTGTTTTTGTGCATTAAAATTCATTAGAGTGTATTTTTAAAAAAAATTGCGTTTAAAAAACTACTGCACATATATATCGCGTGACATAAAAATATTCAGCACCCATCTTTTTTTTTCTAGGGACACTGCTTAAAATAAATATATATATATATATATATATATATATATATATATATATATATATATATATATATATATATATATATATATAGGGTTTTTTCTAGCAAAAAATGTTGAGAGGAATGTGAGAATTGGCCCGGACTGGGTGTGGTTAAGCACTTTCTTAGTTTTATTTATGCATAAGGTTATGATTATAGAAATTTTTGTAGCGTTGTACCCATGTACATGTTTTTTAAAATGTAGCTGTATATTTCTTTTCTATATATTTTTTTTTTCTGCGGTCGATTCCCTGCACAGTAAAAACAATCAGGGAATCAATTATACCTATTCCAAGGGATGTTTACATTCCTTGTAATAGGAATAAAAGTGATGAAAAAATTAATTTTAAAGGGAAAATGTAAAAAAAAAAAATTTAAAGCACCCCCATCCACACAGAAGCATCAGACGTCTTGCCCGCATATGTAAATGGGGTTCAAACCACACATGTGAGGTATCACCGCAAACATTAGAGCGAGAGCAATAATTCTAGCCCAATACCTCCTCTGTAACTCTAAACAGGTAACCTGTAAAAAATGTTAAAATGTTGAATATGGAGATTTTTAAGTACCGAGGTTTGGTGCCATTCCAACGTGACATGTTAGGTATCTATTTACTCGGCGTAGCATCATCTTTCACATTATACAAAAAAACAAGGCTAACTTTAATGGTGCGCAAATACCATGTGACATGAAAAGTTGCAACAGCCACCATTTTATTCCCTACGGTCTTTGCTAAGTAATTTTCTAGCAAAAAAAAAAAAAATAATAATGATTTTTACATGTAGGAGCGAAGTGTCTCAATTGGCTTGGGCTGGAAGTGGTTAAAAAAATGTTTTTTCTTAAAGTGGTTGTAAACCTCCAACATGAAAAATGAACAAAGTATATTCTTCTATAGTGTATACTTGTCTCAATCCAGAGCACTAAGTGTCATTTCTGTCAGCTGCCCCGTTCCTCTGCTATTTGCATGAATTGCTTCTGCCAAGTTTTCCTGACACCAAAAGGTGTAAAGGGAGGGAGCTCCAACCTCTGCTTTTTTTCCTGTGTGCTGCGTGAAGGGTGGTGTATGTGTCTTCCCTCCAATCAGCACTTACTTAACTTTGCAGAGTGTATCTTTAGCTCCAGCCCCCTGCTTTATGGAAGCTCGGACAATCTGTATACTTTCTGCACTTTGAAAGGATGTTGAGAGGAGAAGACTACAGATAAACAGATACCACGTATGTAGGAAGATTTGTTTCGACTCTGTGTATCACCTGAGGCCAGTCAATTCACTGGAATAATGTAAGGGTTTTTTTTTTTAATCAAAGACAAAGTTTATTGAGCATTATAGTCAGTACATAGTAGAAATATTAAAGTACAAAGTATGGCATACATTGGAAGCGGATAGATTAGCTTCATACACTGAAAGTCTGAACAGATCATTGCATATCAACGTCAAGGCGTATCTTTTGATTATACTAGTAAGAAGTTTGGTCATACGTAAGGTTGAGTGCCATAGGGCCAACAGTCATATTCATACAATGCATTGCTAGTCTGTGCACGTAGAGGCTTCGTTTATCCATCTGTCCCATATTTTGTGATATTTGGCTGGACAACCACGGTGGGTATACAAAACCTTTTTGTAGGGTAAAGTGAGGTTCACTGCTCTCTTCCACTGTTGCATAGTGGGGGGTCAGGACGAAGCCACAGCTGAGCAATTTGCAACCTGGCTATGAAGAGGGATTCCTGCATAAATATTGATAAGTATTTCTCCTCCTCTGAGACCACGAGCAAACCAAGTAAACATTGGCGAGGGCATAGTGTCAGAGGGGAGCCCATTTGATCATGGAGAAATTTGACTACTTGCATCCAGTAGTTCTGAATAACTGGGCAAGACCATATTAAATGATAGTATGTACTGAGGGTGCTTCCACATCGGGGGCAGTCTGTAGTTGCCTCCGGCCTATATTTGAGGATGCGTGCGGGGGTGAGATAAGATCTGTGGAGGATATATAAGTGAGTGAGGCGGTCTGATAATTTCGGGGAGACTTTTGTACAAGCCTCGAGTATGTCCCCCCACTGGTCATCATCGAAGGGCCCGGTGTCTGCCTCCCATTTCACCCTTAGGTTTTGTGTGTGGCTAGTGGCCGCGGGCAAGAGGAGAGCGTTGTATAGAGTGGAAATCAGTTTTTTGGGGTCATCTCCCAGAAGTAGATCTGTGATTGCCACTATTTCTAGAGTGGGAATAGAGTTGTTAAACTGGGACTGAAGGGCGTGGCGTATCTGGAGGTATCTGAAAAACATATGATTGGGAAGGGCGAATTCATCTTTCAGAGCCTGAAAGGACTTGACCTCCCCCCCCCGCAACGACCTGGTACAGGTATATGATTTTATGGATGATCCATAGCTTGAAGTCAGGGATGTTCAATAGTTCAGGGAGCTGAGGATTGTCCCATAGCGGTGTGTGAGCGTGGATAGGGGGGGCTCCAATAGTAGCGAGTGCACGGTGCCAGATTCTGCTGTGATTCTGCAATAATCGGTTCCCGCCCGTAGGGCTGGAGTTACCCCTATGTTTGCAGAAGAGTATCTGGAAGGGGTGAGCCACCACATCAGAGGCATGTGTGCATGCTAGAATAGTGTAGCTGAGCCTGTCATGCTTGTTGAAATAGTAAAAGTGAGACAGCTGGGAAGCTAAATAGTAAAGTGCGAGATCAGGGGTGGCCGTACCCCCAAGACGGGTAGGGCATTTGAGGGTCTGCCATGATAACTTGTGTCTGGATGTGCCCCATATGAATGTGTTGAGTATAGACTCAAGGGATCTGAACACATGAACTGGGATATACAATGGGGCATGCCAGAATAGGTACAGCAGCTTGGGAAGGAGAATCATCTTCACCAAGCTGTTGCGACCCATCACCCCCAAGGGGAGTCTGGACCATATTTGCGTCTTATTTTTAAGGTATTTGAAAATTGGTTCAATATTTAGGTGTATGTAGTCTGTTAGGGATCGTGAGCACTGTATGCCTAGGTATTTAAGCTGGCTGGTTCTTACCAATGGGAGGGGCTCCTGAGTATTAGCTGGGACAGAGACATCTATGGGGAGTATTTGAGACTTGGACCAATTAATTTGTAGCCCTGAATAGGTCCCATGCTGCTGAATAAGCTGCAGGGCCGCCGCCAGCGAGGGACCTGCATTGGATAGATAGAGTAACATATCGTCAGCATATAAACTAATTACTTCGGTCAACGGCCCCCGGCGGAGGCCCCTAATGTCAGGGTGCGCTCTGATGGCTATGGCCAATGGCTCGACAGCTAGGGCATACAGCATGGGAGAGATTGGGCAGCCCTGACGTGTTCCCCTCGACAGCAAGAACGGGGTGGACAGTTTGCCGTTGACCTGGATCCGGGCAGTGGGAGCCTGGTAAAGGAGTTGGAGCCAGGTAATGAACCTGGGGCCAAAACCGAATCTATGGAGGCACTCCCAAAGGTAGCTCCACTCCACAGAGTCAAACGCCTTGGCAGCGTCCAAGCTGACCACTACCCTGGATCCAGCCTCCTCGTGTGTAGCTTGAAGATTGGTAAATAGCTTTCGCAGGTTGAATGCAGTGTTCTTATTGGGCATGAAGCCCGTTTGGTCTGGGTGGATGAGGCTAAGAATGACTTTGTTGAGTCTCATGGCAAGGATTTTAGCGAGAATTTTCACGTCTAATTGGAGGAGAGAGATTGGGCGGTAGGACTCGGGCTGAAGGGGGTCTTTGCCGGGTTTGGGGATGAGGACAATCAATGCCTCGCTCATGGTGCGCGGGAGTGTGCCCGATGTGTATATGTGCGAGTATAAAGCCTCTAGTCTGGGGATGAGGACCTCCCGGAACTGGGAGTAAAACTCCAGGGGAAGGCCGTCAGAGCCAGGGGCCTTTGACGCAGGGAGGTTCGCTATCGCTGTTTTAATGCACTCCTCAGTTATAGGTGCCTCCAAGGTTTCTACCTGAGTGGCTGAGAGGGAGGGAAAATCTATAGTGTCTAGGAGAAGATGTAGTTCGTCCAAAGGACGGTTGGTTTTTGAGGTGTAGAGGTCGGCATAGAATCTTTTGAATTCATGGGCAACTTGTTCAGGGTCAGTGAGCATGGTACCTTCCTGTGAACGGAGCTGAACCACCACCGGAGGCGAGTGGTCCAGGTGGGCCATATAGGCTAAAAGTTTCCCCGCTCGTTCTCCATGCTCAAAGATCCTGTGTTTCCTGAAAAATATTCCCCTTTTTGCTTTCTCAAAGTGTAAGTTGTCAGTGAGCCTGGACTGCAAACGTAGTTGGGCAGAGTTCGAGGGGGTTGGGTGTGACAGAAAAGCCTGTTCGAGGGAGCCCAAGTGCTCCTCGGCCTGTAGCAGAATATTATTGGAGGAGGCTTTGTGCCTGTTGATGTGGGTGGATAGAATCAGCGTGTGCCTTAAAGGCCTCCCAGACCATTCCGGGTGAGGCCGACCCCTGGTTAGTCTGGAAGTAGAGAGACCACTCGCGCTGTATAATCTCGATGTCGGTGAGGGCTGTGAGCCAGAATGGATTTAGTCTCCACAGGCGGGACGGCGGGGAGGACTGGAGCCTCAGAGTGATCCAGTAAGGTGAGTGATCAGAAAGAACTCTCACGCCGAACCCCGCTGCAAGGAGGCCCGGAATGTGAGTGGGGGTGAGTATGATCATGTCTATACGGGACATTGCGTTTTGTGCGGGTGTGAAGCAAGAGTACGCGGATGTGTTAGGATACTTGAGTCTCCATGTGTCGGATAGGGCAAATTCCGAAAGGAATCTACCAAATCTAGTGAGGGCCGGCTTGGTTTGTGGCGTATCTGAAGGGTGAAGCCTATCCAGGAGGGGGTCAATTACCGTATTGAAATCCCCCAGCCAGATCGCTGGTACCGTGGGATGCTCAGCCATAAAGGCTAGCCCCTCTTTGAGAGCAGCAAATTGGAAGGGCGGGGGTATATAAAAAGCCAGTATAAGGGTTTCAAGACCCCCCACAGTTGCATGCAAAAACAAAAACCTCCCCTGCTGGTCCGACCTTAGATTGTGCAGTTGGAAATTAACTGTTTTGGCTATGAGGATAGCTATACCTCTGGAATTGTTGGTGAATGGAGCCTGGTAGGTCCAGCCCACCCACGGTTTTTTGAGGGCCATTTGAAGTTGCCCTGTGATGTGTGTCTCCACTAGCACAGATATGTCCGCGCGCATGCGCTTAAGGTGAGACAGTACTGCTAAGCGTTTGGATTTATCGCACAACCCCCTCACGTTCCATGTGACTATTTTTAAAAAGGCCATCAGGCATTTGGGTGGAATGTGGTAGCAAGCCGGTCCAGCAGGAGGAGGCCCACCACCCCAGTTATCACATACACTCCCACACCGGGTATCATAATATATAAGCAATAAGCATTTTCAACTTTAGAGGTCTTAGTTGGGAGGTCCCGCAGACCGGCAGACCCGCACCATAACGCAGGTTCCGCCAGGCCGCAGGAAGCCCCACATATCAACAGTACAGTGAATACAGACACAAACAGACTGTTCGTGTGTTGCATGGCATACATTGTCAGACATTGCTCGTATTTAAAAAGATCAATAACATTGAGAAATAAAAAAAGAAAAGGAAAAAAAACAAAAACTGTGCCAACTCTGGACCAGCGTGGCTCATCAAACTTGTGGCAACCCACCGCCTCCGTGGGGGTTGTTGCTGGCCAGGGAAACATATCTTTTTGCAGATGCAGGGGGGCACCCAGACCGGATGGCAACGTGAGCAAGGGATTTAAAACCAGGGATGTAGCTGGAGCAGGTGCCACCCCACAATCCGCCGAGGGCGAACAAGAGTTAACTGAAGAACATGGCGGAGCTAAACAAGTCAGCATCCGAACGTCTGAGGGTGGGGTGCTTCACATTGCTTGAGCCCGGCTGGGCATGCAGTTCGTCTTAGAGGGCTGAATAAAATGTCAGAGTGGTAGGAGTTGGGATGGCTTTGGAGCCGGGTAGGCATTAGAAGAGGAGAATATGCAGTCAAACAGTGTAAACATCCCTCAGAGCAGAAGGGGGTATGGACTTAGTATAAGGGAGGAAAAGTAATCGGGGTACCTCACTGTTGGGATGTTGTAAGTCTCCAGGATGGTGAATTTCTGCACATCGCGGGGTGGAAGAGTGAAGGGATGATGCTCGGTGCATGATGTCGTCTGGGTTGGCGCGGCTCAGCTCTCCAGCCAGGAAATGACCGCCGAGGGATCCTCAAAGAAGTGCGCCTTGCCGTCGCGGACCACGCGGAGGCGCGCTGGAAATAACATGGCGTAAGCCAGATGGCGGTTGCGTAGCTGGCGCTTGGCCTCCGAGAATTGAGCCCTCTTCTTTTGCACCTCAGCGGAGAAGTCGGGGTAAACCGCTACTCGTGCATCTTCAAATGGGATATTACCCTTTTCCCGAGTGAGGCGCAGGATGGTGTCTCTATCTCGAAAGTTGAGCAGTTTCGCGATGAAGGTTCGCGGAGGGGCTCCAGGAACAGGTGGCCGCGCCGCCAGCCGGTGCGCCCGCTCCACCACGAAGGTGGAGGAGAAGGCCTCCCTGCCGAAGTTTTTAATCAGGAGATTCTCTAGGAATGTCGGGGGGTTGGAGCCCTCCGCCTTTTCTGGAAGTCCCACAAAACGGAGGTTACAGCGGCGCAGTCTGTTCTCCATTTCGTCCTGTTTGCTTAGGACGGTGTTCAGTTGATGTTGTAATCTCTCCACGTTGATCTGCAATGGCGGGAGCTCATCCTCTGCCTGGCCAATCCTGCGCTCCGTCTCGGACACTCTCTCCCTTAACTTGTGGATGTCTTGCCGGATAAGTGAGATATCCACCTTGACCTCCTCTATCTTTGAGGTGAGGGTCGTTTGGCAGACTGAAACTGCCTCAAGGATCCGAGCAGTGTCTACGGATGCGGGGGCCTCTTCCCCTGGTGCCGGGGGGACGCCATCTTCACTCGCCGGCTCGCGTTCCTCATGGCGGTATTTGTCTAGCTTCCCGAGCGTCCCGGTGTTTCGCTTGGGCGGCGACATGATCACTGAAGACGGCTGGGTGATCTGTGGTACTTGATGCCAAGTTGTAAGGGTGATTTAGCCCCAAAGGATGGGTTTGTAGGATATTTGCAGCCGGAGCTCTCTCACCGCACTCCTCACTCCATGAAGCTTCAGGCCACGCCCCCCATAATGTAAGGGTTTACAGCCACTCTAAATCCTACCTAAAATACATAGCCCTGACTTTTGACCCAACATTTAACTCTGACCAGGACCTTTGACCCTAATCCTGACAGATCAAACCCTGATCTAGCTATTTTATCTTTATTTTTTATACTTTTTTTTTGTTTACACTTTTCTCTTCTAGCAAGGAGAAAGGGATATTTGTGTTTTTCTCCCTTCAAGAGGAAAAAAAACCACAGGGGCAGGCTGTACAGTGACTGATCACTGTGATAGCCAATCAGAGGTTATCACAGCGATCAGGTGATTAGGAACCAAGCCTCCTGGTTCTCGATTGTTAGTACGAGACTCTTGATGAGGGCTTGGTCTTTGTGCTGGGAACATGCTGTGCAGTGGGCTCTCAGCACAAGCACAGTATCACATATATGCGGCCCCACAGATAAAGGCCCACCTCCCTGAGGCTCCATGTATGTGTACTCTCTGGTGGGAAGGGATTAACTTACCTTTCTTATGTAAGTTAGAAAGGAGAGATTTGGGAAATGGTATTGAAATGTGTTTCTAGCCAGATTTACCAATGGTCAGTAAAGTGTCAATGGGTATTCACATGGGGAATTTTCCTAGAGGCAGCTTTGTCTAGGGGCTCCTAAACCCAAGACCACACTGAAGGCTAAACTGGCTACTGATGCTAATGGCTGTAGGTCCTTATGTGCAGTGGTGTTAAGAGATTAATTGGGCATGTTTTGAAATGCTCTGTATCTTCTTTTTTTTTCCTTCTCCTCCTCCGCCTCCGTTCTGTCTGCTGTCAGGAATAATGAGCACAATAAATCTCTGAATCCCAGCTCCTTGGTCAGAATGAACAAGTAAGGGTACATCATAAGAAAGTGATTAGCCAACTGTTACAAGCCACAGCTGGGGGTAGAGGAGGCAAGTCAAATGCCCTATTACCAGTTCTAGGTGTCACGATATGACAGACATACACAGAGGGGTGTTTTGTAGAATTTGGGATTTGTGTATAATTCTATTCAAAATCTTAAATTCACAGTTTTATAATAAAGAGGTTAATGCAAAAAAAACACTTTAGTAGTATAAATGCTTGCTTTAACATTCTGTTCTGTACTTAAAATGGTAGCTGAAGCTGCTATGGGCAATGTTACCATAAAATGTGTTTGGCTGGATAACGATAGTCTCAGTGCTGAAGGCTATGTCACACCTGTTATGTCAGCCACCTTAGCTGGAATAACTTGACACTGTGTAGCACCAGCAGGAGTTATGCTGAGATTCCCTTGCATGTTTTAAATTATTGGTAGTGAGCATCTTCAGAAAAAAATCATTAAATCATCTTGTGTACAACCACATATGTATCTATTGACACTCACTTTTGTTTTCCAAACCTTAAAGCAATAAATAAGTCAATAGATAATGAATGATAACATTGTGTGACAGAATAACTCCATTCTATTTCTTCATTACATTGCAGGATCGGGGAGCCGGAAGAGTGTGCCGGAGTAGTGTCTTTCCTCTGCTCTCCTGAGGCCTCATATATAACTGGAGAGACAGTAGTGGTTGCGGGAGGAGGGCACTCTCGTCTATGAAAAATTCATTTATCCTTATGTTGCACCATTCAACGTGTCGTGTCCATACAATAAATATTACAATTTGCTACATGTCCATTTTATATCATGTAGCTGGACTCTTGGTAATTGCATTGTGAAAATAATTTTCTGAAAATGTGGTGCCACTTCATACAGTAGCACTGATGGAATTGAAGAAAAACATCAATAGGCCATGTTCAGCCTGTACGTGATTAAGTGACAAGCTGATTTATGTCACCAAGGTTTACTTACAGAATGTCAATTAAGCCTGATTAATGTGCACTGCTGCCCACCCACATCCTACTAATGCTGCCATTGTTGGCCTTTGTAAATTTATGGCGCACACACCTCGGAAGTATGAGAAATATTTTCTTATTAAGAAAACCTTTATGAAGAAAATTGTTTAGACTTTTTTTTTCTACATGAAGGTTTAGTTAAAGCTTAGCTACCACCTTAAATAATGAAACATAGCTTAAGCTTGTACTAACCGGCCAGATATCTTTGGTAAAATTGGAACAAGAGATGGAGGTGCAATTGTGCAAAGCAGGTAAGGCATTGCTTCCTGTGCTGTAGTGCACTCTATCCTTAAGGCCCCTGGGTACAGAACTGATATTAAGGAAGGACCAGGAAAAAAAATTGCGTTTGTCCTACTCTTCTCCACCCTTCCTCAAGTCAAGTCCAAGTGCTATGGGATCAGTTTGCCTTTACGGTGCAGCAATAGAATGTTTTTCTTTTATATAATATACTGTTACCAGTGATATCCATTACAGAATTGTCAGGTCACTGCCACTATTCTTTATACAGTGAAAATGGTAACTGTTAGCTATCTTACAGCTCCCTTGTGATGTCCTTATGCTAAATGTGGGCTGCTTCTTAAATAGGTTGAGCATTTGTCATCTTTATCTGCCATCAGCAAACTCAAGTCAGAGACTGTTGCCTATGGATAAACGTGCCTGCTATTTGGTTTAGATCTACACGATTTCTGTTCACTGGGTTTAGCATACAAATGTTTAGAATTCTGGTAGCTGTTTTGGTGTTTTAAACTTTCCAAACTCTAGCCAAAACTAAACAAAAAGTATTGGCTTTAGAAATACCTTTAAACTGAACTCCAGCAAAACAATGGCTCATTAAAAGTAGCTTTCTTTCTCGAACATCACGGGACACAGAGCCACAGTAATTACTGATGGGTTATATAGGGTATCACTGGTGATTGGACACTGGTCACACCCTATCAGGAAGTTCAACCCCCTATATAATCCCTCCCCCTTGCAGGGATACCTCAGTTTTTACGCCAGTGTCTTAGGTGATGGACGTGTAAAGATGTCCTGTGCTGAGCTCCAAAGGGAATATCCTATATCCTATACTGGGGCAAGCCAGGCGAACCGGATCCATTCAAAGTGTCTTTTCATGGCCAAATTGAATGGTACCCGAGCCTCGTGTCCGAAGAAACAAGGTTTTACCCGTAACGCTTCTCTTTTTAGAGAGCTGGACCCCGCAGATCAGAAAATGGCTTTAAACTTTCTAATTTCTGGCAGGGTGCTTTACGGTCCCAGAACTGTAAGATCCCCCTATCCATAGGGGGCCCCAGTCTCTGATGTTTTTTTCAAACGGAGCCCACCGTGAGAGGTGAAGATTGGGTCTGTGTAAACTGAACCCTGCAGCTGGATAAGGTAAGAGGAGATTCCACAGAATTTTCTAATTCTAGTAGGTTTCTCCTTTAAGGTAAATGAATGCTATGCCTATTGTGACCACCGGGGGCTGCCAAGAGCACAAACCTTCACATGCTGACTGTCTGTCTCAGTGTTTTCATCGCTGCACATGTTTTTTCTCAGCGTCTCAGGCCGGCTGCAAAGGTAAGATGGAAGGGGGGATTTCTCATGTTTGAATGTTCCCCCCCAGGCTAGAGAGGGGCCACAGGGGTCTAGAAAGTGGTTATACCACTTGGGCTCTGCGGCCTCAGGCCACCATCTCTGACTATAACCGTTCAGGCAGATCTTTACTACCAGCCTCTCTCCCTCCTCCCCCTCCCCCAGCCTTCCTCCATAAGCATGACAGGAGAGTCGGCCAGCACGGGAAGCGCTCGTTTTTTTCAAAACTCGAGGGGGGGGCGGGACGTCATCACAGGTGCTTAGACTCCCACTCAGGCCAGCTGCAGGCTATTAAAGGCACTCTGTACAGGTGCACACAGCCTTTTGAGAGACACAGAGCTGACGGTCGCATGTAAGGTGGGACACAGGCATTCTCCTAGGCAGCATTTACTGAAGTAACACCAGACTGAGCATTGGGTAGCAAGGCTTTTAGCCAGACTACATCGCTCAGCAGGCAGTGTTCATTTGTATACCTCACACCTTGTTGCTTTGCACTATGGGTAGAAGAGGTTCAAGCACCCCAGGAACCAGAGACACTAGGGGATCTCGTTCAGGTTCTGAGGGCCCCCTGTCAGCAGCATCCTCCCCCCCGATGGGCCAGGGACGGCTAGCCAGGGAGAGCCATCGGGGTCAGGGGCTACACCTGCTTCTGGCACTTCAGCCCCTGTATATATTACACAAGAGGTTTTTTCCTCAACCATTAATGGTCTAGAGGAAAGATTAATGGCCGTGATTAAGTCTTCACTCAGTGGAAGAAAATGCACTAGGCCTTCCTCTGTTCCCCAAGACCCTCAGACAGAGGAGCTCTGGGATAAAGGAGACTAATCCCTTTCAGAGGATCGGGATGGGACGGATGATTCCTCTTCGGAGGAATCAGGTGGAGAGGGACCCTCTGCGACTTCCCAAGAGGAGAAAGTCTTAGTGCAGATCCTCACTGGATTGGTCCGCTCCACATTTAAGTTGCCCGTACCTGAAACTGCTAAAGAATCCTCTTCTGCTTTGGGGTCACTGAAACCTTTCCAAGCAGCACATGCTTTTCCTGTTCATACTTTACTTGAAAAGCTCATTTATTCTGAGTGGGATCACCCAGACAAACGTTTTTTTCCCGCCGAGAAAGTTTTCAACACTTTATCCGATGGAAGAAAAGTTTATTAAAATGTGGGGAATACCGGCTATTGATGCCGCCATTTCCTCTGTAAATAATAGCCTGACTTGTCCTGTAGACAATGCTCAGATGCTCAGGGATCCTGTAGATAAAAGGATGGAATCCCTATTGAAGGATGTTTTCTCCTTAGCAGGATCAGTGGCTCAACCTGCAGTAGCAGCGATTGGAGTCTGTCAATACTTAAGAGACCATGTTAAGCAGGTCATCAAAGTATTACCTGAACAGCAGGCCCAGGGGTTTGCTAACCTTCCAGCGGCCTTATGCTTTGTGGTTGACGCCATTAGAGATTCTATCGTGCAACCTCCCGTCTTTCACTGGGGTTGGTGCATATACGTCGAATCCTATGGTTGAAAATTTGGTCAGCCGAAGCACCATGTAAGAAGCTACTGGCTGGGTTTCCATTTCGTGGTGCAAGGTTGTTTGGAGAGGACTTGGATAACTATATCCAGAGAATCTCTTGTGGGAAAAGCACTCTCTTACCTGTCAAGAAGAAGAGTAAGCGTCCCTCTTTCAAACGGACTCTTTCCCCAGCGCCGGGGGCTTCAGCCTCCAGGCAGTCTCGACGGCCACCTCCATCGGGGTCCAGAGACAAGAGTCAACCCCAGGGACAAAAGAAGTCCTGGGGGAAGAAGCCTACTAGGCAAAACACTAAGACCTCTGCATGAGGGGGCGCCCCCGCTCACTCGAGTGGGGGGAAGACTGCGACAGTTCTCAGAGCTCTGGCAGGAGGATTTCCAGGACAGATGGGTAATCTCCATGGTAACCTTAGGGTACAAGCTGGAGTTTCAGGAATTCCCCTCTCCTCGGTTCCTCAGATCAAGTGTCCCCAGAGACCCAGAGAAGAAGCAGTCGCTCCTTCTAGCGTTAGAGCGACTTTTGACGCAGGAGGTCATTATGATAGTTCCCGCAAGGGACCAGGGATTGGGCTTCTATTCCAACCTTTTTACGGTCCAAAAGCCAAATGGGGATGTCAGGCCCATTCTGGACTTAAGGGATCTGAACCGATTCCTAAGGATTCAATCCTTCCGCATGGAATCAATTCGAACAGTAGTTCCCACCCTGCATGGAGGAGAATTTCTGGCATCAATAGACATCAGAGATGCATATCTGCATGTGCCCATTTTTCCTGCTCATCAGAAGTTTCTGCGCTTCGAGGTAGGAGGGCGCCATTTCCAGTTTGTGGCTCTGCCTTTCGGGATAGCCACTGCACCTTGAGTGTTCACAAAGATCTTGGCTCCTCCTCTGGCCAGATTAAGGGCTCAGGGTATAGCTGTCATAGCATACCTAGACGACCTGCTCTTGATAGACCGGTCGGTAGCCTCTTTGAATGGAAACTTGAGGACCACAGTCAGGTATCTAGAACACCTGGGTTGGATCCTCAACTTAGAAAAGTCTTTCTTAAAACCAGTAAGAAGACTGGAGTATTTAGGTCTGATTATAGATACAAGCCAGGAGAAAATATTTCTACCCCAGGCAAAGATCGCTGCTTTAAGAGAGCTGATTCTGGCAGTAAGGACCAAGAAGGGTCCCTCAGTCCGCCTTTGTATGAGGCTACTATGGAAGATGGTGTCTTCATTCGAAGCAGTTCCCTATGCTCAGTTTCACTCAAGAATGCTGCAACACAGTATTCTGTCGGCCTGGAATAAGAAAGTTCAGGCATTAGACTTTCCGATGCACCTGTCGCATGTGGTGCGTCAGAGCCTCAATTGGTGGCTCATACCCGAAAACCTGCAGAAGAGGAAAGCCTCTACCGGTTACCTGGACGGGGGTAACAACAGATGCCAGTCTGTCAGGTTGGGGAGCAGTTCTGGAACAGGCTGCGGTCCAAGGGGTATGGTCCAAGACAGAGAGGACCTTACCCATCAACATTCTGGAGATCCGGGCGATACATCTAGCTCTAAAAGCCTGGACTATCAGGCTACAGGGTTGTCCGGTCAGGATCCAGTCCCACAATGCCACAGCAGTGGCTTATGTCAATCATCAGGGAGGCACCCGGAGCCAAGCTGCTCAAAAGGAGGTGAACCAGATCTTAGTCTAGGCAGAGATGCATGTGCCATGCATATCGGCAGTTTTTATCCCGGGAATAGAGAATTGGCAGGCGGACTATCTAAGTCGCCAGCAGTTACTTCCAGGGGAATGGTCTCTGCATCCCGACGTCTTTCGGGCTATATGCCAAAGATGGGGGGTTCCAGATGTAGATCTCTTTGCATCCCGATTCAACAAAAAGATAGACATATTTGTGGCAAGGACAAAAGATCCTCTTGCATGCGGGACGGATGCGTTGGTGATTCCGTGGCATCAGTTCTCACTGATTTACGCATTCCCGCCTATTCTGCTATTACCACGACTCCTTCGCAGGATCAGGCAGGAAAGGAGGTCGGTACTTCTGGTGGCCCCCGCTTGGCCCAGAAGGACTTGGTATGCAGAAATAGTAAGGATGACGGAGGGTTCCCCGTGGACCCTACCGGTTCGCCCAGACCTGTTATCTCAAGGTCTAGTGTTCCATCCTGCCTTACAAACGCTAAATTTGACGGTTTGGCTATTGAGACCCACGTTCTGAAGAGTCATGGGCTCTCAGGTCCTGTCATATCTACCTTGATTAATGCAAGGAAGCCAGCTTCCAGGATGATTTATCATAGAGTCTGGAAAGCTTATATATCCTGGTGTGAATCCAGGGGTTGGCATCCCAGGAAATATGTCATAGGTAGAATTCTTGATTTTCTACAATTAGGATTAGAGATGAAGCTGGCCTTGAGTACCATCAAGGGCCAGGTCTCTGCTTTATCAGTATTATTTCAGCGGCCACTTGCTTCGCATTCTTTGGTCCGAAACTTTATGCAGGGTGTGATGCGTCTTAATCCTCCGGTTAAAGCGCCCCTAAACCCCTGGGACTTGAACTTGGTCCTGGCTGTGTTACAGAAACAGCCTTTTGAACCAATAAGTCAGATTCCTTTGGTCTTGTTGACAAGGAAGTTAATTTTTCTGGTGGCCATCTCTTCTGCTAGAAGAGTATCAGAATTAGCAGCTCTTTTCTGTAAGGAGCCTTATTTGATTATACACAAGGATAGAGTGGTACTACGCCCTCATCCTAGTTTTTTACCGAAGGTGGTTTCTGATTTTCATTTAAACCAAGACATTGTTCTACCTTCCTTTTTTCCAGATCCCTGTTCTCCGGAAGAGGGATCTCTACATTCGTTGGATGTAGTAAGAGCAGTTAAGGCCTATCTAGGGGCAACTGCTCAGATCCGCAAGACGGATGTTTTGTTTGTGCTGCCAGAGGGTCCCAATAGAGGACAGGCAGCGTCAAAAGCTACCATTTCTAAATGGATTGGACAATTGATCATTCAAGCTTACGGTTTGAAACAGAAGATTCCTCAGTTTCAGATCAGGGCACATTCCACAAGGGCTATTGGTGCTTCTTGGGCAGTGCATCACCGGGCCTCTATGGCTCAAATCTGCAAGGCCGCAACCTGGTCTTCAGTCCATACATTCACCAGATTCTATCAGGTGGATGTGAGAAGGCATGAGGATATCGCCTTTGGGCGTAGTGTGCTGCAGGCAGCGGTACGAGGTCCTCAGGTCTGATTGCACCCTACTTGGTCGTGGTTCCCCCCCCTCAGGTAGCATTGCTCTGGGACAATCCCATCAGTAATTACTGTGGCTCTGTGTCCCGTGATGTTCGAGAAAGAAAATAGGATTTTTTAAAACAGCTTACCTTTAAAATCCTTTTCTTTCGAAGGACATCACGGGACACAGAGGTCCCGCCCCTCTTCTAATACACTATATTGCTTGGCTACAAAACTGAGGTATCCCTGCAAGGGGGAGGGATTATATAGGGGGTTGAACTTCCTGATAGGATGTGACCAGTGTCCAATCACCAGTGATACCCTATATAACCCATCAGTAATTACTGTGGCTCTGTGTCCCGTGATGTCCTTCGAAAGAAAAGGATTTTACAGGTAAGCTGTTTTAAAAAATCCTATTTTTGCCGCAATACTCGTTTTCAGTTTGACCTCAGTACTACCTTTCCGCCACTAGATGGCTACAGCCTTCCAGGTTGTATCAAGACTCCGCATTATGAAGTCCACTTCCTCTGAGCCTAGGCTGTAATAGATCAGCTTCCAGCCTGTGACTGGACAGTGAATAGAAGGAAGCACAGTGATGAGCTCAGCATGGTAGCTACTTCTGCTTTTTTTTTCCCAGTGCAAAATTGTAATTCATTGATATAAAATCCAGAGGGTACTCACAAGTGAAGAAATATCAACAGACAAAAAAAAGTGATAACGGCAACCTGCTAGCTCTGCCCGACGCGTTTAATCGCAAGAGGATATTGTCAGGAGCCAGTGCTGAAAATAGGCAACTATAAACATCTTTCTTTTTTTATGTTCAAACTGTTTTTATTAGAACAAAAAACAAAGATTTACAGATAAAGCATTATCACAACAAATGTCAGGTATAGATGACAATTTTACCAGAAAAATATTATGATCAGACATCCCTTGTGCAGTAAGTTGCGTGGTGAGACACATATTAACACATATATGTAAAGCAGTCGGAGTATGTATGGTACATCTTGTATTCATTTCCCTCAATACAGAAGATTAATAGGGTAGCAACAATGATGTTAAAGTGTAAGGATCACTGTTGCTTAGCTAGGGTCTATCAGCCAAGGGTTTTTGAAGCTTGCAGCCACCTATCCCAGATTTTTACGTACTTGTCTGGGAAACCCTGTGTGTATAGATGAGCTTCTTATACAATAAACTATTGTTCACTTCTGTTACCCAACCGCTAAACTCGGGTGGAGTGGTCCTCATTCACTGGCTTGCTATAACCAGGACTGGTGCAAGGATTTTTGACACCCTAGGCGAAACCTCATTTTGCCGCCCCATTGGCTCCACCCCTGACTCCTCCCCCTTTGCCCTGCCCATGTGACAGAAGGCGCCATTATACAGGAAGCATCGGCTCTGCTTCCTCTAGCGCTGGCTCCAGTGCTGCGCTACACCTCTAATTACACTACCGGTCAGACTGAGTTAGTTACATGCTGCAGCCTGCAAAGCATGCAGATGCGGAGGGAAACCAGCGGCCGGGCGCCCCTAGGCAGCAGAGCGCCCTAGGCGGCTGCCTAGTTTGCCTAGTGGTAGCACCAGCCCTGGCTATAACTTTTCTTGCAGAGAAGAGTGTTTCATTCAGAAATATTTTAGTAAATTTATTCATATCTGGTTCTGGGTAAATTCCCAAGAGGCATGGCTTGGGTTGCAGAGTAAGGGGAAAACCCATTGTGTCATGAAGAAACTGTACAATCTGTGTCCAGAAGCTGTGGATCTTGGAGCAACTCCAAAGTAAGTGATAAAACATTGTGCAGTTGGCAGATTGGTCCAGTTTATATCTGGATACTCTAATTGGAGTAAGGTATGATTGATGGATAATATAAATCTGCGTAAGTCGGTCAGAAAATTTGGGGGACACTAATTTGCAGGTGTCAAGAGCATCACTCCAGTCCTCATCCTCCATTGCCCCCACATGTTCCTCCCATTTAGCTTTTGATGCGTAAGCTGACCTAGAAAAGGAGGGCAGTAACAACATGCTATAAAAGATTGAAATCAGTTTTTTGGGGTCTGAGCTACGTATCACTTCGCTTCTGCGCACGAGCTTGTCGGGACAGGGCGCTTTAAAAAAAAAAAATTCATATTTATTTTACTTAAAAATTTTTATTTTGACACAATTTAAAAAAAAAAAATTTTGGGTCACTTTTATTCCTATTACAAGGAATGTAAACATCCCTTGTAATAGAAAAAAAGCCTCCTAAATATGAGATCTGGGGTCAAAAAGACCTCAGATCTCATATTTACACTAAAATGCAATAAAAAAATAGATAAAATAATTCTCCTTTAAGAGCTATTGGCGGAAGTGACGTTTGACGTTGCTTCCGCCCTCCCATGTCATGGAGCTGAGCAGGGGCTATCTTCCCCTCAGTTGGCAGTCAGGCATTCACGGGAGAGGACACGTTCGCCTCCGCCGCTACCGGCGGGTCCGATGATCGGCGGAGACAACCGGAGCATGGCGGGAGGGGGGTGGGCACCCCTCCCGCCTCCGATAAAAGTGATCTTGTGGCGAATCCACCACAGAGACCATGCATCGCATACTAGCCCATTATGTTCCACTTATCTGCAAACGAAGTCCCCGATGTCCCCGCTGGTGGCCGCATCCATCTTCACCCCTCTTCCTTCCGGGGCCATGGACTCCAGCTCTGTGACTGGCCAGAGTCGTGTGACATCACTCTTGCTCATCCGCGCGAGAGCCAACGGTCACGGCACAGGCCCTTTGGAAACAGCACGATCGTGCCCTTTCTTCAGTGCGTATGCGTCGGCGCAAGCGTACATGGTAAAAATCTCCTAAACCGTGCAGGTTTAGGAGATATTTCCAGTACCTACATGTAAGCCCTATTATAGGCTTACCTGTAGGTAAAAGTGGTATAACTAGGTTTACAACCACTTTAAGGTATCTAGTGACTTGTGCTAGGTAGCTGCAGAGCCCATTACAGGTCCAGGGCCATGACACATCCACCAGTATAAGCCTGTCCCTGAAGATGTCTTTGGAGTAGAATCACTGGAGGAGGAAAATAGTTTGGAATGTGACTGTTAGCTTGATGCTCTCCAGACCACCACTACATTTTTTTCTATATGGGGCCAGGCATGTGTACTCTGCCATTTTACAGGGTTGTCGTGTCTATAACAGTCTTTACTGTGTTGCAAGCACCTAGGAGTGTACTGTTAAGCCTAGTACACACGGGCCGAATGTCGGGTGGCATCGGCCGGTTCAACAGAAACCAACTGACGTTCAGCCCATGTGTACAACAGCTGTCCGGCCAGCTTCTGTCGAAGGATCTTGACCGAAAAAAGTCTACCGACTGGCTTCCGATCAGTTTTGGGGGCTGACGCTTAGAGTCGACTGCTGTGACAAAATGCACGTGTGACAAGCACTTTAAGGAACATAGCAGTAAAACGTTTTTTCGAGCTTGCCACATTGGTGCACCTACAAAGCATTACCGTGTGTTTCCTCTGCCTCTTCTGCCTTTGCCCTAAATACAAGCACTGCAGCCTGCTTGTAAGGCATTCCAGGGTCAGTTCTCCTCGCTGCTACTTGACCTTCTGTGACTTGGTCACAGAAGGTCACCCTCTTGCTTCTGCAGCTGGGTTTTAGTGAGTATCCTTATTGGTATAGCTCATGCAGATCATAAGCTCAGGGGAATAAGTCCTGCATGTCTTTCCTACTCTTGATACACTAACAGCTCTAGGGCAGCTTGCAGTGTTCTTCCTTTTGGACCTGATGCTGACAGCTTTGATTGTTCTTCCCCTGTTTGAGTCCAAATGTTTCTTGTGGTCATCCCTAGCCCTGTCTGGCGTGGCTCCCTCCACTGAATTATACAGAAGTTGATTTTCTACAAATAACCTATATTTTATACAAAAAATTACTGTCATTATTGCTGACTCAGAACACAGGGGCTGCATGCTTACTTGCTTGCCTTCTCCAGAATCTGTCTCTGATATGAATGCAGTTGCTGCTTCTGTACAGTACATACTGCTGAGAATGACAAGGAATCTAACCTATCCCTTTTTGAATGAGCTGGTGCCTGAAAAGGCTCAGTCTCATTACATAACTCCTACTCCTAAATATACTATCTCTGTTCTTATTGGTGTGGTGCATACATATTTAAAACTACAGCAACCTTGTATGTGAACTAAAGTTACCAGTCTGGGCTTTCTTAAAAGATCCCCACCCGTCCAAGCCATTTGCTACTACAATTGGTTTTGTAGAGTGACTTGTCTTCTCCCAGCAAGCTAATTTCACCTCCCACGCATATTACTGGGCAATACCTTATTGATGAGGAAGGTGTTAAGAATGGCATTTACATACATTTGCGCACCCTGTGCACATGTTTGCAGGGTTTGCGGGTGTGCACAGGGTGAAGGAGTTGCTTTTAATTTTTTTTCTTCATTTACCTTTATTGCTATCACAAGGGGGCTAACAAGCCCTCTATGTGATAGCACTAGGCAGGTGACAGGTACTCTTTGTGGAGTCATCATAGCTCTTTTGGACCCTTAATGTCTTCACAGTTGTGTGCTCAATCAGCTATGCATTGGCTTTCTAGTGGGGATTTTGACAGTCCTGAACCCAAGGTGCTCAGAGCTGAGCGCTTAGTGTTCACAGCACTACAGTGATGATCAGAGAACAAATGTTCCCCCGATCCCCTCTTCCTCACCATCCTTTTGTGGTCCAGGGCTTCCAGGAGAAGTGGGAGAGACCAGAACAACAGGGCAGTGGGTGGGGAGCAGACCTTGCCAGTCACATAAAAATAGGGGGACATCTGTTAGCCTTTGCAACTACCTGGACTGAAAGAATATTGGACGTAATGGGAGAGGGATATGATGTCTAGGGGCTACATGCTAGGTTTCAAACTCTATCCCCCCCCCTCCATTTATGCTGTCTCATCTACTAACCTCCCACTACAATAAGCTGACCTCCATGCTGCCCTGGTAAAACTCCTCTCCCAAAAAGTCATTGCTCCAATTGCGGAAAAAGAAAGATTTCATGGTTTCTTCTTAAACTCATTTACCGCTCCCAAAGTGAGAGGGGACATTCACCCCATTTCGGACTGTTGGTGGTGCCTTCACCCCGTAACCTTCTAGAGGTACTTTTGATGTCACTGACCATGCTTGCTGGACCACGTGCCAGCAGTAATGTGGACCTTGCTGCTGACTGCCTTGCCCAATTATGCCAAAACATTGCTTTCCATGTGATGGTACAGAGCTGGAATAGCCTTACGTGCAAAGAAATAGTGACTGGGATCCTGCCATAGTGGTACAGCATATTCTGCAAATTCACAGAAGGGGTAGAATCCACCAGGCAGAAAGGCAGGAGTTGTTAAGCCAGCAATTTGGACAAGTTGGAATTTAGATGCTGGGCATGTGGGTGGCAGAGAGTGTATTTTTTTTTTCGATTCAGCAGCTGGGGCAGAGAAACTTGCCTGCTATACTCTACAGCTGGTGGTGTGCTGCTGACAGATGTGTTGCAAGGACCTGTGACACCCTTTGCAAATTGCAATAGTGCGATCGGCTGCACATGTGCTAAAAAAGGCCCACACAGCTGAGCTGTGGGAAGAAGGCCAGAAGATAACTCCACAATCTGATGAAATAGGGTGGCTGCTCTCTACTCTTCCATGATGGCTGCCTCTGAAGGACATCCTGCCTTGTTGGGCTTGTTCCTCCCCCTCAGTTTCCTCCTCTGCTCTATCCAGCACCCAAGTCACGTCAGTGACATCATCATCATCCTCCCCATCCTCATCTTTACTGGAGCCAACTTAGCAATATGCTGTGACTGGGGGAACATGACTGCCAATTTGTTGTTTATCAGTGTTCTACCCTCTCTGTAGGGTAGGTTAATTTTACTCCCTTCCTCTACCTCAGAACCAATATCAGAATCAAGTAAAATATATGTGCGTCCTCAAAAAGCAAGTGGCTGATGCTGTGTTAAAATAATTCAGCTGACTCCTCCATGCATGATGCTGGGGCTATGGCAGGAGTAGCTGTGGACAAGGAGGCAGAATGAGCCGCTCTGGTAGCTGCGGTGGACTGGTGTCAGCTTGGGTCATAGAGGATGGAGATGGTTCAGTAGGATAGTCCACCATCTCCTCTGCAAGCTGTGGCTGGTTAGCATGGGCAACATCACTAAACAGAGACAAATGTGCCCTGCCTGAGGACGGACCACATCCACCTTTGCCTGTGGACACAGACGCTGCTGGCCCCCTCATAATGACATGGGCGAGTCTGCCTCCTTGTTGGCTGCCTCTCAGACATGATGGGGGGGGCTTATTACCCAAACTTAATAGAAACTGTGAAATGTGTGATTGGATGCACTTTATTGAATGAAAAGTGTTGTTTGGTGCACTTTAAATTGAGGACTGACTCTGACAGAAATGTAAAAACTATAAAAAAAATGTAAAAGGGGAACACCAGTGTTGTAGTCAGAAAAACTGCAGCTGACAATTAAAAAAAAAGAGGGCAGGCAGGGGATAAAAAAAAAACATGCAGCAACTCAAAAAAAGGGGGGGGGGGATACAGCACTGTTATGTAATGCTGTGTTAAACACTGCACTACACTGACACTACACTATACTGACACTGTACTAACACTACACTAAAACCGGGTACACACTAAAAAAGTTTTTACACATTTAGAGCCCTTGCACACTGGGGCGGTTTGCAGGCGCTATTGCGCTAATAATAGCGCCTGCAAACCGCCCCGAAAGTGCCGCTGCTTTCATTCCAGTGTGAAAGCCCCGAGGGCTTGCACACTGGAGCGATGTGCTGGCAGGACGGTAAAAAAAGTCCTGCCAGCAGCATCTTCGGAACGGTGAAGGAGCGGTGTGTATACCGCTCCTGCCCATTGAAATCAATGGGACGGCGCGGCTATACCGCCGGCAAAGCGCCTCTGCAGAGGAGCTTTGCGGTGGTATTTAACCCTTTCTCGCCCGCTAGCGCGGGGTAAAACCGCCCCGCTAGCGGCCGCATACCGACGGTAAAACGCCGCTAATAATAGCGGCGTTTTACCGCCGACGCCGCCCCCCCGCCCCAGTGTGCAAGGGCTCTAACTGACAGCTCTGGTCAGAGCCATTGTACTAACCATGCAAGGTTAGTTCAGCGATTTCCCCTGCTGAGCTATTGTGTTCCGATCAGTGCTCTTTGTCATGGGCAGAGAGCGCTGTTCGGGAGTCAGTCGGCTGCTGGTTTTCCAGCATGCACGTCCGACATACACATGGGCTGAATGTCGGCGTTTTTTTTTTAACCAGATATTGTCTCCCGACAACCTTTTATAGTGTGGAATGAGCACTAAGCCATGATTGGACAAAGTCATCATCACTTTGTCCAATCAGGGCTCTGACAGTGCTCTGTGGCCTAATTGGCAAAGCCTTGCACCTGACCAGCAGTCAGGTGCATTGCTTCATCCAATTAGGGGCCCTAGAATGCACTGTGAAGCATGCAGTGCATTGTTAGGTGCTCAGCTGGTGAACATCCTGCCGAGTGCCCCACAAATTCGGGTGTTCGCCGAATAGGCGATGTTTTTGCTCAGCCTAACTTTTGCTCATCCTAACCGTTTGCCCAACTCTAGTCCCAAGCAATCTGAAAGCAGAGACATGCGGTGAAGTCAGTGGCTGGTGAGGCACTGGCTAGTATCAGAGCCAGATACACACTGGTTACATACGCCACAATCGTTAGAGCGAGAGCAATAATTCTAGCACTAGACCTCCTCTGTAACTCTAAACATGTAATCTGTAAAAAAAATGTAAAGTGTCACCTAAAGAGTTTGGCGCCATTCCACGAGTGTGCACAATTTTAAGGCGTGACATGTTAGGTATATATTTACTTGGCGTAACATCATCTTTCACATTATACAAAAAAATCGTGTTATCTTTAGTGTTTTTTTTATATTCATGAAACAGTTTTTTCCCTAAAAAATGCGCAAATACCGTGTAACATAAAAAGTTGCAATGACCACCATTTTATTTCCTAGGGTGTCTACTAAAACAATACATATATAATGTTTGGGGGGTTCTGAGTAATTTTCTAGGAAAAAAAATTATGATTTTTACACGTAGGAGAGACGTGTCAGAATTGGCCTGGGTGGCAAGGGGTTAATTACCATAAGTACCGTATTTATCGGCGTATAATACGCGCCAGCGTATAACACGCACCCCAAGTTTAGGAGGGAATTTTAAGGAAAAAAACTTTTAGGAGGGAAGTTTAAGGAAAAAAAACTTACATTTAAATGCCCATCAATGCAGCCTTATCGTGTCCATCTGCAGCCTTGCCCCAGTGTCCAGTGCAGCCTTGTCAGTACAGCTTTGCCCCAGTGCAGCCTTGTCAGTGCAGCTTTGCCCCAGTGCAGAATTGTCAGTGCAGCTTTGCCCCAGTGCAGCCTTGTCAGTGCAGCATTGCCCCAGTGCAGCCTTGTCAGTGCAGCATTGCCCCAGTGCAGCCTTGTCAGTGCAGCATTGCCCCAGTGCAGCATTGCCCCAGTGCAGCTTTGCCCCAGTGCAGCCTTGCCCCAGTGCAGCCTTGCCCCAGTGGTCCGTCCAGCCTTGTCGCCGCCGACATACAAAAGTTTAGTTTGGATTTTTAAAATATGGCACTGCGGAGTTCGGAAGGACTCGGCGGCGCTTGTTCAGCTGAACGAGCACCGCCGAGGACACAGTGACTGGGCAGAGCCGAGATACACATAGCCGAGGGTTCTCGGCTCTTCTCGGCGCCGTTTACAGTCACGCCCAGTCCCCATGATGGACATAACACAGGTCCAATGGCGGGACTGGGCGTGACTGTGAACGGCGCCGAGAATAGCTGAGAACCCTCGGCTATGTGTATCTCGGCTCCGCCCAGTCACTGTGTCCTCGGCGGCGCTCGTTCAGCTGAACGAGCGCCGCCGAGTCCCTCCGAACTCCGCGGCGCCATATTTAAAAATACACGCTATGTGAATGTCGGCGGCGATCGCTCCGACAGATCACAAAATAGCGGGGATCGGCGTATAACACGCACCCACGATTTTCCCCTGATTTTAAGGGGAAAAAAGTGCGTGTTATACGCCGATTAATATGGTAAGTAATATACAAATAATTATTATATATTGTTTTTAAGGTAATTTACTATATTTTCAAACACTGTATTTAAGCAGGTGGCTTAACGGACAAATTACTGAAGTTTGAAGTTATAACTTCAAACCAGTAATTTCACAGTAAATGGATAATCAAATTATTATGTTATAACATATGGCATAAGAATATATGATTTAGCTTGATTATAACTGTACCTTTTCAACAGCAGCAGATTCTCATTCTCCCTCTTAACTGTGTGAGAAAAACATGGGATTGTGGGTAAATCTTATACCCATAAACCCATGCTTTTTCCTTGTAGTTAAGAGGGCTGGACTAGAAGGGAGCATTTGTCTTTTAGACACATACCCCTTCTATGACACTATGAAGGCGTGTCTCCACTGCAGCATTTTTATTGGACAGCTGGGGCTAATGGTACTTTACCATTGGTCCAAGACTCCAAGCTGTCCATTGAGCTCAGTGCCTCTGACAAGAATTGAGGAGAGGCACTGTGAGCTCATCCTCTTAGTCTGCTGTAAACAGAGTGTGTCAGATTTTAATTAAAATGGCCGCTCTGTATGTAGCTTCTGACAGGCTGCGCAAGGAGACCTGTATCTCCGGAAACCATGTGTCCTAGGAGCCCCATATTTATACCAGTCGTGGGGTAGGACTTAGGCTACATACCCCCCAAATGGGGTCTCTGTGACCTCAGTTCGCCGAGCTACTACCCTCGAAGCGCGATTTTTGAATTTATTTGGTTTTTTTTTTAATGTTCATGGTGCTCTACCTCACCTGCCTCCCCTGACTACACATCCCTATCTGAAAGCCTTCTTCCAGCTTCAGCTTACATTGACATAAAATTATCCCTGGAAGATACTCTTGGAAGTTGCCTGGTTGTTCCCTCGACTTTGGAGTGATCGTCGGCTATTTAAGAACACACAGCTCGGCCTGGGACCTGACAAGAATGTGCACACATGACTGCCTCCTTAGAGCCTACCTTGCTACAGGTGGCACCCAAAGCAGGGAGGAGCTTACAGCACTTCCCTCACTTCCTGGTTTCACAAGAGAAACTGAGGGCAGTGGAGCCATAGGCTCCTGCTGCCTTCAAACGCCTGTGAGAAAGGAGTGGGGGTGTGGCTTTCTAGCACTGTGTATATCTATGGATGTGCACAGCCTGCAATGGGGCTCAACAGAAATGCACACATGAGTGCCTTCTTAGCATCTGGCTTGCTACATGAGGCACCCGAAGGAGGGGAGGTGCCTACATTCCTGGGTGGAGAAAGTGATGGGGCTAGTTTTGGTGGTGTCACTAGAAGGAAAAAATGTCCCTGCGTCTGTGGTGTCAATGGAAGGATAAAAAGTGCCTGCACCAATGGTATCACTGGAAAGAATAAATGTCTCTGCATCAGTGGTGTCACTAGAAGAAAAAAAAATGTTTCTGTGTGGGTGAGGTCACTAGAAGAATAAAATGCATCAGTGGGGTTGCTAATAGGAAAAACAATGCTGCATCAGTGTCAGTGGGGAAAAAATGCCCCTGCATCAGTGGTGTCAGTCTGAGGAGGACTGCTTTGCTATCTATGTCAGTGGGATGCAGGAGGGGGGCTCTTTGGGGTGCTTGGAGCTAAAGGGATGTAGGAGGCTCTGAGGAAGGAAGGGGGCTCTGAAGGACTTTAAAGAAGGGGGGGTCAGGGGCTTTTGGGGGTGGTGAAGAGGAGTGTGGATGTCTAGGGCTGAGTCGTCCCCTCACCCTCTGTGTATTCTATCCTTTCAATGAGGTGCTGGAAAGCGGAGTGGCTGAAGCTCCTAGCATAGCCCCCTCTACACATACCAACACTGCGCCCAAGGCACATGTCCCTTTTGCCCCTTTACCCATGTCCAGGAGCCATAGGCTCCTGCTGCCTTCAGTCAAACTCCTGTGAACAAAGAGCAGGGGCATTGCTCTCTGGAACTTGGCGCAGGAGCACACATCTACGGTTGCCTCCTTAGCACCTGGCTTGTACAGGAGGCACCCAAAGGGGGGGAGGAGCCTACAGTTCCAGCAGGGATTGTGAGAAGAGGACGAAAGTGGGGTTTCTGTGCAACATGGTAAGTGTTACCTCTTTTATTTAATTGAAAAAAGTAAATGTAATTATCCGCTTGCCATCCACCCTATAGCAGTTTTACTGCTACAGGGCAGCAGCTGTGCGCCGGATCACATATATACACAATGCTACACTTCTGGGTAGGGGGCCTGCTTACGCTATTACACACAGCGAAAGCTGATCGGCGGGTGCCGGGTGCTCAATGTCCCCTGGCACCCACTGATTGTCGACAATACACAGAGAACTTAAATATATGCCTATGTAAACAAGACATGTCTCAATTCTGACAGGGGGAAGTAATGGATTATGTGCTCCTGCAAAGCAGGGGCTAGAATCCATCACTTCCGCTAGTAAAAGTAGCACAATGTACACATAAACGGACTAGGCACACATTTAACCTCTTGACTGCCCTAGATGTTAACCTCTTCCCAGCCAGTGTCATTAGTTCAGTGACAGTGCATATTTTTAGCACTGATCACTTGTATTAGTGTCAGTTATGCCCCATACACACGGTCGGATTTTCCGATGGAAAATGTCTGATCGGAGCGTGTTGTCGGAAATTCCGACCGTGTGTGGGCTCCATCGGACATTTTCCATCGGATTTTCCGACACACAAAGTTTGAGAGCAGGATATAAAATTTTCCGACAACAAAATCCGTTGTCGGAAATTCCGATCGTGTGTACACAAATCCGACGGACAAAGTGCCACGCATGCTCAGAATAAATAAAGAGATGAAACCTATTGGCCACTGCCCTGTTTATAGTCCTGACGTACATGTTTTACGTCACCGCGTTCAGAATGATCGGATTTTCCGACAACTTTGTGTGACCGTGTGTATGCAAGACAAGTTTGAGCCAACATCCGTCGGAAAAAATCCTAGGATTTTGTTGTCGGAATGTCCGAACAAAGTCTGACTGTGTGTACGGGGCATTAGTGTCAAAATGTCCACTGCAATATCGCAGTCCCACTATAAGTCGCTGATCACTACCATTACTAGTATAGTAAATAAATAAAATTCCATAAATATATCTCATAGCTTGTAGATGCTATAACGTTTGCGCAAACCAATCAATATACGCTTAAGGCCCCTTTCACATGGGCCCTCCGATCAGGTCCGCCTGTCAGTTATTCAGGCGGACCTGATTGGACCTTTCATGCACCTCTATGGAGCATGTCCGCTGACATCCGTCGGTATCCGACCCAATCTTGTCCGTGAAATCCAGACGGATGGAAACCCTATTTTCCACCCGTCTGGTGGATCGGATTCAAACGGACAGGCGGTCCGTTTTTCCTCGATCTCCCCATAGAGGAGAGCGGGGCTCTGACAAGCCTGTCTCAGCACAATGAGCGGAGACGGACCTGTCCTCTGTCAGCTCAGCGGGGATCAGCGGATCGATCCCCCGCTAAGCAAAGCAGAGTCCGCCGGGTGGACCACCCGTGTAAAAGGACCCCATTTTTTTTACCAAAAACTCTGTAGCAGAATACATATTGGCCTAAATTTATGAAGAAATTCATTTTTTTTCAATTTTTTTTATTGGATATGTTTTATAGCAGAGAGTAAAAAATACTGTTTTTTATTCAGAATTGTCAGTCTTTTTTTGTTTGTAGCGCAAAAATAAAAACCGCAGAGGGGATCAAATACCATCAAAAAAAAGCTCTACTTGTGGGAATAAAACGACATAAATTTTATTTGGTCGCAACTTCGCAAGAGAGCGCAATTGTCAGTTGCAAAAAAAAAATAGCCTTGTCATGAAGGGGGAGGGGGGGGGGGTAAACCTTCTGGAGGTCAAGTGGTTAATTAAAAAGGTGAATTTTTGCTGTTGAGGGGGCAAAGCAACCTTTTCCAGAACACTTTTCCCATACAGTCTTTCCTATATGCATGTGATGAAACCATGACAGGTAAAATAGAAAAGCTTAGAAATAGTAGTGACTGAGGCCCACATGTGATGAATGTGGAGAGCGTGGAGCTGTCTCTGTGTTTATGTCTGCATGTAACAGGATAGCCGAGGATGCTGCAACCTTCTTCACCAAGGTAACGGTTTCCATGGAGCCGCCTCTCTCTTCCTCCTGCTGCTGCCATGGTCACGGTAGTCATGGCCCAGCTGCTGGATGTTGCTAGGGAGAAAAAAGAAGACCGTGTGCTAGTGAGCAGAGAGAGAGAGAGATCCGTCCATAGCCCCGTGCTTGTGTGTGTATACAGTGTGCTGATGATACATTGTATACATTGACACAAAGTGACAGCTGATGTGTGTGTGTGTGTTCACCCGCTCCCCTTTATTGCATCCATCTGCCCACACCATCCCAGCCATGCCCCAGGAGCTCCCGATCTGTGCCCAAGTTGTGCCAGCATCCATCTGTCCTCCACCCACACCGATCCCTCCCTCGTGGGCATCCCGATAGATAGAAGCAGATCACATCGGGAAGAAAGCTGTCTGCCTGTGTAGCTCTCTCTCCCAGCACCCGATGTGGGTTGCCATCCTCTCCCACCCCAGCGCCCTCCTTACAACCTGGCAGAATCCTCTCCACTTTTAGCTCTCCTCCTCCTCCTCTCCATCCTCCACCCCCATCAGCCGTCTCCAAGCTGCATCTATGGGCACTGCGAGGTGAGTACACAGCTGCTCTCCGGTATATGTATTTGGGTGGTGGGGGGGTTACCATTCATGCAATGCTTTGTATAATTGGGGTGATCACCCCCCCCCCACCCCCTCCCCCTTCCTAGACCCCTCCATCAAATCCTATATGTGTGTGTCTGTACACTGTGTGTTGTGCATAAACAAGCCTGCTATTTATGGTTGCCTTTTTGTAAATGCCAATTAAAAAAAACAAATGTGTTTGTGTTCATCCCATGTGTTTGGCCTGCATATATTTATTGCAAGTAATAAATGCGATCTGTTTCCTATATGTGCGTTCACTCATTTTATACAGCATGTAAACGCCAATTTATTTTTTTCATTTCCTTTTTTTTTTTTTAAGGTGTGTATTGATTTTGTTACTAAAGTATGCCTGTTCCCTTTTCCCGACTGATCATTATTTATTTATTTTTTGACTATGTGCACTGTAAGCTATTTTTTTTTTGTGCATCGTATGGTTTTAATGCTCGGGCTAGTGCAGTTTACAGGAAGTCGGTCAGGTCATGTAAGATGCTAATGTTCCTTCTTGTGCCATGTATGTACTGGTAAAAAATGTGCAAGCAAAGCACAAATGGTTGTAAAATAGCAGCAAATCAGCAGACGGACAGAACGCTTTCCCTTTAGAGACTAAACGCGTCAACTGCATTGGGTAGAGAGTGTGTAAAGTCACTGAACCGTACATAGTATTTGTTGTAATTGTCATTTTTTTTTCCCCTCCCCAGGTGGTCCTAGCAAGCGCGTATACTAACTGGGATCCAGCGGGAAAACACTTTTACAGACTACTTCAATTATAAGTCTCCGTTTTGAATCATGGATTGTCATTTATAAGGATATATTATATGAAAATTGGATCCAAGATAAAAAAAAATTGGAGGATCTTGGAAGGTTTCGTTCTGTCACTAAACTGGTTGCCCCCGTGATACAAAAACAACAAGAAACATTAACAGGAGGTGGTATATAATGTGACTTGCCTCCTACATTTTTTTATTTTAGCTGATACATCCTGAAGTTGGGAATTCTAGTGGAAACGTAGAAGCACGTGATGCTTTCTGTGTAGAGCAAATAATCAAACAGGCAAACTGGGGCTTGGAAAAAATCGATGTGAAACCGGCTCTTGCATGTTCAGCGGAGGGACATTTGGATTTTCAGATGGTGGGTGTTATATGGGAGACTGGCAGGACGGCCGAGCACATGGATATGGTGTATGCAAGGGTCCAACGAGGCAAGGTGAATACAGTGGACTGTGGAGCCATGGGTTTGAGTCTCTGGGAGTCTACACTTGGCCTAGTGGAAACACATATCGTGGCTACTGGGACCAAGGCAAGAAGAATGGCCTGGGAGAAGAACATAAAGGACGGTGGCTGTATCGGGGGGAATGGACACATGGACTAAAGGGAAGGCTAGGTGTGAGAGAGAGTCTTTCTGGAGCACGATATGAGGGACTGTGGACAGATGGCCAGCAAGATGGTTATGGCATAGAGACGTACTCAGATGGAGGTGAGAAGCTAAGCAATATAGTTAGAGATAAAGAATTGTACTGTATAATATGTAAGATGATATATACAATTAATTGACAGGTTCACCCAAAAATTATTACAGCTGATTTTTTATTATTATTAACAACAGCCTGTGTAATGTAACCATTTAGTGACCAACCTCCTTCTCTCTCTTCATATTTGCACTCTGTGTTTACCCACCCTGCCTACATCCCATTCCATCTCTGCAGGTACATATCAAGGCCAGTGGCAAACCGGTAAGCGTCATGGATATGGGGTGCGTCAGAGTGTCCCATATCATCAAGCTGCACTTCTCCGTTCTCCCCGAACACCAACACTCACTTCTTTGCCTAACTCCCCTGATGCCCACACCAATACAGCCCCAGGACTACTTCCAGGAAGCCCTGCCTCTGGATCCCGTGGGGGTTTTGTTTTGAAAGTCCGAGGAGTTGGCTCTGAATCCACTGGTCCTGGCAGCAGTGGCAAGCCTAAAAAAAGAGGTTTTTTCTTTTCACGTTCACTTATACTTAGTGGGTTCCGATTACATCGTGGATCAGATACCAAAGCCCCCACTAGTGGCCGGGACAGCCAGCGCAGCTCTTTGAGAAGTGAAACTCGGGGGGCTGGCGGCTCTCTAGGATCCAGTGCCAGTCAAGATGGATCCAGTGCTAGTGTAGCAGAAACAGAGTCTGAGCTGCCAATTGCTGCCTGGGAAACAGAGACTTATGCTGGCGAGTGGAAGAGTGATCGCCGCAGTGGGTATGGGGTAAGCCGTAGATCAAATGGGCTTAGTTATGAAGGGGAATGGCTGAGAAATCGACGGCATGGTTATGGTAGAACCACCTATCCTGATGGGTCACGAGAAGAAGGAAAGTACAAGATGAACATGTTGGCCAGTGGTAAAGTGAAGAGTCTATTCCCATTGCGCAGGGGTAAAGGGAGAGAGAAGGTGGAGAGAGCAGTGGAGGCTGCGAGAAGAGCAGAAGCAACTGCCAGACAGAAACAGGATATGGCAATAGCCAGGTAAGAGCAAGCAAAAAAGTTACTTACCATGAAGCCTTACCTTGCGTTATTTTTTAGGGTATTTTTTTTTTGCCTGCCTGCCTGTTAAATTCACGCATGCGTATTATGAAAAAAAAACTACTTTGTATTTGTAAAAATATGCATCAGTATTTCAGTGAAGACAAAAAAAACATCTCTTATTGCATATAGACTTCATACCTGGATTACTTGTCTGTCAATAACACTTGTATTCAATGTACTGGAACAGGGGTCTCCAAACTTTCTAAATAAAGGGCCAGTTTAATGTCCTTTGGGCTTTAGGGGGGGGGGGGGGGGGGCGGACCGTGGTCAGTGTGAGTAGAAAATGTCCTAGTGTGGGAGCAAACAATCCCTCATCATTGGTGTCAGTGGGAGGAATAGTGCCCCATCATTAGTGTCAGTGGCAAGATTTAGGCCCCATTATTGGTGTCAGTGGGAGGAATAATTTATTTTATCGTTGATGTCAGTGGCAGTAATTATGGCCAATTGTTGGTGTCAGTAGGAGGAATAGTTTCTTATATTAGTGGAAGAAGTAGTGCCCCAAGGGCCAGACAAAAAGCAAGTAAAGGGCCACATCAGTTTGGAGACCACTGTACTGGAACATAAGGCGTCTGGGCCTGTGCAGTGTAAATGCTTCGAGTACAGCAAACTGGCCTCAATTTTTTGCATATGCCCATACGCTTTGCTTGTGTTTACACAAGCATTGGCGTATTCAAACGTACAGCTGTGCATTGGTCATACATGTCTATAGGCAGCTGTACACAGCACCAGGGCTTTCCGGGCAAGGGAAACAGCCCATGTGCAAGAGGTAAAAAGTGGTTCACAATCATGGCCAACCTCCAATCTGAAGGTTTCAATCACTTGTGAGACAAGAGAACATCATTCAACATGTCAAAGCTTTAGTACAGAGGATGTGTCTCTGATTCTGTAGTCATGGATTAGTTCAAAATTTGCTCTGTAGGGGACCACAAAAAAAGTTTGTCTATGATGCCGGCGCTTAGAAAAGTGTGGTCTCAATCTGTTTACAAAAGCTCTGGGTACTGGGGTGCAAATTAAATATACCTGATCCGGATTGTTAATTGTAGGGAAGCTGACACATTTAAGTCACGTCAGAGCGCAGTGTTGTATTTTGTTTGGCCCATTTCAGAGAGCTCTGATTTTATATTGATGTAAACATCTAACCCAATTAAAGTGTAACTTCATGCTGCCAATCAACATTGATTATTTGTAATCCTCATGCTGCTAGCATTTGTAAATAGATAGGAAAGTATATCATAGTTACTCATTTTAAACTTTTTTTTTTTTTACATTTCTTCAGTTACTTTCTGGTTTCTTGCCTAGGTAAATGATGTCATACATCCCAGGAGTCTTCAGGAGGGGAGAAGAGGAGGAGGAGTGTCAGATTAGGTGACCTGTCAGATTAGGTAACGGAAGTGACGTTCCATCAGCTGCACATGCATCCACCACTACAAGGTTTGCTCATCTGACAGAATACCTGCAGTTAGAAGAAGCTGAAATGGACATCTTACTACACCCAGCTACATCTTGAATTTCACAGTAATTTTAGCAATAAATTGACCGTATATAAATAAATATAGTATATTGACATCTGTGATGCTGTTTGGATGTTACATTTTGAAAGAAGGTGGACGCCAGCAGTAGGAAGGTGGCAGAGGCCATGTTGGTACACCCCGCACTACTCTGCGCTAAACCTTTAGGCTTTCAAAATGACACATGCAAACACCATCACAGAAGTCAATATACTATATTTATTTATATACGCTCACTTTATTGCTAAAAGTACTGTGAAATTCAAGACGTAGCTGGGTGTACTAAGATGTCTGCTGCCTTCTTCTGACTTCAGGTGTTCTGTCAGATTAGCAAACCTGCTAGTGGTGGAACGCATGCTCAGCTGACGGAATGTCACTTCCGTTACCTTATCTGACGGGTCACTGATTTTGATGAAACAGGGGCTTTCTCAGCTAACCACACTCTCCTGTATGCATGCTTGAGATAAGGAGATATGGATTCCAGAAAATAAATGCTACATTAATTATTTGCCCTTATTCAAGATGGCCACTGCCAGAAATACCAGGGGGTATTTTTTAAAGTGATTCTTCAACAAAATGAAGAATGGAGATATGGATGGATGGGGGCGTTTGCTTTGAATATTAAAAATGAAATAATGGTTTTGGTTTGTGGTGCTCAGATGCAGTGAAGATCCGCTTTAAGACACATTCCGGTATCTTGAAACTTGATGCTTGCTGCAGGACCTCTGGAATAACTCATAATGGCGCCAGTAGAAACGGGCTCAAACATATTCAGATCACCCCCAAATTTTTATCCTGGATTAAAATGATTAAAATCGGAGTGTTTTTAAAGTGATTCTTCAACAAAATGAAGAATGGAGATATGGATGGATGGGGGCGTTTGCTTTGAATATTAAAAATGAAATAATGGTTTTGGTTTGTGGTGCTCAGATGCCGTGAAGATCCGCTTTAAGACACATTCCGGTATCTTGAAACTTGATGCTTGCTGCGGGACCTCTGGAACAACTCATAATGGCGCCAGTAGAAATGGGCTCAAACATATTCAGATCACCCCCAAATTTTTATCCTGGATGAAAATGATTAAAACCGGAGTTGTTCTTAATGGCATGGGCTGAGTTATTACAATCTACAGTACGTAAAGTAGAACTAAAGATAAATATTCAAAAAGATAAATATATGGTGCCAGTTTAAGTGTAGTGTTTCTATGCATTCTTTGTTTCCTCTAGCCCCCTTGCAAAACCAAACATTTCCTGTTGATCCTACCAGACCAGTGACAAGTTTACTGCTCTCTGTGATGGGGTGACAGTCCTATCACTCTATTCTTAAACCTGGGCAGTGTTGCCACCTTCACATCAGCTAGTCAGCGCCACATGCCGACAACGCAGGTGGCTTGACAAGCAGCATTGTATCTGGCTGGTCATACCTGGCCTTACTCCTGTTGTATGTTTCTTCTAGTGTTGGCTCCACATCCTACTGCTATAGTTCTGGCAGGGTTCCAAAAATAAGAGGAGTCAAATAATCTAGAAATCTTTTACATCTAAGACCCTTTTCTAAAAAGAACTGGCCTATGCAATGGCGATGCTTACAGGCAGTATATAGCCTGCCAGCTGGCCTTCTGGCGGTATATAGCCAGATAGCTCCCACGACTGGTAAAAAAAAATAAAAATTAGGTTGCCTAATGAAATCATGGGATTCGCATACCTTCCAACTTTTTGAGATGGGAATGAGGGACACCTATCAGCAAAAGCGTGCAGGCATAGGACACAACCCCTTGCCACGCCCCCTTAAAGGAGAATTGTACAAAAAAAAAAAACAAGATTGGTTAAACCCACAAGTGCTTTTTTTACCACTACTATTCCTTTATATTGGCTTTTGGAATTTATAAATGCAGCAATTTAGAAATAAGACGAAAGGTTTTGCACTGGGAAACACTTTTTTATAGATAAAAAGTGCATTGTATATACATCTATATCAATCAGACCAAAATGAGGGACAAATGAGGGGCAGAGGGACATTGCTCCAAATCAGGGACAGTCCCTCGAAATCAGGGACAGTTGGGAGCTATGGGAGTTGTAGTCCGCTCAGTTGCCTGCATAGCTCACATCTTACAGGCACTGAATAAACCCTCCCACTACCAGGCTTATTCTGAAGAGGGAAAAGAAAAGAGGAAAGTATAAAGCAATAGTTTCCATATTCTAAGGGACACTTTTTTCTTTTTTTTTCTTATTACTTTGGAAATGATTTAGGCCCAACATTTAACACCGATTTGTCAAATTATTGCCCATAGTTATACTATATATGTACTAAGCATGGCTTTTTTTTCAAAGGCAGGTACTCCCCCTCATCCACCCAAAGGTCATCCTTGTTCAACACCATCCTGTGTCTCTGCCCTTTTCCACCTCCCAATACCACCCCTTTTTTAAACAATACATCCCTCAGCAGCAACAATAGATTACCCCATCAGCAACAATAGACCCATCCCCCCCCCCCCAGCAGCAATAATAAATTCCCAGCAACACCAGTAAATCCTCCAGCAGCAATATTAGCTCCCCCAACAGCAACAATAAACCCCCAAGCAGCATCAATAAATCCCCCAGCAGCATCATCAAACCCCCAGCAGCAATATTAACTCCCCCAGCAGCAACAATAAACCCCCCCAGCACCAACAATAAATCCCCCAGCAGCACTAATCAATTGCCCAGCAGCAGCAATACAGAATATGTAGATGTGAATAAGGGAGCGTACAGCATGGTATACGGAACGAGTTGGTGCAAAATGTACAACATAGAATGAGGCGATGTGGAATAGGGAGCATACAGCATAGCATATGGAATGAGGCGGTGCAGAATAAGGAATGTTTAGCATGGCATATGGAATAAGGGGGTGCAGAATAGGAACTGTACAGCATGGCATATGGAACAAGGTGGTGCATAATAGGAAACGTACAGCATGGCATATGGGATGAGGTGGTGCACAATAAGAATGTAGAGCATTGCATATGGAATGGGGTGCTGCAGAATATGGAATGTACAGCATGGCATATGGAATGAGGTGGTGCAGAATAAGGAATGTTTAGCATGGCATATGGAATAAGGGGGTGCAAAATAGGAACCGTACAGCATGGCATATGGAACAAGGTGGTGCATAATAGGAAACGTACAGCATGGCATATGGGATGAGGTGGTGCACAATAAGAATGTAGAGCATTGCATATGGAATGGGGTGCTGCAGAATATGGAATGTACAGCATGGCATATGGAATGAGGTGGAGCAGAATAAGGAATGTTTAGCATGGCATATGGAATAAGGGGGTACAGAATAGGGAACATACAGCATAGCATATGGAATGAAGTGGTGCATAATAAGGGAACATACAGCATGGCATATGGAATGAGGTGGTGTGGAATTGGAACGTAGAGCATGGCATATGGAATGAGGTGATGAAGAAAAAAGAACGCACAGCATGGCATATGTGGAACAGGAAACATACGGCATAGAATATGGTGTGTGCTAGAAGAAATATATTTGCACCTTTAATAGAATGATCCTGGCCCATTTAGACTTCCATGAGTGCAGACCTGCCATTGATTGCAGCGATGGCAGCGATCTGTTGGCCCCCCATATAAGGAGAGGTTGTTGCCCTTTTAGTTAAGCTGTGTCCCATTTGGAACTCCTGTCAGTGAGGACCTGCAGTGATTGCAGTAACAGACCGCTCAGCTGATCACGTGCAGCACTGCTATCAAATGTAAACAAGCAGTCAGGGCAGAGGAACATTTATACTACGCAATTCCTCTACTGGGCTTTGTATTAAATGATGTCATCAGTCTGAGCCCAGCAAAGGAAATGAGTAGTGTACCTTCTTCTGTCCCTGATCTTTATATGTACTGTATCATACCTGCCAACATTTTGAGATGGGAATGAGGAACACCTACCAGCAAACGTATGTAGACATAGGACACACCTCCTGCCACACCCACTTAAAGGAGAATTAACCAAAAAAAAAGTTTAATTAAATCCACAAGGGCTTCTTTTTACCACTACTATTCCTTTATATTGGCTTTTTAAATTTACAAATGCATCAATTTAGAAATTGGATGAAAGGTTTAGCACTTGGAAACACTTTTTGTAAGATAAAAAGTGCATTTTATATACAACTATATAGATCAGATCAAAATGAGGGACAATGAGGGGGAAAGAGGGACATTGCCCAAAATCAGGGACAGTCCCTCGAAATCAGGGAGCTATGCTGCATATAGCCTTACTTGGCTGCAGCTACTGATTGCACAAAGTTTCCCAACATTCCCATTTGAAAGAAGTCGATCCTTAGATGGACTCAGGGTTGCCAAACGTCAGTAAATTTACTGACAGTTTGTAAAAAATCTGTGATTTTTACAGCTGCCAGTAAATGGGTGTTAGAGAAATTTCATGTCAGTAAAAATGAGCTCTTTTTTTTTCAGACAGGTTAGTGTTGGCTCAGCAAGTGTAAGAAAAAAACCATTGACAGCTTGATGCAGCACCAGCAGCCATTTATCTAGGAAGAGTTTTGAGCCAGTTTGGTTTATTTTTCAATAGAAGCATACTGGAGCCAGCGGTAGAAGAAACAGGCGGCCGCATTTGCCGATCCTGCTCCTCTAGTTCCGACTGCAGTGTGATCTCATGAAAGTAAGAAAGAACCCCTTGACAGCTTGATGCAGCACCAGCAGCCATTTACCCAGGCAGAGTTTTGAGCCAGTTTGGTTTATTCTTAAATAGGAGCGGTTGGAGCCAGCTGTGGAAGGAGCAGGCGGCCGCATTTGCCAATCATACTCCTCTAGTTCTGGCTGCAGTGTGATCTCAACCGTGCAAGAGAAATATTTTTTTGTGTTTTTCTTGAGTTTTACCCTGGTAAAAACACAGCAAAAATGCATTAGTGTGAAAGGGCCCTAAATGCCGCCAGATAGTAAGAGATGCAGGGAATGGCTGGGTAGTACACAAATGCCCAGTGTCAATAACTGGTAATTTGGCTAAGTACATTCCAGGTGTAGCAAACCAAAAGCTATGCAAAGTCTTAATATATGTATTCTTTAACCACCTCTCTCCCAGCCGTTTTATCACTATAGGATGCTATTCAGGGTGGACCTCTTATGATGTCCTCCCAGGCGTGCACCTTGACACAGCAAAACACAGATCGGTGTACCGAACCACTGTGTGCAGGCCTGGTACCATGTGATCACATGTCAGTCGTAAACAAACAATGGCTTGTCATTCATAGCCATTGTGTACTACTGTGAGCTCTGTGGTTGGTCACAGTGATCACATAGTACAGGGCCAATCACTGTGGACCTGTTGCACCATGTGATAGTTGTGACCAATCACAACTATCACAATAGTACACAATGGCACATGAATGGATGCCATTTACAAAGTAAAAATGATTGGTTATAGTGACACTGTACTGCTCTGGTGACAGTATGCAAAAAATTGTTAAAAAAAAAAGTAAAAAAAACATATGTTATATATTTTTTTACATACTGTCACTAATCAGTGTCCCTGATGAAAAAAAAATAGAACTTCAAAACTCACCATGCCTCTTACTAAATACCTTGGGGTGTCTACTTTACAAAAAGGGGTTATTTTGAGGGTATTTTTGCTAGCCTGGGATTTTAGGGCCTTGAGAAATGAAATAGGCAGTCAGTAGTACATCAGGACTGATTTATTTTCAAATATACTGTATATAACATAGTTTGTAGACTCTATAACTTTCACACAGACTAAATAATATACACTGGTTTGGGTTATTTTTACCAAACAAATGTAGCAGAATACATTTTGGCCTAAATTTATGAAGAAAGATGATTTATTTGCAAACAGAAACTAAGAAAAACGTGTTTTTGCTTCAAATTTTGGGGGAATTTTTTTGTTTTTATAGCAAAAAAATTAAAAACCCTGTGGTGATTAAATACCACCAAAAAAAGCTCTATCTGTTTAAAAAAAATTATCCAAATTTAATTTGGGTACAGTGTTGTATAACTGAGTTATTGGCATTCAAAGTGTGACAGCGCTGGAAACTGAAAATTGGCCTGGGCAAAATTAGAAAGTGTCCAGTATTGAAATGGGTAAAAAAACAGTCAAGCCCAAGTAGAAAGGCCTGTGTGCTGCCAGCATGCTGTAGAGAAGGACACTTTCTTTCTTTGTAGAAGTGAAGGTCTCTCTGCAGGGGTTCAACACATACACGATTTAAAACTAGACCTCTCCAGTTATCGGGAGAATGAACTTTACTGATTGCAGAGCTATAGGTTTGAATCAGTAAGGGGGGGGGGGGTGTTAGAACTCAGCAGAGAGACCACTGCTTCCACAGAGATAGCAAGGGACTTTCTCTGTAGCTGGTATCAGGGGACAGGCTTTTCTACATAGCCTTTAGCAGCTTTAGCCCCCGTTCGCACCTATGCGAATTAGATGCGGCTTACATCGCATCCAATTCACAGGACATTTTAAAATACATTCATATGAATGCATCTGGTTCACATATGTGCGTTGCATTCGCATTGCGCATTGCACAAAAAACGTGTGCGTTTTCTTGGCATTGCGGTGCGAATTACAAGCCCATTATCTTTTATGGGAACGCATCTGATTCGCAGATGCATTGCGTTCTAAACTTGGATTTTCTCCTTCTCCTCACTACACTCCCCCCCCCCACTCCCTGCTCACTGATCCGCAGCTAAAACGCAGATGAACCTCTGAACAACTGATTTTTATCTTCCCAGTGAAACCTGAGCTTCAATTTCACACCGCACATGTGTGAACCCGGGCTAAGAGTTTATTCTCACAGGTGCTCTGCCTAGGGTTGCCACCTGTCTGGGATTCACCCGGAGAGTCCAAATTTTGAATCATGTGTCCAGATTTCAGGCAGACTGAAACCCGGACACATTATTCAGACCAGGATGTGGCTCCCCAAGTAACCAAGATAGTCACACACAAATCTTTTGCCGTCCGGGAACTGCGGGAAGTGTCTAGGGGCAGGTTCGACATCACTGGGTGGGCAGGGTGACGATGTCAGCAAGAGCAATTTGGCCACACTCAAGTTTTGCTGCGGCACGCTATGCAAACCGCATTACTACTCTCTTTGGGGCACCTAAAGGTGTCCCAGGCCGCTAAAGTGTTCGGATTTGGCTTGAAAAAAGGCGGCAACCCTAGCTCTGCCCCATACTTCACGTAGAGTCATTTGTTTACTTTTTTTTTGTATTGCATGCAGGTAGCCCATATAAAGTGAATGGGTATGTATTGGCTTTACAGACTTTAAACTTCTGTGCAGCAGTCAAGTTTGACAGGTATGCAGGGATGGGTGCACAGACAGGCCTTTAGACTAATAAAAATAAACCAATATAAAAAAATATACAAAATAAAAATATAAACCAGTTTCCTGGAGAAAATGTTATTCCAGGCTCCTATCAATGTTGGCCTAGGCTTTTGCTTACATGATCATTTCAGGGGATGATGAGGCAGTCTGAATTCTGAGCCTCCCCTTCAACAGAGATCACAAAAGCTTGTGCTTTTAGTTATGTGAGCAGCACTGGAGGGAACCTTAGGCAGCAAATACTCCAGTTAATTATGTCTTTGCATAAAAAATGGGCCACTGTTCTCCCAATGTTGGGGGTGCCTCGCGCCCAGGGGCGGACTGACCATTGAGCGACTCGGGCAGTGCCCGAGGGCCCTGGGCCACTAGGGGGCCCCATCAGGGTTGCCAGCCTCAGTAAAACCAGGGACAGTATGTATAAATCTGTTTTTTTTACATCTGTCTGTGTATACTGTGTGTACATGTATGTGTATACTATGTGATTGTATACTGTGTGTGTGTATACTGTGTGGCCCCAGATTCTCTGATTGCCTGGGGGCCCCATAATCTCCTATTGCCCAGGGGCCCCATGAGTTATCAGTCCACCCCTGCTCGCGCCTATGGGTTTAAATTAATAAACCATAAGTAATATTGACCGTGTTTACAAATCTGCTCCCCAGTAGGTGACCTATACTGTAAATGATGAGGGGGAGCGCTATTGTGATTGAAAACGGAATTGACATTGGTGCTAATAAAGAAACTGTGATAAATCAATCAATGCAATGTGCTAAATAATGATGAACCACAAAATTCTCAAATCGCTTTTTTTTTTAATAAACCTAAAAAAAAAAAAAAAACACTCAATGCCCTGCTATCCACATCTACAAAGTAAACTGGTAAGCAGTAGATGCAGTGTAGATCCATCCCTTTCCATCTCATCCTGCTGTGTGTACAAGCAACCTCGGAGCCTGAATACTTCAGCAGCAGTGGACATAGAATAGACTGAAAAGGGTGGAGACAACACGAAATGCAGGAAATCAGCAGAAAACAAGTATATACTGTATGGGATGTTGTAATGAACACGTATAGCAGGTATTAACAAGTATAGCTCAAAAGATTCTAAAAATACTGTATATATACCAAATCACCAATAAGGCTGGTCTGTTCATAAATATACAATACACCAAAATGCATTTATATAATGACCAGCCTTTTTTTTGTGATATGGATGTATACAAATGTTGACTGCCTCTGCAGAAAGTGATAAATATTAATTTTTTTTTTTTTACAGCGATGGAATTTTATTTATATGTTTTTTAATATTTTTGGTATTAACCTCCCTGGCGGTATGATTATTTCAGATTTTTGCGTCTCAAAAGCGGTACAATTATTTTGCATGGAAATTTGGCGTTTTATATTGTAGGTCTGTAATTCTTAGCGATAACACACTTATATCTGTCCACCAAGAGTCTAGTAGATATCCCGGGTGATGAAGTTTGAAACACAAAATCATAAATTATAATATAATAAATAAATATAAATCATTTTAAAAAATAATAATATAATAGTAATAAAATAAATTTCCCCACGATTCACTATCGCTCAATTCTCCAAGTGTTCTAATTTACTATCGCTGTTTTCTAGCTGGTCTAAAGCCACTTTTGACGTAAAGGGACACTTTTTGGTTGCTATGGACAATCTCCAGTTTCCAGGCAGAAAGAACAGTATATATCATATAAAACTGCATGCAGGGCATTGGCCAAAGCACTGGGGACAAAAGGGATGTGAAATCATTTCATACAGTACTGTATTCTGTAAGATTACAGTGTACTATATGTGTTATGATTTTTACATTTTTTTGAATTTGCCGCTAGGCTCCGCCCCGGTGCGTCGCGACGCTCGCAAGGAACAGAGCCTGGCACAGAGAGGCTTCGGGCAGAGGACGGAGCCCACGGACAGTGCGGGGGGACATCGCAGGATCCTGGGGACAAGGTAGGTAACCTGCACCAGGATCCTGAGATGTAATCCCGAGTGTGGCTCGGGGTTACCGCTAATGGTGCTGAAATTTAACCCCGAGCCACACTCAAGAATACCGTCAGGGAGGTTAATTAAAAAAAATGTGTATTCTTTTGAGTTATTTTCTGAAAAAAGCCATGTGCTGAATACAAAATCCCATACATACAGCATTTTCTGCTTGATCTACAACAGCAATTACCTTTTGTGTTCTATTGTGTCCTAACAGGGGGACGCCCCCCCCCCCCCCCAGATCACTCTGGACAGCACTCTTGGCCATTGGCTGAAAGCGGTGATCGGGAGCCGATCGGCAGATCTTTTTCGGTCATGCCCTTTCTGACAGACAGACTGCAGTACACATGGGCCGAATGTCAGCCGGTTTCTATTGAACTGGCCAATGCCGCCCAACATTCAGCCTGTGTGTACTAGGCTTAAGGGGTTAATCCTCCGCATTATGTAAAAAGGCTGTTTGATCCTGTCTTCTCTGATCCTCCCCTTCTTCCACAGTCCCCAATCCATTTGCAGAGCCTTGGAGGCACTTTACTCAGTTTGCTGTGTATTGCTACAGAGTTTTTTTCTATTGGGAGGTTGCATGTGATCAGCTCAGGGATAATCAGCACTGTCCAGACAGAGGGTCAGGAGTCATGCAGCCTCATAGGACAGTCAGAGGAGAATAAAAACTCCTTTTATAAGCTTCAACCAGTACTTGGCTAGACACTGATAGAAGTCACAAGACTGCTATATACAGCTGATGAGAAAAGGTTTTTAGCAGTTTACATTTACTAATTTGCATTTCCATGTTCTGTGTACTGTGAGAGACCAGATATAGTGAATGCAGAGTCCTGGGTTTAGTAACACTTTAAGTACAGTCCTTGGATTCGAAAGGATGGTCACAGGTTTGCTTTTAGTGGGAGAAATTTATTGTCTAGTGGTCTGAACAATGCTGGGACAAGTGCAGAAAGGCCAGTCCACCATACTGCTCTCCTGATCCGTGGACAAATGGATCTTTGCTAGGCCTCACAACAGCTGTGCATTCTGATATGCATAAAATGGGGCTGATTTACTAAAGGCATAGAGATCGTTCGCTTTGCAAGGGAGGTTGTACTTTGCAGGGGAATTTTCCCCAGAGCTGAGTAAATGAAGTGAAGCTCTGCTGATCCAACACATTTTTTTTTTTTTTTAAATTTGCCTTGCACGTAGTTGGGTATTCTTTGAAACCTAAAATTACACCACATTCATTAAGCTCTGGGGAAAGGTTCCTTGCAATGTTAATAGCTTACTTGCCTCCATTCAACCAATGCCGTTCCCATATTGGATTGGATGAGGCCAATTGTTAATCGTTACTTTTTACACAGCACTTCTGTTTTGCTTCTGATGTTTGCAAAGTATTCGGCGGACGTGGGATGCAGTTCTGTTTTAAATTGGGTCTTATGAAGTGGTGTTAACTTGGGGTTTCTTTTGCTGCTTTTCTATTGTATTTTATTTCTTTATAAAAAAAACAATATAAATGGATCTCAAATGCAAGCAACTTTCTCCTTTTGACATAAAAATGCAAGCAACTTTCTCCTTTTGACATACACTATATTGTCAAAAGTATTGGGACACCTGCCTTTACACGCTCATGAACTTTAATGGCATCCCAGTCTTGGTCGGTAGGGTTCAATATTGAGTTGGCCCACCCTTTGCAGCTTCAACTGTTCTGGGAAGGCTGTCCACAAGGTTTAGGAGTGTGTCTATGGGAATGTTGGACCATTCTTCCAGAAGCACATTTGTGAGATCAGGCACTGATGTTGGATGAGAAGACCTGGCTTGCAGTCTCCACTCTAATTCATCCCAAAGGTGTTCTATCGGGTTGAGGTCAGGACTCTGTACAGGCCAGTCAAGTTCCTCCACCCCAAACTTACTCATCTATGTCTTTATGGATCTTGCTTTGTGCACTGGTGCGCAGTCACGTTGGAACAGGAAGGGGCCATCCCCAAACTGTTCCCACAAAGTTGGGAGCACAAAACTGTCCAAAATGTCTTGGTATGCTGACGCCTTAAGAGTTCTCTTCACTGGAACTAAGGGGCCAAGCCCAACCCCTGAAATACAACCCCACATCATAATCCCCCCTCCACGAAATGATTTGAACCAGTGCACAAAGAAAGGTCCATAAAGACATGGATGAGCGAGTTTGGTGGAGGAACTTGACTGGCCTGCACAGAATCCTGACCTCAACCTAAAAGAACACCTTTGGGATGAATTAAAGCAGAGACTGCAAGCCAGGCCTTCTCGTCCACATCAGTGCCTCACCGCGCAAATGCGCTTCTGGAAGAATGGTCAGACATTCCCAAAGATACACTCCTAAACCTTGTGGACAGCCTTCCCAGAGGAATTGGAGCTGTTATAGCTGCAAAGGGTGGGCCAACTCAATATTGAACCCTATGGACTAAGACTGGGATGCCATTAAAGTTCATGTGTGTGTAAAGGCAGACGTCCCAATACTTTTGACAATATAGTGTATTTTTATAGCTTTTGCTAGATGAGGCCTTAGTTGAACTGCACAAGCTTATATGGTCAGAAAAGCACCTACATTACTAGAGCATCCTTATCATATAGACAATGCATGCTCCATCTGGCAGTCTTTTTCATTACATCCACCCCTACTTTGGCTCCCAACTGTCCCTGATTTCGAGGGACTGTCCCAGATTTGGTGGGACTGTCCCTAATTTGGAGCAATGTTCCTCTGTCCCTCATTCCTCCTCATTTGTCCCTCATTTTGGTCTGATCTATATAGTTGTATATAAAATGCACTTTTTATCTATCTAAAAGTGTTTTCCAGCGCTAAACCTTTCATCTGATTTCTAAATTGCTGCATTTGTAAATAGCAAAAGCCAATATAAAGGAATAGTAGTGGTAAAAAAAAGCATTTTTTGGGTTTAACCAATCTTGTTTTTTTTGTACAATTCTCCTTTAAGGGGGCGTGGCAAGGGGTGTGTCCTATGCCTGCATACTTTTGCTGATAGGTGTCCCTCATTCCCATCTCTAAAAGTTGGGAGGTATGGAAATGTTTTTTTTTAATAGATTTATAGGATTTGTTCCTATCCACACTGATTTTTTATTTTTTTGCTTCTCACAACTTCTTCAGCATTTACACTACATGAAATTGGTAGTGCTTGCTCCCAATATGGTGGCTATTGATGTAAACAAAGTCTAAGTCTGTATTTTTCATGCTTAATTTATTATCATCATCATTATTATTGTCACAATAATATCTGTAAACTCGGGGCGGCTACAACTGTAAGTGTGCCAGACTAAATTGCAGGGATAATTTGCTGTTGCAGTAAGTGCTTTTCTGCAAGGCTAAAATGATGATCAATACAAATGCTGGCTAGAAAAGCACAATATAGTCAGATGGACTGAGGTATAATTCTTCAGCTACAGACTAAAGAGTACATTAGGATAAATTACACATCAAAAGCAAATTAGCTTAGATGGCAAATGCGGAGATGCACACTTCAGATGCCTGGCCATTATTTGTCACATGATGAATGTTTTTCAGCGGTTACTTATTAATTGTCACACAATGTACTTTATAGTTAATGCATATTGGATTAAATAGCATCTAACTCCTATTTCTTCATTCTTGCAGTGAAAAATATATTTTAGTCATTAGGGAAGTACCTTTAAGGTTGATCTCCAGGCAAACAACTAAACGCACAGTTGATATACATATGTCAGAACTGTTTTACTTCCAAAGGCTTGTATTTCTGCCGTAACAGTCCAGAGATTTTCACAGCATTATCACACAGACCTGGGCCTTTTTCTGCTGCTGTAGTTAAGCAATATAGCCAGGTCGTCTTCCTGCCTCCAACCTGTTACAGTAAAGGAGCAGCAGCAGTCTGCTGAGGTCACCTCTCTGCTCTCCACTTTAATCATTATATTCTTGTCTGCACATGGGAATTCAAGTCACCTGATTGGCCCTAAGTGCTGCCCCTCTCTTCTCAGTCTGAGCGTTACAGTACAGGCATACCTCCCAATGTCCCTCTGTCCTTCTTTTTTTTTTTTTTTTTAAATCAGAAAAACAGTTTTATTTTGTTTGTTCATTATGTCACATACATGATATACAGAATAGTACATAACATAATAGAAAATGTAGGTATTGACATATGTTATTTAGTCATATTTTGTATCAAACATTCCAGATATAAGACAGACCTTGTAGGTCGTGTACAATAATGCAGGAGTAGAAGCACAACGAGTACAACAGAGCGACCCATCTGGAAGACTAAAAAAATTTCCATGTAAAGAAAAATAAAACATTTAACTATTTCGGACGGGATCCGCATGCCCCAGATCCCTGGGGACAAGCCGCACCCTAGCATTTTATCCGATCCACCAGAGTTTATGAATATCATTACAATTCTCATTTAGGTAAGTATTCTTTTCCCACCGTTTAAATCAGTTTTTCTTAGTCATTAGGATCAGAAAAGTCTATCTTTAACTAATTGATGTGGTGCCAACCCAGGTAGGCACCAGGTAGGCATCCAGGCCTGCCACATTGTTGAAAATTTGCGGGGTGCATTTCTGTGCTGATATGTCAGTTTTTCCCTGATTAACATTTGATTAACCTGCTCAACCCATTGGCGCCTAGTGGGAACCCTGGGAGTTATCCAGAGTTGCGCAATTAGTAGCAGGCGAATAATTGCCGTATGTGCTGAGGGGGATAACTCATCATCCAGGGCCCCCAGCAGACATATCATAGGGTTTCGTGGCACATCGAAGGCGCATACTTGAGAAATTGTGTCAAGAACTTCTTTCCAATAACGTAAAAAGTTTGGGGCACCCTCTGTCCCTCTTTATTTGTCCCTCATTTTGTCTGATCTATACAGTTGTATATAAAATGCACCTTTTATTTTTCAAAAAGTGTTTCTCAATGCTAAACCTTTCATCCAATTTATAAATTGCAGCATTTGTAAATTTTAAAAGCCAATATAAAGGAATAGTAGTGGTAAAAAAGTTTTTTTCGGTTAATTCTCCTTTAAGGGGGTGTGTCAATCCCCAAATTTTGGGGTGTCCCCAGGAAAAGCAATAGATGGGAAATTTTCCAATGGGCATACCAGTTCTGGTGACCTGGGGGTCCCCAATGAAGTCCCTTAATTTGCAGGGAGTTCCTCTCACTTCCTGTTTGGCGATGGGACAGGAAGTGAAGAGAAATCTCTGCAATGGGATACAGATGGTGAACAGAAAAAAACCTGACAGGGGTTATATAAACCTTGCTCTATCCAAAATGAAAAAAAAAAGTTTTGCTTATAATTCTACTTTAAATTTTAAAAGTTGGGGACTACTTTGTTTTGTTTCTCACTAAAATGATTTTAATAACCGACCATAGGTGTGCATAGCCTATTGCATTAGGGTGTGCACCCCAAAACTCAAACACACATGTGTGTATGGGTATGGTGGCAGAAGAACGAAGGGACACTTCTCAATTCAATGTGAGTGGCAACCCTGACCCCAGCAGCCAGAACTATTAAACCACTATCGAATTCTGCGGCTCTGAGCTGCTGTATCCCTCCACAAATTAAAGAAAAAGTCCCCTGCCTTACATATACCACACTGATTATTTTGGACAAGTGATTAAAAAAATCCTTAGACACTCAAACATGGACTGTGAAATTGGGGGTGTTGAAAGAGAACCTGCACACAGAGCCATATGCTTATGGGCACTAGTGATTAGGGTGTGCCCAGGCACACCTGGCACACCCCCTGCACACGTCTATGTAACCGACATGTTTCTATGGTGAGAATAAAGATTAATGGTGAAAGGGGGCATCCTTGACAAGTGCTATCCTGGAAAGAAAAATGCTCCCATATGGATTCAATCCCTGGAATTCATAATGGCTGGCACAGGCAGATTTTGCAAAGTGTCTCACATGCATTCTAAAAGTGGTGAAAAATGCACCAAATTCATATACTTGTCTAGAACTTGTACTTGAATTTGGCTTATTCTGTGCCACTTTTAGAATGCACAAGAGAAACTTTTGCAAAATTAGTTCAAGCCAGTTTTTCCTCTCTGTATGCCAAACGAGAGCCGGTCTTAGCTCCACTTTTACATTTTGGCTCATTCATTGCAACACAATGTAAAAATGCCACATTCAATGCGACACAATGTAACCATCCATATTCCCATCGCACACGTTCCTGGAAAAGGCCCTAAATCTAGGATACTGGCTGCTGCAGCAACCACTAGAGACTAAATCATAAATGCCACAATGGAGATATCTGCCAGCACACCACTGATCTTCAAGTTGAGTCCAAACTTTTTTTATTGAAGCATGATCACATCACAAACAAGAGAGTGCTCTTGTTTGTGATGTGATCATGCTTCAATAAAAAAAGGTATGGACTCAACTTGAAGATCAGTGGTGTGCTGGCGAATATCTCCATTGTGACAATGTAAAAGTGGTACATTTTAAAACTACCTGAATTTGGTGCACAAGTCGCTGTCAGAACCAAAAGTGTTGCAAATGATTCAAATATTCCAGGGTATGTAAACATTTTATCAGGGCCATTTGGGTGATTTCTGTTATCATTAAGATTTAAAAAGGATCCAAAAAACTATGTGATAACAAATGGCTTCATGTGATTGCTATCCTTAAATAATTTTTTTTTTTGGCATCAGTCATATTGTCAATATTAATGCCAAAATTTCACAATTTCTGCCAGGGTGTGCAAACTTTTGAGCACAACTGTATATGGGCTTTTGCAGTCATTGACAAAATGACAATGCAGGGATCAGGTAAATTGGGTTAAGGCCTGGTAGAGGCAGGTATGTTTCATGCAGCCTTTGGGACAAAGGGGGAGATTGTAGGATAAACACGTGTTCAAGGCATGATGGCATATCAATCTAATGTCTTCCGCTTGAGGGGGAGAAAAAATAGTCTGTGGAACTGCCAGTCCAACATTGGACAAGATCTGGGCTTAAGAGGAGTAGTGTGCCACTGTCTCATATATGGTATAGTAGGACATTCCAGGTAGGTGTAAAAGTGGGAAGGAACAACATGGAGGAGTGTCATTACCTGGTCCAGAGGTGTCAGACCTCATTAGTGTCTGGGTCCAATGTCCTATTGTCAAATCTGACCCGTTTCATCAGGCACCATTGCCTCCATCGTGATATTGGTCTTGTTTAGGGTGGCAGTCCAGCCAAAAAATCTGTGAAGTCCATGAATAGGTGATGAAAGAGCCTGAGGAGTTGTCCAGGATGTTACAAAGTGGAGCGAAGTAGCGAAGAAATCAAAGTCCATTGTAAGTAAAGCAAGATAGGGGAGATCTCATTGATGGTTAGTGCGTGTCCTGGCATGGGCTCTGGGGAGGGCCCACATGTGCTTGGGGATCTGTTTGAAAGATCAGGACCGGGGTTGGGAAATCAGTTGTTTTGGTGGCTGAAGTAGGTACTGATCAGGCTCGCCTCACAGGGTGAAGGAGAAGGTGGTGATTCTCTAAGGAGGGACTGCTCTATGGCAGCAGAGTCTTGTGAGCCGACCAACCATGGCAGTGTTCTGGGTAGATTATAGCGGTTTCAGAGATAATTTTTTCTTCATCGCTATGCCACAATTGCTTGACCACATCTATTTTTTTTCTTTTTTACTTCTTTTGTTATTGTATTGGCTGAGGTGAGTCTCTGTTTGTGCTTCCCTACCCTCAAGTCTTTACAAAACTCTTCCCTTATTGTTGTATGCTTTCTCCCAATTCATGTTGCCTATGGCTTCTTTATATAAGTTAGCTTTCAGTGAGCATGGAAATTATAATTACATTACAAGGTAGGGATGTGCTTATTTTTTTTTAGCTGCTCAAACATCAAAAATCTTCCTTTGTGTGCCTAGGCTTTCAATAAACCACGTTTAACTTGCTTCTGAGCAGAATTAAAAGAAAAGAATACTGGACACTGGGAACATGAGACTGGCGCTGTCATGAAAATATGCCTCTGCTTCAAGTTTTGGGAATGTGCCAGTTATTGACTGCTCTTCAGGATCTACAGTAGCTGAAATCTATGACACCATTTTTTATATTTATCCAGGATGCAGATGTTATTTGGATATATGGATTTGTAAAACTTTCCCATCAAGCTAGTTCTAACAGAACACAAATAATTTGCAAAACGTTTCACCCTTTTTGGACCTTTCCACAGCTAGTTGTGTTACAGCCTGGAATTAAAATTGTTTAAATTGGGATTTTATGTAGACGATCTGCATAATATAGTCCATAACATTGAAATAGACTTGCTTCAATCTTTTATTTAGATAACATATCTAAACAAAAACCTTTATGAGGACAAAGAAGCTATCAAAACAAGTTTGGAATAAAATTCAGGAAAAGCACAAATTAGGGTGCACCATTAAATCAAAGATCATGAAAAGGTCAAGAGAAGCCCGGAGTAATGCCCAAAAGTAATAAACGTAGGGCTTACATGACTGGGTGATCAGTATACAGGGACAAAGTTGTTAAAGGATATCTGAGTGGAGGAATGGGAGGAAAAGGAGGAGTCTGCAGAAAGTAAAGGAAAGGAGGTCCCTCCCCAGGGTCAGTGTGAGACGAAGGAGACAGCTTCCCACCCACCCTCCCTGGCATAATAGGTGTTGGGTTGTATATCGTAATCTGTTTTTTTTCTTTCACAGAAGCCTGTTTATAGGATTTTGTGGCAGTTGGCGGGTGTTGGTCTTTGCGGGTGAAGGAAGAAACCCCCCCAGATAAGGTGAATGCGGGACCCATCGGTGGTATGGGCCCGTTGGTGGTATTCCAGCTAACATTGGTTTAGCTGGAATTTGGTAAAAGGGTGCACTGCGGTCAGTGGTTTGGTTGTCTCCGAGCTAGCATGTCAGCTGGGGGCCTATTTTCAGTCAAAGGTACCGCAGTGCATGGTGATGATCGTTATGGTAATTCTGGGGGGGAGGTCCTGCAAAGACCAACGTGACCATTGGAGGTTTAACAGATGTTGCTTTAGAATATGTTCATTTTAATTGAGTTATTAATAAAGGGGCTGCTATGGCCAATAATTTACACCAAAAATGGTGTGGTCTCCTTTAATGGGAAAAAGGGGAAGAGGTTATGGAGTTAGGTTGGCCGGGTAAGCAATGGGTATGTATCATCTGTTATACCATAGTCATGACTCTACCTAAAGAAGGCTGTTCACCAAAACTCATTGACCTGGTAAAGGGCATTAGTCACAGAAGCAACCAATGCCAACTAGAGATCCACAGCTAGGAAAGTATCATTGGAGCAATTATAATCTGGGTAACATCAAAATTGGGTTTTATGGAAGAATAAGGAGAAGAAAGCTATTATTGACAAAACCCAGACAAATGGGGGACATTTCATACATGAATAAATCTCTTGTCTGGTAGGAAAAAAAATATAACTTTTTGGCCTTAGAACAAAATGCTATGTGTGGCAAAATGACATAACTGCTTGCGACCCCCTGAACACCATCCACATAAAGTAACGTGTTGATGGTAGTATAATGTTGTAGGGAATATCTTCATTGTCAGAAACTGGAAAAATAGAAAACTAGTGTTCACCAAATGCCCCCATCCAAAAAGAAGAATTGGCAAAAATAGCAAGATCCAGAGGTTCTCCCTAAAATACCCACAGAAAAAGTTGAAAGGTGAATACTTTTGCAGTCAACAACTATCTATTTTTGTTTAACTATTTCGGCATTAGAGCAATTAAAAAAAAAAATTGTACACATGTACAAAACTTTATTTTTGGCCATAAAATTACTTTAAAAGCAGAGGACTTGTAGAATAAAAAGATGATAGTTGCAATGTTTTATGCCGCATGATATTTGCGCAACTGTTTATCAAATGCAATTTTTCATGAATAAGTATAATAAAATTAATTTCATGCAAACATATACAATATAATTAATCATAAATACCCAGTTTTGGTAAAATATAAAAGATGAGGTTGTGTTGAGTAAATAGATACTAAACACGTCTTAAAATTGTGTGATATCACAGATAACTATGGGTACCCAAAAATAGGTGACGCTTTAAAAGCCTTTATAGCTCATCAGTTTAGACTATCCATTAAGGGCTCACGTGTGCCCCCCATATCCATCGCTGCCTCCCCCTATCCATGCGTCTGGCCCCTTGCAGGATGCCGGATGCATGAATTACAATGGCGTTTTTTTTTTTTTTTCAAGCACCTGATTAGAGTCAGAGGCTCTAATAGGCTTTAAAATAGGGTGGGCTCAGGGTGCAGAGATTGCGAACGAAACCCACCCAGGTGTGTTACAACAGTGAATGAATATTCACTATTGTAACACTGATCCTTCTCCCAGCCAATCAGGAAGTGGGTTTTGAGACCCGTCACCTGATTCGCTGAAAGGACAGGCGATCCTGTTGGACGCCTAGGAGGAGGGGAGGAGCCGCACGCTGGAAGCCACCGATGGAGGAGAGGACACGGAACCACTGCCCGCTACCTGCTACCCACCTATATGGGGTAAGTGCCAGACCGACCGGCAGACAGCGGGGGGGGGGGGGGGGGGCTGCTGGCTGCTCAGGGTGGTTGTTTGCCACCCACCCAAAAAAAAACACCAGCCGCCACTGTATTTCACCCATTTTTTTAAAACATATATGGGCTAGGTAAATTTGGTGAAAAATAGAAATATAACGTTTATTATTATTTGCTGGTATCACTATTAGGTGATATCATCCCAGTCGTCATTTGATAATGTGACAGTAGCGTAATCCTATACCATTTGCCAATCTCTTGGGTAGTATATAGGTGGGGGAACAGTGGGTTGTCCCAAAGAGTCTAAAAAGTCAGTAAAGAACAAAATCTTCTTAACCCCGAATCACATTGGTGCGATTTGACATGTGCTTTGACATGTCAAATTGCATGTCAAATCGGCAGCAATTGCTGGCAATGGCGCCGTCCTAATCAGTGCAACGCTGCACTTGCGGTCATGCACTGATTTCAAAAAGTAGTTTCTGTACTACTTTTTTGCGATTTCGGGGTGCGATTTCCATTGACATCTGTGCAGAAACGCACACAGATGTCTGAGAAATCGCAGCCGAAATTGGGACTGAAATGCGGGAGTGAAATCGTGCAAGTTCAGCTAAACTCGCACGGCTTCATTCCCACAGCTCAGTGTGAACCTGGGCTAAAGGGGGTTTGTTCTCCTTTCTGTACATTTTTTAAAAAACTCCCCATGCTTCCCATCACCCCACCACATTGCAAAGCACTGTTCAGATTTTAAAAATCTGCCCCTTTCCAGTTGTATACCTTTATGTCCTGCATAGCCTGTCTGTAAAAAGCTCTAGGTGGCCTGCTCCCCTTTCTCCTGGCTAAACAGCAGGACAGGTCAAACATTAGTGCACCCTCAGCAGCTACTCCTAGATCATTCAAACTTCTAGTTTCAACACAGAGGAACCCTTGAAATAGTTCTCCAGTCTTGGGGAACCCCTGCTAAAAATTAGAAATCTACAACTCATGATACATTAGTGTGATGGTCAATGGAGCAATGGTCCTTACACTTGTGGTCATTGGGAATAATTACCTCCTTACAGATAGCTAAAAAGATCAATGGTGTCGGGGGGAACTTATCCAGGAGGCAGAAATGGCCCAATGCTGAAGGAACCCCTAGCAACCTCTGGAGGAACCCTGGTTGAGAATCACTGTTCTAGAGGGAGAGAGAGTGCACTGCACATGGGTGAAGTTTAACAAGCTGGGAGTGGCTGCTGGGGGCACACTTTTAACAGTTGGCCTATCCTGCTTTTTGGCCATAAAATCCAATGTGATTCCATTTTCACACATACTTGACACAGGGGCAAGATGTAAAATGCGAATCTACATGATTAATTTGGGGCCAATCCAAATTTCTGAGGACAGACAATGAGGACAGGCCATTTGATACAGTCGAACGCCTTGACTGTAGCTAAAGAGGCCACGGTACAGCCCCTGCTTAGTGACTTATGCCTAGTCAGTTGTGCTACCAACTTAGTTCATTTAATTTCTAACGAGGTGGACTGGCTTAAAGCCTGTTGGGTCTGGATGTGCAATGCCTAAAATCACTGGATTTAGGGGGAAAGTAAAGATTTTGACCAAGATCTTGTAGTCGTGATTTAATAATGAAACTGGTTAATATGAGGCACAATATAAAGGGTCTTTATTTGCTTTCGGCAACACAATTGAGATCGCCTCATACAGTGATCTGGTTATTTTTTAAACTGAAATGTATAAGAACCTGTTGCTCAGCATTATTTTTTGCTCTATTTCTTCCTCAGTAATAATACCTTTATCCAATAGAGTGATTTTGATTCAGAATTTATTGACAGGCGCATTTGTCCTGCAGTTGGCATCCTTCTGACCTACATTTGACTTGCTTCAAGAAAGTTTTTGCATTCCCGTAGCAATACAAAACCTGTCTGACACTAGGAAAGGCCCATTGACACAGGCCCCTAAGGCTGGATTCACACCTATGCATTTTTGGTGCTTTTTGCATTTTGCAGATTTGCACTACAGTCAATTTAACATGGTTTCCTATGGAACTCATTCTATAGTGCAAATCTGCAAAAAAGGAAAAAGCACTAAAAATGCATAGGTGTGAATCCAGCCTTAAAGGCTAAGATTAAAAATGGCAACACCTGCATTATATCCTTGGTTAGATGCAGACATACAATTAGCCTGTTGTTTAAAGCTACTGCATAGCAAAAGTTTATAGGTGTGACTAAACAAATAATAATATCGACATTTATTATAATATCCATATTAATAATAAACATCCTCTTCTCACAGTTCAATAGTGGTAGGTCAGCAATGAAATGCACATCATAAACTGTAGATGAAAAGGAGTATATTGTATGAAGAATTAAAAATGGACAGCTTAGATACTGGTAAGGAAATATCACACCAAAATGAACAAGTGGAATATAAATCACAGAAAAAGGTTAGCAGCAATAATACCCAATACTATCAAGCAATAGAACCGCACTATGGAAGACCTACCTAAAGAACAAAATACAATATACTCAAACCTTCATAAATTGGATAGATTACTAGCCAACAAGCATGTTCAATATTACCACTCCCAGGGCATTAAACAATAGCTAATCTCTCAGGCCCCCCTCTAATTGCCTAACCTCCAATTGTCCCTCAAGGTGACTCTCCATCAGGTCTTCCCAGTCAGGTCCTCTCAGTCCAGGTCTTCCTCAGTGTGCCTCTCTCTCACATTCTTATCCTAGTTCCTTACATTTACTATCATTGAGGAATCTTGGATTGTTCCAAACTGCACAAACATATCTTTCTCATGAAAGTGATTGGATGGAACTCAAGCCCCTTTGATATAGTGCCTATCTAATATTAGGTTCTCTCCTTATTATTTGTAATCTCCTGGCACATGGACCTTTTGACAATCAGTTGACCAGTTTAGCATACCATTCTAATTATAATGCATAATATTTGGCTTTAGCATATTGGGAAAGGTGACAATAGGAAAGACCAGTTCTTTAGATAAACAGTAGACAATCTTGTAAGTGACCAACAAGTTCCTTGCATACATATATAGGCTCATATTTCATATTATTCCCATATAAATATAATAATTGCATATATTTCCTACAAATACATATATTTTATTGGGCAAGGTCATTTCATAGTGTATTATGTATGATGTTTTAGAGATTCAATAATAATCCCTGGGAAAGTAAAATGAATAGTTCAGTTTACCTGTTATACATAATTCTTGAAGCTGGCCATACATGTTTTTTTTTTCATTTGACCAGTAGGCTGAATGTAAAAAAAACTAACAGATTCCTCCATCCACAAAAACGAGGTGGATGGTGGAATTCCTCCCACTGGGACATTGTATTCTGACAGCGTGAACTGCCGCTGTCAAAATACACTGATCAGCGGTTGCAGTGATTGGCTGCAGCCACAGCCGCTGATTGAGAGTAATTTTCCAGCATGTCCCTTAGCAGGGATCACCACACACTGATCGTAATTTGTCTGGTCCCTGCTTAAACTACTACATTTTGATCAGTGTGGCCAACTCTTAACCTAATTCCTAACTGTCATCCCAAAAGCTTAGTTTAATCCTCACACTAATCTGTAAAACCCTAACCATAATAAAAAACCTGAAGTTACCCCTGAACTCTTAACGCTGAACTCCAGGCATATGGAGTTCCTCTTGCTATTCCAGAGCCTTGTTTTATATCTCACTTAAAGCTTTATTGTACACGTTTTTTGTTTTTTGTCGTCTATGGGATTGTTTTTGCATAATCACACAGTCCAGAACAAGGACTATTATTAATTGTGGTGGTTTAATTTTCATTTGATGATTATTAGATTTTTCTCATAGGTGCTGTTATAAGACCTTTTGTCTTTTCTGCTTGATTGGCAGCACTGACTACAGGTGTATATATGGGTGGACTACACTAATGTTTACACTGATGTTTACACTTATAATATAGCGCTACACTTTTTGATTCTCTTATCCTTTAAGCTTACCGTGGGCTTGAGGCCTAAGATGCCTTCCTCTGAAAGCATAATATACAGGGCTGTGGAAATTGTTGGAAAATAAAAATCACACACACACACATACTGTTGGTTGAACTGGATTTACCTGTGTCTTTTGTTCAACTTTATAAATGTAACTATGTAACACCTACTTTTTGACCAAATTGCCAAAACAGTATGTATTTCTGCTGTGCCCATCAAGTCAAATACACACCTACAATTAAATAGTTCCATAGCGTAATTGCAATACTACTATCAAAACATAATTTGCCAAATATCAACGATATTGTATTATAAGCAACAAGAAAAATGGCATCTGCTTAACTGTATATCCTTAGTTGCCCCCAACAGTAAAAGTGGAAATTCAGTGAAAATGTATTATGAATTTGTATAGGTGTGTACTACATCCAATTTATAAATAGATATTAAATACTGATATGCTTTAGGTATTCATGTAAAAATCTATACAATAAAGTGCTGACACCTAAATATCCCTTTGCATTGATAATTGTTATTTTTTTCTATCTTTGTTATCCGAAACATCTGCAGTACATTTTGTGTTTTTAGAACTATCCTCTGCATTTTTTGTCAGCTGTTTGAAAGTTACTTTGAGGATAAACTATTATTGTTACATGCAAGTAGTGAAATGAGATCTCTTTCTCTCTTTAGTGCTGCTGATGCCCGTCTTCAAGCTGAAGCTGCCTCCGTAGCTGCTCAGCAGGCACTGGAGTCATCTCGAGCCGCTCGGATCCTCTCAAATGACCTGGAAGAACTGCTGGAGACACCAAGTGAGTATATTTATTAACATGCAACTTCAATTATAATGTCGCACTGTATTTGCAAAATCAACCCTTAGTAGAGGGTACTTTTATGTCTGTTTATCAGTCTGTGGCTTTGCCTTCTGCTTAGAATTGTAAACCAGTCACAAGTCACCAAAAACAGTTGCCAGCAACGTATCTCAGAAGAAGTGCCAACAACAATACTATAAGGTCCTCTTAGACCCCTTTCACACTGGGGCAGTGCAAGCGTTAGCGGTAAAGCGCATGTTAGTTTTAGCATCGCTTTACCGCTGTTATAGTGGCGCTTTGGCGCCGCTAGCGAGGCGCTTTTAACCCCCCCAAAGGGGTTAAAAGTGCCCACTTAGCACTGCTTTTTAAAGCGCTTCTACGGCGATTTGAAAGCGGTGGAGGAGCGGTGTATACATCACTCCCCCACCGCTCCAAAGATGCTGCTTGCAGGACTTTTTTCCTGTCCTGCAAGCGCACCGTCCCAGTGTGAAAGCACTCAGGCCTTCATACTGGGGCTGCAGAAGAGGTAGTTTACAGGCACTTTACAGGCGTTTTTGCCCTAAAAATAGCACCTGTAAAGCGCCTCAGTGTGAAAGGGGTCTAAATGTAGAACTATAGGCAAAACTTTTTTTTTCATTTTGGATAGAGTAAGGGAGGGTTATAACCCCTGTTAGATTTTTTTTCGCCATCTGTGTCATATTGCCGAGATTTCCCTTCACTTCCTGGCCTGCAAATTAAGGGAATTCTTGCGGACCCCCAGGTTACCAGAACTAGTGTGCACATTGAAAGATTTCCCCCCTATTTTCTGGGGACAACCCAAAATTAGTGGTTCTTTTACTTTCACTATCAAATATAATGGTAAACAGGACAAATACAGAAAGTGAATCTCCTTAACAGGGGCACAGACAGCAATAGAACATGATAGGGAGTCTAATCCACCTCCACTCCATCCAAAACTAAAAGAAAAGTTTTGCCTTTAGTTATACTTTAACTACTTGCCGCCTGCGCCATAGCCGAGAGACGGCTACAGCAGGGCCTTAATTGCTGGGAGGGCGTCCATGGACGTCCTCCCAAGCATGCGCTGTCTGCGCGTCCCTGCAGGTCGCGTGGCACGCTCTGTGATCATCAAGTCTATGAGACTCGGCTAATCACAGATCCGAGTAAGGGCTTGATCCCAGCCCCTTACCACATGATCATATGTCAGCTTATCACGTGATGTAAACAGAAGCTCAGTAATCTGTATTTTTTTTCCCCTCACGCTATCAGCGTGAGGGGAAAAAAAGCCGATCACCGGCCTCTGTCAGAGAGACACCGGTCCCTCACACAGAAAGCCGCGGCTGCATTTTCTGTGCCCATCAGTGTCAGCTGCCAGTGCCCACTGTGCCACCTATCAGTGCCACCTATCAGTACTCACCAGTGCCACCTACCAGTGCCCACAGTGCCACCTATCAATGCCCACCAGTGCTGCCAATCAATGCCCATCAGTGTCTCATAATCAGTACCACAAATCAGTGCTGCCTATCAGTGTCACCTACCAGTGCCTACCAGTGCCACCCATCAGGGATTAGTGCCCATCAGTGCCGCTCATCAGTGCCACTTATCAGTGCCCTTCAGTGCCACCTATCAGTGCCCTTCAGTGCCACGCATCAGTGCCCATCAGTGCCACCTCATCAGTGCTTATCAGTGCCACCTATCAGTGCTCATTAGTGCCGCATTATCAGTGCCCATCAGCGCCGCCTATCAGTGCCCATCAGCGCAGCCTATCAGTTGCCATCAGTGCAGCCTCATCAGCGCACATCAGTGAAGGAGAAAAATTACTTCAAAAATTACCAAAACACAATTGGAGTTTAAAGGTGCAAACAATCAATAGAAATTGATATTACAAAAATAAATACATTTTATTCAACAAACATAGTTGAGAGAAACAATTTTATATATATAAAAGAGCATAATACAGCTCAGTGGTCACAATACAAAAGAATGGTTGCCTCTACATGTTTCACCACTATCGTGGCTTCTTTTGGAGCTTTTGTAGGACCTTAATACATTATCACCCTTTAAAAGATCATGGTTCCAAAGAATTCTCAGGGCCCATCAAGAGCTCCAATGAGGTGTCTGTGTGCCGGAAGTGAAGGGGGAATAATAACCCTGTAGTCACACCCCGTTATAATACGAGTTTGGCTAATATCTTCCCAAAAACGCAAAATTCATATACTAGCAGCAAACTTCAAAGGGACTGTGCCATCTAGGCAATTCCTTCTTTGAGAACTCCAATGTTCATTAATTTGGTATCACTATGATACCTTTAAACCCAGGGAGATCAAAAACAATTGGTCTATCCCAGAGGGATTAACCCTTTTGAACTTGGTTTTAAATTTTGCAAGTAACAGCAGGTAACAGGGAGATCGGCCGATCACAGCTGATCACATGTAAACACGGGAGTGCCGTTTATCGTCTCTCTTCGCCTCACAGGGGAGACCTGTAAGGAAAATCAGGGCACTGATCATCAGTACCCTGATGATCAGTGCAGCCCCAGTAGTGCCCAGGACTGATGCCAGTCTGTGCCAATCAATGACACCAATTAGTGTCCAGTGACACTAATCAGTGCCCGTCAGTGACACCAATCAGTGACTATCAGTGATGCCAGTCAGTGCTGCATTTCAGTGCCCATCAGTGCCTGCTCATCAGTGCCACCTATCCATGCTGCCTATCATTGCCTATAAGTGCCGCCTATCGGTGCCCATCAGTGCCACCTATCAGTGCCAACTATCAGCGCCCATCAGTGTGGCATATTAGTGTCTCCCCATCAGTGCCACCTAATCAGTGCCCTTTAGTACTGTCTCATCAGTGCCCATAAGTGTCACCTTATCAGTGTCCATCAGTGCAACCTATCAGTGCCAATTAGCGCTGCCTCATCAACACACAGTGAAGGAGAAAAATTATTTATTTACAAAATTTTCTGACAGAAACTAAGAAATACTAAGAAACTTTTTTCTGTATTTTTTCATTTTTTTTAGCAAAGGAATTCGGACCTAAAACGAAGCCAAAGACGCACAGGACCCTTGTGCAATCCGCTCTGCGTTCGCCATAGAGCTGTGTGAACTGGCTCCATTGAGAGCCGGTCACAGTCTCCTGTCATGTGAATTGGAAGCGGGGAAATCCACACTAGTGTGAACGCAGCCTAAAAGGTTCCTAACCATTTTGAGCAGAGAAGCCTACATATTTTGCAGCTGACACCTTTACTTATTTGGTGTCAAAGTGTCCTCCATGCTCGGTGTTAAGCCCTCAGCTGGCAAACATGTATTAAATAAATAGAACAATGTATACAGTAATAGCAGCACACACTGGTACCTATATACAATACCATCAACATTAAACCAAGAAAAATGTGTGTTTCACTATACCTTTAAATCCTAATGACAACAATATACTTCAAAGTAATAAAAACATGATTCAATATACACAAACGCACCAGTATTTTTATTTTATTTTATTTATTACAATAGTATTAGGGATTGTTGCAGTTATGGATAAACCAGTGTGGCAAGTATCAATGGAAACTATAAATCAATAAACAATGTATATGAATCAATATAAGCCCATTCACTGATAAATAAACAGTGTAGTAGGGATGAGCCGAAACCCCCCCCCCCCCCCCAGTTCGGTTTGCACCAGAACTTGCGAACAGACAAAAAAATTGTGCGAACATGTGAACACTGTTAAAGTCTATGGGACATGAACCTGAAAAATCAAAATTTTAAAGGCTTATATGCATGTCATTGCCATAAAAGTGTTTGGGGACCTGGGTACTGGCCCAGGGCACATGTATCAATGCAAAAAAAAGTTTTTAAAACTGACGTTTTTTCAGGAGCAGTGATTTTAGGAATGCTTAAAGTGAAACAAAAAAAATGAAATATTTCTTTAAATATCGTGCCTGGGGGTCCCCTTAGTCTACCTGTTAAGTAGCACATTTTTCCCATGTTTAGAAAAGTACTGCAGCAAAATGAAATTTTTAAAGGAAAAAATATAATTTAAAATTGCTCACGACTGTAATGTATTGCCAGATCCCGGCAATATACATAAAAAATCAATTAAAAAAAACAGCGTGCCCCCCCCCCCCCAGTCCATACCAGGCCCTTTGAGTCTGGTATGGATATTAAGGTGAACTCCATGCCAATTTAAAAAAAAAAATGGCGTGCGGACCCCCCCCCCCCAAATCCATACCAGACCCAAAGGGCTGGTATGGACAGGGGGAACCCATGCCGTTTTTTTCTTAATTCTGTCACAGGGCTCCCCTTAACCACTTTAATACACTATATTATATATTGTACACTACACTATATACCCTGCACTGTATTTTTTATACTACACTGAGGGCACTATATACTCTGAACTGCAGTATATATACTATACAGACTGCACTATATACTCTGGACTGCAGTATATATGCTATACGGTCTGCACTATATACTCTGCTGAAAAATTGTGCCTTAGGTGTTGGAGGTGGCAGGACACGGTAACCCCTCACAGTTACTCTTGTTGGGCGCAGGAAGGGTCCCTGCTGTTAAATATTATTTCAAAAATTGTAATTACATGCCCCTGTTAAACAGGGGCAGAAACAATGGGCCTTAGGTGTTGGTGGTGCCAGAACACTGTAACCTCTCACAGTTACTCTTGTTGGGTGCAGGAAGGGTCCCTGCTGTTAAATATTATTTCCGAGGCTGCTTGCCCTCTTTTTGTGGCCTGTAAGTGTCTGCCTCTTCTTGGAGGCCTTCCGGACATGATGAGTATTTTTTTTTTTTTAACACCGTACTATACTGTATTATATACTGTGTACACTGCCTGAAGTGTATTTGAAACTGTACACACTGTAATATATACTGTGTATACCGCCTGCACTGTATTATCTACTGTACACCGCTGAATGAACTGTATATATAGGCTACACTGAATGCAGAATATATATATATATATATATATACACCCCATTGTGTACTTAAAAGTGGGGTATGCCTGTATATATATATATATATATATATATATATATATACACACACTAGTAGACTCTATATTTATTAAATATACTGCCTGTACTGACAGAATATATCAAATACACTGCCTGTACTGACTGAATATATATATATATACATATATATATATATATATATATATATATATATATATATATATATATATATATACACTAGTCTGACTATATACACTACCGTTCAAAAGTTTGGGGTCACATTGAAATGTCCTTATTTTTGAAGGAAAAGCACTGTACTTTTAAATGAAGCTAACTTTAAACTAGTCCTAACTTTAAACAAATATACTCTATACATTGCTAATGTGGTAAATGACTATTCTAACTGCAAATGTCTAGTTTTTGGTGCAATATCTACATAGGTGTATAGAGGCCCATTTCCAGCAACTATCACTCCAGTGTTCTAATGGTACAATGTGTTTGCTCATTGGCTCAGAAGGCTAATTGATGATTAGCAAACCCTTGTGCAATCATGTTCACACATCTAAAAACAGTCTAGCTCCTTCCAGAAGCTACAAAACTGACCTTCCTGTGAGCAGATTGAGTTTCTGGAGCATCACATTTGTGGGGTCAATTAAACGCTCAAAATGGCCAGAAAAAGAGAACTTTCATCTGAAACTCGACAGTCTATTCTTGTTCTTAGAAATGAAGGCTATTCCATGCGAGAAATTGCAAAGAAATTGAAGATTTCCTACAACGGTGTGTACTACTCCCTTCAGAGGACAGCACAAACAGGCTCTAACCAGAGTAGAAAAAGAAGTGGGAGGCCGCGTTGCACAACTAAGCAAGAAGATAAGCACATTAGAGTCTCTAGTTTGAGAAACAGACGCCTCACAGGTCCCCAACTGGCATCTTCATTAAATAGTACCCGCAAAACACCAGTGTCAACATCTACAGTGAAGAGGCGGCTGCGGGATTTTGGGCTTCAGGGCAGAGTGGCAAAGAAAAAGCCATATCTGAGACTGGCCAATAAAAGAAAAAGATTAAGATGGGCAAAAGAACACAGACATTGGACAGAGGAAGACTGGAAAAAAGTGTTGTGGACGGATGAATCCAAGTTTGAGGTGTTTGGATCACAAAGAAGAACGTTTGTGAGACGCAGAACAAATGAAAAGATGCTGGAAGAATGCCTGACGCCATCTGTTAAGCATGGTGGAGGTAATGTGATGGTCTGGGGTTGCTTTGGTGCTGGTAAGGTGGGAGCTTTGTACAGGGTAAAAGCTAAGGAAGGCTATCACTCCATTTTGCAACGCCATGCCATACCCAGTGGACAGCGCTTGATTGGAGCCAATTTCATCCTACAACCGGACAATGACCCTAAACACACCTCCAAATTGTGCAAGAACTATTTACAGCAGAAGCAGGCAGCTGGTATTCTATCGGTAATGGAGTGGCCAGCACAGTCACCAGATCTGAACCCCATTGAGCTGTTGTGGGAGCAGCTTGACCGTATGGTACGCCAGAAGTGCCCATCCAACCATTCCAACTTGTGGGAGCTGCTTCTAGAAGCGTGGGGTGCAATTTCTCCAGCTTACCTCAATAAATTAACAGCTAGAATGCCAAAGGTGTGCAATGCTGTAATTGCTGCAAAAGGAGGATTCTTTGATGAAAGCAAAGTTTGATGTAAAAACAATGTTATTTCAAATACAAATCATTATTTCTAACCTTGTCAATGTCTTGACTCTATTTTCTATTCATTTCACAACGTATGGTGGTGAATAAGTGTGACTTTTCATGGAAAACACAAAATTGTTTGGGTGACCCCAAACTTTTGAACGGTAGTGTATATCAAATACACTGCCACTAACTAACTAACCTGCCTGCCTAATCTAGCTCAATCTCTCTATCTCCGTCCACTATAACACACGATACGGGCACTGTGTAAGCAGCCTTATATAGTGTGGGGCGTGGACTTAGTTCCCATGAGCCATGATTGGCCAAAGGCACCCTGCCTTTGGCCAATTATGGCTCTCTCTGAGGAGCGTGCTGTGAGTGGCCAAAGCATGCAGGTCAGGTGTATGCTTTGGCCAATGATCATATAACAATTCACTGCGGTCTTGCAGTGCATTATGAGGGGCTCGAATTTGCCCCGAACGCCCCATAAAATGTGATGTTCGGCGAACACCCAATGTTTGAGCCGAACTTACGGTCGACTCAAACTCGAAGCTCATCCGTACAGTGTAGGTGCAAAAAAAAATGCATTTATTTATACAAATTGTTTATTGATTTCTATTTCCCATTGATATTTGCTGCACCGGTTTATTCATAACTGCAATGATCACTAATACTGGTGTTTTTGTATATTGAATCATGTTTTTATTACTTTGAAGTACTGTATATTGTTGTCATTAGGATTTAAAAGTATAGTGCAACACAAATGTTTCATGGTTTAACCTTTACCTGTTTGCAGGAATATTAACAGTGATGGAAAATACTATAATCTATGTGTTTATATACAATCATGTAGTACTTTCTACGTGCAAGTGAACAGCATACTCTGATGGGGATCCTTTCATGTCCTATATAGCAATGCATCCAAAGAATTAGAGCACAAACATGACATTGCAACTTACTTTTGTCAAGTAGCAGTGATTTATAGAGTGTGTAAACACTCTATAAATTAACTTAATTTATTTGATCCTTTTGGTCTGATAAATATACCATTGGAAGTGTTTTGTTATATTTTTTCATTAAGTACAAAAAAATACCTTTTGATCCTGCCAGAAATCTTGTCGGCTGATAACTTCTTGTGTTTTCTGTCCCTGCAGCATTACTACCACTAACATTACTTCCAGCTATCTCTGGATAACAGAACTCTCCCATGGTATACAGAAGAGGAAAGGGAGAGGTGCACTGTAGTCCTGTCCTAGGGTAACAACGCTGCTACTCCATAGATACAGTATGGCGTTCTCACTCTAGTATAGAAAGTGTTTTCCTGCAGGATATTCAGGTGAAAATAAAGAAAGAAAAGCTTCAAGAAGGAAACCTAATGCAGCCAGCACATCTAAGGACTGCTAGCAACAACATATTGCATTTTTTATCTTGGATTTAGATACACTTTGATTAAGAAGGAATATTAGATACAAATATAAAAGTTATAGAAGAGGCACTTTAATTGCTAATTAATTATTAAATCCTTTTACTTTTGTAGTGCAGTTAGTATGAAAATAACATCACTGTTTTCTTTGCTTCATAAGCAAGTTTTTTTTATTACTTTTCCCCAACAGGCTCGAATTGTGTGCAAGAAGAAGAGGAGCAAATTGCTGAGAGTGATATTCCCTGGCTTAGACAGTGCCCCAATGAAATGTGTCATGATGAGACCCCTCTAGACCAAACCCCAGACCCAAGCCTGCCTCCCAGCCACCCTGACACACCCCCAGCCCTTTCATGCTGCCATTTGCGAGATGGGACTCCATGCCCCCCTATCCAGGAAGAGGATATTCCTTCTGTGGAAACCCCCACACATGTGCCAGACCACTCAGAGGAACAAAGGCCCATTGAATCCACCCTGGAAAAAGGACTAAATAACTCTTCACCCAGCATAGAGTGTGTGGAAGAACCTGTGGATGCAGGGGGGACACAAGAGTCCCCCCTTAAATCACGTATGCAAAGGGTAAGACTTTAATGAGAAAGCAATCAGTTTGATCTTTTCTCCTTTGTGTCGATTCTTTGTCCAGATTTCTAATTTTGATATCCGTTATCTTCCTCTTTCAGGATGCTGATCCTCTTGTGGTGGCTGCCGTGCTGTTTCTCGATGTTTCGCTTGCATTCCTCATCTCGTATTTTTTGACATGAGATGAAAAAGTGTTCCTTTTTAACTCTCTCACACTGTCTCTTCTATCTGTCTCTCCTTCTCTACCTCTCTACCCCTAATGTTTACATAAAAAGGGCTTTACTCTCTCCTTCTTCCTCTTGTCTTTCATTGTCTCCCTTGGTCTTGCACAGTCACGCTCTCCCCATCTCCCTCTTTTTGCTGGCTGCACACTTTACAGTCCGTGATTAATCTGTTGCTCCTTTAGAGCCATCTTTTAATTGGCCGTTAAAATAAAGTTGCACGTTGTGCAGAGCTAGATTATTGGGGGTCAGGCTAAATAAGCAGACTGTAGTGTAGTTCATGCAGCATGATCGGCCGATGAATGCACAAGATGCCAATGCTCATCATGCAATGTAACGTTCTATCCTTCTCTAGCAGGTTTTCATTGTGCAGGATAAGGCCGCACAAGCAGGGTCGCTGTTAGAAATCATGGAGCCCCGTACAGCCTACCCCCTTTAACCCCACCCTCGACCCCAGCCCAGGCTCCTCCCATGACCCCACCTCTGCAGATTTGTCACCGTTTACATATGCGTGCGCATTCATAATTGTGCATGAATACAGAGGGACAGAGGTGGTTTAAAAATGTTTTTTATTTTATTTTATTACAAACATTTTTTACACTGTATGTTTCATTCCTTTTGTATCTCTTTTATTGCTATCAGAAGGGATGAACAACATCCCTTGTTATAGCATATGGCAGTGACAGGTCCTCTTTATGGAGAGATCTGGAATCTATTAGACCCCAAATCTCTCCTCTTGCTACCAAAGCAGCTGATCAAACCAAGATTGATTTGATCAGATGCTTGTTCACGCCGGTATTGGCTTGTTTACATGAGGCCGAAACCAGAAGTGATGAAATCCTCGTCGCTTTCAGTTTCTGACGTTACACCGTAGGAGGAACAACATCAGTTCCTCTCACTGTGTCCCAGGAACTGGATGTTACTGCTCATATCCTTAATGGGGCCCCTGATTGCATGGGAGAGCCCAGTAAAGGTGGTGGTGGAACCCCCTTCCACTGCCTGTAAAAGTAATCCAGGGGCTTCTTAGCTACTAGGATTACTTTTACTTTGTGCAGACTCGTTGGGGCTAAAAAATAATATCTTGATCATTGCTGCAGAGATGACCAAGCTATCCCCCTCCCAAATAACTAGCAGAGCAATATGTGGCGTGGCTTTATGTACACACGCCTGAAAAAGAAGAAATAGTCCTCACCTCCTGGGCCCTCTCTGTTGACCAGGTGGGGCCCAGAAAAATGTAATTACCCCCCCCCCCCCTTAAGCAAGTAGTAGCTGGGGTGAGGTTTAGAAAGCTCTAGTTTTTAATATTCAGAAATGAACTGTAAAGCTTCCCGGGCCCCCTTGTGGAGCTGATGGGGGCCAGGCACTGTACAACACGGCTGGCTGTACTGCCCTATCAGCGGTCCTGCGCATAAGCTCCAAGGGCAAGGGCTGTGACTGACATCGCCAAATTGGCCATTGAAAATTTTACGTGTGTAGCCAGATTTATTATTAGCAGATTCATCAACCCCAATATAGAAATAAATGGACAATGACTGTTGAAAATCCATTACCATTTTTTATTCCTATACTGAACATTTTCCATTACCGTATGGTCTAAATCATATCATATTTCTCTCTTTTTCTTCTCAGTATTGGGTATGCTTTTAAAGAATGTGATGATCCAGCTCAGTATATTTGCAAGATTTATTTTCCATTGCAGTATAATTTTCAACCTAAATCCATCTCTCCTATAGCCTCAAAACTACCCCTCTCATGGATATGCTGTAACTTTTCCTGCATCACCCCCTTTCCCAACTCTTATCCAGTGCTTCCCTGCCTTATCATGTCCCCTGCCCCTTAATGACTTTGCACATTTTGCTTCCTGTCAAGATGCCTGAACCCTTGCTTTAATCTATTGCCTGATTTTATCCTTGAATTGCCTTGTGCCCTGTTGTCTCATGCTATATGCCCCTTTTTTCAAAGCATGCAATTCACTCCTATTTTGTAGCAGTATTTTGCCTTTGAATGAACCTGAAAGATGCAAAAAAGTGATTTTAAAAAAGCTAAAATAAAACCTTTCAAAAATGAAATTAGAAAATATTTCATTTAAAATGTGCACACTTACTTGTTTATTGTGAGATTTGATAGGGGTAAATGTCTATATTTGGCCATTGACCATGGTGACAGAATTTTGTAAAGCAGAAACTTAAGTAATAATGCTGCGCACTGAACCAACAAAGAGGTGTTAAGGGAACCTGTCATTAGAGAATTACATTGCCGTTGTACTGAAAATGTTGGTTTCCTAGTTGTAATGCTAATTCTCTATCCTCAATATTTTCGAAGGCAGGGGTCTCCAGAATTTCTAAACAAAGGGCCAGTTTACTGTCCTTCAAACTGTAGGAGTGCCAGCTTATTTCCAATAGGAAAAAAAAAATGTCCTGGCTTCAGTTTGAGTAAACAATGCCCCATCTTTGCTGTTATTGGGAGGAACAGTACCCCATTGTTGGTGTCAAAGGAAGCAATCATGCCCCATGGTTGGTGTCATTAGGAGGAATTGTGCCCTATTGTTGGTGTCTGTGGGCAGACTAGTATGCTATTGTTGGTGTCAATGACAGAAAGTATGTCCTATTGTTGGGTGTCAGTGGATAGAATATTGCCCTAAGGGCCATATAAAGGCAGGCAAACGGCTACATCTGGTCCCTGGCCCACAGTTTGGAGACCACTGTTCTAAGGCATTGACCCAGAACAAGTTTAAAGAGTAAGGGTCAGCAAACCCCATTCATTTCAATTATTGGGAAAAAAAATCAGGAAGAGGAGAGTCCAGTCACATGACCTATCTTCTGGTCTTCCCAGCCAATAAAATATTGCATGGGACACTGCAGAAGAGGAGAGTCCAGTCACATGACCTATCTTCTGGTCTTCCCAGCCAATAAAATATTGCATGGGACACTGCAGAAGAGGAGAGTCCAGTCACATGACCTATCTTCTGGTCTTCCCAGCCAATAAAATATTGCATGGGACACTGCAGACTACACAATGTGGCCAGCATTTTATAAATGAGTCTGGAAATGCAGGCACGGTGTGGAGTAAACACTGCTGTATCTAGCAGAGAGTGGATAGTTGTATAATAGGTACCTTAGAATACCAACTTCACTCACTGTCTATTTGTTCAGGATCAGTGACTCAGTAAAAATGCCCAATGATCTACACAGATGCCAGGCAATTAGCAATAACGACTTATATCTAAAGGCATTTTTTAAGAGAGAATGGGGAAGGGTTAGAACCCCTGTCAGAATTTTATTACTCTTGTCCCCACAAGAGAAAATCGCCCCCCTCAGTTTGTTGTGAATATTGACCAAGTCTGGGAAAGCTGTCACCACAATAGGGATAAAGGGGACATTTTCCAAGGGGGACAACTGGGAAAAGATGGTCATTTTAGAAGAATTTCCTATTACTTCCATTATTTCTAAAATACAGGAAGAGAATGAGAATGTTCTGAATGGGACACAGATGGAAAAATAACAAATACATAAATAAACTGACAAGAGATCTTCCTATTTCTTACTCCATTCAAAATAAAAAATAACTTTACTTCGGCAGCCCATAGATAATTTGATGTTCTTTCCTTCTACCACGACCGACTAGATGTAAAAATGTATATCACACATTCCATGAAGATTTGGGTAACTCGTACATCTGTGTCACTGCTTATTTTTGGGAATGAGATACAAACATCCATGTTGTAGTGATTAGGAGTAATTCCCTAATCAGAATCAAACTAAATTCTTTCCATGTACAGCCAGCAAAATAACCATATTAATTCCAAAGCACCTTGTGGAAATCATTTCTCCCATTTGATCAGTCTTGCTAAGGACACGTGTAATGCATTCCTTCAAACTGCAACTTACAGGGGTTTGCTTTTTCCCTTTCCAAAAGTAAACACAGTGTTCAGTAAAGTATGACATAAGCTATGAACTTAGGTTAAATACTTTTTATAAATATAAAATTCAATTAGCGTTTCATGCCCAGCAAAAACCCTAAAAGTGGCAACAATATGGCATTGGTCATCTTGCTACACCCATCCTTTTCCCACTACATCCAATATCCTTTCTCCTGGACTGATGTGTACATGTAAATCCCGCCCCCTACATTAATGACCACCCAGACACTAACATGGATGGTGCACAGGGAAGACCCTCTTCTGCCAATGCTTCCATATATCAACTGGCCCTGTCATGTGACATAACATGTTGCTTCCAGAGCAAAGCCAAAGCACCCCGAACTGTAATGTACCTGCCCTGTGCCGCTCTGGCTGCACAATAATGACACTACCACTCCATAATAGTACTGATAATGTCACCTAGGGCAATTTCTCACATTGAATGCTTTTTGTAACCAGTCTCTCATTTCTAAAAGAGTACACTTTCATGAAGCGGTTTATGACATAGCATTCTCTCTAACAGGGTGGTCTCTCACATTTCAATTTCCAGCAGGATAATCTGTCTCTAACAGGACAGGCTCTCTATTATCCACTCTTAGTCTATCTGGGTACTCGCTTTCTAACAAGACAGTCTGACAAATCTGTCTCTCTCTACCGCTCTCTACTTTTCTCAGCCTTATAAGTTTCCAAGTCTAGGGTAAATAGCCACCACTCGTCAAACCAGATGGGAACGTGCCACCACCTACCCAACCCCTGTGACTCAAGGCTGATCTTTATCCACAAACTCTTCTAACCACTCATAACAGCCCTCAGACTGATCATGACCCTTCAACCCCCTTTAAAGTGCTGACCACACACAGTACTCCCCCAGAATATTGACAGTCCTTCAACTCACAACCCTTCCAGACTAAAGACCACCTATTATATTACTGCCAGACAAATGACAATTCACAATATCCACCTACTAGATGAAAAACCTATGATCACAAAATCCAAATCCCCTCTTAAATTGATGAGCGCTGATGATTCCCCCTAAACTGATGGCATCTCCCTACCAGCAAACTGTCCAACACCTTTGACTCCAGGCTGATATTTATGCAGAGACTCTTCCAAACTACTGACCATTTACAACACCCCTCAGACTGTTCCTTCGCCTCACAACCCTCTCCAAACTGCTGACCACACACAGTACTTCCCCAGAATTATTACAGTCCTTCAACTCACAACCCTTCCAGACTGAATACGACCCATAATATTACTCCCAGACAAATGACTATACACAACATTCACCTACCAGATGAGATACCTTTGATCACCCCTCCCAAACCCCATCTCAAATTTATAAGCAAAAATAATTCCCCCTACACTGATGGCAACCACCTACCTGCAAACTGTCCCTTGTCGCATGTTCTAATAGTGACATGTTCTGACACCATGGAGTGTAATGTGTACTAAAATAGCAAACTGTTTGAACATAATTACTGGTAAACGTGTTTTGGCAGTGCTGCATTGACATTGACAGTTAATGAGTCACACTGATGTTTTCTGTCTTAGTGAACATATTATACACATTTCTTTCTATTACATTTACTTAGTATATCATCAAGTAAACAGCTAATTGCTTCCAAGCACATAAATAAACATGTGTTTTTGTTTTTATACTTTTGCTTTTTTCTTTTTACATTGTTTGGTGGGTGCCCATGTCAATGTGCATGCTCTTTTACTGGAAAAGTGTGCTGGGCATGACAGTACAAGTCAAAAATTTGGCTTACAGCACCTTAGAGAAACTACAGCATATCGCTCTGAGCTCAGTGTTCATACTCATCAACTTCCCAGGCAACATCTCACTCAGTCCATGTTGTTCACTCTAAGTACTGTAAATTCTTACCATAAACTTTTTTTTTCTTTAGGATGGCTAATAAACAACCATGCTTCTTTTTAGGACTGAACAAGAAACTGCTTAGATCCAGTCAACGTGCCAAAGAAGGTAGGCAAAAACACAAAGCTCGGAGGAGTATAAAAATGCTATCATACTGACACAACTACCTCATTTAAGCGTATAAATATATTCAATTATTTATTTTCTCAATCCAGTTATAGTTTATCTATCAAACTACAGCCATCAATTTAAATTAGTTGAAATTGAAGCGCCACACCACTGCTGAGAGGTCCAGATACAACTTTATTCCATTAAAAGTCAGGGGAACAATTCAAAAAGCAGCCAATGTGTTTCAAGGGTCTAAGTGCCCCCTTCCTTCACCAGGGCTTGACTGGAAACAAAGTGAACAAACTAGAAGTGAACTGGATCTACAATGGTATTTTTTCTCTGGTGTGAATTCAAAGCACAGGCCTAGTCAGCAGCTTGTTTGGCAGCAAAACTTTGAAGGGGAGGTAATCCACTTCTAGCCTCACGTTAGCTACAGCAAAGTATCAGCAAGGCCCTGACACTCTGAAGTCCAGCAGCTGTAGAAGTCACCAGGGACACAAATAGACCAGTTTGTCCCAATAGCCTCACAACCTGTTGGGAGATTTTGATGGACAGAATTTTCAGAAAGAGAAAAAAAAACATACTGTTTGTTTGTATCCATTTCTTGTGATACTGCCATGTTGTGGATTAAACATAAGGCCTAATGCCCCGTACATGTGGTCGGATTTTCCGACGGAAAATGTCCGATCGGAGCGTGTTGTCGGAAATTCCGACCGTATGTAGGCTCCATCTGACTTTTTCCATCGGATTTTCCGACACACAAAGTTTGAGAGAAGGCTATAAAATTTTCCGACAACAAAACCCGTTGTCGGAATTTCCGATCGTGTGTACACAAATCCGACGCACAAAGTGCCACGCATGCTCAGAATAAATAAAGAGATGAAAGCTATTGGCTACCCCGTTTATAGTCCCGACGTATGTGTTTTACGTCACCGCGTTCAGAATGATCGGATTTTCCGACAACTTTGTGTGACCGTGTGTATGCAAGACAAGTTTGAGCCAACATCCGTCGGAAAAAATCCTAGGATTTTGTTGTCGGAGTGTCCGATCAATGTCCGACCGTGTGTACGGGGCATTAAGCCTGAGGCCTCCAATTGCACAACAGTCCAAAGACATTTGCCCATGTGCACTACTATGAAGTGAAAGAAATATTGCTCTCCTTCCCCTGTAACAGACCATCAACAGCCTGCAGATGTTTAGAGACTTATATCCAATGACTCCCCAAAAACACCAAAAATTACAACGTACAGTGGTCCTCATACAAATAGGTCTACAATAGATGTGGGTCTTTCCTTTTAGATAGATAGACCAAAAAGATGTAATCATGGAGTCATTTAGAGACCTGAAGGACAGCCCTCATTTTCTACATCAGCTTGATCTGCCTCATTTGCCTCTAGGGTTTTTACCAACTTCACCAAAACCTTCATCTCTATGTGACTGGGAATGACCTTAGCCAAGCTTGCTAAGAAGGCACAATTTACAAAATCAGTCACTTCACTTTATGCACTCATCCATTTGACTCCATGGAGGCAGAACATTCTGTTGGCCCTTTATGCAGAATGACCCACATGCTCCCTTGAGTGTTTATTGTTCCACACCCATAGATTTGCAATAAACATATTAAAATATTCTCCTGTCTCTTTTCTAAATATTTCTTCTTTTCCTCTTGCTATCCTAGTACAGCAATAGAGCTTTCTCAAGCAAAATTACTTGATACTTGCCAACAGTGCCAGATTTGCTGGGACAGCCACACTTTTTAGACAGCTGTCCCTGATTTGTCCTGGCCTTTGTCCCGAGATCCCAAGCATGGGGACAGCTGCAGTGAATGTCCCTTTCATTGCAGCTAAATGTACTGGGGCACTGATCTGGTCAGCATTGGAACCAAACAGGGGCCTGCATTAGCTCTTCCCTGTCCTCTGAGTTAGTTTTAAAATCTCCCCAGGCAGCCAGAGTTGGTGAGCAGACTGCTTTCTTCCTTGTTCTAAACTGACCACACAAAGCACAGAAACAGATATGTGTTAACATGGTCAGTTTTCATCCTTTGGTTGGCCATTAAGAGGTACAGGACACTGTGCAGACACATAGCATGCTTGTATTGGGTAGTTTGTTCAGCCACCGCACTCCCCAACCAATCACAGCCTGCCTCTGGCATACACCCCTTTCCAATCACAGCCCACCTCTTGAACATGTTCCCTGCTCAAGCACAGCCTGTATTTTGTCTCAGGTCAAACAGACTATGTAAAATAGGCACACTGTATGGCTGTACAGTGTCCTGTAACCCTGACCCCATATTTGGAAGAAGAGATGTATGGTCTCATGATTTAAGAACATGCCTACTTGTGATGTGGGCTGCCTCTCACTGAAAGAAAACCTGATGTAAAATAAATGTCAGCACTAAGATGTTTCTCATATACACCAATCAGATTCATATTTACCTTAAAGTTTAAATGTTATTGGTGATGCAAAATGCAGAGAGAAGTACACCCCGTCTTCCTTCATATGGTCCCTATGAGGTGGTTCCTGTGTTCTGTGGATGCTATCATTTACAGAGACATCAAGGTAAAGTGATATTAGTCATTTTGTAATAGATCAGATGCTAAGAATAGATCTTATGCCGCGTACACACGGTCGGACTTTCTATCCTACTTGGTCCGGCACACTTTCCGACGGACTTTGTCCGCCAGGTGCGCCGGACTTTAAAACGGACGGACTTGCCCACACACGCCCGGACTTTCTGGCGGGCTAAGTCCGCCCGTCTTTCCGACGGACTTTCGCCGGAGTTCCGGCGGACTTTCATAATGAACGGACTTGCCCACACACGGACAAGTCCGTTCATTTTGAAAGTGACTCGGGTGCAACGGGACTAGAAAAGGATGTCAATCTTGCCGCTTTTATCGGCGAGATTGACACCTTGCGAGCCCCGTCGCGGGGCATACCAGGCCCTTAGGTCTGGTATGGATTATAAAGGGAACCCCCTACGCCGAAAAAACGGCGTGGGGTCCCCCCTAAAATCCATACCAGACCCCGATCCGAGCACGCAGCCTGGCCGGTCAGGAAAGGGGGTGGGGACGAGCGAGCGCCCCCCCTCCTGAACCGTACCAGGCCGCATGCCCTCAACATGGGGGGTGGGTGCTTTGGGGGAGGGGGGCGCCCTGCGGGGCCCCCCCACCCCAAAGCACCTTGTCCCCATGTTGATGAGGACAAGGGCCTCTTCCCTCTTCCCAGTGACCACGCCCCCTAAAACGTCACAGTCCCAGCATGCCCAGGGACTGTGACATCAAAAGGGGGCGGGGTCTCCGCCTATATAAGTCACAACGCAGCCCTCAGAGAGCAGTCCAGCCGGAGAGAGCGTCGTGTCAACATCTGGAGAAGAGAAGAGAAGAAGCCCAGAAGCCCAGAAGTCCGGACCTCTGCTGGCAAGAGAGCTACCTGAAGACAGCAGAGGAGCCGACCGAAGAACTGGAGAGAAGAGAGCGGAGAAGAACCAACCGGACGCCGGGAGAAGATGAAGCGGAGGGACCCCCGAAGCCGGAAGAAGACCCCCGAAGCCGGAGGAAGATCCCCCCCCCCGGAGCTGTTTAATAAAATATTTTAAAAACCTGTGTAGTGTGTTTTATTACTTACACTTTTTCCCTAGGTGAATGGGTAGGGGTACCATGTACCCCATACTCATTCACATAGGGTGGGGGGCCGGGATCTGGGGGCTCCCAGATTCAGATAAGCCCCCGCCCGCAGACCCCGACAACCAACGGCCAGGGTTGTCGGGAAGAGGCCCTTGTCCTCATCAACATGGGGACAAGGTGCTTTGGGGTGGGGGGGGCCCCGCAGGGCGCCCCCCTCCCCCAAAGCACTCACCCCCCATGTTGAGGGCATGCGGCCTGGTACGGTTCAGGAGGGGGGGGGCGCTCGCTCGTCCCCACCCCCTTTCCTGACCGGCCAGGCTGCGTGCTCGGATCGGGGTCTGGTATGGATTTTAGGGGGGACCCCACGCCGTTTTTTCGGCGTAGGGGGTTCTCTTTATAATCCATACCAGACCTAAGGGCCTGGTATGCCCCGCGCTCGCCGCAATAGGAAAATTTGTTTTTCCTATTGCAGCGAGCACGAGATGCAATACCCTGCCCTCGCGTCGTATCTGGTCCGTCGGACCAGCATACACACGAGCGGGCTTTCCGTCGGACCAGCACACACACGAGCGGACTTTCCACCCGAAACTGAGTCCGACGGAAAGATTTAAAACTTTTTTCAAATCTAGGTCCGGCGGGCTTTTGGGAAAAAGTCCGCCGGCGCCCACACGCGGGCGGATTGTCCGGCACACTCTGGTCCGCCGGACCAAGTATGCCGGAAAGTCCGACCGTGTGTACGCGGCATTACTTGCAGTTGCTGTTTTTTTTTTTTTTTAATTTGTTTCTCCCTGAGCTTTCTCTGATGTTGCTGCCAATCACCACTGTGGAGGAAGAGGAAAGGTGTGGCCTTGGCTCTGTGTCCTTCTTGCACTGCCTGTGTGTGCGGCACTGTGCACAGCTGCATATAACATTGTAGTTTCAGATGGCAGGGTGCATGTAGCGAGGACTCCTGTGGGACTCCATAGGTCCCAGCAGTCACAGGGAGAACCAACATTATGGGACTCTGACAGCATGGCCAGGGGAGAGTTTGAGAAGGAAGCTCACAGTAGGAAAAAAAAAAAAAAGCAACAAGTGCATGTATGTTCGATTATTAGCATTTTGTTAATAAAAAATAATTGACTTTAATATCACTTTAAAGTAAGTTGAGAGCACTTTCTGACTGTAGCACAGCTGCAGTTTGCCGGAATGCATTAGTAATTACTGACTGCTTTCACTCATTGTCTGGAATCGTTCTTTAAAAAAAGAACAGAAAGGTACCTGCTTCTGAGAATCCATTTTTTGGAACTTAGGTAAATGACCTTACTATTTTAAGGAATCAATAACATCCAAAGTGTTTGCACTAATGGAGACAAGATGTAAAGGACGGAGCAGTTGTTTTTGGAAAGATTTCAGCACGTTGAAGTCTTGATGCAGAAGTATTATATTTTGACACTCATAATTCTATCACCCAATAAGCAGGTAATTTTTTTTTTCAAATATATTCTATATATATATTGAATCCCGGAAAGGAGAAAACCAAGACAATACACGAACAATGTATAAACATTAATACATCTAGTTACATACTTGTATCATGTTCAACATATATAAACATAAATCTCAAGTAGGTATCAACCTCTAATATATCAGATATTGCTGTCTCCTTTCTTTCTTTCTCCTTGAAGACAGTAAGGTGAGCTGCTAAAACAAGTATGGAGCTGCATGCTCCTTTTTCCTTTTTCGTAAAAACAAAAATAAAGATACAATACAAATGTCAAGAAGAGGGAATAGGGGATGGGGATGGGGGGGAGTGGGATGGAGATGGCTTGTGCCATTGGAGACAGTTAAGCAATATGGCCTGTCAGAGAGATTATAACCCAAAAAGAGCTGCTCCTTCCTCAGTAGGTACAGACATATTCCATAGGCCTCCTAAGTCTTGGAGGATTTTCCACATTTATGTTGTGCTGTAAGTCTTCCATTTTGTTTATATTTCCCACTTTGTGAAGCCAATTCGTAATAGTCGGTGACATTGACTTTTTCCAATGAAGGATTACCAGTACAGGATTTGGTGGCATTCAACGGGTGACGTACAATTGAGCTTTTATAGTTTTTTGCAGTAATAGTTGAAACATGTCCCAGAGGAAATTATGGGTTTCCTAGGATAGGAAACAAGGTGGAATTTCAGGTAGAAAGGGAAGCCTGTGTACATATTTGTGTGCATATACAAAGTGCAGTTCCCATTAGAGGATGAGTTTTAACTCTGGCGGGAAGACATCATAACACCATAGAGCTCCTCTTAGTGGCATGTCTGTTTGAGCTTGTTCTAATTGTGCCCAAAGCTTGGATCTGTTGTGAGAGCGCCAATTAATAAGCCTACCAAGATGGGTAGCTTGATAGTATTTCCCGATCTCTGGAAGTGCCAGTCCACCATATTGTTTGGGTAGCGAGAGGTGATGTCGGGGAAGGCGCGTTTTTTTGTGTCCTCAAATAAACCTAATGAAACTGGAGTGAACTTGTTTAAAATACTGGGTGGGTATCCTTATTGGTAGGGCTTGAAAAAGGTAGAGAAATTTTGGTGATATACACATTTTTAGTAGGTTACATCTACCAAACCATGAGTGTACCCCCTTATGCCATGACTCCAGTAGAGTACGCGTTTTGAACAATAAAGGTGGAAAGTTATATTCGTAAATGCGAGATAATTTGGAGGGAATATATGCACCTAAATATTTTAATGCCGTTTCTGTCCATTTAAATTTAAAGCTCGAGTTCAAAGTCAGAAGAAGGGCAGGTGGAATCCCAACTCCCATGGCTTCCGACTTACTAAAATTAATCTTCAAGTTGGAGAGTGTTCCATAATGCTTAAATTTTCATAGGGGGTTTGGGAGTAACACTGCTGGGTTTGTCAGAGAGAACATCATGTCATCAGCATAAGCTGATATTTTGTGTTGGACCCCTCCAACATTGAGCCCGTGATGTCTGGATGTAATCGAACCTTGCAGAGGAATGGCTCTAGCAAAAAGAAGGGAGGATAGTGGACACCCCTGCCTAGTCTCATTTAAAATGGGAAAGAGGTCAGAGAGGATCCCATTGGCTTCAACTAGAGCTGTCGGGTTGGAATACATTTTTGCAATCCATTTATCATTCTATCTCCTAAACCAATATGATTACCAGTTTACTCGGTCAAGTGCCTTTTCGGCATCGGTTCTAAAAAAAACATATGGAGTGTGAGTCTTATTGGTTACATGAAGTAGGTTAAGCACTTTAACAGTATTATCTCATGCCTCTCTAGAAAGAATGAATTCTGCTTGCTTTAAATGGATTAGGTCCTGTAGGTGCTGTGCTAAACGGGATGCTAGGATCTTAGTGAACAGCTTGAGGTCTATGTTTGGGAGTGAAATGGGTCTATAAATTCCACAGGAAGTTGGATCCTTGCCTTCCTTAGGGATGACAGAAACATGGGCCTTTAAGGTCTCTCTGGGGTAGATTGTCTCTGACCCAAGTGCATTGAAGAGTTTTACCATATAAGGACCAAGTGTCAGGAGAAGCGTTTTGTAATATTGCAGCGTAAAGCTGTCTCGTCCTGGGGCCCAGCTTTGCTGTACTGACTGCTTTTTGGAGTTCCTCTAATGCAGTGTTTCTCAACTCCAGTCCTCAAGGCGCCCCAACAGGTCATGTTTGCAGGATTTCCCTCAGATGAAACAGCTGTGGTAATTACAAGTCAGGGAAACTGATCAAATCACCTGTGGAAAATAATGGAGAGCCTGAAAACATGACCTGTTGGGGCACCTTGAGGACTGGAGTAGAAAAATCCTGCTCTAATGTTATCGGGGCTTCCAATTCTTCCCTAACCTCGTGGGAAAGCTGAGGGAGCCGGGATGACAGAATGTAATCATCCATCTGAGCTTGAGGAGGAGATTGATCTTGGAGATTATATAGGGAGGAATAAAAGTCCCTGAGCTCCTGTGCAATCTGTTTGGGTAGTACAGCTTTATGGCCAGTGGATGACACGAGTAGGGGAATATACATCATCAGTTTATGTTCCCTGACTTATCTCCCAATTCATATCCCACTTTGCGGCAGAATTGTAAGGCTGCTTTGGCTCTATATTGTAGTAAGTTGGTGACTTGTCTGCGTAGGGACATAAGTTCCAGTTCTAGCGACGGAGTAGGTGCATGTATATGTTGAGATTCAACTGTATGGATTTTGGTAAGAAGCAAGTCAAGCTGTCTTTTTTGATCCGTGAGCCATGTTTAATAAATAGTCCTCTGATGACTGTTTTGTGAGCTTCCCAGAGAATCCCTGGGTCACAGTCTGATTATTCGTTCATTTGAAAATAATAATTTAGTTCCCTGTTTACCTCTTGCAGAACCTCTGGGGTCTGCAAGAGACTCTCGTTTAATTTCCAGAAGCGAGTTTTGGAGGAAGGCACGTCCGAGAGTGCATAAAGCAGGATAATAGGAGCATGGTCGGACCATGTTATTCCCCAAGTAGAGGAAGTCCGTACAACATGAAGCTGTCTATGAGGTACAAGGAAGTAATCTTTTCTGGTATAGGCTGTGTAATCCCTCTCACCCGAATGTTGTAGACGCCAAACATCGACTGGTTGAGCTCTATGTACGGATTGAGCTATTCATTTGCAAGAGCCAGGGGAGATAGAGGATGAGCCTGAAGAAGTGTCTACCGAAGGGATCAGGGGAATATTAAAGTCAACACCCAAGATCAGCTGACCTTCAGAAAATTTGAGAAGTTTGTTAATAGTTTGGCTTACAAAGAGGTCCTGATGATCATTGGGTGCATAGATGGTAGCTAATGTCACTTGCACGTCCCCAATCAAACCTTTAATAAACACAAAACGTCCATCAGGATCTACAAGAGTATGCTGGCAAGTCCATGGAAGTTTACCTGACAATGGTATGGAGACTCCTTTAGATTTAGCAACTGTGTCAGTAGAATGATACGTCAAGGGATAAAATCTGTTTTTAAGAATAGGAAGTTTGTCATCTCTAAAGTGAGACTTGGATAAATGCTATATCAGCATGGAAGCGTTTCAGCTAATTTAAAAGCATGCAGCGTTTCTCAGGAGTGTTAAGGCCTTTTGCATTCAGTGATACTATCTTTATAGTATCCATCGCCATCGGAGACTTGGGGGGAAAAAAAAGAGGGGGGGGGTGAATAAATGGAAGAGGAAGGAAAATAGGGGAGGAACAGATGAGAAGGGAAGAAAGTGTAAAGATTGAAAAAATAAAGGAGGTAGTGTTGAGTGGGAGGGGGTAGAGGAAAAGCAAAAGAAAAAATAGGTAGTCACACAGCGAGAATATAGACGGTTATGCCCGCCTAGCTTAGAAACCCAAATTGGCAAAATCTTGTAAAAAACGCATACCAACTACTGTCAGTGTAATGTGCATCAACCTAAATGGGAAAATGGTTAGAGCAGATCCAAGGAGAGCAGCTCCGACCTGTCCCACCCACCCTAACTAAGAATAGGAGAAGCAAATCCAAGGATCAAAGTAGGCTGTTAATTTGGAAATTTAAAATCACTTCATGTCCTAGAGACACAACAGGGAATGAGTGGAAATCTCTCCAAACTGAGGGGAAATTACCCTTTAGGCAGTAGCATCCTCATTGTAAGATTTCCTCTGACCTCCTGTTCCACTGACAACCTTAACTTTTTTTAACAGTTTCCCATTACTTTATTTTCTGGCAACCAGGGTCAGCAAGACAAATAGAGAGTGGGGACAAAGACAGCAATAAAAACCCACATAGGGTATAGCAAAAAAGTAAGTGCTCTATTTTGTTCAGGAAGGGAAATTTATATGGCTGTGTAAAACAGAATGCTAGATGGGATCATATGGTCAAAAAAATTTACAATGGTATGATTAACTACTAGAACGTTTGCCGTGACCTGCGTATAAAGATTATCAGTATATAAAATCCACCTCATTGGGAGATCCACTTCCCTAAACGTGCTTAAAAGACTAGTAAGTGATGATAAGAAATAAGTGCATTAATCAGTGAAAAAATAATTAAATTAATAATCCAAAACATATAACATATGTGTCAAATGTAATATTTGGCAATAAGCAGTCCATGCGATATTGCTGTAAGTTGTCCAAAAGTAGGCAAGTTGCATAAAAAATGCACAAAAAAATGCACAAAAAAACAAACAAAAACAACAGCAGTTCCAATGTGAATGGTGTTTGTGGTAGCAGGTTTAGCAGGTGACTTCCGTGCTCTCCCTCTTGGGTCCCCACTCACTAGCTCCTTTAACCCCTACAGGGGTATTTTGCATATAGATTCAGATCCTGATGGCTTTAAGTGATTAGTCCTCCAAATCGCAGCGTCCACAGGCTCTTGGGTGTCACTTGATATCCAGGTATTTAGGCAGTTGTGGATACACTCTTGTATGCACCTCGTAAAAAAGAGATAATGGCTCCCATGGTGTAGTACCAAAAAGTTATGTTTATTAAAAGTTTAAAAATAAGTTTAAGAACAATTCCATACAGCATAAGTGTTAATCCCTGGCAAAAACAACACTAGCTGGTAGATGACAGAGTACCGGAGCCGGGGATACACAGCGTGCAATCCAGCTGCGTTCCCCCCGACAGCTCTCGTTACCGGAAATTACGTAGTGTGTGTGGCTCCGCCTCACGCTTGACACCATCTAAACCAAATAAGTTTATCTTGGTCTCATCAGACCACAGGACATGGTTCCAGTAATCCATTTCCTTAGTCTGCTTGTCTTTAGCAAACTGTTTGAGAGCTTCTTGTGCATCATCTTTAGAAGAGGCTTCCTTCTGGGACTACAGCCATACAGACCAATTTGATGCAGTGTGTGGTGTATGGTCTGAGCACTGATAGGCTGACCCCCCCACCCCTTCAACCTCTGCAGCAATGCTGGCAGCACTCATACATCTATTTCCTAAAGACAACCTCTGGATATGATGCTGAGCACGTGCACTCAACTTCTTTGGTCGACCATGGCGAGGCCTGTTCTGAGTGGAAGATGCCCTGTTAAACCGTTGTATGGTCTTGGCCACCATGCTGCAGCTCAGTTTCAGGGTCTTGGCAATCTTCTTATAGCCTAGGCCATCCTTGCCTCATGGGACTTGTAGTTTCGCAACAGCCGGAGGGCTGCCAGTTTGAGACCCCTGATAAAGAGTAACAATTATTTTTTTCAGATCCTCAGAGAGTTCTTTGCCATGAGGTGCCATGTTGAACCTCCAGTGACCAGTATGAGAGCAGTGATCAGTATGAAAGAGTGAGAGCGATAACACCAAATTTAACACACCTGCTCCCCATTCACACCTGAGACCTTGTAACACTAACAAGTCACATTAAACCGGGGAGGGAAAAAGGCTAATTGGGCCCAATTTGAACATTTTCACTTAGGGGTGTACTCACTTTTGTTGCCAGCGGTTTAGACATTAATGGCTGTGTGTTGAGTTCTTTTGAGGGGACAGCAAATTTACACTGTTATACAAGCTGTACACTCACTTTACATTGTAGCAAAGTGTAATTTCTTCAGTGTTGTCACATAAAAAGATATAATAAAATAGTTACAAAAATGTGAGGGGTGTACTCACTTTTTTGAGTAGACATGTGCAATTCGTTTAGTTTCAAATTCGTTTTTTAACAAATTTTGAGAAATTCATTAATTCCGAAATTTCCGAGTTTCCGGATTTTTCAATTTTTGAAATTTCCGAATGTCCGAAATTTCTGAAATTACGAATTTCCAAATTTTGGAAAATCGGAAATTCGAAAATTTGGAAATTCGAAATTTGGAAATTCGAAAATTCTGGAAATTAGAACATTTCAGAAATTCGAAAATTCGGAAGTTCAGAAGTTTGGAAATTCGGGAATTTGAAATTTCGAAATTAGGAAATTCGAAAATTTGAAATTAGGAAATTTGGTGTTATCGCTCTCACTCTTTCATACTGATCACTGCTCTCATACTGGTCACTGGAGGTTCAACATGGCACCTCATGGCAAAGAACTCTCTGAGGATCTGAAAAAAAGATGAGCAGGGGGGTACAGAGGTGAGACAGATGTGCAGGAGGTACATTGGTGGGGCAGATGAGAAAGCGGGTTAAAGTGGTGCGGCAGATGAGCAGGTGGGTTCAGTGTTAGGACAGATGAGAAGGTGATTCAGTAGTAAGACAGAAGAGCATGGGGATACGGCGGTGGAGCAGATGTGCAAGGAGGTACAGTGGTGGGGCAGATGAGAAAAGGGGTACATTGATGGGGCAGATGAGCAGGGAGGTTACAGCGGTGGGACAGAAAAGCAGGGGGGTACAGTGATAGGGCAGATGAGCAGGGGTTTACAGTGGTTGGACAGATGAGCAGGGGGGTTCAGTGTTGGGGCAGAGGAGAAAGGAGGTACATCGGTGGAACACATGAGCAGAGGGTTACAGTGGTGGGGCAGAAGAACAGGGGGAACAGAGGTGGGACAGATGTGCAGGAGGTACAGTCTCATGGGGCAGATGAGAAAGGGGGTTACAGTGGTGGGGCAGATGAGCAAATAAGTTCAGTGTTAGGACAGATGAGAAGATGGTTCAGTGGTGGAGCAGATGTGCATGGAGCTACAGTGGTAGGGCAGATGAGAAAGGAGGGACATTGGTGGGGCAGATGAGCAGTGTGGTACAGTGGTGGGGCAAATGAGCAGGGGGGTACAGTGGTGGGGAAGATGTGCAGGGGGTTACAGTGTTTGGGCAGATGAGAAAGGGGATACATTGGTGGGGCAGATGAGAAAGGGGGTACATTGGTGGGGCAGATGAGCAGTGTGGTACAGTGGTGGGGCAGATGTACAGGGGGTTACAGTGGTGGGGCAGATGAGCAGGGGGGTTACAGTGGTGGAGCAGATGAGCAGGGGGGTACAGTGGTGGGGCAGATGAGCAGGGGGGTACAGTGGTGGGGCAGATGTGCAGGGTAGTACAGTGGTGGGGCAGATGTGCAGGGTAGTACAGTGGTGGGGCAGATGTACAATGGTGGGTCAGATGTGCAGGGGGTTACAGTGGTGCAGTGGTGTCCCTAGGGGGGTCAGAGGGGGCCCTGACCCCCCAAACATTATGCTGTGCCCCACCATGTGCCCCCCCCAATTAAAAAATAATAATTATTTATTTAATTTTTTTACAAAAAATCAATGTCTAAGAGGGAGAGAGTTCCCAGTCAGCTCCTGCGGGTGATTCCTCCCCCCTCCCTCTGCTCGCTGACACTGCATAATGCGAGCGCTCACACAACCACGGCCGCCCGACCTGCTCCTTCCCCTGCATCCTCATTGGCAGGGAGAAGAGCGAGTTGCAGGAAGGACTCCACCAGGACTCTCAGTTACTGAAAAAACAGACTGATTTCTCCCATCCTGAACCAGCCTGTAAATTCCAAGAGATGCCAGACCAGAGCAGTCAATAGCAGGGGCAGGACAGCAAGAGGAGGCTGGGGAACCCCACAGTGGCAGAACACCAGAGCCCGGTGGCAAGACAACCTTTGCAACCCTGATAGTTCTCCCACCGCTTATTTTTTCAGAGATTTTGAAAAAATAATAAAAAAGTACTGGCCTATACTCAAGGAAGATCTTACCCTATCAAAACTTCTGCCGGCCAAACCTAAATTTATATACAGAAAGGCACCCAATCTAAGGGACCATTTAGTGAAAAATGTTATTGATCCCCCGAAGTCCATCAAAATATGTCCAGAACTGAAAGGATTTTTTAGGTGTCAGAGATGCCTACCGTGTAAAGTAGCTAAAAGACAACCAAGAAGGAAGAATACATTTAAATCATGCACTGATCATAAAGAATACAGAATCAACCAACTGATCACCTGTCGAAGCACACATGTCACGTATGTTGTGGAATGTCCCTGTCACCTCCAATATGTGGGAAGAACCACACGTCCGCTCTTTGTCCGGATCCGGGAACATATTAAAAATATCAGAAAGGGGTTCCCCAATCATAGTCTATCCAGACATTTCGACGAGGTTCACCATAGGGATCCAAGTGTACTTACCTTCTATGGGATTGACTCAGTGCAGGAACATTGGCGTGGAGGTAATAGAGAAACCTCAAACTCCAGAAATGAAACGAGTTGGATTTACTGACTGCGTTCCCTTGCCCTAAAGGGCTCAACTTGGACATAGACTTGAATTGCTATATAGCTAACCCCTAGATAACTACAAGATAAAACGGAGGGGTTCAATCTAGCTATATATACAGTGATAACGGGTTTTTCAATCAACGTTTGCTCCCCCTTTGGGTTTAACATTTAGGAAGTGGATATCTGTCCCACTATAGAGGCATCAAATTAGGGGCTGACCGTTAGCCCCAAGCTTATAGCTCTCCTGACTCCCTTACCCCCCTGGCTATGTGGGGTCCTCCCAATCCTCATTCCACATTCCCTATATTCTATTTATCACCCGTAATAGCTGTTAAAATCAGATTCGGCACAGTGGTAGGGTAAGTTTTGACCTCCCAGTAGGATACCTCCTACCTCCTTGATATATTAATGCACAGACCCACAAGGCATGATGATGCGGCACATAATTGGTCGACTCATATCTTGCAGTAAGGTTCTGCCACTTACACTAAATGTGCCTTTACTTTTTTCTGAATAAGCATACATAACACCAATAATATTTTTGTATTAAGAATCCAGCCTACCCTCGAACACTTAATTACTACCTCCTTACCCTATGCTTCATACCTGGAAAATATATGCATTTTATTAATCCAAAAAATATATGCATTTTATAATCCAAAAAAAATATGCATTTTTATTAATCCAAATACACTTTCCATATAGGTCTATATAACATATTGTTTTTAATGTTTTGATACTCCTACATATATTTTTGATATTTAATTTTAATAATGTTGGGGATCCTATTCTTATTTATTTTTTATTTTTGTATATATTTTTATATTTATAATTTTATATATTTTTCGATTTTTTTGATTGTTATTTTTATTTCTTAGCACAATTATAGCTTATCTATATAAGTATTTAATATTTACTTATATTTAATCGTATTTTATGCAATATTAATGTATTGCTGTCTGTTTCCATTTACTGCTATCTGTTTCCATTACACATAATATACTAGGAGAATTTACTTTCAATTTGACCATACAACTATTAACCCAAACATAACTGCTCTGAGTGCAATAGATCTCAGTTAAGGGGTCATAACATCAGTGAGTAATTGGAGCATGAATAGCAGTGAACAGATTGTAATACGATTGGAAAGTGCTTAGTTTTGCCTAGGCTGTATGTATAACACTGTTGCAGTCTAGCGGTCCTACCACATCCCCACCCCCCCCGAGCGACATTACCATAATAAGGGGAGGGGTGCTGTGGGCCGTATGACTATATTATTGTGTAAAGCGTAGGCGTCGACACCGTCTTTGAAAACGTCCTATGACGAAACGCGTAAGACGGAGTCACGCTCACACATCATACCCGGAAGTGCAGGCTGGAACGCAAGGTGGGACGCACGCTCACAGCTCGCTGCTGGTCCCATCCCTGCATACAGCGGTGCCTGTTTATACTATAATCTTACTTTGTGGCTTGTTATTGTGGACTTTTTGGCTTATGTGCAATAAAAAACTTGACATACTTCACGAAGGAAGCCCCCTTGTGTTTCTCTTTTCTCTGGATCTCTGGAGAGTTTAACAGACAAAGGTGGTATACGATGGAGTAGCATGGTCATTTTGGAGCACATAGCTTTCCCTGGAACAGTCGTAAGGATCACATAAATCAGAGGAACGGCAGCAGAACTGGAGTGAGCATCAACCGCCCTAAGGCACCCACTCTGTCGCTCGGTACCCCTGCAGGGGTGATTATTTCTGGTGAGTGGGGGAGCACTGGGGGGGGCGAGCACTTCAAGTCACCATCTGAATAAAACGCACAGAAGTCACTGGTGTATGCCCTCAAGGGTGAAATAAACAGTATATACATTGAACTTTGCTTTTCCATCTGGTTAAAAATACTCTTTTACATGGATTATATATATAAAAATTTTTAGAAGTTAATTATCACCTGCTATAAAATACGAGAGACTGGAAATAATCCTTTATGCATGATATCTTTGTATATTCATTGTATTTAATGCTCAGGGAGCGATTTATTTGCACTTTATTTTATATAAGCTTTTCACACAAAAGGAAATTTCACGTTTAGCAGGCGCCATATTGTCCCAATATTTTTGAACTTTGGGGTTAATTATAACCCAATCTAATTTTTTGTATAAAATACGGGAGGGGTAACACGGTTATTGCACTGACACTTTTATTCACTTATGTTTTCTCACTAAATAAGTATTTTTTTCTCTGGCGCCATTTTGTCCCAAAACTTTTGAACTTTGGGGTTAATTTCTATTTAACTAATTGCATCGTTTATAGAATTATTTTTTCACTTAGTTACCATACTTTTTACATGGCAGACACAATTTTCTCACTGGGGGGACATAATTCTAATATTTAATCAAGCAGTATTTAATACTTTTGAAATCACTGGTGTTTTTTATTTTTTATTTTTTGGTCCTCTCCAAATATATGGTCTTCTTTGTTCTAGACCGCATTACTACAAAAAAGAGAAGGGGATAATAGGGACTTTTAGGAAGCCTAAATCTGGTAAGATTATGTATTTCCATCCCTATGGGACTTTAAATGAAACCGTGGCCCGGTAGGGTCACAGGTTTCCATCCCTATTAATCAAACAAGAAGGGGAGCAGAGGGGGTGGGACTTTGAATGAAGCACATGAAAGCGAAATGATGGTAATTATGTGGAAGAGAGGAATTTTATTGTTACAATGTAAATGTGCAAAGATTGTTGATACAAGATAACAACATTAGGAGGATAATATACGTATCTTGAAACATAACCATTGATGTCAAGGTACAGGTAAAATACAGTACACAATAAAATGATAACAGGATAACAATTGAAAAGCGTGGTGATTCAATGAAAAATTCCAAAGTTCCACAAACGTGATAGGGTAAAATCATAAATATAGGATAAAACCTGCAGGGCCTATGGCCTCACTAAACCTGTAAGGGTGATGATTGTATAGAAACTTGAGCCAAGTATAGAGTAGGTAAAGACACGGCATCATGTAGCTCTACGCGTTTCGTGGCTGAACGCCACTCGTCAGGAGCATGCACGTGGTAGTCTAAAAAATGGATATAAGGATAATAAATGATGGATAGAGGTAAAATGGCATCACCAGCAGCACGTCAGTGCATACTTACTGGTTAAGGTCTGCAGGGTAATGGAACAATGTGAGACGCCGAGGCATCCGGAATAACCTCCAACCGGGAGCCGCAGTGGGCGGGCCAACGGAAACCCCTAACACAGGCCGTCAATACGGAAGGCATGACCCACGAGGAATCACTGTGAATGGGTGAAATATGGTGGACAGAAGTGAGGGATTGACAAGAACTGGGAGTGGGATGAAGATAGAGGGGGGGGGGGAAGAGAGAGAGGGCAGGAGGCTGTACCAGGGGTGAAGGAAAGAAATGGGATTGAGATCAGTGGAGAGACTGCCAAAAAGAGAAATGTGGAGCCAGGTGGAGAAGAAAAAATGAGTGAGGGAGGAAAAAACAAGCCAGCCATAGAAAATGTGCACATGAAAGGGGATCGGTGTGGAAAGGAGCCCGCTGGGTACAGTGGTGGAGTGAGGACAAGGTGACTAGTGATGAAGGGTATAAACACGTGTATACCTGAAAGGAGTGGAAGACCCGTCGCTGAGAAGAGATGGGTGTGGGGTGTAGTGTCCACAGAGCCTCGAGTGTCAAGTCCTTCCGGCAGGACGCCCATATAGGTGCCGTCAAAGCTCCACCCACCGCCGTCATGCTGCGTGGCATGGGATTGGGGGAGGGCGAGCACCGCTGATCGGAAAATTCCGGCCAGACGGTACTTGCATAGCTCCCCCATTGCTCACGAGTGTGGAATCAACCAGCAGGTGCGTGATGACGCCAGAGGCGTCACACGCACTGCATGGGAAACATGACGCCGACGCGCATGACGGCGCGCCCGTCCCCCCCGACATGCAGGGAGCAAGGAGGGGGGCGGAGGCCCGTGATGCACGTCACGGCCCCCAGAGGAGGAAAGCGGACGCCTGTAGCAGTCACATTTAACCAAACCCACATCAGCAAGAGGATTGATAATAGAAAAATAATTGGAGATGATGCTGCACATGATAACTGATGAGAATACTAGGGATAACAATGAAACAAAGGATGAACAATATTAAAGCACAGGAGGGGCTCAACATAGGATCATTGGTGGCAGGGGGAGTTTTAGAGGGTAATTGCAGTGGGGCTTAGACATGTGCTTCCATCCCTGAATATATTACTACAAAAAAGAGAAGGGGATAATAGGGACTTTTAGGAAGCCTAAATCTGGTAAGATTATGTATTTCCATCCCTATGGGACTTTAAATGAAACCGTGGCCCGGTAGGGTCACAGGTTTCCATCCCTATTAATCAAACAAGAAGGGGAGCAGAGGGGGTGGGACTTTGAATGAAGCACATGAAAGCGAAATGATGGTAATTATGTGGAAGAGAGGAATTTTATTGTTACAATGTAAATGTACAAAGATTGTTGATACAAGATAACAACATTAGGAGGATAATATACATATCTTGAAACATAACCATTGATGTCAAGGTACAGGTAAAATACAATACACAATAAAATGATAACAGGATAACAATTGAAAAGCGTGGTGATTCAATGAAAAATTCCAAAGTTCCACAAACATGATAGGGTAAAATCATAAATATAGGATAAAACCTGCAGGGCCTATGGCCTCACTAAACCTGTAAGGGTGATGATTGTATAGAAACTTGAGCCAAGTATAGAGTAGGTAAAGACACGGCATCATGTAGCTCTACGCGTTTCGTGGCTGAACGCCACGTCAGGAGCATGCACGTGGTAGTCTAAAAAATGGATATAAGGATAATAAATGATGGATAGAGGTAAAATGGCATCACCAGCAGCACGTCAGTGCATACTTACTGGTTAAGGTCTGCAGGGTAATGGAACAATGTGAGACGCCGAGGCATCCAGAATAACCTCCAACCGGGAGCCGCAGTGGGCGGGCCAACGGAAACCCCTAACACAGGCCGTCAATAGGGAAGGCATGAACCACGAGGAATCACTGTGAATGGGTGAAATATGGTGGACAGAAGTGAGGGATTGACAAGAACTGGGAGTGGGATGAAGATAGAGGGGGGGGGGGAGAGAGAGAGGGCAGGAGGCTGTACCAGGGGTGAAGGAAAGAAATGGGATTGAGATCAGTGGAGAGACTGCCAAAAAGAGAAATGTGGAGCCGGGTGGAGAAGAAAAAATGAGTGAGGGAGGAAAAAACAAGCCAGCCATAGAAAATGTGCACATGAAAGGGGATCGGTGTGGAAAGGAGCTGGGTACAGTGGTGGAGTGAGGACAAGGCAGCTAGTGATGGAGTTCTTTTATGTCATAGTCATCTGAACTTAGCTTGTAGTTTATGACATCCGTACCCACAACTAACTAACACAGAGGGCAGCGCCTTTTGCATTCCCATATTATCTATCTCCCACTGCTTTGGATCCTTATATTTTCTTGGTATGCTGGTGACATATATCTCTTGTTTTCTGCCACCCTGGGGGGCCCCAATACAGTAGGAAGGGAGCTCACTGCAGAACATGTGAAAGGGCAGTTGTGGGGTCGTAGTAAAGGGCCCCAGGATATATATATATATATATATATATATATATATATATATATATATATATATATATATATATATATATATATATAAAATTGCATTTTATAGTTGCCCCCCTGATTTTGTCCCTGTCCCCCCATGCCCCCCCCCCCCTAAATATGAAAGCTGGAGACACCACTGCAGTGGTGGGGCAGATTTGCAGGGGGAACAGTGATCTGAAGTGTGGAGTTGCAGGAATTGGGGCTGATCTGAGGTGTGAAGGTGCAGGATGTTAATTTCTCACTACTAAAGTAGTTTACAGCATTTACTTTATAAAAAATCCTTTTCGTGATTGGCACGCTCAATTTCTTTGAAAACTTTTTTTGGCACACTCTGCTCAAAAGGTTGCCTACCCCTGGCTTAAGGTGAAGTAGGTGCTGTCCATATATTTACAGTATTCATCTACATTGGTTCACCTGAGGGGACAACAAAGACAGCAGTGGCTCACCCTTATTATTTTAATTTAGTTCACATATCTAGGTGCAGGTGTTTAACACATAAAAGGGAAATACATCTACCCCTCCCCTAAAAATCTGGCCCCATTCACCAATATAAAGATGGTTTTTATATAGGGGTAGGGGTGTCAAATTTGCTGAATGCATTTAAAGGGGACTAAACATGTCTGAATATTAGGGGACATCATATTGAGGAAAGGGGTGCTGTTGTTTGAATTAGTTAATGGGATTTACATTACCAGGAGTTTTGGGGACTGAATGTGGCAGAGCCATAGGTGTGCGCAGCCTATTGCATTAGGGTGTGCACCCCAAAGCTCAAACGCACGTGTGTGTGTCTGTGTCTACATATATTAGACCCCAGCACATTGATCTCCCTGCTGGCACAGTGAAAGAGAAGAGCATAAACACTTCTCTTATGGCAGACCCGGTAAGAGGGAGATGTTTCTCATGTTCCTGCTGCTACACAGAGCGATAATACTAATGCACATGGGGTGATTAGGGTGGGCCTGGACACACCCGGCACACCCTGTGCGCACGCCTATGGGCAGAGCTATGCATTTGGAGCGGCTGGTAGGAGGTTGGTAATGGCTAAATATGAGATTAGGAGTGTTCGTGGCTGAAAATGTTGGGGCTAGCTGTGTCTGAATGAGAGGGGTCTTCATATTAGGGAGGGTTGGTTGTGGCTGAATATGAGAGGGCTTCATATTAGGTGTGCTTTTGCTGACAGGGTGATATGGTGCTAGGGGTTTCTGAGTATTAAAGGGATTCAATTTAGTAGCAGAATGTAATAAGGCTAGTGATTAGTGTGTGCATATAGTTGTGCTGAAAAGTTTGCATACCGTGGCAGAAATCGTAAAATGTTGGCATTGATATTGAAAATATGACTGAGCATGCCAAAAACTATCTTTTATTTAAGGGTAGTGATTATATGAAGCCATTTATTATCACATAGTTGTTTGGCTCCTTTTTAAATCATAATGATAACAGAAATCACCCAAATGGCCCTGATCAAAAGTTTACATACCCTGGAATGTTTGGCCTTGGTACAGACACAAACAGTGACACACACAGGTTAAAATTAAAGGTTAGTTTCCCACATCTGTGGCTGCTTAAATTGCAATTAGTGTCTGTGTATAAATAGTCAATAAGTTTGTTAGCTCTCACATGGATGCACTGAGCAGGCTAGATAATAAGCCATGGAGAGCAGAAAAGAACTGTCAAAAGACCTGCATAACAAGGTAATGGAACTTTATAAAGATGGAAAAGGATATAAAAAGATATTCAAAACCTTGAATATGCCAGTCAGTACTGTTTAATCACTTATTAAGAAGTGGAAAATTCAGGGATCTCTTGATACCAAGCCAAGGTCAGGTAGACCAAGAAGGATTGCAGCCACAACTGCCAGAAGAATTGTTCAGGATACAAAGAAAAACCCACAGGTAACCTCAGGAGAAATATAGGCTGCTCTGGAAAAAGACAGTGTGGTTGCTTCAAGGAGCGCAATACGACGAAACCTGAACAGAAATTAGCTGCATGGTCGAGTTGACAGAAAGGAGCCTTTACTGCACCAATGCCACAAAAAAGCCTGGTTACAATATGCCAACAACGCTTGACATGCCTCGCAGCTTTTGGCACACTGTAATCTGGAGTGACGAGACCAAAATAGAGCTTTACGGTCACAACCATAAGCGCTATGTTTGGAGATGGGTTAACAAGGCCTAAAGCGACAAGAATACCATCCCCACTGTGAAGTATGGTGGTGGTTCACTGATGTTTTGGTGGTGTGTGAGCTCTAAAGGCACAAGGGGAATCTTGTGAAAATTGATGGCAAGATGAATGCAGCATGTTATCAGAAAGTACTGGCAGACAATATGCATTCTTCTGCATGAAAGCTGCGTATGGGACACTGTTGGACTTTCCAGCATGACAATGACCCTAAGCACAAGGCCAAGTTTACCCTCCAGTGGTTACAGCAGAAAAAGGTGAAGGTTCTGGAGTGGCCATCACAGTCTCCTGACCTTATTATCATCTAGCCACTCTTGGGAGATCTCAAAAGTGCAGTTCGTGCAAGACTACCAAAGATTTTGCATGACCTGGAGGCATTTTGTCAAGATGAATGGGCAGCTATACCATCTGCAAGAATTCAGGGCCTCTTAGTCAACTATTACAAAAGACTGCACGCTGTCATTGATGCTAAAGGGGGTAATACACAGTATTAGGAACTAAGGATATACAGACTTTTGAACAAGGGTCAAAAATTGTTTGTTTTTGTTTGTTCATGTTTGTTCATGTTTTGTTTTATGATTGTGCCATTTTGTTATGACCTACAATTGAATATGAATCCCATAAGAAATAAAATAAATATTATTTGCCTGCTCACAAAAATGGTATACACTGTATTTTACCGATTCTCCAAGGGTATGCAAACGTTTGAGCACAACTTATATTTTATATATATATATATATATATATATATATATATATATATATATATATATATATATATATATATACATATATATATATATATATATATATATACATATATATATATATATATATATATATATACCAAAAGTTTTGGGACACCTGCCTTTACACGCACATGAACTTTAATGTCATCCCAGTCTTTGTCCGTAGGGTTCAATATTGAGTTTGGCTGTCCACAAGGTTTAGGAGTGTTTCTACGGGAATGTTTGATCATTCTTCCAGAAGTGCATTTGTGAGGTCAGGCACTAATGTTGGACGAGAAGGCTTGGCTCGCAGTCTCCGCTCGAATTCATCCCAAAGGTGTTCTATCAGGTTGAGGTCAGGACTCAGGTGCAGGCCAGTTATGTTTCTCAACCCCAAACTCGCTCATCCATCTTTTTATGGATCTTGCTTTGTGCACTGGTGCACAGTCATGTTGGAACAGGAAGGGGCCATCCCCAAACTGTTTCCACAAAGTTGGGAGCATGAAATTGTCCTTAATGTCTTGGTATGTGATGCCTTAATAGTTCCTTTCACTGGAACTAAGGGGCCAGGGCCAACCCCTGAAAAACAACCCCACACCATAATCCCCCCTCCATGAAATGATTTGGACCAGTGCACAAAGCAAGGTCCATAAAGACATGGATGAGCGAGTTTGGGGTTTAGGAACTTGACTGGCCTGCACAGAGTCCTGACCTCAACCCAATAAAACACCTTTTGGATGAATTTGAACGGAGACTGTGAGTCAGGCCTTCTTGTCCAACATCAGTGCCTGACCTAAAAAATGTGCTTCTGGAAGAATGTTCAAACATTCCAATAGACACACTCCTAAACCTTGTGGACAGCCTTCCCAGAAGAAGCTGTTATAGCTGCAAAGGGTGGGCCAACTCAATATTGAACCCTACGGACTAAGACTGGGATCCCAATAAAGTTCTTGTGCGTTTAAAGGCAGGCGTTCCAATACTTTTGGTAATGTAGTGTGTGTGTCTGTATATATATATATATATATATATATATATATATATATATATATATATATATATATATATATATACACACACACACATACAGTGTATGTATATGCACCATTTTAAACATCTATGCAGCCATTTTTATCATTTATTGTGCCGTAATCATTCCTGCCATAATACAGCATATGTTGCTGTTGCTAGGTGATATAATTTACTGTGATGTGGAATGCTTACCTGGCATGACACTCAGTGCAATGCTACTTTAGCTCTATTTGTGATTTCCTCTCATAATAATATTCTTCTAAAATGTTCTGATATACCCCTCCCCTTCTCTGCAGTAAAAGTCGGTGTCAGGTCACTTGTAATGAGAACTGTGGCTGTAACTCAGCTCTGCCAGCTGGGTGTATGGACTAGAAGCAGCTTTTTCACTGAAAGGCAACAGTATTTTAAAGCCATTCTGAGAACAGTCACAAAGCATAATATAACATGGGTACAGAACTCTAAAGAAATAGACAGGTGTGGGACTTCAACTGGGCTTTTATGCCCACCTAGGGTGACCCCCTAGGTGGGCATAAAAGCCCAGTTGAAGTCCCACACCTTTCTATTCTGCAACTTCTTGGACATTCTGGGCCCTGCCTCTCCCCTGTGCTGTAAATAAAAGGGGGAAGGGCTGTACACACTGAGTAGCAGTCTGGAGGGGGAGAAGACACAGACAAGCCACAGCATGTAATCTCTAGGTACTTCACAGAGAGGGCTGGCCGAAGCGGTACCAAGAACACAGGTGTAGTGGGCACCTACTTTTAGGTAGGTGACCCTTCCTGGTAGTTTCTATGTCAGGTAAATTTAGACAGGCTTGTGCTATTACAGCAGGCCTGTCTGTTGTTAATTTCCCTTTGAGTGGCAGGTAGTTTGTATGCTAATCTCGGCCAATCATTAATTTGCTTGGTAACACCCGGGACTCTCATATAGAAGGGGAGTCACGTGGTTCCGGGAGGAGTTCGAGTTGGAGTCCTGCTCTGAGGAGCGAGAGAAGCCAGCCTGGTTCCCGGAGGGGGGGGGGGGGGGGTAGAGGTTTTCCCTTCCGGGGAACCGACGGAGCTTCACCCCTGCAGTAAGGGTGAAGAACCGGTCCTCATGGAGCAACAGACGACATCTTACAGCATGTAGTTGCTGGTGTCGTTGGCCGCCCCTGCGGGGAGGGAAGGGGGCCAAAAAGAAGAAAGGGAACTAAGAATCATTGCGGAAGAAGTAGCAACAAAACGGAAGGAAACTGGGGGATTGGCCGCTCCTGTGGGAGTAAGTGCTACACGGGTATCAGTGGGTCAAAGTGTTGCAGTCCCTTTGTGTCGCTGTTGAAGGAACCAGGATTTGCGAAGGACATCCAAGCCATGGATAATGCCATAAGGGACTCTTACCTCCTGGAGGTATGCTTGAGCGACTACATCATCTGGAGATTAGGCAGGGTTGCCCCTCACAAATTTACTTGCGAGGAGTAGTTATCCTGGTTGATTGTTAGAAATATATTGATTTTTCCCTAAGTTTGGCCTTGTTGCACTTTTCTCTTCTACCACTAGGTGGCCGGGCACTTGGTGGTACTAGATATGAGAAGGGCAACACGAGGTCAGGTTATGGGTATATGGGGTATCTCAGCCAATGGGCAGGGGTTTTCTTGAATTCTTTGGCCTGCTGGGAGAGTCTATATATTCGGGTGAGGTCAGGTGATCTGTGTTCTGTGCCACCTGGACGGCTGGGTGGACGTGTGTTGTATTGTATGGGTTTCTAGGCCGGAGATGGGGTCTATCCTGGGCACATCTGGCTGCTAGGCTGTCTGGAGGCCTATCCAGAATCAAGAGAGCAGCGCAGGTTTGGGATTGCGGCTTGCAGTCTAACCAAAAGTGACGGTTCTATCGGTCGGAGAACTTGTCGTGGTCGGAGGTAGAGTGGAAGCTGTTGCCAGTAAGGGATTATCTTCCTTATTACCAGGGACCACAGTGAGTAACTGAAGCAAGTACCGGAGCAGTATTCTCACCAACCGGGGATGGTGAAGAATCGGGAAACTTCCGTGGGAATCAAGCCAGGGACCCAGCCAGCGGAGGTGGCACTTGCAGAGATACCGCAGAGATTATCAAAAGAAAGCTCTATTTGTGGGTAAATAAGGAAAATAAGCTCTATTTGTGGGAAAATAAGGATGTCAATTTTGTTTGGGTACAGCTTCGCACGACCGCACAATTGTCAGTTAAAGCGACACAGTGCAGTATCGCAAAAAATGGCCTGGGCATTGAGCAGCCAAATCTTCCTGGGCTGTACAGTTTTTAAAATAATTTCATTCATTTTATTGCCATACCGGTGAGCATGTCTGTGTGCATGGGGAGGGGGGGTTTCGCTTGGGGATCAGTAAAACCACGGCTCAGCCTCCTGTTTTTACTGCCCCCACCCATTATAATGGGTAAGCCTTAACTCACCCCTTTGGCAGACTGCCTGTGCCCCATGTACCCCACGTAAGGTATATGCTCTTTGCTAGTGGCAAACCACCTCTATCCTAGCCTTGTGGCCAATCAGGTTCCTTCCTGCAAAGGAGGCCAGTGAAATGTCCTCCTGCCTTGAGTTTGCTAGGGGCAGCTCCTCTTCAGTAGCAGCAGCAGCAGCAGCCAATGAGAGCACAGTCTAGCCTTCTCTCTCCCCTGACTGTCCATCAAAGCGGAGAGAAGAGGTTAATAAGAACTCCTTGCCGCTTTCATTTTCAGCACTGATGGAATGTGAAGAACCCAGCTAGCGCTACATTAAAACCTATTTCTTTCCAATTTAAAGACTAAGTGTAGTTAAAAGCAAAATCAGCATAAGGGATGTTACTTACTATCAGTGTGAAAATCTCATATGGATGTCATTTCATATGAATGTGCTACCCCCTTTGGCCCCTTCTTTATCTATATTACTATCAGTGTGATGTGTCTATGGTCCTCCCCTTTGATATAGTAGAGATCTTCCTTCTCCAATCCCCTCTTCTCCTGCCACTGAAGGCAGGGGTTAATAGAATTAAGGGACCTGTGACAAGCACTTATCAAGCATGCTGGACTATGCCTGTCCTTTCTTTGCCAACCACTATTCATAGAAGCTGTACTATGTCTTTCCATCAATGAAAAAGGCTCTATGAATGGAGGAGGTGGGCTTTTCATTCATCCACCCGTCCTCAAATTAGGGCAGGTGTACTGATCATCGTATCCTGAACTGTCCAAGGTTCCTTTCTGATCACCCCCTCTCACCATCCCTGAAAAAAACTACTGACACCTCTGAAATCCTCTATTTTGTTTTTTTGAATGCCATCTAGATAATTTGCCTCCCAAAAGGTGTCCAACCATATTGTACTGCCACCCCATGTGCTAAGCACTCAATCATGGAGAATGGTGAAGAAAGCATTTGTCTTTTGCATCAATCTGACCTTATTTTTTAAACTGGTTGTAAACCTCTGACATGAAATATGAACAAAGCATATGCTTCTGAAGCAGTAGTGTATTTGGGTTTTGTGCTGCCCTGGGCCTGACTAAACTCATGACCTCTTAATTTAAATATGACCCACCCACTCCTGTCAAGGCCACACCCTGAAATTTTCAAGTGGGGACACTAGTTCTGGGGGCCTGGGGGGGCGATGGACAAATAAGTTATTTGGGGGGCACACCCTAAAATATACATTATAGATGGTGCAGCCATGGGGGGGCAATGGATTCCCTTAATTTGCATATATTTCCTCTCACTTCCTGTTTGGCTATGGGGCAGGAAGTGAAGGGAAATCTCTGGAATGGGACAGGGATGGTAAAAAATAAACTAACAGGGGTTATAACCCTCCCTTATTCTATCCAAAATGAAAAAAAAAAAGTGTTGCCTATAGTTCTACTTTAAGCACAAATTTCTGATAATTTTATGGAGAGGACTAAGAAGATATAACCATGCCAATGGTGCAGCAGAAAACATATAGTACAGTGAAGAAGGTTTGTGGTCCAGGATGAGAGGACAGTCAAAATTAAAAGCGGCGCCCCCCCCCCCCCACACACAGTTGCGGAATGCCAGCCGCCCGCATACCGGAAGCAATGCAACCTCTTTATGGGGGCACTAGACTAATTTGCGTCTCGGCCCAGTCCGCCCCATAAGACTGGTGCTACACTAACAGTGTAACGCAAGCTGGCGGGGACTCTTTCCCTGCTGCCCCCCTGCAAAGTGCTACCCTAGGCCTGGGCCTTGTCAGCCTAGGCCAGGATACAGCGTTGATCTGAAGTGTGTACTCGCCTCAATCCAGAGCACTAAGTGTCTTTTCTGTCTGCTGCCTCATTCCTCTGCTGTCAGCATGAGTCACTTCTAACAAGTTCTCCTGACACCAAGAGATAAAAAGATTACAGGGGAGAGAGCTCCAGCACACAACTTGTGGTTGACAGCCAGTCTGTTCTGTGGGCTGTGTGAAGGGGGTGTGTCCCTTCCCTCCAATCAGTTTTTAGCTGCACTCACTGAGCTCTGCAGAGTAACTTTATCTCCCCTCCCCCTGCTTTCTAAAAGCTCAGACAAGCTGTATACATTTTGCATTTTGAACGGATGTGGAGAAGAGAAAACTGCAGGTAACCAGATACAACTTTTGTGGGAGGGTTTGTTTCATCTCTGTTTATCACCTGAGGCCAATTACTACACTTGGCTTATGTGAGGGTTTACAACCACTTAAAGCCAAATTTGGAGGCATCACTTTTTCATTCACTTCCTAGATAAGAATCATGTTTGAATGGGACAAGACCAACATTTCTGTTTATTGTAAATATCAATTTCACCTTCTATTTTATTGTGTTTGTAAGCAGGTGAAACATCCAGATGGTGGCACGGTACCACTTAATCTTTAGAGGAAAAATGTTCCTTTAGAAGGGTGTCAAACTGGCGACCCTCCAGCTGTTGCAGAACTACAAGTCCCATCATGCCTCTACCTGTGGGAGTCATGCTTGTAACTGTCAGCCTTGCCATGCCTTGTAGGTGTAGCGGTACCCCTGTGAGGGCTGCTGATTGACTCTATACGCCACTGGCTACCCCGACTCTGCAGATCCTCTCTTACCTCTGACACCTTGGGTTCCATCCTGTAATGTGGCATTAGCAATAAGAAACTCACACAATATTACTGAATCACTCAGAAAGGTTTACTGAGATAAGTAATGGAACACAATAAAGAGCATGAATAAACACAGTTATGCTTGACGATAGTTAACACTTTATGCACATATGCAGAACATATAACCGTTAAATCACCTGAAGGGGTATATGTGAACAGATGCACAGAGGGATAGGTACCCAATATCTTCAAAACATATAATAAATACCTTCCCACTGAGGCCTCAACACATAGACCAAAATGCAGTCTATAAACTTTACTTTTAATAACACAGTGTAAAATTAAGCATCTATGCCAATGGCTCCCCCTAGGCAATAATTCAAAGATCAACTAGTGAGTAGAGCAGCAACGCTTAGTAAAAAAAAGAAGATGGTGAAAGTTCTTTAACTCCGGATGTCTTCAGCTAGCCTGATGGTTAAACTGCAGTATGATGTTGTAATTTGTAATCCACACAGACAAAGGGAAAGAAATGACTGTAGAACAAAAAGGTGTGCTGATGATGGCTTAACTGAATAAATATCACCACTTGTAGATTCCTCTTTACATGTGACTGCAATACAGTACTGACCTTACAGCGCAGGGGATAAAGACAAGGCCCCAAAGTCCAGCTGTATGATGCCTGTGAAGAAGTAGATTCACCTCCGGGGAACTACAAATCTCACCAGCAGTCTGTAGAAAGAACTCATTCAGCAACACTGTAATCTCTACTGAAATGGGCAGGTGCCCTCTCACCACAATAGACGACAAAGGCTGTGAGGCTCTGTCCAGAATCCCCTCCTGGTATCTCCGTCTGGTGAAGATGGCACCGCCACACCGTGCTGCATCTCTCGATTGACTGAAGTGTAGGTGGCTTCCAGTTGCTCTGAAACGCAGTCCGGTCCACTTGCTAGAATGGCAGGGCTGTCCTCCAAGATGCCACAGAGGTGGGTGATCCAGCTCTCTGCTGTATAGGCCGCAGTCTCTCACTCCTGGTCACACACACAGACCTCCTGCTGGCAGGTGTTGAATGGCGTCCAGAGAGAGGCTGAAAACAGGCAGCGCCGGTCCTTTTATCACTCCTCCCAGGCAGTTCTGCGTGCTTTGCATTGTCTGTCCTGTAGTTCAGGGCTGATCCAGCTAACAGAGTCACTTCCTCCTCCAAACTACATCTCCCACAATACTTTCTTCTCCAGAGTGATGAATAATCCTAACAGAGTCCAGCAGCCACTAGGGGGAGCCAAACTCGTTTGCAAACAACAACTAACTGTTCCGTAACAGCTAGAGAGCCGCCAGTTTGGCTAAATAGTTGTCACAGAGGTTGCAGCTGTCTGACACAGGGAGGTTCTCTTCATTAGCGTAGACTGGTGCTACAGTACTCTGCAGTCACCCCCCCCAAGCGGAAGCCGTCCTCTGGTACAACAGGCCAGCCTGGTAATACTACTGCTGTGTAATACTGTGCATTAATGTGGAGAAGTAAGAGTCTGCCACCGAAGCATCTTGGATTTAAAATAATAATTGTATTTCTCTAACAAGATATAAAAAGGAATCAATTTCTTGTAAAAAAAAATTACAGTAAATGTGCCATTGTCATACTAAAAGCTGTAAAAACGACTCCTCAGCCCTAGGCCCCACCAACATGCTCCTACTACGTATACTTGGTGTCTACTGTCACCATGTTAGAGTGAGGGCCCACACGATAACACACATATTACCCTGTGCATTACCGCCACACTTTATAAGACACATTACGTTGCAGTGTCATGGATTGTGAATGGCTTTAAAAAGACATGTGCACTGCAGCCTACAACAGCATGATGCACAGGGTATAGTGTGTCTTTCTGCGCTACAATAAAATGTAACACTTTATTTTGAGCGTTGAGGTGCATTGTAGCCCATTCATCTTCAATGGGCTGCCTAAGACTGTTTGCTGCAATGCGCATCAATGCACAAAACCACATGCACTGCACACTGCCCTGTGATGTGAATAGGTCATAATATGGTTGCCTATAGTCAGAAGGTTGGCATACTGGTGTTTCTTTCAGAACTCATTTTTAAATAAGAAAAAGTTTTATTGAGAAATAAACAGGAAATACAAAAGCATTATACAAATAGTGTACAAGACAGCTCCACATATGCCACAAGCATCTACATTTAGTGTCATCATTAGTTGAAACAACAATATAAACTTTAAAGACCAAAAAAGTAACATTACCTTCCTTATCTTATTAGATACTTTCAGGGACTAGTCATCGATTGTACAGCAACATACAGTAGTCCGATGGACCTAATGGAACCTATACTCCGCAGGCCCAGGACCAACCCGAACATCAAAGGGGTTGAAATCAACAACAAACAATACAAACTGGCAGCATACGCTGAAGACATCCTTTTATTGCTTACAGACCCCATTACCACAATTCCCAACCTATTAAAAGATTTCTCCCTCTTCAAATCGCTTTCCAACCTTCAAATCAATTTGCCAAATCCAGGGCTCTCAACGTCTCTTTACCCGATCCCACAGTAACCTTATGCCAAGCTAACTTCCCTTTCAGTTGGGATGCACACGCTATTACCTATCTAGGAATTCAGCTACCAGCTAAACTAAATGACCTTTACTCCAGAAACTTCGTCCCCGTTCTGGAAACGATGCAAAGGGACCTCCAGGATTGGAACAGAGGTACATTTTCATGGTTCAGGAGGACAGCGATTATAAATTGAACATCCTCCCCAGACTTCTTTATCTGTTACAGATAAACAGTCAAACTACGGCCATTATTCTTTGCCACCTATAAAAGGCTGTGCCTAAAATCTCTTTGGGCTGACAAACAACCACGTGTAAGATGGGAAAAATTAGTGACACCAAAGCTGAAAGGAGGAATCGGCCTCCCTGACATACAAAAATATTATTGGTCATACCATTTAGCCAGATTTGTAGACTGGCACTTACACACCAAAACTAAAGCTTGGATAGGCATCGAGGAGGTGTTCTCTTCTCCACCTATTCACCATCTTCCCTGGATAAGCCCCCACAAGACCCAGAGGGAGAGTAGGTCTCATCCTCTGACAGGCCCCATGATACAGACTTTCGAACGGTTTGTAAAAAATTGAATATTGCCTTCTCACCCGGTCCGTTGACCTTGCTTGACCGGAATCCGGACTTTCCCCCGGGTATCACGCTTCTTAACAACACTGACATGTCCGTAAAACGTTCCATCAGAGCGGAATCCTTCTTTGACAAAGGGAAGTTAGTGTCTTTCCAAGCCATCCCAGCCCAACACTCTGAAGCGGGCATTCCCTTGTTTAAGTTTCTCCAGATAAGACACTTCCTACACGGCTCTACTCCGCAGTCTCAGTGGTACAGAGACCAAACACCTTTTGAGGCCATATGCACCAGAAATGACCCCAAAGACATGTAATTTCAGATATGTACGCCCTAATGTTTGCCGAGATCCCTGCAACTGACGATGTGTTATGTCAAAAATGGGAGAGAGAACTGACCACAGACCTTACACAAGAGGACTGGGATAATATACATACCCATATACATAAAGCTTCTCTGAACGTTTCTGCACAAGAAAATGGATACAAAATTTACTCCAGGTGGTATAGGACCCCAGACAGAATACACAAATTCCACCCCAGCATCCCTCCACTGTGCTGGAGATGCAACACCACTCACGGTTCTTTACTACATATTTGGTGGGAATGCCCCCTAATCCAACCCTATTGGAAGGAGGTTCACCATCTTACCTCACAAATCACAACATATACCCCAAATTTCACGCCAGCTCAATACCTTCTACACCATACTTCCATTCCCCAATCGGCTTACAAAAAATCTCTAACCCCACACCTCATAAACGCAGCAAAACTATGTATTCCCACGCACTGGAGGACTACTTCTCCCCCCAGTACATTCGAGTGCCTCCGTAGAATAGGGAAAATAGCCTAGATGAAAGATCTAATCCATCAAGCCCGGGATACTCCAGCTAAATTTCATAAAACATGGGCATGTTGGCTTCACTTTAAAGAACCGACAGAATATCGCAACCTCTTAACAGATTCTTCATTCTTCATGCTTGACCTGGGGGGCAGTAATTGCTGCCTAACAAATAAACCAGACCTCCATCCATGGACATCTCCCTCCCCCTCCTTTCTTCACCCCCTCTACCCACCACTCCTTTTATCCCCATACACATATACTAGTCGCGCAGACAGATCTCAGATGAGGACCATTACACTGAAAACCCACAATAATAATGGGACTTATTTACTAAACCTGACATGCCCTGTAATGTGCAGTCCATAACCGAGAGATCAGCATGTTCATGACTAGAAATTAGACGGATGACACCTGCAACCACGTACAGTTAGTTCCCGATAGGGGTATGTGAGGTTGCGGCGACATACCCGGTCTCACAGAGAGACTTAAAGCACGACTTTACTACGGGTCCCCTAGGAGGACAACATGTCCCATTTTAAGTCCTACATCGTTCCACAGCTCCAAGTGTTCTAGTTGATTTCTGTATGTATCATCTTGATTTAAGTTTTCTCTTCTTTTTTCTATTCCCTTTAGCAGTCTCACTGTATACCAATGTTAATACTGTATTTCAAGAATGTAATGATGCTTGGTTCCATGTCTTATTATATGTAACATGCAGTTTCTTTAATAAAAACATTGAAACAAAAAAATATATATAGAAAATATACCAAATCAAATCATTATTCAACCAAAAAAAAAAACGTCAAAGCAATAACTCCAAGGCCAATAATAAATAATACGTTATCTCCTCCGATTCCGCAACATGTCTGGTTGACGAACGGCCATTCAGAAACTAACTGAAAAGCGCTAAATGAAAAACATGAAAAGAAAAGCACGAATCAACGCACACCAAACTTCTACTAACACAAAATTAGCAGAAGGACCCCAAAGGGTGGCGCTAAAGAGCTGAAAAAACACGTAGTATGTCTAGTACGTCACTAAGTTCGTAATTGTTGGCCAACATTTGTGTGACCGTGTGTATGCAAGACAAGTTTGAGCCAACACCCTTCGGGCAAAATTCCACGGTTTTGTTGTCAGAAAGTCAGATTGTGTGTACTGGGCTTTAGGCTCGGTTCACACAGGGGCAACACGATTTCAGTGCGACTTTGTACGGCGACTTCAACGCGGCTTCAACGCGACTTCAGCGCGACTTCAGCAAAATACAACGCGACTTCAAGTCGCCTCCAGGACAGGCGACTTTGGCTGTGGCCAATCACAGGATAATCAGCTCTCTGGGAGGGAGGGGTTTGCCTGGGCAAACTAAATTTTTTCCCTGCAAAGTTGCTTGACTTTAGAGAGAGATCCGACTTGGAGGCGACTTCCATTGATTTCTATGGTACAGGTCGCCTACCAAGTCGGATCCAAGTAGTACAGGGAGTACGCTCTGAAGTCGGAGCGACTTCAGTAGTGTCTATTAAGACGCTCCCATTCACTGTCATGTGAATATCTTTCTGGGGCGACTTGGGGCGACTTGAGGGGCGACAAGTCGGATCCCAAGTCGTCCCAGTGTGAACTGAGCCTTAGGGTTTCTCCCATACATTGTAACTATTCTTAGTGGTAAGGAGAGTCAGTAAATTTCCATTTGCTAAGTATTACCCTTAGGGCATGAAAAAGAGCTCCAGCAACCGCCTCACGTGTGGAAGCTTGTAATTGAAAGTCATTCAAAATGCCCAGAAGGCAGGGTTTAGGGTCTAGTTGTATAGAGGTCTGGAACACTGAATTTATGGTGTTCGATACTCCCGCCCAATAAAGATACAATTTTGGGCACCTTCAGGTTAGATGAATCGGATCACCATGATCTTTTAAACACTTGCCACAGGTAGGGGAGTTTAAGATACCAATCTTATGTAGCCTGGCTGGGGTAAAGTGGGCCCTCAGGAGTATGTACAATTGTATCACTGTTTGTGACACATTAAGGGAGCATTGGGGGACTGCTTGCAGAGCCTCCTCCCATTGATCATCAATGAATGGACCAACATCTCTCATCCATCGCGCGTGCACCTTCAAGGGGAAATTAACTAAGAAAATCAAATAGCAACATTGCGTAGCATCTGGATATAAATCCCTTGGTGGAGGCAGTTTCCACCATCATATTGAACACTGGAGTTGTGGACTGTTATCACTCTGTCGCTGAGCCCTGTGCCATTATTGCGTGTTTGAGCTGAAGATAATAGAAGAGCACGGAGACCCAGAGAGATAGAATTTCACTCTCAATTGCTCAAAGGGGCATAAGGATCCATTTCTAAATATTTGGTGATGGTGAGCTATTCCCCACTTGCGCCACCTTGCGGCCTGTTGTATTTTGGCCAACTCAGGGTAATTGTTATTATACCATATAGGGCTAAAACGAGTATAGCCGTTCACTTGCTGGAGCTGCTTAGTATTAAGCTGGCCATACACCTATAGATTATCTGCAGATATTCTATGGTTAGATGGAAAAAGTGCAACAGATTTCTCCATGTTCGCTAAACTGTGTGGATGGAGGAATCTCCCACTTTTTCATCTAACTATAGAAAATATGCAGATAATCTATAGGTGTATGGCCAGCTTTATTCCACACTTTTTGAATGAGAGTGTATGTGGTTAAAAAAACGATTATATTTAGCAAAGGCCACAGCCTACAGGCCAGTAGGCACATCAGGGACCTCCGTATATAGGAGGATAGTTAAAGAGGAGTCGGCATTAGTTTAATGGAAATCGGCGTTGGGCCCCAGACCCTTGCATAGGTGCTGCAATTGTGCAGCCAGGTAATACAGCCAGGGGTTGGGCATAGCCAGCCCCCCAGCCTCCTTAGGTCTCTGAAGGTGTTCTAGCCCAGTGTTTCTCAACTCCAGTACTCAAGGTGCCCTAACAGATCATATTTTCAGGATTTCCATTATTTTGCACAGGTGATTTCATCAGTTTCACTCTCTTAACCACAGCCGTTTCATCTGAGGGAAATCCTGAAAACATGACCTGTTGGGGTTCCTTGAGGACTGGAGTTGAGAAACACTGTTCTAGCCTCACTCTAGGAACCTTATTGTGCCATAGTAATTGCCTAAAAATTGGGTCATGAGGATAATTTTTACCAAATGTACTTTTCCGGCCAGAGACACTCAGAGCCTGTTCCATATTTAAATTTTGTCCCTGAAATGACTAAGCAATGGGGTAATATTCAGGCGGCAGAAGTCCACCAGCTGCGGTGTGATCTGAATTCCCAAATATTTAAATTTACTGTCTAGCAGCATCAACGCTGATTTTTCCCAATTTATAAGGAGACCAGAAAGCTCACCAAATTTGGTGATTGTGTGCATTGCTGCTTTGAGAGAGTGGAAAGTATCCCCTAGTAACAGCATAGTGTCATCAGCGTAAAGCATGACCTTCTCCAGTAGCTCCCCGAATTGGAATCCTATTATGTCAGGGTTTTGTCTAATAGAGGAGGCCAGGGGTTAAATCGCTAGCTCGAATAGTAATGGGGATGGGGGCAGCTCTGTCGGGTACCCCTGCCCAGCGAAAATGTAGCCAAGATTCGTCCTGCTTCTCGGATGGCTGACCCAGTTTATATAGCAGTTTAACCCATGCTATGAAGATGGCAACAAAGCCGAATCTAGCAAGGATAGCCCAAAGAAAAGGCCATTCCATGTTATTAAAAGGCCTTGGTCGCATCTAGGGAAAACAAGGCCCTATTATCCCTGGCCTGAATGTTAAGAAACAGTCTCTGCAAATTTATAGCTGTGGACATTTGAGGTATGAAACCGAATTGATCTGGGTGAATTATCCAGGCGATAGCTTTGTTAAGACGCAGGGACAGTACCTTACCAAAGATTTTGATGTCACTTTGAAGTAGAGAAATCGTCCTGTATGACCCTGGGTCAGTTGGTTCCTTACCCAGTTTTTAACAAAAGAATGATGTTTGCTTTTGTCATAGAGTATGGTAGCATGCCCAGTTTCCTAGCAGCATTCAACACTCCTAACAAGTATGCCAGTACCTTTTCCCCATACTGTTTATACACTATGGCAGGCCGTCATCACCTGGTGCCTTGCAATTAGTGAACGCAGTGATCGCCTGCTGCAGCTTCTTCAATGTAATTGGAAAGTCAAGCATTCTCATATTTTGGGTAGATAATTTTCGTAAACGAATACCGTTCAAATGGGTCAAGATGTCCTCCGGTGTACATGTTTGTCTGGATTGATATAAAGTGGTTTAAAAGGAGACAAGTTCTGCCATAATAGAGTCTGGAGCAGTGACAAGTCTCTCACACCCCCCTCGCTAGGCACCAATTGAGCCCTCAAGAGTCTGTGCTCTAGCAATCCTGGCCAGTAGTCTCCCCGTTTGTTCCCCTTCCTCATAGAATGGCAGTTTTGAAAAGAAATGCTTTTTAACTGCCGAAGATGACACCACATGATCTAAGGCATCTTGGGCAGATAGCCACGGCCCCCTAGTGGAGTCTGTGGGATAAGCAGTATAGGCTTGCCCCAACTGGCACACCCATTGTTCTAGTTGTACTCGTAAACTGTTTGAATTTCGTTTGACTGTAGTAACTTGGCTTATGAATATTCCACGTAATGAATGCCTTGAACGCATCCCAACTTTGTAGAATATCATCTTGGTCTTGATGGGCCAATAAAAATGTTGCTATAAAGCGGTGTACAGCTGTGTGTGAGGGGAAGAGGTTAAGCCAAAATGGATTAAGCTTCCATGGGGCAGGTAGAAGGGAGGCTGTAGGTTTCACTGCTAGGTGAATAACCAGTGAATCTAGGGAGATAGCCAATGTTGGACACATAGGGCAATAGAGAAGGGGTAATCAATGCGTGACAAGGACATTTGGGATTTAGAAAAACACGATCTCCTGTGGGTGCCTGGCTTGCCAAAGGTCAATCCAGCCCACCTCCTACATGAACTTAAATAGAACCGTACCTCTATCGCTAATTCCCATAATGGGTGATGGATGCTTATCCAATCAAGGGTGAAGGTAACAACTGAAGTTGCTCATCAATAATAGGGGTATATCAGCTTGTCCAACAGTTACGCCAATAGGGTTTGCAATTGCAAAATGTCCACCAAGACTTTCAGAGCTAATTTGATTGCAGGTTGTCAGCATACATTTACTTCTATTCACCTGTTCCTTATGGATAGAGATATAAGATATATATTTATATAGATAAAAGGATGAAGTCAGTGCTGTATAATCTTCACCATTATATGCAATATAATTTATATGTGCTGTGTACACATTTCATTTTTTTATGCTGAAAGTCAATAAAGCATTTCGGATTTCACCTTCTTCAAATAGATTGCTATCATCTGCATCAACTAAAGGAGCAATACAGATTATTCTTATGGAAATTACTGTATTTTTCTCTACAGGGGTTAAAGGTGCTTTATCTCAGATTGAAGGCAGACTGGCTTTGACAGCTCTAGGGCCCTCATGAGAGATAGGACTGAAATCAGGATAGGATTTCAGACACTTGCCAATATCCCATTTAAATCTGTTATCTATGTGGCTGAAAACAGCGAAGGAAAAAAAGTCTTTGGTAGGTGAAATGTACTGTCTTTTTTATTGTTATAACATACTGTATATACATATTGTACAATGCACGTAATGCATGTAAATACAGTAATGTAGAATTGGGCTCCTTTACATATATGTGTAGATAACTACAATTCCATCATGTGAATTACAGATTTAGATGTTTTTACACATAAGTATCTTACATGTTTGCAAATTTCCATAGTTGAGTACTTGGTTGAGGCCAAACATTTAGTGGTACCACTATTTGTTGCTATGATCTAGTCCTAAATAAACAAATCTTTTGGCAGAAACAATAGTCATTCTTCGTGTACATTATTTTTTATAACATTTAATCCATGTGCTTAGATTTACAGGTATGCTACAAACATATGGCTTTATTAATAAGAATAGTCTTCTTTCTATCCCTTCTAAAACCCTGCAGCTGGACCATGGATACAGTCACCATGGCAGCTGGAAGATGAGAGAGGCGGGTCCCATGGAAACTGTTTCCATGGTCACAGGAGCTGCAGCATCCCTCCTATCAGTGAATCCTTATATAATCAGTAGAGTACATACCTCTCAAACAGACTCCTTTCCAGATGCAATGCTGGCAGTAGGAGCAGCACTCATCTTAGTGATCAAACAAATTCTATGTATGTAGAAAGGTGGGTATACAGCACCACATGTAGTGGCATGCAATGTTTCCAGGAAATAGGATTTTGAAACAAATTAAAACACTGCTTAATAGGTTTATAGAGTCAGTGCAAGTATAGACCAAAGGCTAGTGTATTATCCCAAAATAGTAAAACTATTATCTTTTTTTACAATTTTCTTCAGATACAATTGAAAGAAATTCAGTGATGATTGAGTTCATGCAAGAAAGCAAAAATGCAAATATTCAGAGACCATTTAAATCCATCAATGCAAGCGTAGAGGTACTTTTTTGTAGCATTAGGCAGGTGCATTGCCATGTATCAACATTCGCCTTTGTACGTTGACATGTGTTTTGATGCAAAATAATGTCAACAGCCATTGACCAAGGCTAGTAAATACATGTTGCCACTGCATCAAAAAATTCAAGCATTCCCTGAGTGATGTGGTGTCGCAATCTCCACCTCATCCAATCAGAGAATGCCTTCTCTTCATTGAAAAAAATAAAAGGCTTTCTCTGAGTGGTGGCAGTGCCAAGCGAGCGACCCCCTGTGGTTACTATCCAGAAGGCAGCCGCTCAGCACAGCACCCAGAAGATGGCAGCCATTACTATAGTAGATTGGGTCACTGCAGTGATATACAGCTTCCACAGAGACTGATCAGGTATCCCATATGCATACTTACATTGTGCCAAGCTGGCCTAGTGTACGAATGCAAAATATATCATCCCTGGTGTTCTACACTGGACCTGGAAGACAGTGGAGGTCACTTTAGTAGGGACAACTACTACAGTGGTTTGAATCTGTAAATCACTGTACAGTATACATACTTACATTGGTCCAAGCTGGACCAATGTTACTATGCAAGAAAAATAAACCTAAACCTAATACTACAACTGTTGCATAAAGCTAGTTGTGACTGGTTCTCTTGAACATGAACTTTAGGGCTGCATTCACACACACCTTGGCGTTTTGAATCATGGGCACATTTGCTGCGATTCTGCCCGCGATTTCAAAGCGCAGAGGTGTGAATGACAAATCGCAGCACGCACATTTGAAATCGGGGTAGCTTAAAGAAAGAGAACAGCAAAATGGGACTTTGTGTGAGGTCATGATCATGGGGACCATGTACCTCCATCCCTAACTGGTAGGCAAAATATGGGATTAAGGAAGGGAGAAGGGGGGGAGATAGGGGGACAATTGGGACTTTGTATGAAGCGTCTCGGGAAAACAACTATCAATAAAAATATAAATATTTATTGGTACAAATAAACCATAGTTACATGAAAAAAAGACAATAATTGATAGTGTTTTGTATATATCCCATAGAGTTACACATATGTACACATGCACGTATAATGTAAACATATTACAGAAACAATTAAAATTATAATATGTGAGCCACCGGCGCAAAATATGCCATAAATACATAAAAATATATATATATATATATATATACGGAATACACCAAACTAATATAGGTGTACCCTAACTAATGTAAAATTATTTTGTGTTTGCTGCAGTCAAAGATTTCTACCTTTCTATTCTACCTTTCGGTGGAGTGAGAAATCCAAAACAAAAAAGTGTCAACTGCACAAAAGCCTCTATATTGTATCCAGTAAACACCACTCCTATTTTCACAGTGAAAAATATATATGAAACAAAAAAACAAAAAAATATAATATATATATATATATATATATATATATATATATATATATATATATATATATATATATATATATAGTGTGCACAAATTATCCCACTAATTTCCTATTTATAAATAATAAATAATACTCCAAAATAGCACCACACCATCAATATAACAAGTTTTTAAATAATTTATGAATGTCCAGCGTTTCTGCTGGGTTGGATGTCCCAGCTAATTATTGCTAATGGATAAACAATATATAGTCCCAGTGCAATTCTACAGTGTAAATAAATTACTTCCGTGTACTTCTATTACCATCCATATTTCCGTGCCACTGATTTCACCACTATTTTCGACAACACCACCACCGTATGGATTGGCCACTCACCAGATATAGGTGTCAACATGCCTTAGGTTCATTAATAGGATAACCACTCCGCTCAGGGTCTTTGCCTATGTTTTTCCCAGTAATAACAGTGCAAGGGATATTCGTCCTCATAAGAAATAAACAATGATCATGGCACAGTATGTATACACTGTTCATTTGCAGTTAAAAAGAAAAAGACTATAAAACTCACATTTGTATGTGCCTTTTTGCCGGCACCTATGTTTCCTATAATGGCGTGCATCTCAAGCCTCACTTTCGCCCAGCAGGAAGTAACATAGTATTTTTCCCAGCAGCATCAAGAAGTAATAGCCTTTCCTCTGCCACATGTCAGGTATTTATGGATTTTTTAAAATATTTTCTGTTAGACATGCATCACGTGCCTGCTCCTGAAGAGTGGTAATATCAAACCACTAAATGCGTCGAGATCGTTATAAGCCGTGGTTGTACTTATGTGTCTTATATCATTATTAGTACTTTATGTCCTACTTCATTCTCGGGGCTCCAAGACTGAGATGCCATTACCCCAGGGTCTCTCTCCAGATATTACCTATGAAGATCAGGGTTGGGATATATACAATACACTATCAATTATTGTCTTTTTTCATGTAACTATGGTTTATTCGTACCAATAAATATTTATATTTTTATTGATAGTTGTTTTCCCGAGACTGTGTGCTTCATACAAAGTCCCAATTCGTCCCCCTATCTCCCCTCCTTTAATCCCATATTTTGCCTACCGAAATCGGGGTGCTGTTCTGCTGCGATTGGTGCGTGATAAATCACACCACAATCGGGTGAAGCTTGTTGCCTCCAAAAAAGTTCAGGAGCTACTTTTTGGTGACATGCTTCATGCGTTGCCACTATTGCAGTGCGATTTATTGAGGCAGAACTGCACCGCGATTTTAGGTGCTATTCAAATGCGTTCTTTGATTTGCAATTCACACCTCGGGGCTTTGAAATCATGGGCATATCTGCCCGCAATTCAAAACGCTGAGGTGTGATTGCAGCCATTCTTTTCTAGACAAAACTTTCCACCTTTTTGCCTGTCACAGAAAAAAATTTCGCTGATTTTAACCTGAACCTAGTAACACAAATCTTCAGTCAAACAGTCAAATGAGTTATACTCTGTTGCAAAGTGAGGGTGACACTGGCTCACATTTAGTGTATGTCTGGGCAAAAGAAAACAACATATGTAGTACACCTCTGCAATACACACATTTCCCCATGTGTTATCCCTCTAAAGGCCTTGTAAATACTTAAAAAAACTGTTGATCTGCCAGAAATGTTGTGGGCTGACAACAAACTTCATTTTTATGGACTGAATGGTAACAGACCTGCCTAGTTTTCTTTTTTTTCTTCTCTTGAACCCATCCACTTACCTGCCTCCACAACACATACACTAATCATCCTGTAGTTCCAAGATAAGAACTGGTAGGTAACTAGGAGGTAACACAGGAAGTGTACACAAGACACAGGGAAACTCTAAACTTCTGATATGATCAACAGGTAGTTTTTGGCACCTACTGAACAAATATAAGAAAACACTTCAAATAGTATATTTAAAGTGATTATAAAGGCAGATTTTTAAAAAATAACAAACATGTCATACTTACCTGGTCTGTGCAGTGGTTTTGGACAGAGCAGCCCCGGTCCTCCTCATCTCGGGTCCACCGCCGGTGCTCTTGGCCTCTCCCTACTACTGAGTGCCCCTATAGCAAGCAGTTTGCTATGGGGGCACCCAATCAGGCCAGCTCCCGAGCTGCTACCCTGTGTGTCCATTCACACGGAGCGCGGCTCAGCCCCGCCCCTGCTCTCTCTTCATCTGCTTACTGGTTGTGATTGCCTCAGCCAATGAGGAGGAAGAGACCTGGGAGAGCTGCTGCTCTCTTGCACATCGCTAGAGCAAGATTGGGCCCAGGTAAGTATAAGGGGGGCTGCTGCACACAGAAGGTTTTTTACCTTCATGTATGGAATGCATGAAGGTAAAAAACCTTGAGCTTTTACAACCACTGGAGATCTATAGTCACAGCATACATTTTCATTTTATAATATCAGCATTGTAATATCAAAACAAACAATAGTTATTTGACAATCCAATATAAGCTTACTTGAAAAATCTCCTTTCATCCTTTCATGTTGTGATTGCTGCCTGTCTGCTGGGCTCTTTTCACAACTTCCTGGATTCCCTGCATGCTTTGCAGCATCTCTTCTGCTTTTGACATTCAGTTTCTAAGGACTACATATCCCATGGTACCTTGCTGAGTGCAAGCAGCAATTTATGTACTGACTCCAGTTTCTGAGACTCCTTCACGCTGCACCTCTGTAGTTCAGAAGGCAGGCTCTGTGAAATGTGTGACAGCAGTATCTACTCACAGGGCATAATGAATACATGTCACAGAATTCAATAACATAAATGTGTGGGGATCTTCACAAAGTAAGTTTACAAACTTCAAGATTGTTCAGATTAATAGGAGTAGGCTAGAAATATTTGAAATGCAATGTAGAAATGAATATATGATTTTACATTTTGATCATAGGTACACTTTAACCTCCCTGGCGGGCAGGGCTTTTTTTCTCAGAGAATAGGTGCAGGAACTCAACCATGCCCGCCACACACACATACCTGCCAAATGGCATCAAATAGTAGCTCTTCCCTCTGCATACAACCCCTCCCTCCACCGCCCTCATGTTCCCCCCCTCCTTAAAAGCTCCACCATCTGTCATATTTCTTACCTTTGTTGCAATATTAAGCTGAAGCACCTATCCGGCTTTAGTACCTCCCAGCATACTATATTATACTGCACTCACTTGCAAGGGAGATCATGCAGTAGGAGCATCAACAACTGATCACCAGGGAAAAAATGGAGACCACAGAGGGTGTAGCCTACCACGCACCCTCTCCTGCCCATGACTGCACTGAACCATGTGCACCTGGTCCTTGTCCCTGTCTGGCACTCAGTGGGATCTGCGCAGGGGATCTGACCTGTGGGAGCTACTTGGAGATAAGCTATCACTTGTAAACGCAGAAGCTGGACTTCAGTGTTACCAAGTGATAGTGGTGAGCAGGGAGCAGAAGACCTGAGCCAGAGGTGGTGGAACTGAGTTCCCCCTAGTTCCTGCTGAAAAAAAGCCCTGCTGGCGGTAATCCTGAGTGAGGCTCGGGGTGAATTTTCATTACCAAAAGTGGTAACCCAGAGCCACACTCTGGACTGCATTGCAATATCCTGGGTAAGTTACTTACCTTGTCCCCAGGATCCTGCGATGTCCTCCCGCTGTGTGTGCAGGCTGAAACCTCCGCTCGATCTATCATAGTGCCGAGCTCCATTCCCTGCGAGCATTGCGACGCACGGGGACGGAGCCAGGCCCCAAATTCAAAAAGTGAAAAAAACATAATACATACAGTACACTGTAATCATACAAATTACATTACTGCATCAAATTATTTCACCTCCTTTTTGTCCCTAGTGGTTTGTTCAGTGCCCTGCATGCAGTTTTATATCATATATACTGTTCTTTCTGCCTGGAAACTGGAGATTGTCCATAGCAACCAAAAAGTGTCCCTTTACATCAAAAGCGGTTTTAGACCAGCTAGAAAACAGCGATAATAAATTAGAACACTCGGAGAATTGAGCGATAGTGATTTGTGGGGAGATTCGTTATCAGACACTGAAAGTAACGACAGCGACAATACTGAGCAAATTTCAGTGTTTTTATTTGATTACATTATTGAATACATTTTATTATTATTATTATATTATTATTTGCTATAATTTTTTATAGTTAATTATTATATTATAATTTATGATTTCATGTTTCAAACTTTATCATACCCAGGATGTCTACTAGACTCTTGTTTGGACAGATTTAGGTGAGTTATTCCTAAGAATTACAGGCCTACAATATAAAATGAAAAAAAGGGGGTATATAACCATATACCAGGATTGTGGGACTTTGTGTGAAGCATATGACAGCCCAAAGAGTAATAGGATGAATTTAAAGGAATTTTATTACACATTGCATAATACATACATAATCAAAAAATAGCAGAAGTAAATTAACATACATAGGTGGTAAAGCTGTTGAACACAGTTCAAAGTATAATGCTGGTAGCAATAAAAATATGCATGAATCACATTCAATTGGTAAAAAAATTATAACAACATAAGGTAAAAATATTTGTATAGAAATATTTCAAATTCCCAGGTTCATCACAGACTAAAGGTGTGTACTATTGATAAAAAAGAATATAACCTGCAGGACCTATGGCCTCATTGGCCTGAGAGAGTACAGAACACATCATGACTTGAAGTTCTAATGATATTCGTAGAGACACGGCACATCAAGAGCTCTACGCGTTTCGTGGCTGAAGCCACTCATCAGGAGCAGGCACGTGTAATATCTATGGATTAGGAAAAAATTGAAAAATGAAAAACAAAAAGAGTTGCAGGAGCAAGGTTAGGGGTAAGGTATCAAACCACCGTAACCAAGACTTACTTGCTCAAATTGGGCATGCTGGAGGTACAATGGCAAGGCCCCACAGACAGTCCGGGAAATAACTCCACACCGGGAGCTGAGGTGGGCAGCCCCACGGACATGGGGAGGGCGACACTCACGGCAGGCACGGCGGCCGAGGACATTCTGAGAGTGAAGGGACAATGATAAACAAGGAGATGTGACAAACACAGGAGAGAAAAAAGGGAAAGAGAAAGGGAGGGGGGGATGCAAGGAGAGGGGGAAGGAGGAAAGGTCATGATGTGTTCTGTACTCTCTCAGGCCAATGAGGCCATAGGTCCTGCAGGTTATATTCTTTTTTATCAATAGTACACACCTTTAGTCTGTGATGAACCTGGGAATTTGAAATATTTCTATACAAATATTTTTACCTTATGTTGTTATAATTTTTTTACCAATTGAATGTGATTCATGCATATTTTTATTGCTACCAGCATTATACTTTGAACTGTGTTCAACAGCTTTACCACCTATGTATGTTAATTTACTTCTGCTATTTTTTGATTATGTATGTATTATGCAATGTGTAATAAAATTCCTTTAAATTCATCCTATTACTCTTTGGGCTGTCATATGCTTCACACAAAGTCCCACAATCCTGGTATATGGTTATATACCCCCTTTTTTTCTTTAAATATAGATGGGATGGATGTCTATGTCCTTACCAGGTCATGACATCATATAAAGTCCCTAGGGATGGAAATACTTGATCTTACCAGATCATGGATTCCTAAAAGTCCCTAAATTCCCCCCTTTTTTCCCCAATCGTCTTGTATACAAATAGGGATGGAAGCATCTGATGTAGCTCTACTAGTTTAGATATATTAAATTTTCTGCCACCAACGACCTATGTTTAGTCTCCCCTGTTTCATTTATTTTATTTTTGTAACCATTTTATTCCCATATTGTTTCCTTAAAAAATTGCTATTGTTCCAACTGTCTTATTAGCTTTATCTTTGGTACTGCTGTTGGGAGATGTGCCGGGCCGTCCTGCGGTCTGGTTTCTCTCTCATTCCGGGGGCTGTGACACACCTTGCGGACACTCTTTCCCCCCTCCCCCATTGCCTCCACGGCCTGGGGGAGCGGATGTGATGTCAATGTGTGTCAGTGTCACGCTTCCTTGCTGTGCGCGGGGCAGCGCCCTGACGCTGCCGCGCACAGGCTGTGTTCACCACACTCGTGGGCTACGGGGGAGCGTGCTGCGTGCCGTCGGCCGGAAGCGGCCGCCTGGCGCTCCTCCCCCCACCCCACGGCGTGACATTGGTGTGCATCCCCGCGGCGGGGGTATTTAAGGGCGCTCCCCGGCTGGTCACGGCACTCGGGGCTCTCCACACACCATTCACTACATGGATTGTTTCACTGGTCTTTCTGGCTCCCCTCATGGGGTTCCTCTACTCACTAGGTATATTGGCGTTTCCCTTTGTATCATCACCACCACATCTATCTGGTTTCACTTGTCCACTTCTCACCTATCCACAATACCCCCTCCTGCTCACCCACCTACCTCCCTCCTTGTCTCTTTGTCCTCACCTCACCCCCCTCCCCCCTTTTTCTCCCCTCTCCTCCCCCCCTTTTTCTCCCCCCCTTTTCCCTTCCCTCTCTCTATTGTTCATATTTCCTTTTCCCCCCCTCTTCCCTTCCTCTTCTCTTTCTCCAGTTCCCTTCCCCCCTTCTTTCCTGTTCTTTCCCCCTGCTTTTCTTTTTTCTTTTTTCTTTTTTCCCCTGTCTCCCTTACTAATCCCGTCTTTCCCCCTCCCTGTTTCTCCTCCCCTCTTTTCTCTTCCATCCGTTTCTTCTTTCCCCCTCCCCTTTCCCCCCCCCTTTCCTCCTTCCCCCTCTCCTTGCATCCCCCCCTCCCTTTCTCTTTCCCTTTTTTCTCTCCTGTGTTTGTCACATCTCCTTGTTTATCATTGTCCCTTCACTCTCAGAATGTCCTCGGCCGCCGTGCCTGCCGTGAGTGTCGCCCTCCCCATGTCCGTGGGGCTGCCCACCTCAGCTCCCGGTGTGGAGTTATTTCCCGGACTGTCTGTGGGGCCTTGCCATTGTACCTCCAGCATGCCCAATTTGAGCAAGTAAGTCTTGGTTACGGTGGTTTGATACCTTACCCCTAACCTTGCTCCTGCAACTCTTTTTGTTTTTCATTTTTCAATTTTTTCCTAATCCATAGATATTACACGTGCCTGCTCCTGATGAGTGGCTTCAGCCACGAAACGCGTAGAGCTCTTGATGTGCCGTGTCTCTACGAATATCATTAGAACTTCAAGTCATGATGTGTTCTGTACTCTCTCAGGCCAATGAGGCCATAGGTCCTGCAGGTTATATTCTTTTTTATCAATAGTACACACCTTTAGTCTGTGATGAACCTGGGAATTTGAAATATTTCTATACAAATATTTTTACCTTATGTTGTTATAATTTTTTTACCAATTGAATGTGATTCATGCATATTTTTATTGCTACCAGCATTATACTTTGAACTGTGTTCAACAGCTTTACCACCTATGTATGTTAATTTACTTCTGCTATTTTTTGATTATGTATGTATTATGCAATGTGTAATAAAATTCCTTTAAATTCATCCTATTACTCTTTGGGCTGTCATATGCTTCACACAAAGTCCCACAATCCTGGTATATGGTTATATACCCCCTTTTTTTCTTTAAATATAGATGGGATGGATGTCTATGTCCTTACCAGGTCATGACATCATATAAAGTCCCTAGGGATGGAAATACTTGATCTTACCAGATCATGGATTCCTAAAAGTCCCTAAATTCCCCCTTTTTTCCCCAATCGTCTTGTATACAAATAGGGATGGAAGCATCTGATGTAGCTCTACTAGTTTAGATATATTAAATTTTCTGCCACCAACGACCTATGTTTAGTCTCCCCTGTTTCATTTATTTTATTTTTGTAACCATTTTATTCCCATATTGTTTCCTTAAAAAATTGCTATTGTTCCAACTGTCTTATTAGCTTTATCTTTGGTACTGCTGTTGGGAGATGTGCCGGGCCGTCCTGCGGTCTGGTTTCTCTCTCATTCCGGGGGCTGTGACACACCTTGCGGACACTCTTTTCCCCCTCCCCCATTGCCTCCACGGCCTGGGGGAGCGGATGTGATGTCAATGTGTGTCAGTGTCACGCTTCCTTGCTGTGCGCGGGGCAGCGCCCTGACGCTGCCGCGCACAGGCTGTGTTCACCACACTCGTGGGCTACGGGGGAGCGTGCTGCGTGCCGTCGGCCGGAAGCGGCCGCCTGGCGCTCCTCCCCCCACCCCACGGCGTGACATTGGTGTGCATCCCCGCGGCGGGGGTATTTAAGGGCGCTCCCCGGCTGGTCACGGCACTCGGGGCTCTCCACACACCATCCACTACATGGATTGTTTCACTGGTCTTTCTGGCTCCCCTCATGGGGTTCCTCTACTCACTAGGTATATTGGCGTTTCCCTTTGTATCATCACCACCACATCTATCTGGTTTCACTTGTCCACTTCTCACCTATCCACAATACCCCCTCCTGCTCACCCACCTACCTCCCTCCTTGTCTCTTTGTCCTCACCTCACCCCCCTCCCCCCTTTTTCTCCCCTCTCCTCCCCCCCTTTTTCTCCCCCCCTTTTCCCTTCCCTCTCTCTATTGTTCATATTTCCTTTTCCCCCCCTCTTCCCTTCCTCTTCTCTTTCTCCAGTTCCCTTCCCCCCTTCTTTCCTGTTCTTTCCCCCTGCTTTTCTTTTTTCTTTTTTCTTTTCTTTTTTCCCCTGTCTCCCTTACTAATCCCGTCTTTCCCCCTACCTGTTTCTCCTCCCCTCTTTTCTCTTCCATCCGTTTCTTCTTTCCCCCTCCCCTTTCCCCCCCCCCCTTTCCTCCTTCCCCCTCTCCTTGCATCCCCCCCTCCCTTTCTCTTTCCCTTTTTTCTCTCCTGTGTTTGTCACATCTCCTTGTTTATCATTGTCCCTTCACTCTCAGAATGTCCTCGGCCGCCGTGCCTGCCGTGAGTGTCGCCCTCCCCATGTCCGTGGGGCTGCCCACCTCAGCTCCCGGTGTGGAGTTATTTCCCGGACTGTCTGTGGGGCCTTGCCATTGTACCTCCAGCATGCCCAATTTGAGCAAGTAAGTCTTGGTTACGGTGGTTTGATACCTTACCCCTAACCTTGCTCCTGCAACTCTTTTTGTTTTTCATTTTTCAATTTTTTCCTAATCCATAGATATTACACGTGCCTGCTCCTGATGAGTGGCTTCAGCCACGAAACGCGTAGAGCTCTTGATGTGCCGTGTCTCTACGAATATCATTAGAACTTCAAGTCATGATGTGTTCTGTACTCTCTCAGGCCAATGAGGCCATAGGTCCTGCAGGTTATATTCTTTTTTATCAATAGTACACACCTTTAGTCTGTGATGAACCTGGGAATTTGAAATATTTCTATACAAATATTTTTACCTTATGTTGTTATAATTTTTTTACCAATTGAATGTGATTCATGCATATTTTTATTGCTACCAGCATTATACTTTGAACTGTGTTCAACAGCTTTACCACCTATGTATTTTAATTTACTTCTGCTATTTTTTGATTATGTATGTATTATGCAATGTGTAATAAAATTCCTTTAAATTCATCCTATTACTCTTTGGGCTGTCATATGCTTCACACAAAGTCCCACAATCCTGGTATATGGTTATATACCCCCTTTTTTTCTTTAAATATAGATGGGATGGATGTCTATGTCCTTACCAGGTCATGACATCATATAAAGTCCCTAGGGATGGAAATACTTGATCTTACAGATCATGGATTCCTAAAAGTCCCTAAATTCCCCCTTTTTTCCCCAATCGTCTTGTATACAATATAAAATGCCAAATTTCCATGCAAAACAATGTACCGCTTGGAGACGCAAAAATCTGACATAATCATACCGCCAGGGAGGTTAACAGACCAAAAGGAAGAAAATAAGAGAAGCTCATTGTTTACATACACTTTAACCACTTTATGACTGCCTTACACTTATGTGGGGAAAAAGGGCAGGAGGGCCTTAACTCTGGTCAAATACTGATGATCCTGATGATGTTAGAACCATGCAGCCAATCATAGCGCAATCCTGGCTTTGGGCACCACAGCTTTTTTTTTTTTGTTTAACAGGTATGAGCCACAGCCCATTTAAAGTGCCATCTCGAACTGGCGTTAGGGATGAATTCGCATTTAGTTACAACAAAGTCTGCTCACAGTGCTCTGAACTCAATGAGGCTGATTTACTAAAGAATTGAGAATGTTCACCCTTTAAATTGTGTGAATATTTACCGCAATTATCCAGTCAAGTGTAGATAAATTAGGGTAACAGCGATTTTCTTTTCATGTGATTGGATAATGAAAGTGAATTTTCATTCATTTTATTATATGAACATTCTTGAATTCTTTAGTAAATCAGCGTTAGTGTGTCAGCAGTACTAGCAAACTAGCCATGACGAAGGGGATCTTCCTAAACTCCTAAATATTTTTTGTAAGCAGTAAAAGGGACTTTATATTTAAAACATCCATTCAAATGACTCCTGGTGCTCCTTACAAGCTTCTTTCCCTTACCATGGAGACTTTGTTTTTGGCAGTGGCCTTATTGCCATCCATCTAGAACACCTATCAAGACATGAGTCACCCACACTGCCTTTTGTGACTCAGCGTTGATACCCACCAACTTCCATTCACAGTTCCGTCAGTCTCATGTTTCAGACACCGAAGGGAGAAAAGAAGGTGTATTGTTAGAACCGCAGTGCGTTATGTATAGCTGCATTGAAAAACAGCGTGTGGATACTGTGAAAAGAGTTGGAATTTAATTAGCTGTAATAGTTTATTAGACCTTTATTAGGCCTCGTTCACATGGGCATACTACAGCGTACACCTGTGCAACGGCCCTGTTTGCCCACACAGGGATGCACAGGTGTTCTGTGCATCCCTATGCAAGCAGTCCCATTCATTTCCGGTGGGACACAGTGGCTACATAGTTATAGGGCGTACACACGGTCGGACTTTGTTCGGACATTCCGACAACAAAATCCTAGGATTTTTTCCAACGGATGTTGGCTCAAACTTGTTTTGTCTACACACGGTCGCACAAAGTTGTCGGAAAATCCGATCGCTCTAAACGCGGTGACGTAAAACACGTACGTCGGGACTATAAACGGGGCAGTGGCCAATAGCTTTCATCTCTTTATTTATTCTGAGCATGCGTGGCACTTTGTCCGTCGGATTTGTGTACACACGATCGGAATTTCCGACAACGGATTTTGTTGTCGGAAAATTTTATCTCCTGCTCTCCAACTTTGTGTGTCGGAAAATCCGATGGAAAATGTCCGATGGAGCCCACACACGGTCGGAATTTCCGACAACACGCTCCGATCGGACATTTTCCATCGGAAAATCCGACCGTGTGTACGGGGCAATAGAGTTTCCGCTCCCAGTTTGAGAGCCATATGGGTGAGGATGCACGGCCCCAAACGCACACTGTCTGCACAGCTGCTACTTCCCAATTGAAATGAATGAGGCTCCCTGCAGGGGGATGCATGGAACACCTGTACATCCCGGTGCGGGCAAACACAGCTCTCACATGGGCATATGCTATAGTACGACTGTGTGAGTGAGGCTTTAACCAAAACACAAGAAAAATAAAACAATTATTAAAAACAGGGAAAAAATGTATGCAAAAGAGCTGATTTATTAAAGCAGTGGTCAGCAACCCAAGGCATGCACACCAAGGTAGGCGTTAACGGTCATTTTCAGTGCCACGCTGAAGATCGGTAGTCACATGTCTACAAAATTATTTGATACTTCTCATTAAAATATAACTGTAGTATCCCCGCCTGCGTGGTCCCCTCCCATCCATTCATATGTGGTTAAACAGAGTAGAGACTCAGGGATTTGAAGATCTCACTCACTTTCAAAAGAACATGCAAGAGACCTTTCCCAAGATGTGGAGTCATTGGCACATGCTTCTATCTTCTGGGGAAGGCAAACGAATCGTGGCCAGAGTGGAGTGATAGTGGGGTATACTGTACTTTAGCCTTTCTCGCTAAGAATCCACTTCTTTGGATATGGTGGACATTCCCGGATCACTGGTGGCTCTCCAGGTATCACTTTCATTTTGTCCCTCCTTTTATTATTCTTGTCAGTTTTTAAAAATAAATCATGATTACTACCCACTGCCCATTTTTTGGGTCTCCCCATTCGAGAGGAACCTCTATCCTTTTTTTCCCCAGTGTTCTACCTGGGAAATTCTGACCCTAGTTCCTCTTCATCCTCTATTTGCTCTAAATTTCGATCCTAATCCCCCCTTACCCATTATTTGCTCAATTTCATACTTATTTAGATTATTTGTTTAATGTTGTTTGTGTTGTTTTACATAAAATTTGATTCCACAAGATATCTCCAAATGACCAGTTACTATCTTGTCGGATGGACCGATTAATACCTTACCGTATTGTCTTATGGGCATATAATGTTCTTATGGTCTGGATCTACCTGCACATTATGAAAGAAATCTAAGATCACTGGGGTTCAGCGCCCTTTTTAATCAAAAAAAAAAAATTAACTAGCAAGGCCTAACTAAATAGTAAGGAAAACTTAGAAAAATAAAACAAACGTCACAAAAAATATAAACTTAGCCTAACTTAAAAGTGGACAGTGCCAGTCAGTAGAGCAGTGCATGGTGTCAGTAGGGCATTGGATGTTGTCAGTAGAGCAGTGGGGGGGGGGGGGGGGGGGGTCAGTAGAGCAGTGGATGGTGTCAGTAGGGCAGTGGATGGTGTCAGTAGGGCAGTGGATGGTGTCAGTAGGGCATTGGATAGTGTCAGTAGAGCAGTGGATGGTGTCAGTAGAGCAGTGGATGGTGTCAGTAGAGCAGTGGATGGTGTGAGTATTGCAGTGGATGGTGTCAGTAGGGCAGTGGATGGTGTCAGTAGGGCAGTGGATGGTGTCAGTAGAGCAGTGGATGGTGTCAGTAGGGCAGTGGATGGTGTCAGTAGAGCAGTGGATGGTGTCAGTAGAGCAGTGGGGGCGGGGGTAGTAGAGCAGTGGATGGTGTCAGTAGGGCAGTGGATGGTGTCAGTAGGGCAGTGGATGGTGTCAGTAGAGCAGTGGATGGTGTCAGTGGAGCAGTGGGGGGGGTAGTAGAGCAGTGGATGGTGTCAGTAGGGCAGTGGATGGTGTCAGTAGAGCAGTGGGGGGGTCAGTAGAGCAGGGGGGGTAGTGGACAGTGTCAGTAGGGTAGTGGACAGTGTCAGTAAGGCAGAGGTTGGTGTCAGTAAGGCAGTGGATGGTGTCAATCAGTAGAGCAGTGGATGATGTCAATCAGTAGAGCAGTGGATGGTGTCAGTAAGGCAGAGGACGTTGTCAGTAGGGCAGAGGATGTGTGTTAGTAGTTTTTTATTTTTATTATTTTAGTTTTTTTGTTTTTTTACAATTTAATTATGTGATTATTATTATATTTTACACTTGTATTTTTTCTATCATTTTTACAATTTTTATTTTTAATGAATTTTTTAGTATTGTATTTTTTATTATTTTTTACATTTTATTTTTAAAAATAACTATTGGGGGGCTTTGGTGAAATATCACGGGTCTAAACAGACCTCTGATGTCTCAGTTTTGAGACAGAAAAAAGAGATTGAGGACACAGTTCTCAATCTCCATCTCTGCAGCCTCAGCTACACAGAATGGACGGGAAAAGCTCTGCACACTGTTCATTCACAAACTGAAGCATAGTGAACACAGTTTACTATGCTTCAGTTATGAATGAACACAGTGAGTGATCGGTACTGATCACAAACTGTTTTCATACAGAAAAGGATGGGGCCGTAAATTACATATTTACCAACCCCTTCCATCCTGAAGATTCCCTGCAGTAGCCGTCAGGAAAGGAGGGCATTTACTGGAACTGATCTCCTGTATTTCCTCCTGTCGCAGCTAAATGCTCACTGGAGGGAGAGTAGGAAAAGCCCCTTTCAGGGAATCGGTTGCTGTAAATACCGCTCCCACGGCCCCTTTTGTCCGGGTTCTGGGGGTCAGCAAGGAAGGAATGTGATTTATCTGTCACCTGCCAGTGACTGACAGGTAGATTGCAGTCAACGGGTTGCTGACCCCTGCTGTAAAGGATAGAAGGTTTAGTTCCTCTTTAGGCTGGGTTCACACCTATGCGAATTGGATGTGGCTTACACAGCATCCAATTCGCATGACATTTTAAAATACATTCATTTGAATGAGGCTGGTTCACATATGTGCGTTGCATTCACACTCTGCATTGCCCAAAAAACGTGTGCATTTTCTGGGCATTGCGGTGCAAATTGCACGCACATTATCTTCTATGGGAACGCATCTGATTCTCAGATGCATTACATTATGAACAGGATAAAATCCTGACCTGATCCTGATGCAAACCTGACCTGATCCTGATCAAAAACTGACGTGAAACGCTGAACAACTACTTTGTCAATTAGCTGTGACAACGGAGCTTCAATTCGCACAGTACATGTGTTAACCCAGTCTTAAACTGAAGGGTTTAGTTCCACTCTAATAAAGCACTCTATAACTACTCTGTGAAAAATATAAAGCAAATATACTGCGCTGTCTGCAATAAATATAGGAAAGCAGCTAACACAGCAATGGATCAATTGCAACTAATAAAAACGTGAAAAATAAGTGCAGCACTCAAAGTGAACCTCAGAATAAACTGAAGAAGTATTGTACATATACATAAAAAGTGCACATAAATGATCTGAGAGTAAACTCAAAGAAATGTATACAAACAGTGTATATGTACATAAATAACTAAAATATACATGTGCAGTAAACCAGTACAATTAATATACCAAGGACAGATGGAAAATTTATGTGAATAATGTCCAATAATATCCAAAGAGAAAATATATTTTAGTCCTTAATGTTGGGGAAGGTGAACCAAACAGTAAATAATAAATATCCAAAAACATGATTCAAAGTAACTGACACTTGAACTGGATAACGATGTGACAAAGTAAACCGTGCCCAAACTTTTTGATAAGTGATCCACCACCAGAGAGTCAAAAGGCTTACCAGAACGATTGAACCCAAATGGGTATACACCCAATGGGTCAATCAGGCTTGTAGGGCAACACGCCCAAGGGGAACTGTCACAGAGGACACGACCTCCAACCAGAAGACCAACTCCAACAATAGACCTCAATGGGATAGGTAATAGATAGAGAACCGCCTGGATAGTTGCTCCAATGGGACAAGTTTATGAAAAGGAAGAAGAAGTAGGCACATAGTGTAATCCTATTTAAATCAAAATAAATTTATTGATAAAAAAGGAGGAAATACACTCACATTTTGGTTGATAAAAAAGATCTTTAGAATAAAACAGCGACCTAGCAGAGTATCCCAGCATGTTTCGTCTCACAAGACATCATCTTGTGACAGTTCCCCTGGGGAGTGTTGACCTACAAGCCTGATTGACCCATTGGGTGTATACCCATTTTGGTTCAATCTTCTCTATAACTACTCTGCCTCCTGGACTGCAGAACACAACATATAGCATAATTGCTTTCAAACCTAACCCATTACAGTTTAATATTGAAAAAAAAAATATGCAGTTTCCAAAACAAGCCAGCAGTATAAGTTGTCATATTCCAATTCTGGAACACATAGAGAGCAGCAGCACCCTTTGACTTGTCTAATTATCACCAATCGCCAACTGTTGATCAGCACACCTGCTAGTTTTTTCTTTTGTGTGTATGTTCCAATTCTGACAGGTTTCCTTTAATATTTGCGTTTTCCATTGCAACCAAATTACATAATGATTCCAGAGTAAGTAAATAAAAGGAAAATATCTGATTGGTTGTTATGGGTTGCAATACTCCCTTTCCTCGCTACTAGTTCCTGAAAATAAGCAACAAGTGCATTGTTATTTAAATAGTACACCTACTTATACAGATCTGTATATCAGATCTAAAGGGGGAGCAATTTTAGAGGAGAAGGGACAGAGGGTCCAAAACAGGGACTGTCCCTGCAGCTAGGAGCTATAATAATGCAGAAAACGAAGTATGACGGCTAGTCAGTTCTGATAACTTAAAAGATTCCCAGGGACAAGCTTGCAGTCCTGTGACTGTCCTTGCAAATCAGGCTCATTTGGCAAAATATGTAGTACAACAGCCCGTGTGGTTAAAATTGAAAAGAAAACAGCCATATTGGTTTGCATGCCTACTAATGAGCAGTGAAGGGGGACTTAAAAGGCAGCTAAGATAGGTCGATCAGTAGCATAATTAAATCACACAAGATCAAAGCTGTCCTCTTCTGAGAAAGTGCAAAACATCAGAGAACATAAAATAACTTAGCTGAAGTCAAATTTAAATTTAGGGTTTCACTTAAAATGGAACACCAGCCCAATATTGAAAAAAAACACCCTTTAATCCACTAATATATTTATTAAATAAATCGTTAATGTCTTTATAAATACAACTAGCATAAATGCCAGGATCTGTCGTTATTATAATGAAAACAGAAGAGGGGAGGTCAGCACACTCAGCCAATCAAAACCTAAATGTGTGGTTTCACTTAAACGGAAGCACCAGCCGAATATTAAAAATGTATCCTTTGATCCAATTTTATAGTCATTAAATAAATCATTAAATGTCTTTTTAAATAAAACTAGCATAAATGACGGAATCTGTCTTTGTTATCATGAAAGCGGAAGAGGGAAGGTCAGCACACCAAAATCGAAATTTAGGGTTTCAATTAAAATGGAACACCAGCCAAATATTTAAGAAAATGCCCTTTAATCCAGTTATATGTTCATTAAATAAAGCAATAAATAACTTTTTAAATACGATTAGAATGTGTTGCACAATGATGATTTCATCACTGTCATGCTGCTCATTTAGACCAGGTTCACATATGTGCAAAAACACAAAGAAAAGAGGTCGCACCAGCCTAGTGCATTATCTTTTGGTACATTTATTCAGAAAATATAATAAAAACTACTCACAAAAGTAGGAGACAATCAAGCTTAAAAAGGTCTTTGACATATGGCAGTCTATCTACTGATTGCAGTCTCTGAGTCCTGGAGAGTGTCCATACGAACCGCTGTTGGCTGACGCGTTTCGAAGGTATTCCTTCTTCATCAGAGTCACATATGTGCAAATTGGATGCGTTTTTTCCCCGCATACAATTCGCATGAAATGCGAGTGTGACCGGCTCTCAATGGAGGCGGTTCACACAGGTCCGGGGTGGCCGCAGTCCACATTCCAGAAGGGTCCTGTGTGTGTTTGAGTCCGGTTCAGGTGTGAATTCAGGCAAAAATTCGGACCTGATTCGGACCTGAACTGGTGAACAGGATCGCACCGGACGCCGTGCTGGGAACCGCGGCCGCACATATGTGAACTCGGCCCCATTGTCCACTTATAGGTCTGAAGGGGGAAAAGTGTCTATAGAAGCAGAATATTAGAAGCTTTTTTTTTTTTTTTTTTAATGCAATCAATCTTTATTAGTAGAAACAAATCATTTCAAGAATACAGAAGAGAAAAGGGGAGAAGTGTACAATTGACATAAACTCTTTTGTCTCCATAAATAAGGCAAAAACAATGGGCGATGAGCGTTAATGCATATAACTGTTGTCTGGGCACCTGGCTGTTTGTCACGTGTGTTAATATTAAATATGTTCTCCATCCCTTAGCCTGAGTTTACACTAGTGCTGCTGCATAATCATGCACCTTCAGTGCATTTTTGGAGTGCCTTTTTCATGTGTTTTGTAACCGCTTGCCGACCAGCCGCCGCCATTTTACTGCGGCAGATCGACACGATCCCGCGAACTGTCATAGCTATACCTCGACTCGCCGGATCGGGATAGCAGGCGCGCACACACCCGCTGCACAGCGGGGTGCCGATGACCGTGGCTGGCGGTCGGGATGACCTCCGGCCACGAGCGATCGCGAGCACGGGAGACAGAACAGGGACGTGTGTGTATGTAAACACACACCTCCCTGTTCTGTTCTGAGAGGAGTGACAGATCGTGTGTTCCTATTAGCTAGGAACCACAATCCGTCACTTCCTCTAGTCAGTCCCCTTCAGTTAGAAACACGTAGCAGGGAACACATTTAACCCCTTGATCACCCCTAGTGTTAACCCCTTCCCTGCCAGTGACAGAGCAGTTACAGCAATCAATGTCAAAAATGTGTCAAAAGTGTCCGATGTGTCCGCCATAATGTCGCAGTCCCGATAAAAATCGCAGATCGCCTGCTATTACTAGTAAAAAAAAAAAAAATAATAAAAATGCTATAAATCTATCCCCTATTTTGTAGACGCTATAACTTTTGCGCAAACCAATCAATATACGCTTATTGCGATTTTTTTTTTTACCAAAAATATGTAGAAGAATACATATCGGCCTAAACTGAGAAAAAAATTTGCTTTTTTTAAAAAAAAAAAATGGGGATATTTATTATAGCAAAAAGTACAAAATATTGTGTTTTTTTTTTTCAAAATTGTCGCTCTTTTTTTTCTCTATAGCGCAAAAAATAAAAACCGCAGAGGCAATCAAATACCACCAAAAGAAAGCTCTATTTGTGGGAAAAAAAAGGACGTCAATTTTGTTTGGGTGCAACATCGCACAACCGCGCAATTGTCAGTTAAAGCGGCGCAGTGCCGAATCGCAAAAAATGGGCCCGGTCATTCAGCAGCCAAATCTTCCGGGGCTGAAGTGGTTAATGCATTCTGCGTTTTTGCTTTGGTCAATGACTAGCAGCATTCACTGTGACATCATTGTTTTGGATGTTAGGCACAAAAGTGCACTAAAATCATACTAATGCACTCTGATTGAAGTTGAAGGGCCTTAAAAAACGCACTCTATAGCACTAAAAGAAGCACATGCACCTTTTCAAGATCTGCACTGCTCTGTGTTGCATTGATGTGAATGGGCACCATAGAGACTAATGTGATTTCCATTGTCATTTCCAATGTCACCCCCATGACAAATCACTCTACTGTGAACAGGGGCTTATGCATATATAAATAAATAAAAATATATTTTCTAGCAGAAAGGGGAGTCTGAGTCTTTGCTGGTCACAGCTGTATAATGGAACTAATACAGAAACCATTTTATGATATGAATGAGTACTATTACCATGGTTTCAGGGCGGAAAAAGGTTTGAAACGGTAAATATGGAGGCTGCTTGCATTTACACCAGTAAAGTAATAAATAAATACATTAAAGTGACACTAAACGATATCCTTGTTCTATAAAAATAATTCATATACATCCACTACGTAATGGCCTTTTTTTTTTACAAAATCATTTTCTTTCTGTGCTTTTCTGCCTCCTTGTAACATCTTTCTCCTGAACCCCTCCTCCCCCCCCATTTCTACTTGTTATAATGTTATAAACAGGCGGTGCATGTTAGTTGTGGTCATGTTTACTGCAATATGCACACTACAAATCCCACAGTCCATAGTCCATAGTTCATTCCATTAGCAAGCACGAGGGCGTGGTTACATTCCTACATAGAGTGGGACCATGGAGAATGACTATAGCCACCCTCTAACAGAAAGTAATATTATTGCAAAAATATAAAAAAAAAACTGATATGGAGATCTGTGAGCACAACAAGGTATTTTTGAATTTAAGTGGTTCTAAAGGAAAATGTTTTTTTTTTTTTTTTTTTTTACCAAAATGCATTCTCTGCAAAAAAAACACCCATACCTAAACACTTACCTGAGTCCCCTCTTGATCCAGGTCTGTCCCGTCTGCAGCGCCACTGCTCCTCTCTTCCTGGATTAATAGGAGTCCCTGAGAACTGCGAGAGCCATTGGCTCCTGCTGCTGTCAGTCAAATCCTGTGAGTAGGGAGTGGAGGGTGTGGCTGAGTGTGTGTCTATGGAGCGCCCGCAGCCGGCTTCCTTGGGGGGCACTTGTAAAAGAGGAGGAGTGGAGAGTGCCAGCAGGGGACATCAGTAGAGCAGGATCTTGGCCTCTCTGTTCAATATCATTGCACAGAACAGGTTAGTATAACATGTTTATTAATTTAACTTTAACTGGCTTAAACTGGACATAGTTTTTTTTTGTTCTGCCAGCAATGGATTCCTCCATCCACACAAATAAGGGGTGTAGAGCAATCCCCTCTGCTGGGACATTGTATTCTGACAGTTGGACCCTGCATCTGCTGATTGACAAAAGTTTTCCAGCACGTCCCTTTCGGCATAGGTCAGTCACGCGATCCCTGCTGAACCAGCCAAATTTCGATCAGTGTATGGCCAGCTGTGGGAATACTTTCTTCAATATTATTTTTTTTTAAACCAGAGTTTAGTGTCATATTAAATATTTTAGTTCTACAAGCAATGGTGTAATCATACCATTATATCAGCTTTACTATAGCCTTTTTTCTTGTTAAAATTTTTTATTGCAAAAACACCAGTTAGAAAAGCACTGACCCGAAATCAATATAGGTAAAAACAAAGCAGGTGACAAGGAGCTTTCCCGAGAAGTGGGGACGTAGCCCCTATGACATGGAGAAGAATTAACACACCTGAGGTTGATACATCTAAGCATTGCATAAATTCTAAGCAACAATGGACTTGCATCAGTGTGCAAAAAAAACAAAGCTCTGTAAGTTATCGGGATGCCCTAGCTGGGGGTGAAACCCATACTGCCACACTAACCATGGGCATGAGTTGTAGGGTTGCATAGGAGGAATGTTCTGAGTATAATAGGCATTAGCTATGAGCTATGAATAAGCACCTGCTATAATGCATTAGTGGTTTTATCCTTGCTGTATGGATTTATTATAACAATAAAGAAATCGTTTTCATTGGAGTGCGGCCATCCGGACCTGTTTGTTCGATTTTTGTATAATAGGCATTACAAAATGGATAAGAGAGGGGGACATCCACTTGGTTACAGGGATTTGCAGTAGCGAGACATAGGGGTTGATTTACTAAAGGCAAATAGGCTGTGCACTTTGCAAATTGCAGTTGCTCCAGAGATTATTAAATGAGGTAAGGCTTCACTTTACAAAGAATACCCAATTGTGACCAATCAAAATGAAAAAAAAAATGCATTTTTGCTTGCACATGATTGAACGATCACAGTCAGCAGAGTTTCTGCTCAGTTACTAAGCTCTGGAGCAACTGCTCTTGCTGAGTGCAATTGCATTTTGAAAAGTGCACAGTCTTTTTACCCCTTTAGTAAATCAACCCCATAGTGTGGGCCTAAAGGTACCTTAGGAAGCGCCCATTATGGTGGGTTGCCAGTGACAAACAGAGCCAGCAGGCCACGTAGGTAGGAGAGGAGAGACAAGAGAGAGCCCCACCCAGTCTGAAAGAAGAAAGGGAAGGTGGGGGAGAAGTAGGGGAGGCAGGGGGGACCCCGAGGGAGAGGGGAGCTGACCAAGGTGCCTTACCAGACCCAGACGCATGCATGGGGTACTTAGCAGGGAGAGAGTAAGAATTTATCAAATTCCACTGAAAGAAAATGTTGCACCCATGGCTTCCACAATAACGCGTACTGACGTACCCTGTCCAGTAGGACTACTCCGACCTTGGTTTCTATTAATATAGCCTTTTAAATTTATTCTGTTATTGGATGGTGTTATTTGCTACACATTATAATTCTATGTGCTTTGTCTTTGAATAGAGCTAATTTAATTGGTGTGAAAAATGCAGAGTATACAATCATTATTTCCAAAAGGCCACATAACCCATGGGGTTTTAAAATGCGTTGCTGCAATTGAAAATGAGGTTTTTCAAACAAACTCCTTGTAGGCGGTGACTGAGCTCCTAGCTGGCATGCAACGTTAATTGGGACAGGCCACAAAAAAAGGTGACAACTGCGACATGTTGTACGGCTTAGGGAAGATAAACTAGAATAAAACTTGCCAGGATAAAACGAATTAATAATAAGTAGCATAAAAAAAAACCCTTGTTTAAATAAGCATTCTAAGGAAGGAGGTATAAAAAAAGGTCCATTTAAAAACCATGTCGGTGAGGATAGGCAATCAGCTGTTCACATGTATTTCTTCTGTCTACCACAATCATGCGGTAGCATAAAACCTTTTTGATTGCCGCTGACCAATATCATTCCTCTGCACCGGTTCTTATGACCTACCCTCGTCTGCGTGGTTGCCATGGATTGCAGTAATATTTTCCACTAGTTTTAAGAAACCGTATCCTCTGAATCTCACCCATTTGCTAAACAAGCAATCATCACAGATATATAACGCACATTATGTGACATATCAAAGCAAGTTTGAAGGTTATGCTAGATTTAAAGGTTTACTGTTCTAGGTTTGTAAAATAATATCAATTGTAAAAGCAAGAACAATGTGACTTCTATTTGTGCTACTCTGTAGCTTGTGAAAAGAGTCATTGACAGGTTTAAAGCAATATTACATAATGGTAGACACTGGTGTGTTATGTTAATGTGCCTGGGAACATACACGGAATTAGAATATCTATAACAACTTAGTAGAGTTGTTAGAGCAGCTGTAAACAGAGGTGATATTACTAATGAACTGAGCGCGTGGAGAACGCCTTACACTAAGTGTTACACAGCATTTAATTGCTAGCTTTCCATAAATTATACGCTTATAGAGACTAAATGGCTTATTTAATAAAATAGTGCAAAAGGAGCACATGTGCCGGAAGGCGAGCGTCCGATTGGGTATTGGCTTTTGTTTGTCTTGCTACACTATGGGGGTTATTTACGAAAGGCTAAACCACTTTGCACTACAAGTGCAATCTACAAGTGCAACGTACACTTGAAATTGCACTGAAAGTGCACTTGGAAGTGCAGTCGCTGTAGATCCAAGGGGGGCATGCAAGGAAATTAAAAAACAGCATTTGAGCTTGTACATGATTGGATGATAAAATCAGCAGAGCTTCCCCTCATTTCAGATCTACCCCTAATGCCGCGTACACACGATCGGACTTTACGGCATACTTGGTCCGGGGAACCTGAGTTCGTCGGATAATTCGATTGTGTGTGGGCTCCAGCGGACTTTTTTTTCTCAAAAGTTTGACGGACTTATGCCCCATACACACGGCCGGACTTTGTTCGGACATTCCGACAACAAAATCCTAGGATTTTTTCCGACGGATATTGACTCAAACTTGTCTTGCATACACACGGTCACACAAAGTTGTCGGAAAATCCGATCGTTCTAAACGCGGTGACGTAAAACACGTACGTCGGGACTATAAACGGGGCAGTGGCCAATAGCTTTCATCTCTTTATTTATTCTGAGCATGCGTGGCACTTTGTCCGTCGGATTTGTGTACACACGATCGGAATTTCCGACAACGGATTTTGTTGTCGGAAAATTTTATATCCTGCTCTCAAACTTTGTGTGTCGGAAAATCCGATGGAAAATGTGTGATGGAGCCTACACATGGTCGGAATTTCCGACAACAAGGTCCTATCACACATTTTCCGTCGGAAAATCCGACCGCGTGTATGGGGCATATGATTTGAAACATGTTTCAAATCTGTCCGACGGACTCAAGTCCGGTCGAAAAGTCCGCTCGTCTGTATGCTAGTCCGACGGACAAAAACCGACGCTAGGGCAGCTATTGGCTACTGGCTATGAACTTCCTTGTTTTAGTCCGGTCGTACGTCATCACGTACGAATTCGACGGACTTTGGTTGATCATGTGTAGGCAAGTCCGTTCATTCGGAAAGTCCGTAGAAAAGTCCGCCAGAAAAGTCTGCCGTAAAGTCCGCTCGTGTGTACGCGGCATTAGATTTAGAGCGACTGAACTTCCAAGTGCACTTTCAGTGCAATTTCAAGTGCACTTTGTTGTAAATAACCCTCTATATTTTCAAGACCACCTGGCTTATCCAGTAAGGCAGTGCAAATAGCAATATGTCTGAAGAGTACCAATGATAAGTCAACTTTCACTGATCTGTCTAACTGCAGTAAACTGATATTTGATTGGTTGCTATGGGTAATGTATAAGGCCTCCTTCACACGGCTGTTTAACCATATATACCAGATTCTAGCAGCAAAAAACACTGTATTCTTGCCACTGGAATCCGATGTATGTGGCTAAACGGCCATGTGAAGGAAGCATTATGCATATTATTACTGCAGTTTGCACTTTATTGAATAAAGCTGGCCATGGTACAATCTGACTGTACAATTTCAAACAACATATAGAGCAAGGCCTCAGGTATAAATTTGCAGAAGCATTGCTTAATTAGGTCCTCACACTACATAGTGCTGCTAATAAATCTAGCAGAGAATGTGTATTTATTGGGTTGGGTGCAGCCACTGTTCCACTTAGAGTTGCCACCTCATCCCTTTAAACCCAAACACTTATGAATTATACAATTTCTGAGGCTAATTTAATGCAGATAAGGCTCCAAGTGAGTTTAATTACCACCCTAATCAGCCACAGAACTGTGTAATTAATATGTGTTCGGTGTTAAAGGGATGAGGTGGCAACCCTAGTTCCACTGTTCAGCCAACAATTTTCGGCCCTGCTCCTTTGATTTGCATATCAAAGGATGTTGGGTGGGAAGGAACTAACAGGGTCACCTATGGCTCAAATTTTAGCTGGTTAATCAGGAACAGGCTGAATATGCTCTGTGTATGGCCATCCTAAAGTGATTCTAAACCTATTTTTTTTTCCTTAAAAATAACAAACATGTTATATTTTCCTGCTCTGTGCAATGTTTTTTTCAAAGAACAGCCCTGATCCTCCTCTTCTCAGGTCTTCTGCTGGCACTCTGGGCCCCCCCCCCCCCCCTGCTAAGTGTCCACACAGAAAGCTGCTTGATTTGATGGCACTTGTGCTGCTTGCTCCCAAGCCGGCTGTGATTGACAGCAGCAGGAGCCAATGGCTAACACTGCTGCCTCTCTGTCCAGTGAGGAGAGAGAGAACTGAGGGAGCTGTTGCTCTTGAGCACATTGCGCGATCGAGAACAGGCTCATGTAAGTATTTAGGGGGGGGGGGGCTGAGACAATGAACATTTTTTTATACCTCCTTCCTTAGAATGCTTATTTAAACAAGGGTTTTTTTCTGCTACTTCTTATTAATTATTTTTTTACTGGCAAGCTTTATTCTAGTTTAGCTTCCCTAAGCTGTAAAACATGTCGCAGTTGTCACGTTTTTTGTGGCCTGTCCCAACTAATGTTGCATGCCAGCTAGGAGCTCAGTCACCGCTCAGTCATTGTGCGATCGAGATCAGGCTCAGGTAAGTATTTGGGTGAGAGGGAGCTACACGCAGAAGGTTTTTTACCTTATGCATATAATGCATTAAGATAAAAATCTTTCTGCCTTTAGAACCACTTTACGGCCTCTTCAAGCTTTGGCTGTGTCAGGGTGAAGCAATATCTGCTAACACTTACTGATTGTATAGAGTGTGTATTTACTGCGCTCGTAGTTGGAACTCCTTATAACACAGTTTGTAAAATCCAGAAATGCATAGATCAGAAGCAAGCAGCTCACTAAGTGTTCTGCACTGGACACTGTACTGATCACACTGCCAGCTAGCTATCCATTTATAAAGTCTTGCCAGGTTTCTAATATGCAGAGATTTGATAAGAAAGGCATCTAAAAGCTATACCACAGCGGAGATATATGCAGGTGTATTTGATCAGAAACGTTTACTGGGGCTTATTGTTGCACTGTAACAAATAATGATGTGCAGTAGCCTAAAACTACCAAAATAAATGCTGCAATTCATCAATTTAGAGCAGGCAGACCAGCAAAAGATGATTAGTGAATGGCTGCTGTTTATTACTGCACTCAGTGCATTGATATATTGTGCTTATTTGAAGAACAATAAAAACGTACAAAGCTGGAAAAGCAGCCAATCCGATTTTATTTGACTGTAGTTACATCCGTTGTACAGTAATCCATAGTAATCAACCTAGTTTCACCTTTCATCATGAGGTCTGGTCAGTGCAATAAATAGCTGATGCTGAAGGCTACAGGCTACAGCAGTGTTTATGTACCTCCCAAAATCTACATTCATTCGACTTATTTCAGGGAATCTGTGACATTACATGTGCACCCAGATTGGGAAGAAGTGTTTTCCAATAAGAAAGTGCAAAGTGTGAAAAGAGCCAATCAGATTTTATTTTACTGCAGTTGGATCCATTTTTGTACAGTAATCAACCCAGCTTCCTTATTATGTGTTCTGGTCAGTATAATAAAAAAATGATCACTGATTCTGGAGGCTACAGCAGTGTTTCTGTACCTCCCAAATGGGATCGTAGGCAGAACTCATTAATCCTTAATAAATAATCACTCTTTGACTCAAACCTGTGGATTGAATAGGCAGTGGCCCTTTATTATACAGTGGGGGCGGAAAGTATTCAGACCCCCCTTAGATTTCTCACTCTTTGTTATATTGCAGCCATTTGCTAAAATCATTTAAGTTCATTTTTTTCCTCATTACTGTACACACAGCACCCCATATTGACAGAAAAACACAGAATTGTTGACATTTTTGCAGATTTATTAAAAAAGAAAAACTGAAATATCACATGGTCCTAAGTATTCAGACCCTTTGCTCAGTATTTAGTAGAAGCCCCTTTTGATCTAATACAGCCATGAGTCTTTTTGGGAAAGATGCAACAAGTTTTTCACACCTGGATTTGGGGATCCTCTGCCATTCCTCCTTCCAGATCCTCTCCAGTTCTGTCAGGTTGGATGGTAAACGTTGGTGGACAGCCATTTTTAGGTCTCTCCAGAGATGCTCAATTGGGTTTAAGTCAGGGCTCGGACTGGGCCATTCAAGAACAGTCACAGAGTTGTGGTGAAGCCACTCCTTCATTATTTTAGCTGTGTGCTTAGGGGCATTGTCTTGTTGGAAGGTAGACCTTCGGTCCAGTCTTAAAGGGGTCTGAATACTTTTCGTCCCCACTGTAGGTATAAATAAATAAATAATTGATTATATCAACACCAAACCATATGTAAATAATTAATTAAATAATTACGCAACACTCGTAACATAAGTATAAGCTTATACATAACCATTTAGCTCAGCTACTGAAGCTTGAGCTACCACTTTTAATTAAACGTAACATTCAAAGAAAGGGACAAACCTTATAAAAAAGGCCACGACAGGGGTGGGAGAGTGGGATGTGCTTTCTTCTGTTTCTCCCCGCCGACTTCTTGTTTATGACGCATCCTCTCTTCTTTTATAGGTAACAGCTCGTGCAGGGGACCGTTTTTGGACAACTGTCATTTCATCAACCAATCACTGGTAAGTAAGTATTTATTTTGAAAATTTTCTATACGGCTTCTAGCATTTTCTATTGTTTGCCGTGATCCCATAGGTGGTGGGTGGGGACATTTTATGCCCTACCCCTCATCTTTAAATCTTTGTGGATCGGCTTATTTCAGGGACCATGCAGTTTTGGTAAATTCATTGCCTGTACACCCAAATTGGAAAGAAATGTTTTCCAAGCCGTAAAGGTGTTTTCCAATAAGAAAGCACAAAGTGGGAAAATGTGCTCTGAACGGTATAATCAAAAATGATTTTGGGGGCTGTGTTTCTGCAGTGCTTCTGAACCCCCCCTCCCTCAAAAAAAAAAAACATGCAGGTCGACTCAGCTCAGGGACCATGCAACCTGTGCATATTCATTGCCTTTTCCACCAAATTGTGAAAAAAATGAGTGCATATTGGGAAAAAAAAGACAATCAGAATTTATTTTACTGTGATTAAGTCTATTTTTGTGCAGCAATCAATAGTAATCAACCCAGCTTCACCTTTCATCATGTGGTCTGATCAGCATAATGAAATGCGATCGCTGATTCTAGAGGCTACAGTGGTGTTTCTGTACCCCCCCAAAAAACCACGAGGGTCAACTAATTTCAGGGACCTGGGTAAATTCATTATCTGTACACCCAAATTGGGAAGAAATGTTTTCCAACGCTTTAATATAATACACTACGTATCTGCATTTTTTTTCTGTTTCAATATTTTTGTTGAAGTATTTTTTCGCAAAAGAGAATACAAAAGTTACAACAAAGAATGCGGATCTTCCACAATGTAGAATACATACTGGATGGGTAATAGTCCAAAAATATGTTCGTATTTGCATTTTTTTAAATACGTTTTGTTTGTGAATGTTTTAATCGTTTTACCTGGTAATTCCTGACCCATAGTCCCACTGATTAATCATCTCTGTATTAAAGCACTTTGCACATCCCTCTTTGCCTTATTAAATAAAGGTCATTCTGTTAATGTAATATCCATATGTAATTGTTATTCATCATAATGAATTGGAATTGCTCCCTGCCTGTAAACCAACTATTCTTCCCTTGCTCTCTCTCTCTGTTTGATTCTATTGTTACTAATATATAATTATCTTGTCGTACTTCTATGCAGAGCTGCATAATGTGTTTGCTAGTTATAAATAATCTCCTGTCATAGCACACATTTTTCTGTCTTTTTGGCTCGCTTTATTTTTTTTTTTAAGAACGCTGAAAATGTAGCCGTGCAAGCTCAGACCTCAAACGCATTAAACGTATTTAAAAAAAAAAAAAGGTTTATTCTTCACGTATCTGTTTAAAGATGTATGGAGGAGAGAAGACGTGACTGTGGTTGATTTCCTTTACAAAGGAGAGAAGGAGTTAAATGGCACTGTGTGCCACCCCCAACCCTCGCCACTTCCCTTATTCTCTCTCTGCCTCCTTATATCTTACACACTCTCCATCTATCCTTCTCTCACACCAACACACATAAGCAGTGTCTCTCTCCCTGGCTCACACACATACGCAGTTCCCTGTGTCTCTGTACTGCTATCCAGAGTGAGAGACTGACAACACACAGCAGTCCACAAAGCAGCAATATAGGCAGAGCAGAGATGTCAGCACACCATTATAGCATTGGCGACATAGGCTCCCTATACAATGTTCATACACAGAGCTAATTACATTCATGGAAATAGTGGCATTCTGCGTACACCAAGGGGGTAGGTAAACGTACGCGTATATACAGGAATACAAACACACCCCACACCTACACACCGTATTCTGAATAACGGATTTGGCTCATAGGAGCTGCATGCAGCTGATGTTATGACAGAGCAAGAAATGCAGCAGCCATGAACCAGCTGTGTATGGAGCCCTGCAGAGCACTGCAAGGTGAGTGAGCTTTATCTATCTATCTATCTATCTATCTATCTATCTATCTATCTATCTATCTATCTATCTATCTATCTATCTATCTATCTAGTCATCCCATACAAATCCATGTCACTGCCATTATCTTTTATCTACATTGTCATATACTGCTTATATATTGCCCCCTGATCCCTATATTAGCACCGTTTTCTGTGTAATTGCCTCCCTATACATAGCCGTTGTACTTGTACGAATCGCCAATATGAAAGGTCATGGGTCACTTCATAAGTAATTACTCGTAAGCCCTGACTGTGAATGGCCTAACACTTTTGTTGACATGCAGATGGCCCCAATAATCACATAACCTTGACTTACATGAAATAAGCTGTTTTTTTTTTATATTATATATTATAATATATTATATTTTTTTGTACTGATCCAGCACATACTAAACTAAGTGTGAACAGCATCTTATATTGTAGTTATATGAAGCACTGTTCTGAAAGTCAGCCTCTTGTTGTCTCACTGTAGTATATAATGTGTGGGTTGTGAGATTATTTTTGCTCCACGTAGCAGTGACTTATTCATGGCTTGCGTCCATACATTATCTGCCAGGGTTCCATTTAGCAGTAAAAGTGCCCACAAACTCATGGTGCATAGCTCAGATTTCCTGCTTGATTTTTCTATTGCATGTAAAAAGTATCAATATGCTCACCGCATTGTCTCACACTGTCTCCACAGACAGCATTAGACAGCTGCTGAGCCGGGCTGGAGGAGAGTTTCGTCTCCAGAGAGTGCAACTGGAGACCAGACCCAGAAAGCTGGAAGACAGGATCCTGGTGAGTAGCAAATGTGTATTACTGCACTATCCCCTGGATGGCTGTACCTGTCATGGAAAATATCTTAATGTCCACTCTAGATTCATAGCTTGCTTTTGTAGAATCCTAGCTAACAAGGCCTAGCCTGCCTTCAGGATTACGCTTTTCTAGTGTAGAATCTTGGCAGGATGTTGGCAGTAGGGAGGAAACCACATAAAAGCAATAGTTGATATATACCCATGCCAACCAGATAGGCTTGGATCACTATCTACCGTAAAACGAATGTCATTAATATTGGTATCAATCTGTAGTCCTTATCTGCAGTGTCCCTTCAAGCAAGGCATCTGCACAGAATGTGAAGGGTGTGTGCCATATCAGATTTTTGAGGAGTGTGGGGAATGTACTGTCTCTGTCTATACACCTGTTACCGATCCACATTCAGGATTTGTTTTTTTCCTGTAGCATTCTTAGAGGACACCTTGAAGTATTCCAGATATAGTCAGTAAATTGTTTAATACTGCAGAGCATATGGTAGGCTTTTGGTTCTTTTTCTTGAAAGAACTTTCTTGAGATCTGATCCCTGTGGCAGCATGTGTAATGTAACCTCTGTATTCACCATTTTTGAAGTTTGGAAAGATAAAGTCAGTTAACAACTAGAGAGAGGTATCAGCAAGCGCTGATGTCGTGTGAGGACTGGCATCTTGGCACAAAGCATGTTTCCTTGGCAACCCGTTGGCTTTACTGCTGCAGATATATCTGTCAGCTACCATTTCATTGATGTGAACCTGAGCTTTTTAAATGTAGTTAACTGAACCTGAGCCACGTCTTTGAATTTCCAGGTGTCAGTTTTGGTTGTTGCCCAGCATTAGTTCTAATGCCCTGTACACCCGGTCGGATTTTCCGACGGAAAATGTGTGATAGGACCTTGTTGTCGGAAATTCCGACCGTGTGTAGGCTCCATCACACATTTTTCATCGGAATTTCCGATACACAAAGTTTGAGAGCAGGCTATAAAATTTTCCGAAAACAAAATCCGATCAAGTGTACACAAATCCGACGCACAAAGTGCCACGCATGCTCAGAATGAATTAAGAGACGAAAGCTATTGGCTACTGCCCCGTTTATAGTCCCGTGTTTTACGCCACCGTGTTCAGAACGATCGGAAATTCCGACAACTTTGTGTGACCGTGTGTATGCAAAACAAGTTTGAGCCAACATCCGTCGGAAAAAATCCATGGATTTTGTTGTCGGATTTTCCGATCAATGTCCGACCGTGTGTACGGGGCATAACACCTCATCTGGAATGTAAATCTATAAGTTGTTAACCTTGAATCCAAATTAACATAAATAGGTGTTTAAATAAATTAAAACAGCAGTAATGAAGTATTAACAAAAGAAAGTTAAATAGAAATTAAATTCTACTGCTATGTTAGGTCTATTGAAAATATAATGGAAAACACTAAGAGGTTGGATGCTTTGACTACATACAGGGTATATGTGTAGGAGTAAAATGTCATGTGTTAACAGTATGGTGTAGCTAGACTAGTGAAAGCAGATCTATTTTTGGTCGATACGTTTTTTTTTATTTTAGTCATTGCCATTTTAATACTGTATCCAGTATAATTGTTAACTGTAACTGACCAAAGATGCACACAACATTGCAAGTATAGAAAGTATAAGGTAAGACAAGACTCAAGGTGGCATTAAATGGTACAGTTTTGCAAGCAATGCTCTTGCTTCAAGCATCACTTGTCGCAATCAGGATTTTTTTGTCCTCTTCAGAGAGAAATAATTAGCACATCCAGCTGTTGAAGGTTCTCATCATTTAACACTGTGATTTTCCAACTTAAAAAAAAAAAAATTTGTGCAAGCAGGCTCCAGTTTTCCACAGATGGAAGAGTATTGCTTTGCTTGCGCTACTTTACGTGTCAACCTAATATAATAGAGGACCCTGTCTCTCTGTTAACAGATAGCTCCCCAAACATTGTTCTCTACCATCTATGGGCCACCTGAAAACTAAAAAGCCACCCTGACAAATAAAAACACCAGCTCAGTTTGGTACAGGCAGTATATTTGGTAAGCAGTCAAACCTAGAAATATGGTTTACATATTGCCCTTCCTGCCGAGTCTAATATGTGGGTGAGGCAAGGGGGGATTTAGTCAAGTCTAGCAGGTGTATAGGCAGCGATGAGCTTTAGAAATTAATGAAGCAAAGCTGATTAAAATAACCTCACAATACTGCACAAATAGCCTCCGACACACCCGTTTTTCAAGTGCCAGACTTGTTCTGTAGAGCTGAAAACATTTCACAGCTTAGAAAAGCTGTTTCTTCAGCTCTAATGAGTGTCAGGAACACAGCCCAGCATTTAAAGCCAATTAAAGAACTCTTACCTTGTATAACGACCCATTCTGTTTAAAGGAGAAGTTCACCTTTTCAAAAAAATTAAAATAAATGCACATCTTTTTGCAGGTTAAAAAAAATGTCCATTTATTATTATTATTTTATTGGGAGGCTGTAAATCAGCAGGTCACGAGTGCAATGCAAGGCTATTGCAGACTGTCAGTGTAACCTGTCTGCTCGTACCTCGTACTGGCAGGCAGGTTGGGAGAGATTTATTAAAACTGGTGCACTTAGAATCTGGTACAGCTGTGCATAGTAACCAATGAGCTTCCAGGTTTTATTGTCAAAGCTTAAGACCCCTTTCACACTACAGCACCGCTAAAACAGCGCTAAAGCACCAGACTTTTTTGCCGTGCGTTAGCGGCGTTTTAGCTGCAATTTTTGGCCGCTAGTGGGACGGATTTTATCTTAAAGGTATAAAGTCCAGTTTGGGACACTTTCAAAGCGCTTTTAAGGCATTCATTGCAATCGGTAGGGGCGTTTTCGGAGCGCTATTTACAGCTCTCCCAACCTGCTCCAAAGATGCTGCTTTTAGGACTTTTTATAATGTCCCGTAAGCACACAGTCCCAGTGTGAAAGCACACACTGCAAAGAATGGGAGGCAATTTTCAGGCGCTTTTTAGAGGCTATTTCTAGCACTAAAACACCTGAAAACTGCCTCAGTGTGAATGGGGTCTAACTGAAGATGCTGAAGTTTGGGTTTCTGGAGAACTGGGCCGACTTCTCAGTCGGTCACCAGTTCTATAAAAGGGACGTACTGCACCTAAATGAGGAGGGTGCAGATCTGCTGGAAGTGAAGATGGCCAAAAAGTTAGAGGGGTTTTTAAACTAGGCGACGGAGGATGGGGGGGGGGGGGGTCCAGAGGTAGAGATAGTCAGCATTGAACATATTCCAGAGGGTAGTATTGGGGGCATTAGTGGTAGGTTGACTAAAGCACATAAACCAGAGGTAAGTATAGTAACAAGTCCTATTTGCAATCTCGGAACACCCAATAAGAGGACAGTATGTGACTGGTCTAAACTGGTATGTTCACCAATGCCAGAAGCCTGGTGGACAAGATGGGTGAACTGGTGATACTGTTGAACAAGGAGGATTTAGATTTTGTGGGAATTTCAGAGACCTGGTTCAACGGCTCTCATGATTGGCTGGCAAACATTCAAGGGTATTCCCTTTATCACAGGGATAGAGAGGGTAAAAAAGGGGGAGGGGTATGCCTATATATCAAGAATAATGTACAAGTGAATGTGAGAGATGACATCAATAAGGGAGCTAGGGAAGAGGTGGAATCCTTATGGGTAGAGCTCCAAAGGGATGAAGCTAAGGGAAAAATAATACTGGGAGTATGCTATAGGCCCCCTAACCTGAGGGAGGAGGGGGAGACGGACCTCCTATCACAATTTGGATTAGCAGCAAGAATGGTTAGTGTTATCATAATGGGGGATTTTATCCAGACATAGACTAGGCGAAGGGAACCACGCATTTGTTTAAGGCTCGCCAGTTCCTAAATGTCTTGCAGGACAATTTCATGGGTCAGATGGTAGACGCATCAACTAGAAACAAGGCGTTACTAGATCTACTGATTACTAACAATACAGACCTGATCACGGATGTGGAAATACGGGGCAATTTAGGAAACAGCGATCACAGGTCAATTGGCTTCAGTATAAATCACATAAATAGGAAACACAAGGGGAACACAAAGACACTGAATTTCAAAAGAGCCAACTTCCCTAAACTACGAACCTTGCTAGAAGATATAAATTGGGATAAAATCTTAGAAACAAAGAACATGAAGGAGAGATGGGTTTGCTTTAAGAGCATATTAAATAAGGGCATTAGCCAGTGCATCCCATTGGGAAATAAATTTAAAAGAGCAAAAGTCCTGGATGGCTTAACTCTATTGTAAAAATGCATATAAAAGCAAAGGAGAAGGCTTTCAAAAAATACAATACTGAGGGATCATCATCAGAATTCAGACTTTACAAAGAATGCAACAAGATATGTAAGGGTGCAATTTAGGGCGGCTAAGATAGAACACGAAAGACACATAGCTGAGGAGAGCAAAAAAAATCCCAAGAAATTCTTCAAGTATATAAACAGTAAAAAAGGGAGGTCATATTGGCCCCATAAGGAATGAGGAAGGACATCTGGTTACAAAGGATGGGTGGGGAGATGGCAAAGGTAGTGAATTTATTCTTCTCCTCAGTCTTCATGAGGGAATCGGGGGGCTTCATTAACCAAAACTGCAGTGTTCGTCCTCATGACACATCTCAGGAAGCACCCTCATAGCTAACAGAGGACAGAATTATAAATAGACTTGGCAAACTTAACATTAATAAATCACCGGGCCCAGATGGCTTGCACCCGAGGGTACTTAGGAAACTCAGTCAAGTAATTGCCAGACCATTTTTCCTAATTTTTACTGACAGTCTACCGACTGGAATGGTACCAGGTGATTGGAGAAAAGCCAATGTAGCACCAGTATTCAAAAAGGGCCCAAAATACATTGCTGGGAATTACAGACCGGTTAGCCTAACATTAATAGTATGCAAGCTCTTGGAGGGGATGATAAGGGACTATATACAAGATTTTAGTAATGAAAACTGTATCATTAGCAGTAATCAGCATGGATTCATGAAGAATCGTTCTTGCCAAACCAATCTATTAACCTTCTATGAGGAGGTGAGCTTCCATCTAGATAAAGGAAGGCCCGTAGACGTGGTGTATCTGGATTTTGCAAAAGCATTTGACACAGTTCCCAATAAACGTTTACTGTACAAAGTAAGGTCCGTTGGCATGAACCATAGGGTGAGTACATGTATTGAAAACTGGCTACAAGGGCAAGTTCAGAGGGTGGTGATAAATGGGGAAAACTCTGAATGGTCAGGGGTGGGAAGTGGGGTCCCCCAGGGTTTTGTGTTCCTATTTAATTTGTTCATAAATGACCTGGCGGATGGGGGTAAACAGCTCAATCTCTGTATTTGCTGAGGACACTAAGCTAAGCAGGGCAATAGCTTCTCCTCAGGATGTGGAAACCTTGCAACAAGATCTGAACAAATTAATGTGGTGGGCAACTACTGAAGTTTAATGGAGAAAAATGTAAAATAATGCATTTGGGTGGCAAACATATGAATGCAATCTACTCACTAGGGGGTGAACCTCTGGGGGAATCTAGGAAATCTAGGATGGAAAAGGACATGGGGGTCCTAATACATTATAGACTCAGCAATCGCATGCAATGCCAAGCTGCTGCTAACAAAGCAAACAGAATATTGGCATGCATTAAAAAGGGGATTAACTCCAGGGATAAAGCAATAATTCTCCCACTCTACAAGACTTTGGTTCGACCTCACCTGGAGTATGCTGTCCAGTTTTGGGCACCAGTCCTCAGCATAGGTGTGCGCAGCCTATTGCATTAGGGTGTGCACCCCAAAGCTCAAATACATATGCATGTGTATATGTACTGATGGTGTCAGTAGGGCAGTGGACAGTGTCAGTAGTTTTATTTTTATTCTTTTTAAATTATTTTATTTTGTAACATTTTTTTTTTGGATGAAGCACTGAACTTATTCTCTCTGGAGAAGAGACGCTTGAGAGGGGATATGATTTAAATTTACAAATACCGTACTGGTGACCCCACAATGGGGACAAAACATTTTCGCGGAAGGGAGTTTAATAAGACACGTGGCCACTCACTTAAATTAGAAGAAAAGAGGTTTAACCCTAAACTGCGTAGAGGGTTCTTTACTGTAAGAGCTGCAAGGATGTGGAATTCCCTTCCACAGGCGGTGGTCTCAGCAGAGAGCATCGATAGTTTCAAAAAACTATTAGATAAGCACCTGAACGACCACAACATACAGGGATATACAATATAATACTGACATATAATCACACACATAGGAAGGACTCAATGGACTTTCAACCTCACCTACTATGTAACTATGTAAGCTGATTGACCTTACAACACCAGATTCTGTGTGTACCAGTTTTAGGAAATTCCCACCCACTGACAGGAAGCATCAATGAACTACCTAGAATGCTTAACAGTGCCCTGGTAGTTAATTGAGAACTATAAGCCAACAGCCGCAAAGCCTGGCGGTAGTTGTAGTTTCTCATTCACAGAACCCAGTGAATGAGTGATGTGGCCGGGTGGGTTTTTTGGAAAAATCCAGAAGCAAACCATAAAGGAATGTATTGGGATGTCATCTCAGATATTTCCCAGCTAATACACAACTGCCTCTTTCAGAGCACAGGTTGTTTTTGTGATACTTAAAGCGGGAGTCCCGCGAAAATTTTTTTTTTAGATGTCAGCAGCTGCAAATACTGCAGCTGCTGACTTTTAAAATAAGGTCAGTCACCTGTCCCGGGGTCCAGAGATGTCGGCACCTGAGACCGAACCGTCCCTCGGTCCTCGGGTGCTGCCGCCGCCATTCTCTGTGAGGGAATCAGGAAGTGAAGCGTTGCGGCTGCACTTCCCGATTCCCTACTGCGCATGCGCGAGTCGCGCTGCGCTTTCTCAATGGTCCCCGCTATCTCCTGGGACCTGTGTCTTTCCCAGGAGACAGCGGGCGAGTGCGGGAGGGGGCGTGACTCCCATGGGAGTCTATTCCCGGAAGTGGGTGCAGATAACTGTCTTAGACAGGTATCTGCACCCCCCCCCCCCCCCTGAAAGGTGCCAACTGTGACACCGGAGGGGAGGAGGAATCCGATGAGCGGAAGTTCCACTTTAAATAGTATGTGTTGCGCTATAGTATCCTACTAGTGACATTCAGAATAAATTACATATTTCATAAGTCCATCCACAGACCCTATATTGTCAAAAGTACTGCCTTTACACACACATGAACTTTAATAGCATCCCAGTCTTAACCTCCCTGGCGGTTTTCCCGAGTGTGGCTTGGGGTTAAATTTCAGCACCATTAGCGGTAACCCCGAGCCACACTCAGGATTGCATTGCAGGATCCTGGTACGGTATGCTTACCTTGTCCCCAGGATCCTACGATGTCCCCCTGCGGTGTCTGCAGGCTCTGTCCTCCGCCCGAAGCCTCTCTGTGCCGGGCTCCATTCCCTGCGAGCATCGCAACGCATGAGGGCTCAGCCTGGCGGCAAATTCAAAAAAGTGAAAAATCATAAAATATACAGTACAGTTTAACCTTACAGATTACATTACTGTATGAAATTATTTCTCATCCCTTTTGTCCCCAGCGCTTTGTCCAATGCCCTGCATGCAGTTTTATATTATATATACTGTTCTTTCTGCCTGGAAACTGGAGATCGTCCATAGCAACCAAAAAGTATCCCTTTACGTCAAAAGTGGTTTTAGACCAGCTAGAAAATAGCGATAGTAAATTAGAACACTTGCAGAATTGAGCGATAGTGGGTCGTAGGGAAATTAATTTTATTATTATTATTAAATTATTTTTTATAATTATTTATATTTATTATATTATAATTTCTGATTTTGTGTTTCAAACTTCATCACCCGGGATATCTACTAGACTCTTGGTGGACAGATTTAAGTGTATAATTGCTAAGAATTACAGGCCTACAATATAAAACGCCAAATTTGCATGCAAAATAATTTTACCGCTTTGAGACGCAAAAATCTGACATAATCATACCGCCAGGGAGGTTATTCAGCAGGGTTCAATTTTGGGTTGGCCCACCCTTTGCAGCTATACCAGCTTCAACTTTTCTGGGAAGGCTGTCCACAAGGTTTAGGAGTGTGTCTATGGGAATGTTTGACCATTCTTCCAGAAGCGCATTTGTGCGGTCAGGCACTGATGTTGGACGAGAAGGCCTGGCTTGCAGTCTCCTCTCTAATTCATCCTAATGCTGTTCTATCAGGTTAAGGTCAGTCAAGTTCCTCCACCCAAAAACTCACTTATGGACATTGCTTTGTGCACAAGTCCATTTGTAAATAGTACATCCACCAGTGCTCTGTTTAACACATATTTCCACCGCTTGTGCTGGTGGAAACACTTCCACCTTTCAAATTTTCCGACTCGCAAAGGCTAAGGTCACATAGGCTAATTATATCAATCCCCGTGGCTAGTGGTTCCAAATAGCTCCGCTGTCTCAATAACCTCTACTCTCACCAAGAGAGGAACGTTGTCCCATCTCTTTTCTTTTATCACCAACAAGGACTCAGAGAGAAGGGGAAAAGGAAAAAAGGCCCATAGTGCAGCAGATTTGAATCAGTTTATTTAAAAGATGTTTAAAATATACTCATAAAACTTTAAAGGTATAAAAGCATTCAGATACAACAACCGTTGACTGCTGCCTACTGACCCCGTGATGCTGTCACAGCGGCGGCCCTCGGATACTACAAGCGCTCTTCTCTTGGAGGAGAGTAGAGGTTGTTGGAGCTATTTGGAACCACTAGCTGTGGGGATAGATATACAGTAATTAGCCTGTTTGACCTTAGCTTTTGCGGGTCTGAAAATTTTGTAAGCGGATTTGAAAGGTGGAGGTGTTCACAGCACAAGTGGTAGAAATATGTGTTAAACAGAGCACCAGTCCATGTACTATTCACAAATGGACTTGTGTACTGGCACTTTTTATATGTGGATGGACTTATGAATTATGTAATTTATTTTGAATATCACTAGTAGGATACTATAGCGCAGCACATTATATTGAAGTCTTTTATGTACAGCGAGGTATTGGGGATAATTGTGAGTGTTGCTACTGTATCCAGTTTCAGTTTTTTGATTTATTGATTTATTAATTTTTTATCAAGTATTTGTGTGTTCTTTTATGGAATAGGGAGCACTTAGCGCAGTGTTTATATTTAATTTCTGTTTTTGGGATACAGTCCAGTGTTAGCTCTGCCTGTAAAGCCCATGCCATCTTGCCTCCAGTAGCACGCCAAAAGTTTAATTTCCACAATATTAGTTAAGCATTTGTTGACCAAGATATATAAATATATAAACAATAATAAGGAATGATTTGATTTCCCTGGACAAAGATTCATGATAATTAGGTGGTTCACTCTGTAATATATATTTAATGAAACAATCTTGGTATTTACTAACACAGATCTAACATCTTTATGTCCAAAGAGATGATTACCCAAGGTCATGCTAATTAGCCTGTTAGCTTGTTAATCTGTTCCTTGGCTATGAAACCATTCATCCAGATAAATTTAGGAATCCGGATAGGTCACCATCAAAAAAAGTGAAAGACGCTAGTTATGGCTACACCAATATCTGTCTATTTTCTCTACTGCAAAGTAAAATCAAAAGTTTTAATTGGCTACTATAAAAATAATAATAATAAATGGTCTATGGTAGTTGTAGCAATGGATGCCAGGCAGAGCAATAAACCTCGCCTTAGACATTTGAGAGCAATGGTTTGTGTACACTGTGACCATTTTGCAAAGTCTCCTGAGCCAGCTCCTATTTCGGGCAATGAAGGAGGGAAAGGGAGCAGCACACTAATTGCTGGCAAATTAATGAGGACAATTATTCTAAATTAATAAAGAATGGGGTGAATGGCGCTCCCTTTAGGGGGGTATGTAAACTGTATGTGGAATACCAGTGCTAGCAAAACCACTGTGATGATATGCTCATAATAAAAATAGATGAATAGAACCAACCCCCTGTAAACATATACTTGTGTAAACACTAATCATTCAGTGCAAAATTGCATTAAGACAGACAAAAAGTAAAAATGAAAATAGAAGTGATGAATCAAACCATCAATATAAATAAAGCATAACATCCGCATGTAATACTGAGGTAATCACAGGCTGAGCATATGTGCAAACGTGCCACAAAAAATATTGGTGCAAAAATATATATATAAAGAGCCCACGGTGCTCCAAAAAAATTATTAGTTTTTTATAAAAAGGAAATATTATTATCTGAAAAGTTCCAAACAGTCTGGTGACTCTTGTGCTCAGAGAAAGATTGGTGACTTCTGTGCTCCCCCTATGGCTCCCCACTCACTGGCTCCTTATACCCCTGCAGGGGTGACAGGCAATATGGGATATCATAAGCAGTCTTCACAGATGGTATCCTGTAGTCACTGTAGCAATGGCTCTCGTTTCCCTTGTATCCGCTACCCTAGGACATCCGGATCAGTCATCTGTGCACCACAGCCTCCGCCACCACATCCAAGAAGGGGATCACCAGAGATCAGTCCTGTTTTATTCAGTTCCTGCTCTTCTCCTTTCTTATTTGGCTTTTAGTAGGTGCCGGGTGAGCAAGGAGACCCTGACACCTACTGCACGGTGCGGCCCGCTCCTCGCTCACCCGGAACCTACTAAAAGTAAAAAGTAAAAGTAAGTACTTCACATAAAAATTGTAACATTTTCAACATATTCGCACATGCAAACATTAGACATTCATTAAAACAATGCTTACAGATTCAGTCAGGAACTCAGTCAAGTAATTGCCAGACCATTGTTCCTAATTTTTACTGACAGTCTACCGACTGGAATGGTACCAGGTGATTGGAGAAAAGCCAATGTAGCACCAGTATTCAAAAAGGGCCCAAAATACATTGCTGGGAATTACAGACCAGTTAGCCTAACATTAATAGTATGCAAGCTCTTGGAGGGGATGATAAGGGACTATATACAAGATTTTAGTAACGAGAACGGTATCATTAGCAGTAATCAGCATGGCTTCATGAAGAATTGTTCTTGCCAAACCAATCTACCGTATTAACCTTCTATGAGGAGGTGAGTTGCCATCTAAATAAAGGAAGGCCCGTGGACATGGTGTATCTGGATTTTGCAAAAGCATCTGACACAGTTCCCCATAAACGTTTACTGTACAAAATAAGGTCCATTGGCATGGACAGGGGCGAGTTCAGAGGGTGGTGATGAATGGGGAATACTCGGAATGGTCAGAGGTGGGTAGTGGGGTCCCCCAGGGTTCTGTGCTGGGACCAATCCTATTTATTTTGTTCATAAACGACCTGGAGGATGGGGTAAACAGTTCAATCCCTGTATTTGCGGACGATACTAAGCTAAGCAGGGCAATAACTTCTCCGCAGGATGTGGAAACCTTGCAAAAAGTTCTGAAAAAATTAATGGGGTGGGCAACTACATGGCAAATGAGGTTTAATGTAGAAAAATGTGTAGCGGTACCCCCGTAGGAGCTGCGAATATGGTTATAGCAATCCGCCAATCAGCCTGCTGCCAACCCCTCTGAAACCTGGTGAACTCTGCAGAGATGAAGATCCTCAACTTTAGCTCCTTCCCCACGGCTCCTCCATCCCTTCTCCGCGCACACGGCACATCCCCGCATGGGGATGTCCGGTATAGCACCTCAGCATGCCATGCTGTCTTTCCTGTGCTCTCATTTTCCTCCCCGGAAGCATGTGACTCCAGCTTATATGGGAGGCCTGCCCCCTGCCAATGCAAATTAATGATTGGTTAGAGCCCCCCACATGAGCTGTCTGCCACTCGGGTCTCAAGTCCAACCTCCCTTCCAGAACAATTCCACTGAAAGCAGGAGTGGATCTCTGAGCCAAAATGTAGGTGACCACACCCCCCACTACACTAACACTATATTCCCAAATCAAAACAACCAGGCCTGGAATAGAAATACAGGCCTGGCTAAATTTACCTGCCACTAGTGCTGCAACTAGAAAAATACTAATCTAGCACCTACCTAAAAGTAGAGGGTGCTACAAATGTAAAATAATGCATTTGGTGGCAAAAATATGAATGCAATCTATACACTGGGGGGTGAACCTCTGGGGGAATCTAGGATGGAAAAGGACCTCGGGGTCCTAGTAGATGATAGGCTCAGCAATGGCATGCAGTGCCAAGCTACTACTAACAAAGCAAACAGAATATCAGCATGCATTAAAAAGGGGATCAACTCCAGAGATAAAATGATAATTCTCCTGCTCTACAAGACTCTGGTCCAGCCGCACCTAAAGTATGCTGTCCAGTTCTGGGCACCAGTCCTCAGGAAGGATGTACTGGAAATGGAGCGAGTACAAAGAAGGGCAACCAAGCTAATAAAGGGTCTGGAAGATATTAGTTATGAGGAAAGTTTGCGAGCGCTGAACTTTTTCTCTCTGGAGAAGAGATGTTTGAGAGGGGATATGATTTCAATTTATAAATACCGTACTGGTGACCCCACAATAGGGATAAAACTTTTTCGGGGAAGGGAGTGTAACAAGACACGTGGCCACTCATTAACATTAGAAGAAAAGAGGTTTAACCTTAAATTACGTAGAGGGTTCTTTACTGTAAAAGTAGCAAGGATGTGGAATTCCCTTCCACAGGCGGTGGTCTCAGGGGGGAGCATCGATAGTTTAAAAAAACTATTAGATAAGCACCTGAACAGCCGCAACATACAGGGATATACAATGTAATACTGACATATAATCACACACATAGGTTGGACTTGATGGACTTGTGTCTTTTTTCAACCTCACCTACTATGTAATTAGGTAACTATGTTGCTAATTACCTTCAGATCCAACAATTAAATTTTGGGTTCCGAGCAATGTATTTAAAGCGGTTGTGAACCGCTGGATTTTTTTTTTTTCATACTAGCACATTATGTTAAACGTACCTTAAAACTAAGCCCTTCCAGCGCCGAGATGTCAGAGCTGCAGGCTCCAATCTTCACCCACCTTCCTTCCCGCTTCACGGACTCTTCAAATCCCGCAGTTTACAACACAGAGCTCTGGAGGAACGGCCCGGGTGGCCGTTCCTTCAGAGCGCATGCGCCAGCGATGTCACTGGCTGTATGTACAATAAATATCTCCTAAACGGTGCACGTTTAGGAGATATTTATACTACCTATAGGTAAGCCTTATTATAGGCTTACCTATAGGTAAAAGTCAGAGATAGGAGTTTACACTTTAAGCATCAAACAATTAGCTATAATGCCGCGTACACACGAACGGACTGGTCCGACGGACTGAGCTGGCGGACAATTCGACCGTGTGTGGGCTTCATTGGACCTGCAGCGGACTTTTTGCGGTCGAAAATCTGAAGGACTTTAGATTTGGAACATGTTTCAAATCTTTATGTGGGAACTCCGCCGGACCCAGTTCCTATCGAAAAGTCCGCTCGTCTGTATGCTAGTCCGACGGACGAAAACCGTTGCTAGGGCAGCTATTGGCTACTGGCTATCAACTTCCTTATTTAAGTCCGGTCATACGTCATCACATACGAATCCGTCTGACTTTGGTGTGATCGTGTGTAGGCAAGTCCGTTTGCGCGGAAAGTCGAAAGTCCATCGGATAGACCGTCGGACCAGTCCGGTCGAAAAGTCCGCACATGTGTACGCGGCATTAAATTCAATTTGCTAGGCTGGCCTGTTCTGGACAAATTAGCAGACGTTTGAGTTGTACGCCACTTGTAGATAATTTTTCCTTACAGTGGAATGATTTATTTCATATAACTTGTCATTCTTTTTAAATCTCTTGCTAGACATATAGGCATCCACAACTTTCTAAGAGCCTTATGCCGCGTACACACGGTCGGACTTTTCGGCTACAAAAGTCCGACAGCCCGTCCGACAGACTTTCGACGGACTTTTGGCGGACTTGCGGCGGACTTTCTAACGAACGGACTTGCCTACATACGATCACACAAAAGTCCGACGGATTCGTACGTGATGACGTACACCGGACTAAAATAAGGAAGTTGATAGCCAGTAGCCAATAACTGCCCTAGGGTTGGTTTTTGTCCGTCGGACTAGCATACAGACGAGCGGATTTCTGGGTCCGGCGGAGTTACGACGTAAAGATTTGAAGCATGTTTCAAATCTAAAGTCCGTCAGATTTGCGGCTGGAAAAGTCCGCTGAAAGTCCAGGGTAGCCCACACACGATCGGATTGTCCGCTGCATTTGGTCCGTCGGCGTCCGTCGGAATTTTGTAGACGAAAAGTCCAACCGTGTGTACGCGGCATTAGAGAGCTCTTTTGCTTTTGGCACGATGACACCACACACATCAATAGAAGAGAAAACACCAACCCTAGCTATTCGAGGTATAAACGAGACAGGTTCCACATGCATACTACACATTCTAATCTTTAACACCTAACCTGGGACACCTGATTCTAATTTCATGGAGTTAAAGGGGTGGTAAACGTAGGAGTGTACTTACTTTTTCCATGTCGTGAAAAATCTGCACTTTTGTTCATTTCGATTATAAGAATAAACACAAAACATCAATTGTATGTGTCATGTTCAAGCATATCACCTTTACTACTGTTTGTGTGAAGATCTAATGTTTGTCTGCTCAAATATGTTGAAAAAGTCATCCATTTCCATAGGGTATACTTACTTTTTCACATAACTGTGTGTGTGTGTGTGTAGTCGTGAGTGTACAGCTTGTATAACAGTCAGGGCCGATCCTAGGGTCACAGACGCCTGGGTGCAGAAATATTTCTGGCGTCCCCACATGGGCGTAGTCATCTTACTAACTCCTCCCCTTTACTAATGTTTCTATGGCAACAACTCCACCTCTCTATCTGTAAGCTCCACCACTTTGCTTTGACAATAACGGCTGCGTTTGATGGGTACAGTGGCAGCATTTGATGGGCACAGTGGCTGCGTTTTATGGGCACAGTGGCAGCGTTTGATGGACAAAGTGGCTGCTTTTAATGGGCCCAGTGGCTGTGTTTGAAGGACACAGTGGCTGCGTTTGATGGGCACAGTGGCAGAGTTTGATGGGCACAGTGGCTGCGTTTGATGGCACAGTGGCTGCGTTTGATGGGCACAGTGGCTGCTTTTAATTGGCACAGTGGCTGCATTTGATGGGCACAGTGGCTACTTTTAATGGGCACAGTGGCTGCGTTTGATGGCACAGTGGCTGCATTTGATGGGCACAGTGGCTGCGTTTGATGGGCACAGTGGCTGCATTTGATGGGCACAGTGGCTGCTTTTAATGGGCACAGTGGCTGCGTTTGATGGGCACAGTAGCTGCGTTTGATGGGCACAGTGGCAGAGTTTGATGGGCACAGTGGCTGCGTTTGATGGCACAGTGGCTGCGTTTGATGGGCACAGTGGCTGCTTTTAATTGGCACAGTGGCTGCATTTGATGGGCACAGTGGCTACTTTTATTGGGCACAGTGGCTGCATTTGATGGCACAGTGGCTGCATTTGATGGGCACAGTGGCTGCGTTTGATGGGCACAGTGGCTGCATTTGATGGGCACAGTGGCTGCTTTTAATGGGCACAGTGGCTGCGTTTGATGGGCACAGTAGCTGCGTTTGATGGGCACAGTGGCAGCATTTGATGGGCACAGTGGCTGCTTTTAATGGGCACAGTGGCTGCGTTTGATGGCACAGTGGCTGCGTATTATTGGCACAAGGTGATCATTTGATGGGCACAGTGGCTCCTTTTAATGGGCACAGTGGCTGCATTTCATGGGCACAGTGGCAGCGTTTGATGGGCACAGTGGCAGCAATTGATGGGCACAGTGGCTGCTTTTAATGGGCACAGTGGCTGCATTTGATGGGCACAGTGGCTGCATTTGATGGCACAGTGGCTGCGTTTGATGGGCACAGTGGCTGTGTTTGATGGGCACAGTGGCTGCTTTTAATGGGCACAGTGGCTGCGTTTGATGACACAGTGGCTGCGTTTGATGGGCACAGTAGCAGCATTTGATGGGCACAGTGACTGCGTTTTATGCCACAGTGGCTGCATTTGATGGGCACAGTAGCTGCTTTTAATTGGCACAGTGGCTGCGTTTGATGGGCACAGTGGCTGCTTTTAATGGGCACAGTGGCTGCGTTTGATGGTACAGTGGCTGCGTTTGATGGGCACAGTAGCTGCGTTTGATGGGCACAGTGGCAGCATTTGATGGGCACAGTGGCTGCGTTTGATGGGCACAGTGGCTGCGTTTGATGGCACAGTGGCTGCGTTTGATGGGCACAGTGGCAGCTTTTGATGGGCACAGTGGCTGAGTTTGATGAGCACAGTGGCTGCGTTTGATGGCACAGTGGCTGCGTTTGATGGGTACAGTGGCTGCGTTTGATGGGCACAGTGGCTGCATTTGATGGCACAGTGGCTGCTTTTAATGGGCACAGTGGCTGCGTTTGATGGGCACAGTGGCAGCATTTGATGGGCACAGTGACTGTGTTTGATGGGCACAGTGGCTTCTTTTAATGGGCACAGTGGCTGCATTTGATGGGCACAGTGGCTGCTTTTAATGGGCACAGTGGTTGCGTTTGATGGGCACAGTGGCAGCGTTTGATGGCACAACTTACTTACACTTACTTGAGGGTGAGGCCCGAGCCTGGGAAAATTCCAAGGGTCAGGTGCTATGCTGGTGCAGTGCAGTCACTCACAGCAAGGCAGCTCTCTCTCCACAAATGCTCCGCTCCGCTCCCTTTGAGCCATGCTGTCTGAAGAACATGGAAGAGGTGGGTGGAGCTAGTTTACTAGCCGCAGAGGCGGCGCGCTCTGAATGCTGGGGTGGCCGCAGCCTCTGACATCACTGGTTGCTAACTAGACGCCGGGCGATTCTAGCAACCAGGGCAACTTCAAGTCAGTGCCACAGCTTCGGCACCCCTCCTCTGCAGCAGATTGCAGCACTGGGGCGCGGTTCACCCCGTGCACCCACCTAGGATCGGCCCTGATAACAGTGTAAATTTGCTGTCCCCTTAAAATAACTCAACACACAGCCATTAACCACCTCAATACTGGGCACTTTCGCCCCCTTCCTTCCCAGACCAATTTTCAGCTTTCAGCGCTCTCGCACTTTTAATGACAATTACTCGGTCATGCTACACTGTACCCAAATGAAATTTTTATCATTTTGTTCGCACAAATAGAGCTTTCTTTTGGTGGTATTTATTCACGACTCCATTTTTTTTTTTTTGCGATATAAGCGCAAAAATAGTGGAAATTTGGAAAAAAAACAATATTTTCTTTTTTCTGTTTTAAAAGAAATCCAGTAAAATCGAATTTTGTCATAAATTTAAGCCAAAATGTATTCTGCTACATGTTTTTGATAAAAAAAATCCTGTTAAGTGTATAATAATTGGTTTGTGTGATCACGGACATATGTACGCAAATGATCATGTACAGATGTGTGCAGGTGATCACGTACATATGTGTGCAGATTACCATTGGGACATGTGATTTTAGTGTGACATATGTGGGGGACAGCTTTTTTTATTATTTGGGGACATGTGTTTTGGGGACATGTGTGTTTTACATTATGTGGGGACATGTTTGTGTTTTACATTATGTGGGGACATGTGTGTGTTTTACATGTATGTATTTACATGTGTGTTGACACTAGGTTGGTGATCAGTGAGTAAAAAGCTGTAAAAAACAGCTCATACTCACTGATCATCAGCCGGCTGCAGCGGTCCCCTCTCCTCTCCTCCTCAGCGACAACTTCCGTGTGAGGAGAGGAGAGCTGATCGCCTAGCAACCGGCTGTGTTTACATCACATGACAGCTGTGATTGGACACGGCCGTCATGTGATCAGGAGGGCCAATCACAGAGCCCTCCTGCCGATCCGAGATGCGCCGTGTCCGGGGGACACGAGCGCATCGGGATCGCGCCGCTGCGCGGGCACGCGCGCGCGCGATCCCGCTCCTTCTGAGGGACGTTCCTGAACGTCCACTCAGAAGGAGAGAGCGCCCACCCGGCCGTTTATGTACATTGGCCGGGTGGGAAGTAGTTAATGACTAAACCGCTGGCAACAAAAGTGAGTACACCCCTAAGTGAAAATGTCCAAATTGGGCCAAAGCGTCAATATTTTGTGTGGCCACCATTATTTTCCAGCACTGCCTTAACCCTCTTGGGCATGGAGTTTACCAGAACTTCACAGGTTGCTGCTGGAGTTCTCCTCCACTCCTCCATGACGACATCACAGAGCTGGTGGATGTTAGAGACCTTGTGCTCATCCTCCTCCTGTTTGAGGATGCCCCACAGATGCTCAATAGGGTTTAGGTCTGAAGGCATGCTTGGCCAGTCCATCACCTTTACCCTCAGAGGTCATCATGGAGGTGTGTTTGGGGTCGTTATCATGTTGGAATACTGCCCTGCGCCCCAGTCTCCGAAGGGAGGGGGTCATGCTCTGCTTCAGTATGTCACAGTACATGTTGGCATTCATGGTTCCCTCAATGAACTGTAGCTCCCCAGTGTTGGCAGCACTCTAGCAGCCCCCGACTATGACTCTCCCACCACCATGCTTGACTGTAGGCAAGACACACTTGTCTTTGTACTCCTCACCTGGTTGCCCCCACACACGCTTGACACCATCTGAACCAAATAAGTCTATCTTGGTCTCATCAAACCACAGCACATGGTTCCAGTCAGTGCTGGGACAAGGCCATTTGGTGCCCAGGGCGAAGATGGCAAACTGCGCCCCCCCCCCCCGTTTTTCATTCAGATATCCCCGCACAAAGTCAAGGACGTCGTATGACAACCGGCGGGCGGGAAGTGGTTAAAACGCATTTTTTTTTTAACACAAAGTTGTCCATTTATACAATATTTCTAACACATAACATGTACATACCAAAAATGACACCCCAAAATAGATTCTCCTACTCCTCCTGAGTACGGCGATACCACATGTGTGAGACTTCCACAGCCTGGCCACATACAGAGGCCGAGCATGGCTGGGTATAACTGAGCATGGCTGGGTATAACTGAGCATGGCTGGGTATCACCGAGTATTGCAGACTATGGCTGGATATGGAAGGGTATGGCTGGGTATCACAGAGTATTGCAGAGTATGGCGGGGTATTGCAGAGTATGGCAGGGTATTACAGAGTATGGCAGGGTATTACAGAGTATGGTGGGGTATTGCAGAGTATGGCAGGGTATTACAGAGTATGGTGGGGTATTGCAGAGTATGGCAGGGTATTACAGAGTATGGCAGGGTATCGCCGAGTATCAGAGGGTATTGCAGGGTATTGCATGGTATTGCGGGGTATTGCAAAGTATTGCAGAGTATTGTGGGGTATTGCAGGGTATTGCAGGGTATTACAGGGTATTTTGGGGTATTGCGGGGTATTGCAGAGTATTGCACAGTATTGTGGGGTATTGCACAGTATTGCACAGTATTGTGGGGTATTGCAGAGTATTGCACAGTGTTGCAGGGTGTTGCAGAGTATTGCACAGTATTGTGGGGTATTGCACAGTATTGTGGGGTATTGCACAGTGTTGCAGAGTATTGCACAGTATTGTGGGGTATTGCACAGTATTGCACAGTGTTGCAGGGTATTGCAGAGTATTGCACAGTATTGTGGGGTATTGCAGAGTATTGCAGAGTATGGCGGGGTATCACCGAGTATATCTGGGTATTGCAGAGTATTGCACAGTATTGTGGGGTATTGCAGAGTACTGCACAGTGTTGCGGGGTATTGCAGAGTATTGCACAGTATTGTGGGGTATTGCAGAGTATTGCACAGTATTGTGGGGTATTGCAGAGTATTGCAGAGTATTGCAGAGTATTGCACAGTGTTGCGGGGTATTGCAGAGTATTGCGGGGTATTGCAGAGTATTGCACAGTGTTGCGGGGTATTGCAGAGTATTGCACAGTATTGTGGGGTATTGCAGAGTATTGCACAGTATTGTGGGGTATTGCAGAGTATTGCAGGGTATTGCAGAGTATTGCAGAGTATTGCACAGTGTTGCGGGGTATTGCAGAGTATTGCGGGGTATTGCAGAGTATTGCACAGTGTTGCGGGGTATTGCAGAGTATTGCAGAGTATTGCACAGTATTGTGGGGTATTGCAGAGTATTGCACAGTATTGCAGAGTATTGCGGGGTATTGCAGAGTATTGCACAGTGTTGCGGGGTATTGCAGAGTATTGCAGAGTATTGCACAGTGTTGTGGGGTATTGCAGAGTATTGCGGGGTATTGCAGAGTATTGCACAGTATTGTGGGGTATTGCAGAATATTGCACAGTATTGTGGGGTATTGCAGAGTATTTCACAGTATTGTGGGGTATTGCAGAGTATTGTGGGGTATTGCAGAGTATTGCGGGGTATTGCAGAGTATTGCGGGGTATTGTGGGACATTGCAGAGTATTGCACAGTATTCTGGGGCATTGCAGAGTATTGTGGGGCATTGCAGAGCATTAGGGATGGCTGAGCATGGATGGATGGCTGGATGTCACTGAGCAGCGCTGTGGGCACTACACATCCAGCCCACAGCGCTGCGAGAGGGGAATTCTGGGAGGACGTCATAGTAAGTCCTCCCAGAGTTAAGCAACCGCCCTGTAGCCGTCATTCGGCTATGGGCCGGTTGTTAAGTGGTTAAACAGCAGCGGTGGTCATTGGTCATTAACCTCGCCTCAGCCTCCTCCCCTCCCCCAATCCAGCCATTTATTAATCTGTTTTTTAGTGTTTACTTACACAAGTTCAGACTCAGAAGTTCTGAGTCTGAACTTGTGTAAGTAAACACTAAAAACAGATTAATAAATCTAAGGCTGAGGCGAGGTTAATTACCAGTGACCACCACTGCTGAAGATCTGAGTCAGAACACTGGCATACATGACACTGGCACTGCACTCTTCTACCTTCGCTTCCTTCCAGATTGAATCCAGCAGCAGCTACTAGAGCCAGCCAGGCAGGCAGCAGCTCCTCCTCTCCTCTCCTCTCCTCTCCTCTCCGCTCGCTCGCTCGCTCCTTGAGGTGACAGCGCGCCGACACAGCTCCCGCCTCCCTGCGCTCCTCTGCGTCCTCCCACCTCGCCTCCGGCCGTGTGTGACGTCACGGCGCTGGCAGAGACTACGGCACTCCTCCATAGGGGAGTAAACTGTAACAGAGTAGTTTGTGCTGAGGGAAGGGAGGATGCAGGAGCACACAAAGGCAATTTGTACAGTGCCGCTGGGGACTGTAAATGCACTGGACTGTTGTATTATTGTACACATTGGCGGGCGGCGGCCGTGGCAGAACGTCACTTGCAGGCTGCGCCCCCCCCCCTATAGCAAATGGTAGCGCCCAGGGCACGTGTCCCTTCCGCCCCTGCCTTGTACCGGCCCTGGTTCCAGTAATACATGTCCTTATTCTGCTTGTCTTCAGCAAACTGTTTGCGAGCTTTCTGGTGCATCATCTTTAGAAGAGGCTTCCTTCTGGGATGACAGCCATGCAGACCAATTTGATGCAGTGTGCAGTGTATGGTCTGAGCACTGACAGGCTGACCCCCCACCCCTTCAACCTCTGCAGTAATGCTGGCAGCACTCATACGTCTATTTCCCAAAGACAACCTCTGGATATGACGCTGAGCACGTGCACTCAACTTCTTTGGTCGACCATGGCGAGGCCTGTTCTGAGTGGAACCTGTCCTGATAAACCCCTGTATGGTCTTGGCCACCGTGCTGCAGCTCAGTTTCAGGGTCTTGGCAATCTTCTTATAGCCCAGGCCATCTTTATGTAGAGCAACATATGTTTTTTTCAGGGTTTTTATGCCATGAGGTGCCATGTTGAACTTCCAGTGACCAGTATGAGAGAGTGAGAGTGATAACACCAAATTTAACACACCTGCTCCCCATTCACACCTGAGACCCTGTAACACTAATGAGTCACATGACACTGAGGAGAGAAAATGGCTAATTGGGCCCAATTTGGACATTTCCACTTAGGAGTGTGCTCACTTTTGTTGCCAGCGGTTTAGACATTAATGAATGTATGTTGAGTTATTTTGAGGGGACAGAAAATTTACATTGTTATACAAGCTATACACTCACTACTTTACATTGTAGCAAAGTGTCGTTTCTTCAGTGTTTTCACATGAAAAGATATAATAAAATATTTACAAAAATGTGAGGGGTGTACTCACTTTTGTGAGATACTGTATATATATATATATATATATATATATATATATATATATATATATATACACTACCGTTCAAAAGTTTGGGGTCACATTGAAATGTCCTTATTTTTGACGGAAAAGCACTGTACTTTTAAATGAAGCTAACTTTAAACTAGTCCTAACTTTAAACAAATATACTCTATACATTGCTAATGTGGTAAATGACTATTCTAACTGCAAATGTCTAGTTTTTGGTGCAATATCTACATAGGTGTATAGAGGCCCATTTCCAGCAACTATCACTCCAGTGTTCTAATGGTACAATGTGTTTGCTCATTGGCTCAGAAGGCTAATTGATGATTTGCAAACCCTTGTGCAATCATGTTCACACATCTAAAAACAGTTTAGCTCCTTCCAGAAGCTACAAAACTGACCTTCCTGTGAGCAGATTGAGTTTCTGGAGCATCACATTTGTGGGGTCAATTAAACGCTCAAAATGGCCAGAAAAAGAGAACTTTCATCTGAAACTCGACAGTCTATTCTTGTTCTCAGAAATGAAGGCTATTCCATGTGAGAAATTGCAAAGAAATTGAAGATTTCCTACAACGGTGTGTACTACTCCCTTCAGAGGACAGCACAAACAGGCTCTAACCAGAGTAGAAAAAGAAGTGGGAGGCCGCGTTGCACAACTAAGCAAGAAGATAAGCACATTAGAGTCTCTAGTTTGAGAAACAGACGCCTCACAGGTCCCCAACTGGCATCTTCATTAAATAGTACCCGCAAAACACCAGTGTCAACATCTACAGTGAAGAGGCGGCTGCGGAATTTTGGGCTTCAGGGCAGAGTGGCAAAGAAAAAGCCATATCTGAGACTGGCCAATAAAAGAAAAAGATTAAGATGGGCAAAAGAACACAGACATTGGACAGAGGAAGACTGGAAAAAAGTGTTGTGGATGGATGAATCCAAGTTTGAGGTGTTTGGATCACAAAGAAGAACGTTTGTGAGACGCAGAACAAATGAAAAGATGCTGGAAGAATGCCTGACGCCATCTGTTAAGCATGGTGGACTTAATGTGGTGGTCTGGGGTTGCTTTGGTGCTGGTAAGGTGGGAGCTTTGTACAGGGTAAAAGGGATTCTGAATAAGGAAGGCTATCACTCCATTTTGCAACGCCATGCCATACCCAGTGGACAGCGCTTGATTGGAGCCAATTTCATCCTACAACAGGACAATGACCCTAAACACACCTCCAAATTGTGCAAGAACTATTTACAGCAGAAGCAGGCAGCTGGTATTCTATCGGTAATGGAGTGGCCAGCACAGTCACCAGATCTGAACCCCATTGAGCTGTTGTGGGAGCAGCTTGACCGTATGGTACGCCAGAAGTGCCCATCCAACCAATCCAACTTGTGGGAGCTGCTTCTAGAAGCGTGGGGTGCAATTTCTCCAGCTTACCTCAATAAATTAACAGCTAGAATGCCAAAGGTGTGCAATGCTGTAATTGCTGCAAAAGGAGGATTCTTTGATGAAAGCAAAGTTTGATGTAAAAACAATGTTATTTCAAATACAAATCATTATTTCTAACCTTGTCAATGTCTTGACTCTATTTTCTATTCATTTCACAACGTATGGTGGTGAATAAGTGTGACTTTTCATGGAAAACACAAAATTGTTTGGGTGACCCCAAACTTTTGAACGGTAGTGTATATATATTATAGTGACTAACTTGATTATTATTATTGAGCATTCTTTATAATGTTCACTTCATAATGTACTGTTTTAATTGACACCTCTATATTCCGGACCATGCTCAACTACCGTTTATGATTTGCAGATGCTTTTGAAAAATTGTAACGCAAAATTCTATTTCTTACATTTGCATTAAGCATTATAACGGTTTTAGGCCATGATAGCATTAGAATATATTTCCTTTTTGAAGAAATTCATATATTAGCACTAAATGTAATGCGTATTATTATTAAAACATGGTTTAGTAAAATTTTTAAGCACTGTTAATCCAAATGCAAAGGAGCTTACATAGACATCTAGAAATAACAGGTTTTTGTCACTGTATTTTGCTGCACAAGTTATTGCATGGGAGATCAGAACTACAGGAGCACAAAAAGCTTAGAGCACACTGACATAGTTCTAGCAATTGGCCAACCAATGTATGCAAAGCATTCAAATGGGCACATGTAAAGCCAGCCAAACATGGATCTAAATTTGTCCAGTTCAGCCGGGACCAGCTGAATTTCGATCTATGTATGGGTAATTTACAAAAAATAAAATAAAACAAAGGACCCACTAACTAATGCAAAATAATATATCTACACCGATTCGTCAATTAGACGGGACCCCTTTACAACTATAGAAAGTAATTGCAAAAACAAGGACCTGAGACAAAGAGATGTCTCCCAAAAGATAGCAATAACGGGGGTCAACCACAGTATATCAAAAAAATATATTTATAGAAGAACAACCTTTATGAAACAATACAGTAATATAGGAAATAGCACTAGGGATGAATTTCCACCATACTAGTGGGATATCCCCCCAGAATACCCTATGAAAAACACTCTAAAAATGTTGACAATGTTGTCACATTAAAACCAACTGGAAATGACTGGAGTTACTGGAGTGATTTAAACAATAAAGTAGGCCACACAAGGCATATTCAATTCAGCACTCTTTTAGTAATTGTGTAGAGAGATTCAAATGAACAGCTGTTTTGATCACTCAAAATAACATGGTACTGTATTTGGGAACTGATGACATAGACTGCATAGATCAACGTATAGCTGAAAAGCTGGGGTATATATATATATATATATATATATATATATATATATATATATATATATATATATATATATATACCAAGAACCATGCAGTGACTGGAAAGATAAGTCCCTCAATATGTGGGAATAACACAATGCGATCGTGTACAAACAGTGGCAGTCAGTAACTTTATACGCCTTGGTAGCTTTAACAGTCCAGCATACAGATGGTATAATGTATCACTGAGGGCTTGTCTGACAAGCAATTCAAACACGAGGTAGAAGGATAATGCCCCGAAGGCTCTGACCACTCCATAATTGTTGTTGCGATGGAAATGAAAGGTTCCTTCATAAACGTTGCAGTCAGAGGTAGGCAATTCCTAAGTATATCCTCGTGTTGGTTGCGTCGGCTCAGTCTCAAGCAGCAACTAGACAGTCAGACGTCAGATCCAGGAACCCATCAGTAAGTGTACCATAAATTTATCCAGTCAGTCCATGCAAGTGGAGCGGCTCAAAGCATCACGTGCTTGTTGGAACGCATGGTGGAGTGCAGGGTGGAGATGGCGCTGCCTACGTCAATGCCTTTCACACACGTGACCGTGCGTTTCATCAAGACGTATGACGTTCAGTATCCACGTCTTTTTAAAGGGCCAATGCCCATTCAGCATCAAAGATGTAAGAACTACATGCTAGGGCCATCTTGTGGTAATAGATCGTATTGTAAAATTTAAAACATGGGGAAATTAGGACAGTTGGATGTTTACAGCATTATCAATCTGTTTGTTCATACATTCATACATGTCTCATGTCTACACAGGATAAGGTTGCTGTTAGATAGAGCTTAATGAGGTTGAGTCCCAAGGTTTTTATTCCTATCATGAATAGAGCCGAAGAGCAAATATTCCCGTATAGGGATCAAGGATGATATCATATTATTCTAATGCCACGTACACACGAGCGGACTTTGTGGCATACTTTGCCCGGCGGACTTTTCGACGGACTTTACGACGGACTTTCTGACTTGCCTACACACAATCAACCAAAGTCCGACGAATTTGTACGTGATGATGTACGACCGGACTAAAACAAGGAAGTTCATAGCCAGTAGCCAATAGCTGCCCTAGCGTGGCTTTTTGTCCGTCGAACTAGCATACAGACGAGCGGACTTTTCGACCGGACTCGAGTCCGTCGGATAGATTTGAAACATGTTTCAAATCTAAGTCCGGAAAACTTTTGAGAAAAAAAAGTCCGCTGGAGCCCACACACGACCGAATTGTCCGACGGACTCCGGTACGCCGGAAAAGTTTGCCGGAAAGTCCGCTCGTGTGTACGCGGCATAAGGCTCTAGAAAAATTTTGAGACTCAGCTCATGGTTCAATCCCTTATGCCGCGTACACACAAGCGGACTTTACGGCGGACTTTGCCCGGCGGATTTTTCGACGTACTTTACGACGGACTTTCTGAATGAACGGACTTGCCTACACACAATCCACCAAAGTCCGTCGAATTCGTACGTGATGACGTACGACCGGACTAAAACAAGGAAGTTCATAGCCAGTAGCCAATAGCTGCCCTAGCGTGGCTTTTTAGTCCGTCGAACTAGCATACAGACGGCGGACTTTTCGACCGGACTCGATTTCAACGGATAAATTTTAAACAAGTTTCAAATCTAAGTCCGTCCAACTTTTGAGAAAACAAAGTCCGCTGGAGCCCACACACATCGAATTGTCCGACGAAATCCAGTCCGCCGGGCAAAGTCCGCTCGTGTGTACGCGGCATTAGGCTGTAATGTTCCTAACCTGAATATCCAGAATCTTTTCCTGAGTAGTACAGTGTCATAGTCACTTCTACAGTCAGTTAGGTTCAGGGCAAAGAATCCCAAACTGTCAGACCAGTAGGTGTACCACCATGACACTGCAGGAAGTGTTGTGCTACAGGTGTATCCTCTTTTTGCTTTATACTTTTTAAATGTTCACCAAACCTTACCCTAAGCTGGCGTTTGGTTTTCCCACATAAAATTTTTTACATGGACATTGCAGGATATAACTGACCCGCATTGTAGCGCAATTGATGAACTGTTTTATCACATATTCATGTCGTCTATCAGAATCAGTGAAGACTTTTGAACGTGTATGGGTACCCCGGTTGTTACACAAGTCCATCTATCGACAAAAAGCCCGTTGGGTTTTTCCCGAACGATTAACAACACTATTTTTTTTGTTCTGCCAGCAGGGAAGGTTCCAAGCCGGCAAAACACAATAGCACTGCAGGAGGGATTCCCCCATCAACCCTGACTGTGTTGATGGGGGAATCGAGCACTTTTCTTTTGGAAGGAAAAAAAATTGCATAGTCTGTGGCCTGCCTAAATATAATAGATCCTGTAACAAATAAGCTCAACTGCTGCATAGCAAGCCCCCCTGTCCTACGTTGTAGGTCCTGGAAAGCAAATTTGCTTATTAATATTCTGCGCAGGTCAAAGAAGCTCTGCTAGCAATTCAAACACTACTATTATGTGAATGTTTTTAAATCTATATTGTACTTGTGTGGCGTACAGCAATACACCAGTTAAAGTGGAAGGAAACCCATTGACTTAACTGCTTCCCTAAACAGTTACATTCAAGACATGCCATGAATGATAACTGTCACAATTGCTTGTGATTTCAAGTGAACTGTCAAGTCATCAAATGGCTGGTGTCCTAATCACTTGCACCATGGCAACTGAAGATCAGAGGCTAAGATGGCAGCTTCCTTGGCTGTAAAGGATAGGGGCATTTGGTTCCATTTTAACTCTGTGCTCATTACATTCTGTTTTCTTTCCATAGAAAAAAAAATCTAGCTGTGACATACTTAAATTGCCAACTCTAAAAAAAAAAAACAACAAGCTTTAAGGACCACCATCATAAAAACCATTGTCTTCTGATAACTTTATTACTTTTCTATAGCTTGTGCCTAATGAAATTTTTTTCTCTACATGTACATGCAGACCGAGCTGTCCAAAAGTGACAGTTACAGGGATTTGAACAATAGTACTTTCTGTTGTTCTTGAGCAGTTGTGGTAATATATTTATTTAACCACTTTACCCCCTTCTTGACCAGGCCTATTTTTTGCTTTTTGGCACTGCGTTACTTTAACTGACAATTGCGCGGTCATGCAACAATGTATCCAAATTCAAGTTATATAATTTTTTCCCCACAAATAGAGCTTTCTTTTGGCGGTATTTGATCCCCTCTGGGTTTTTATTTTGTGGTCTATAAATTAAAAAATACAGAAAATTAAAAAAATATATATATATTTTACTTTCTGCATATTTAACCACTTAAAGACCAGCCTCGTTTTGGAATTTAGGTGTTTACATGTTTAAAACAGTTTTTTTTGCTAGAAAATGACTTAGAACCCCCAAACATTATATATTGTTTTTTTTTCTAACACCCTAGAGAATAAAATGGCAGTCATTGCAATACTTCTTTTCACACCGTATTTGCACACTTTTTCACACTTTTTTGAATAAAAAAATAAGAAAACAGTAAAGTTAGTCCATTTTTTTTTATATTGTGAAAGATAATGTTACGCCGAGTAAATTGATACCCAATATGTCACGCTTCAAAATTGCGGAATGGCGTCAAACTTTTACCCTCGAAAATCTCCATGGGCGACGTTTAAAAAATCCTACAGGTTGCATGTTTTGCGTTACAGAGGAGCTCTAGGGCTAGCATTATTGTTCTCGCTGTAACAATTGCAGCGATACCTCACATGTGTGGTTTGACCACTGTTTTTCTATGCAGGCGCTACTCACGTATGTGTTCGCTTCTGCGCGCGAGCTTTTCGGGATGGGGCGTTTTAAAAAATGTTTTTTCTTATTTATTTGATTTGATTTTATTGATTTTTACACAGTTTTTTTTTTAAAAAAATATTTGGGTCACTTTTATTCCTATTACAAGGCATGTAAACATTCCTTGTACTAGAAAAAAGCATGACAGGTCCTCTTAAATATGAGATCTGGGGTCAAAAAGTCCTCAGATCTCATATTTGGACTTAAATGCAATAAAAAAAAAAATGTCATTTGAAAAAATGACATTGAAAAAATGTGCCTTTAAGACGTATGGGCGGAAGTGACGTTATGACGTCACTTCCGCCCTGCAGTGTCATGGAGACGGGTGGGGGCCATCTTCCCCTCTCTCGTCTCCATGCACAGCAAGTGAGAGGACGCGATCGCCTCCGCCGCTACCGACAGCTTCGGTATGCGGCGGAGGACACCATATCGCGGCGGGAGGCCCTCTCCCGCCACCGATAAAAGTGATCTTGCTGCAAATCCGCCTCAGAGACCACTTTTATCTTGTAGCCGTCCGCCAGGCCGAAAACGGGCATACCGGGGTTATGGCAGCTAGCTGTTGCCATAACAACAATATCCGTCCTCAAAAAAGGGACGTACATCGGCGTGCGGCGGCAAGTGGTTAATAAAAAAAAACTTTAAAAATCGAACTTCTTCATAAATTTAGGCCAATATGTATTCTGCTACATATTTTTGGTTAAAAAAATCCCAGTAAGTGTATATTGATTGGTTTGCGTGAAAGTTACCTACAAATTACCTAAAGCACCTACAAACTGGAATTTGTATTTATTTTTATATTAGTAATGGCGGTCATCATAGTGGTGACTTATAGTGGGACTGTGATAGTGCGGCTGGCAATCTGACACTGACTAACAACTTTGACACTGTGTGGGAACCAGTGACACTAATACAGTGATCAGTGCTAATAGTATACACTGACACTGTACTAATGACACTGGCTGGAAAGAGGTTAACATCTAGGGCGATAAAAGGGTTAAATGTGTGCCTAACCAGTGTTTCTGTGTGTATTGTAAGCTGCTTTTACTAAGGGATGTGCCGGTTTTTATTCCCTACAAAAAAACAGCACATCACTGCTGACAGGACAGAGCTCTGTATTGTTTACATTGACAGAGCTTTGTCCTGTCTTCGTGCTCGCCAATCGGCAGGTGCTGGCGGTCTTCACTTCATTGGCCGGTACCCACTGATCGGCTTGTGCTGTGACTAATCACAGCACAGCTGGTGTGCCAGCGGTACACACCAGTGCGCCCTACCTGGAAAAGCAGAATCACATATATATGTGATTCTGCGCAGCCGGCTCACACTGTAGCAATAAAACTACAGTGCGTGGTCAGCAAGTGGCTACATAAAATAATAAATTGATATCCTGTGTGATTACCTCTGGTAGTGATAAATCTTGTCCCAAACTTTTTTACTGTTATATTTGTTGGCCAGCTTGGTCTGCATGTAAATGTGGTGAAAAATATTAAACAGGCATATGAAATAAAAGGAGCTTTGACTACATGTGACTACAATGCCTTTTACTTTATGGTTACAGCTGAAGTCAAAATCTATACATTTATTGGAAATCATAACTGTAAAATTTCTTTTGGCTACTAGGGTCTTATCATTTCCACCTCAAGACCTATTACAAGTATTCCATATTATGTACTTATTTGTGAACTAGTGTACTGATTCCATCTGATGTTCTAGCTCTTCTATCACTAAATAACCCATTGGGGTTGATTTACTAAAACTGGACAGTGCAAAATCTGGTGCAGCTGTGCATGGTAACCAATCAGCATCTAACGTCAGCTTGTTTAACCACTTTACAACCGCCCCATAGCCGAATGACGGCAGCAGGGCGGTTGCTTAACTCTGGGATCACGTCATATGACGTCTTCCCAGAATTCCCCTCTTGCGCGCCCCCTGGGCGCGCACCTGAACACATCCGTGACCGCCGGGTCCAGAGGACCCGGCGCATCACGGATCCCGGTAAATGGCCGCTGATCGCGGCCGTTTACCATGTGATCGCTCCGTCAAATGATGGAGCGATCACATGTAAACAAACCGGCGTCATCTCATGATGCCGGTTCCTCTCCTCCCCTCCTGTGTACCGATCGGTACACTGTGAGCGGAGAGGGGGATGGATGGATGGCAGTAGCGCTGTGGGCTGGATCTGTAGTGCCCACAGCGCTGCTCAGTGACATCCAGCCATCCATCCATCCATGCTCAGCCATCCCTAATGCTCTGCAATGCCCCACAACACTGTGCAATACTCTGCAATACCCCACAACACTGTGCAATACTCTGCAATACCCCGAAATACTCTGCAATACCCCGAAATACTCTGCAATACTCCACAATACTCTGCAATACTCTGCAATACCCCACAACACTGTGCAATACTCTGAAATACCCCACAACACTGTGCAATACTCTGCAATACCCCACAACACTGTGCAATACTCTGCAATACCCCACAACACTGTGCAATACTCTGCGATACCCCACAACACTGTGCAATACTCTGCAATACCCCGCAATACTCTGCAATACCCCGAAATACTCTGCAATACTCCACAATACTCTGTAATACCCCACAATACTGTGCAATACTCTGCAATACCCCACAACACTGTGCAATACTCTGAAATACCCCACAACACTGTGCAATACTCTGCAATACCCCACAACACAGTGCAATACTCTGCAATACCCCGAAATACTCTGCAATACCCCGCAATACTCTGCAATACCCCGAAATACTCTGCAATACTCCACAATACTCTGCAATACCCCACAATACTGTGCAATACTCTGCAATACCCCACAACACTGTGCAATACTCTGCAATACCCCACAATACTGTGCAATACTCTGCAATACCCCACAACACTGTGCAATACTCTGTAAAACCCTGCAATACTCTGCAATACCCCGCAATACCCCGCAATACCCTGCAATACCCCACAATACCCTACCATACCCAGCCATACCCAGCCATACTCTGTGATACCCAGCCATACCTAGTCATACTCGGCGATACCCTGCCATACTCAGCCATACCCAGCCATGCTCAGCCATACTCGGCGATACCCTGCCATACTCTGCAATACCCCGCCATACTCTGCAATACCCCGCCATACTCTGCAATACCCTGCCATACTCTGCAATACCCCGCCATACTCCGCAATACCCCGCAATACTCTGCCATACCCTGCCATACCCAGCCATGCCCTGCCATACCCTGCCATACCCAGCCATACTCTGCAATACTCGGTGAAACCCAGCCATACTCTGCCATACCCAGCCATGCTCAGCCATACCCTGCCATGCTCGGCCATACCCAGCCATGCTCGGTCATACCCAGCCATACTCTGCCATGCTCAGCCATACTCTGCCATGCTCAGCCATACTCTGCCATGCTCAGCCATACTCTGCCATGCTCAGCCATACTCTGCCGTACTCAGCCTCTGTATGTGGCCAGGCTGTGGAAGTCTCACACATGTGGTATCGCCATACTCAGGAGGAGTAGGAGAATCTATTTTGGGGTGTCATTTTTGGTATGTACATGCTATGTGTTAGAAATATTGTATAAATGGACAACTTTGTGTTAAAAAAAAATGCGTTTTAACCACTTCCCGCCCCCCGGCTGTCATACGACATTCTTGACTTTGTGCGGGGATATCTGAATGATGAAAAAAAGTAAAAAAAAAAACTTGATTTTGCAAAAAATTGTGGGAAAAAATGACAACTTCAAAAAACTCACCATGCATCTTTCTAAATACCTTGGGATGTCTTCTTTCCAAAAAGGGGTCATTTAGGGGGTATTTGTACTTTTCTGGCATGTTAGGGTCTCAAGAAATTAGATAGGCCGTCGGTACTTCAGGTGTGACCAATTTTCAGATATTGGCACCATAGCTTGTGGACTCTATAACTTTCACAAAGACCAAATAATATCCACTGATTTGGGTTATTTTTTACCAAAGATATGTAGCGGTATAAATTTTGGCCAAAATATATGAAGAAAAATTACTAAGTTGCAAAATTTTATAACAGAAACTAAGAAAAATGCATTTTTTTACAGATTCTTCGGTCTTTTTTCTTTTATAGCGCAAAAAATAAAGAACCCAGCGGTGATTAAATACCACCAAAAGAAAGCTCTATTTGTGTGAAAAAAGGGACAAAAATTTCATATAGATACAGTGTTGCATGACTGAGTAATTGTCATTCAAAATTTGAGAGCACCAAAAGCTGAAAATTGGTCTGGTTATTAAGGGGGTTTAAGTGCTCAGTGGTCAAGTGGTTAATTAATCTTTGACAAAAAAAAAAACTGGAAGCTGATTTTTTTTGCTGGTTTTTGCTGGTTTCTATGCAGAGCTACACCAGATTTTCTGCTCTCCAATGTTAGTAAATCAACCCATTATGTTAAATAAATTTTTTTTATTGTATATCCCTGTGACCACGTTGACACGTTGGAAGGACCCCTTTTCCCTCCCCTTCATATCCATCCCTTTCTACTGTTCCTTTCTCTTCCCTCCCCTTATTAGTAGACTTACCGAGTGTAATAGTTCTTACTTGTGTATACAGGTAAGAACTACTACTTTGCCTCTGCCTGCATGAGATGCCTTGACCATTCTGGCATTACACCAAGCCATGCTATGTGACTGTCTTCGGGAACTTTGTCATGTCTTTTTTCATACTCTGAAAAAACTTCAATAAATAGAATTATTAAAAAAAAGTCTAAAATTTAATTTGAAGGTAAGTGCTTTAAAATAAAGTGGAAGATTTGATTTTTTGCCCCGTCGTAAATGCAAGTTTTAATTTCTGTTCCAAGAGATTTCAAACAAAATTAAATTGTTATTTTTTAACTGCATGGTTCCCAGAGATGCCAAAATTTTCCTAGTCAGTTATGTAAAAATACTAAATGTTGCTTTTGATTGGTTTAAAATCTGAAATGCTGAAATTATTGCTATCAGTCTTGATTGCATGAGTGTTTATTGCTTATGTCGCGCACACACGACCGGTTTTACCTCTGAAGGTTTCTCCGACGGAACTCCGACGGAATTCCGCTCAAGCGGTCTTGCATACACACGGTCACACCAAAGTCCGACCGTCCAGAACGACACGTACGACGGGACTAGAAAAAGGAAGTCCAATAGCCAGTAGCCAATAGCTTCCGTCTCGTAATTGCTTCAGAGCATGCGTCGTTTTTGGTCCGTCGGAATAGCATACAGACGAGCGGATTTCCCGATAGGAATTGGTTCCGTTGGAAATATTTAGAACATGTTCTATTTCTAGGTCCGTCAGAATTTTCTAAAAAGAAAGTCCAATGAGGCACACACACGATCGGAATAGACGATGAAAAGCTTCCATCTGACTTTTTCTTTCGGACATTCCGCTCATCATAAGTTACAGTAGGATCTGCCCATCCTAGTTTTGAATTGTACTTGGCAAGAAAATTGGAGGGGGAGATATCTGCTCTTCCTCTCAAAAGTCTAACAAGGACAGTACCATTGTGATCTTTCCTTGACACTGACAGTAGCCCACATCTGCTACTTCTGCAGCAAGCTAGAACATGTGCAATAACCCACACCTTGTACTGCATGAGCTAATTGTTTTCGCCCCCCACTCAGTAATTGTTAAATGACACTCAATCAAAAGCAACACTTTTATAAAGCTGCTTATGGCTAGACTTACCTGATCTGTTTAGAATGGCCATGAGTGTAAGATACAAACTACTTTGCAAAGGTTGTAGGCAGCTATGAAAAAATGCTGTAAATTAACCACTTCAGCTCCGGAAGGATTTACCCCCTTGCTGACCAGAGCACTTTTTACAATTTGGCACTGCGTCGCTTTAACTGCTAATTGCCCGGTCATGCAATGCTGTACCCAAACGAAATTTGCGTCCTTTTCTTCCCACAAATAGAGATTTCTATTGATGTTATTTGATCACCTCTGCCATTTTTATTTTTTGCGCTATACACGGAAAAAGACCGAAAATTTTGAAAAAAATGATATTTTCTACTTTTTGTTCTAAAAAAAATCCAATAAACTCAATTTTAGTCATACATTTAGGCCAAAATGTATTCGGCCACATGTCTTTGGTAAAAAAAATGTCAATAAGTGTATATTTATTGGTTTGCGCAAAAGTTATAGCGCCTACAAACTAGGGTACATTTTCTGGAATTTACACAGCCTTTAATTTATGACTGCCTATGTCGTTTCTTGAGGTGCTAAAATGGCAGGGCAGTACAAAACCCCCACAAATGACCCCATTTTGGAAAGTAGACACCCCAAGGAAATTGCTGAGAGGCATGTTGAGCCCATTGAATATTCATTTTTTTGTCCCAAGTGATTAAATAATGACAAAAAAAAAAAAATTACAAAAAGTTGTCACTAAATGATATATTGCTCACACAGGCCATGGGTATATGTGGAATTGCACCCCAAAATACATTTAGCTGCTTCTCCTGAGTATGGGGATACCTCATGTGTGGGACTTTTTGGGAGCCTAGCCGTGTACGGGGCCCCGAAAACCAATCACCGCCTTCAGGATTTCTAAGGGTGCAAATTTTTGATTTCACTCTTCACTGCCTATCACAGTTTCGGAGGCCATACAATGCCCAGATGGCACAAACCCCCCCCAAATGACCCTATTTTGGAAAGTAGACACCCCAAGCTATTTGCTTTGAGGCATGGTGAGTATTTTGCAGCTCTCATTTGTTTTTGAAAATAAAGAAAGACGAGAAAAACATTTTTTTTTTCTTTTTTCAATTTTTAAAACTTTGTGACAAAACGTAAGGTCTGCAAAATACTCACTATACCTCTCAGCAAATAGCTTGGGGTGTCTACTTTCCAAAATGGGGTCATTTGGGGCTTTTTTTTGCCACCTGGGCATTCCATGGCCTCCGAAATTGTGATAGGCAGTGAAGAGTGAAATCAAAAATTTACGGCCTTAGAAAGCCTGAAGACGGTGCTTGGTTTTCGGGGTCCCGTACGTGGCTAGGCTCCCAAAAAGTCTCACACATGTGGTATCCCCATACTCAGGAGAAGCAACAGAATGTATTTTGGGGTGTAATTTCACATATTCCTATGGCATGTTTGAGCAATATATCATTTAGTGACAACTTTGCGCAAAAAAATAAAAAAAATAAAAAAAAATTGTCTCTTTCCCGCAACTTGTGTCACAATATAAAATATTCCATGGACTCGACATGCCTCTCAGCAAATAGCTTGGGGTGTCTACTTTCCAAAATTGGGTTATTTGGGGGGGGTTGAACTGTCCTGGCATTTTATGCACAACATCTAGAAGCTTATGTCACACATCACCCACTCTTCTAACCACTTGAAGACAAAGCCCTTTCTGACACTTTTTGATTACATAAAAAAATATTTTTTTTTTGCAAGAAAATTACTTTGAACCCTCAAACATTATATATTTTTTTTAAAGCAAATGCCCTACAGATTAAAATGGTGGGTGTTTCATTTTTTTTTTCACACAGTATTTGCGCAGCGATTTTTCAAACGCATTTTTTGGGGAAAAAACACACTTTTTTAAATTTTAATGCACTAAAACACATTATATTGCCCAAATGTTTGATTTAATAAAAAAGATGATCTTAGGCCGAGTACATGGATACCAAACATGACATGCTTTAAAATTGCGCACAAACGTGCAGTGGCGACAAACTAAATACATTTTTAAAAGCCTTTAAAAGCCTTTACAGGTTACCACTTTAGATTTACAGAGGAGGTCTACTGCTAAAATTACTGCCCTTGATCTGACCTTCGCGGTGATACCTCACATGCATGGTGCAATTGCTTTTTACATTTGACGCCAGACCGACGCTTGCGTTCGCCTTAGCGCGAGAGCAGGGGGGACAGGGGTGCTTTTTTTTTTTTTTCTTTATTATTATTATTATTATTTTTTATCTTATTTTTAAACTGTTCCTTTCATTTTTTTTTTTAATCATTTTTATTGTTATCTCAGGGAATGTAAATATCCCCTATCATAGCAATAGGTAGTGACAGGTACTCTTTTAGACCCTAGATTTCTCCTCTGCCCTCAAAGCATCTGACCACACCAAGATCGGTGTGATAAAATGCTTCCCCAATTTCCCAATGGCGCTATTTACATCCGGGGAAATCTAAGTCATGAAATGCTCGTAGCTTCCGGTTTCTTAGGCCATAGAGATGTTTGGAGCCACTCTGGTCTCTGATCAGCTCTATGGTCAGCTGGCTGAATCACCGGCTGCATTTTCAGGTTCCCTGTTGAGACAGGAGAGCCAGAGAAAAACACGGAAGACGTTGGGGGGGGGGGGCATTCCCTCCCACTGCTTGTAAAAGCAGTCTAGAGGCTAATTAGCCACTAGGATTGCTTTTACATGAAAGCCGACCGCTGGCTGAAAAGAATGATACCAAGATGATACCTAAACCTGCAGGCATCATTCTGGTATAACCATTCAAATTCGTGAATGGCGTACCTGAAGACAAAAAAATGGTTAACAATAAAGCACAGTAAACGGTAAAGTATAAAAAAATTGCATACCTGAAAAGCAAACATGATAAAACATAATAACAATAAAACATTGCAGAATAGAATACAGTAAAAAAGAGCAGAACAATAGAGAGAATAGAGAGAGAGAGAGAACAATAAAACGACAACTATTTTTTTTTATTTTATATTTTTGTTTGTGTTTTTTTTTAAACTTTTTTTTGTAACTGTAACTTTTATAACTGTAACCGGTTCCAGGTTCGGGTCTCTCAAAATGCGATGGCATCTTGGGAGACCCTGTGAAAGTGTGCCTAGTCTGTGAAATGCTGTACCCTACGCTAATACTCAACTAGTGCATGGTAGCGTTCAAAACATTCACCAATGCAAAGACCAGGATTGTCAGGACAGGAGGGACAATAATAGCGGGTGTCACGCCTATATCCGCGCTTGCTGCAGACACAACATCTTTTTGGGGGGGTTTGTTGGGTAGGGGTACTTGGGAGGACATAAAGAAAATGCCTCTCATGCAGCCGACTGCATTTGGTTGGGGATGTGAATGGGGGAAGTACGGGCGCTGCAGAAGTGGTGGGTTCCCAATTAGGATTGGCGAATGCAGCAGGAAAGGCACTATGGGCACGACGGGCCTGTGTTTGTCTTTTTGGTGGCAGCGGGACACTACTTGTGCTTGCCACCTCACCAGCTTGAACTGCACTTATGGGACTCGCCACGTCACCAAGTGTTACTGCAGTGCTGGTTTGACTACGACCGGGGTGTACTAGGCCGCTGGTGCTTGCCAGTTCACCAAAACGCTACAAAAAAAAACTGTTAGCGATCGCAGGGATCAGGCCTGACTCTGCGAACGCTGCAGTTATGCGTTTAGTGTTTTGTAAGTGACAGTGATCGATCGATACTGCACTTGGGTGGGCTGGGCTGGGCCGTGCGGAGGGGCAAAACGCAGGTGCTAGCAGGTATCTGGGCTGATCCCGCTAACACTGCGTTTGTGGGAACCCTAAACTGCTGGGGACGCTAGTATAGATCTGATCGGATCAGATATTGATCCGTTCAGATACTATACCACTAAGGGAGGTGTACGGTGCGTGCGTGGGTGTTAGCGGTACTGGCGCTAACCTGACGCTGCCTGGGGCAGGTGCTTGCCAGTTAACCAAAACGCTACCAAAAAAACTGTTAGCGATCGCAGGGATCAGGCCTGACTCTGCGAACGCTGCAGTTATGCGTTTAGTGTTCTGTAAGTGACAGTGATCGATTGATACTGCACTTGGGTGGGCTGGGCTGGGCCGGGCGGAGGGGCAAAACGCAGGTGCTAGCAGGTATCTGGGCTGATCCCGCTAACACTGCGTGTTTGGGAACCCTAAACTGCTGGGGACGCCAGTATAGGTCTGATCGGATCAGATATTGATCCGTTCAGATACTATACCACTAAGGGAGGTGTACGGTGCGTGCATGGGTGTTAGCGGTACTGGCGCTAACCTGACGCTGCCTGGGGCAGGTGCTTGCCAGTTCACCAAAACGCTACCAAAAAAACTGTTAGCGATCGCAGGGATCAGGCCTGACTCTGTGAACGCTGCAGTTATGCGTTTAGTGTTTTGTAAGTGACAGTGATCGATCGATACTGCACTTGGGTGGACTGGGCCGGGCGGAGGGGAAAAACGCAGGTGCTAGCAGGTATCTGGGCTGATTTCACTAACACTGCGTTTTTGGGAACCCTAAACTGCTGGGGACGCTAGTATAGATCTGATCGGATCAGATATTGATCTGATCAGATACTATACCACTAAGGGAGGCGTATGCTGCGTGCGTGGGTGTTAGCGGTACTGGCGCTAATCTGACGCTGCCTGGGGCGACGCATATCACCGCCGGGCGATCGGGGGGCTAAACCTTTATTCGGTAATAAACGGCGGGTGCCCTGACACTATACAAAATAAACGAACTAACCAGCGTCACCTGCAACGGTTATACGGTGATCAGGGGTGAAAGGGTTAACTAGGGGGCAATCAAGGGGTTAAAACATTTATTAGATAGTATATGGGGGTCCCTGACGCTATAAAACGCTGACGGCGAACCTAAATATTTACGTCCCTAACTAGCGTCACCAGCGACCTTAATACAGTGATCAGAAAAATGATCGCTTAGTGACACTGGTGACGGGGGGTGATCAAGGGGTTAAAACTTTATTAGGGGGGGTTAGGGGGGTACCCTAGACCTACAGGGGGCTAACACTCACTGCCCTACCACTTCTAACTGTCACAAACTGACACCTAGCAGTAATCAGAAAAAAAAAAAAATACTGCTTGGTGTCAGTTTGTGACAGGGGGGGGGGGGGTGATTGGGGGGGGTCGGGGGGGCGATCGGGTGGGGGGGGGTCGGGGGTGTTTTATGTGCCTGGCATGTTCTACTGTGTGTGTGTAGTGTTTTGTGCACTCACATGTCTTCTCTCCTCGGCGCCGGAACGGAAACTGCCGAGCCAAGGAGAGATGACATCACATCCTCTGCCTGTGTGAAACTACACACAGGCAGGGGAGGATTCCCATTGGCTGGGAGCAATCGCGAGGGGGGGGCCACGATCGGATGGTCTCCCCCTTGCCTCTCAACGCTCCCAGTCACAAGCCGATCGCCGCTGGCACCGGGGGGGGGTCCGATCGGACCCTCGCCCGCGGGAGGCAGATCACGTATGGGTACGTGATTCTGCCTGCCCGTGCCATTCTGCGTTAGGCGGTCGGCAAGTGGTTAAGAATGCTTTCAGAAATAGAAGTGTTAACAGTTTATAACAGTTTACAAAATGAAAAGTAAATGAACAGAAGAGAAATCCAAATCAAATCAATAATTGGTGTAGCCACCCTTTTGCCTTCAAAACAACATCAATTCTTCTAGGTACACTTACACACAGTTTTTGAAGGAACTGGGCAGGTAGGTTGTTCCAAACATCTTGGAGAACTAACCATAGATCTTCTGAAGGATGTAGGCTGCCCCAAATCCTTCTGTCTCTTCATGTAATCCCAAACAGGCTTAATGATGTTGAGATCAGGGCTCTGTGAGAGCCAAACCATCACTTTCAGGATTCCTTGTTCTTCTTTACACTGAAGATAGTTCTTAATGATATTGGCTGTACGTTCAGGGTTGTTTTCTTGCTGCACAATAAATTTGGGGCCAATCACACGCCTCCCTGATGGTATGGCATGAGGGATAAGTATCTCCCTGTAATTCTCAGCATTGAGGACACCATTAATCCTGATTCCTGACCAAATCTCCAACTCCATTTGCAGAAATGCAACCCCAAACTTTCAAGGAACCTCCACCATGCTTCACGGCTTCCTGCAAATATTCATTATTGCACTGTTCTCCAGTCCTTCAGCGTACAAACTGCCTCCTGCTACAGTCAAATATTTTAAATTTCAACTACTCAGTCCAGAGCACCTGTTGCCATTTTCTGTACCCCAATCCCTAAGTTTTCGTGCATAGTTGAGTCGCTTAGCCTTGTTTTCACATCAGAGGTATGGCTTTTTGTCAGCAACTGTTCCATGAAGCCCACTTTTGGCCATACTTCTCCGGACAGTAGATGTGTGTACCTGGGTCCCACTGGTTTCTGCCAGTTCTGTGCTGATGGCACTACTGGACATCTTCTAATGTCGAAGGGAAGTAAGCATGATATGTCTTTTATCTGCTGTATTAAGTTTCCTTGACTGACCTCTGTGTCTGCAGTCCTCAACGTTGCCCATTTTTTTGTGCTTTTTCAAAAGAGCCTAAATAACACATCATGTAACTACCTTGTGTCTTGTTGCTGTGCTTGTTGCTGTGTCTTGCCGTGGTGTATGACCTGTGACATGAAATTGTAGTGTTTGGCTGTTCCTCACACAGTTTTAAGCCTCCTACACAATTGTTTCTGTTTAAATTAAAGTTAATGACTGTGTTTCCACCATCTTATGAAATTGATGATCATTAGCATCTGCTTGCAATAATTGGTTAATCATATGCCTAATCCTACAAAATCCTTAACTTTGTGCAAGTGTACATAGTGTGCAAGTATAAGAATTGATGCTGGTTTGAAGCCAAAGGGTAATCACACCAAATATTGATTTGATTTAGATTTTTCTTGTGTTTGCTGACTTTGCATTTTGTAAATTGATCAAAATAAACAAATATATTTTTGAAAGCATTATTACATTCATTTCTTCACACCTTAAGTACAAAATATAAGTGCAACTCAATCACAATTAAAACCTAAGACATAAACATAATCCCATAGCTGAAATAACGAATGCAGTATCAATAATGTAATGGTCCCCAATATCAGAAATTCCACCGTAGTATAGTTCCAAGTAAGTGACAATCCTTAAAAATTTCCAATGTGTTCGATGCCCACCACCTCCAGATAAAATGCCTGCTCACCCCCAAGGTATGACCCCACCACAGAGTCACAAACCTCAGTGAACTCCACCCAGGATGGTACTGGAACACTCCTAAATTAGCGTCCCTGAATTAGCTACTCCACTTCATGAGTCTCAATCAAACATATGACATACCAAAAAAATAGAAATTGAGAAACCATAGTGCTCTCTGCTACAAATTTATTGAAAAATGTGTGTAAAACAAGCATGTATTCAGTTCACCACGCTGATACTAAAGTGAATAGTGATGTCACAGGGAACGGCTCTTCCCACCCATACGCGTGTAGCCCTCCTTATGGGCTTCTTTAGGAGATGGGGGGCAGTCAGTTAACCAGAGCTTAAATGTGTTGTTGTTTGCACTGATTATAGTTCACATATATTAGTTTCTTCACACCTGCCTAAAACTTTTGCACAGCACTGTATACAGTAGTAACAGCCTCTGTTTGTAGAGGGCAAAGGTACATTAAAATGTATATTAAGCAAAAATTTAGGATTTCCCATCACTTTCTATATTAGAGACAGTGGTCACTAGTACCAATTGTAAGAGTGAATCTCCCAGCGGGGCCACAGACAGCAATAAAAAACAGATGTTATAACCGTTTCACATTCTGTCCTGAATATACACTTTAAGTCGCTTCCTAGAAAACCACCAGCTAGAGAGGGAGTTGAAGAATGGCAATCATAAGTTTGAATTGCCCTTGTCTTATAAACATATGTACAGCTCACAAGAATAACATTGTATGACTTATAACCATTGCTGATTAGTTTTTGTTAAAAATACTCTTTGCGATTCAGTGAGGAGGTAAACACAAGAGGCAACATTTAGAATATCAAATTTGTGTTGAGGAGAAGTGTGGAGAAGGACAAACAATGAAGGGGCATAGGCAGACAACACTGAAAAAATAGAACAAACAACAGCAAAGCGCACAGCAGAGTGTAGTAACTCTTTTAACCAAAGATGAATAAAAACAAAGTATCACACTCACAAATGTAGCCTTGTACTTATAGCATTTCGGAAGTACAAGTGTGTTTTTTTTTTGTTTTGTTTTTTGGTTAAAGGAATTGCCACACTATACTTTGCACTCTTCTATTTGTCTTGTTTTTCAATATAAATAGGAGTGCTCCTCTCTTCATTTGGCAGAACTGTGGGATGCTTCCTAAATCTATGGACTTTGATATAACTTTTTATATTGAAACACTTTTAAACATCTGGTCTCTTGTGGATTTTGAGATTGTTATGGTTTTCATGTACACTTGGATACATTGTTGCATATACCCGGTGTGCAGTAGCAGTCATTCAATACAACTTGTGGTAATATGTCATCCTAAATACCGTTATTAAATCTGGCTCTACACTAATAGAATTTTGTTTGAAATGTTTCATTTTAAGAATCCTCATTCATTTTTTTAATTGCTAGTAGGGTCAATTCAATGTTTGTTTTTGGTCAAAATGACCAGAAAATTAGAAGGCGCAAGATTTTTCTTGAAATAAAATACATTTCTACCAGTGTATGTGGTTTTCCTTGGAAAAGTCCATTTGTTTTAAAATCAAATTCTAAAAGCAATGAAATTTTAAAGTACTGTCAAATTACATTCATCAAGCCATCGAGTGTACTGAGAATTTTTGTACAGATTTTTGTACAAATGTTTGCATGAATGTTCATTCAAAAATCCTGCTTGTGTATGGCCAGCTTTACTTTCCTTATGATTAGCACACAAAAAAGGTGGGGATTGGGAACTAACATTTGCCTTTAAAAAGTGTAGGCATAGGAGTGGGTATGGGTGGATGTGTCCCATACAAAAGGCAGGGTTTGAACTTGACATATACATTTGGGAGGAATGTAACGTAGGGTAGACAATGTAGAAGTGAGTATGGGCAGAGAATAGTTTGGGGCACACATATGCATTTGGGAGGAGTGTGAAGAAGGGAGGACATTCTAGAAATAGTTATGAGAAGACAACAGTGCGATGAGCACACAAGAGGTAGGGTTTGAATATGACATATGGGTGGAGTGTAGAGGACAATGGAGAAATTATGGATAGACAATATTGTAGGGCGCACACCAGATGTGGAGACTGAGATATACAGTATACTCCTTTTGGGAGGAGTGTAGCAGAGGAAAGATGATGTAAACATGGGTATGGAAATGGTGGTATGGGTGTTTGTAAAACTATTAAAGCAACATAAAGGTCTGCAGGAAATTATTGTGAAAATCTGGACAAACATTATATAACCTTTGCTGCACTTACAAAAAACAATGGTGGTGATGGTGTGACTGTAGTTGCAGGCAGCCTGGGATGGAACACCAGAATTGTCAGAAGGGGCCCTAGAACCAGAAGAAGACAACCATTTTGCTAGTCCATAACATGATTGACATGGGCTTTCTTAAGTAATGGGATGACCACCATAGGTGTGCGCAGCCTATTGCATTAGGGTGTGCACCCCAAAGCTCCAACCCATATGCATTTGACATATTTACCAGCCTCTTCCCCGCTCTCCATCCTTAAACAATGGGAGGAAGGAGGAGCAAGGGAGCACATGGGAGACCCGGGCAACAGAAGGAAGAGGAACAGGGAAATGAGGGGTGGCGGGGGTGGCATATATTAGTACCAATCCCCTATATTTTCCTCCTGTGGCAACTGAATGTTGACAAAAGGGAGAGGAGAAGCCTACTTTCAGCTGCTGCAGGAGGAAAATACAGATCGGTTCCACTAAATTCCACCCACGCCACCTCTCCTGTCCAGGTTCTGAGGGTCGGCAAGGAAGGGTTGTGGTTTACCTGTCACCTGCCCACCATTGACAGGTTGCCAACCCCAGAATTAGGGTGTGCCCAGGCACACCTGGCACACCCCTTGCGCACACCTATGACAACCACCCAACATGCAGTGAATGATCGATATGCCTGTTGAGTTATTGAGTCTGAAAGCCTAATTGTTAGTTCCCTAAGTGATCAGAAGTTTGACCACTTCATCATACTATGTATGAAGAACCCAACATTTTGTTCACAGCTTGAAAAAATGGTAGATTTGAAATGGAGTAGACTGAAGGCAGGTTTTGCTGGCTTGCTTAGTTTGTGGTAAAACATACTATTATGCTTAGCATATAATTCTGTGTGTGTCTAACGGAGCGGTTTGCTATTCTTTTGAAAAACCTTGTCAGAATCCTCCTGTTCACGATGATAAACCGTGCGCACGGTTATTTATAGGCTCAGCTTTTTTTTTTTTTGTCTTTTTTTTCTAAAATGTTAGACAATTAAAAGGCTTTCCGAAATAGAGGATGAATGTTACCATGGCAACCCATGTTTTTGGTACCTGTTTCTGTGCAGGAGATTCATGAACAATAAGTTATATTCTGTAACTGGTTCATTAGTAGAAATGCATGCGTGCTTATTTATATTAATTTACACTCAGCTGTGTTTCTCTGCAGGTAACAACATGCTGGAGATTCTATATTTTTTACATCAAATTACCAGCAAAGGTCAGTATGCTCTACATTTGATGATTTCTTATATACATTTTGACTTTGATGCTTTTGATTTCTGGAAACTGAGCAATTTTGTTTCTTGCAAGTGTTTTGTTTTGCACATTGATTAGGGCTGGTAAAGGAAAATTCACATGTGGTTATGAGCAATAATTGTAACCAGAACATTTATATGCAAGACGATAAGAAATTGTATATGCGGAGCTGTCCAATGCTGACTCTGTGTTTTTCTACTGGATTTTTTTAATAATTATTTCTGTAATTAAAAAAAATGTGCTAACTGCCAAACTAATACCAGTCTAACACACTAAGCATGTAGCTTGGTATCCCAATAGCAAGGGGACTGCGGGATACATGCTATATTAATATCAGCTTAAGTATTTGCCCTATAACACTAATTAGTTGCTTCTAAGGAGGGGCCCTTTGCTAAAGTTATGCTCATCCCTTTATCCCACATTGAGAAATTGTTGTAAATTTAGGTGTTTCAATTCTTAAGCCTGGTGCGCACAATCAAATTATCAGAAGAATAATTGTCCGTTTTTGCTGGGCACGGTGACTGCATTTGATGGCACAGTGGCTGCTAGTCTCATATCGAAAATGAAGAGGTTACTCAACTTACGAAAATTCTCATATGACAGAATACAACTTCAGCTATGATTAAGCACCAGTCCAGGTGTGAAACACGTTATCTGTTACTGTTGTTTCACAAACCTTTGCTGTATGGGTACCGTTTTCTTTTATTGCAAGGATTAAAAAAAGGTGAATATATATCGGAGTGCGGCCACCCAGACTCTTTTCTTCCACAAGTGATGTGTTGAATTGTTTTGTAATGCTTTCTTTAGTTTCCGAGTATGCGTAGTCTTGCTCTTCCGAAAACTGTTCTGATTAAAGGAAAATTGGACATTGTGTTCACGTACGATAAAAATTTTATAGCATACACCTTCAGGTTTTGTCATCTGAAAAGTCAGAATCGATTGTCAAAAGCATTATACTAACGATCAGATAATCGGGCGATCGCTCGTCCTACGATTTTCTTATCGTGTGAACAGGCCTTTAGGAGAAGATTTCAGCTCAGATACACACATGTTTATAAAGGGTATCTAAACCCCAGCATTTATATGTTGTTGCATGTGTTCTTGTACAGTAATGTTAAAAGATCTTACCAACAAAGTGTATCCTAAGAGCTCGTTCACACTATGTGCAGACAATTACCCCTGGGGCACATAGGAAACAATTGCTTTTTATGCACCTCGTTCAAACCACAAAGCTGGTGTCACGTGCAGTGCAATGCGAAGAAATACAGCATGCCTGCATTTTTCCATAGCGCACTGGAAGGTACCCCGTTGTCACCGTACAGCAGCATAACGCATCACGGTGCTATGCAGGGACATGAATGAAGTGGCACTATGTGACACCTAAAATAAAATAATTGCTGCTAGCAATAATCACTGTGCTCTCCCAGCAGGGATGGCTCCCCTGTGCTCTCCCAGCAGGGATCTGGGATGATCCAGTGCAGCTCAAAAGACAACGTCTATGGGCAGACTTTTGATAGCTGTCAGATTGGGTCTCTGTAATGCCTGCCAGGAGTTCGGGAGCTGCTGCTACTGCAGTACAACTTTGCTATGGTTCCCTTCTAGTGCTCTCTACTACCCATGCTGATCTACAAGAATTTTAACTGTAAGTGTGTTATGTTTCTTTGCTAATAAATGATTGCTTTTATTATAATGTGGATCCCATGCTCCTGTATTCTTTTTTTTTTTAACTGTGTTGATGGGGAAATCAAGCAATTTTCTTTCCTGCAACCCATGGTTGCAGGAAAGAAAATTGCATCAGCTATGGCCTGCCTTACTCAGTTCACCTGGGGCAAGGTCACTTTTTTCTGCACACTCCGGAGCTGGACAGCTTGTAGTTGTTGCAATGCAGAGTGCACTGGCGTGTTCTGCCCCTCACCGTCACTGTGGTAAAACTGACATTCTGTGACTGCTTCTGGTGAGTGCACAACCTATTGCAATGGGATTGAGTTACTAAAGGCAAATAGGCTGTTCTCTTTGCAAGGTAATTTTCCCTTGGAGAATGAGGTGAAGCTCTGCTGACTTGCATCATTCCATTGTGTCCAAGCCAAAAATGCTTATTTTTTTATAGTTTCTTTGTGTGTGATTGGGTATTCTTTGCAAAGTGAAATTTTACATTCACTAAGCTAAGGGAAAATTTCCTTGTAAAGTAAAAGGCCTATTTATCTTTAGTAAATCAACCCCAATGTGCTTACAGCAGTGGCAGCTGGTGCTCAAAATTTTTGGGGGGGTGCAAACAAACTGAAAAATTCTGGAAAAAAAAATCATCAATTGCAGCCTCAATGTGTCCATCAAACGCAGCCACTGTGCCATCAAATGCAGTCACTGTGCCCATCAAATGCAGCCACTGTGCCCCTCAAACGCCACCACTGTGCCCATCAAACACAGCCACTGTGCCCATCAATCGCTGCCACTGTGCGCATTAAACGCTGCCACTGTGCCCATCAAATGCTTCCACTTTGCCATCAAATGCTACCACTGTGCCATCAAATGCTACCACTGTGCCCATCAAATGCTGCCACTGTGCCCATCAAATGCTCTCACTGTGCCATCAAATGCTGCCACTGTGCCCATCGAATGCAGCCACTGTGCCCATTGAATGCATCCACTATGCCCATCAAATGCTCCTACTGTGCCATCAAATGCTGCCACTGTGCCCATCGAATGCAGCCACTGTGCCCATAGAATACTGCCACTCTTAGCCTATGGCTCTAATCAGGTGCTTCAAAAACACCCCCACCGCTGTAATTCAGGCGCCCGACGCCCGAAAAGGGGCCGGAACCTGAATAGGGGGTGGCAGCGGCGGCCGTGGATAGATTCATGCAATGCATAAATTTATCTATTGGTGATAAAGGGAGTGGCTGGATGCACTGCCACTGGCTTACAGGATGTGCTCACAGAGAGAGAAAACATGAACTAAGAAAGGGAAAAACAGTTTTTTAACACAAAATTCGGAACTTGTTTTATGTGCAGTTTGGGGTCAGTCATCTTTGTTACTCATCGTCACCCAGTGTTCCTTTGTAATACTTACCTTGATGTATCTATTTAATTCTCTTTAGATCGAAAGTTCTTTCAGCGTGCTGGAAATCCGATCTCTCACAGCAATCAGTCTAAACCAGGTAATAAATATTTGTCATATATAAATTATTGGGATAGATAAAAATGTATCAAAGACTATTATGCCACCAAATTACATCAAGTTAATCTGATTGCTTTGATTACCTACGCCAGCTAAGCTGAACCAGGGTTGCTCCAGAGGTTGCTAGGGATTCTTTAAACTGTGGCTGATTGACCTCCCATTTTAATGTTGCTTGCATACAGTAGTTCCTTGGCAGAGTCAGCAGCATGACCCCAGTGATCTTTTTGGCTATATCTAAGGGTAGCATTCTGTATGAGGGGCTTTCTTCTCACTGACCACCAACCTAAGGGACATTTTTCCCACTGACAACAATGAATTGGTTTTAGGAGGGGTTCCCCAACTCCTGAAAATTATTTTAAGGGTTCCTCTAAGATGGTTGAGAAAAGCTGACTTACACCATGTACTTCACTCCATGACAATTAAATACGGAACAATCAGCAGTTAATGCGGTCCTTCCAAACTATAGTTTGACATGTACCAGTGGCAGTTACCCAAGAAAGTTTGATGAAATCTGGTCCAACTGGGTAGATACCGAAGGAATTACTATCTGGGGACAACCAATATCTGCATACTACCAATGTTCTTGGTGGTTATGGCCCAACCTGTGGCATGTTTTTTTCATAATGACTTGTGTGCCGTCTTGACTGCTGCCACCTGTCCCCTCCTTCCCTTTCTTACCTCCCCCTTCTTTCCTTCCCTTCCTACCCCCCCACCTTAATTTCTGCTCCCCCTTCTCCCCTTCTCGTTCCCTCCTACTCTGCTCCTCTGGGTTGGTATTCATCTAAATAGTTGGTAGGCAAGTGCTATGCTAATGTAAATATTTAATTGTGTATTCGGACTCTCATGATTAAAGTGCCTTTCTATACTTATTCAGTGTATTCTAGTGAGCTTTGACCTGTACCCTGTATAAAACCTAAATAAATATTTTACTGACACAACAGAAGATACACACTCTCCGGTCACTTTATTAGGTACACCTTTCCTAGTACTGGGTTGGATCCCCTCTTGCCTTCAGAACTGCCTTAATTCTTCATGGCATAGATTCAGCAAGGTGTTGGAAACATTCCTCAGATTTTTGGTCCATATTGACATGATAGCATCACGCAGTGGCTGCAGATTTGTCAGCTGCACATCCATGATATGAATCTCACGTTCCACCGCATTCCAAAGGTGCTCTATTGGATTGAGATCTGGTGACTGTGGAGGACATTGGCGTACAGTGAACTCATTGTCATGTTCAAGAAACCAGTTTGAGATGATTTGAACTTTGTGACATGGTGCATTATCCTGCTATCAGAAGATAGGTACACTGTAGTCATAAATGAATAGACATGGTCAGCAACAATACTCAGGTAGGCCGTTGCATTTTAACGATGCTCACTTGGTACTAAGGGGCCAAAAGAGTGCCAAGAAAGTATCCCCCACACCATTACACCACCAGCCTGAACTGTTGATACAAGGTAGGATGGATCCATGCTTTCATGTTGTTTACGCCAAATTCTGACCCTACCATCTGAATGTCAGAGCTGAAATCGAGACTCATCAGACCAGGAAACGTTTTTCTAATCTTCTATTGTCCAATTTTGGTGAGCCTGTGCGAATTGTAGCCTCAGTTTCCTGTTCTTAGCTGACAGGAGTGGCACCCAGTGTGGTCTTCTGCTTCAAGGTCTCATGTGTTGTGCATTCAGAGATGGTATTCTGCATTCCTTGGTTATAACGAGTGGTTATTTGAGTTACTGTTGCCTTTCTATCATCTTGAACCAGTCTGCCCATTCTCCTCCGACCTCTGACATCAACAAGGCATTTTTGTCCACACAACTGCCGCTCACTGGATATTTTCTCTTTTTGGACTTTTCTCTGTAAACCCTAGAGATGGTTGTGTGTAAAAATCCCAGTAAATCAGCAGTTTTTGATATACTCAGACCAGTCTGTCTGGCACCAACAACCATGCCATGTTCAAAGTCCCTTAAATCCCCATTCTTTCCCATTCTGATGCTCGGTTTGAACGTCAGCAAGTCGTCTTCCCCTGGTCTAGATGCCTAAATGCATTAAGCTGCTGCCATATGATTGGCTGATTAGCAATTTGTGTTACCAAGCAATTGAACAGGTGTGGCCAGTGAGTGTATATACAGTGGGGACGGAAAGTATTCAGACCCCCTTAAATTTTTCACTCTTTGTTATATTGCAGCCATTTGCTAAAATCATTTAAGTTCATTTTTTTCCCTCATTAATCAGTTGCCGACCGCCTAACGCAGATATACTGCGGCAGAATGGCACGGGCAGGCAAAATCACGTACCTGGTACGTGATTGCCTTCCCGCGGGCGGGGGTTCCGATCGGGCCCCCCCGGTGCCCGAGGCGGTCGGCTTTGGTCTGGGAACGATGAGAGGTGAGGGGGAGACCATCCGTTCGTGGCCCCCCCTCGCGAATCCCAGCCAATCAGAATCATTCCTCTGCTGCTGTATGCTAAACAGCAGGAGAGGAAATGATGTCATCTCTCCTCGGCTCTGTATTTTCCGTTCCGGCACCGAGGAGAGAAGACTTCACTGTGAGTGCACAACACTACACACACAGTAGAACATGCCAGGCATACATTACACCCCCGATCCCCCCCCCCGATCGCCCCCCGATCACCCCCCAATCACCCCTCCCCCCCCTATCACACTGACACCAAGCAGTTTTTTTTTCCTGATTACTGCATGGTGTCAGTTTGTGACAGTTAGTGTGGTAGGGCAGTTAGTATTAGCCCCCTTTAGGTCTAGGGTACCCCCCCAACCCCCCCTAATAAAGTTTTAACCCCTTGATCACCCCCCGTCGCCAGTGTCGCTAAGCGATCATTTTTCTGATCGCTGTATTAGTGTCACTGGTGACGCTAGTTACGGAGGTAAATATTTAGGTTCGCCGTCAGCATTTTATAGCGTCAGGGACCCCCATATACTACCTAATAAATGTTTTAACCCCTTGATTGCCCCCTAGTTAACCCTTTCATCACTGATCACCGTATAACCATTACGGGTGACGCTGGTTAGTTTGTTTATTTTTTATAGTGTCAGGGAACCCGCCGTTTATTACCGAATAAAGGTTTAGCCCCCTGATTGCCCGGCGGTGATATGCGTCGCCCCAGGCAGCGTCAGATTAGCGCCAGTACCGCTAACACCCACGCACGCAGCATACGCCTCCCTTAGTGGTATAGTATCTGAACGGATCAATATCTGATCAGATCTATACTAGCGTCCCCAGAAGTTTAGGGTTCCCAAAAACGCAGTGTTAGCGGGATCAGTCCAGATACCTGCTAGCACCTGCGTTTTGCCCCTCCACCCGGCCCACCCAAGTGCAGTATCGATCGATCACTGTCACTTACAAAACACTAAACGCATAACTGCAGCGTTCGCAGAGTCAGGCCTGATCCCTGCGATCGCTAACAGTTTTTTTGGTAGCGTTTTGGTGAACTGGCAAGCACCAGCCCCAGGCAGCATCAGGTTAGCGCCAGTACCGCTAACACCCACGCACGCACCGTACACCTCCCTTAGTGGTATAGTATCTGAACGGATCAATATCTCATCCGATCAGATCTATACTAGCGTCCCCAGCAGTTTAGGGTTCCCAAAAACGCAGTGTTAGCGGGATCAGCCCAGATACCTGCTAGCACCTGCGTTTTGCCCCTCCGCCCAACCCAGCCCAGCCCACCCAAGTGCAGTATCGATCGATCACTGACACTTACTGTCAGGACCTTGATAGGAGACCGAGTTGCTGAGAGGGCTCCCCTTGCGGCCGAGTGCAGCACAACCCTGAATATGGTACAGGGATGTGGTGCTCACAGAAGCACGGGTTGCCTGGAAGTAGGAGCCGGTGTTGGTGGCTTGATAGAGAAAGTCCGTAGAGGCAACGTGCTTAGGATCCAAGGAGGGGACCAATGGAAGTCCAATAGGAAAATCAGCGGCCAGGCCAGGGGGTCAAACACAGTAAGCAGTCCGAGAATCAAAGCAACAAGTCCAGGTACAGGAGACAGAGGAATGCGGAGTCCGTTTAGCCAAGCCGGGGTCATATGCAGGAAGCAGGCAGGGAGAGTCAGAAGCAAGCCGGTTGAATAAGCCAGGAGGTCCAGAGGAGTCGATAACAAGCCGGGTCGGTACACAGGAAGTCAGGACAACAGGAAACACAATCACAGGAACACAGGAAGAGCTGACGATAATCCAGCAATGTGGCACTATCAGTGGGACGTTTAAATAGACAAGGCGTAGTATCACGTCGTACGCACACCGTTCCATTCGTGCGTTCGTAACATCGCGACGTTGCTACGCACGCGCATTCGTCCGAATGTGGCGCCAGGCGTCCGCCTAGTAGAAACATTGCACACCCGTGTGCGTTGATGCGCGTTAGCGCGGCCTTGCCTGTGCTGGTTTGCTAGCTTATTTCCCTGACAGTGCCCCCCCCAAGGGGCAGCCTCTGGATGCCTAAACGTGCCCATTTTTCGGGTTACCTACTGCGAAATCTCTGAATTAGCCTAGGAGCGTGTACATAACTTGCGGGCTCCCAAGAGTTCTCTTCTGCAGAATACCCCTTCCACTTGACTAGAAATTGAATTGTCCTACCTCTCCGACGACAGTCAAGGATAGATTCAACTTCAAATTCTGCTTCATCTCCAACCTGGACCGGAGGTGGGGGCACTTCTTCTCTCCCTGGAAAAGGACTAGAAACAACATGTTTAAGAAGTGACACATGAAAAACAGGATGGATCTTGAAAGATTCGGGTAAAGTGAGTTCAAAGGCTACAGGGTTGATTTCGCGTTTGATCTCGAAAGGACCCAGGAACTTGGGTCCCAATTTCCAAGATGGGCATGGTAGCTTGAGATTTATAGATGAGAGCCAGACCTTGTCCCCTATCTTAAAGGTAGGGCTCGCTCTTCTCTTCCTATCGTACTGCTTCTTATATTCTTCTTGGGCCTTCTTCATGGTATCCTGGAGTGTCTGATAATTAGTATGGATGAAATCCACTCTGTCCTGAACCGCCGGTACTGAAGATTCCGGAATGACGTTGGGTAGGAATGAGGGGTGGAAGCCGTAATTCGCCCAGAAGGGTGATTGGTTGGTAGAAGTGTGTATTGAGTTATTATAAGCAAATTCTGCACAAGGTAATAGTTGAATCCAGTCGTCTTGAGAAAAGGAACAGAAGCACCGCAGATACTGTTCCAGCGTTTGGTTGGTCCTTTCGGTCTGACCGTTACTCTGTGGGTGGTAAGCTGTGGACAAACACATTTCGATAGAAAGTAATTTGCAGAGGTTTCTCCAAAACCTAGAAGTAAATTGTACCCCTCTATCTGATACGATGTTATTTGGTAATCCGTGTAGTCGAACAATTTCCTTAATAAAGATTTTTGCTGTATCTAAGGCAGAGGGGGTACCTTTCATAGGTAAAAAATGCGCCATTTTGGACAGGCGGTCTACTACCACCAAGATGGTAGTAAATTCTTCTGAGGGGGGTAAATCCACGATAAAGTCCATGGAAATCTTCCTCCATGGTTGTTCTGGGACTGGCAATGGTCTTAACAAGCCCCAAGACCTGGCGTTGGATCCTTTGTTCCGTTGGCAGATGATGCAGGAGCTGACGTAGGTTTTACAATCAAGTTTCAAAGTGGGCCACCATAGGGACCGCTGAACTAGCTCAGTTGTTTTTCGAACCCCAAAATGACCAGCTAGCTGATGGTCATGAAAGGTCTTCAATACTTGTAATCTGGCTTGCTGGGGAACGAAAATCTTATCTTGGTGCCATAGGAGTCCCTCTTGGCTTCTCAGGGAGGAGACTTCCGCTTCAGTACACTGACTAGAGGCCTGCTCAATAGAGGATCTTAGGTCGGGTTGGATCAGTAGGAAGTTTTGGGGAGACAAAATTGTACTAGGTGCAATTTCTTCAGGAGTGTCCGGAAACATCCGGGATAAGGCGTCCGCCTTTCCATTCTTCGACCCTGGGCGATAGGTTAAGTGAAAATTAAACCGAGAGAAAAATAGTGCCCATCGAGCCTGTCGGGGTCTTAGGCGTTTGGCCGTACGGAGATATTGTAAGTTCTTGTGGTCCGTAAAAATCAGGATGGGATGAGTGGCACCTTCCAGGAGATACCTCCATTCCTCGAGAGCTGTCTTGATTGCCAAAAGTTCCCGATCCCCCACATCGTAATTCCTCTCAGGAGGGCTCATTTTCCGTGAGGAAAAGGCCACGGGATGCAGCAGTGCTTTGGGACCCTGACGCTGAGATAGAATCGCCCCTGTGGCGACTTCTGAGGCGTCGACTTCCAGGACGTAGGGTAGAGCAGGGTCAGGGTGTTGCAGAATTGGGGCAGAAGTGAAGAAGGTCTTAAGCTGATCGAAGGCGGACTGTGCCACTGCTGACCACTTAAACTTGGTATGTTGGCGGGTTGTCTGAGTAATAGGTGCTACAATGGTGGAGAAATTCTTTATAAACCTTCTGTAGAAGTTGGCGAAGCCAATGAATCTCTGTACACCCTTCTTGTCAGAAGGGGCCGGCCAATCAAGGATGGACTTTACTTTTTGAGGATCCATGGCGATTCCACCTGTGGTGATGATAAGACCCAGAAATTGAATTGAAGTTTTTTCGAAATCGCACTTTTCAGATTTGACGAATAACCCATGGGTTCTGAGGATGCTCAGTACCTTCTTCACGTGTATTCTATGGAGTTCCAGAGTGGCAGAAAAAATAAGAATGTCGTCAAGGTAGACAACAACAAAATGATCTAAATGTTCCCGGAAGATGTCATTTATGAAATGCTGAAAGGTCGCCGGGGCATTGCACAACCCAAACGGCATGACTAGGTACTCAAAATGTCCAAATCTTGTTCTGAAAGCCGTTTTCCACTCGTCCCCCTCTCGGATGCGGACGAGATTATAGGCACCACGGAGGTTGAGTTTGGTAAAGATGTGTGCTGTGCGGAACCTTTGAAAAAGCTCAGGGATGAGCGGGAGTGGGTAGCGGTTCTTAAGGGTAATTTTGTTTAACTCCCTGTAGTCCACACATGGTCTCAGTGTCTTGTCCTTCTTCTCAACGAAGAAGATTCCGGCACCAGCAGGGGAAGAAGAAGGACGGATAAAACCTTTTTCAAGATTCTCATCAATATATTGTCTCAAGGTCTCAAGCTCAGTCTCGGAGAGGGGGAATATACGACCAAAAGGAATAGTAGCTCCTGGTAGTAACTCGATGGGGCAGTCGTAAGGACGGTGTGGCGGTAAGGTGTCTGCTTTCTTTTTATCGAAGACATCAAGAAATTCCAGGTAAGCTGCTGGTACATTAGGATCCGGACTCGGTGTGGATTGTACAGTCAGGCAACTGGAAAAGTCCTGGAATTCGGGGGTCAAACAATGTTGTTGGCAATAGGGAGATGTAAGGAGTACCTCCTTCTTGGACCAATCAATCTGAGGATTGTGTGCTTGTAGCCATGGGATTCCCAGGATGACCGGGAACATAGGGGAACTTAAGACATCAAATCTGAGAAATTCCTGATGACCAGAATTGGTAGTGGTAAGAATAGGTACGGTTTCCTGGGTGACATGACCCGAGCTTGGTAAGGAGCCGTCAGCCAGATGAACTGTTAGTCTCTGTTCCTTATAGTTCAACGGAATAGCTAGATCTTTAGCCAAGGCCAAGTCCAAGAAGCAACTACACGCCCCGGAATCCAGTATTGCTTGGAGGTGGATCTCCTTACCTGCCACTAGCAATGTAACAGGAAGTGAGATATGGGCAGAGGAAGACCTGGATACTTGAAGGTGAGTACGGAGGGTCGGTTCTCTTGGTCTTATGGGGCAGTAATCTATGAAATGTCCTGATTCCCCGCAGTAGAAGCAAAGTCTCGCCTGCCGGCGATAAAGTCTCACCCCAGGAGTTAATGCTGGATGGAACATGCCGACTTGTAAGGGAGCTGATGCAGACTGAACTTGGGGCAGGTTCCGAGTGGAGCAAGAGGCCTGGTCACGTTCACCCTGACGTTCCCGTAAACGTCTGTCAAGCTGAATAGTTAACTGGATGAGATCTTCAAGTGTGGCCGGACCCTGTAACCTGGCTAACTCATCCTTGAGGGCCTCTGATAACCCCATTCGATATTGGTATTTTAATGCTGCCTCATTCCAACCAGAATCCATGGACCATGTGCGGAACTCCACTGTATAGTCCTCCGCAGGGCGCTGACCCTGACGGAGGGAATGTAGATTTGCTTCGGCAGTGGCTACCCGTAGGGGATCATCATATAACCGAGCCATGACTTCAAAGAACTGATCCATAGTGTTGATGGAGGGGCTGCTTTGTTCCAACAAGCCATGGGCCCAGGTCTGTGGCTCACCACGTAATAGGGAGATAGTGAACCCCACCTTGACTGTTTCACTGAAAAAAGTCTGTGGTTGCAAGTCGAAGTATAAGTAGCAGGAGTCTTTAAAAGACCTAAATTTTCTTCGATCGCCACGGAAACATTCTGGCGTTGGGACACGTGGTTCTGGAGGGACCATGATCCCAGCAGCTGCCGCTGGAGGTGGACCTTGAACCGAGGAGGAGGATGACTCAGGTAGGTGCTGCAGACGTTCCTCCAACCGGAAGTATTCCTCCTGAAACTTCTGAATGACTGGGGTAAAGGCCGTGATTTGCTGGAGAATGGCCTTCATCGGGGAGTCACCTCCGTCGGTCTCTGACATGGCTGGATTATACTGTCAGGACCTTGATAGGAGACCGAGTTGCTGAGAGGGCTCCCCTTGCGGCCGAGTGCAGCACAACCCTGAATATGGTACAGGGATGTGGTGCTCACAGAAGCACGGGTTGCCTGGAAGTAGGAGCCGGTGTTGGTGGCTTGATAGAGAAAGTCCGTAGAGGCAACGTGCTTAGGATCCAAGGAGGGGACCAATGGAAGTCCAATAGGAAAATCAGAGGCCAGGCCAGGGGGTCAAACACAGTAAGCAGTCCGAGAATCAAAGCAACAAGTCCAGGTACAGGAGACAGAGGAATGCGGAGTCCGTTTAGCCAAGCCGGGGTCAGATGCAGGAAGCAGGCAGGGAGAGTCAGAAGCAAGCCGGTTGAATAAGCCAGGAGGTCCAGAGGAGTCGATAACAAGCCGGGTTGGTACACAGGAAGTCAGGACAACAGGAAACACAATCACAGGAACACAGGAAGAGCTGACGATAATGCAGCAATGTGGCACTATCAGTGGGACGTTTAAATAGACAAGGCGTAGTATCACGTCGTACGCACACCGTTCCATTCGTGCGTTCGTAACATCGCGACGTTGCTACGCACGCGCATTCGTCCGAATGTGGCGCCAGGCGTCCGCCTAGTAGAAACATTGCACACCCGTGTGCGTTGATGCGCGTTAGCGCGGCCTTGCCTGTGCTGGTTTGCTAGCTTATTTCCCTGACACTTACAAAACACTAAACGCATAACTGCAGCGTTCGCAGAGTCAGGCCTGATCCCTGCGATCGCTAACAGTTTTTTGTTAGCGTTTTGGTGAACTGGCAAGCACCAGCGGCCTAGTACACCCCGGTCATAGTCAAACCAGCACTGCAGTAACACTTGGTGACGTGGCGAGTCCCATAAGTGCAGTTCAAGCTGGTGAGGTGGCAAGCACAAGTAGTGTCCCGCTGCCACCAAGAAGACAAACACAGGCCCGTCGTGCCCATAATGCCCTTCCTGCTGCATTCGCCAATCCTAATAATTGGGAACCCACCACTTCTGCAGTGCCCGTACTTCCCCCATTCACATCCCCAACCAAATGCAGTCGGCTGCATGAGAGGCATTTTTATGTCCTCCCGAGTACCCCTACCCAACGAACCCCCCCAAAAAGATGTTGTGTCTGCAGCAAGCGCGGATATAGGCGTGACACCCGCTATTATTGTCCCTCCTGTCCTGACAATCCTGGTCTTTGCATTGGTGAATGTTTTGAACGCTACCATTCACTAGTTGAGTATTAGCGTAGGGTACAGCATTGCACAGACTAGGCACATTTTTACAGGGTCTCCCAAGATGCCATCGTATTTTGAGAGACCCGAACCTGGAACCGGTTACAGTTATAAAAGTTACAGTTACAAAAAAAAAGTGTAAAAAAAAAAAAAAAAACACAAAAAAAATATAAAATATTAAAAAATAGTTGTCGTTTCATTGTTCTCTCTTTCTCTATTCTCTCTCTATTGTTCTGCTCTTTTTTACTGTATTCTATTCTGCAATGTTTTATTGTTATTATGTTTTATCATGTTTGCTTTTCAGGTATGCAATTTTTTATACTTTACCGTGTTTTATTGTTAACCATTTTTTTGTCTTCAGGTACGCAATTCAGGAATTTGAGTGGTTATACCAGAATGATGCCTGCAGGTTAAGGTATCACCTTGGTATCATTTTTTTCAGCCATCGGTCAGCTTTCATGTAAAAGCAATCCTAGCGGCTAATTAGCCTCTAGACTGCTTTTACAAGCAGTGGGAGGGAATGCCCCCCCCCCACCGTCTTCCGTGTTTTTCTCTGGCTCTCCTGTCTCAACAGGGAACCTGAGAATGCAGCCGGTGATTCAGCCAGCTGACCATAGAGCTGATCAGAGACCAGAGTGGCTCCAAACATCTCTATGGCCTAAGAAACCGGAAGCTACGAGCATTTCATGACTTAGATTTCGCCGGATGTAAACAGCGCCATTGGGAAATTGGGAAAGCATTTTATCACACCGATCTTGGTGTGGTCAGATGCTTTGAGGGCAGAGGAGAGATCTAGGGTCTAATAGATCCCAATTTTTTCAAAAAAGAGTACCTGTCACTACCTATTGCTATCATAGGTGATATTTACATTCCCTGGGATAACAAAAAAAATGATTTAAAAAAAAATGAAAGGAACAGTTTAAAAATAAGATAAAAAAGCAAAAAAAAATAAAAAAATTAAAAAAAAAGCACCCCTGTCCCCCCCTGCTCTCGCGCTAAGGCGAACGCAAGCGTCGGTCTGGCGTCAAATGTAAACAGCAATTGCACCATGCATGTGAGTTATCACCGCGAAGGTCAGATCGAGGGCAGTAATTTTAGCAGTAGACCTCCTCTGTAAATCTAAAGTGGTAACCTGTAAAGGCTTTTAAAGGCTTTTAAAAATGTATTTATTTTGTTACCACTGCACGTTTGTGCGCAATTTTAAAGCATGTCATGTTTTGTATCCATGTACTCGGCCTAAGATCATCTTTTTTATTTCATCAAACATTTGGGCAATATAGTGTGTTTTAGTGCATTAAAATTTAAAAAAGTGTGTTTTTTCCCCAAAAAAATGCATTTGAAAAATCGCTGCGCAAATACTGTGTGAAAAAAAAAAAATGAAACACCCACCATTTTAATCTGTGGGGCATTTGCTTTAAAAAATATATAATGTTTGGGGGTTCAAAGTAATTTTCTTGCAAAAAAAAATAATTTTTTCATGTAAACAAAAAGTGTCAGAAGGGGCTTTGTCTTCAAGTGGTTAGAAGAGTGGGTGATGTGTGACATAAGCTTCTAAATGTTGTGCATAAAATGCCAGGACAGTTCAAAACCCCCCCAAATGACCCCATTTTGGAAAGTAGACACCCCAAGCTATTTGCTGAGAGGCATGTCGAGTCCATAGAATATTTTATATTGTGACACAATTTGCGGGAAAAAAACACTTTTTTTTTTTTTTTTTTGCACAAAGTTGGCACTAAATAATATATTGCTCAAACATGCCATGGGAATATGTGAAATTACACCCCAAAATACATTCTGCTGCTTCTCCTGAGTACGGGGATACCACATGTGTGAGATTTTTGGGAGCCTAGCCGTGTACGGGACCCTGAAAACCAAGCACCGCCTTCAGGCTTTCTAAGGGCGTAAATTTTTGATTTCACTCTTCACTGCCTATCACAGTTTCGGAGGCCATGGAATGCCCAGGTGGCACAAAACCCCCCCAAATGACCCTATTTTGGAAAGTAGACACCCCAAGCTATTTGCTGAGAGGTATAGTGAGTATTTTGCAGACCTCACTTTTTGTTACAAAGTTTTGAAAATTGAAAAAAGAAAAAAAAAATGTTTTCTTGTCTGTCTTAATTTTTAAAAACAAATGAGAGCTGCAAAATACTCACCATAATGGCCTCCATAATCCTTAAATGGAAGACATTTGGGATGACCAGAACCCTTCCTAGAGCTGGCCGTCCGGCCAAACTGAGCTATCGGTGGGAGAAGAGCCTTGGTGAGAGGTAAAGAAGAACCCAAAGATCGCTGTGGCTGAGCTCCAGAGATGCAGTCGGGAGATGGGAGAAAGTTGTAGAAAGGCAACCATCACTGCAGCCCTCCACCAGTCGGGGGTTTCTGGCAGAGTGGCCCGACGGAAGTCTCTCCTCAGTGCAAGACACATGAAAGCCCGCATGGAGTTTGCTAAAAAACACCCGAAGGACTCCAAGATGGTGAGAAATAAGATTCTCTGGTCTGATGAGACCAAGATAGAACTTTTTGGAATTAATTCTAAGCGGTATGTGTGGAGAAAATCAGGCGCTGCTCATCACCTGTCTAATACAGTCCCAACAGTGAAACATGGTGGTGGTAGCATCATGCTGTGGGGGTGTTTTTCAGCTGCAGGGACAGGATGACTGGTTGCAATCGAGGGAAAGATGAATGCGGGCAAGTACAGGGATATCCTGGATGAAAACCTTCTCCAGAGTGCTCAGGACCTCAGACTGAGCCGAAGGTTTACCTTCCAACAAGACAATGACCCTAAGCACACAGCTAAAATAACAAAGGAGTGGCTTCACAACAACTCCGTGACTGTTCTTGAATGACCCAGCCAGAGCCCTGACTTAAACCCAATTGAGCATCTCTGGAGAGACCTAAAAATGGCTGTCCACCAACGTTTACCATCCAACCTGACAGAACTGGAGAGGATCTGCAAGGAGGAATGGCAAAGGATCCCCAAATCCAGGTGTGAAAAACTTGTTGCATCTTTCCCAAAAAGACTCATGGCTGTATTAGATCAAAAGGGTGCTTCTACTAAATACTGAGCAAAGGGTCTGAACACTTAGGACCATGTGATATTTCAGTTTTTCTTTTTTAATAAATCTGCAAAAATGTCATCAATTCTGTGTTTTTCTGTCAATATGGGGTGCTGTGTGTACATTAATGAGGAAAAAAAATGAACTTCAATGATTTTAGCAAATGGCTGCAATATAACAAAGAGTGAAAAATTGAAGGGGGTCTGAATACTTTCTGTACCCACTGTAGGTGGCATTCAGGGGCGGATCTAGTCTCGGGAGGGGCACTGCCAGAAAATAAGGTTTTATTCAGGCAATTTATCAGGGAAATGGCTGGTGTTGGTGCTTTAATCATCCTGGCACCATGGTTGTTTTGGTGTCAGGATGATTGAAGCACATTATTTCTGTTATTACATTGTTATATAAAATGAAATAGTTCAACTCACCATAATGCAGAATCAGTGGGAGTTCCAAGTGTATCACTTGCCACTGTCGCCTGCCACCAGATGCAGATTGTCACTTGCCACGTCACCTTCCAGAAGTTGCATATTGTCACTTGCCACGTCGCCTGCCACAAGTTGCAGATTGTCACTTGCCAAGTCCTGTCACCAGATGCAGATTGTCACTTGCCACGTCACCTGCCACAAGTTGCGTATTGTCACTTGCCATGTCGCCTGTCACAAGATGCAGATTGTCACTTGCCACATCACCTGCCACAAGTTGCACATTGTCACTTGCCATGTCGCCTGTCACCAGATGTATATTGTCACTTGCCACGTCGCCTGCCACATGTTGTGGATTGTCACTTGCCACGTCACCTGCCACACGTTGCCGAATGTCACTTGCCATGTCACTTGCTATACATTGCTGATTGTCACTTGCCACGTCCCCTGCCACGTGTTGCGGATTGTCACTTGCCACGTCACCTGCCACCAGATGCAGATTGTCACTTGCCACGTCATTTGCCACACGTTGCGGATTGTCACTTGTCGCCGATTGGCCAGCCGCCCGCTCACCTGCCGAGCTGCCCGCCCGCTCACTCACCAGGCCACCGAGCTGCACATTCACCCATGAGCCGCCCGCCGAGTCGCCCACTCACTCACCCACCCGCCGTGCTGCCCGCCTGCCGAGCCTCCCGCTCACTCACCCGCTGACTAACCCACCGCTCCCCCACAGCTAATTTCTCAGAGGGGGGCAATTGCCCCATTGCAACCCCTGGATCTGCCCCTGGTGGCATTGTGACAGGAGTGGACACCAATGCTGGGGTATAGTTCATTACTGATCAGAATTCTTTTCATATGAAATTTTAAACTTTGGTTTTCTTCCACAGCCCCAAGCCATGCTGACTGCTAGTTAAACTGGCCCTGTAGTACGTAAGCTTGTAAGGCTAACAGCATCCGATTAGCAGCACCCCTGTAGAAGGTGCTTCCATAGTGGTCCCATATACTCTGTATAACTCTGTATATGCTACAAGATACGTACTGTATAAGAATTAACCAGCTATTTGTCTACCAAAGATTTGTGTCATAAGATTGTAGAACTCTTCCTTTGGGTTGCATGGAAAGTAGTCTGTCCTGACATTGGAACTTGTTTAATATTTTTAATGATTTGGTCATGTATTTTCCCCTTTTTGCAGATACTTATTGAGACAGAGAAAGGGAGTTTCCAGTTGACTCTGAGTGCGCAGAATACCGACCAGCTCATTAACGGCATCCAGGCGACCCTGTCCAAAATATTCCCTACTCCAGATACAGTGTGAGTTCCTATTAAGAATTAAAATCCCGTTCTTTGTTTTTGACACAAGGCAGCTTAATTAGTTCTCAGCTCGTCTGTCGCGCATGAATGTTTTAATTGCAGTCTGATGGTCTCTGTGGTATGGAAGGTTTTTATTAACAGTTATCCGAGCCTAAAAGAACTAACAGATTCGGGAAATTGTCTGCAGGATCCTAAGACAGGGCTAGTATGCTCTGTCAGGAACACATCAGCTTTACTAAACTCTTTTAAATTGCTTTTCATTTTAGTATCCTTTTGGTAATTATATATATATATATACATACATACAGCTGTGCTCATAAGCTTACATACCCTGGCAGAATTTATGATTTCTTGGCCATTTTTCTGAGAATATGAATGATAACAGAAAAACATTCTTTCACTCATGGTTAGTGTTTGGCTGAAGCCATTTATTACCAATCAACTGTGTTTACTCTTTTTTAAATTATAATGACAACAAAATGACCCTGATCAAAAGTTTACATACCCTGGTGATTTTGGCCTGATAACATGCACACAAGTTGACACAAAGGGTTTTTAAAGGCTATTAAAGGTAACCATCCTCACCTGTGATCTGTTTACTTGTAATTAGCATGTGTGTGTGAAAGTTCAATGCGTTTTTGGACTCCTGACAGACCCTTGCATCTTTCATCCAGTGCTGCACTGACGTTTCTGGATTCTTAGTCATGGGGAAAGCAAAAGAATTGTCAAAGGATCTGTGGGAAAAGGTAGTTGAACTGTATAAAACAGGAAAGGGATATAAAAAGATTTTCAAGGAATTGAGAATGCCAGTCAGCAGTGTTCAAACTCTAATCAAGAAGTGGAAAATGAGGGGTTCTGTTGAAACCAAACCATGGTCAGGTAGACCAACTAAAATTTCAGCCAGAACTGCCAGGAAAATTGTTTGGGATGCAAAAAAACCCACAAATAACTTTAGGTGAAATACAGGCCTCTCTGAAAACATCTGGTGTGGCTGTTTCAAGATGCACAATAAGGAGACACTTGAAGAAAGATGGGCTGCATAGTCGAGTCGCCAGAAGAAAGCCATTACTACGCAAATGCCACAAAGTATCCCGCTTACAATACGCCAAACAGCACAGAGACAAGCCTCAAACCTTCTGGCACAAAGTCATTTGGAGTGATGAGACCAAAATTGAGCCTAAAAGAACTAACAGATTCGGGAAATTGTCTGCAGGATCCTAAGACAGGGCTAGTATGCTCTGTCAGGAACACATCAGCTTTACTAAACTCTTTCAAATTGCTTTTCATTTTAGTATCCTTGTGGTACAATTCATATATATATATATATATATATATATATATATATATATATATATATATATATATATATATATATATATATATATATATATACATACACATATGGTAGATTAATGATATACTACTACCACATATATATATATACATATATATATATATATATATATATATATATATACATACATACAACTTACGTACACGGGTATTGGTTTAATAGGTATATAGTGTTTGCTACACTTATTATGCCCCATTACTACTATCCTATACATACCTGATTGGTTACCTCCTTATTATCAAGCTACCCCCATCATTGTTGTGTTTATTTTATCACATATTGGGATTTTCTATCCTTATTGGTGACACATACACTTTTTTTATCACTTCACCGATTTTTCCTCCTTGTCATTAGCACATTTTTTACCCATATATTAAACAACACCATTATGTTTCCAGGTGTGTGGCGTTTTTTTTTCCTTCCTTTGGTTGCATTTACATTGACCCCCAGGATATCAGATCTGTGAACACACCATGTTGTTACCATCTCCCTGCCCCTTCACAGCTCCCATGGGGAAAAGGAGTTGACTTCTGGACATGCCCGGGAGAGACCCTCTGTATGTTACCATATATATTGATACACATAAGCTTGCCTTCTTTATCCAGAGTTGACCAGCATTTGACACTACTTGTAAGTTACAGATATTGAGATATACTCATACATATATGGCTCTCCTCCTGCCTTTTCCCCTTCCCCCAACCACCCCTTCCTCCCTTTTCATTTTTACAATTTAATTTTTTTTCATTATTATTATCATTCATTGATCCATTTTTATCTCCAGATACCTACCTGCACCTCTCCTGAGGAATGCGAGAATTACCTTGCGAAATGCGTACAGATCAGTCGCGCAGCAGCTCTAGATCGATTGGGGTATCTATATGGTGCCTTCAGGTCCTGGACATCTTTACTTTTTTATATGAACTCTATGCAGCACCATTCATGTTCATCAATAATGTCTTCTTTATTATTGTGGTACACATGTTTTTAAATGTATGATAATACATTTTTCATGTTTTTACATCTACTGTCTGAGGTGTGACTCTTTAAAAGTCCTGTGGGCAAAATGTTTTTTTTTTCTGTGTTGTACATACTAATTTGGGACTGAGACACTACCTCAACCTTCCTTCTCACATTAGCTCTCATTGTCTGTCTATGGAACATTGCATTCATCAGCCAGGAAGCTGCGCATGGGACGTACTTGGACATTCCAACATGACAATGATCCAAAACACAAGGCCAAGTCGACCTGTCATTGGCTACAGCAGAATAAAGTGAAGGTTCTGGAGTGGCCATCTCAGTCTCCTGACCTCAATATCATTGAGCCACTCTGGGGAGATCGCAAACATGCAGTTCATGCAAGACAGCCCAAGAATTTACAGGAACTGGAGGTTTTTTGCCAAGAGGAATGGGCATCTATACCATCTGAGAAGATAAAGAGCCTCATCCACAAATACCACAAAAGACGTCAAGCTGTCATTGATGTTAAAGGGGGCAATACAGGGTATTAAAAACTGGGGTATGTAAACTTTTGTTCAGGGTCATTTGACTAGTTTCCTTTGTCATTATGATTTAAAAAGAGTAAAAACAGTTGATTGTTAATAAATTGCTTCAGCCAAACATTAACCATGAGTGAAAGAAAAGTTTGTGTTATCATTCATTTTCTCTGAAAATTGCCCAAGAGATTCTGCCAGGGTATGTAAACCAGTGGTGTCACTAGGGTGGGGCCACTAGGGGGTCCTGACCCCCCAACATTATTCTGTGCCCCCCCAATTAAAAGGACTTATGGCTTGTATTTGGGGTGGGTACCTGTGGCCCCACACATTGCTCTGGCTGGAATAAGTCAGGCTCTCCTGAAAACGTCTCTGTGTCAGCTCCTGCGGTGTATTCTCCCCCTCCCTCTACTCACTGACACTCTGTATAATACGAGCGGAGCTTGTACAGCCACAGCCGCCCGATCTGCTCCCTCCCCCTGTATCCTCATTGGCAGGGAGGAGAGCGAGATCCACCACTGTGGCGGGTCCCAAGCCTCCTATGATCTCAGTGACAGCTTGAAAAAACAGACTGATTTCTCCTGTCCATAGGACAGAAGAATCAGCCTGTAAGTTCCAAGGCTAAGCCGCGTGTCTATGATGACACTGTGACACAGACCAGCCACCCCCTCCCCACACCCCTCACAGAACGGGAGAGCAGAGAGGAATACAGCTCCTCCTCCTCCACCTCTGTCCCTTCTGTATCTTCCAGTCCCGCCCACACGATCCCCGGCGTGCAGCTATGCCTCAAAGAGAGGGGATGTGTGGGCTGGAAATATGAAAATCAGCAGCTGCAGAAAATTCCTGGTTGTGTCAATGATTCCTGTCTGAGCCTGGATCCGTGGGTGAGTGCACACTGCAGTACACTGTGATCAATGAACTGTCCCTATCTCCCTTCTCTCCTCCATCTGTCTCCCTCCCCCTGTTCTTCCAAGACCTTCACAAACTTTGAGTTTCAGTTAGGCTGGTAATAGACTGCATATGATTGACTGCATATCACATTGTCAAACAACAACAATATATAATACATGTCACAAAATTAACATCCTTGTTGTTTGAGAATGTGATATGCAGTAAATCATTTGTTAGAGTGCACGCAGACACAGTTGGCTATTTTTTTTTTTTTTTAGGTATTCTTAACAACGTAATTTTCGTAAGGGTTATGTGCTTTTTGCTGTGCACATGCGCAGTAGTTAGTCGCGCATTTTGCCAGCCATACAATGTAATTTCTGGCGTGCGCATGCGCAGTAGGCGGTCAAGCATTCTGCACGGCATATTCGTCTGTGTAATGACGTCAGCCACTGAAGGCAGGTATGACGTTGCGTATGTGCAGTGCAGGCGATTTGCCCATACAGCTGATTATACATCACAGGAAGTGACGCGGGTTGCAGATTCTGCCAGGTTGAGCAGTTTGTCACAACACCGCTACAAATTTCTTTCCTGCAACCACAGATTGCAGGAAAGAAACGTGCATGATTCCCCCATCAACACAGTCCCACCCAGTTATTCTCCCGACAAACAGTGATTATCACTAGCAGCTATAGCAACCGCTAATGATAATCAATAGAGTATCCAGCAGGCTGGTTGTACCCAAGTCGATCGATCAACTTGGTACATTCAGTCTGTACATTAATGGTTCAAATGTCAGCCAGTTCCTGATGAACCGGCCAAGATTTAAACTATCTACCAGGGTTGCTGTCCTGTCTATTGACAGCGCTGGTCTCTGTCTCCATGGCAGTGACAGCAGCACATTAGAACCCAGTACCCTTTATGGGGCTGATGGGCTCATGCACAGGAGGGTCAGCACAATTGTTTGTCAGAAATGGGCTCGAGTGTGTTTGAAATCCCACGTGACCGATCCCGCCAGGAAACCGACACTCCACGCGGCTAATCACAGGCAGTGAGACATTTCCCGGTTCGTAGCTGCACAGATCAGGAAATGTCTCACTGCCTGTGATTAGCCGTGTGGAGTGTCGGTTTCCTGGCGGGATCGGTCACGTGGGATTTCAAACACGCCTGAGCCCATTTCTAATGGTTTTATACGGTTGAGCTCCCTGCAGGTTGCTCAGCAGTAAGAATGAGCTCTGGCGTGTTCGCACAGCCCACATGCAGAGCCCGCCAGGAAGTTGGCACTGCGCTGCGCTAATCACAGGCAGTGAGGCATTTCCCGATCTCTGCAGCCGCACATCGGGACAATGTCTTACTGTCTGTGATTAGCACAGCGCAGTGCCAACTTCCTGGCGTGCTCGGCACGTGGGCTGTGCGAACACGCCAGAGCTCATTCTTACTCAGCAGCAGTGGAGCCTTCTCTGACATGCTTATTGGGATGCAATCCAGGTGATGCTCCTAGTCAAATCTAATGTTAAATATGATCAAAGCCCATACCTTACTGGCATGGAGCCCACATGGCTGCTGAACATACGGTTGATATATATATATATATATATATATATATATATATATATATATATTTACACACACACTGTAGAGATATATGTAATAAATACTGTGTTTATTAGATCTGACTGGGAACATCACCTGGATCACAGCCCGATTGGCATGTCCACAGAGAAGGTTATACAGCATTACTGCTGCTAGGTGACCAGCTGGGGGCTCAGCTCTCGACAACCAATAGTGCCAGCCTTTCCCTACATGAACCCATAATGTCACCAGCACTAGGTCCTAATAGACTGCCACCACTGTCTAGGACACAGACGCCAGACCAGCACTGTCAATAGCAGGGGCAGGACAGCAAGAGGAGGATGGGGAACCCCACAGTGGCAGAACGCGAGGGCCTGGTCGCAAGTGCTACCTTTGTAACCCTTGTAGTTTTCCCACTGGTTTGGACCCTTATATTTTCCTTGTGTGCTGGTGACATATCTCTTGTTTTCTGCCACCCTGGGGGACCCCAATACAGTAAGAAGGGGGCTCACTTCAGCACATGTGAAAGGGTCCCATTGCAGGATCGTAATAAACAGAAGTAAAGGGCCCCAGGATATATATATAATTGCATTTTATAGTTGGCCCCCTACTTTTGCCCCCCCCCCATGTGCCCCCCCTAAATATGAAAGCTGGAGACGCCACTGATGTAAACTGTTGAGCACAACTGTATATATACAGTATCTCTCAAAAGTGAGTACGCCCCTCACATTTTTGTAAATATTTTATTCAATTTTTTCACCTGACAACACTGAAGAAATGACACTTTGCTACAATTTAAAGTAGTGAGTGTACAGCTTGTATAATAGTGTAAATTTGCTGTCCCCTCAAAATAATGCAACACACAGCCATTAATGTCTAAACTGCTGGCAACAAAAGTCAGTACACCCCTAAGTGAAAATGTCCAAATTGGGCCCAATTAGCCATTTTCCCTCCCCTGTGTTATGTGACTCGTTAGTGTTACAAGGTCTGAGGTGTGAATGGGGAGCAGGTCTGTTAAATTTGGTGTTATCGCTCTCACTCTCTCATACTGGTCACTGGAAGTTCAACATGGCACCTCATGGCAAAGAACTCTCTGAAGATCTGAGAAAAAGAATTGTTGCTCTACATAAAGATGACCTGGGCTGTAAGAAGATTACCAAGACGCTGAAACTGAGCTGCAGCACAGTGGCCAAGTCCATACAGCAGTTTAGCAGGACAAGTTCCACTCAGAACAGGCCTCGCCAAGTTGAAGGCGAGGCCTTTTGAGTGCAAGTTGAGTGCACATGCTCAGCGTCATATCCAGAGGTTGTCTTTGGGAAATAGACATATGAGTGTAGCCAGCATTGCTGCCGAGGTTGAAGGGGTGAGGGTTCAGCCTGTCAGTGCTCACACCATACGCCCCACGCTGCATCAAATTGGTCTGAATGGCTGTCATCCTAGAAGGAAGCCTCTTCTAAAGATGATGCACAAGAAAGCCCACAAACAGTTTGCTGAAGACAAGCAGACTAAGGACATGGATTACTGGAACCATGTTCTGTGGTCTGATGAGACCAAGATAAACTTATTTGGTTCAGATGGTGTCAAGCGTGTGTGGCGGCAACCAGGTGAGGAGTACAAAGACAAGTGTGTCTTGCCTACAGTCAAGCATGGTGGTGGGAGTGTCATAGTCTGGGGCGGCATGAGTGCTGCCAGCACTGGGGAGCTACAGTTCATCGAGGGAACCATGAATGCCAACATGTACTGTGATCTACTGAAGCAGAGCATGATCCTTTCCCTTCAGTGACTGGGCCGCAGGGCAGTATTCCAACATGATAAGGACCCCAAACACACCTCCAAGACGACCACTGCCTTCTAAAGAAGCTGAGGGTAAAGGTGATGGACTGGTCTCCAGACCTAAACCCTTTTGAACATCTGTGGGGCATCCTCCAACGGAATGTGGAGGTCTCTAACATCCACCGCTCCGTGATGTCATCATGGAGGAGTGGAAGAGGACTCCAGTGGCAACCTGTGAAGCTCTGGTGAACTCGATGCCCAAGAGGGTTAATGCAGTGCTGGATAATAATGGTGGCCACACAAAACATTGTCACTTTGGGCCCAATTTGGACATTTTCACTTAGGGGTGTACTCACTTTTGTTGCCAGTGGTTTAGACATTAATGGCTGTGTGTTGAGTTATTTTGAGAGGACAGCAAATTTACACTGTTATACAAGCTGTACACTCACTACTTTACATTGTAGCAAAGTGTCATTTCTTCAGTGTTGTCACATGAAAAGATATAATAAAATATTTACAAAAATGTGAGGGGTGTACTCACTTTTGTGAGATACTGTACGTATTGCGGTCGGCATGTGATAATATTAAGGTGTTTGTAAAGGAATAGTGTAGCAAAAATGTAAGGCTTAATGTACACGTATCGTTTGCAAGATACTGTATATATATATACAGTGGCTTGCGAAAGTATTCGGCCCCCTTGAACTTTTCAACCTTTTGCCACATTTCAGGCTTCAAACATAAAGATATAAAATTTTAATTTTTTGTGAAGAATCACCAACAAGTGGGACACAATTGTGAAGTGGAACGAAATCTTTTGGATTTTTGAAACTTTTTTAACTAATCAAAAAATGAAAAGTGGGGCGTGCAAAATTATTCGGCCCCCTTGCGTTAATACTTTGTAGAGCCACCTTTTGCTGCGATTACAGCTGCAAGTGGCTTGGGGTATGTCTCTATCAGTTTTGCACATAGAGAGACTGAAATTCTTGCCCACTCTTCCTTGCAAAACAGCTCGAGCTCAGTGAGGTTGGATGGAGAGCGTTTGTGAACAGCAGTTTTCAGCTCTTTCCACAGATTCTCGATTGGATTCAGGTTTGGACTTTGACTTGGCCATTCTAACACCTGGATACGTTTATTTGTGAACCATTCCTTTGTAGATTTTGCTGTATGTTTGGGATCATTGTCTTGTTGGAAGATAAATCTCCGTCCCAGTTTCAGGTCTTTTGCAGACTCCAACAGGTTTTCATCCAGAATGGTCCTGTATTTGGCTGCATCCATCTTCCCCTCAATTTTAACCTTCTTCCCTGTCCCTGCTGAAGAAAAGCAGGCCCAAACCATGATGTTGCCACCACCATGTTTGACAATGGGGATGGTGTGTTGAGTGTGATGAGCTGTGTTGCTTTTACGCCAAACATATAGTTTTGCATTGTGACCAAAAAGTTCGATTTTGGTTTCATCGGACCAGAGCACCTTCTTCCACATGTTTGGTGTGTCTCCCAGGTGGCTTGTGGCAAACTTTAGACGAGACTTTTTATGGATATCTTTGAGAAATGGCTTTCTTCTTGCCACTCTTCCATAAAGGCCAGATTTGTGCAGTGTACGACTGATTGTTGTCCTATGGACAGACTCTCCCACCTCAGCTGTAGTTCTCTGCAGTTCATCCAGAGTGATCATGGGCCTCTTGGCTGCATCTCTGATCAGTCTTCTCCTTGTCTGAGCTGAAAGTTTAGAGGGACAGCCAGGTCTTGGTAGATTTGCAGTGGTCTGATACTCCTTCCATTTCAAAATGATCGCTTGCACAGTGCTCCTTGGGATGTTTAAAGCTTGGGAAATCTTTTTGTATCCAAATCCGGCTTTAAACTTCTCCACAACAGTATTACGGACCTGCCTGGTGTGTTCCTTGGTCTTCATGATGCTCTCTGCGCTTTCAACAGAACCCTGAGACTATCACAGAGCAGGTGCATTTATACAGAGACTTGATTACACACAGGTGGATTCTATTTATCACCATCAGTCATTTAGGACAACATTGGATCATTCAGAGATCCTCGCTGAACTTCTGGAGTGAGTTTGCTGCACTGAAAGTAAAGGGGCCGAATAATTTTGCACGCACCACTTTTCAGTTTTTTAATTGCTAAAAAAGTTTAAAATATCCAATAGATTTCGTTCCACTTCACAATTGTGTCCCACTTGTTGGTGATTCTTCACAAAAAATTAAAATGTTATATCTTTATGTTTGAAGCCTGAAATGTGGCAAAAGGTTGAAAAGTTCAAGGGGGCCGAATACTTTCGCAAGCCACTGTATATATATATCTGCAGTTCAATTTTTAATCTTTTTTTTAGTTCCAGTTCTTTTCACTGACATTTTCTAGGAGTTCACAGAGAAAATCAATGCTGAATGTAGAGTTAATACATTGAAAAAGATAACTAGATTTGTTTCCAAATAGTGGTTAGAATGCATGGCATGTCCTAGAAGACTTCCTAAAATAAACCTTGTCAGTTTCCTAAAAAATATAAACACACCAATATATTTGCTTATCTATGCCACAGACGTGATTATTTGCTTTTCTCTGACAACAAAACCTCTGTCTACTCAGTATGTAAGGATTTATGTCTCTGTGTCAGTTGAGTATTCCTCTACTCAAATGTTAAAGTAATTGTAAACCCTTACATATACCCAGTAAAGTGACTTTGATACACAGTGATGAAACAAATCCTCCTACATAAGTTGTACCTGTTTTCCTGCTGTCTTTTCTTCTCTACATCTGTTCAAAATGTAGAACTTATAAAGCTTGTCTGAGCTGTCAGAAAAAGCGGGTGAAGAATTGATATTACACACTCCAGAGCTCAGTGAGGAGAGCTCGGAGAGCTGATTGGAGGGAAGAGACCCCCCCCCCCCCCCTTCACACAGCACACAGTAGCAGAGCTGAGGCTGTCAATCTGCTGGAGGTCCCTCGCCTGTCACCTTTTTTTCTTTGTGTCAGGAAAAATTGTCGGAAGGGACTTATGCTGATAGCAGAGGAATGAAGCAGCAGCCAGAAATTACACTTAGTGCTCTTAATTGAGACAAGTACACACTATATACACACTATGCTTTGTTCATATTTCATGTCTGAGGTTTACAGCCACTGTAACCACTTGCCGCAAAATCACATACCTGTACGTAATTCTGCTACAAGTGGTTGTACAGGCATGCTGCAGGCATCACCCCTCGGTACCGTTCTTTTAGAGCCCGAAGGTTGGCTTTCTTGTGATAACAATCAATGAGGCTGGAGGGGATGCCCCCCCCCTGCAGGCTTTCCCCCACTCTACCTGGGCTCTTCCATCCCACCGGGACCCGGAAGCAATGTTCTGGTTTACTGGAACCTTAAAGGTGCCAGATTTTTAAAAAATTACAGTATTCAAAACAGCTAAACTTGGCATTTTGAATGCTTTTAAGTGCAAAGGAGGGATTTGGGGTCTTATAGACCCCATATCTCTCCATAAAAATACCTGACATGTGACTATTTTACTTTCACAAGGGATGTTTACAATCCTTGTGACAGCAATAAAAGTGGTAAAAAAAAAAGAAAGAAATTAAAGGGACAATGTAAAAATAAAAAATAAAATAAAATAAATAAGAAAAAAAAACTAAATATTTTTCTAAAGCGCCCCATTCCTCTGTGCTCACGCGCCAAAGTAAACGCATACATAAATTGCGCTTGCAAATGTAAACACTGTTCAAACCACACATGTGAGGTATCACTGCGATCGATAGAACGAGAGAAATTATTATAGCAGAAGACCTCCTCGGTAACGGGTAATCGTTAAACATTTTTAAAGCGTCACCTATAGAGATTTTTAGGTACCATAGTTTGTTGCCATTCCGCGAGTGTGCGCAATTATAAAGCATGACATGTTAGGTATCTATTTACTCGGCGTAACATGATATTTCACATTATACAAAAAAATTGGGCTAACTTTACTGTTTAGTTTTTTTAATTAAATGAAGTGTACTTTTTCCAAAAAAATTGTGTTTGAAAGACCGCTGCACAAATACAGTGTGACATAAAATATTGCAAGGACCGCCAATTTATTCTCTAGGGTCTCTAAAAAAAAATATATATATATATATATATTGCTGTCATTTTCCAGCAAAAAATACTGATTTTAACTTGTAAGCAACAAGTGTCAGAAAAAGGCTTGATCTTTAAGTGGTAAAGAACTTAAAAAAATGCAAACACTCCCCTGCATTAGAAGAGGTAATATGTGGTGGCCTGTGTTCACTCCAGTTCTGCATGCTGTGTAAGGGTTTATTTACACTGCCGTCCCCAGGCATTAGTTGCCTCCACACCACCTGTTTTAACCCCTAAAAGCCCGCACCAAGGCAGTTGTGGTGCAACCCTATTTAGTGAGGGGGTCATGCTTGGTGGAAGGTACTGTCTGCCTAACATGACGTGAGAATAATTCTTGTCACATATATGCCAAGCATCATGGCTGCAGCATGTATACATCCCTGTCCTCTGCCTTTGAAGCTTAAGAAGGAGCGGTTGGAGGGAGGGGGCAAAAAAATGCAACTCAACCTCTTCTTTTTACCACCCCGAATCACAACAAGGCCTAAAACCAGGGCTGTCTTTAATATTCATTGGACCCTGGGCAAAAATTTTCTTGCCCCCCCCCCCCCCCCATGCAATTTCACTCTCTACCTGCTCTGAGACATACAATAAATAGCAGCTAGACTTAAAATCAGTTTACTGTATCAGATCAGGCAGCAATTGCGATTGGTTGCCAGTGGTTACAGCATATGAAAACATGCTTACTGACTGGTTGCTAGAAGTTACAGCACACATTACTGCTCACTGATTAGTTGCTAGAGGTTACTGTACAGCAAATGATTTCTGCTTGTTAATTGGTTGCTAAAGATTACAGTATTACTGCTCACTGATTGGTTGCTAGAGGTTACAGCACATCATCTCCTCACTGTAGGGGGGCATGATAAACATATGAATGCCGCCTTTATTTACATATCGAAGCCACTGGCCACAGCTATTTACTTATGAATGCCGCCGCTATTTGCATATGAATGCTGGTTATTTATATGTAAATACAGGGTCTGCAGGTAAGTTATCTGTACACAACAATAAGACAGAGCAGGGCAGCATTAGTACCAGCATTTCACACTGAGATATTGGGACACAGCACAGGACTGAAACTTCAAAGGACAAGGGAATTTAAACTGGGATAGTTGGCAAGTATGAGGCAACTGCTTTGGGCCCCACAACAATGACAGGGCCAGGGCAGCTGCCCTTTTTGCCCTGCCTTAAAGACGACCCTACCTAAAACTCTTCAGCTTCTGACACTTGCAGGAGTGCCCCACACCATGCTCTGTAGCTTCACCCTCAAACTGCTATATACAGTAACTGCAAAGTTCAGGAGGCACTGGCTTCTAAAACTGTAAATGTCAAATGCAAAAGAGTCTTGTGGACACTGTAATGCTGGATCAGAGGGAAATAAGAGACTCCTGACACTGAAGAGGAGCTATTATTTCAGTGCCTCTGTTATGAACCATGAAGAGTCATTTCTCCATAATGCCTATAGCTACAGAGGTGATTAATGGCTTGAGCCAATCGAAAGAGTGTACGATACCATCTTGTCAGGAACTTATAAGACATCTCCTGTTAATGGGAACTTATTGAAGTACGGTGTGTCGCTCCCATCAGCCTTTTAATCTGCTCTGATGTAAAATTATAGCCCAGTTTTCTTTCCCATTCTCAAATGAAAAAGGGAGTTGTCATTATTTGGGCGCTCAGAACCAGCCTATAAATTCGAGACAACATATGCCCCGGTTCTGATAAATTAACACACCATTCCTCAAAAGTAGTAAGCGGGTTCGCTGGCATAATCTGGTGCTTCCACTTATTGAACAAGTCTATCAGTTGACGGTATTTCCATACAGCCATTGGTACTTCATTGGTCCATTGGTGGATTTGGTATTCGAACCAAATCCACCAATGGAAGCAATTTACCCTGTGGGGCCACGCCAGTGCAATTACCCTTCCAGTCCATTCCCCAGCGATCTAAACTCCCTTCCTCTCCCCCCGAGGAAAACCACGGAAATCCTTCCAATGGCGTTAAAGGGGATATTGGGGGGGCAAACTTTCCCGTACTGTTCATTCTATCCCAAATGAAGAGTGTTGTTTTAGTCAGTGGTGATGCATAATCCCGACAACCCCCTATAAGAAACCAGAATCCAGGGAGCTCCGGCCAACTTCCTACCTGCTGATGTTTTCTCCAAGGGCACCCAAATTTTACTAGCAGAGTCATGGCACCAGTTCATTATACAAACCAGGGCCATGGCTCTGTAATAAAACGCTATATCTGGGAGTCCCACCCCAACCTCCCGTTTTGGTCTCCTCAAAATCTTGTGTGCCAACCTGGGATGTTTATCTCCCCACACAAAGGTCATAAAAGCCCTTTGTATTTGTTTAACCACTTGACGACCGCCTCACGCCGATGTACGTCGGCATAGTGGCACGGACAGGCAAAATCACGTACATGGTACGTGATTTGCCTTCCGCGGGTGGGGGGTCCGATCGGACCCCCCCCCGGTGCCCGAGGCGGTCGTCTTTTGTGCCCCGGCGATCGATGGTGAGGGGGAGACCATCCGTTCGTGCCCCCCCCCCTCGCGATCGCCGCCGGCCAATCGAATCATTCCTTTGCTGCTGTATGCTAAACAGCAGCAAAGGAAATGATGTCATCTCTCCTCGGCTCGGTAATTTCCGTTCCGGCCCGAGGAGAGAAGACATCAATGTGAGTGCACCAACACACACACACACAGTAGAACATGCCAGGCACACAAAACACCCCGATCCCCCCCCCGATCGCCCCCCGATCCCCCCCAATCACCTCCCCCCCCCCTGTCACAAACTGACACCAGCAGTTTTTTTTTTTTTTTTTTTCTGATTACTGCATAGTGTCAGTTTGTGACAGTTACAGTGTTGGGACAGTTACTGTTACCCCCCTTTAGGTCTAGGGTACCCCCCTAACCCCCCCTAATAAAGTTTTAACCCCTTGATCATCCCCTGTCACCAGTGTCACTAAGCGATCATTTTTCTGATCGCTGTATTAGTGTCGCTGGTGACGCTAGTTAGGGACATAAATATTTAGGTTCGCCGTCAGCGTTTTATAGCGTCAGGGACCCCCATATACTACCGAATAAATGTTTTAACCCCTTGATTGCCCCCTAGTTAACCCTTTCACCACTGATCACCGTATAACCGTTACGGGTGACGCTGGTTAGTTTGTTTATTTTTTATAGTGTCAGGGCACCCGCCGTTTATTACCGAATAAAGGTTTAGCCCCCTGATCGCCCGGCGGTGATATGCGTCGCCCCAGGCAGCGTCAGATTAGCGCCAGTACCGCTAACACCCACGCACGCAGCATACACCTCCCTTAGTGGTATAGTATCTGAACGCATCAATATCTGATCCGATCAGATCTATACTAGCGTCCCCAGCAGTTTAGGGTTCCCAAAAACGCAGTGTTAGCGGAATCAGCCCAGATACCTGCTAGCACCTGCGTTTTGCCCCTCCGCCCAGCCCACCCAAGTGCAGTATCGATCGATCACTGTCACTTACAAAAGACTAAACGCATAACTGCAGCGTTCGCAGAGTCAGGCCTGATCCCTGCGATCGCTAACAGTTTTTTTGGTAGTATTTTGGTGAACTGGCAAGCACCAGCCCCAGGCAGCGTCAGGTTAGCGCCAGTATCGCTAACACCCACGCACGCACCGTACACCTCCCTTAGTGGTATAGTATCTGAACGGATCAATATCTGATCCGATCAGATCTATACTAGTGTCCCCAGCAGTTTAGGGTTCCCAAAAACGCAGTGTTAGCGGAATCAGCCCAGATACCTGCTAGCACCTGCGTTTTGCCCCTCCGCCCGGCCCAGCCCACCCAAGTGCAGTATCGATCGATCACTGACACTTACAAAACACTAAATGCATAACTGCAGCGTTCGCAGAGTCAGGCCTGATCCCTGCGATCGCTAACAGTTTTTTTGGTAGTATTTTGGTGAACTGGCAAGCACCAGCCCCAGGCAGCGTCAGGTTAGCGCCAGTACCGCTAACACCCACGCACGCACTGTACACCACCCTTAGTGGTATAGTATCTGAACGGATCAATATCTGATCCGATCAGATCTATACTAGCATCCCCAGCAGTTTAGGGTTCTCACAAACGCAGTGTTAGTGGGATCAGCCCAGATACCTGCTAGCACCTGCGTTTTGCCCCTCCGCCCGGCCCAGCCCAGCCCACCCAAGTGCAGTATCGATCGATCACTGTCACTTACAAAAGACTAAAACGCATAACTGCAGCGTTCGCAGAATCAGGCCTGATCCCTGCGATCGCCAACAGATTTTTTGGTAGCGTTTTGGTGAACTGGCAAGCGCCAGCGGCCTAGTACACCCCGGTCGTAGTCAAACCAGCACTGCAGTAACACTTGGTGACGTGGCGAGTCCCATAAGTGCAGTTCAAGCTGGTGAGGTGGCAAGCACAAGTAGTGTCCCGCTGCCACCAAAAAGACAAACACAGGCCCGTCGTGCCCATAGTGCCCTTCCTACTGCATTCGCCAATCCTAATTAGGAACCCACCGCTTCTGCAGCGCCCGTACTTCCCCCATTCACATCCCCAACCAAATGCAGTCGGCTGCATGAGAGGCATTTTCTTTATGTCCTCCCGAGTACCCCTACCCAGCGAACGCCCCCAAAAAAGATATTGTGTCTGCAGCAAGCGCGGATATAGGCGTGACACCCGCTATTATTGTCCCTCCAGTCCTGACAATCCTGGTCTTTGCATTGGTGAATGTTTTGAACGCTACCATGCACTAGTTGAGTATTAGCGTAGGGTACAGCATTGCACAGACTAGGCACACTTTCACAGGGTCTCCCAAGATGCCATCGCATTTTGAGAGACCCGAACCTGGAACCGGTTACAGTTATAAAAGTTAGTTACAAAAAAAGTGTAAAAAAAAAAAAATATATAAAATAAAAAAAAATAGTTGTCGTTTTATTGTTCTCTCTCTCTCTATTCTCTCTATTGTTCTGCTCTTTTTTACTGTATTCTATTCTGCAATGTTTTATTGTTATTATGTTTTATCATGTTTGCTGTGACTTGACTTTACTTTACTTTACTGTGCTTTATTGTTAACCATTTTTTTGTCTTCAGGTACGCCATTCACGACTTTGAGTGGTTATACCAGAATGATGCCTGCAGGTTTAGGTATCATCTTGGTATCATTCTTTTCAGCCAGCGGTCGACTTTCATGTAAAAGCAATCCTAGGGGCTAATTAGCCTCTAGACTGCTTTTACAAGCCGTGGGAGGGAATGCCCCCCCCCACCGTCTTCCGTGTTTTTCTCTGGCTCTCCTGTCTCAACAGGGAACCTGAAAATGCAGCCGGTGATTCAGCCAGCTGACCATAGAGCTGATCAGAGACCAGAGTGGCTCCAAACATCTCTATGGCCTAAGAAACCGGAAGCTACGAGCATTTTATGACTTAGATTTCGCTGGATGTAAATAGCGCCATTGGGAAATTGGGGAAGCATTTTATCACACCGATCTTGGTGTGGTCAGATGCTTTGAGGGCAGAGGAGAGATCTAGGGTCTAATAGACCCCAATTTTTTCAAAAAAGAGTACCTGTCACTACCTATTGCTATCATAGGGGATATTTACATTCCCCGAGATAACAATAAAAATGATTAAAAAAAAATAAAAATGAAAGGAACAGTTTAAAAATAAGATAAAAAAGCAAAAAAATAATAAAGAAAAAAAAAAAAGCACCCCTGTCGCCCCCTGCTCTTGCACTAAGGCGAACGCAAGCGGCGGTCTGTCGTCAAACGTAAACAGCAATTGCACCATGCATGTGAGGTATCACCGCGAAGGTTAGATCGAGGGCAGTAATTTTTGCAGTAGACCTCCTCTGTAAATCTAAAGTGGTAACCTGTAAAGGCTTTTAAAGGCTTTTAAAAATGTATTTATTTTGTTGCCACTGCACGTTTGTGCGCAATTGTAAAGCATGTCATGTTTGGTATCCATGTACTCGGCCTAAGATCATCTTTTTTATTTCATCAAACATTTGGGCAATATAGTGTGTTTTAGTGCATTAAAATTTTAAAAAGTGTGTTTTTTCCCCAAAAAATGCGTTTGAAAAATCGCTGCGCAAATACTGTGTGAAAAAAAAAATGAAACACCCACCATTTTAATCTGTAGGGCATTTGCTTTAAAAAAATATATAATGTTTGGGGGTTCAAAGTAATTTTCTTGCAAAAAAAAAAAACTTTTTCATGTAAACAATAAGTGTCAGAAAGGGCTTTGTCTTCAAGTGGTTAGAAGAGTGGGTGATGTGTGACATAAGCTTCTAAATGTTGTGCATAAAATGCCAGGACAGTTCAAAACCCCCCCAAATGACCCCATTTTGGAAAGTAGACACCCCAAGCTATTTGCTGAGAGGCATGTCGAGTCCATGGAATATTTTATATTGCGACACAAGTTGCGGGAAAGAGACAATTTTTTTTTTTTTTTGCACAAAATTGTCACTTAATGATATATTGCTCAAACATGCCATGGGAATATGTGAAATTACACCCCAAAATACATTCTGCTGCTTCTCCTGAGTACGGCGATACCACATGTGTGAGACTTTTTGGGAGCCTAGCCGCGTACGGAACCCCGAAAACCAAGCACCGCCTTCAGGCTTTCTAAGGGCGTGAATTTTTGATTTCTCTCTTGACTGCTTATCACAGTTTCGGAGACCATGGAATGCCCAGGTGGCACAAACCCCCCCCAAATGACCCCATTTTGGAAAGTAGACACCCCAAGCTATTTGATGAGAGGTATAGTGAGTATTTTGCAGACCTCACTTTTTGTCACAAAGTTTTGAAAATTGAAAAAAGAAAAAAAAAAGTTTTTTCTTGTCTTTCTTCATTTTCAAAAACAAATGAGAGCTGCAAAATACTCACCATGCCTCTCAGCAAATAGCTTGGGGTGTCTACTTTCCAAAATGGGGTCATTTGGGGGGGGGGTTGTGCCACCTGGGCATTCCATGGCCTCCGAAACTGTGATAGGCAGTGAAGAGTGAAATCAAAAATTTTCACCCTTAGAAATCCTGAAGGCGGTGATTGGTTTTCGGGGTCCCGTACACGGCTAGGCTCCCAAATAGTCCCACACATGTGGTATCCCCGTACTCAGGAGAAGTAGCTAAATGTATTTTGGGGTGCAATTCCACATATGCCCATGGCCTGTGTGAGCAATATATCATTTAGTGACAACTTTGTGCAAAAAAAAAAAAAAAATGTGTCACTTTCCCGCAACTTGTGTCAAAATATAAAATATTCCATGGACTCAATATGCCTCTCTGGAAATAGCTTGGGGTGTCTACTTTCCAAAATGGGGTCATTTGGGGGGGTTTTGTGCCACCTGGGCATTCCATGGCCTCCGAAACTGTGATAGGCAGTAAAGAGTGAAATCATAAATTTACGCCCTTAGAAATCCTGAAGGCGGTGATTGGATTTCGGGGCCCCGTACGCGGCTAGGCTCCCAAAAAGTCCCACACATGTGGTATCCCCATATTCAGGAGAAGCAGCAGAATGTATTTTGGGGTGCAATTCCACATAGGCCCATGGCCTGTGTGAGCAATATATCATTTAGTGACAACTTTTTGTAAATATTTTTTTTTTTTTGTCATTATTCAATCACTTGGGACAAAAAAAATAAATATTCAATGGGTTCAACATGCCTCTCAGCAATTTCCTTGGGGTGTCTACTTTCCAAAATGGGGTCATTTGGGGGGGTTTTGTACTGCCCTGCCATTTTAGCACCTCAAGAAATGACATAGGCAGTCATAAACTAAAAGCTGTGTAAATTACAGAAAATGTACCCTAGTTTGTAGACGCTATAACTTTTGCGCAAACCAATAAATATACGCTTATTGACATTTTTTTTACCAAAAACATGTGGCCGAATACATTTTGGCCTAAATGTATGACTAAAATTGAGTTTATTGGATTTTTTTTATAACAAAAAGTAGAAAATATCATTTTTTTTCAAAATTTTCGGTCTTTTTCCATTTATAGCGCAAAAAATAAAAACCGCAGAGGTGATCAAATACCATCAAAAGAAAGCTCTATTTGTGGGAAGAAAAGGACGCAAATTTCGTTTGGGTACAGCATTGCATGACCACGCAATTAGCAGTTAAAGCGACGCAGTGCCAAATTGGAAAAAGACCTCTGGTCCTTAGGCAGCATAATGGTCCGGGGCTCAAGTGGTTAAAGAATGTCTGTGGGAATGTTATGGGTACGGTATGTAAAACGTAAATAAGCCTGTGAATTACACTCATTTTAAGCGCGTTTTCCCTGCCAAACCATGTCAGAGTATGACTTCTCCACTTTTGCAAGTCTTTTCTTATGGATACCATCAAGGGTCATTAGTTTAGATCATATAGGCACTTAATATCTGAAGCGATATAGATACCTAAATAGAATATAGAATTAAGGTGCCAAACAAAAGGAAAAGATCGTAGCAAAGGTGGTCTTCATCCTCAAGGGGACATGGCTCGGCATCAACACTGATTTCACAATATTTATTTTAAAATTATATATAAGGCCAAACCTGTCTATTTCCAACATCAGTTCCGTCAAAGGCTCTTGAGGAGAGGTACAACAGTAGATCATCTGCGTAAGCTGAGATCTTATGTTCAGTTGATCCTTTACAAATCCCCTTGATCTTCCTATTTCCCCTAATTGTGCACAGAAAGGGCTCCAGCACCATAGCAAATAACAATGGGGACAGTGGGTATCCCTGCCTAGTCCCATTCCGTATTTCAAAATAATCTAATAGTCTACCATTAACTTTAACCCTTGCTCTAGGACAGGCATGTCCAAAGTCCGGCCCGCGGGCCAATCGCGGCCCGCGGTCTGGTTTCGGACGGCCCGCCTGGTAATTTTGACATATATATCTTTTGTGGCCCCCAACGAATCCCCGAGCGCTGGGGGCCATAAAAGATAGATATGCTGGCTGCCTTGGAGGGGGCGGGACAAGCGCCATACAGGATACAGGAGAATTTCCTGTTTACACGGCGTCCTGTGTAAAAGGAAGTCCCGTCTCCTGCGCTGCCATTGGACAATTGTTTTGTCCATCATAGGAGGCGAGACTTTCAATTAAAGAGGCCGCCGTGTAAACAGGAATTTCTCCTGTATATCTGTTGGCGCTCGTCCCGCCCCCTCCCTGTCTCCTCCAAGGCTGCAGATGGACATGAATCAGGCTGCACTGACGGCAATGGTGAGTCTGCATTCATGTCAATGTGGTGGGGGCTGCCGTATTTATGTCAATGTGGTGGGGGCTGCATTCATGTCAATGTGGGGGCTGCATTCATGTGAATGTGGTGGGGGCTGCATTCATGTGAATGTGGGGGCTGCATTCATGTGAATGTGGGGGCTGCATTCATGTGAATGTGGTGGGGGCTGCATTCATGTCAATGTGGGGGCTGCATTCATGTGAATGTGGTGGGGGCTGCATTCGTGTGAATGTGGTGGGGGCTGCATTCGTGTGAATGTGGTGGGGGCTGCATTCGTGTGAATGTGGTGGGGGCTGCATTCGTGTGAATGTGGTGGGGGCTGCATTCGTGTGAATGTGGTGGGGGCTGCATTCGTGTGAATGTGGTGAGGGCTGCATTCGTGTGAATGTGGTGGGGGCTGCATTCGTGTGAATGTGGTGGGGGCTGCATTCATGTCAATACGGTGGGGGCTGCATTCATGTCAATGTGGTGGGGGCTGCATTCATGTCAATACGGTGGGGGCTGCATTCATGTCAATACGGTGGGGGCTGCATTCATGTCAATACGGTGGGGGCTGCATTCATGTCAATACGGTGGGGGCTGCATTCATGTCAATGTGGTGGGGGCTGCATTCATGTCAATACGGTGGGGGCTGCATTCATGTCAAAACGGTGGGGGCTGCATTCATGTCAATACGGTGGGGGCTGCATTCATGTCAATACGGTGGGGGCTGCATTCATGTCAATACGGTGGGGGCTGCATTCATGTCAATACGGTGGGGGCTACATTCATGTCAATACGGTGGGGGCTGCATTCATGTGAATGTGGTGGGGGCTGCATTCATGTCAATACGGTGGGGGCTGCATTCATGTGAATGTGGTGGGGGCTGCATTTATGTCAATACGGTGGGGGTTGCATTCATGTCAATACGGTGGGGGTTGCATTCATGTCAATACGGTGGGGGTTGCATTCATGTCAATACGGTGGGGGTTGCATTCATGTCAATACGGTGGGGGCTGCATTCATGTTAATGTGGTGGGGGCTGCATTCATGTCAATACGGTGGGGGTTGCATTCATGTCAATATGGTGGGGGCTGCATTCATGTCAATATGGTGGGGGCTGCATTCATGTCAATACGGTGGGGGCTGCATTCATGTCAATACGGTGGGGGCTGCATTCATGTCAATACAGTGGGGGCTGCATTCATGTCCATACGGTGGGGGCCACATTCATGGCAATGGAGTAGGGGCCGCAGATGGGCACTGATTAGGCTGCATTGATGGGCACTGACCCTTATTTTGCTTCACAGTTCTTTATTTAAAATTTAAGATTTTTTTTCCTGAAACTTCATTTTTAAAGTGAAGGTGCGTGTTATAAGCTGATTAAATCCGGTATATCCAAATAACACGCCCAAGCTCATCTATTCACCACACACAGCACAAAGGCAAGAGAATTCTTGTTGGGCCGTGTATTAGTGCTCGGACGGACACACTTAGACCAAATTTTAATGGTTTAAGAATGTCAGGCAAAATGGTCGGCCCTCAAGCATGTTCTATTCATCAAATCTGGCCCTCTTGGAAAAAAGTTTGGACACCCCTGCTCTAGGATCTGCATACAGTGCCGTCACCCATCCCATCATCCGCTCTCTCAGACCCATCTCCCTCAAAACTCTGACCATAAACTCCCACCCCACCCTATCAAATGCTTTTTCAGCATCCGTTAAAATTACTACACTCGGGGTCTGGTTCGGTCCATTATGCATACAATGCAATACATGCAGGGCCCGAATAGTATTATCTCTAGCCTCTCGGCCCTTCATAAACCCTGTTTGATCTGGGTGAATCAATTTAAGTATATGTTCTTGTAGCTTTAGGGCCAAAATTTTTGCCGGGAGCTTAGTGTCAGAGTTAAGGAGGGAGATGGGTTTGTAGCTGGCACAGCACTGAGGGCCTTTCCCTACCTTCGGGAGAACCCTCACATAAGCCAACAGTGCCTCTGGAGGCAATGGGTTAGAGACCGAGATAGCGTTAAGGTATCTGCAAAGAGGAACCAACAGGATTGAGGAAAACTTTTTATAATACATATTTGTGAAACCATCAGGTCCCGGGCTTTTACCTAATGGCAAAGCCGCAATCGCTCCGCCCTGTTCTTCAGTGGAGATTGCTTTTTCCATTTTCTCCAAGGCCTGTAGTCCTGAGGCCTCAAGATATTCCTGAATTGTATCCAAACATCCACCCTCCTCCGCCCCCACAGGAACTGAGTCTATGTTACATAGAGACACATAAAAGCGATGAAACTTAGCTGCTATTGCTTGGGAGTCCACTATCTGCTTATAGCCTGTCTTTATAGTGTGAACATGGCGTTAATCCTTTTCTTTCTTTAGTTGTCTAGCCAATAGTCTCCCACCCTTATTCCCCTGTTCATAGAATCGGTGGGCAAAGTATCTATGTTTATTTTGAACTTTTCGATTGAGAAGCTGTTTTACGTCTGCCAGCAGCTTCTCCAGTCTCTGTGCATACCTAGGTTTTAAATGGGCCTTATGTTTAATTTCAAGTTTATGTATTTCCTCTAAGAGCCCGACCATTTCCTTCTGTCTATCTTTTTTAATACGCCAACCCATTGAAATTAACTCCCCTCTGATGACCGCCTTATGGGCTTCCCATACCACTTGGTCAGACACCTCCTCTGATATATTGGTCTCAAAATATAATGGTAATGTGCAGGACAAGGATTCCACTTTCTTTTTATCATCCAAAGTAGATTCATTCAATCACCATGTTCTTTCCAGGCGCCCAATCGATGTCGGACATATCGTTAAACTTATTGGAGCATGGTCTGACATGGTGATTGACTCAATAGTTGATGAATTTACATAATTCAGATAATATTGATCAATCAACAACATATCGATCCTTGAATATAAATTGTGTATTTTGGAGTAATAACTGAAATCCCTGTCTCGCTCATGCAGTACCCTCCAACTGTCCACCAAATGCAGAGAGGGAAGGCGCTGTTTAACATATCTTAACGCCTTATGAGACACAAAGGTTTTCCCCGAAGAGGTGTCTAGACTAGGGTCCAGGGTAATGTTATCCCCTCCCATAACCAATAGACCTTCCCGAAACTTCCCCAGGATATCCAAAGTTTTAGATAGAAATTTAACGGTATGGCTATTGGGGGCATATACAGTAGCTAGGGTATAACACTGGCCCTGGATGTTTCCTTTAACAAAAGGAAAGCGGCCCTCAGAATCTACTCGTACTTCTGTAGGTACTAGGGGTCATTGTTTTTGTATAGCTATTGTAACTCCTTTAGCCCCAGGAATGGGTGAAGGTGCATGAAACCATTGATTATATGGAAAAAAAGGCATACGGGGGGTTGACCCTGCCAAGAAGTGCATCTCTTGCAAAAAAAATATCTCTGCCTTCATGTGACGCAGTTCTTACAAATCAAGCAGAGCCCTCTCACAATATATCATACAATCTGCATTCTACCTGAAAAAACAAAGAAAGCAGAAAACAAAGTCCCTTGTCTCGGGACAGACCTATTGGGGAAAAGATCCCCTAACCTCGTGAACCCCAGGCTTCTGTTTAAATTTTTATATAATTTTCTTGTGGTATTTCAGCGTATTGCCTCAAAGATGCCCACCAAAGGGGAGAAAGCAAAAAAATATTTAGGGGGGGAGGGGAAAAAAAAGGGGGGGGGAAAGTGGAGGGTGGTGGAGGAATAAGAGAGGACAGAGGGAAAAACAACATCTCCCCCTCTCCCTCCCCCCCAAAAAAAGAAAAAAAAGGGGGGGGGGTAATAAAAGAGATTAAAAAGGGGGGTAAAAAAAGGGGGGAGGGTGGTGGTGGACTAAGAGGACAGAGGGAAAAACATCACCCCCCCCATCTCCCCCCCCCAAAAAAAAGGGGGCTAATAAAAGGGATAAAAAACAAAATAAAAGGGGGAGGTGGTGGGGGATTAAGAGAGAACAGAGGGAAAAAACAATCCCCCCCCCACCCAAAACATCCCCCTCCCAGTCAACTCTAGGCAATCTGCTCCTTTCCTCTTAGCCTTTTTCACTTTACACCACTACTCAGGCTTATCTTTCTATGACCGGATTATAGTCCTGTCTTATCCACATCCACTTCAATTTTACCATCAACCTTTAACTGGCACTTGTTGCAATTGTTCTGGTTGTTGTAGTGATGGTTTATAGTTATTCAAGCTCCAATCCAGAAAGTCCACCAGGGGGAGCTCCAGCACCTCTATGTAGTGTTGCAAGTCATCTTTCATTTTAAATGTTGCTTTTTTCCCATTCCAGGTTGCTACAACCTTAAAGGGATATCCCCAGCGATATTTAACATCAGCTGCTTGTAGAACTTCCAACAAGGGTTTAATCATTCTGCGTTGCATAAGAGTTCTATATGATAAATCTGGAAATAAGGCTATTTGTGCACCTTCAAAATCAACCGTGAATTTATTACAGGCTGCTTTCATGATGGCTTCTTTCACTGGATATCAATGTAGTTTATAAATGACATCTCTTGGTTTTTCTGCATTTTGGGGGGTAGGGGCGAGGGCACGATGGACTCTGTCTATTTCAATCTTATCCGGTACAGATGGCCCCAGAACAGGGGCGGACTGACAACACTCAGGGCCCCCGGACCAAATAAAGCAAGGGCCCCCTGTCAGGCCCCGCCCATGACCCACCCCTAACCCCTCCCATGGCCCACCCCTGACCTCGCCCCTAAATTTTGCACAAAGTACAACTTCTGCCATTTTTTTTAATGGGACCTGGAGGGGGGGTCTCTCTCTAACAGTGTCCATTAGAGAGTCTCTGTTAGAGAGAGAGACCCCCCTCCAGGACCTATTAGAGACTACAAAGGAGTATAATGGGATCTGAGGGGAGCCTCTTTCTACCAGAGTGTACAGTGAACACCTTCATTCACTCTGGTCCTCACAGGACCCCCTCCTTTCGCCATGACTCTCACCCCTGCCCCAACCCCTCACAAAGTAGAAATAAAATTGGCACTGTGTAGAGCTCCTCTTACCTTAACTATGGGTACTGTAGCTGTGGCTGGTTCCCGCATCCTCTGTGGTTGGCTGGCTCCCTGGTTTGGGTGGGTCACCGTGGGTGGCTAGCTGGCATCCTGGCCCTGCTGTGGGTGGGTCACCGTGAGTGGGTGACTGGCACCCTGGCCTTGCTGTGGGTGGGTCACCGTGGGTGGTTGGGTGGCACGCACTCTGGCGCTGCTGTGGGTGGGTGGCTGGCTGGCACCCTGGCTGGTGTGTCCTCTCCTCTTCCACCATTTTGGGCACTGTTTGCTGAGATGAGGGAGGTGCTTGGAGGGAAGTAGTGATCTTTTCCCTATCCGGGACGGTAAATCTAGAAGGTTTGCAGCCTCTCCAGTGCCTCTCAATGCAGCCTCACCAATTCCAATCAGCGCAGACTCAGCAGTGCCAATCAGTGCAGCCTCACCAGTGCCCATGAATGCAGCTTCACCAGTGCCCATGAATAGAGCCTGATCAGTGCCCATCAATGCAGCCTCACCAGTGCCCCTTAATGCAGCCTCACCAGTGCCCCTCAATGCAGCCTCAACAGTGCCCCTCAATGCAGTCTCACCAGTGCCCCTCAATACAGCTCTACCAGTGTGCCCCTCCATGCAGCCTCACCAGAGTGCCCCCTCCATGCAGCCTCACCAGAGTGGCCCCTCCATGCAGCCTCACCAGAGTGCCCCCTCCATGCAGCCTCACCAGAGTGCCCCCTCCATGCAGCCTCACCAGAGTGCCCCCTCCATGCAGCCTCACCAGAGTGCCCCCTCCATGCAGCCTCACCAGAGTGCCCCCTCCATGCAGCCTCACCAGAGTGCCCCCTCCATGCAGCCTCACCAGAGTTCCCCCCTCCATGCAGCCTCACCAGAGTTCCCCCTTCCATACAGCCTCACCAGAGTGTCCCCTCCATACAGCCTCACCAGAGTGCCCCCTCCTTGCAGCCTCACCAGAGTGCCCCTCCTTACAGCCTCACCAGAGTGCCCCCTCCTTACAGCCTCACCAGAGTGCCCCCTCCTTGCAGCCTCACCAGAGTGCCCCCTCCTTGCAGCCTCACCAGAGTGCCCCCTCCATGCAGCCTCACCAGAGTGCCCCCTCCATGCAGTCACACCAGAGTGCCCCCTCCATGCAGCCTCACCAGAGTGCCCCCTCCATGCAGCCTCACCAGAGTGCCCCCTCCATGCAGCCTCACCTAGAGTGCCCCCTCCATGCAGCCTCACCTAGAGTGCCCCCTCCATGCAGCCTCACCTAGAGTGCCCCCTCCATGCAGCCTCATCTAGAGTGCCCCCTCCATGCAGCCTCACCTAGAGTGCCCCCTCCATGCAGCCTGATCAGTGCATGGGGGATAGCCGCCGGATCACACAGAGTGGGTAACTCCCGCTGTGAAACCTGGTGACCGCTGTCATCGGATGTCCCGCCTCCTTTGTTAGACATCACATGTCCTGACATTGGACCAGTGAGACATCTATCAAAAGAGGCGGGACATCGTGTGACAGCGGTAAGCACAGGGCCACTGTTAGAAATCATGGTGCCCCATACAGCTTACCTGACAGGGCCCCTTTTAAAGTCGCCCTTGACCCCATCCTAGGCTCCTCCCCTGATCCAACCCCTTTAGATTTGTCCATGTTTACATATGCACGCATACTGTGTCCCAGGAACTGGATGTTGCTGCTCACATCCTTAATGGGACCCCTGATGGCACGGGAGAGCCCAGTAAAAAGGTGATGGCGGGACGGTGGTGGAACCCCCTTCCACTGCCTGTAAAAGTAATACAGGGGTTTCTTAGCAACTAGGATTACTTTTACTTTGTGCAGACTTGTTGGGGCTAAAAAATGATATCTTGATCATTGCTGCAGCAATGATCAAGATATCACCCTTCCAATTAAGCAATGTACCAGTATGTTGCTGGACAGGAAGTGGTTAAGGGGGGTGGTTCGGGGGCACATGTTTACTGCCCCCCCAAACGCAAGTGTAAAGTAACATCACATTGCTTATGATTATCAGCATTATGAAAATTGCGCAGGCAGCACAGTCAGCATGTGCTCTGTCACGGATCTGTCACAGTGTCACATGGCTTTTGGGTGCTGACTGTTAATTTATGCCTGTACTGTATATTACAAACTTTAACCCAGTACAGGCATAACAAAGTCAGCACCAAACAACAGAGGCGTAACTAGAATCTTCAGGGCCCCGATGCAAGAAACCATTAAGGGCCCCCCCTGACCCCCGGACAGGGCTCTTTTCTCCGAGCCCGATGGCGGAACACCAGGGTCCGGTCGCAAGTGGGTGGCTGCATGTAAAGGAATAGATTTCTCCCCCCCCCCCCCCGCTTCTCCTCCTCTCCCTCCCACATACATTCAGCGGCTGCAGGAGGAAAATTGAGAGATGGGTTCCTCTATGTCGGTGTTTCTCAATCTTTTTCCAGTCAGAGCACCCTTGAAGTGGCTGCACTGCAACCACCCTGCAACTGTGTGCATTGCATGCAGTTGCAGCATAGTGATGATGCATTTAAGGGGTTAAAACAGGCGGTCAGGAGGCAACATATTGCCTCTTTACCGGCTGTCAAATGCCTCTGAAAAGCGATCTGAGCATGGATCACTTTTCAGAGGAACAACATTTTTTTTTGCTGGTACTATGAACAAGCAAAAAAAAAAAAAAAAAATTGGTTCTAATGGGACACATATAGGGGGTCAGGATTAAAAGCGCATACATAAAATGTGCATATATACATGTAAACACACATACATACACACACACACACACACATACACATACATACATAAATACACACACATATAAACCAGTGGCAGATGGTGCTCAAAATTTTTTGGGGGGCGCAAGCAAACTGAAAAATTCTTTAAAAAACGCATCAATTGCAGCCTCACTGTGCACATCAATTGCCACCACTGTGCCCATCATATGCAGCCACTGTGCCCATCAAACGCAGCCACTGTGCCCATCAAACGCAGCCACTGTGCCCATCAAACGCAGCCACTGTGCCCATCAATTGCCGCCACTGTGCCCATCAAACGCAGCCACTGTGCCCATCAAACGCAGCCACTGTGCCCATCAATTGCCGCCACTGTGCCCATCAAACGCAGCCACTGTGCCCATCAAACGCAGCCACTGTGCCCATCAAACGCAGCCACTGTGCCCATCAAACGCAGCCACTGTGCCTATCAATTGCCACCACTGTGCCTATGAAACGCAGCCACTGTGCCTATCAATTGCCACCACTGTGCCTATGAAACGCAGCCACTGTGCCCATCAATTGCCGTCACTGTGCCCATCAAACGCAGCCACTGTGCCCATCAAACGCAGTCTCTGTGCCCATCAAACGCAGCCACTGTGCCCATCAAACGCAGTCTCTGTGCCCATCAAACGCAGCCACTGTGCCTATCAATTGCCACCACTGTGCCTATGAGACGCAGCCACTGTGCCATCAAATGCTGCCACTGTGACCCCCCTGCCCGCTCGCAGTCTGCCCGGCACTTACCCTGTCTTGGTGGGGCAGCGGGTGACGTCGACGAGCGGGGTCCTCCATGCGTCTCCTCCCATCCTCTCCTCCTGATAGGCATCCAATAGCGGCGCCTGTCGTTTCAGCTAATCAGGTGACGTGTAACAGACCCGAGCACCTGATTGGTGGAGAGGCGGTTCAGTGTTAGGAAAGCGAATATTTATTCGCTTTTCTAACACACCTGGGTGGACTGTGAGTGCCAAGCATGGCACTCGCAGTTCACCTATTTTGAAGCTTTAAAACACCCCTGCCGATGTAATTGAGGCGCCCGGCGTCCAAAAAGGGGCCAGGCGTCTGAATAGGGGGGGCAATGGCGGCCATAGATAGATTCACACTATGCATGAATCTATCTATTTGTGATAGAGGGGTGCCTGGAGAGAGGGGGCGGCGCCCATGGGCCCCTATGGATGCACCGCTACTACATACATACACACACATGCATATATACATAGATGCACACACACACTCACACACATACATACATGCACACACACATGCACATACACACACACATGCACATACACGCACACACACACACATACATACATACACACACACACATACATGCACATACACACACACACACACACACACATACATGCACATACACACACACACACACACACACACATACATGCACATACACACACACACATGCACATACACATAAACACACATACAGTAGATAAAAAAACGGCAGAACTTTACCTTAGCTCTTCCTGTCGGGTACTGCACTGTAGGGGGAGACAAAGAGCACAGCACTGTGCTTTCACTTTGTAATCAATGTGAGCAGCTCCCTGCACAGTGCCGAATACAGTTCGGCTTAGGATCGGGCAGCTTGTCTCCGCTCCCCTATCAAAGTAGTGTATACAGGGGGCCCTCAAGGGCCCCCTGCAGCAAGGGGCCCGGTCGCCATGGCAACCTCAGCGACCCCTATAATTCCGCCACTGCCAAACAACAATATGACACACTGTGACAGATCCGTGACAGAACACATGCTGACTGTGCTGCCTGCCTGAGTATCATAATGCTGATAATCATGACCTGCTGCTATGCTGTGTGTAAGCCCAAGTGAGACAGTGAGGATTCTATCCTCTGTTCTCCACTCACTCTGCAGTGCAGGTGCAGCCACGCTGTCCCCCAGGTTCTTGCTCTCTCTCATCCACTGAGCCGCCTGTCGCCTCACCTCAGTCTTGGCAGTCGGCACCTGAAAACGGGAGGCGGAGCCTCGTCGTATCACTCCGCCATTGAAGGTAGTGGGCAGCGGCAGCCGGAACTAATTAACTAGCAGAGCAATGTGCGGTGCGGATTTTTCTACATGCGCCCGAAAAAGGAGAAATAGTCCGACTGCTGCGCTCACCTCCTGGGCCCCTCTGTAGACATGATGGGGCCCAGGAAAATGTTATAACCCCTCTTAGTAGCAGCGGGGGTATGGTTTTGAAATCTCTCGATTTTATTATGCATAAATTAACTGGAAATCACCAGCCCTAAAGGGTCCAGCAGGTGGCACTGGCGGGCCCCCTTTAGCGGCCGGGCCCTCGGTCCATGTCCGATTGGACCGACTGGTCAGTCCGCCCCTGCCCCAGAATTAACTGGAACAGACTGATCACCTTTGGAAGCAATTCAAAATGTTGTTTTTTTTCAGGCAGGCCCCTTATACGTATATTTTGCCTATGAACTCTATTTTCTTGATTATCCATTTGATCTAATTCAACGCTTCCTCCTGATGTTTTGTCATATCTTGGATATCAACCACTCCTTGTCTAATATCATCCTAGACCATCAACTGTCCCTCCTGGAATTCCTTCCACCTCTTGAAGACTCCGGTCCCCTCCAATACACTCCCCCTCCAGACCCTCCGTTCCACCAGCATAAACCGAGGTGTCTCTCTCTTCTCCTGGGAGATTCCTTTCCAGGGTTGTACAGCTCTGCTTTGGGCTCAGAGGTATTTGGCCATTGCCATGTGCTGCAACACCCCTTCCAAAGCCTGTCACTCCTCGGCCCTGTATGGAGGGATCGCATCCAACCCTCCCCGGTCCCCCCCTATTATCAGGGGAGCCGAACTTCCTTCCCTCCTGGACCGGGGGGTTCTTTTAATTGCTCTCCCAGGATCCACACTCTGCGCCAAGAGGTAAGCTCTAAGCCCGTTAGCCTGGCTCTTTCCACCACCACCAGGTGGAAGTGCAGCTGTACTGCGGCGTGTGGACATGTTTTAGCCGGTCTGGAGCCTGCTGAACACCACAGTCTATCTTCCTGGAGCCCGGGGATCACTGAGCAGCACACTCAGTCAGCGTGTCTGTTCATGTCACGTCCCAGGCTGAATTTATTTAATTCCAGCGCCGCTTGCTGTATGTAGCTAATGCTACTACAATATATTATGGCGCATACAATGGCTGCCTAGTTTTGTAATAGACTTTTTATAATAGACTAGTTTTTGTAATAGAGTACATTTGGGCCACCTTGGTTCAAGGGAACAAATTAAAGTCAATTTAAACATGACATTTTAATTTAAAAGGTGAAGTTCATATTAGAGGGATTATGTCTCTGTTAGCGGATTATGTACAGCCAAAATTTGCTATATCAAACTGACAATTACGCTTGTGGGGTGCTATTTAGAATAAATTGCACTTCAGGCTAGTGCAGATATACTCATGCATTAACTTAAAATGCTATAACGCACTCTAAAATTCACATTTTATTAGGTGCTACCATAACACATATCTGTAAATGGGCTTGGATATGCATATTAGACTACTGATTTTTTTTCATCGTTTTATGTTTTAACAATCTTGCTTAAGGACAAGAGGTAGTTTCTTAAAGGGAACTGCTTACAAGACTTTATATCATTTATACCCTTATAATAAACTAAGATTATATACAGAGAAAATATAGAGTAGGATTCTTATTCACGAATCACAGATCTATGGTGTGTTTCATCAGAGTTTTGAACTGCAGTACCAATCAGGTAGGCTGTATTCATCTGACTTTTTCCATATCTTTTCATATAAGAATATAGATAAAGAAGGTCAAATTCTGTTTGTAGGCAGATTACTGTCAGACTAGTCTTTTCCTTTGTTAATTGGAACACCAAGCAAACCATGGCATAGAATTGTGCATGATTGTGCTACCAAAAAGGCAAAACAGCAAGCTTGAATGAATAGTTACGTTGTAAATTTTGCATAAAGGCTCAAACTGTATTCCGTTTTTCCATGTATATAGTATGATACTTCACTATGCCTCCCATTGTACATAACTCCTGAGTTTTACATCTACGCATTTCACTGTTACTGAGCTGTGAGTCTATAGTTTAGCAACAGGGGGTGTAGATGGTGCAATCACTCCTGGCTATGTGCTTGGCCATAGTCTTTAGTTCCCTTTGTGTACTTGAAATATGACAAAAGTACATCATTAAAGTGAATTTGCTTTTCCTATTTTGCTACCTACTAACATTGTGCTCTCTACTGCATTTAGTGAACTTCAAGAAATTGAATATGGTAAAATCGTCTGTAGATTTACCTAAAGTATATATTAGTATCTAAATGTCTGAACTAGACAGTCAAAGGTTCTCTTATTGGGGTGATCTGATTCTATGATCAGGCTCTAACTAATTAAATTGTGCACTAGGGCTTGTGGCTCATGCTTCTGCTGTGATGTCATAGAGCTCAAGGACCCTAGGAAAATGGCATAAAGCTGTTATTTCTACATAATGAACAATTCAGCTAAAAGTCAAATAGTATGAAATAATAACTTGCATAGCCTCTGCTTCTTATACAGATGTCATAAGGCGCAAAGGTAGATCAACTGCATCTAAAACTTATTAGGCTCTCCCTCATATTCTAAGCTCTGGTGCAACTGCACTTGCAAAAGTGCACATTTTATTTGCCTTTAGTAATCAACCCCACTATCTCCAAATACCTGCACGTAAAGTGGAAGTAAACTTCCTTGTATGATTTTTACCTATAGGTAAGCCTATAATAAGGCTTACTTATAGGTACAGTAAATATCTCCTATTATGTTAGTATGTGATGCATACTAGCACATTATGACTTAAACTGCCTATTTTTATTTTATTTTTTTATGTGGTTTACTACCACTTTAAATGGTTATTAATAAACAGGTGTAATAAACCAGATCAAGAGCTTGTTTATTTTTTTTACATGAAATTAAAGGTAAACATTTTACTATATGCGAACACTATTTTTTCTGTTGCCCACATTTTGCGAATCAGGCCCAAAATGTTTTTTTTTCCAGGGCTCCTGTTTTTCTAAAATTGCATTGGTGTTATATTATGTGCTTTGAATTTATATAACCAGTGCTCATAGGCAATCTAAAACAATAGCTGACAACATAGCACACTGGTTGTTAAAGTGGATGTAAACGCACATTTTTTTTTTTAAATAAGGCTTGCACCTTGTACATTAAAGGTTTTTATGTCATCTGTAGCCAGTCTTGCCACAAAGAGTTAATCCAGCTCTGAGCAGTCCTCTTATCTCAGTGAGATAAAAACTGTCATACAGAGAGATAGATGTCTGTTTTTCCTCCTTGCTGTGAGTGACAGGTGATTTACATATCTCATGCACTAGTGTGAGAGAGGCATTCTGTGTACTTCACATCTTCCTCCTTTCTTCTCCAGCTCTCCCAAGATTGACTACTCCACACCTAAGCATAATTGGGCATGTTGAAGTCATGTGGTGACTTTCCTGGGTTTTGACTGGATGTTAGTGATCATGGGGCATAATCCACGAGACCAGCAGAAGTTCAATGTAAGAAATATTGATGCCTGGCCAAGGGGAGTGTAGAGGTGGGCGGGGAGTCTACTGACATCACGACTCCACCCACCACGGAGCTCCAGACAACAGACCCACCCACAGAATATGCAGTTTTTCGGGTCTCATAACAGACAGAGGGGAGACATTTGACAGATAAGGATACATGCATGAGGCATGTATATCCTTATAGATAACCACTATGGCAGTAGTTTAGAAAGGGTGAGAGTGGGATTACATCCACTTTAGGGCTCCCTAGAAATTGGCAGTAGGTTTCTGAAACACTTACACATTTGTATTCTAACATATCAAATATTGTAGGAACTTGAACTTTAATTATGGACCTAAAGGTTATAATCTATGTGTATTGGCCTGTAAAAGTCTGTTCTCAGGTCCAAGCAGAGGCAGAAGAGGTACCTGAGTTGAGAGCCATGCTAGGGGGGTTCAGCTGAAGTTTGAGCCTCTCCTGCCTACACAACACCCAGTTGTCTCTTGCACAAGGAGCAACTGAGCTGTAAAAACTGAAATCTCAGTCCTGCGAATTACATTGGAAGAGCACAGTTTTCTATGTGTAATCAGAGAAGTTGCTGTCACTGTTGCAGCTGCCTTCTGTATCACGAGCCCTGAGCAAGTAGTACAGAATGACTGTCAAAATGACAGCAGAGCCCCGATGATGATTACATTAATTATGCAGGGAGAGCTGCGATCTTGAAATCTGAAGGATTTAGCTGTCAATTTGACAGCTTTGTTCTGTTCTGTGTTCCTTTATGAATGAAAGCTACAGTTGTAGCCTTTATTAATTATTATTATTAATAAACTCTTAGACCCCTTTCACACTGGGGCGGTGCACTTGCAGGACAGGAAAAAAAGTCCTGCAAGCATTATCTTTCGGTCGGTGCGGGATCAGTGTATACAGCGCTCCTCCACCGCCCCTGCCATTGAAATCAATGGGCAGCACTGCCGAAGCACCTGCAAAGCTCTTTGGCAGCGGCTCTTTGCGGGGGGCTTTTAATCCTTTATTCAGCCACTAGCAGGGGGTTAAAATCGCCCCTCTAGCAGCCGAAAAGCGCCGCAATAACAGTGGTAAAGTGCCCAAGTGTGAAAGTAGCCTTATGTTTAGAAAAACAAAAAGTGTAGGTCTTGCTGCATGTCTCCTTAGCAACTATTTAAACTCTAATGCCCCGTACACACGGTCGGATTTTCCAATGGAAAATGTCCGATCGGAGCGTGTTGTCGGAAATTCCGACCGTGTGTGGGCTCCATCGGACATTTTCCATCGGATTTTCCGACACACAAAGTTGGAGAGCAGGAGATAAAATTTTGTTGTCGGAAATTCCGATCGTGTGTACACAAATCCGACGGACAAAGTGCCACGCATGCTCAGAATAATTAAAGAGATGAAAGCTATTGGCCACTGCCCTGTTTATAGTCCCGACGTACGTGTTTTACGTCACCGCGTTCAGAACGATCGGATTTTCCGACAACTTTGTGTGACCGTGTGTATGCAAGACAAGTTTGAGCCAACATCCGTCAGAAAAAATCCTAGGATTTTGTTGTCGGAATGTCCGAACAAAGTCCGACCGTGTGTACGGGGCATAAGAATTTAAAAACATTCTCTATCCTGTTTAATCATCTATAACAGTGGTCTCCAAACTGTTGCCCGGGGGCTGGATGTGGCCTTTTGCTTGGTTTTATCTGGCTCTTGGGGCACTATTCCACCAACTGATGGCAATGATGGGGCATCATTTCCCCTGCGGACAGCATCAATGGGGCTCTATTCTTCCATTTGATACCAATAGGGCACTTTTCCTCCCAATAAAACCAGTGATGAGGCACTGATGCCGTGGCATTTTCTACTCCTACTGTCCACAGTCCAACCCCCGTAGCCTCCCTGGCGGTTTTCCCGAGTGTGGCTCGGGGTTAAAATTCAGTCCCATTAGCGGTAACCCCGAGCCACACTCAGGATCGCATTGCAGGATCCTGGTGCGGCTTTACTTACCTTGTCCCCGGGATCCTGCGATGTCCCCCGCAGTGTCCGTGGGCTCTGTCTCCCCCGAAGCCTCTCCTTGCCAGGCTCCGTTCCCTGCAAGCGTCGCGACGCACGGGGGGAGGAGCCTGGCGGCAAATTCAAAAAATTGCAAAAATCATAACACATACAGTACTGTAATCTTACAGATTACAGTACTGTATGAAATCATTTCACATCCCTTTTGTCCCCAGTGCTTTGTCCTATGCCCTGCATGCAGTTTTATATTATATATACTGTTCTTTCTGCCTGGAAACTGGAGATTGTCCATAGCAACCAAAAAGTGTCCCTTTACGTCAAAAGTGGCTTTAGACCAGCTAGAAAACAGCGATAGTAAATTAGAGCACTTGCAGAATTGAGCGATAGTGAATCGTGGGGAAATTTATTTTATTATTATTATATATTTTTTTTTAATTATTTATTTTTATTTATTATATTATAATTTATGTTTTTGTGTTTCAAACTTTATCATACCCGGGATATCTACTAGACTCTTGTTTGGACAGATTTAAGTGTGTTATTGTTAAGAATTACAGGCCTACAATATAAAACGCCAAATTTCCATACAAAATAATGGAACCGCTTTCAGCACCTAAAATCCGAAATAATCATACCGCCAGGGAGGTTAAAGCCTGGAGAACAGTTTCACACTGAGGCGCTTTTCAGGCGTTTTAGTGCTAAAAATAGCATCTGTAAAGCACCTGAAAAGCGCCTCACATGCCGCCCCAGTGTGAGAGCCTGAGTGCTTTCACACTGGGGCGGTGCGCTTGCAGGACGGGAAAAAAAGTCCTGCAAGCAGCATCTTTGGGGTGGTGCGGGAGCGGAGTATTTACTGCTCCCAAAACACCCTGCCCATTGAAATGAATGGGCAGCCCTGCTGAAGCACCTGCAAAGCGTTTCAGCAGCGCCGCAACACGGTTGCTTTTAACCCTATCTTCGGGTGCTAGCAGGGGTTCAAAAGTGCCCCACAAGTGGCCGAAAAGTGCCGCTATAACAGCGGTAAAGCGATGCTAAAACTAGCAGCGCTTTAACGCTAACGCCGGGCCCACCCCAGTGTAAAAGTATCCTTAACTGGCCCTTTCCTTAGAAAGTTTGGAGACCCCTGGTTTATAATATTAACGAATTGTTACAATTTATTATCCCTATTTAAATATTTTCCCTCCCAAGTACCTGCTCTTCTTGGGCCTCATACAAATGCAGGAAAAACTGACATGATAAGTACTTCTCCTTAATATACTTGTGTGTGCACTCATTTAGATGTGTTTAGCTGCATAAAACCAGGCTGTACATTTCCTAGATGTACATATTTCTTGTAAACGCAACTAGATTGAACGCACCTAGACATTGTTGAAAGTCCAGTGTTTATTCAGTCATAAAAAAACATTATATGCTTTCATATGCATTTAGAAATGAGCTCTGAACATACCCAGGTGCATGAGGCCTTAGCGTATTTATTACATATGTTTCTGTTTATTTTGCTTATCAATTTTTTTGTAGTATAAACATTTTATTTACCACATATGAGGCATTGAATAAAACTTTATTTTGTTTGGAAATAACTTTGCCCTTGCTTTGTACTATAAATACATTTTTTATGTCAAAATGAATGAGAGTAATTGCAGAATATTATTAGATCTGTAAGAATACTTGTTAATTTAAATTTACCATTAACCAAACTGAAAAAATAGTGCTATTTCTTGACCCTGCTTTGGTCTGTCCACTTATATTTACATGTAATGTACAAGCTCTGTCCATCTCAGTTGTAAAGGATGGGGTAGGCAGCATTTAGCGTTGTAGCCTTGGGTGCCAGAGCGCCTTGTCCTGGTCGTATTTGTTGTAGCAAGATGGGGGTCAGTGGGTTGTCTGAAGGTATCAAAGTTGAAGGTAATCTCTGTGAAAAAATTCAGATATCTTCAGGTTTTAATTCCCTGTTCAAGGGCTTTTCAACTTCAGAAAGGGATGATGGTTACATTGAAGATTGTCATGACAGTCATTTTATGATTCTGACATAAAAGGAACTGGAACTTAGTTGAAAAGATGACACCAACAATGCATACAATGAAATAAAAAAACATATTGTGGCCCAGTTTAATTAAAGTGCAATAACATTTGTGCGAAAAAGGCATATAATATTGATTGAAGTGCCACTTTAAAATGACTTGAGCGCTATTTAGCACACCTTAAAGAGGAACTGAAGTCTGCTCACATCATTTGTAATAAAAACATCTTTGCCATTCGGAAGCTCCCCTCCAACCACATTGCATATTAGTTTATATATATACTGGGATTCTGTACTTGCCAAATATGCCGCAGAAATCTCCCTCCACTAAGTCTGGCTGCAACCATTCTAACTGTGGGCAGATGAAGCTGCTGTCTGTTCTTTTCCTGGATTGACACTCAGAGGCACACCTCCAGCTCTGCAGCTCTCATTGGCTCTCTTATGACTCACCCCTCCTCCTTGCAAACTCTCAGGAGAGTGAGAGAGAGAGCTGGGCATGATGTCATAAGCCTAGGCTAATAACCAGGCAAAAAACAGGAAGTTTGCTGTATAAGGTATTTACTAGCAGAAAAAATATATTTTACTATCCAAAGTTAAAACAACAAAGGCAGAAGGTTTAATAGATGGAAAGTTGAAAAAATGACTGAAGGTCCGCTTTACGTGTGATTGCTGCTTGAGCAATCAGGACCATTTCCGATATGTTTTTAAAACCGGTCAACTTTTTCATCATATTTCCATAACAGTTATAAGGGTTGCTCTCACTTCTCAGTCTTTACAGTGCTTCAGCCTACAGTGTGTAAAAATATGACCAGAGTCCGCACCTATGCGTTTTTTAGTGAGTTTTGCAGTTTGCAGAAATGCACTACAGTCCATTTAACATGGTTTCCTATGGGACACGTTCACATCTATGCGTTCTTCAGCCACTGCGTTTTTGGAAAGGGTCAGGGACTTTTTTCCCGCAGCAGATTGCATTTTGCATGTGATAGACTTCAATGAACCCACACCAAAAATGCAAGTGTTGTGTTTTTACATGCGCTTTGCGGATTTCTTTTTTACCTCCATAACAAACTGCAAATACCCTCTTGTTACGGAGCAGGCGGCCGCTGCATCCTTAGCAACCGATGAGTCATCAGCTGTCAGCAGGGTTCCCTCCTGACACCTGAATGTAAAAAAGTCACTGATGCCCACACCAACACACGACCCGAAAAAAATGAAAAAAATAAACTGTCTACTACCGCCGAAGGTTACCACCGTCTGCCAGCTCCACTGTCTGACAGTTCTTAACCACTTCAATACCAGGCACTTAGACACCTTCCAGCCCAGGCCAATTTTCAGCTTTCAGCGCTGTCGCAATTTGAATGACAATTGCGTGGTCATGCTACACTGTACCAAAACAAGTTTTTTATTATTTTGTTCCCACAAATAGAGCTTTCTGTTGTCTTTCTCTCCGCCGGAGGCTCTTTACCAAGATCGGTGTAGCGGTGTGTCACACTGACACACCGCTCCACCGATCGCCGCGATGCGCGTCCCCGGGGGCGCGCGGCAGCATGTTATCCTGCTGGACGTCATATGACACCCAGTCAGGATAACTGAATCACCGCCCGGCCGTCATCTGCTATGGGCCGGCGGGAAGTGGTTAATTAACTAAGCAGTGGGGTCACCCAGTGATGTAACCGGGTGAACCCGCCCCCTTGTAACGTCGTTGGCCTGCCCCTTATTTAAGAAAAAGTCAGGCAACAGGAGTCGTGGTTGATGATGAATTTATTTCGGGGGACATTGTTTTCTTTTTTAATAAAGGAATTGTCAAGAACGGTCTACTGTCATTTTTTACACTATATCTTTTTTTTGGTGAATGAGTAGGGGTACTATGTACCCCATACATTCAGCTGTCAGCGGGGAACCCCCAAATGCAAAACGCACTGCAAAACTGCATCAACTGGAATCGCATAGATGTGAACCTAGCCTAAATGCAGAATTTGTTAATTAATATAAGAATACTTATTCATATTGATATGAATTTAAAGTAAAGATTTTCATATTTCAGTAGACTGTACAATTTATGAAAAGGTAAGATAAAAAGAAAACGGAAAATTGTTATCAAATATTTACCGTAATTTTCCTTTCCTGGCTCATCCTCACATCAGCACACAAAGGGTTAACACCTCTGGATCGATGGCGATTCCCATCCCGTGCTACCCATCTCCCTGCCCCCTGTGACATCATTCACAGCCCCTCTCAGACTAACAATAAAGCCAGGAGAGCAGTGCGGTGCACTGCATATAAAAAGACAGGAAAAAAAATCCCAATGGAGTGGCAATCATGATATTGCAGAGCTTTTATAATACCACACCTGTGCAATGTCAATGCTGTTTAAGCATCATTTTGCCCGCGGCCCTGGCACAAAGAGCACCCAGTTTTTAGGAGGATTTACCATCCAACATTCAGAGTCTTTAAACTCCATGAGAGGCTGAACATGGAGGTGTAGGTTCGGCAGGGGGATGCAGCAAACAAATTACTTACCAAAGGCAATCAACAGGTGGCCTGGAGCATGACCAAAAAAGAACACCTTAGTTGGGGGAGGGGTTGTCTTTTGTTTAGCTAGGAACAGGTGGTCCTGTGGGGCTCCAGAGGAGATGTTAACCCTTTGTGTGCTGACGTGAGATGGGCCAGAAAATAGTATTTTTAGCTTGGAGCCTGCAGAGATATTTACTTTGATCTTTGTAGTGATAACAATAGATTAAAGGGAACTAGCATGTTATTGGTTGCTATGGGGTCTAGAATTGTAACTTTTGTAGATTGTTATTTGGGAAACAATGTTCTCCAGGCAAGTTTTTTGCATCTAATTATTTCTCATAAAGTTTTCTAAATACGGTCTTCAAACAACTTGTACCATAACTAGACCGCAAATCAAATCGATTGAGAAATGTAGATGCTAGTATGCAATGTTCAGACCTTAATTCTTCCAGAAAGGTTTCAAAGTATGTCTGTGCATTTAATTATTCACCTAATTATCTTGAAGTAGTGATGTTGTCTATTGCCATTTATTATAGAAGGCTGGAACATATGCATTATACTTTAAGGCTTCCGCAAGGCACAAAATGCAGTAGCTCAATAAAAAAAAAAGAGCATATGGCAACCAAATTCTTTTTTTTCTTTTTTTTTCTTTTTTATAAACTTGGTCTATTGAAAAAAGATGCATATGCAAATTACACAAGTCATATCAGTACAAGGGCATATTGTTGACCGAAATCGTAGCATGACAACAACAAAAGAATAGGCATGTAAATATCTGAGCTTACAGAAAACATAAAACGTGCCAGAATTACCAGATACATACGTGTGTGTACAAGCATTACCAACAAACCAACCAAAATGAATATTGACAGGGAACGAAAAGACCACAGTAAGCAATACTAAATACAATAACCCTGCTCTAGTACACAGGTAATATTAGTTTGTTCACCTGAACTACCCATCAGAATCACTTGCCACTAAAGGCAAAGTTACCATTGTCTCAGCAAAGTAGAGTGGAACTCCGACCTCCAACGCAATAAGAGGTAGAGACAATAAATTAGAATAAGACAAACTCTGGGAGGGAAAGTAACCATTGTGTAGAATAAGAAAATAAATGTAACAAGGAGTCACTCGAATCCTATATATCTAATCAAGTTCCCCAAATTTTGGTGAATTGTGCTTGGCAACCTCTCGCCTCATGAGTCAGTTTATATAGTGGGAGGTTTTGATTAATTAGGCACCTCCACAATCCAATATGCAAGGGGTCAGTGCATGTCCAATATAATATAATGGTCTTTCTGGCATAATAAAACATTAAACGTAAAAAAAGCGTGTCCTTAGTAGTAAGCTCAAGATTGAACACACCCGAAAGGCACAATTTGAAGCTACAAACATTAGGGTGGTCAAAGGTATCCAAAATGAATGCAATGACCACGGACCAAAACGGTCTGGTCTTATTACAGGACCAGGCCATATGAATAAAATCCCCTTGTTCAGACTAAAGCCTAGTACTCACAGGCCGAATGTTGGCCGACATTCAGCCCATGTGTATGGCAGCCGGTCCGGCCAGCTACTATCGAAGGCTCATGACCGAAAAAGGTCTGCCGACCGACTCCTGTTCAGCACTCTCAACCAATGGCTCAGAGCACTGACCAGAGTGTTCTGGCGGGCTGGGGGGGGCACCCCCTATCAGAACACAAAAGCACAGCAGGGGCGATCACTGTACTAACATTGCATTGTTAGTACAGTGGCTCCGACCTAAGCTGTCAGTTTTTTTTTTCATTCAACACACTGAGTTGAACGAAAAAAAAAAAACTAGTGGTGTGTACTAGGCTTTACACTTGAGGCACGTAGGGGTGGCCAGTTTATGTATTAAAAATAACTGTTTACGGGTATAATATGTTCTGTGCAAATATCGTAGTTGTATAAGTTTATCCCTAGTGGAAATTACTGTGTCAGGATATGAACTACAACTTTTTTAAATTGAGGTATGGCTAAAAGATGATTGCTGACTGGTTGCTAGGGATATATTTTTTCAAAAGTTACAAATTAGCTATGGGCCTATTAAATTGGTGATAACGTTGTCATTAATAATGTAATACACAGATTTTTTTTTTTTTTTTTTTTTAACTATAAACAAGGCAATATTGTCTCAATCCAAATTATTTTATTTTATAAGTTAAAAGTGCACATTTTGTTCTATAATTTCTTCTGTGTATAACGTTACTAACACTTTGTTTCTATTACAAAAGCATGGTGAAGTTTTTTACAAATTAAATCAAGATATTGCTTTTTTTAATTATGCACTTTTTTGCAATGTGTCACTTAAAAAAATAGGGAACAAATGAATAATAATGTTACAAACTATTAATGGTAAAAAATAGCAAAAAAAATAAAGAGGGAAGGACTTAGTTAACTAGGTATGAGTGGGGTTAACTAAGGGTTACTAAGGGGTTAATGAGAAACACAATTTTTTTTTTGACTTGCAAGATTCCTTTAAAAAAAGCGATTCAAGTATGGATATTTTATACATAGGTAAATTGGTCTAGCTTGCATGTAACTATGCATGTATATCAAACCCAGCCAATGCCCCTGGAAGCTGGAAATCACTGAAGTGGACATTGCTACTCCATTGAGTTGCGGTGCCTACTCCAATGATTGCAACATTGTAAGGATTCTTCATACTGCAGACACTTGTCTGAGCATCAATTTAGACAGGAGCAAAAAAAATCTGCTGCTGGGTATATAATGCAAATCCTGACTGTCAAAATGATAACTGGGAATTAGTGGTAAATGTGATTGGAGAGCTGTGGGGGGCTGGGTGTAATACACATGACCAAAGTATTTAGATGAAATTTGGTAAGTGTATAGCATGCACAATGTCTGTCAATAGAATGTCTAGCAGATTTTTGCTGAAACAATACCACGTCCACCTGGCTAGTTTTTCCACATGTAACACTTTGATAATTACTTTGGTATCCAGTATATCCTACTTACCACCATTACCAAAGTCAGTGAGATCTAAACACAGCACAAAATAAACAGAATGCATCTTCAGAATAAGGAACTGAGGGTTCTCAGCAGTTATAGCGGCATCGACTAATGCCGTGTACACACGAGTGGACTTTTCGACCGGACTGGTCCGACGGTCTATCCGACGGACTTTCGACGGACTTCCAACGGACTTTGCGAATGAACGGACTTGCCTACACACGATCACACCAAAGTCCGACGGATTTGTACATGATGACGTACAACCGGACTAAAATAAGGAAGTTGATAGCCAGTAGCCAATAGCTGCACTAGCGTCGGTTTTAGCCCGTCGGACTAGCATACAGAAGAGCGGATTTTTCGACCAGACTCGAGTCCGTCGGAAAGATTTAAAACATGTTTTATTTCTAGGTCCGTCAGACTTTTTGGAAAAAAAAGTCCGCTGGAGCCCACACACGATCAAATTGTCCGACGGAGTCTGGTCCCCCGGACCAAGTCTGCCGGAAAGTCCGCTCATGTGTACGCGGCATAACTCATATATTACCCCGAACATGTGTATTTACCTTTTACTATGAATCTTCAACCTCATTTTCCAATCATCGTTTTTCCTTTAACTACATATACTGATCCAGCTACTTGTTTCAGTAATATTTTTTCCCAATTCTCCTGTTATGCATCTCTGCTGCATAGCTGTTGTTTTTATTTTTGTAAAGGTGTAAAATCTAAAGGTGTAAAGTTAGTCATACACTGGCAAAATTTAGTTCAAGATTGATCGTTTTTGAAATGTTCAATAGTTAAAGACAGATCAAGGATCGTTTTTGAACACAGTGAGCCAAAAAAAAAATAAAGAAAGAAAAATCAGTCAAAAAGGATTTGGATGTATGAAATTTTTACTGTGAATGTGGTTCCCAATCATGACAAAAATGTACTTATTGCAATGTGTATGTGCTAGAAACATTTTAATGCTTCATGTGAGTGATTATCCAAGTAAACAATGTGTGATCTGAGTATTTGACACCATTAAAATACACAGTGGGGTTGATTTACTAAAACTGGAGAGTGCAAAATGTGGTGCAGCTCTGTGATCCCTCGGTACATTGATTTCCTGTGGGGCCCTGATAGGTAAGACCTTCTGCATATACCAGCTTCAGAGTCCATCATATCCATGGGCATACCAACAGGGTTTCCCAAGTGTTCATATAGGTTTCACCTAGGTGGGACAACACCATACTATTTTGTTATATATTTCAGTATTCAATTTTAATATGTTTTTTACATGATGTTAAATAAACCTGGATTTTTATTGCACTGAATGCTCTCTTTTTCATATTGGGTCTACTGGTGGCTACCAAGTCCATGTTCATCCTTGGTTTTTCTTTTTTTGATTATATTTGGATGTGGTGCCACACTCTGAGTCATGTCTTAACCACTTTTTACCATAGCTCTGCATGGTAGCTAACCAGAGTCTGACTTCTACTAGTTCAATTAAGCTTTGACAAAAATACTTGGAAGCTGATTGGTTTCTGATTGGTTTCTATGCAGAGCTGCACCAGATTTTGCACTCTCCAGTTTTAGTAAATCAACTCCCGTTTATATTTATAGCAGTCTTTTGTTTCATAAAAACCTTTTTGAAGCCACCCTTATAGATTAGCACCTGTGACATAACTCATTTAGTGCATCTAGCTAGCCTTCTATTCAAGGCTTGAGTAGAGGTTGCACCTTATGTGAACTTGGCTTTACTGTGATATTCTATCTCCATCTAACAGGTGTCTGGTCAGACGACAGTATCCTGAATCTGCAGACAGTTCACGGAATTCATCTCCAAATTCAGACATAGCAGGGCTGCCAGCAACAACCGGAATATGTGGTGAGGCTATGTTTATATGTAAAAGCTACTGTCATTTTCATAAAAGCCTCCAACAATTATAGGTGTATAGTTCGGTTCTAGGAGGTGTACAGGGTGGGCTGGATTTCCCATTGAGCATAGCAAGGAAAGGCCCATTAGTGGGAAAGGAAATTAGGTGACATAATAATATTATTTACATATTGTCACAATTTTCTTAAACAGATTAAAAGCAGGAAAATTAAAAACTGTTTTTTGTGATAGTGGTGATCCAATCAGTGGGGGGGGGTTTCGTTTGAGAGCCAATGGCTGTGTGCCTATCGGCTCCGTTGATGGAAGTCCAGTTCTGTGTACAGGGTATTCTTGCTATCCTTATTACAAGGTTCTGCTATTAATTGGTTCAGAAGATATTTTTGGAATAACTGAAGAAGTAATACGCTGGAATATAAAGATCTAGTCTCAACCATCTATTTTTATTGTTGCAGTGCTGTTTTCAAATAATACGTTCAATGTGTAGCATAGGGAGTGTACAATATTTTTTAAACTGTGATAAGACAGTAAGTAGCCTTATCCTACCAAATGTGAGCCATTCCAAACTCGATCTGTAAACTAAAATTTCAAAAACATTTTGTTTCTAAATATTCTCACTAGGATGTGAAATTTTGTGCTTTAACTCTTCAGCTTATTTGGCATTGAAACTGTGGTGCTTATACTGTTGCCTCTGCAGCCAAACTTCATTATTTTACATGTTTAAATGTAAGTTCTGTTCTTCTCTAGCTAAATGCCAACCATGCTCTTATGTGATGCCTATTTCTGTTGCCTTCTGTGTACTTCTCCTTGTTTATGTTCATTTACTGTATCTCCGTCCTGGCAGGCTTTGTGAATTTAACTGGTGGTCTTGGTTATGACATTCCTTGCTAGAAAACATGATGGAAAAGATCTTAGAGCTTCCAGTATTTAGCTACAAAATATTATATGGTTTAACCACTTTAACTCCGGAAGATATTACCCCCTTCCTGACCAGAGCACTTTTTGCGATTCGGCACTGCATCGTTTCAACTGACAATTGCACGGTCGTGCGACATTGTACCCAAACAAAATTGACGTCCTTTTTTTCCCACAAATAGAGCTTTCTTTTTGTGGTATTTGATCACCTCTACGGTTTTTATTTTTTGCGCTATAAACAAACAAAACGTAAATTTTGAAAAAAAGCAATATTTTTTACTTTTTGCTATAATAAATATCCCCCAAAAATATATATATATATATATATATATAAAAAAATTTCCGCAGTTTAGGCCGATATGTATTCTTCTACATATTTTTGGTAAAAAAAATCTCAATAAGCGTATATTTATTGGTTTGCGCAAAAGTTATAGCGTCTCCAAAATAGGGGATAGTTTTATCACATTTTTATTATAATTTTTTTTTTTTTATTAGTAATGGCAGCGATCTGCAATTTTTATCGTGACTGCAACATTATGACAGACACATCGAACACTTTTGACACTATTTTGGGACCATTGTCATTTATACAGCAATCAGTACTATAAAATTGGTGTCATTTATACAGCAATCAGTACTATAAAATTGGCACTGATTACTGTAAATTACACTGGCAGGGAAGGGGTTAACCAGTAGGGGGCGGCAAATTTAAAGGGACGTACCTGTACGCCCATTTGCCTGCCTGTGCCATTCTGCCGACGTACATCTGTGTGCGGCGGTTGGCAAGCGGTTAATATGACTTCAAAAATTTGAGCCAGTGATTAAAGTTTTATTGAAAGATAAGTGGTTGTTAGAGGGGTAGATTTTTTTTTACCTACTGCACATGCAGTCCAAACTATAGCTATACAGTATATAATATGTAAAAAATAGATAAGTGCACAACCTATTAAATACTCTATGATGTAAACCAATATCACACATTATATATGGTAAATTCTCAAAGGTGAAAAATCAATATATCCACATTGAGTCCTTAGTGAAAAAAGAAAAAGTGAAAAAAAAGTCCAATTGAACGTTCTCTTGTAGATGAAAAGTGATTCACAAAAAAGGTGCTTCAATTTGCTTTCCCCACATAAAACACACGCCTCTTACCAGAAAGGCTGGATCTCAAATTATAAATGTAGGAGATAAAGGTACGATCAATATATTAATAAGGCCAACATCCCATATACATGGAAGAAACAAAAGAAAAGACCCCATAGTGGGACTTTAGCGGCCTGTAGTGATAATTAAATCATAATGAAAAATAATTTGTCGAGAAAATATTAAAAAATTCAATATTGGAAAAACAATGAAAAACAATTAGAGGCTGGTGTACATTTAGGCCAACAAAGTACGAAATATACAAGTGCATACAGATCCTCATATTCCACGGACTACCGTTATGACTAGTACCACGGCAGAACAGACATAGAAGACACCCAACGCGTTTCAGAAATGTCTTTCTTTCCTCAGGGGTGTATGCTTTAATAGAGCGAAGCACTTATATTAACAAAGGTGAACCGCACATACATCAGCCAAAATATTTAAAAACCATCGATCCATGGGACAGTTTGTGCGGCATTCCCCCAGGGACAGCGTGTGTCTAGCACCACTCTTCTTACCTGACCACTTTTTTCATCTCCACGCCTTCCCCCTCTCGCAGTGAACGTTCTGACAGGTCTTGTTGGATCTTACATGGGGGCTGCTAATATTGAAACCATTCTCTTCCCTGGGCAACATGATGGACATCATATTTAAATATTTTAGCTAGTATGTACGGTTCACCTTTGTCAATACAAGTGCTCCACTCTATTAAAGCCTACACCCCTGAGGAAAGAAAGACATTTCTGAAATGCATTGGGTCTCTTCCATCTCTGTTCTTCCATGGTGCTAGTCATAACGGTAGTCCGTGGAATATGTAGATCCGTATGCACTTGTATATTTTCTACTTTTGTTGGCTTAAATGTACACCAACCTCTAATTGTTTTTAATGGCTTTTCCAATAAAATTAGTATTGAACGTTTTAATATTTTCTTGATAAATTATATTCCATTATGATTTAATTATTGCTACAGGCCGCTAGTCCCACTAGGGGGTCTTTTTCTTTTGATCTCAGATTTATAGAGATCTAACTCGTTCACGCAGGTTTCAGCCACCACGGATATCCCACTCGTTAGGCTCCTATAAGGGTGCTCCATCCTTGTAAGATAATTGTTCCACTTTGTTACAATGTATCTCGTGTGTCCTCGTTGTCTATTTGAAGCATACCACTTAGGCTCCGTTCCCAGTTGATGCCTCTTACGGAGAAATGTGTCAGGTGGATCCGAATTCTGTGACGTCACAACGCATCAGCCTGCAGACGAGGTCTGGGCTGTTTGCTTGCTTCTGATCGTTTTTGTTACATGTAAGTGCATAGATACTTTTAAATAAATGTTTCTTTTAATGTATTGCACTATGAAGTCTCTTCCTTCTATAATCCTCCATACTTGAGAGAATCTGCAGTGGTATGCTTCGTATAGACACCGAGGACACGCGAGATGTAACAAAGTGGAGCAATTATCTTACAAGGAGATAGTGCCCTTATAGGAGCATAAGGAGTGGGATATCCCCGGTGGCTGAAACCTGTGTGAGTGAGTTAGACCTCTATAATTTGAGATCCAGCCCTTCTGGTAAGAGGCGAGTGTTTTATGTTGGGAAAGCACCTTGGAGCACCTTTTTTTGTGAACCATTTTTCATCTGCAAGAGCACGTTTAATTGGACTTTTTTCACTTGACTTTCACTTTTTCACTGGACTTAATGTGGATATATTGATTTTTCACCTTTGAGAATTTTTCATATATATTGTATGATATTGGTTTACAACATAGAGCGTTTAATAGGTTGCGCACTTATATATTTTTTTACATATTTAGCGAGTCGTGTATTCAGACCTAATAAGTAGCAGCACCTTTAATAATATTCACTTGGTTTTTTATAGTTTGGGTGAGCGCAAATTATTATTTTTTATATATACAGTGTATAATATGTCCCAGCTTTATCAAAAACAGTTGTAGGGCCCACTGACACCAACCTCCATCTTAAATGCAATCCAGCTTCATATTTTGGGATTTACTAACTGGTTTCACATCTATCTGTAGAGGTAATTGGATTAAACTTGAATGACTTCTCTACAAATGTAACTTCAAAATGCTACTGTTACTTAGATAATTTATTATGAAGCCTAATAGTACTTGACCCTACTCCTACTAGGGTCTACTATGAATATAGTTACAAGATTGTACACTTCGGCAGGTGTATCAAGAATACTTTATTTGAACTAAAAATAAAGTAATACTAATTCATATATAAAGTAACTATGTAATAGACAACACTTTTTAACGTTTAACACAGGCCAAATCTTTTTGTAAGAAAGATTAGAACTTCAATGGTGTTTTATAACTGTGTTGGTAAGATTTTTCCTAATTCCCTGTTCCAGGTAATAGGTGGTCAATGAGACAGGAAGTGAGAAGCATTCTCCCCAAGGGTAAAAAGCCATGTATAATCTGATGGGCATCCTAACTATCCACTATTAAAAACTAACATGCACAGCAAGAGTTAAAACAAGACCCAGGAATCATGTATTAATAAATAGATACATTTCACACATAAAAACGAAACAGCAACAAGCTTGTAAGATTAGTCCTGAAAAAATATAATTCCAACTTGCGAAAATGATATTGGAAGAGCTCTATGTTTAGACTTTGGTGCCTGTCTAATCAGCTTTCTTTTTTAAGAAGGTCACAAAGCAGATAAGAATAAGCTGATTATTTGGTTCCTGTTATAAGTTGTTTTTGTGTTTGGTCTGCGGATAATGATAATAAAAAAAAAGTCTGTTTCTTTCAGACCAATTTCAGTCTCTAAAGCTTGTTAACCATATACACTATGTGCAGAACGGCATTAAACCATTAATGTCTGCTTTCTTTGCCTTATTATATGAAGCTGGTTAGCTTGGCGCGGTGTCAGTACTGTCAGACAAAAAAGAAAAATGGAGGGGGCACACCATAACATGATTTTGCTACAACAAACATAGAAAAACTCATGAGTAAAGACACCAATGGATAAAATAAACCGCTTCGTAGTAACAAACAGTATTGGTAATTCGGAACATTGCTGGCAATGCCTGATGGGCTGTTGGGTGATGGTAAGCACCAACTTCTTGAAAAATGGCCCCTAAGCAGAGTTTGATTGTTCTCTTTGCTATGGAATAGAGAGCAGGTGGAAGGATCAAAGTGCCAAATATGTGCCATTGTTTCTATCATGCAATAATTGCTGCAGGTCCTGAAATTGCAACACGTTTCAGGATAGACAGATATCTCCCTGCACGTAATATTAGGGAGAAATCTACCAACCTAGGGCAGCTTTACAGTTACAGTTGTTCTGATGTCACCTGCTGTAACCTTGATGGGGGGTGAACAATACACTTTGTAAGCCTATCGGTAGGGACAAATGTCCCAATGGGCCTGGTGAAAATTTGTATGGCCTTTATGTGTTCCAGCAGACTTATATAGAAGATTTTGAGATTGATTTACTAAAGAGTGGACAATTTTCACTTTGCAATGTAAATTTCACATTCTACATTTGAAGTCGAATAACTGAAAGAGTAGAGGCTGTTCAATCAGCAATGTGAATGTTAGAAATAAAATGAACTGGTATTTTCTTTGAATGCCTAATCTTGTGCTAGCAAAAATTCTGTTGTTTTTTTTAAATCTCCCAGGCACATAATTGGGTATACATTAGGAACACATTGTACCGATTTACTTTCCCTTTGCAATGTGATAATTCTTTACTCCTCTAGTAAATCAGCTCCTACCATAGAGAATGATCACTTAATCTGATGAATAAGGACTTATGAACACAGGTGTGTTAAAATACTGCCATCTACACTGAATCTTTCTGCAAAAAGCTGGCAGAAAAATTCAGCATAAGAAAATGTATAACATTTAGAGGTGTATATGTGGAAACTCTATTCTATTGGTTAGAATAATCAGCCACTAGAATGAGTTTAAGTGTACATGCTCACCTTTACACGTTTGCGTGTGTAAGTGTGTAATTTATGCCAGTAAGCCACTCTCTGCACACATGTTTTGGCTTTTTTATGCCCTAAAATGCTGTAAAATATGGATCTTAATGCCACAATGTGCATCGACACACTGGCTGAAATAGATCTGCACTAAGAGGCAATAAAAAATGAAAAATGCCTCTAAAAGTTGTGTTTTTTTTTCCTGTGTGTGCATAAAGCCTAAGGCCCCTTTCACATGGGGCACAGTCCATTATGATCAGCAGGATATCTTTCCGCTGATTCCCAGCTGATCAGAGCAGAGTGTGCCAATGACAAGTCTGTGACAGCTCAGTTTATACAGATTGCACACGAACAGAGCTCGCTTTTCCCTATGGGCGGTTGAAGGTAAATGGACTCGACTGTGTTTATACCCAACTTCCCTCTGATCTAATTTGCCTAGAGGGAGGAGGATGGATTTACACACACACATCCCCATTCTGGCTCTCGTGCCCACGATCACGCATGGCCGGCGGACATCGCGGCTGCCGGACACACACATTATTTCCCCCATCGTGCAGCGGGCATGCGTGCGCCTGCTAAAGCTGTTTAAAGGGCCAACATACAGCTATGGCGATTCACGGGAATGTGCCGACCTCCCGCAATATAATGATGACTGCTGGTCGGCAAGGGGTTAAAGTAAACGTAGCTATTCATTTAGGTAAGTAAATATTCTCCATTTGTGTATGTTAAGCTGGCCATAGATGAATAGAATTTCAAACAAAAAATGTTCTAGAATTGTGGTTTCCTCCCACACGCCAAATACATGCTGGTAGGTTAATTGGCTCCTGTCTAAATTGGCCCTAGTATGTGTGAATGTGAGTTAGGGACCTTAGAGTGTAAGCTCCTTGAGGGCAGGGACTGATGTGAATGTATAATAAATATGTAAATGCTGCATAAATTGATGGCGCTATATAAGTACATGTAATAAATAGATTTGTTCATTTCTTTAATCATTTTTCAGAAATAAAAAACTGATAATTGGCATGTACGTATGTATTCACCCCCTTTGTTATGAAGCCCATAAAAAGCTCTGATGCAACCAATTACCTTCAGAAGTCACATAATTAGTGAAATGATGTCCACCTGTGTGCAATCTAAGTGTCACATGATCTGTCATTACATATACACACCTTTTTGAAAGGTCCCAGAGGCTGCAACGCCTAAGAGGCACCACTAACCGAACACTGCCATGAAGACCAAGGAACTCTCCAAACAAGTAAGGGACAAAGTTGTTGAGAAGTTAGGGTTAGGGTTATAAAAAAAATTCAGGGTCAGGATTAGGGTTAGGCTATAAAAAAATATCCAAATCTTTGATGATCCCTAGGAGCACCATCAAATCTATCATAACCAAATGGAAAGAACATGGTACAACAGCAAACCTGCCAAGAGATGGCTGCACACCAAAACTCATGGACCAGGCAAGGAGGATATTAATCAGAGAGGCAGCACAGAGACCTAAGGTAACCCTGGAGGAGCTGCAGAGTTCCACAGCAGAGACTGAAGTATCTGTACATAGGATGGAGTTTCACCTTCCAGCAGGAAAATGACCCCAAACACACTGCTAAAGCATCACTTGAGTGGTTTAAGGGGAAACATGTAAATATGTTGGAATGGCCTAGTCAAAGCCCAGACCTCAATCCAATAGAAAATCTGTGGTCAGACTTAAAGATTACTGTTCACAAGCGCAAACCATCCACCTTGAAGAAGCTGGAGCAGTTTTTCAAAGAGGAATGGGCAAAAATCGCAGTGGTAAGATGTTGCCAGCTCATAGAGACTTATCCAATGCGACTTGGAGCTGGGATAGCCACAAAAGGTGGCTCTACAAAGTATTGACTTTAGGGGGGTGAATAGTTATACACATTGACTTTTTCTGCTATTTTGTTCTATTTGTTGTTTGCTTCACAATAAAAAAAACATCTTCAAAGTTGTGGGAATGTTCTGTAAATTAAATGATGCAAATCCTCAAACAATCCATGTTAATTCCAGGTTGTGAGGCAACAAAACACGAAAAATGCCAAGGGGGTGAATACTTTTGCAAGGCACTGTAAAACAAACTCTAGTCGTCTTGAGCATCAAAACATTTATGAGACAATTTTTTGGGGGGAAATAATTCAGTGCAACTACTTGTGCCAGGAAGAACAGTCATGAAAGAGTGTATTTTTGTGAGGGGTAGGCATGTTGTTTCGGTACGCCTAGAATCATCATTTGTGTTTACATCTGACTGAAATTCCATTGATTACCATAACGACTCAAATGATCTCATTATTAGCCTCAATTATTGTCTCAAATTTCCTCTCACTTCCAGCAAAGGCAGCACACCCTGGATCAATTAAGTCAATAAAAACATGAAATTATTTTTTTTTACAAATTTTTCTAATCAGCTTCTCGTTATATATTGATCTTGTTTTAATAAATATCAGGTAGCTCTGTAAGTCAATACTGTGGTAAAATGTATACATCTGGCTTACCTGATTTCTGTCAGCCAAATAGGTGATGATTTACTAATGACAATCAGACTGTTCACTTTGCAAGGAATTTGCACTTTGAAAGGTCATTTTCCCCAGAGCTTAGTGAATGAGATGGAGCTCTGCTGATTTCATCATCCAGTCATGTGCAAGGAGAAATACCGTTTTTTTTTTTTGTTTTTGTTTTTTTTTTTTTATTTGTACGTGATTGGGTATACTTTGCAAAGTGAAAAATTCAACTCATTCTGGGGAAAATCCCCTTGCAAAGTGCAATTTACAAGTTAACAGCTTATTAAATAAATTAATACATTAACCTCATAAATTATTATCAGAGATTTGAGAAAGTAAGAATAAAAAAAAAACTTAAAAATGTACCTTGCAGCATTCTAAATTTAGATTTTTATAGCAGATGTCAAAATAAAAGCTTTTATTTTATATTGAAGCTGCTGATTAAAGCAAAATTGAAATCAATAATATGTTGTCCCCCCACTAGACCCCTCACCTCCCAGCTAATTATTAGATCTATGGACTTCTGAATTCATTTGGGTACATGCAGCCCGCTGGATCTAAAAGACGCTGCTAAAATCCCTGGCCAGGCCAACAATTTTTTTTGTTGTTCATCTTCTGGATGGTGGAGCTGGGGGGGGGGGGGGGGGCATAAACACAAATATTATTTTAATTACACCTAAAACTACGAAAGTAAATCTACTGTACATTATACTTCATAAAAAAGCCATGTATATGTCTTGTGAAAATATCAATCATAAATATATAACCTATGTAGAAGTAGTGAACTGATTATTTTTTTAGACATTGGACCAGTACTAATCTTTTGTTATAACTACTGTCATTTCTCTAGGTGGCTTTTCAGAGACATACGCTGCTCTATGCGACTACAACGGTGTGTGTTGCAGAGAAGAGGTGCAGTGGGTAAGCAAATCCCATGAAACTGAAACATCAAGCCAGCAGCTAAATAAAAGTTGAAAAAAAGTGATGCTGACTGTGTTATCTGGCAAAAAATTAATAATTGCCTTCATGTAGTCTTGTGATTTGCACTGCTCACCTAGGATGCTAATTCATAGTCTGGTAAACAGGTGGGAGGCACAGAGATGATCTAGGAGCCTGCATAACTGCACTAGAAATGCAGAGTGTTAGCTGCCTGTATAGTGTGATAGACAATATGGATCATAAAGTTTGCCAAACATTCCCAAAGCATTTAGTGGGTTCATAATAAAAATATATGTATTTCAACTTTTTTTTAATTCTATATTTTTCATTTTTATAACAGAGCAATGCAGAAAATAATGGTGTACAAGCAGAAACATATCTTGTTACAGAATCACATATGAAAAGTACCAGGGTACATTAAAGAATAAGTTCACCTTTTCGAACATGTTACATGTTACACCCATATTGAGGGTGTAACATGTTACATGTTTCCAAGTCCTGCCTCCATTTTCCCCTAACCGCTTCCCCTGTAACAGCAGGTGGAGGTTCCTCTGCTCCACAGCCACTGTCACATTTTAAAATCGGCACAGCTGTGCAGGGGTCCCCCCACACAGCTGTGTCATTCATTTACAGTAATCTGTGAATAAGGAAACTACAAGTCCTGTTTTCGAATGTAGCAGATGGCTTAGCGTTTTCAATGGACGGCTTGTAGTCCATTGACACTTCCTACAGCTCTCAAACTGATAGCCCAAACAGAAGTACTGGCACAGAGTAGTAGGCTAAGCTGTAGGTGTTTGCAGGAGCCTGACATTGCACCCGCAATTCACTGATCACAGGTGCAATGCTCTGCAGGCTTCTGTGAAAAAGCTAATAAATGCACATTTTTTTTCTGCAAAAATATGTAAATTTATTATTTTTTTATAAAGGTGAATTTATCTTTTAACAGTATAATCCTAAGAGCAAATAAGAAATCATAACCAACATTATTTTGATTTATCCAGTTTCACATTATGACCCAAGACTGACTTCCGTTAAAGAGAAGAGATGAATTCTCTAGATCCTAGATATCAACTGAAACTTGTGCACTACTATCCATGTATGAGTTAACCCAGATATCACTTATTACACTTATAAACTATTAAACAGAGCAGTAGAGTTGAGTGGATTCCCTTGAAACACAAAGGGGAAAATCCTACTTAGGAACCCCAAGGAGAAAGGATGAGGAAGGTAAGCCCCTGAGAGAGGACAAGGAAGAGAGGAAAGAAAAGAAAAAAGGTGTGTGTGTGTGGGGGGGGGGGGGGGGTGGTATTAATGGGGGAGAGGAAAGGGGTTTAGGGCTTTGAGGGAGAATAAACCTTCAAAGACTTGCCATCAAAGCTCCAAATTCAGAAAAGCCATTAAAATCCAACCAATAAAACCACAATTTCCAAAATTGGTCATCTCTATGTTTGCAGAGGCCAAGACATCTTCCATAGTTTTGATCTCATTAACTTTGGAGATCCAGACTCTGATGGAAAGAGGGATCATCTGTTTCCAGACAAATGCACAATTTAGCCACATTCAAAAGATATATCAAGAGTGAACGTGTATACTGCTTTACTGACAAAGGTATAAGGTGGAGGAAGAAGGCCACGGGGTTGTCTCCAAGGTGATCATTGGTCAGTTTGAAAATCCCTCACTTGGTTCCAGAAGTTGTGCATGTGAGTGGGCGTATTTCAACTTTTAAGGGTTTCATTTGCAAAGCTAAACACCTGTTTTATGAGCCTCTGATGAAAGCTGCCATTGTTTCTTGCTCTTCTCATAGGGCAGTGTAGCTGATTGCACTTGACTTCACTCAAGTCACTGCTCTAGATCTAGGATGTGGCCTGTGATTCAGACAATGCCGGATTCTGTCAGAAGCCAAGGTTAGCACTTATGTTTTGAAGTGCTAAGGGCTTCCATTTGAGCCCCAGCCAGGACACTACATATAGTGTGCCTGTGCTTGTGTGGGGTACTCCAGTTTCCACCCACACTTCAAAGACATGCAGGCAGGTTAATTGGCTCTTGTCTAAATTGGCCCTAGACGTGTATGTGTATATATGTAGGAATAGGTACCTTAGACTGTAAGCTCCTTGAGGGCAAGGACTAATATGAATGTACAATACAGGCTCTCCTCACTTAATGACCAGGTTCCGCTCCAGCGACCAGGTTGTTAAAACGAATTGGTCGTTAAACGAGGAGCCGCAAGTAATTAATATTTTAAGCATTCAACTACTGTACTGTATTCTGAAAAAAAGGTCTAAACACAAAACTCCAGCTCCATAATGTTGTTCTAATTTGCATAAGTACAGAACACAAAAATATAAACAACAAAATTTCTGTACTGTACTGTACAATACAATGATGTACAGTGCATTGCTTGGGTCGGGAGTGCTGGTCATAAGTCTGAGTGGTCGTTAAACAGGTAAGTCGTTAAACGAGGAGTATCTGTATACATTTGTATGTAAAGTGCTATGCACACTTCTAAATAAATATCTGTAATTAATAAATAACAGATTCTGTTTAAATCAGTGGTTCTCAACCTTGTCCTCAACTACCCCCAACAGGCCATGTTTGCAGGTTTTCCTTTATTTAGCACAGGTGCTTTAAATCAGAGTCAATGGCTTGGTATTTTGGACAGCTATTTTATCTAAGAGAAATTCCCAAAACATGGCCAGTTGGGGATACTTGGGGACAGTGTTGAGAACCACTGGTTTAAATGAATGAGATGTCAGCCATTTATAGGTAATAATTGGCCAAATGCATAAAAAGCTGTGTCTTTTTTTAGGATGTGGATATGATTTATCACTCTCAGGACAGCCGGGAGTTTAACCTGCAAGACTTTAGCCATCTGGAAAGCAGGTCAGAGGGTCAAGGTAAAAATGCAGTGTGAACATTTATTGGCTGATTTTTTTCCTAGTTACACCATACCTTTTGTGTTTCACAGGGACCTGGCTCTGGTTGTTGCCGCTCTCGCATACAATCAGTATTTTCTCAGGCTCCAGGCCGCAAATCTCAAACTGGTAAACACGGAATAGACTGTACATATTTTTTGGTGAAATAATTAGCATCTGGTCATATTTGGTTATATTTTAATTTTAATATTTCTTTTTTAACTGTAGGGATCGGAGGTGACAGAGCAGATCCTGCACTGCGTCGGCCGATCGCAGCACCTAGAGGAGCTAATCCTTGAGGACTGCGGACTGAGAGCGTGAGAGAGGGAGACAGAGAAGGAGGGTTATATAGATGGGATACGGAGATAAGGGGAGAGAGGGAGATAGGAACACAGGGGCAAGTTGGGTGGATTCAAAAATAGATTGAAAAATTTGCGTTGTAGTGAAACGGAAAGGGACAGATTTATGGGTAAAAAAGCATGGCTTCTTAAGAGTGACACAATCAAGAGTCTGTTGTTCAACATATTGTGTGAGGGATGGCCTAGTTATTAGGAGGACTTATCTCAAAGGCATTGTCAGAGTGGAATAATTTCATTCAATACGGAGTACAGGGGAAACTTAGTGCTACACGGTCAAAGAACATGACAGGATGACTGGGTGAGATAACGTGTGAATTAATAAATATGGTGTCAGGCTAGTTTTGTTATGTCCAATAGCACAGTACTCCCTCTCTCTCTCACCCCTTATCTCTCTCTCTCTCCATTCCTCCTCTCTCTGTCCTTCTCTCTCCTGCAGTGATTTTGCTCTCCGCTTGGCCTCTGTGTTGGCAGATAACTCAGCCTCCTCATTGCATTCACTGAACCTATCACACAACCCGCTGGAAGACCGAGGTAATCTAACTTCTGCGCTGTACATACGTATATGTCACATATGTCAGTGTCACATGCCATGGAAAAATGAAATCATTTACTCTCTGCTGGTCATACAGTTATGAACTCATTAGACAGATTAATTATTAATGTATTATTAATTATCATGATTTATTATTAACCTTGAATTTTATTTCATCGCTATATTTTAGGAATCTCGGCGCTCTCTCAGCAGTTTCTCTATTTTCATGCCGGACTTCGGAGCCTCAACCTGAGCAAAACAAATATTACATCTAGAGGTACAAGGGTGATTGATACTGTGTGTGACTTGATATTTAATTATGGTAATTAATGGTGTTTGCAATTTCTTTACTATGTATAAAAGGAAACAATGTCAGGAATGGGTGGCTGATGCACTGCAAATGACACCTCTGCGCCTGTATAATGTAGTGTATGAGTGTATATTACTGTGGAACTTTCTTTCTGTAGGAGCACTCTCTCTGTGTCAGTCTCTCTGCCAGAATGCTCTCTTCTCCTCCTCGCTGCACTCTCTGACCCTCAGTAAGAACCCTGGACTTCTCGGGAGTGAGGAGACCAATGTGAGACTGCCCCTTAACAATCAAAAGCAGATATAATGCATGCTTTCATCATTCATCTATCTATCAATACCTAATTTATAGCACAATTCTTCCAGTTACTATCTACTTTCTTGCATGCCAACCGGTCGTTTCCACACTGTATCCCATATATACTATGCATGTATGCTTGCAAATTATGGAACATCTTCCTAAATTGTTTTCATTCATTCATTTTAATAATCTTGTAGTTAGGCAGCTACATGTTATTTAGAGTGCGGTGTTCTTTCTTTCAATTACTCAAGCTGTTTAAAAACCAATACACAATTGGTACTAAATATGTGTAAATTTTTTTTTTTACTAAAGTGGACACAAAGTATTTGTATTGAGGGTTATGCTACAGATGCAGCCTGCAACAAATATTGCAGGTTTCTAATGTATTATTGGCATACCCTGTTATATTATAGTGTCATACAAACCTCCAATTCATAACCTATTCCATGATTTTGTTGGGAGGCTGGACAGGCAACAGGTACAGGGGGAGGAAATGACATGGCCATTATATTGGACTGGGCGGTCTACTTGTTTTGTATTACACAGTGCTAAAGTTTCAGAAGCTTTCTAAGATGATTGGGTGAGAAGGGCTTTAAGAAGGTGGCCAGCTCTGAACAGTTGTAAAATTAGTTTTGCTGCTGCTGCAAAGAAAGAATAACAGAAATCTCACCATCCACGTCCATGTAGTACATAGGAAGATGGTTCAGATTAGAACTTGAACAGGCAAGAAATATATCACCAGCACAGCAGGGAACATCATAAAAGGGTCCAACACTTTATTGATTGATCACATTACAGCAGAAGATAGCAACGTTTCTTAGAGAAGGGCTCACCTTCTTCTGCCGTGATGTGATCTCCGTAGAAATCTTTGCTGCTTGGTTTTCTATATAGAAATCTTTTTGAAAGTCATCCTTTGTCTCCATGTCGTAACACCTATCCTTCCTGCTACTTTACAATCCACTTACATTTAAACCTCTCTCTTCTGCACACTCCTAATAACTAATACATCTCTGTTTTCCCAGGCACTTTACACTTTTCTGTCTCATCCAAATTCGTTGGTTTATTTGGATCTCTCAGGAACAGACTGTGCTGTAGACACTGTAAGAGAATGGGAGCAGTGATATGGGTTATGGATGACAGCTGTATGCCTATAGTTAATGGCTCTTGACTGTTTTGGGAATGGCGGAAAAGAGCTGTACAAGTGTCTGAATGTTTGCAAATGTGATGGTGGCAGTAGTGTGAGGTTTTCTTTGCATAAGGAGTGTTTAGGTGAAGAATAAATTAGTGTAATTAGGATATTAGTTCATTGGCATGGAGATCTCAAAGCAGTATGGTCTTTCCTTTCAGATATTCGGGGCATTGGCTCTTGGTTGCTGCTCCTGTCTCTCACATCTCGATCTCTCTAAGAACTCTCTATCACACCGGTAAGTTTCCTTAAACAACTATATTTTATATTTAGGGATGATATTTGGATTTTACATTCAATGCTGTCCAAATCCTCACTGTTGATGATAATGATGATTATGCTATAGTATAGTGCAATAACAGGTAATATATATTTTAGTTATTATTGTAATATTTACCTTAAATAATTTTTTATATGTTTATTGTACATGTACATTGTATATGTTTGTTGTTGCATTATTTTCTATATCTATGGATATGTTAATGCTTCATCCAGTTGTTTATCAGAGAAAAGAAATAAGCACTATCCATTGTTTTTAGTCAGATCAAATTAACTAGTAGAGACTTCATATGTAAGTTACATTTTTCGGTAATAATAATAACATATGCAGCATATATAACTTTTCCTCAGCTCTGCTGTGTGCTCTTTGTCTTGCAGTCCAACAGAGTTAGTGCTTGATTAAACTTGTGACTGGGTGGCAAAAAAAATGCCAAGTTGAGCCAAATTTCTATGCCTCCCTTCCCCCCGATCCTCCATAAGCTGCAAAGGCAGATTTGTGTTGTGGCATTCGGCAAGCAGTATCACCGTCGAACAAGAGCCATTCAAGTGAACTGGGGCCACGCCGCAGCCACCCTGAAATGCACACGGTTGCAGTGTGGTGGTTGGCATTTATGGGATTAAAACAGGTGGCAAGGAAGTGACATATTGCCTTCTCACTGACTGTCAAACAGCTTTGAAATGGGATCCCCTGCAGAATGCTTTCAGAAGGCCAGCAAAGTCTGCCGCACATAAAAAGTTAGCCTAAAACACCATATCTTCAGCTCTTAAAAGGAATGAACCATGGGCGTGCACACAGGGTGTGCCTGGGCACACCCTAATAACCACGTGTGGTGCAGATTTCCCCTATTTAGACCCCTAATATTTCACAAAGCCCTCTAATGGGGCTCCTAAAATAATTGTAAAAAAATAAAATTGTAAAAAAAATAATAAAAAATAAAATAAAAACTACTGACACTGTCCACTGCCCTACTGACACCAATCTCTGACCTTATGACACTGTCTACTGATCTACTGACAGTAAACAGTATATATACACATGCACACACGCATATGTGTTTGAGCTTTGGGGTGCATATGCTAATGCCATAGGCTGGGCACACCTATGGAATAAACACTATCATGCCTACTGTGCTACATCTGCAGTTATTTAGCATTCTGGTGTGTGACTTTACAGTGTTAGCAGTACTGTGCAGGACTGCGGGATGAGTGCAAGAATTGCAAGATATGCTAGAAACTGCACATTTAAAATCTTTGTTTAAACTATATAATATACTGTAGATGTTTTGCTTGGCTAAGGTTCAGAACCTGCATATGTGACAACAAAATATGACTTTCATCGTGACTTTACATCCAGCTGAATTATTGTACTGTATACCTAAAAAAAACAAATCAAATAATTGAAAGGGCTAAACATTCCCATTCTATTCCTGACAGGCGTACACCGGAGACACTGCCATCTGTGGAGAAGTTTTTCGGCAGCTCTTTGTCACTGTCCCACATATCACTAAGTGGAACCAAAGTGCCCCCAGAACTCTTGAGGTGAGAAATGTTTTTTTCTATTTGTCTATATAGAAGTGTAAAGGAATGCCCATTTACTCACATTTCTCAGTTTCAGGTGCAGACCCCTTTTACTCCATGTCTCACAGCTTCATGGCAGAGCCGGGACAAGGGAAGGACAGGAGGGGCACCTGCTCTGGCCATGGGGTTTTTCCATGTGGGGGGGCTATTGTTCCTGCATTACATTTAATGATGTCAGAGTGAGACTGCCGGCCAGAGCTCTGTAGAGGTTTTGGAGGACCAGTTTGCACAGAGTGGTAGAAGCCTGCAAGGGTGAGGAATAAGGTAAGTATTACAGCTTGGGGGCGTGGCTTGGTCATTGCGGAGTGAAGACGCTCACTGCTAGAGCTCCCGACCCACCAAAAACGGCTGAAATGCCCACCTAACGCCTTCTTTCGACCTGCCATGACCTACCGCAAACGCAGGCGGACCAGGGGATCGTCGAAAGCTGTCTCAGCGGTCCTGATCAGTCGGTTCTTCCAGATAGGGCCCGTTTTATGGCCTCCTGGAGGTGACATGTGGCGGGGGGGCTCGGGACTCACCTTCCATATCCATGGCTGCCTTGCAGCGCCCTGTGCCTAGCTTGCTGGAGGGGCTACCATTGCTCCTGAACCCATCGCCCAGCATTCTGAGCACCCCGGGAACTCCCACACAATCGCCCCAAGCTGATGCCGACATCAGGGCCCTGCTTCGTGCACTTCCGACGCAAGTAGACATGAAGGCGCTGGTCATGAGGGTGGAAGAACAGCATCGTCGCGACTTCCACAAGCTCCTCTTTGAGGTCCATGGGTTGGATGACCGACTGAGCAAAGAGGAATCAGAGGTGAGCGCCCTGGAGCTCCGTGTTGCCCACCTGGAGAGGGAACACACAGCATTCCAGGAACATCTGGTGGGAGTACAGCTCCATGAGGAGGATTTAGAGAACCGGAGCCGCCGCAACAACTTACGTATCCGGGGGTTACCTGAGGCGACTGGCCCTAAGAACTTACAAGCCACTGTTCTGGCAATCCTGCATAGGGTCTTGGACCCCCTCACCAGCCTGGAATTCGATCGGGTGCACCGGGCGCTGGGACTTAAGCTCCATCGACCGGCCCCGGGACGTGATCTGCCATCTCCATCGATACGCCCAGAAGGACCTAATTCTCTGTGCTGCATGGTCTAAGGGCCAGATTGATTTTGATGGTGCTCAAATCTCCATCTACCCGGACAAATCTAGGGACACCCTGCAAAGGCGAGCCTTGTTGAAACCCCTGCTGGAGCCGCTACGCCGAGCAGCACTGCCTTACCGCTGGGGATTTCCGCTTCAACTGACCATCTGCAAGGATAGTTCTTCCTTCACTCTGTGATGCCACTCGGATCTCCCAGACCTGTTCGCCTTCCTGGACATGGAGCCAATACCCCTTCCGGACTGGCTGAGCCCGCTGCCTACCACGGACTCCCGCTCTGCACCTCGGGCCCCCAGACCGGGTCTACCCTGCCGCTCCACCAGATGTAGGAGAGGAGACCAGATGCCAGCGCGGGTGCATGAGCCCAAAATGTGAGCCCTGGGAGCGACAACCCTAACTGACACCTGTCTTGGGCTGCACACGGCCCACGGCTCAGGGACTTTTTGTGCCTTCAACATGGTTAACTGTGCTACGGGGGGGTGGTCCGGTAGCCCTACATCCAGTGACCCTGTGATCCCCCCTGCTCTTGCTGTGTGATCACTCCCACCCTCCCTCCCTGGTTTCCATAGAGCACCCTGGAGAGACTCCAAAGCCCATTTGTCACAGCACAAAACTAGAGGCAGTGCCTTGAACTATCCACAAGCCTCTCCAGTACTGGCCATCTCTCATTCCAGGTGTAGGGTGTTAACTGAGTTCCGGCTGGACTATCCTGCTCATGGCGGGGGGTGGGTTGGGGCTGGTGAGACGCTTCAGGGGGTCTTGCTCTGCTTCGTATGCTTTCTGAGCCTAGCTAGTGGATGTGGTTGGTACTGGAATGCACTATATGTACTGTTTTATGGGAGATGAATGCAGAGTTAGACTCATCCATCTTGTACAGGAAACCACGTTTCCCTGTGCTGTGTGCATGGATCCTCCCTCCCACTAGGTTCTCCTAAGTCCCCTCCATTCTGCCCTCCTGGCCTCCCCCTCCTTCTGACCCCCCTCCTTATTCCGCCCCCCCCCCCCCTTCCCCTTCTCCCCCCTCCCCTTTTTTCCCCTCCTTCTATGCTCTCCCACCCTCATACTATCTTCCCTCCTTTCCCTGTTCTTCACCCCACCCCTCTTTTACCCCTCTTTCACCCCTCTTCTCTTCCATCCCCCCTTTTTCTGGCCCCTCCAGGATCCCTACTCAAGAAAGCTAGAGAGCAACAGATTGTCAGTCTGTTGGACAAAATCCGATCCCTAGAGGCCGTCCATAAAAAATCACTAGCTTGCCGGGCTGTTGCAGATTTGACAGCCTTTGCGGAACCAACTGCGCAGCTTGGCTCTGTTCAGGGCGAAAGCTGTGATTGCTAAGTGTAGACGAACGTTCTATGAGCATAGCAACAAATGTGGAAAACTGTTGGTGTGGGCTGAGAGCCCAGCAAGCTCGAACGTTTATCCCGAACTCCTCAACGATACCCTCTGAACAGAAGAACATACTGGATTACTTACAAAGATCGGGACTCCCCCATCTCTCAGATGAGGAATTAACCGAACTAGAGAAACCCATCTCTGCAGAAGAGGTGGCTCTGGTGATGGCACGAAGGCAACTGGAAAAGTGTTCTCCCTCTCTAGTGCTCTCCCCTCCCTAGACACAATCACATCTACAGGAAGATTAGCCCTATATGGTCCAAAGTGGAGGCTTGAGTGTGACCACTGTCACTGCAGGGGACCTGTAACAGCACTGTAGGGAGCAGCAAAGGACAAGCCTTTATGTCCTTTTATGGGGAATGAGTGAACAGAGTATACCCTGAGTAGAGAATCTGGGATCATCTAGCTATCTAAGCACAAAGACCCGGGGCTGGGGATAAAAGCCGCAGGCATTTGCGATCTCCTTAAACAAGAGATCTGACAAGCTGGTAAGCGGCAGTATTATTATTGGTGGAGGGACTTTCCTGTCACACTTCATCACATCCTCTTTGTTGCTGTAGCCGTATGTCACTACTGAATAGAGGGTTGAGGAATCGTCACCTGCTATCATCACCTGGAATACTATTACGAACTGTATACTCAGTGGAACTTCTTTTCAAACAACCCATCAGAGTGGAGTAAATCTTTTTTGGAGAACTTTTGCCATAATATTTTTTACTTCTTATTTTTTTCTTCTAATTTAATTTTTAATTTTTTATTATTGCACATCTTATTTGTGGTTGCGTACAACTTATGTATTAGTTAGCTATATCACTTATATGTCACAATATTTTCTGATCACCATAATCATACAGTACAGCTTTCTTTGTTATATGCTTTATAGTTGCAGCTTTTTTTTAATATTAGGATAGCGCAGTAAAATTACCTTTTCTAAGTGTAGACTAACATTCTATGAGCATAGCAACAAATGTGGAAAACTGTTGGCGTGGGCTCTGAGAGCCCAGCTAGCTCGAACGTTTATCCCGAACTCCTCAACGATACCCATAATAAGGTCCATGCTATAGAGGACATAGCAGACCAGTTTCGGAGGTATTATACCTCTTTATATAATCTTCTGCGCCTAACATCCGAAGGGGAGAAATCCTCTGAACAGAATAACATACAGCATTACTTACAAAGATCGGGACTCCCCCATCTCTCAGATGAGGAATTAACCGAACTAGAGAAACCCATCTCTGCAGACGAGGTGGCTCTAGCGATGGCATGAATGCAACTGGGAAAGACCCCGGGCCCAGATGGCTATTCCCTTCTATATTACAAGACCTTCGGGGAGCTTCTGACCCCACATTAGCTTTTTGCATATAATGCTGCGGGGGAGGGGACCACCCTCCCGGGATGACGCACTGCATGCATACATTGCAGTGATCCCGAAGGAGGGTAAGGATCCCCTATTTTGCAAACAATTACCGGCTGATTTCCCTTTTAAATGTGGATCTAAACATATTCACCAAATTCTTTCCATATGGCTGATGGATCTGATTCCACAATTGATCCACTCCGACCAAGTGGGGTTTGTCCCCACGAGGGAGGCACGTGACAATACAACCAAGGCAATCAATCTGATTCATGCAGCACGGTCATGGAAGACCCCAATGTTGCACCTGTCAATTGACGCCGAAAAAGCATTCTGTTCGAGACTCTTTGATGCATAGGTCTGAGGGAACGAATGATGAACTGGGTCCAAGCTATCTATTCTTGCCCATCGGCACGGGTTAAAGTTAATGGCCACCTTTCATCATCATTTCAAATAACGAATGGGACGAGACAGGGGTGCCCCCTGTCGCCTCTGATATTTATCCTGACCCTCAAACCCTTTCTGAGACTCATCAGGGATAACCCGAACATCTCGGGCCTGCGATTGGATGCCACCCTCTCCCCAAAAATGGCGGCGTTTGCAGATGACCTACTATTTTTTTTGACCAACCCCCTGGTGTCTATCCCGAACCTGCTCGCAGGACTGGACACATACGAGGAGTCGCTTTTCCTGCATCAATTATCAGAAATCAGAGGCGCTGGAGGTCGCCCTCCTTAGCTGCACTGATCCGGGTGGACATCCCCTTTAAATGGTCCTCGTCCCACATTAAGTATTTGGGTATCCTTCTGCCCAGTAGGGTGGAGGAGATCTTTGCCCTCAACTCCCCCCCTCTTGACAGCCATCAAAAAAGACCTTCAGGATTGGCAGCATGTTTTTTTCTCCTGGTTTGGGTGCTGTGGCATAGTAAAAATGAACATCATGCCTCGGCTGCTGTATCACTTCCATGCACTCCCTATACGGGTCCCTGCCTCTTTCCTCAGGATAGTTAACAGAGCTTTTGTCACATTTGTCTGGGCCCAAAAAACTCCCTGGCTGGCGCAAACCATCCTTCGACTTCCTATGTTGAGGGGCGGTATCGCCCTGCTGGATGCAAACCTTTATCATATGGCGTGCCACCTAACCCATATTCTGGACTGGTGTCGGCACAGAACCTTAAAGCATCGGATACAAGTAGAGCACACCCTAACAGGGGTCCAATTGGAGTAGCTGCCCTGGTGCCAGAAGACCTTGCCAAACCGGATATTGAATCATCAAATGGTGTGGGAAACATGACAGATTACCCAGAAGGCCTTCCGCGACTTCTCGGTCGCACCGCTTCCTTCTCCACTCACTCCCATTGTTGGCAACCCGGCTTTCAATCCTGGACTCAACGTCCCTAGATTTCTTGAGTTGAAAAAGGTCGAAAGGTTACAGGTCCGAAACTTTCTCATCAATGGCCAGTGGAAGAATAGGCAACAAATTATGAATGATCCGGCCCTGGCGGGGCTCTCTTTTTGTCAAAAAATACAGCTAACTCATTTTATTGGCTCTCTGCCCTCCCTGGTGGCTTTCAGGAGGCAACTAACCTCCTTTGAATTGTTGAGCCTGGAGCAGTCCCCATTGAGACACGCTATTTCCCTGACCTATCAACTACTGATAGCTCAACCTCCGGACTTTAGACCTCCCTATATTGCCAAACGGGAGCCGGAGCTGGGAGTGCAATTTACAGAGAAACAAATCAATCGGCTCCACCTTTTTTCCCACAATGCTTCTATCTGCGCCAGACATCAGGGGGCAGGATTTAACATACTGTCCCAGTGGTACTCCACTCCAGGAAAAAATCCACAAGATGTTCCCTTTGCTTTACTAAAACTGAGTAAATTTTTAGTAAATTTCATAATCTTTGCTGGAAGGGTGACAACGCAGGAGAGGAATTGGGAGAAAGGAACAAAGTGTTGTCATCTTATAACAAGAAAATATCAAACAAGGACCATCATAACAAGGTTACCAGGGAGTACATCACTTTGCTGTGATCGATGCTGAGGATCATTTGGTGCCTGCCTGTGAGATCCCGGGCTGGGGTACAGCCATCTGCTTAGCGTGGTCCCCTGTAACAAGGGACCATCGCTCTCTGGTAAGCGGCAGTGTTTGTCATAGGTGGAGGTCTCATTATCGCACTTGGCACCTTATGAATATTTGCATCACTCATCACTTTGAAATTCGTTTTCATCTTTTGGACTTTTTTCATTTAATATTTCACTATTTCACTTCCATGCTTGTTTGGTTATGGACTTTTTTCTAATCTACGTTGGCACTCTCTTTTTGATGTAAAGGTGCACAACCTTGTATCTAATATTGAGATATTTATGTCAATAATATTTAATGTTTACAGTTTCCACTTTATTTTCACTAGCGCGACTATATTAATTTTTACTATTCTGATTGGTGTCGTATAACACTTGATAGTTGCTGCTAATTTTTATTTATTTGTTTTGTGTTAGCGCAGTATTTTTTTACACATCTTATGGATAAACATACTTTTCCTTAGCCAATCAGACCAGCTGCTATACATGCTGGGAGAAGGTATTTATTTGGAGAAAGTCAGGTTATGTAGGTCTTCTCCACCAAGGTGGCTGTCTGGGTGGGTGTGTGAGAAACAGCTCCTGGCTGCTAGGCCTGAAGCCTGAAGCCTATCCAGGAGTCCTCCTGGTTGCTAGGTCTGTTTGAGGCCTATCCAGGTGTTCAAGACTCCGCAGAGCCTGCTTAATACCTGGAAACAATGCTGAGAGGGATGGAGTTCTAGAGAAGTACCAGAGGTGACTCTTCATGGACCGGGGACCCATGAGGTGGCTGGGAGAGCTATAAGAGAGAACTCATCCAAGAGAATTCTATATGATGCTGTGAGTAAAGTTCAGTTACCCTAGGGGACAGCCTATTCTACAAAGTACAGATGTGCTGGGTCAGCTTAAAGACTCTTTTTCTTGTACTGTCTGCCTAATCTCACCTTTTTGTCTAAGGAGTCTGCCTGTCTGCTGATTGTTACTATTTTTGACTAAGGGTGTCCTGTGCCCCATCCCCACTCTCCCACATTTTTCTGTTTATGAGAAATAAACTTCTCTTTGTTCAAGCATAAAAGTGACTGGTGCCCATCTTTCTATCTTGTACATCACCCACTATGCCTAGTAACCTGCACCCTGAGGAGGAATGTCGGCCCTCCCTGTCTCTGGGGGTCACCACCAGGCCCACGGAAATATGGGGTAGGTGCTACACTGAGACAAGCACAATGTCAGCTAGATCCCAGCTCAAGATGGCAGTTCTGCACTGACTCATGCATAATAAAGTGGGGGGGGGGGGGGTTGAGTTGGATGTCCGAGTTTGGCATCTTCAACCTGGGCACTAATTGACCTTGTCCTGGCACTGCTTCCTAGGTTCCTGGGCACGCCCAGGGAATAAAAAATTCCTAAACTTTCCTCCCTCAACAGATTAGAGAGGCCACACATGATGAGGCTGAGATAGCTGGACAAGTAATTTTCAGCCAAGTGAGAGGCCCTCCATTGTCAGAACCAGCACGCAGGCAGCTGAGCCAGAGCCTAATAGAATACAGATTCTCCAGTTGACCCAGCTACTGTATGAGCCCTTCCCTGATTGCTCCCAGAGTACTCCAGTTCCACAGTTCCAGTGAGGTTACCCTTTGTCCCTGGATCCCTCCAACTGTCCACCTGTCGCCAGATCTACCCTGGACTTCACTCAGAAGGATGTTGTTTGAGGATAATCACAAGTAGCTTCTGTTCTGAAATGTTTTACTGAAGTAGTGATTCTCAGCTAGACTCCCTGTTGTTAAAGAGTCTTATAGAGACTATGCTATATAGCTACATGTTGCTCTGATGGAGTCACAGAGACATTGCTATGAAGAGTGCATGTGTGTGCAACTTTTAATCAAACCCTACAGTATTTTTGCCTATCTGCACCCGTTTAATAAATTGCAAATTACAGTTAAGCCTCATTCAGGGTGATTACATGTGTGCCCTGCACAAGGCCATGTTTTGCTCGCACAGGGGGTGCAGAGATGTTGCATGCATCCCGTGCCGGAGTCTCCTTGTCATCGATTGGGACATACAGCTGCACAGAATAGCTGCTGTGTTTCAATATGACTTGCAGGTTCAAGTCTCTAAACTCGCCCTGTGTGCATTCAGGGACCCACACAGATGTCATATTGGGACACAGCGGCTGTGTCCGTACAGTCACATGTACCATATACTTGTATGCAAGTGACAGGTACACTATGACCTACATATAGTATAGTGTTTCCTGCTGTAAAGGAAAAACGATGGGCACTGCGCAATTGTTCCCAACCTATCAATATAATAACATTTCTTAAAATGCAAGTATCCAAAAGTATTTTTTGGTAATTGTTTCTATCTCAAGCTCTGTTGAATTATCATAAGAATTTAGCTTCTTAATAACTATGATGTTTTAAAAGGCACAGCAATGAGGTATTAACTTATTATGGTACAACATGTCCAGGCAATAGCAGCATTAATCGGATAGTGTATGGCATGCAAAACTGAATCAGCTTTGCAACTGATTAGATAGTAGTTCAGGCGTTTGGTGTTCTGCCACAGGCAAAACTAATATATTTGTTCATTTATGGCTGCTATTGTGTTTTTTTTCCTGGCATCTATAGACAGTCTGACTTTTTGCTCAAAACGACCTATTCAGCATCTAAAATGAAAAACTAAAAGTGTCTTTAGCCACACCTTAGACAAAAAGCAAGAACAATAAGGGGCTCAGTTATAACACAGCGGTATGGCCTTGCCACAGCGGCCATATCGCTGCTTAATAAAATTTTAAAAAGGCACATTTATAAAGCCCTGTGCTCCACAAATTTGTTTAGCGCTTTAATCACGTTACTGCTCTGAAGCAGGCAAAGCTCCATTTATTTTTATGAATGAGGAAAAAATGTTAAGGGGAGAGAAGAGGCCTGGCAGATGATCTGTCAGTCATGGAGTGTGCTCTGCAATGTTATATTCTCTATACCCTAGCCTACATTTTATGAATTATTTGTAAAAATCAGGCGCAATGTTGTGTAAAGACTGAAGTGTCTAGCAGATTGCAATTTCCGACATGGTGCTGTCTAGTGTTCACCACAGTATGCTATAGGAGTTAGATGAAATAAAAAAAAATCCAGAATTGCAACTGAACTGCAAGAATGTTATATATTTATTAATGTACCAGAGCTTACCTTATGCACGCCACATATCTTGTTTATCCACTATGATCCTTGAAAGATCTGACATAATTTATTCTGCCATCTGGCAATTGTGTTGCATTGAATTTTAATCAGCACAGCTAGTGCAATGTCCAGTTCTCATGCTAGTCAGATTCTTTATACCCCTTCTCCATGTCCACAGAGACAATCACAGGTGGGAGTACAGCGCTTATTCACGCAACACTCAGCTTGTTGAAAGCGTCAGAATGCATGTACCTTAAGACCTTATATACACACACTTTGATGTGTTCTGTTGCATCTTTTATATGCCTAGATTAACAGTGATGTTTAGGATGGATGTTCCATGTGCCCTGGGATGCAAAAACATATTAATGTGGTTAAGCCCTGAAGAGAGACAGAAAATTCAAATATTGTTTGTACATGATACTGCACTTGCAGAGATTTAAAATGTTTTCATATATGCAAGTAGGCATAACACTGTAGAAGTCTTTAGTGACTTGAATGAAGGCTACATTAAGCAGTATGCTGATATAATTAACTCAGTGTTTCTCTTCCAGGGCCATGTTGCAGGGTTTATGTTCCAACACTCACCTCCAGGATGTTCACCTTGACTTAAGCAGCTGCGAGGTAAGATTTAGCTAGGTGACTGTAAAGAGCATTTTGCAATTTTATGTGAATTTGAATGGCCAATGTTAAGATTTTTTTCAAACATTTTTCTTCTTTCTTTTTTCTTCTGCATGTGGTCATTTTTAGAAATCTGGGTTATACTGCTGCCTTCAGGAGGTTTGGGCACTGGCAAACAAAAAACATTGTCAGACTTAGTTTAACCCTGTCTTCAACTGCTGTGCCTCAGTTTGGTTTTTGTTAGCTTCCTAGGAGGTTGGAAGCCTCTTCTTCGGCTATGGTGAAATAAAATCTTACTATATTTTTAGAAGTCTTTTTATTCTTATATATTTTTTTTTCTCTTCAGTCAAGTTTCTTTTTACACAGCCATTTTTTTTCTTTGTTGACTACAAAAACCCTACTTGCATAGCAGCTATACAATTGGCAAGCTCTCAGCAATAGCTTTGGAGGCCATACCAGGACCCAACTGGACTGAAATCTTGCAGAGCCATCCTGGAATGTGACATTTGAGCACTGGGCTCTGAACTGTGGCACTTTTTAGAATTTTGAGTACTGTGTAAGATAACTGCAGAGCACTCAGTCTCGAAAATCCAGAGCCATGGCACAGCCTCTGGTGTGACCCAGTCTCTGAAGATTTGTGTAGCGAATAGGCCTCTGGATGTGTCAAAGTTAGCCTGTAATGTGACCTTCGGGCACTGGGCTCTGCATTGCGGCGCTTTTAATACCTTTGTATAGTGGGTTAGTTAGCTGCAGAGCACTCTCTAGTTTCAGAGCTGTGACACAGCCTCTGGTGTGACCCAGCATCTGTGGGAACTACTTCACAGTTGGCATTTTAAAATTCCCACCATTACCATCTTACAGTCATAATGGTTAAGACTGAAGGAGGTAAGCACTGATGTCAGCAGATTCTTTCCCATTCACTTCTTAGGGGTTTGCGGGATTGTTAGAAACTTAATTTCATGTATTCCCCCTTCCTATACTGTCCCACAGTTCTTTTTCAAATTTCCTTCTCAATTCAAGAATCTGATATTTGGGCAAGGCACTAAGCTGGAGGGTGAGCATTATCCCTAGTCTGACTAGGGCATTGAGCTACACTTCTCTTCATCTATCAGGATAATATTCCTAGTACTAGTACTGGGATTTCTACACCCAACTTCTCTACAGAGGAGTTGGGCTAAGTTTAATGATTTTTATAAACAGATATTTAATCATTGGTCAGGTAAATTTGCAGTATAGTTGCCATACCTCCAAACATCTATGGGTGTTGGTTTGAAGGACTCCTCCCCATCATATTGGGCGGGATGTCTTTATACTCCAGCATACTTTATGTTACATCCTCACCCCTGCCTACCCTTTTCTTACTGGTGTTGTTGATCACCTTTAGATTTTAGATTTAAGAGGCTTCTCACATCCTTCTAATAAACCTTGCTTTCCCTAATGTCAAAGGTTGAGGATATTCATTTTGTTGACCACCTTACCTGTTGGTCTAGATTTTTTTCTCCCATTCAGTTAGCTTGTTCCACCTATTTTCATTATGGTGAACGATTGGTCATACTCTACATTGGTAATTGAGGCTAATATTTTGCCGTTTGCCCTCAGTAGTATCTAGACATGTGCACACTGAAATATTTCGTTTCGGAATTTCGTTTTCGTCTGAAAAATAAATTTATTTAGTTACTCCCGAAATTCGTTTTTATTTATTTCGTTTTTCGTTAAAAATTGCATTCGTCCGAAAATCCAAATTAAGGTCGAATCTGTCATTGAAGGCTTATGGTGTCTGTCGAATGTTCAAAGAAGATTCGACGGAGCAGCTAAACTGTACAATGCCGTATAGTTTACCTGCTCCGTCGAATCTTCTTAGAACTTTCAACAGACACCATAAGCCAAAGTACGTGTGTACTTAGTTCTAGCTATTTTACTGCTCCACCTCTTTGGTTACAATCAGCCAATAACATTCATCATCATCATTATTTTTATTTATCTTTTCTCCCCTACGTCGAATATTTCCTCCCCTATGTCGAATATTTCCTCCCCTACGTCGAATCTTTCCTCCCCTACGTCGAATCTTTCCTCCCTACGTCGAATCTTTCCTCCCCTACGTCGAATCTTTCCTCCCCTACGTCGAATCTTTCCTCCCTACGTCGAATCTTTTCTCTCTATGTAGAATAATCTTGGACTAATAGAGCTAAGGTTAGGCACATTCGACCACAGGTTTGATGGACACAGATTGTTATTGTCATCATCATGTCGAATCTCCTATCTATATCGAACTGTTGTAGCAACGAAAACGAAAATAAAGCATTTGTTTATGTCGGATCTTTCGTTTTTCGGACTCTGCACTTTCGTTATCGTTTGTTAAAACGATAACGAAAATACCTAAAATTCGGACGAAAATGCATTCGGACAAAAAACGAATGCACATGTCTAGTAGTATCTACCTGTCCTGAACTGGAGCACCTGGTTGAGCCACCTTCTTTATATTTGATTGGCCCTTCTTTATCCAACCTTCGTTCAGATGCTGATCTGTTGAGATTCCCTGGTAGTATGATCTCCATACTTATTGGATATCTCAGTGGCTATCACTCACCACTCAGCTAAACTGCTGTTGGACGTCCCCAATGTCTAAGAAATACTGCATTTCCGAGTCCCTCAGTGGATGATAAAGAAAACAAGATCTTTTACCTAATGTCTATTAAGGGAGGCAGGTCCCCTCTACATTTTTGGCCCTTTGAAGTTCTTCCTTACAAAAATGAGACATGACATTTGGAGGTGGGGTTATACAGGAGCTGGCTTAAACTGGTTGCAAAGGCAGAAGGTTTTTTTATCTTAATGCATTAAGATAAAAAACCTTCTGTGTGCAGCAGCCCCCCTCAGCCCCCCTAATACTAATCTGAGCCCCAATTCAATCCAACGATGTACATGTGTGCCTTGGCCATCCAGGCCTGAGACATAGCATGCAGCACCTTGTCTGAATGGACACACGGAGCTGCAGCTTGACTCAGTTGCCCCTCATACCAAGCTTCTTGCTGTGGGGGCATTAAGCAGGAGGGATGGGCCAGGAGCACTGAAGAGGGACCCAATAAGAGGAGGATCTGGGCTGCTCTGTGCAAAACCACTACACAGAGCAGGTAAGTATAACATGTTTGTTATTTTTAAACACAAAAAAGGAGAATTTACAATCACTTTAATGTTTTTTGTTTGCCAGTGTCCCAACCTCCTGAAGGTGGCATTATAACACAAATGTGTAAGATTTACTACATTACTGTAGTAATTCTTACACATTTGTGTATTTAGAGTAAAATGCTAATGCTATACACAGAGCCTTCTTCAGCTTACATGAATTTTTAGATTTGGACGTATTTGTAAAAATGTGTTGCCATTCTCATTTTTAGCATTACAATTTCTAAATAAATATTTGGCATCATAATTTTTCATGAGCTGTATTGTTTTAATTTACTTTATGATTATTTGAAAACCAACCAACTTATGCCAGTGCTTCCATATGGTTTCAGTTACGTGCTGCAGGTGCTCAGATATTACAGGACCATTTTCCTCCCATCAGCAGTGTTGGAAGCCTGAATATATCTGATAATGGTGAGAAGTGTTTTGCTTTAATAACCTATTTGTTTCTGCTGTCTGTGCTACAGATACAGTACTGTACATTTCTCTTCTCTTTCCCACTGGGCCCTATTTTACTCTGACCCCTCAATTCTCCTCCCTTTTCTTTGGAAACTTTTCATTGTGCTATTCTGCACTTTCCAAACCTTAAAGCCTTTAAACTCCCTTATAGCTAAGCTTGTGACGCATGCAAAAAAATCTGGGTTTAATATATTATTTTTACTGACCAGTTTTTACTGACTATTTTTTTGCTCCCCATTCATAAGGTTCAGAAGACTTGTTGTACAAGTAACCTCCTGAATTGAATTATTTCTACTATACCTTGTTTATGCTGTACATGTGCATTTGTTGCTGTATATTTTTAATGTATCGGTGTTATCTACTCTTGGTTATAACATCATTCACCGCAGCTCAAAAATTGCAATGTAAATAAAAGTACTACCTATTCTACTGATATCTACTGTATATATTTTTTTCTGCTACATTATTTTATTCCCATGTAGCTGTGCCCCTGTGGGGTCGCTGCGTGTACTAGCATCCACACATTTTACCCTGCTGGTCAGACATCCATTTTGGCATACTTTCCCAGACAGTGAACAGTCTCTTGCTTGTTTTTGTTGTTTTTATTAGGGGATTAAACTTGGATGGGGAAGAGGGACATGGAATGCCCAGATAATGAATACTTCTCAAAGAAATTAATGTTGGTTGAGTCTAGATTTGACAGTCTCTTCCTCTGCACATCTCCTCCAGCACACTACTTGAGATCACTTGCTTCACTTCACTGTCCAAATCTAGGTTCCTGTCTCCATTAGCATATGTCTAGGCCCCACTCTGAATAAGTCCTAACGTTTTCCTAATAGCCCATTACAGGCAGGGGTCTGCAGTCCCCTTTGTGGTAGCAACCGTTTTAGTATATAAGAATGTGCTTACTGACACTTGGTGGACTACTGATCCCAGCACGTCCGATGCAAATCCTGCCAGCCCTCGTGGCTCCAACGACTTGACTACAAAACAATACCACAGTCTCTCCCTCTGGCTCCACATCCAACTCCTGGCATGTCTCTCCCAGAGCTTCACATTGTTCTTCTCACTCACCAACTCCCTGCATGGATCCCTCCTGAATGACTTGCCTGGCAGTGCTCCCAACTGTCCTCTTTCCTGCTTCTGTTCCAGGACGGACACCTCTCAATTACTGTGTAATGAGAGGCTCCCTCCCAGCTCCTGAGCTCCAGGCCTGAGGTACACCCCCCCCAGAAAGGGGGTTCCCTCAGATCAGGACAGTGTCATTCAGTTCTTCTACCCGACAACTCCTCCCACAGCAGGCTGACCATGGGTATATATAGGAGGCTCCCCCCTGCCAATCCTAGTTGGGGATTGGTCAGGGCTCCCACATACACCACATGTCACTCCAGCTCTCTGCCCTGCCTCTTTTCCAGAACCTTCTGAAAACCAGAGGAGGCGCCACCATGTCAGTCACCTGCTGCTACACTAAACCACTTCCCTGCCCCCAGATCAAAACAAACAGGCCTAGCTCACAGCATAGGCAGACATCTCAAGACATCTCAAGTTTCCCGTGAGGTGCGGGAGACTCCCGCATTCCTGCAGCGGCTCCCGCACACCCGCAAGCGCCTCCCGATCTCCCGGGAATGATTGGTGCAGCGGGGAACAGCTGTGAAAACCGACTCTGTCCCCGCAGACGTCTCTGCAAATAGCTTCCGCTCCTAGCTTCTCCATCAACACTAAACAATCTGTCCTTGTAATTAGGGCTCCGGGCTGGCGAGCATGTTGTGGTGGACCAAATTGCATTGATTTTAATGGGAGAATTCACAAACGCTAGAGAACAAACGTTCTTCTTGTGTTGAGTCTCCGGCCAGGCGCCACCATTTTCCTAAGAAAAACACCTGACATCTCACCAAAGCCCCCCAAAAAATATTTAAAAAATTTTTAAAAATTAAAAAGTTTAAAAAAATAAAATAAAAAATAATAATAATAATAAAAAAAACTACTGACTTGACTCTCCCCTGCCCTACCAACACTGTCCACTGCCCCAACCCCCTCCCCCTCCCCCCAAAAAGCATTGTGAAAAAAAATTAAGAAACCAATTAAATTGTAAAAAAAATCAATTATTAAAAATAAAAAAACTACTGACACCGTCCACTGCCACATACCACCCACCCCCTTCCCCAGAAGTACTGTGGAAAAATATTAAAAAGGTGATTTAAAAAATATTTTGCCGGGGGGAGGGATTGCGGGCGCGAAGCGCCACCTCCCTGAAACTAGTTTACCACCTCCCTGAAATGAGTTTTTGCAGGTTGGGATGTCTGCATAGGCCTGCCTAAATTTACCTGCGCTGATAGTACACAACAAACCCACTACTCTAGCACCTACCTACCTAAGGTAGAGGGTGCTACACCCATATAAATATTTCCATATAAATACTAATATTCTTTTTCTTTTTTTTTCTTTTTTGATGCAGTTTTTCACTTTTAAAATAATCTTTGTGATTTTTTAAAATTTCTGTCAGGCTTGGATTCTCATTTGCTTTCACTTGTCCCAGCTCTGGGCAGAAGTAGACACCTTAAGCATCTCTCCATGGGCAAAAATTTCTCAGTTAAGTCACGGTAAGGGTTTTTTCTCTTTTGAAAAAAACTGCAAGAATGGCATTTGATTTATTTTCTATCTTATGTTATCTTTTATTATTATTGTGTTATTATACCGTAGTGCTGCCCCCATTGCATAAAACATTTGTGTAAAATATATCTGTTCAGTAGTGGCCCATGCATTGTGGGCACATGGGCGGCGCCCCCCCCCCCAACACCGCCGCTGCCCTCTCTATCCATGCGCCTGGCCCCTTTCAGGACGCCGGGCGCATGAATTACAATTGCGGGGATAGGCGGGGGGCGTGTCTTTTGAAGCACCTGATTAGAGCCAGGGGCTCTAATAGGCTTGCAAATAGGGTGGGCTCGAGGCGCAGAGAGTGCGCCCTGATCCAACCCAGTTGTGTGACACTAGCGCATGAATATTTGCTATTGTGCCACATTCTCCTCCCGGCCAATCAGGAAGCCCCTATTGGCCAGGGAGTCTTATGACTCCCTGGCCAATCGTGTCTCAGCACACACTTCTGGATTCCAGTCGGCCGGAAGGAGAATGTCTGTGTCCTCCCTGGAGCGCCTGTCTCTTGCCTCCGTGTCTCCTCCATGCCTCCACTAGGTAAGGTGATCACCACTGCCTGTGTCTCCCGCAGGGGGGGTTGTTGGTACAGCGGGTAATCGCCGCTGCCTGTGTCTCCCGTGGGGGGGTTGTTGGTGCTGCGGGTGATCGCCGCTGCATGTGTCTCGCGGGGGGGGGTTTTGGTGCTGCGGGGGTTATTGCCGCTGCCTGTGTCTCGGGGGGGGGGTGTTGGTGCTGCAGGGGTTATTGCTGCTGCCTGTGTCTAACGTGGTAGGGGCACGGGGGGGTGAAGATAGCGGGTTGATGTACTATATGTGCAGGGTTTGTTCAGTTAGTAAACTAAATGTTCACAAAAAAACCAAAAAACAGTTACTAGGATGTGGGCAGCTCAGTTGCCTTCACTATAACAGCCAGTGATGCTGCATAGCCCAGCCACCTGCATTCTAGCAACCAGTGATGGTGTGCAGGCTTGTCACAAACATTCTAGCAACCAATGACATTGTGCAGCCCTGCCAACAACATCCTCACTCAGCAGGGGTCTAACTGTAATGAGAATGGAAAAGCGGGGTCTAATGACACTATACAGCTCAAAAAACAGTCACAAAAGAAGAGAAATTCCTTCCATCTATCAAGCTAAACTGGGCCTCAGTGGAAGAGCAGATAAGCTAGAAAATAAGGAATGAAGAATGCATGTTCTTCACATTTCAATACCATTTTATTGCAGAGGTTATTACAGGTGTTTAGACATGAATGTATTGAATTGTATTTAATGCTTTATTGCTCATGCTCATTCTTCTTTAAAAATGTTCACTTAGAGTCCTTGAAGAGGTTCTGCAGAGGATTGTAAATGTTCTTCAGGATGAAGACTGTGTAAGTGTTTCTGAGATATCCACAATTGGAAAAAAAATAATGTTAAAGTATAGACTATAATTGTGCTCATGATACAGACATGTTGCCATCGGAGAGACTTCCATACACTTGTCATGAAGTAACGGTATATATAATAGTATATGTTTAACATGGACAGAGACAATAAAAGGCAGACTGATCATTTCCTAGTTTTTCCTAGTTTGATTAAAAGAATATTTTCATTGCCGTTGGTGTCATTGTTGCAGATTTTATTCCACTGTCTGTCGTGGTGTCAACATTGTCACCAGAACATACTGTAAAGTAAGAGAAAATCCCCCAGCGAGGCCTTAGGGCACAGTAGGTTCCACAAATTGACTGGAGATATACTTTAAAGTAGTACTATGGCCTCCCATTAAATAAGTGTTATAGTACTTAAAGCAATACTCAATAACCCAAAACAAAAAATATATATTGCAGCCTACCAATCATTAGATTTGGTGGTTGCATTGGATTTCTCTTTAAGGTTTTTTTACCCTCTATTTCCACCAAGTGATCTGGCCAGTAACACACCTCCTATATTAGAGTGTCCCCGCTCTGGATGAAGGAGCACAGGGGCACTTTTGCACAGAAGCACTGTCAGTCGGGGCGGAGGGGAGAGTTAAGCCCCATACACACGATAGGACTTTGTACAAACTTTCCCTTGGAATTTTGTACAAAGGGCGTTGCCCAAAAGTTTGTCTTGCATACAGACGACAGGACTTTTCCAGCCAACTTTCGCCAAATCACGTGGTTTTTCAGCTCTTTACCACCACCCTTTGGTCAACTTCTTTATTGTTGTCTGATATTGTGTCAATCTCGCCTCTTTTATTGGCGAGATTGACACCTTGCGAGCCGGGTTAACACTGGTGCGGGGATCCGACTTGGATCCCCGCCAATACCAGGCACTGTGTTTGGTATGAATCTTGAGGGGGAACTCCACGCCAAATTTTAAATAAAAAACCGGCATGGGTTCCCCTCCAGGGGCATACCAGGCCCTTAGATCTGGTATGGATTTTAAGGGTAACCCCCTACGCCAAAAAAAACGGCGTGGGGGTCCCCCCAAAATCCATACCAGACCCTTATCCGAGCACGCAGCCTGGCTGGTCAGTAAGGGGGTGGGGACGAGCGAGCGCCCCCCCTCCTGAGCCGTACCAGGCCGCATGCCCTCAACATGGGGGGGTGGGTGCTTTGGGGGAGGGGGGCGCCCTGCGGGCCCCCACCCCAAAGCGCCTTGTACCCATGTTGATGAGGACAAGGGCCTCTTCCCGACAACCCTGGCCGTTGGTTGTCGGGGTCTGCGGGCGGGACTAAAAGTGGGAAAGTTGGGACTTTAAAGTGAGGTTATGGACACTGTGGAAATGACTGGATAAAAAAAATATTTATTGATCGTAATGAAATGCACAATCATATCGATATAAACCACATATATCGGGGTCTGCGGGCGGGGGGCTTATCGGAATCCCGGAGCCCCCTTTTATATATAAGGGGGCCCCCAGATCCCGGTCCCCCACCCTATGTGAATGAGTATGGGGTACATCGTACCCCTACCCATTCACCTAGGGAAAAAAGTGTCAATAAAAAACACAGTACACAGGTTTTTAAAGTATTATTAGGCAGCTCCGGGGTCTTCTTCCAACTTCGGGGGTCCTCTTCCGACTTCGGGGGTCCTCTTCCGACTTCGGGGGTCTCTCCGGCGTCTTCTCCCGCTGTCCGCATCTTCTGCCGGCTCCACCTGCGGGCCCCCCTCCCCCAAAGCACCTACCCCCCCATGTTGAGGGCATGCGGCCTGGTACGGCTCAGGATGGGGGGGGGCGCTTGCTCGTCCTCATCCCCTTTCCTGACCGGCCAGGCTGCATGCTCGGATAAGGGTCTGGTATGGATTTTGGGGGGACCCCCACGCCGTTTTTTCGGCGGCTGCGTACTGTAGTTTGTACAAAAGTCCGATGGCTTTGTGTACATACGATCGGACTTTGCTCCATCGGACTTTTGTTGCTGGAAAGTTTGTCCGTTCGCACAGCCAACAAAAGTCCGATGGAAACTGAAAAAGTTTGTCCGATGGAGCGTACACATGGTCGGATGTTGCTCCAAAACAGCTAATTTGCATGTTTGTTGTCAAAAAGTCCGATCGTGTGTACGGCCCTTTAGATTGACTAACATATTTAGATACACTAAACAAATTGAAGCCAAATTCCAGCTAACTATTATAAGTAGTCACAACAACATTTTTTTTCTCCTTTTGGGATAAAGGTTTTACATGATAAATAAATCTAACTAAATCTAACACTGTCAGTGTTAAATGGTTTGTCTCATCCATCTAGCTGCTACATCTGCAGGAGAGCTTGTACTTTTGAAAAACAACAAACTTACTGGCCAAGTCATTAAGTGAAAATAAAGGAAAGAAAGCCTAAAAAGGGAAACGAATGCAGTCATCACACCTAAGAAATGTTAAGTTCCAATAATACTGCGTTTTACCGCTTCCTGCCCAGCCACTGTACATATAAGGCCAGGCAGAACACACCTTATTCTAGCAGGATGTACTTGTATGTCCCCCCCGCTCATGCACCCTTGGGAGCACTCAGCAGCATGATCTGTGATTGGGGTACAGGGTCAATATCATTACCTAGACTCCATAAATGCACCTTAATTGCTGAGGACTTGTTGTTTATTATGGAACCGTTATCAACTTTGTCTAACTTACTTAAACTTTTATCAGAGTTCGGTGCTATATCCAGTTTGAGGATGAACCATACCAAATCTGAAGCTCTAAACATTAACCTTGATGGCCCAACATTGGTGTCTATTAAGGCCTCCTTCCCGTTCAAATCGTGCACCCATGCACTTCCTTACCTGGGAATACAACTTACCCCTGACTTTTCCTTACTGTTTCAGGTGAATTATGGCCCCCTCTACACTTAATTAGAAACTGAACTGCACATGTAGCACACTCACACCCATACCTGGATATGGGTAGGATAGCCACAATAAAAAATGGACCGCTCTCCCTAGAGTACTATATTACTTTCCCCCACTCCTAATATTGGTGCCATCCTCTTACATGAACAAAGTTCAGTTACTGTTTTTTAAATTTATTTAGGCTCATGGGGATGCTGGGTAACCCGCTCAACTATGTATAAATCCTGTGGGGGCTTGGGAGTCCCTCACCTCCAAAGATATAACAGGGCTGCACAACTAATTCCTCATTTAAATTTTTTCCACCAATTATAGACTAGATTGGAGTAGGCTCGCAGCTCAGGCGGACACCCCACATCTTATAGACCTCTTCTTTAGGCTCCCACCCAAAATTTGTCAGGCAATTCTGTGCCCCACATTATCACATTCCCTCTGCCTTTGGGACATGGCTTGCAAGCTTTATTCCCTTTAATCTCCTCATATACCCGTAGCCCCTCTCTGTAATAATCAGCTGTTTCCCTGGGTCAAACCCCCCAGAACTTCCAGTGGTGGCCTAACAAAGGCTTTTATAGGATTGCATGAAAAGAGATAGTCCGCAACTCTTTGCTTGCTCTTTAAAATCTACAGAATATATTGGTTGTCCATAAAAGACACAGTATCAGACCCCAAATGTAAACACGTTTTAGTCTTGTGGACCTTGTTCACTAGGATTGCGCACTTTCTTGATCACAAAGGGGTTAGGCCTCTTGAGCATTTTACCCAAACTTTAGAAATGCCTCCCCACAATACATTCCACTTCTGCCAAATAACTCACTTTTTGAATACACTTAAATAACTCACTTTTGAAAATAGATACCTGCGGCGTCCAGGAACATAAGGGGGCATTTCTGAAATGTATTCCCTCTTTTCCAATCCCATGCGTAAACGCATGGGATTGGGGGTGCAGAACTGGGGGTGGAAATTGAGAAGGACTGGATTCAGTGGTCGATTATGGCGCATAAGGGGATTCTTAATACAACGCTAGTCTAAGCTAATTACAAAGTGCTTTCCCACTGGTACATTTTTGCAAGTTTCAATTGAAACTTGCAAAAATTTTCCCCACCAAATCTCCCCTGTGCTTTAGAGGCTGTAAACAGGAAGGTACCATGTACCATGTCTGGTGGTCTTGTCTGAAGGTCCAATGTTATTAGAACAGAATCTTTACCCTTATATACTGAGTCACAGGCCTCCCGGAAGAAACCCTCAGACAACTTCGCACCTTAACTTTCTTTATTTTCCTAGCGGCTAGGGTGACTATTGCCAGAGTGTGGAAAACCCCTACAATCAATTATGCAGCCACTAAACAAAAAAAATATTGGATTATGCTTCATAAAAAATTAGACAGCATCCTATGCACCAAACAGGCCAGATTTGAGAGGGTTTGGATCCCCTGGATTAATTACCTCCATTTGCCATCCTATGGTGGGCTTTGTTGGGGCAGGCGGTGGTTGGATCGAGTTGGTCCAGTCTTCCCTTCTTTTTCCTTCCACTACTCTCTTTTCTTTTTCTTTCTCCTCTGTCTTTCTTTTTCCATTCTCTCCTCCTCTGATGTAAGCTGAATACAATACCTTGAATGCACTCTCATTTATATAGCTATTATAGATTTGATATCTCCATTTTTAGAAAATGGAGTCGGAGTCCAGGAAGCATTTGTTAATCTCTTGCCTTATAAACGGTTGTGGGCCCTATACCGATATACTTCTAAATTATCGGTTGGCACACACCTTTGACTCTGATTGCTCACTTTCTGTATAGATTATTAGTTTACATTTTTGAAGTAAAGAGACTGCAACCGGCAGATATTATAGTGGTCAATCTGGTTGTATTTCACAGATAACTCCTGCCCAGTATGTGCTTACTATTTGTATGTAGCCTCGTCCAGATGTACTTATTACCATGGCATCAGAGATTGTATTATGAAACTACTAAAGAAACACAACAAAAATCTGCGCTAAGGAATAAAGAACTGCAGCCTCCCTAATATGCAACACCACCTAAGTGAAGTCCTGAAACAATAAAAGATCTACTTCACTGAAAATGGCGCTGTTTACTAATTGATAATATGTGCTTCCGCTACACCAATTAAATATTACCAACTCGCAATTTAAAGTGAATGGTGCTTTAAATAAATATACATAAAAAAGAAAAAAAGGAATATATATATATAGGTAAAAAAATATATGTACTTGAAAAATATGAATATATATACAGTGAATATACAGTACATCACAAATGATAAAGTGTTACGTGCTAAATACGTGACTCAATAGTTAAAAAATTATGTGGCGTGTAAACCAGAATAAACATGTTTAAAAACCAATACACATTTCATGCTTCTAACAAAAACAAAAAAATAGATAATGGTGACAGATACGAATATCAAAGTGATGAGTCCCAACAAAAATATGTAATCTATATGTGTGTACAACTGTACACTATTGAGTAACTGTCTGTGAGCGGTGATCCATGTACAGGATTGAAACAGAAGTGACTTCCAGTGCTCCACACTTCCTCTGCATTACCCACTTGTGCTTGCACTCACCAGAGCGCCTCACACGGACGTCGTCTGAGGCACTCAGATGACGTCCGTGTGACGAAACAGGTAAGGCGGGGCATACGTGGTACGCAACACGTCATTTCCGTGTTTGTTGACTTCCGTTTTTTTGTCAGCCCAGCCGTGGAACGCACGCCGCTACCACGCTGGGACTACGGAAGTATTCTCTGTTTGCAGAGCGGAGCGCCGGAGCTCCCCTGCTTTTAAACATTTTCTATATGGAGACGTTTTTATAAATAAAATATTCTGATTCTACGGATTTATGCTATGAGGCTCATCTTTTTCATACCTATGTGGATGCCTGCCGTTGGAGTTTCCTAGAGATACCTTTGCGAGGTGGTATGCAGCGGTACCAAACTGTGGGATAACCTGTCTAAAGGGGACACTGCCTTTGGTGAGGCGCTCTGGTGAGTACAAGTGGGTAATGCAGAGGAAGTGGGGAGCACTGGAAGTCACTTCTGTTTCAATTCTGTGCATGGATCACCGCTCACAGACAGTTACTCAATAGTGTACAGTTGTACACACATATAGATTACATATTTTTGTTGGGACTTGTGTAGCGGAAGCACATATTATCAATTAGTGAACAGCGCCATTTTCCCTGAAGTAGATCTTTTATGAAACTGCTGTTCTTGTACTTGTTTCTATGTTTTCCAAAAAAATCTTTTTAATAAAAATGATTGAACCAGAGAAAATGTGGAAGTGGCTGTGACTATTACCCCTGTCACTGCTGATTCACTGGCCTGCCCACAACTTCCTGAAATAACAAATAAATCTGTTGCTGAATTTACATAATTCATTAACCCCTTCACGCCAACTGTACGAAAATATGCGGCCTCACAGGACGGGGCTTTTTTCTGTGGGGCCACATATTTGCGCATCTACCTTTGTTCTAACGATCAGGAGCCGGAAAGTCCGATTCCAGGTCACCTGTTTGCTGTGATAGCCTCTGATTGGCTATCACAGTGATCAGTCACTGTGAAGCCCACTCCCATGTCTTCTGCCTCTGTTAATAGATGAGACAGATACATTGTATCTTTCTCTGTCCTTGCAGAGATAAAAAAAAAAAGTGTGTTTAAAAAATATAATAGTAATTTAAAAAAAACAAAAAAAAACCTAAATCAAGGTTTTATCAAGGTCAGCCCCAGGGTGTTTGGGTCAGGATCAAAGGCCAAGGTCAGGGTCAGTATTTTTTGGCCAGGATTTTTTCTTTAAACAACTTAGTATCAGTGTCAGTGTCGGTGTGTTTTAGGTGGGATAAAAAAAACAGCAAATTGCGCACTATTATTTCTGGGCTGTACTACGGGTACAAACAACAACACATATGTGGTATCACTGCAATTGTCAGGAGCAGGAGAATTTATTTTATGTTGTTCTTTGGTGGTAGGTTATGGTAGTAGCAAGAAATATACAGTTACATTTTTTTTAAATTTTGTTTTTAACTATTTTTGGCCAGTTTTCCTTAGATAATAAAAGAAAAAAAATCGGGAGATATCCATTACCATTAACCACCAAATTAAAGTCCAATTTGTCCTGAAAAAAAAAGGTATAATCCACCTGGATGAACAAAGTAGTTGTGATGATATTACGTACAGTTTTACTAACACATGTCAAAGTTGCAAAATTGGGCTGAGGCATTAAGATTTGTTATATACTTAGGTGCGAAGGGGGTAATATGTTATATTATTTGTATTTCAATGTTTTTATTGAAAAAAAAAGTTTCAAAGTACAAAATAGATATTCACATAGGCAGATTAATATCAAATTATCAAAGTAGTATATTCCAATACAAAAATAATGAAGGTAGGTTCTTGTTACTTAGTCACTATCTATTGTGGTAACAAAACATAAAAAATGTGACAAACATCTAAGTATCGCTGGGATTTAACTATAGCCTCTCAATCATGAGCTGGACAACCCCTGTGTGAGGGAATGGCACAGACCCAGAGTCCTGGGAGGTCCCGGACATGGTCTCTGGGACAGTATGTTATATTATTTGAAGAGTAATGTGTACTTAACATTAATCATTGTGTTTGTGAAGGGGCTAAATCACTGTCACTTGGCTGAAACAGCTTGATCTGCATTTAAATTAGATAAATAAAGGCAGGTAGAATAAAAAATATTTTATATACTAAATACTATCATTACATGTAGTAACAATTATCAGAATACAACATTTTTGCTATAGTGGTTCACTGCCAAAAAAATATTATATTTAAGATTATGACAAAATGATTACAATCTGGGAAACACACTGCAGCATTGCACACTGTAAAAGCAATATGTTTGCTTATAAAATATGCTGTGTATTGCAGGCTATTGCAATGAATGTGTGATCCATGTATTGCCAGAGGCTTGCATAAAGAGTCTCTTGCAGAGCTTCTCAAATAAAAATGACTGTGTGATTCATCACTCTTTGATTGGAAGTGAAGTGACACATGTAATTCTGAAGGAGGAGGTGCTGATGTTTTTCCCTTCAACTGTGTTATGTAGTTTCCTGGGGTGAGCTCTACCACTGAGTGAGATGCTACGTTATGCTTCTGTATTACTATTTATGCATCCCCTAGGGAGAAAACAATTCATGCTGTTTGTATATTTCTTCCTGTAGAGCAATGTTATGGAGGATAGCTAGATTTACAGCGCTGTATAATTACCATATCCGGTTAGTAAATAAGCTGTTTGTGATTTTTATTTTATTTATTAATATTAAAGGTCATCTCCAACCACCAGTAAAATCTTTCAGTGCATATCTTTGTACATTATTAGTTTATAATTATTCCCCAACTCCAGCCAACCCTTATTAAGTTTCGCACAGAGTAACAACAGGTTAAAAAGTTTGCCATGATCTTAATGCAGAACTTGGATCATTTCCCCAATGTCTGACCATGACACATTGGGGTTTATTTACTGAAGCTGGAGAGTGCAAAATCAGGCTCACATCTGCATAGAAACCAATAAGTTTCTAACCTCAGCTTGTTCAGTTCAAGCTTTGGCAATAAAACCCGGAAGCTGATTGGCCTGATTGCACTCTCCAGCTTTAGTAAATAAACCCCATTCAGTATTACCAGGAAAGGAACTGAGGGGAAATAGCCCCAGTGAGGACATGGACAACTAGTGTTCCTCCAGAGGTTTCTAGAGGTTCCTTGTGTTATTGCTGATTAGCCTCCTATTCGATGGTGTCTGCATAGTTCAGGGTTCAACACCACTTTGCAGAGCCAACTGCGTGATACCAATTAAGTTTTTTCACCCACCTGTAAGGGTGGCATTCTGACCATCACTGTAAGGGCAGCATTCTTCCCACAGACAACCAATATAAGAGGCATCGTTCCTACTGACACCAATGAATTGCTATAGCAGGAGTTCCTTAGGACATGATGGTTATTTCAAGGGTTCCTATGGGGTAAACAAGTTGAGAAAGGCTGCTCTAGAGAAATACTAATTTAGTATCAATCAAATTGAGGTTTCCAAACAATGCTTACATAAATTTTATCAAGATGTATTCACTAATTGCTATTGCTGTCTGAATAATCACTATGTAGCTCTACTGATATGGGCTCCTACACTTCTGGGCCCTATAGCAGCCAAGATATAAACATATTAACAAAATAGACAGCTACAAATCATTCCTCAAAAAAATATATTAGATAACATTTTAACTATTATATAATTATATGTATCAATATTAGGCTAGTTTCACACTCGTACAACCTGCATTCTGCATGTAAGTAGTCCATTTATTTCACTAGGCTTGTCCTACCCACAGAAACGCAGAGAAAGAAGTCCCTGACTCTTCCTTTAAATCACACTGCATAAGGCACATGAGATTTAGTGCACGTGAAAACATGCTGTGTTTGCCGATGCATGGGGGTGCCATTAAGAATTAATGGCACCCCTGCTTGTCTGTGAAATAGCAGCGCATTTTGTCTGCGGGTCGAGAATGCATGTGATTTTTGTGAGCATTCCCGATCCGAACCTAGCCTTATATAAAATTTACAAAATTACCTGATGAATGTGGATTCACGGGGCTTTATTTTAAATGCTGGCCATATATATTACAGTTTTATTGTTGGTTAAAAAAACTAAACAATTGTGGGTTCTCATAATATAAAATGTATTTAAACATTTTGAAGGTTATATAAAATAGTGATTGGATAAGTGCAGCCAACATGATAAAAGTAGGCAAAGCTCCAAATATCAAGCACTGCTTGTAGTTCCTTTCAATTCTGTGGCTATTTTTTAACCACATAAGTCTATTAACAAGCCTTTCAAGCAAATGGGGTATTTTTAGAGTTGCCGTTTGGAAGGATGAAGAAACTGAACTACCATATGGACCCATGTTAAAATCCGGCTAATCGTCATTAATGGGAATATACATTTTTATCCTTGGGCTTTTTAAAGTATTTATTAATACATCTACACTAAACTGAATAAAATATAAAATGAACAAATTATATAAAAAGTTATGCTATTGCTATCACCCAAATAACGTGTCTAAAATTTGTCTAACTGGTACATGATTTTTTTTAGAACCCAGTTGATATTAGTAGTATAAACTGATACATTGTTAGATTACAAAATGAATACAGTATGTTTTGGGCCTGATGTACCAGTATCCGCTGGAAATGCTGAGACACTTCTTTGAGGACGAAATACTTGCTTTCACATACATCTATGCCCATGCTTATGTTTGTCTAAGCACATCCATATACTAAACAATCTAAGGGATGCAATTAACAAATATTTAAAGTGAAGAATATCATCCACTGAGCAATCTCTATTATAAGGATTATATAGAACTACAGTATGTCAAAAGCATTTTGTGGAATATCCAAAATATATATTTAACAGAAGCAAATCATTTCGCAAAACATGTAGAGAATCACGTTTTGGACCTACATCTCCGGAGGCTCCACTACTTTGTGGGGTTCCCACTGTTTAGTCTGTATCATCTTCCTATTGTATGCAACCAATCATTTATATATTGCTTGTATTAATGTGTATCAAGTTTGTTTTCTATAATAAAATATATATTCTTTATATCTAATTGTCCATTCCCTGGGTACCGAGATAGTCCATTAACAATCCCTCTGTCATGGGCCATTTTTTGGAGTAGTTCCTGACATCCCCTATACCTTCATCACTGTAAGCATAAGGATGATGGTACCCGCCCCTACCTTTATCTACTTATTCAGATTGAGGCACTTCCTTTCAAAATATATAATGACATTATTTTGGGAATAAAAATCAATTTTACCATATATAAAGCTAATAAAAATTAGCATCTCCTGTGGAGCAGTGCCAGTTACACTCTATGCCAGGGATATGCAATTAGCGGACCTCCAGCTGTTGCTTATTTGGGTGATAGGGCTTATATTGCAGCCATCACCGACAATCACGCTAGGTCTTATTTTCGGGGAAACAGGGTAACATGTAACAAAGTGTGTCTCATGCCTGGATGGCTGTTGCATAGTGTGAGAATCTTTTCCCCTGTGGCGCTGGGTCCTCCCCACAATGTTGATTTTCTGGTGCTTATGAAGTTAACATCAGCTGCTTCAAGTTTGAAAGCGTTATGCACCTTGCTTGTCCCGATCAACATGCCTCCTTTATTCATAGAACATGTAGTATTCTTTCCCAGAATTCAAAGTGTACTGTGATTGGATGAGGCAGATCTTGTCATTCATTTGCCTGTTTTCCAGTCACAAAATGCTTTGCATTCTGGGAAGGAATGGTATGAGCTCAATGAATGGAGGAGGCAGATGAGCGGTATAACATTTTTATATGCGGCTGATATTAACTCAGCAGTGACGGAAGAGCAGCTCTGTGGGGAGGACACAAAAGCAGTGAGGAAAAGATTTTGATGCTATGCAGCAGCCAGCCAGACATGGAACACACTTCATTAGAAGTAAGATACATCCCTGTTGCTGTATAACAAAATAACTATTTAACTAAGCTTCAGCTTTAATATTACAGTCATTGAGCAATTTATTAGAAACACTCGCACACCTCCTTATTTATGCAGTTATCTAATTAGCCAATCATGTGGCAGCAGCGTAGCACATTAAATCATGCAGATACAGGCCAGGAGCTTAATTCAATGTTCACATCAAACGCTGGAATGGGGAAAAATGTGATTTCAGGGATTGTGACTGGCATCCTCCGAATACACAACATATTAGGCCATTGGGCTACAACAGAAGAAGACCATGTTGAGGTCTACACCTGTCAAACAAGAGCAGAAGGTTGAAATGACATTGGCAAAGGCTCACCAAAACTTGGATAGGCAACCAAAGAGAGTTGAGGACTGTAAAAACGTAGACTCAGATTAATCCAAATTCTGCTGAGGCACACAATTGGTAGGTTAGTCACTAGATCTGAATTCACTAAAATACCCTTGGGATGTGATAAAACAGAAGATTTGCAGCATTAATGTGCAGCATCATGCAGAAATTGCATGATGCAACGATGTCGGCGTGGACCGGAAACTTTGATGAATGTTTGGGGAATGGGGAATCCTTGCCACAAAAGTTGTTTTAGGAACAAAAGGAGGCCTTAACTAGTATTAGTATATAGTGTTTCTAATTAATTGCTTGGTGAGTGTATATGTTTAATAACCAGATATAATAATAGTAGGCATTGGTCTATTTGCTGCAAGACGATGGCAAGCTTTTCCCAAATTTGTTAAAGTACTACTTGTCAGGGATGGCTATTAATCAGGTTTCAGGATGGCGTGGGTGTTGTAGAACAAGACTGAACACACACGCATTGCCTGTGATGTTAAAACTGCAGTAACCCATAGAACCTGATTTCACTCTACAGAAGTAGGTCTAGGGAAGGATTAAATCCAACATGTTGCATTAGGTTAATACACTTGGTACATCGCTGTTTGCTTTACTAAAGAGACCTGTGTATTTTAGGTCCTTACATGAACTTGTCAATTATTTTTCCCCACGTAACGGTGACAAAAATCCTCTTAGCATAAAGCAGGAAGCCCCAGCTGGGAATTAATGACTCAGATGAAATAAAAATGAACAGCTCTCTTTGACTTGAGTCATAGAATCTTACACGGGAGACATGTGGCTGACTTCAGAAGTCACCAAAGAGTTTTTTTTATTAATTAATGTTAACCGTTTAGGATAGGGATGTAGTGTTCTTCATGTGGCAAAATGTACTTTTATAAAATTGTACTTTTCATATTTAAACACTTATGAGATAATTTAGCAGAAATATGGTGTAACAATAACTGAGTATTGCTGATATCTGACCTAAACTAACGAAAAGCCTACTGGAATACTTACCTTTCAGCAGGTTTGGCCTTTCTTAGTGGTAACAGGATGGATCCAAACAACAACATGTAGACTGGGTTGATAAATGTGTACATAGAGTCACCGGTTGCACAGAGCTAGCTAATCAGTGCCTTAGCCTGCACACCGGTCCTACCCATTGCTTTCACTTGATACTAGAAACATCCGTTTTAGGACCCTGGAGAGAGTTAAGACATAATAAAAATTTAGCAAACAGTGGGGGTGTAAATAGTAGGGATGAGTGAATTTAGAAAAATGGATTTCAACATTGGGGGAATTTCGCCAAAGTGGAAACTCTCAGGTTATCTCATTGAAACCAATATAGTTTTTTTGGTTGCTGTATTGTGGATGGTTTCATTTCTTTCATTTAGTTTATTTATTTAATTTGGCTGTACTTTTTTCACTGGCCAAGTTGTATGTTTTTTGGAAAAAAATAAGTTTATAAAGGGTTTTTTTGATACTAGAACAGGTCCATTTAAAAAGGCCTCATTTATAACTCTCAGGAGCCATTGAAAGCCCATTGCACCATTTAAAGCCAGGAAAAAGATTTTTATTTTGCCATCCCAATTTATGTCAATGCATTTCACCAATACGGCAACATTTTTTACAAAATCCTACATTTTATGCTGATTATTTGGGGAAATTAAAACTCTCAATTTCAATCGCTCATCACTAGTAAATAGATGAACTGTAATGACTGATTTAGGGCACCTTTAAAAGCATTGCATTTTTTTATGTGGCGCATAAATCTATCTGTTTTCAGAGCACAGGAGCAATTGCGGTTATTCTGACCTGATCAGCTAATCAGAAATCAGCTTCAACTAATCTGGATACACTGAACTGTCACAGGCAAACATTTCATTGGCTGTTATAGATTATTGCACTTTAGTTCTCTTTCTTATAAAAAAATATATACACTAATAAATAATTGAATATTCAGAAATCTAATACTGTGTAAATTTGCATTGTCACATTATGTTTCTTCTCAGTGCCTGCAGTCTCTGTCTATCGCAGACTCTCGTCTAAAATCTCGCACTTGTATCGTGCTTAATGCTCTTGGGAGCAACACATCTCTTCAAGAGTTGGATATCAGCGGCAATGGAATGTCAGATATTGGAGCGAAGATGCTAGGGAAAACCTTACAGATAAACAGTACTCTACGGTGAGTTCTACTATAGAATTTAGAAGGCTGAGTGTCTAAATAGTCAACATAGGCCATGCTTGGGCAGCACAGATGTTGATTGTTATTCTCAATCATATATAATAGATAATAAATAAAATATAAAATATATTCCAGACTGGTCTGCAGTGTATTGGTGGAAACTATACTGATTATTTACAGTTCACAAAGTCTAGGTCTGCATTTCTAGGACCAAATTGCTAGAAGAGTAGGGCAACACTTTGCCCTACCCTTCAGGCATTGGATCTAGGCATACTGACACAGAGTGGACCAACAGTTTCTCACAGCCTTAGTATGACATTAAGGCTAAGCAGTAGACCTTTGAACAAGACTTTTGGCCCCAGAGGGAAGTAGTATAAAAATTCAGCGCTGAAAAAATACAGTTAATGTTATTAATATACCTCCTGTTGGACCAGGTTTATAATTAAACAGCTGATTAATTGGAGAATGTTACAAAAGGAGGAATTGACATTAGGATTAAATCAATTCCACTGGTCATCTTTATTATTCTTTCTAATGTGTTTGCTAGGAAACTTGAAAAGGGTCTATATATTATATGTCTGATGCTCTTAAAGGCCTGCTCTAAATACTGTAGGATATCATGCTTATAGTATGATAAAAGATAAGATATTGACTTACAATACGATACGGTATTTAATCTCCTGTCTAAAATATGCCTTCTCCTTCTCCAGATCTGTGCTTTGGGACAGGAATGCAGTGTCGGCTTCTGGGTTTATGGATGTGGCAAGAGCACTTGAAAAGTGAGTTGGCAAAATGGGGCTTTTCATGTATGGACTCGGAGGCTTAAATAAACCATAATGATATTATTAATAATTTTTATGCAAACTAGAAATAAAACACTTCGCTTCATGTCCTTTCCTGTGGGAGACATCTGCCAGGCTTACCAGAGACACCCTGAGAGAGCAGAAAGTGCCTGGAGGAAGGTAAATGGCTGGTTCATGGAAGCCTGTTTTTTTACATTTGTGGAGACCTATATTTTTTGCCTATTTAGCAAAACAGAACTGGCAGAGCAAATCAAGGGGATGGGCCCACCAAATTAAAAGACATTTATGCAGATATGTTACTATCGAGATATGATTTCTAGTGTTATTTATGACCTTGAAAGGTAAGAAACACCCAAATAGTTTTTTATTTAAATATCTGTCCTGTAAAAGACTATATGAAAAAAATGGTTTGATATATTACACATACTACGAAGGTGCTAGGAATAGTGGATAAAAATTTATGATGAAGTGGGTAGGATGAAAGGTAATGATGTGGCAGGGAATGGAAACTGGTGGTTCAAGGGGTATACGGATAAACCCGTATGGTAGAAAGGATGGTAGATGGTGTGGGGATGGGAATTGATAGTGGAGAGTGGAGTGGGTGCGGATGGTGTAGCAAAAAGAGAGAGAGAAAACTTTTTAGTCTATTAGGATCACTTTTTGGAGACACAGGACAGTGGGGATGTGCATTATGTCAGAGATATGACAGCAGTAATGAAAATTGGATGAAGCTGGGACATTAATGGGAGAGCTGATAAAATATATGCAGTATAGGGGCCTGAAGATGAGAAATGGAGAGCAGGCCTGGATTGGAAGACTAAGCACATTCATATCTGAGGCTAAAGTGGAAAGCTGTAGTAGAGGTAAACGAAGAAATGTGCAGTTGGGGAGTAGCAGATCAGGAACAGAAGGAATACTTATGTTAAAAAAATGAGTTCTTTAGGAGAAGTGACATACTCTAATGGCATTGGGGAGAAAGGGGAGAATTGGCTCAAAGGAGAAGAGAAGAGAAACTGACACTGAGTGACCCAGAGAATGGGTGCTAGGGAATGGATTTAAGAACAGGAACAGAACAATCCAATAATGTAATATTTTTCTCAGATACACAGCTGTCTCCTTCGAAACTCTCAGACTTTGGTTGCCTCTGATCAAAGAGCACTGCGACTTCAACAGGGAGTAGCAAGTAGTGCAGAACAGGTAATAGAAGTCCCATTTCACTATTCCATCCCTTAATTGCATAATCTAACAGTCTTTCTCTCTGCCTTTATCCACCTCCCACTATTAGATGCTCCAGACACTATCGATGTTGATACATGATCACATTAATGCTTTGCGGTCATGTGACCTGGAAACTGTCCAAGAAGATATCATATGCGCAAGACAGCTTCTCCGAGATGCCAAGAACTGTCGGGCAGTAAGCCTCTCCTAAACTAATCCACACGAGTCATGCTGTTGCCTGGACCACAGACCAGCAATTATTTTTTACTGTTAAAAAGAAACCATAATATAATATAAAATATATAAATGAATATAAGAAAATACAGAATACCACATGGAGATATATAATCAAATAATGTGTTATTATAGCTACATCCCCCATAACAGTGCAAAATTATTCTGGTGTTTAGCAGAGCAGTTTTACTATAATGGCAACAACTTTATAAGGAATGATGCAATATACTGTCATATTACAGTATGATGTCATCATAAAGCCATTGATCTCCAAATATTAAGCAATTATGCATGCTGATCTGAAAGACCCTTAATTAAATAGCACTGGTAATACTTTTTTTCTTTAATGACCCACACACTGGAAGTTATAACTTCCATCCTAGAGGGAGGTATATTATGCCATAGCCGCATACATCCTTTTCAGTGTATCTGTTTCTAACCCTGACACTTTTTCGTTCTTGTCACCAGTTATTACCACGTCTCCTGGAAGCGGGCAGCTGGCTGTCTCCTTCTGGCCCCGCTCAGCGCCTCCTCGAAACGGTCTCATATGAACTGTCTCGAGCAGTGGATAGAGAACTGCAGGTACTGAAAAAGCATTGTTTCTTTCAAATGTGACATCTCCATCTTTCTTTCCCTTTGTGTCCAATTTGCTGTCATATTTAGCTTCTCTTCAGTGTAGTTTGTCATGTTTAACTAAATTAAATGAATGCACATTTTTTTGCAGTTAAACAAAATTTGCATTTACAATTTTTTTTAAGATCCTGGAAAGCTTTGCACCAGCCATCAGCAGATCGCTGATGCAATGCAGGTCTCCTGCAAACAGTCAGTGTGACCTGTCTGCCCATACATCATACGACCAGGCAGTTTCACACTGACAGGAAGAATCAATGAACTACCAGAAAACTCAACAGCGCTGTGGTAGTTCATTGAGAACTATAAGTCGACAGCCTCAAAGGATGTCAGTACTTGTAGTTCTTTCATACACAGAACTCTGTTTTCAATTTCTCCCTGTACTGCTATCACAGGGATAGAGGGCAGTGGGGAGTGGCGGCAGCAGTGGGAACATGTTACATGTTCCTCCTAAAAATGGGTGTAACATGTAACATGTTCCCAATGGTGAACTTATCCTTCAACACTTTAAGGTTAGAGAAAAGGATAATTTCTCACTTCGAACCTAGTTGATTCACTAAAGGAGTAAAACACGTTCACTTTGGAAAGTTAATTTTCACTTATCTTAGTGAATGAAAATTCACTTTGCAAAGAATACTGAAAAAGGTGCAAGAAAAAAAAAAAAAAAAAGAAACAGGACTATTGCTCACCCATGATTAGATAATTGTAGTCAGCAATGCCTTGCCTGATACACTAAACTAAATAAAATTGTACTTTGCAGAGAGAAAATTCACTTATCACAGTGATTGAGGTCAAACTGTGCAGACTTCAACCATCCAATCATATGCAAGCAAAAATCCTATTTTGTTCAATTTTACTTGCATGTGATCCTTTACAAAGTGAATTTTGTATACAGTGCATGAAACAAGTCCAGCAACCCATGGTTCCATGTCTTCTGTACTGGCTGAGTCGACATTATCTACACACAAAGCTCAACTCATGAAGCTAACCAATAACATTTGAAAATCACAATAAAGATTCTTATAGTATGTAGAAGCTTTGTAAATTGAGCATAATTATAGCTGCATACCCGTTTGGTGATTAAACTGTCTATGTTCCTAAAGGGCAACCAAAGTCCACAAATACATCCACTCCATCTATGCTACATCTGCAAGCTCTGTAGCTGGTGCCAACATTTTCTCCTGGCTTCTTCCAGGTTCAGACTCTTCAGCCGTCTAGATTGGTGGTCGTGGGATGATGTAACACCCGCACATGTGCATGGGAACGATTCCATCCTATCACTTGGAATTGTAGCAAATTTATAGCTCAATATACAATGTACAGAAGATTGAGATGTTGAAGGTATGAACCCTTTATTGTAGAAGAGACATTGGGGGTTATTTACTAAAGGAGAATCCACTTTGCACTGCAAGTGCACATGGAAGTAAAGTCGCTGTAGATCCGAGGGGAACATGCAAGGAAAATAAAAAACAGCATTTTAGCTTGCACATGATTGGATGATAAAATCATTTCAGATCTACCCCTTAGATTTAGAGCGACTGCACTTCCAAGTGCACTTGCAGTGCAAAGTGAATTTGCCTTTCGTAAATAACCCCCATAGTATGTCTCTTTTGTGATAAAATACCTTCCTTCTCACAATATTTTTTTAAGGCCACAGGTCAACTTTAGGATATACCTTTAGTATTGGGATCCCATGTGCTGTTGGAATCTTGCTTTATTAAGATATATAAACGTAGACTGTTTCTTGTTTAGCACTGGATTATCTACACAGGAAGTTGGAAAGAAAAGCCTAACTCTAGCCAAGACTTTATGTTTTATTTTGCATAGAGCAGAGAAGAGTTTTGGAATGTTTTTTGCTGCCTGCATCCCCATTGGGGAGATTTCCTCCCATTTCTTGTTGGGACTAGACAAACCTTCCTAACAAGGACACAGACATCAATAGAAACTCAATCTTAGTGAACGGGGAAAAGTTAGAACATCTGGCGATGTTTTCATTGCTGTCTGTGTCTTCTCGTCTAAGTAATGACCACATCCCACATTTCTTGTAAAGACCGAAATAAAAAGCTGACAAAGTAAACTCCTTTCCACTCAATCCAAAACAAAAAAAATGGATGGACTTAAGCTTTAGCTTACTAGGGAATTGAGTAATTGCACACATTTGGAACATACCGTTTTCAGTGCCCTGTTATGTTGTGTATTATTTTCTATGTATTTTGGTATCCTATTACAAAATTATTATTACAAGATTACAAACATGTCATTACAAAATTAATAAGAATTATTAAAAAATAATACAACTGAATCTTTTTTGTGTATAGCAAAATGAGCAGTTATATATTTGAAGTTTGTCTACAAATTATATTTGGGGTTTTTCATACGGCAGCCTATGAGACGTTTCCTCTCTCATTCATATCTGCACTAGGAAAAATGATATTTAACCGGTTCCCAACCGGCTCACACAGATATACTGCCGCAAAAGGGCTCTCCTGGGGGAAATCCCATATGGGTACAGCCTTCCCTTTTTCGGTCACCAGAGGGCGCACGCGTGCCTGCCACAAGGCGGGGGACCTGATCGCATGCACGAGCGCCAGCACAGGGATTTGTGTGTGTAAACACACAAATCCCTGTACTGTCAGAGGAGAGGAGACATATTGTGTGTTCCTACTAAGTAGGAACAGCGATATGTCTCCTCTCCTACTCAGTTCTATCCCCATACAGTTAAAACACACTGAAGGAACACACATTTAACCCCTTGTTTCGCCCCCTAGTGTTAACCCCTTCACTACCAGTGACATTTACACAGTAATCAGTGCATTTTTATAGCACTGATCGCTGTATAAATGTCAATGGTCCCAAAAATGTGTCAAAAGTGTCCGATCTGTCTGTCGCAATGTCACAGTACCGCTAAAAATTGCAGATCGCCGCCATAAAAATGGCATAAATTTTTCCCATAGTTTGTAGACACTATAACTTTTCCACAAACCAATCAATATACGCTTATTGCGATTTTTTTTTACCACAAATATGTAGAAGAATATATATTGGCCTAAACTGATGAAGAAATTTGTTTTTTAAAAATATTTTTGGGGATATTTATTATAGCAAAAAGGGAAAAATATTTTTTTTTTCAAAATTGTCAGTCTCTTTTCGTTTATAGCGCAAAAAATAAAAACTGCAGAGGTGATCATATACAACCAAAAAAGCTCTATTTGTGGTAAAAAAAAAAAAAAGGAAAAACATTTTGTTTGGTTACAGCATTGCATGACCGCGCAATTTTCATTTAAAGCGACGCAGTGCCAAATTGTAAAAAGTGCTCTGGTCAGGAAGGGGGTAAAATCTTCCGGGGCTGAAGTGGTTAAAGATGATTGGCAGTTAGATCAAGTTTGCAGAACAGCAGATCCAACTTATCAAAGGTTCTAAAGAAGGATGTTTTTTTTACTTTTGTAGCATGTAATTGAATTTTTATGTCCATTCTGCAATACTGCAGTGAATGGGGTCATCTTATTTGTTGATATGGCCAGAAAAAAAATGTTTCTTCCTTTGATATACAAGGCACATTTTTAAGCCTTATGCCCCATGCACACGGTCGGACTTTGTTCGGACATTCCGACAACAAAATCCTAGGATTTTTTCCGACGGATGTTGGCTCAAACTTGTCTCGCATACACACGGTCACACAAAGTTGTCGGAAAATCCGATCGTTCTGAACGCGGTGACGTAAAACACATACGTCTGGACTATAAACGGGGCAGTGGCCAATACCTTTCATCTCTTTATTTATTCTGAGCATGCATGGCACTTTGTGCGTCGGATTTGTGTACACACGATCGGAATTTCCGACAACGGATTTTGTTGTCGGAAAATTTTATATCCTGCTCTCAAACTTTGTGTGTCAGAAAATCCAATGGAAAATATGTGATGGAGCCTACACACGGTCGGAATTTCCGACAACAAGGTCCTATCACACATTTTCCGTCGGAAAATCCGACCGTGTGTACGGGGCATAAGACTGACTGTGTTTTTAATCACATTTTAGCAGTTTTAGTTTGTGACTCATGCATATATAGGTATTGGACCACATTCCTATGAAGACATGCACTCATATACCATGGAATTTTATACCCTTCTAAAATAACAGACTGACTTTTAATTTGCTTTCCTAGAACATTGCAGACACCATGTGGGAGGCTACTCAGGATCTTTTCCCTGGAGCAGCACGGGATGCTCAGCGAGGAGGAGCAATGCTTTGCAGACTTAGAGAACAACATGGACTCAGCCCACCTCACATCCGAGATATGCTTCGCCAAGTGGGGAGCGACATACACAACAAGCTGAGGTAAGGACTGTAGTATCAACCACAACAATACAAATAAAAAAACCCTGGAAAGCATTATAGATAGGGTAATTCCCACAAAATACTGAAGAAAAGAGCTACAGTAACGTAAATCTGTTCGGACAATAAAGAACATCTCTGGCTTCAATACTTCTTGGGTCATTGACCCAGTAGAAGCATAGAGGCCAGGAAAATCATAGTCAATTCTGTTGGGATATTGCTCTAATAGGGCGTACACACGGTCAGACTTTGTTCGGACATTCCGACAACAAAATCCTAGGATTTTTTCCGACGGATGTTGGCTCAAACTTGTCTTGCATACACACAGTCACACAAAGTTGTCGGAAAATCCGATCGTTCTGAACGCGGTGACGTAAAACACGTACGTTGGGACTATAAACGGGGCAGTGGCCAATAGCTTTCATCTCTTTATTTATTCTGAGCATGCGTGGCACTTTGTCCGTCGGATTTGTGTACACACGATCGGAATTTCCGACAACGGATTTTGTTGTTGGAAAATTTTATATCCTGCTCTCAAACTTTGTGTGTCGGAAAATCCGATGGAAAATGTCCGATGGAGCCCACACACGGTCGGAATTTCCGACAACACTCTCCGATCGGACATTTTCCATCGGAAAATCCAACCGTGTGTACGGGGCATTACAGTACTAAAGCCTTAAAGCCCAACCCTGGGCAGACATTTTCAATAAAATGGACCCAAGACAAGATATAGATTTAAAAAAAAGCAGCTCAGGCTGCAATAATCACCTTCAGTCCTATAACACTGATGTATCCATGTCCTTATGGATAATATGGTCCTGATGCATGAAGTTGCAGTATTACATTTGACATAATAATGCATAATACACTTAAAGTATAAGTATAGGGTTTATCACCAAGCTTGATAATAATGCTTGATTCATCAAGAAAAGTACAGTTTCAGTAATTTTTATTGCCTGCAAGTTTTCAAGGAGAGTTTTATACATGATATTTTTCCTTGCAAATGTAAAACCTGTTTTCCAAAGATTTTTCACTAAATGAAAAAGCTAGTTTTGGAAAAAAAAAAATGAAAAGCTACTTATTTAATTGTCTAAAAAAGGAAAGAAATGGATTTGGGACTTTACATGAGGCATGTCTTTGTTTCTTAAAAATTAATGAACGAAATACCTAATTATAAATAGGTTGAATGTCACAATCCCTGAGGGGTAGTCCATGGAAGTTTAATATATTAAATTAATTGTTTTAATAAATTTATAAATAAATATGATATATAATGCATAGTAAAAAAAATATACAATGCATGGGGTATACGAAGAAAACCATAATTAATGTAATAATAATAACATTTAATTTTAATCATAAATGGACATGATTGGTACAGACAGCAACAATAAATATAATGAGCATATGAATCAAATAAACATAATTATCATAATAAATACAAGCAATATATGGCACAAAAGAACAAATTCATGATTGTGGGCAAGCTTGACTTGGCACCTTTGAGTGTAGACGCGACGCGTTTCATGGCGTGTACAGACAATTTTCAGGAGTAAGGATGCATGAATTTAACTACAAAATTTAAATAGATAGATGGGTAAATAAAGTAACAAATGGTATACCATGCACTCTAAATGAAGGGAAGGAGAGCGAGATCTGGCAACTTATACTTTACCTATAGCGTGACCCATAGGTATAACCCAGCAGCTCCTATAGTGGGATTAAAAGATGGCTTGGAGTGAACTATCTCATCCAGGGTTGAGGCGGGAGGCCCCCTCTTTCTCTCTTCCCCAACTTCCCCGGATAACCGGGTAGACTGGACGGAGGACCATGGGACCCAGCAGCCAAGGAGTGGGCCGGACAGCCAAACACCTCCTAAGCAAATCAAAATGCACTGTAAAAAAGTGTAGAAATGCTATATAAACTCAAAAATGTTTACCATGCATTTTCTTTCTCTTTGTATGATCTTAGGGAAACTGATTCAACTTAAAAGTCGCAAGACTCCCGATCTGACTTTACCCTGCGACTTCATGTCCAACTTCCATGCGACTTCAATGAACGGGATCCGACTTTGATCTGACCATACCAGGCCCTTTGAGTCTGATATGAATCTTGAGGAGGGACCCCCATGCCAAAATTGAAAAAAGAAAACGGCGTGGGGTTCCTTCCCCCAAAACCATACCAGACCCTTCGGTGTGGTATAGATTTTGAGGGAAAACCCCACGTCAAAACAAACAGAAACAATAAAAAAAAAAAAAAAAAAGGCATAGTTAGGCCCCCCTAAGATCTATACCAGACCCTTATCCGAGCATGTAGCCCAGCAGGTCAGGAAAGGTGGGGACGAATGAGCAGCCCCTCCCCTCTTGGACCTTACCAGGCCACATGCCCTCAACATGGGGGGGTGGTGCTTTGGAGTAAAGGGAGCTCTGCCCCCCTTACCCCAAAGCACCTTGTCCCCATGTTGATGGGGACAAGGGCCTTTTCCTGACAACCCTGGGTGGTGGTTGTGGGGGTCTGCGGGCAGGGGGCTTATCGGAATCTTGAAGCCCTCTTTAACAAGGGGGCCCACAGATCCCTGTCCCCCTGAATGTGAATGAGTATGGGGTACATTGTACTCCCAACCATTCACCCCTAAAAAAAAGCAGTGTAGTGTAAATAATATCAAGAGATGGTTTTTGAAGTCCTTTATTAAAAGGACTCCAACGTGTCTTCTTTCTCCACTGATGTGTTCTCCCGCCTGTCTTCTCCCTCCGGCGCTATGTTCTTCCACCGATCTTCTGTCTTCTTCGTCACTGCTATCTTTTCTGTCACTATCTTCTCCGCCGCTGACCTGGTCCTCCTCCGACGATGGTTCCCGCCTTTGTGTCATCTGCGATGTCTGCCAGTTCTTATACAGCCATGGGGCGTGACCATCCGGTGACGTCACTGTGAGACTCCGCTCCTTGCAATGTCATAAAGGGTGGAGTCTATTGGCAACGTCACCGGATGGTCACGCCCCATGGCTATATAAGAACTGGCAGACATCAGAGATGACAAAGGCGGGAGCCAGCGTCGGAGGAGAACCGGGTCGGAGGTGGAGAACACAGCATCAGCAGAGAAAACTGCAGTAGAAGAATAGTCAGCACTGGAAGAAAAGTCAGCACTGGAGGGAGAAGACCAGAGGAAGAACACAGCACCGGAGGAAGAACACATCGGTGGCGGAACTGGAGAAAGAAGACAAGCTGGAGCTATAAAGGGGACATTCTTCATAAAGGACTTGTCAAAAACCGTCTCTTGTTTTTATTAACACTACACTGCTTTTTTTTTTTTAGGGGTGAATGGGTAGGGGTACAATGTACCTCATACTCATTCACATGGGGGGGGGGGTCGGGATAAGCCCCCTGCCCCCAGAACCACCACCCAGGGTTGAAGGGAACAGGCCCTTGTACCCATCAACATGGGTACAAAGTGCTATGGGGTGGTATGGTCTTTGGGGGGGGGGGGGGCATGACGTTTTTTTTTTCTTTCCATTTTGACGTGGGGTTCCCCCTCAAGATTCCCAGAGCACAAGTCATATGTCACAAGTCGGATCAGTTAAGATGATGATCCGACTTCCATTTAAATCTATGTGCTGAAATCGTGCCCATATCGGACCAAAGTAGTGCAGGAAGCATTTTCAAAGTTCAACCAACACAAGTTGGACCAGTTAAGAAGGCTCTCATAGGGAACCATTGATTTTAACATGTCATGGGACTTGTGCTCTGGAAGTCGGAGCACATGTCGGATCAGTGTGAACTGGCCCTAAACCTGTTGGTAATCATTATTGCTCTAGCAGGCTTCACAAATTTTGCTAAAACACTTATGGATTAGTGTATTTTGTGTACCAGAGTTGCTCATTCAAAGTCTGTACCTGCAAAAATAAATTTTGTCAGATAATAATGTGTTGTTATTAATAACAGAGGGTATATTTATCAATGTGCCTCTAATAACAACCACAGGTGTAGAACCAAAACAACCTATCAGCAGTGGCAGCTGGTGCTCACTATTTTGGGGGGGGGGGGGGGGCGGCACAGCCAACACAGATTATCCACCATATAACAACCCCCCCGCGGGAGACACAGACGGGGCGATCACCTGCGGGAGGTGGTGGCAATCCCCCCCCCCCCCGCAGTAAGAGGCTGCCTTACCTTATGGAGGCATGGAGAAGAAAGAGTAGGGGCTGCTCTGGCGAGCACAGCCGAATAGAAACCACCGGAAGTGTGTCCTGAGACACGATTGGCCAGGGAGTCCTAAGACTCTCTAGCCAATAGGGGCTTCCAGATTGGCCTGAGGAGAATGAGGAAGAATAGCAAATATTCATTCGCTAGTGTCACACAACTGGGTGGGATCAGGGCACAGTACTCTGCTCCACGAGCCCACCCTGTGTTAAAGCCTATTAGAGCCTCTGGCTCTAATCACGTGCTTAAAAAAAAAAACACACCTCCTCCATTGGAATTCATGCGTCTGGCGCCCTGTATGTAGATCAGGGGGCCAGACGCATGGATGGGGGGGGGGGGGCGGCGCCCTACGTCCCTTATGGAGTGGCCGCCACTGCCTATCAGGTTCAAACTTCGACTGAAAAAAAATGTCACAAGGAGAGTGAAAGCCTAAATATGGCTAGTTAAATAGGGACAGTGTGAACTGTACAAAAGCAAACTGTTTTAATAATTGGGTCTACTATGATGTTTTATAATTCCAGAGGTGCCCAGCTTTCCCTCATGACTCGTCTCAGTAACTCAGTTTTGGAGCAAGTTCTACAGGAAATGCAAAGAACACACAGAAAATTGGTATGTATAAAATGACCAAAAATGATAATGTGGGCAAGCAGCGTGGTGCCAAGGCCCAGGGAACCCATTCACATTCTGTGTGAGACATGATGTTAAGAAGGAAGGGGTCCCACTCAGATGACATCATAAAATCCAGAAGTTTATGTGTTAGACAGTGCATACAGCATCTTCAACCCTAGGTCCACCCCTCTAACACATTTCACCCATCTGGGCTAAGTCAGAAATATCTCTACGACTAAGCCCAGATGGGTGAAATGCATTACAGGGGTGGACCGGGGGCAGAGGGATGGAATATGTGAAGTCTGTTCGATAAACTTGCAGATTTTGTGACATCATGTGAGTGCAGCTCTTTTCTTTTTAATGGCACGTACTTCCTGCATTGAAATGGACCTCAGTGATTTCAAATTTAGATTCAAACGGTCCTCACTGATATATCTGCAAATCGCTATAAAAGGAAATAATAAATGTTATCGCTAAACACTACATGTTACTTGTTGAGATGTTTTGTTTTTTTTACAAGAAAAAACTTGTTGAGATGTTAGTATGTTAGTTGTATGTAAAAAACAAAATATTGACCTCTTTAACCTATGACATATTATAAGAGCGAGAATTCACATTTTGGTTTATGAAATCAGTATCTTCTAAAGAAGAAGCTCATTGGTTTAGAAAAATAACGCGTCTCATTCTTTTTTTTCCCCCATAAACTTTCACAGGCTCGTCACAGATCTCAGCTGCAGAGTATTATGGAAGAAGAGCAGAGGCTGATGGGATACCTTCCGCAGACACCACCAAGGAATAAGCAGGAGACACACGAGGGAGAGATGTATTCTAGTATTGTAAGTAGCTAAGTCCCTTTTCATTTCAGTATGCTAACCTTCCTGATTTTTACTACCCCTAACATCGTGTTTTTTTAAGGTCAACCTAATGCAATTCCTGACCAGCAAAAGTTTATTTTATGGTATCTATGAGCTGCACTTGGACAGATTGAGTTAACGGAAGAGAGCCATATGTAACATATGCCATATGTAACAAGTGTAATGCCCCGTACACACGGTCGGACATTGATCGGACATTCCGACAACAAAATCCTAGGATTTTTTCCGACGGATGTTGGCTCAAACTTGTCTTGTGTACACACGGTCACACAAAGTTGTCGGAAAATCCGATCATTCTGAACGCTGTGACGTAAAACACGTATGTTGGGACTATAAACGGGGCAGTAGCCAATAGCTTTCGTCTCTTTATTTATTCTGAACATGCGTGGCACTTTGTGCGTCGGATTTGTGTACACACGATCGGAAATTCCGACAACGGATTTTGTTGTTGGAAAATTTTTATAGCAAGCTCTCCAACTTTGTGTGTCGGAAACTCCGATGGAAAATGTGTGATGGAGCCCACACACGGTCGGAATTTCCGTCAATAGGGTCCTATCACACATTTTCCGTCGGAAAATCCGACCGTGTGTACAGGGCATAACAGTGAAGAATGGATCATTGAATCCCATGGGGATGGCAAATCTGGGCCTGGTTTATCAAGTTTTATCAAGCTCCAAGCCTTCATAAACTTTGGTTTTCTCTGTCCTATTAATACCATTATAGTTAAGTCCCATTTTTACATCTCAGCCTGGCATTATATCAGTTGCATGCACTTCCCAGGACCTTATGTACTGGCTTTTAACACTTCAGATACAAAACAGTAAAATGGTATTAATCCCAAAAGCAAACACCTATTATATTACAGCTTACCAATTCTTAGATGTGATGGCTACATTTGTTTTCTTTTTTAGGTTTTCTTTCCTTTATTTTCATCTGGTGATCTGGCCAGTAAGTCTGTTGTTTTTCAACAAAACAAGCTATTCTGCAAATATAGCAGTTCCAAGGTTGAGACAAACCATTTACACTGACAGGGGTGCTTACAATGGTCAGCCTTTATTTATTCATTTAAAACGTTTATCCCAAAACGGAAAAAAAAAATACAGTTTGCTGTAACTGCTTATTAATTGTTAGCTAAAGTTCAGCTTCAATTTGTTAGTTATAAATCTGATAGTATATCTAATACTACCCTCCCCCTAGATTAACAATGTTGCTGTCTGCAGTACCCCATGTGTCATTCATCCAGAGTGGGGGCACTCTAATACAGGAGGTAAGTTACTACTCAGATCACAAGGTGAAAACCAAGGGAAAAAATAAAACAAATGCAGCCACTACATGTAATGATTGGTAAGCTGCAATATGATACATTTTTGGGTTTGGGTTTAATATTGCTTTATTTGCCCTCTTTACTAATGTCCTTATTTGTATCTCTGCAGGATACCATGGTAATAAAGAAGCGCCTCCAAGGCAGAAAAATTCGCCCTGTGTCTGCATTTATCAGTGAGATCTCTGATATATATACTATTTCCAAGTTTTCACGCACAACGCTAACATAAACATTTCCATGCAACATGTTTTGTGGGAAACATCCCTTTATTGTTCAACTATAAAATCTTTCTGTTGTAGAATATTAACTAAATCTGTATGCCCCTCATTTGGTAGGTGTGAGTGAGCAGGAATTAAGCCCCAAGACACTAGATTTGGGGTCCCCTGGCTCCCGTGAACTCAATTCTCCACCTGCGCTCTCCTCATCCGCTAGCAGTCAGCTCTCTCGCTCTCTAAGCGTGTCACTAGAAGGTCTTTCTGAACTACCCACAGAAGGGAGTAAGCTGCAGCATCAAACCCGGGACAGGCCGAAGCAACAGTCACGTAGAGCGCCAGGAGGAGGAAAGGTAAGAGAAAGCTGGGGTTGAGGGGATAAAATCACCCTAATTAAAACATGTTCATATAAAACCATTCAAGTCATCCTTGAATATCATTATGGCCAAATAAGAGATTCAGCTTTTTTGTATTTGGACTATAGAAATGATCTCATGCAAACTCCATAGGGTTCAGGGCATCGAAGCTAGACATGTCCAGGATGGAAAAATGTGTTTAGTTTCAGATAAATTTATGTTACTAATTTTGTTTCATGGATTTGTTTCGGAATTTGTTTAGTTTTGTTTTATTTCGTTTTGTTTATTCATTTTCTAATGAATTCCAAATTTTCAGAAAGATTCGATCCAATTCTGTGTGAAGAATAGCTGGTTGGTAAGGAGCGAGCCGGGAAGCCGGCCGATGAGTCCTTCACAACCGATGACTCATCAACTGTCAGCGGTTTTCCCCACTGACAGCTATATGGAAACAAAAGAATGTCAGTAATGAAAAACAAAGAAAAAAACAGTGTGGGGTCCTCCTTCCCTCCATCAATACCATGCCCTTTGGGTCTGGTATGGATTTTTAGGGGGGAACCCCACGCCAAAATGACAAAAAAAAAAAATTTGCATCCTCTCCAAAATCCATGCCAGACCCTTATTTGAGCATGCAGCCTGGCAGGTCAGGAAAGGGGGGGACGAGCGAGCAGCCCCGCCCTCAAACCATACCAGGTCATATGCACCGGTCATCGACGTCGCTAAGGGGTCACCGTCAACATCATCGGTGGCTCTGCCGCTTAGTTATAGAAGAACTGTCAGATGACGGAGCTGTCAGACGACAGGAGCCTTCGACAGGTGAAGATTTTTTTCTTCTCCAAGCTGGCGGTGGCGTTTATAATGACTGATGCTGGATTTACATCAGGGGACATGTTTTTGTTTTCTTTTATTAAAGGAATTGTCAAAAACTGTGCCTGTGTTTTAATTTATTTTTGACACTTTTTTGGTAAATAGGTAGGTGTACAATGTACCCCATAATCATTCATATGGGGGGGCTGGGGGCTTCTAGGTTCTGAGGTTCTGATGAGCCCCCCCGCCTGCAGACCCCCACAACCACCGGCCAGAGTTGTGAGGCCCTTGCCCTCATCAACATGGGGACAAGGTGCTTTGGGGGCACCCACCCATGTTGAGGGCATGTGACTTGGTATGGTTCAGGAGGGAGTGGCTGCTCGCTCACCCCCCCTCCCTTTCCTGACCTGCCAGGCTGCATGCTCAACTTAGGGCCTAGTATAGATAGGGCGGGCGGACCCCGCACTGATTTTTTTTCTTTATTTTTCATTGCTGGAATTCTATTGTTTACATTCAGCTATTAGTGGGGAAACCCGTTGACAGCTAATGAGTCATCGGTTGTTAAGGACGCGGTAGCCAGCTTCCCGGCCTGCTTCTTAACAACCAGCTATTCGTCACATAGAATTCAGGTGGGTCAATAAATTTTCGACTGATTCTAATTCGAATGATTCTGAAAATTTGTAATTTGTTAGAAAAGGAATAACCGAAATGAAATGAAACAAATTTTAACAAAATTTGTTACTACTGTTATTCAGAAATTCAGATACAGCTGAATCTACGAATAACCAAAAGTTTGTCCGAATTTAGATTCGGACGGAAAGGAATGGCACATGTCTAACCAAAGCATTTACCACCCTGGCTGTTTAATATTTCTGATCAGAAAGCATTCTAATTGAAAGCAATAATTACCTGTGCAGAGGAACCCTAAAGATAAACTGTGCTTTTGCTCATACATGGTCGAGTATGGAGACCAAGTGACAGATTTGGGTTGATCAACGCTGTCACAAAGGGGAATCCATAGCCCTGTGTCCGCTATGACTATAGTGTAGGAGTGAAAAGCAGATAAGTGTGTGCTGCTAGGGAAGTCCGCATTAAAGTGAACCAGTTGCTTTACACAGTATGACAAAGTGGGCTCTTACAAATTTTTTTTTTTATTTCACTTATGTGTATTGTAGCAGTAAAATTGCATTTCCACTAAACCAATCAGATATTTTCAATGAACCAGAAGTGCAGTTCTTTTTGCGGTCACCATTCAGCTAATATTTTCTCACTAACGCAGTGCTGCTGGTCTGCTTCCATAAGTGACAAACACTTTATACATGAGAGTCACTGGGTGGAGTTTTGTTTGTATTAGATTAAACATTTTATTCATTTCATGGAACAAGAATCATTTACTACTTATGTAGAATGTTTTTTATTTTTTTGCGGATGAAATGTCCACCTAAAAAGACCTTGAGCAGTATGGTTATATAGGCAAGCTGATGCTTTTTGTCTTTTAATTTAGGTGCGGGGCCCAGCTTCTGATTCTGAACGTCCTGATCCTGCCTTAGATGAGGGCCTTGATGAATTTTTCCATCGCACAGTGTTGACTCAGTCAAATAGGTGTTGTACAATATCCCTAATTCTACATATTCTGCATGTGTTGAAGTAGAGCTACAGCTATAGCTATGCCTTACACTATGGCAAATCATAGAAAAGTGAGTTATCACCTGTCATTTTATGTCCTTTCAGTGTCTCTTCAGGTCAAGGTGATACAGATGCACCTCCAAAAAGAAGGCGTCGCAGCCTGTTCCATTTCCGTAGAAGTCGAACCCCAAAGAGGGAACAAGACAGAGGGAGAATTGCTCCTCCCCCTTCTCCAGGTCCAGAAACATCAGATCATGTGAAAATTGAAGGATACCCAATAACAAATGGAACTTCCATCAGCAATGGAGCTGAAACACATAGTATTGGTGGAGTCAGGGGGTTACCTGGCCGAGGAACACCGGTAAGCAGCACCTGACAAAGTTCAAAGTATAGCTGGCAATATACAAACCATAGGTCACAAGGAAATTTTTACAAACCAATGCTAGTTGATATTAGAATTCTGTATCTAAAATAACTTATATTAACATACATAAGCCAGTTTTATGTATGGGAAATTGCTACTTTCACACTCCACAGAGGTATTTTGAGTGTAGTTTTGGCTCTGAGAGCACCACCCCATGTATCCTTTAATATAATACAGCAGCCTGTGCCCTAAGTGTAAAGCAACAACATAGTGGGCCGAGACTTTGAGTTTGGAGAAGCAGACATTGACGACAACTGTAGTATTGTGCCAGTACCATTCCACCATGACCTGGTCGATGGCACAAAACAGTCTAAAATACTGTGTTCATCAGGAGCGATAGAGAATTTGTTACGCCAGACACAGTGCATTAGAGTTAATATGACTGTATATAGTGCAAAGTCTGAGACATTTACACAAGGGAAGCTCAATGCTACCACTGGCAAAACTGCCAATCCCTTTTTGATACATTATATTCATTTTGAGAAGCAATAACTAATTGACTTTGCATGTGAAGAGCGGGTACTGATTGATAGTGCTAGTTTGTAAAAGGCTTGCTACTTTACATCTGCAGCATGTAAATGTTAACCTTTGGAGAACCTATCTCTGAGGAAGTCCCCCCACATCCCACAATGCAGGTATCTGAAGGACTCATTGGAAGGCCTCTGCATTGCTATATGGGGTGTAGTGGTGCATGCTTCACCCCCAATTTGCCCAAAAGTTGACATTTGCATAGTGCAGACACATAAGGCTCCTGTGCACCCTGCAGCATAATTTAGACAAACTAGCATTGCTGGTCTATCATCCTTTAAGTAGTGACAGGTTTACTTTTGTCTCACTTTGCTGCCTGAAGTCTGAAATTTGTATACCATCTTTTAGATTTCCTAGCACATATTAAAAAAAAAAACACTCGCATTATACATTATAGTAAACAAACATTGAATGAATTTCTAAAAATTCTGAAAAATTATTGACAATTATCGGTTGATCATGCTGTAATCAACAAATATTATATAAAGATGTCTGTTTTCAGTCCTGTGAGCAAAGGCTAGAGGAAGTACAACCAGCGAGAGTACGAGGCGTTCCACTTCCAGGGATGGATGGTGTCCGGCAATGGAAGGAGGTATGTCAAGGAGGGGAATTATTACCTTTTATAATATGTTTTGACATTGGCCCCATGGAGTGCTTTATTGAGTTCTAAAATGCTACATATCATTTACAGATTGATGCACCAGGAAGTACTAACTGTGCTTCAGAGGACAGAAGACGCTCTTCTGGGGATGGGGGTAAATATCTATTCCACCCTATGTTCTCTATCTGTACTTTTCCATAACTCTGAAATCTCATTCTCTTTTCCCCATGAGCAATTCAATCCATGCTTGCTCTGTCTTTTTTCTGGTGTTTCTCCCCACCTATTTTCCACTGTCTATGTGCTTCCTTTCTGTATGTGCAATGTTTCCCTCTTTGCCTTTCCCTACACTTTCCCTTCCTGTTTCTTCTCTCTCTGTCTCTCGCTCTCTCTCTCTGTCTCTCAGAGGAGGGTGCTACGTTTGAGGACAGACAGCCTTGTTTTTCCAACGGAGACAGGAACAATCAGAAGAATTTATCAAGAGAAGAGGTAATCCTAATATTGAAAGTTTTCCAGAGTCAGGGAAATAAAAGGGAAGAGGTGGTGACCCAAAATAATGCAAAGCAAGGAAGCCATCAAATATACAGGATCATTTTTTTGTGTGCATTGGCTAATCCAGATCCAGATAAATTTCTCATTTGTTATTCACTATAGTGCTATAAGTGGAAGAAGCCATCAGATATACAGGATCATTTTTTTGTGTGCATTGGCTAATCCAGATCCAGATAAATTTCTCATTTGTTATTCACTATAGTGCTATAAGTGGAAGACATGGTAGCAATTTATTATGATATAAAATCTGTAAAAAAACTGAAATGAAATATTTTGCATGTAAATATACAAGACAAAGACTTTGGTAGTGCTAAAAAGTTCAAACCTTAAAATAAACAATCAACAGGTAGTAAAAATGAATTTCCTAATAACAATGCTTGATATATAAGAAAAATACAAAAAAAACATGAAATAAATGTTTTTCTATTGTAAAGCTGTTTTGGTCACCCCAGGCTGGTGGGAGGGCTGATCGTAAGTGTAGACAGAAAAGAAAATTATGGTCCTAGTTGGAATTTGCATCTGGTTATCATGCAAAAGCTTTAATGCTTAATTTAGAAGTGCTGCTCAATTTAAATAACATGAATATGGCATTATAATGAGACCTTGAACGCTTTTTTCCGGAGATGTATATTTGTTCAATCTACAAAAATCATAACCACTGTTTTATTGCTTTGGCAGGAGATTGGTGCTTTGTTAAGTAAACAGACATTGGTCTGTGAAGGCAATTTTAGAGGTACCAACAGTAGATGACTGGCATCTGAGTCAGTCTCTCTGAGGGAAAAACATGATTAGCTGGGTTGGATTTGGTCAGATAATAGATATTGTTACATGAGATAACACTAGTGTGTGTCTATACTCAATGCACGGACATGTATAATTATGCAAGATGAGCATACATGTCTATGCTTTAATCAGTTTAAAAAAAATAAAAATTTTGCCTTGTTGTTTTTAGCCCTCCTGAAGTGCCTATGCAAATAGAAACTATCTCAAAGTCGCTATATGCATAAGCATGTGCATGTCCATCTGCACCCCTCTTGGAAATTCCAGTGCCTGCAGTTTGGTCACTCAGTCACCACTGGAATGAAGGCAAGGGCATACTTATTTTCCAGTAGAGGAAGTAAAACAATGAGGGAATGGAGACAAGACTCATCACGTTAAAAAAAATCTACAAATCTCATTAACGCAAAGAGATGTCCTCATCATTTTTGTTTTCAGTTATCTTTACATTTTAATTTGACACTTTTATTGATAACATGCCAATCTGGTACACTAGGCATGGAAGTTGGTATCCTATGGCAAGGAGGTAGAAAATGTATGCCCCTTCCCCACCATGCATATCCTAGCCTGCATGTCCTTGAACATTGAAGGATTGCTTGAAAAGTGATCCCTAAAAAAGTGGCACTGCTCCCAAAACATACGTACCTTTTGACTCCAATCTTGGCACTGGAAAAGTATTTCAGAAATCCAAGGAAGCATTATTGTGCAACCCACTTACTCGATGATCTACTAAAGAGTTCTTACCCATTAAACGTTGAGGTCAAAAACACAAAAAACTCTCAATCCATCTTATAAAAAAAAAAGTAAAGTTTATTCTACATTTCACTTATTTAATCCAACATCAACTGGCCCATCACCTTCTTATATCAGAACCTGGGCTAAGTATCTAGAGACGTTGGCTTTGAATTGAGAAGATCCTGGCAAGTGAACTTTTTCATAATGTGCACAAAGATTTTTTTGTGTCTTTGGCACTACAGGTTTTTACATGGCAAAGGTTGCAAATTGCTTAACACCTAGGGGGTAGGTAGGTGTTTTACACATAATTTCCCAATACCAGTTTTTTTCTTGGGCACCAAATGTACAGAAGAATCTGAGCCTGTCAGTATCTGGCAACATTACTTATTTATGACCCCTTCTCAAATCATCCTCAACTGAGGAAGGGCATGCTGCACAATATCAGCATGGCAGGTTTGAGGGTTGACATTGCCTACTGTCCAGCCACAGAGATACCATTTTTCCTTCTTTGAGTACCAAGACTGGTAACCTAACTGTGTAAATCTACAATCTTTGAAAAAAAAATAAGATACTAGAATAATAATTCAATTATCTTATAGAATTAATAACACTTGATACTGATTCTATAAAAACAGTATTTACAAAGCATGCCACTAGCCTTTAGTGGTCATCCCCCTAGTATCTATGGCTAGCTTTACAATTATTCTGATGAATTCTTCTGAATTTGTATGGTCCAAAAAATCTGTTTCTGTGCAATGTAATTCAGTGTCAACTCATTGAACACATCAGGGCCTAATCATACAGCCTATGAATCATGTAATCAACGCTATGATTAATCATTGATGTGTGAGGGGCTTTGTGCTTATACTGCACCATTGTTTAAGACAACTTACCAAACTAGCAGATATTGGAATGCAGATGCAGTTTACTTTTATCACATCTGATTTTTGCTTTGGGCTGAAAACCATCATTTGAACTGCACCCATTCTAGCTCTGTAGCAGAACTAAGTTGAACGGTAATTGATTCTGTGTTCTTTCAAGTTAAGTATGTTTATATAAACTTCTTTGTTCATCCACGCACTGGAAAAGTAGGGACCATTTGGCAATGAATAGTGTGGTGGTTGGGTCATCTACTATAAAGAAAAGAATTTAGGTTTTATTGCCATCACTATATCCTTTGCATCTTGCATGTTACTATGAAATACAGAAAATGTCACTAGTGTGTTACTAACAGAACTGAGTGATGGTGTAGTTTGATCTACATTATTTTAATATGAAGCAATCTGTCCCCCAAATAACAGGGTAACAGATAATGTTTACTTCCCATTCACTGCACATTCCCGTCCCTTGTTTTTCCAGGGGGGTCTTACTGTTTCCTGCCCCCATTCTGCAGAACTGCGGCCAATTGCTGCCCCACGGGGTAGGAAAGTGTCTTGTGGGGGGGGGCAAGGTGATTCCGAATGTCCGGAAGAGGCGAGGAAGGAAATTCCAGTGCCCAGACCAAGAATCAGAGAACCTGTGAAAGAGGCGGCCCCCCCAGCGGGAGGTGGGAACAGCCCATTGCAAAGACTACACAGCATGCAGTACACACTCTCTCACCCACGTTTACCCAAGTCTGCATTTTTGCTGCCTATATCTGTTACCGCTTTCTCAGTTTTGGTTTGTAAATGCATTCAGCCTTGCTGTTTATCTCTACATTCTACATTTGTTTTCATTTCTGACGTTTGCTATCCATTATATTTTGCTATTTGTGTGCCCTCTCTCTTTCCATTCTACTGTGACTTACAGCAACCCTTGCTCTGCAATGTAATCCCTTACTTTTTTAAAAATGCTTTCATTAGATGGTGCACCACCTGTACGTAGGCCTCCTCTTAAGCCTCAGCGATCTCGAAGGATGCAGTCATGTGACTCAGCTGAAGCGCCAACTTCTGGTGAGATCTTTTTATAACATAATAATGTACACTCAGCAATCACATACAGTGGGCAGAGCAAAGGAGATATGATTGCAGCTCACTGTATAGAGACATAATTGTTTTCTTTTTTGGAGAGCATGGTTCATAAAAATCCCATTACAAAATATAATTATGTTTGGGTCCAGCTAAACATCACTGATTCAGACATATGAAAACAAGAATAAAAAGGAAAATTTTCCCTAACTGTTTAATAACCAGCCCATAAAAAACAAATTGGCTGTTCTGGTTAGCACCTTAATCAAACATGTTCTTTGACAATTTAGGGCAAAGCAATGAGTTTGCTATAGCCCCCTATATCCATCAACCATATCCTTACTTTTCCTCCACTCCCCCAATTCTCCTTTCATGACACAAAGCCAAAGAAATATGTTTTGTACTTCTGGGCATTGAGAAACATGTGATTAACTACATATGACAGCACTGGGCCAATCAGAGCTATCATATGGAAAATTGACCAGTGACTTTTAGCTTACAGAGGACTTTCCTCTATCTCCCAGCATTGGCCAAGCACAGGTTCACTGTAAATTAGTTACCTCGGACATAGTATCTGCAAAGCACTAGGATAGCCTGATGTTCTATGGGAAGGCAAGAAGAATTAGGAACGGTAACACAACTAGATTTAAATATAAGAGACACTATCACCTTGCCCATTTAGGGCTGACCCTTAAAGGTTTATTGCTTGCCAGCACTCCCTTTCTGCTCCTAGCTCTGTCGCAGCCTGCACTAAATTGTCTAGTTCGGCTGGTTTCGGATGCTAAGGGGAGTGGACACGTCATATGACAGTGCTCAGATCTAGCAGTTGGCTGCTAGACCTGAACATTCACATGAGAGGAGGTCACACGCTTCTCTGTACTGGGAAAAGCACTGGGAATTCCCACTGGTTGTGACAGACGCTGGAGTGGTGAGGGAGCGCTGGCAAGATGAGTATCAGGGGTTACCTTTAGGCAAGGTAACAGTGGCTCTTTAAGTATTTTTTCCTGTATTGTAATATATATAGAGAGATTAGCTATGATATTTTGTTCTAGTGACTGGAGCAGGTATTACACTGCACACAAATGAACAGAAAATGCCTCAGACAGGTGATGCCTTGCAACGTGGACTACGCCACATGGCTGGTAAGTTCTAAACAAACTCACAGAAAAAAAAAAAGCTAAAACCAGGTAAGGTTTAAGGTAACATAAAAAAAAGACTTACATGCTCCAAGTAGTGTACAGTTCCAGCTTACTCCTTGATTGCTGAGAATGAAGGTTCTGGGGACAATCTGACTTGTGTGTTGGGGATGGAGGTACAAGGAGCAACAGTCCACCCCCATATACAGCTGACTCTAATTCCATTTAAACAGAACATAGCAAATGTGTTTATTGCAATTTCTTGCAGTTACAAGAATACAACACATTTTCCTTGCCACAGTATAATCAACCATTGAATACATTCAATACAACACTCTTATGGTAAAAATAAAAAAAAATCATTATTACAGAGTTTCATTTTTAACAACCCTGTTGCAAAAATAGAATATAAAAAAGAAGATTCTTCTGTGGAGAAGATATATTTTTCTGTCCCTGTTATCTGCCTTCAAGAGGTGCAGTTCCTGGGGAATCCACATCCTCTGAAACACGTCTATATTCACTCATGCATTGTCAACGATTAGCGCCTTTCAGGAATTCCCACACCGCACCCCTCAATAATTTCTAAAGTGTATGTCAAACCAAAACTTTTTCTTGAATCGTACATTATGGGGACACAGGATGTATTCAGGTACATATGGTTATGCAGCTGTCTGCATTGGGCACAAGGCAAAAAAAAATTGTAAGGGCAGTCCAGTAAAACCCCTCCCACTCCCATCATGTCTTAGTTTTTTGCTAGTGTACTTAGGAGAATGGACATCTTCTCTGTACTCTGAGAGAAGCAAACCATTTCCTACTTTTTATGCTTTTTATCAAGACCTTTTTTTTTTTTTTATCAAGACCTTTTTCTTCTAGGAAGATTTTTCAGTTGCTGCAGAACCACTAGGGTTCATTGTATAGCTTCCGGGTCAATTGACCCTTGGCATAGCCTTGGACACCAAACCCAGATCCCACTGTGAGGAAGAAGCTGGACCAGCTTGTAATGTGTCCTTTGAGTACTCGCTCTGCATTAGAAACGAATCAAGAAGCTCTTGCAGATACCCTCAGTGTAATATGAGTTACCCGCAAAGTGCTTTACAGGTCTTCCCACTGGGAGGATGAAGGGTGTCTGAGTGTCCCCCAGATCCTGCCTCGTTTTGCCATTTACTTGGAAGGGACCAGAAGTTGACTCGGGACCACCACTATAGTAAGTGAGGGCTTTGCCCTTATCAGAACCTAGGTGCACTGTATCTTAACTGCTCCTAAAGTCCCCAAAGGGGTTAACTTGGGAGTTCTGGCTGTGACACTTTTGCTTGCATGTCAGCAATAGTAGAAGGCCCTGTGGCATTTTTAATTTGGTGCCATTAAACAGGCCTTACTGCCCATATGTCTCCACTAAATCTGCACAGTCTCCCTTTCTTTTCGAACACTGTGACTGCGCATGCCATTTTTCTAGAATATGCAGGCCTCTAAGCAAGTCTGTGAACATCCTTTCCTGCCTTCTCCGCTGTGGCACCCTACAATCCTCACATGTATTTTGCTCCTTGCTGTCTCCAGTGACAAGGTCACAGATGGCTTTAACCCTTCCTGCTCTGCAGATGCTTGTAAATACCCCTTGTGAAAATCTCTCATTAACATCAGTATAAACATAAACACAAGGGGAGCAGTCCTGCCGGCCTTGCCAGTTTATAATCTGACAGTTGTGGGGTGGATTGTAAAATTACACCGAAATTACCTGACACCAATAGCCTGGACCACTGCCCAATGCCTCATCGCAGCACCCCTAAGAGACTTCTATAATCTCTTCAGGGGTGACTTCCCCCTCCTTTTTATCCAGGGAGGAGTTCTCAGCTACTGTGTCTGAGTTTATGGGTAGAATTTCAGTCATGTTTGCTGACTTAGAATGCAGGGGTGTACATCTACAGACATCACTCCAACACTTAAGGATACCATTTTGGTCCTTATTGATGCAGTGCACATGTGTCTAGATCTGGCACAGCCTGTGTCAGCCAGACCCAAGGTTACCAGTCTGGGTTGTCTTTAAGGTCCCCAGCCTGTTAAAAGTTTCCTGTACACTCACTAGTTCAATCTGTTTTATACAGTAATTGTCCTAATCCAAAGAAAGTCCTTACACTTCTTAAGTGTTTTGCTCAGCAATATCTAATTGAGGGGTTTCTTAAAAAGTGGCCCGTCCCTATAGTGGATCTAGCCATTTTCTGTCTTAACAAGTTTTTGAATGTCTCTGTTGATGACATCCTAGTGCTTAAAGATCTGGCGGCCAATTGTCTAAAAGCCTATTCCAATGCCTTTTTCTCCCTCACATGCCCTGACTTGCAAATGGCCATTGCCACAATGTCCCACTGTCAGACCTTGGCCAAATGGTCCTATTTATTCTAATGGATCCTTCTGTCCTTCAAAAGTTGGAGCTCATGGCAGTTGTTCTGCTCTACTGTTTTGATGGGTAGATAGATATTATACGCCTAACATGCAGAATAAGTCTCCTTTTGATACACCTGCCGAGGACTATTTGGCTCAAACTCTTCTAATGAGGAAACAGTAACAACACACCCTGTCAGTCAATGTCCACAAAACCTTTAAAGGTTCTCACCATGTCTTTTATCACACACAGAAAACATTTTTCTCCCGTGTAAGGAAAGGAATTTCCAATCCAGGAATTTCTCAGAAGGATTATTTCTGTCTTTTCTCCAGGCTCGTCTAAATCAACATCTGGCCTTGAGTACCATCAATTGTCAAATTTTGGCCCTAGTGATCCTAATTCAAAGGCTGCTTGTCTCTAACTCTTTCATGGAAGCATTAATGCAGGATGTTGTACCTATTGTTCCCCCTGTACGTTCCCCAGTGACTTTGTGAGATCTCAGCCTCGTTATTTTGGTTCTCCAGAAACCATCCTTTGAGCCAATCAGGGTTATTCCCCTGCCTACTATTACTCATAAGGTTGTTTCCTCCTTGCCATCACCTCTACAAAGAAACTTTCTGAGTTGGCAGCCTTAACCTGCAAGGAACTGTTTCTTCTGCTACATAAACATAAGGTTGTTTTAAGAGAAAAGGCCTCTTTTCTTCCCAAGCTGGTTTCTTCCTTCCACCTTAACAAGGACATTGTTCTCCCGTCTCTATGATCCACAACATCCCAAGGTTTTCCTCCACTGTCTGGATATGGTATGCGCCGTTATGCCGCGTACAGACGAACGGACATTCCGACAACAAAATCCTGGATTTATTTCCGACGGATGTTGGCTCAAATTTGTCTTGCATATACATGGTCGCACAAATGTTGTCGGAAATGCCAAACGTCAAGAACGCGGTGATGTACAACACGTACGACGAGCCGAGAAAATTGAAGTTCAGTAGCCAGTGTGGCTCTTCTGCTTGATTTGGAGCATGTGTGGAATTTTATGCGTCGGAATTGTGTACACACGATCGTAATTTTTAAGACAACGGATTTTGTTGTCGGAAAATTTGAGAACCAGCTCTCAAATTTTGTTTGTCGGAAATTCTGACAAAAAATGTCCGATGGAGCCTACACACGGTCGGAATTTCCGACAACATGCTCACATCGAACATTTGTTGTCGGAAATTCCGACTGTGTGTACGCGGCATAAGAGAGTCTCTCAGCTACAGTCTCTTTCTGACAGACTGATTCTTTTAATCGTAATTCCTGAGGGTCACTTTAGAGAACAGCCTACTTCTCATTCTATTATCTTGGGGTAGCTTCCTCAGCTCCTCATTTGAGCCTACAGACTTAAGGCTAAGGTTCCACTTTTCTCTTTCAAAGAGCACTCTGCTAGAGCAGTTAGTGCTTTATAGGCTTTAATGCATCAGACATCTGTTTCTCATATTTTGCAAGGCTACCACCTGGTCTTCTGTTTAATACACCTTTTATAAGTTTTACCAAGTGAGTGTTCAAGCCTCATGCTGATGCCAACTTCAGTCGTAAGGTTCTTCAGGTGACTCTGTGAGCTCTACTGAGTCTCTTATGTTATCCTGTTGCTCACGTGGGCCTGTTAGCACATTGTTTTCTGTGTTGCCAAACCCTCAGTTAGACTGCTTTTGGGTGTACCTATGTAGCCTAATACATGGTTAATAATACATACATGTTCCTTAACGTACGATTAAGAAAATAGGAGTTTTTAGTTACCATAAAATCTTTTTCCTAGTGGGGCATTAAAGGTTCTACCCCTCTGTTCTTATGGTCCACTATTACTATTGCTTGCTGCTAAACTGAGGCATGGTTGGAGGGGTAATGCTGGCTTTCCTCACAGCTTTGTTTGCAACTGTTCAATCTCCTGAAAGGCAGCTGCATAACCCTATTTTCCTGAATACATCCTGTATTCCTTAAAGTACTCAAAGAAAAGGATTTCATGGAAAGTCAAAAATCCTATTTTTTTTCTTAGATTTGTTTAGAGTGGGGAATGGTCTCAACATCTTACTTCCTATCCTGATGAAATAGTTATGCCAGACAGGAAGTCAAGAGAAATCCCTAACTGCAACACAGACAGAAAATGCTTTTTTTGTAGTGTGTGGGAAGGCTAGAACCCCTGAAACATTTTTTATTAATTTCTGTGTCCCTGATGCAAATTTTACCTCACTTTCTGATTGACAAAACCATTGTCCATGTAAATGGGACAGAAGTGAGCGTAATCTCCCCAACGGAGACTCAGATAGCAGTAACAACAAGGTAGGGGGTTAAAATCCTTTACCACTCTATTGAAAATGTAAGAAGTCAGTTAGTTAATAAAAATGTCCTTCTGGGCTAAGAAAAAGGGACTCATTTAAAAGAAATTCTAAGATAGTAATGCCCTGTGTCCACCTCCAAAATCTCAAAATGTCAATGGAGTATCAGTCAACCTGGCTAATTGAAAATTAGGTAGGTCATCTACAGTAGCCCTCTGGTATGCTGATGTAGCGCTATCCTCATAGGAGCCACTGGAAGATAGGTCCTCTGCTGCTGGCCTTAACCTATGCAAAGACCTCAGCCCTTCTGACACACTAGGCTGAGTACACAAGCACAAAATATCATTAAAAAATCACTGTTAGCAACACGCAGTCATAATGCAATTTTTAAAAGACCGGGCACAACATCAAGCAATAAAAGCAAACATAATATATTGTCGCCCAGATAAAATTAATAACAAGGTAACAAAGGGGAAAAGGAGGGAAATAATGAAAAACAATGGTAATAATACACTTTAATATACAAGGTAAAAAACAATAAAGACAGGGCATAAAATGACACAGCTATCCAGATCAGCATAAACAGTTACAAAGTCACCCAGAGTGAAACAGCGAGCAGTGGTAAGGCTTGAATTATAAACCTATGGAGCCAGGCTGCCGAAGCGTACTAAAGACAGCTATGCTAGGCCTAATACTGACTGTTAAACACTGTCAGTGCCTGATCAGTGAAGTACAAGCATAGAGAGGTAGAGAGGTAGAGAAGGAGTAGTATGCAGGCAGGTTAAGTATACGGGCAGTCCTTAAGTTGTTTCCTCTATCGGCTATCGTTGGGGCCCTTTAAGATCATTGATGCACTTAACGACAGATTTGATGAACATGCATGCAGTTAAGGTGTTCTAGAGAAGCGGTATAGTCTTTTCACAAATGCAATGTAGAGAAATATAGGGAGAAGGATACAGCTGAAAGGGGAAGAGTGTGCAAGAGAAAAAGTCTGCATATCTCTGTGAATTTCAGAACCAATAGATAGCGAACATTCAGAGTGGCAACAAAAATGTAAAAAAAAATGCCATGTATATTGTGTGTATGTTAAAAAAAATGTTATTGCACTGATGTATGTTTTCATTGCAGAAGCCAAAGAGAGAGATGCAAAGAGTCTGCCTTCATAAGCTTGGCTCCACCATCTGGAAAACTTGAAGTGTGACTTATTGGAAATCTGCCTGTGAACACACCATACAGAGTGCCCAACCTTAGTCTAGGTTGCACTAAGAGGCCTATAACATACAACTGTGCATTTTCAGCACCTAATAAAACTTTAAACCTTGATAAATGGTTGTTTTCTTGTATACTGAATATGTACAAAAAGATGGTTTAGAGACAGGAAAAAATACTGCTTTTAGATTATTAGAATATGTTTTCCAAGAGTTTGATATTGTTTAAGTCAAACAGAGTCATAGGTAAGCTTCCTTGCACACTGGTGTGTTACTGCAGTGGCTACAACTGTTCCTGCGCCTATAAAGTCATGGGGCTCAACCACAATTGCTATATCTCTTTATTTATCTTTATTATTATTATTATTATGTGTTGAAATAACATGTACAGAATAAAGCAGCCTTTTTCTTTCCTTCTGATCCTTTTATCTCTTATCTGCTGATTGGGCTTCTAAGGATTGAAATAGGTGGATTTTCTTTTGTTAAAAATTAGCAAATTACCGGTAAGTTCTGAACAAGAAAGGTAAAGAATTCTGGAATCGAGACAAAAGGAAGCCATAGATGGTTCCAATCTTGACCAGTTCAGCAGGGACTGGCTGAGATTCGAACCACCCATGGGCAGGCTGATTATCGATCAATTATCGATCTATCGATCGACTTAAGTACAACCAGAATGTCAAATTTTCACATGCAATTATTGCCAGTGGCTATAGCTGCTAGCAATAATCATGGTGGTCATCTAGCAAGAACGGTTCTGCATGCCCCATGCTGGGAGAACACAACATCTCCGCGAGAGGGATCCCACCATCAACACCAGCTGTGTTGGCCATAGATGATGTTTTTCGGGGAACCGAAAATCATTATCTATGGCCTGCCAAACTGACCATTCCCGCTGTTTGTCTGCAGATATGATGGAAAATTCGTAGGGGTTGATTTAATAAAACTGGAGAGTGCAAGATCTGGTGCAGCTGTGCATTCTAGCCAATCAGCTTTTAAATTCAGCTTGTTCAATTAAAGGGTAACTTCACTTTCGTGGGGGGAAAAATAGCAAATAAAGAAAAAATAATATAGCATGTACAATTGCAATACAAGTCATATTGTAATTGAATGTTATTAAAAATTAGCTTTCCTTTTCAATCTGCAGCTGCTGTAACTTTCTATAAATGCAATGCAATATGGCTACATGGAGTTGTTCTGTACACAGAATGTGTACTGACCACTCCCCAGAAACATAATTTCCTGCTTGTGTGATTGGCTTACCAATTTTCCCAGAAGTCTGCCTAAGATACAAGTCAGCTTTCAGGCATCCCGTGCAACAAAAATGTCATTTTTGGTGAGATACTTCCAGTAGTAACACGGCCAAAGGAATGCAGGCCCAGCAGCTTTCCTCATCAGTGTCCTGCGGCTGCCACAGCTGACTGATTATAATTATGAAACCACTCCCATTAGACCCAAAGGCACAGACAAACACACATGGATTTCTTCAGAATAACAAAAAGGTAGGAATCTGCAACAAAGTTTGTTATAATCCTTGCAATGTACACAGATCACCCAGGGGGGAATGTTTTTTCTCAACAAAAGTGGGGTTACGCTTTAATTAAGAAACTGGAAGCTGATTTGGTTCTGTGCAGAGCTGCACCAGATTTTGCACTCTCCAGTTTTAGTAAATCAACCCCTTAGTGTTTCTGCATATGGGGAAACTTGTGCTTTTTCCTCTTCCTATTAGGTTGTGGAACATTTACATTTTTAAGACACTTCAAAGAAATATTAAACTGAAATCAGCATTTTTTAGGGTAATTTGGAAGTGGAGGTTTTAAGGGACATGACCAAACAATGATAGTTGTTGGTGAGTTTAGTCAACTTGAAATAGGAATATTAAGTAAAGAGAAAACCTGTACTGCCCCCCAAAAAAATGTAAAGTCAAAAAGTTTTTTAATCTGAGACTTGGGAAGTGTTAGATACTCTGTCAAGTCTTTATTATTGTCTTTGTCACCACCGGTGAAATTTACCCCTCTATTTGCCTTGTTGATTACTGTCACTGAGACAGAAAATGAGTGGAAATCCATCAACATTTAGACTCCTTTCACACTGGAGGCGTTTTTCAGGTGCTACAGCGCTAAAAATAGCGCCTGTAAAGCACCTGAAAAAAGCTTCAGCTGCAAACCCAGTGTGAAAGCCAGAGTGCTTTCACACTGGGGCGCTGCGCTGGCAGGGCGTCACAAAAAGTCCTGCCAGCAGCTTCTTTGCAGCGGTGTAGGAGCAGTGAATACACCGCTCCCACACCTCTTCTCCACCGCTCCTGCCTATTTAAAACAATGGGGTAGCGCCGTGATACTGCTGGCAAAGTGCCGCTGCAGCAGCGTCTTGCGGGCGGATTTAACCGGTTTTCGCCCGCTAGCGGGGGGTTAAAACTGAATAGCATCGCTAAAACGCCGGTAAAGCGGCGCTACAAATAGCGCTGCTTTACAGCTGACGCCCGGGGCGGCTCAGTGTGAAAGGGGTCTTAGAGTTGTCAACAGAGGAAGAAGTTAAACAAATATAAAGAGTTTTCCAAGCTCAAACTTACCAACCAGCCAATGACCAATCGAATTGACCTGTCTAACAATATGTGTTAAGAACAGGGGTTCAGTTGCACACATTTGCTAATACATGCTTAAGCTGCAGGCCCCGCCAAGGCACCCTGTTTCCTGCAGTCCCTAACTACTAAAAGTCTCCATCTTGGAAACACATGCATTTATAATGGATAGGTAGGGTACAGGTGAGCCTGGAAGGAGCCCAGCACTCCTTAAAGTTACAGGGTCACACTGAACACCCAGCATATTAGCACTATGGCAGCAAGTGCGTTGCCTGACCAATATATTCAAGGTACAAAAACATTCCAGGCTCACCTGTCCCCTACCTATCCATTATAAATACATGAGCTTCCAAGATTGAGACTTTCAGTAGTTAGGGACTGCAGGAAACAGGGTGCCTTGGCGGGGCCTGCAGCTTACACATGTATTTGCAAATGTGTGCAACGAAACCCCTGTTCTTAATGCATATTGTTAGACAGGTCAATTCGGTTGGTCGCTGGCTGGTTGGTAAGTTTGAGCTTGGAAATCTCTATATTTTTTTGACATACGTTGCCCTTTCAGTGCTCCTTGCTACAAAGACCAGTTATAGGTGGGGGCAGGCCACTTTTTTGAACAGAGGAATAAGTGACATTAAATCATCCATAGGGGTCAAATGTTCTGCTGTCTAAGAGGCAAATTCCCTTAATATCAGGGAGATTTCCTCACATTTTCTGTTGCATCAGGTAAGAAGTGAGGGAAATCATCTCCCTGGGAAACAGACAGCAAAAATAACCTGTCTGGGTTTTACCCTTCTGTATTCTATCCAAAGCTGTCAAAAAAGACAGTTGTCACCAGGATAGTTGTTCCCATTGGATAATTTTACCTTTACCTTGTTTTCTGGTGACAACTCTAAAATTTTAGCTCTCTCCTTCTTTTCTATCTCACTAACAACAGTCACCAGAAGAAATAGAGGTAAAAATAGAGGGGGCCATTGGCTGAGAGCGCTGATCAGGAGCCGATCGCCAGACTTTTTTCGGTTAGGCTGTTAGGACTCAACCCTTCCTTCTCAGAGATCTGTGCTTAGCTGTCGGTTAATTGCCAGTACTCTTCATTCCACAGTGACTCACCTGGTCTTCATTTCCTGCTCGTCAGCTAACCCAGCTGGCTATTTAAACTGCCTGGAGCAGTTCTGTGCCTTTGCCTGGTCAACATATCCGATACGCTCTGCTGTGTTTTCCTGTTTAAGACTTTTGCCTGGCTGACTTCCCTTCTGGTTCCTGATCCTGTTTACTGCCTCTACTACGCTGATCTCTGGATTCCTGTTTCACTGGCTTTTTCGACTACCTGCTCTGGTTACCGAACCCTAGCTATGTTTTGACTACATTTGCTCTGTTTGTACCATTTTACCATTTTATTTAAAAAGTGTGATTTTTACTGCACTTCTGTCTCAGTCTGATTCGTGGTTCCTGACAGTAGGCAGAGACCATGAATTCAGAAGATGCAGGCAATCCACTTATTGGTAATATTTTTTCCAGATTGGATGAGCAGGATCACCGCATGGATCAGTTTGCCATAGCTCTATGGAAGCTCCTGATTCACACTGCTCACCTGGATCCTCCCACTGAGGCTGTTCCGGTACAACCTGTGTTGCAGGCCATCCTTGCTGCTGCTCCAGTCTCTGTGCAGGCACCCTCCTCGAATATTCCCTCTATAAGAGGTATGTCTGGTTCCGCTCAGATTCCCCAGCGATTTGGGGGCGATCCAGTTCAATGCAGAGGATTTCTCAACCAGGTTCGGATATACTTTGAGATGCTGCCCCAGGCCTTTCCCATGGAGAGAAGCAAAGTAGGCTTTGTGATTTCTTTGTTTTCCAATAGAGCCTTGGCCTGGGCAAATCCTCTATGGGAGATGCAAAACCCTGTCGCCCTGAGTTACCCAGAGTTTGTGGCTTCCTTTAAAAGGGTATTTGACATTCCTGCATGCTCCGGTTCTGCTGCCAAGAGCCTCATGTCCATCAGAGTGCGAGAACTGTTGCCGATCACGCCATTGAATTCCATACTCTGGCAGCAGAGGTTGCTTGGAACAATGAGGCTCTCGTGGCTGCTTTTTCTCATGGTCTCTCGGATATCATCAAAGATGAGATAGCAGCCCGATACATACCCACTGAGCTGGAGAAATTGATCACTTTCGCCATTCTCATTGACTCCAGACTCCGAGAGAGACCTTCCTTTAGGGAGCGCTTGCGGAAACCTCGTGTACGTTTGGCTCTGAGCTTTGCAGTCCCACCCTTGCCTCCCTCACCTCCCATGCCTCCTGGTATCTTTTTGCCAGCAAAGTAGATTCCATGCAGTTGGGCTTCACACGTCTCTCTGCGGAGAATAGAGCCTTTAGAAGGAGGGAGAGATTGTGCCTTTATTGTGGCCAGGCAGGTCACTTCCTAAAGACTTGTCCTACCCGTCCGGGAGGAAGGTTGCACCCGACATCCTGTAGGGGACAGACCTTAGGTGGCGTTGTTACCTCCCCAGTTATCCAGAAGGATAAGCCCCTGGTTTCAGTTACCCTTTCCAACTGTCAGGAACCATAAATCAGACTGAGACAGAAGTGCAGTGATTGGAGCACACCTGTTGTTTTGCCTTAATGGGCATGGTTGCCTTTAATGCAATTCTGTCGCTTCCCAAAAAATACAAAAAAGCCCTGCTGATTGCATTGCTGATCTTTGTCTTGTTGAAGAGCTATTATTGCTGCTGAAGGATCTTAAACATTTGACAAACTTTTGGTTGACTGGTCCCCTACTGTGTCCTGTAGTGATGGAGGATCGGCAGAACCATGACACTTGGTGCAGAATGCAGGCATCTAACAAACCTACATATACAAAAATGACTGTGTAAATGTCTTTAAAAATTTGCACAGGTGCAATAAATGATTGCTGTATTGCTTGTAATATTATTATCTCCTATGATCATCAGCTTCATCTAGTGGCCATTGTGCTATTTTTTTTTTATTGAGGTATTTTAAGAAAATACAGCATTATGGTAACTAGATGGTGCTGACAAACATAGGGAAATTATATTACAAAAAATACAGTGATCATTTGTTGTGCTTGTGCGAATGCCTAAAAGAGAAGTGCAGGATTAGAAAGAAATAAACACACATACTCACCTAGGTGAATGGCTGCAACATCGATCCAAAGATGTAGCCATCAGTAACACCTGGGCTGGACCTCACTATGGAAACCTTCTTGAACAAGGACTTTGCCTCTTAAGGACTCTTACCTCTGGGAAGGTACTCACTGGGTAGCCTGGGTTTAGTTAGACAGGAATGAACTGTATCGCATTGATTCGAGAAGGCTAGTGTGCAGTAAAGTCGGACAGAGTGTGCAACAGAAAGAATCTGTATGTTGCTTCACATCTGCGCAAGTATGTGGTTCACTTCTAATCCTGCGTTCCACCTTAAAATGACTGCAAACAATCACCTTGTAAAACAAGCCATTCAGTTTAAAATAGAAATGAAAGACAAAACATTTTTGTAAGGTATTAAAAAAACATTATAAATACCTTTTTTCCCCTTTTTTTTATAAACAATCACATTCCCTCTGTTCTCAGCTGCATAAAAGCTGGGGGGGGGGGGACGACAGCAGAACACTGAGCTTCCCAGTGAACGACTGTGCAGTGTCAGGACAATCATTGGAGAACTGGCTAAATTCCAAGCCTAGGTAGAGAACTGACCACGGTGTGACCTCCTGCTTAACGTGGTCAGTTTTCAATAGTAAAGCAAGGGACTGGCAGGAATACCAGGGATTTCACATAAAGTATGTAATACAAAGAGAACAGGATACTTTCTCATACAAGTACAGTATATGGTACAACAGGCATATATCAGGAATATGAAGTGTTGGGGTAACAATCACTTTAATGTTGATTTTCACATGAACGTGGCCCCGCCTGGTTCCAGGTATTATTGAGCATGTATACGAGAAAGGTGAGCCCACGTGCAGGGCAAGTAGGCCCCGCCCACACAGGAGTAAAGGGAAAATGTTCCAAAGGCAATACAAGTTTTGGTGACAACCAAGGATTCCCTCACTTTGGAGGGATTTCTCCTCACTCCCTGTTTTGGCTATGGAACAGGAAGTGAAGTGAGGTCTACTTTAAAGCGGAACTATTACTCACCTCCTCTCCAGTGCTGTGGTGTCCTGGTGCTCTTGGATGGATGCTGACATGTTCAGCTGGAATGTGCAGAAGTTCATGCATCTCAGCGCTGCTGAAATGGCGTGCGCAGCTCAACATGTAGGGTGTACAGGCAAGAAAGGGACTTTAATGCAGAAAAGACAAATGATGTCTCTTCTGCATTAAAAGTCCTGTTTGTCATTTTCCCCCAAAAAATTCCACTTTAAAATAATTCATATGAATAGACTGGTAATTCACCAACACATACAAAAACCCAATTTTTGGCAATGTAGTATGTGTTGGGTTTGTCACAATGCCCTGCAGCCGGGTGTTTCAGTGTCAAAGTTTATTCAAATGCCAACTGCCATTTCCCCAATGCACACTACAAAATGATAGCAGCCTCTCCCTGAGGTATGACACACAGGCTGTATCATTATACTCATTAAGCACTTCCCATCTGTTTCCCCATCAGCTGGGGATTCTCTTTTATGTAAAAGTGATCCGAGTGGCTAAACAGCCTCTGGATCGCTTTTTCAGATGGTGGAAGTTGGCTCCCCCCCCCAACTGATGTTGTTCCTCCAACCGAGTGGCATCAGAAACTGGAAGTGATGAGGATTTTCTTATAAAAAAAGCCAAAGAAAAAAAAATATGTGGGACTTTAAAGAGGTTGTAAACCCTCACTTTTTTAAAAATAAAAATAACAAACATACCTATACTTAGCTGCTCTGTGCAATCATTTTGCACAGAGCAGCCCTGATCCTCTTCTTCTGGGGTCCACCGTTGCCGCTCTAAGCCCCTACTCTTCGTCACAAAGACCCCAAATTTGGGGGGTGGGTAGCTGAAGTCCTTCCCCACCACTGGTCAAAACTTGTCATCTATAGTTCCGGAGATACGGGGCTTCTTGTGCAGCCTTTCTACACACAGAACCAGGCCTCATCTGCCACAACCCTGGCAAACAGACGACACCAGAAGTCTCAAGAGACGCAGCCATGCTCTTGAGCGAGCGTGGCGGAAATCTAAATCACTGCAAGACTTTACCCTCTACAAATCTGCCCTTCTCAAATACACCTTCTGCCTCCACACTACCAAACAAACCTACTACAACACTTTCATCAAACCCTCTCATCCAAACCTTGTAAACTCTTTTCTACCCTTAAATACTTACTTCACCCCCGACCCCCCCCCCCCACCCACCAACTTGCTTACTGCTCAGGAGATTGCCAAACATTTCAAAAGCAAAACACAATTCGCAAGGAGATATCCAGCATTCATCTTCCTCCCCTCCCCAACACATCAAGTCCAACACCGCACTCTCCTCCTTCTGCCCAGTTACCACCGATGAAGTTGATGAACTCCTCTCCATGGCCCACCTCACCACCTGTCCCCTGGACCCTGTCCCCTCACAACCACTGCAACCAACCCACATCTTCAACCTCTCCCTCTCCTCTGGCACCTTTCCTTCCCCGCTCAAACATGCACTGGTTACCCCCATACTTAAAAAACCCTCACTAAACCCCACCTGTTTGAATAACTTAAGACCCATTTCCCTGCTCCTGTTTGCCTTCAAGCTCATCGAATGCCTTGCCCATGACCGAATGAGTTGCTACCTCACTGACAACAACCTTCTCGACCCCCTACAGTCTGGCTTTCGCCCACAACATTCCACTGAAACTGCACTACTAAAACTCCCCAATGATCTATTAACTGCTAAAACTAATGGCCTGTACTCCATACTCATACTCTTGGACCTCTCTGCTGCCTTCAACACAGTTGACCACCTGCTCCTCCTCAACAAACTCCAATCCCTTGGCCTCCGTTATTCTGCTTTATCCTGGTTCTTCTCCTACCTATCTCAGCGCACTTTCAGTGTCACTTACAACTCCATCTCCTCCGCTCCTCTTCCTCTTTCTGTTGGGGTACCCCAAGGCTCCGTCCTTGGGCCCCTCCTATTCTCTCTCTATACCTCTTCCCTGGGCCAGTTGATAACCTCCCATGGCCCCCATTACCACCTCTATGCTGACGACACCCAGAACTATCTCTCCACTTCTCAACTCACCCCCTAGATCTCCTTACGTATCTCAAACTTACTGAATGACATATTGGTATGGATGTCACATCACTTTCTCAAACTCAATCTCCCCCCACTACCCCCATAACTTTACCATTAAGATCAAAAGCACAACCATTGGTCCCTCCACACATGCCAGGGTGCTGGGTGTAATTCTTGACTCTGACCTCTCCTTCAGCCCCCACATACTGAATCTTAAAATTAACCTCAGCAACATCTCAAGAATTCACTAACGACACCGCAAAGCAACTTATTCACTCCTTGGTTATTTCCCGCCTTGACTACTGCAACTCTCTCCTTAATTGTCTACCCATACGCAGGCTATCCCCCATTCAGCCTATTATGAATGCTGCTGCTAGACTAATACACCTCACTAACCGATTCATGACTGCTGCTCCCCTCTGCTAATCCCTTCACTGGTTTCCCCTACCCACTGTTTAAAATTCAAAATAATAACCACAACATACAAGGCCATGCACAACATTTTACTGGGCAGGAGCAAAGGGCACCATCTTGTGGAAGGAAGCACACTCACTGATTTTTTTGTTAACCCCGGATACTAGACAAGAGAAATGGTACTGTGCATACATGCAGAACGTACCTATAAACTTTTGAGCTTGAGAATGAGGGGCATGACAGGGAAGCAGTGTCCTGCGGCGCGTGCAGCGCACCACTGCAAAAAAGTGGGTGTGGCCAAAGATGATAGTGGGAGGGTCTTAAGGGACACAGTTAAACAAAACCTGGGCTTCCTTGTACCTATAAAATATGCTGAGGCCGAGTCTTCCATAATTGCTGTTGTATTAGCCTGTTAGGCCCTGACTGTTCACATGTAGTGATTTGGGATCGTGGGCAGAATCGCTGTGATTCTGTCCGCAATTCTAAATCACACTGCAATGCTGGCAAAACGCAGCACATGTGTTTGTGTTCCATTCATTTTTTATTCATTCACAGTGTGGTTTTGGATGCTTGCTATGCAATAAACCGCTCAACAATCACAGCAAAAAGACACCACATTGTGGTGAAAATGAATGGACCACAAACACATGGGCTGCGTTTTGCCAGCATTGCAGTGTGATTTGGAATCGGGAGCAGTGGCGGGCAGAGTCACAGCAATAATATTCTGCCCACGATTCCAAATCGCTACATGTGCCTAACAGGCTAACACAACAGCAATTATAGAAGACTCAGTCCAGCGCCTCAATTACCAACTTTGCCAGCAGTTGCCACAATCTCAGATACTAGTAGAATGACAGGAAGAAATTCTGCAGCACTGCAGTTCTAAGCTAGCCTGACTGAGGAGGACATGAGGGAGACACACCCAGCGACCCGGGGTGGACTGGGTCAACGGACAGCAGCAGCAGCCAGCAGCACTTCAGAACATCATCCACATCTACGTCCATGTGGCAGGCTGGTGGCTAACAACACCCTTGAGGGTCCAGCACCTCACCCAAGCAGCAGTCAAAGGTGGGAAGCGGCACTGCAAGGAGGCAGAGTCAATGGAAATAGAGAGGACCAGTGGACGGGTAGGTGCCAGTTGCTCCCACACTGCTCAGTGCTTCCTCCTATCCTGGTGGCTGTGGCCTGACAAGTCAAGAAGACATGATCTCATATAAAGGAGCCCGGAGGCACCGAGGTACAGAGGCAGAACAGCGAGAGCCAGGACCCTCTTTAAAATTAAATGGACCCTGAGCAAACATTTTCAAAATCAGTTTACTGCGGCAGATCAGGCAGCAATTGTGATTGGTTGCCAGAGGTTACAGTGTATCATTACTGCTCACTGACTGGCTGCTAGAGGTTACAGCACAAGTTATAGCTCACTGATTAGTTGCTAGAGGATACTGCACATCATTACTGCTCACTGATTGGCTGCTAGAGGTTACTGCACATTACTACTCACTGATTGGTAGTGAAAGATTACTGCTTATCATTACCGCTAACTGATTGGTTGCTAGAGATTACAGCAGTGAAAAAAAAATACCAGCCCTCCTGGGATACAGTTGAAAAACAAATTCTGTTGAGGATGCCGCAGAGGGTAGTGGGCATGACCAGATTGGGTACAAGAATGGCCTAAGTCCCCCGTTCACATTGGAGCAACTTATGCGATTTGACCTGTCAAATTTGAACTGTCAAATCGCATAACAAGTCACACACTTTTCCTGGCAATGGCCATGTTCAAATGCCGCACTGATTTGAAAAACTAGTTCCTGCATTACTTATGGTGCTTTCAGGTGCGACTTGCGTAGATATCTATGCATGAAGCCGCACAGATGTCTTCCAAGTCAAACCTGAAGTCGCACTCACATGCGGCTTTGAAATCATGCGATTTCAGTTGAAGTTGCACGATTTCAAAGCTGCAGTCAATGTTAACCAGGACTCAAAGGGGATGATTAAACAGAACCACCCCTTGATCACCTACCTCTAAATGAACATAGCAGCTGCATCATTGACTACACATTGCCGTGACATCAATGCTTAGCTTCACGGTGCCGCCATTAAACTTGCCCACTGATGTCACAGTAGCCACAGCCACAAGCCAAATGTACAGATAATCAGAGACTGCAAATGGATTACAGGAAATGACCAGAGACTGCGGCTGCGATTACAGGGAATGACCAGGGACTGAGGCTGCAGGGAATGACCAAGGACTGCAGCTGCGACTACAGGAAATGACCAGGAACTGTGGCTGCGACTACAGATGACCTGAGACTGCGGCTGCGACTACAGGAAATGACCAGAGACTGCGGCTGCGACTACAGGGAATTACATAGCATAATAGTGAGTCTACTGTCTACAGGCAGCGTGTAACTATTGACAAAAGGACCTACCTGGCCAGCCGGCTCACCTCCCGCTCTCAGAGGTCCGGGGTGGCGCTTTCCGCGGCAGGGGGTGGGGCTTTCCACGATAGGGGCAGGGCTCTTAGATCTACGGGGAGGAACTCTCAGTGCTCCCTCTCTGCTCCAAGCACATACAGGCTACATGGGCGGGGCAGGGTCAGAGTGTCAATGGAGCTCCCGGCCCTGCCCCTCCCTGCTGACAGAGCCTCCCTCAACCCAAGCCGAGCCCAACAGCCCAGGCCGGCACACCCCCCGGTGGTCAGACGGTGTAACAGCAGGCCCACCCCCCCCCCCCCCACCTTAACTACGTCCCTGCCCTGCTATTACCTTTTGTACCACCACCCCGTCCCTTTAGAATGTAAGCTCTACGAGTAGGGTCCTCCTGTCCCTAATGTATTGAACTGTACTGTAAGTGTGCTGTCCCCCCTCTACATTATAAAGCGCTGCGTAAACTGTTGGTGCTATATAAATCGTGTATAATAATAATAATAATCTATTTACTGTGAAATTACTGGTTTGAAGTTATAACTTGAAACTTAAGTAATTTGTCCGTTAAGGCACCTGCTTGAGTAAGGGTACTTTCACACTCACAGTGCCCGGGCATCGGAGGTAAAGCACCGCTATTTTTAGCGGCGCTTAACCGTAGTTTTGGTGGTGCTTTTAGGCCGCTAGCGGGAGCTTTTAACCCCCACTAGCGGGCAAAAAAGGGTTCAAAGTGCTGCTGCTGTAACACTTTGGCAGCTCTGCCCATTGATTTCAATGGGCAGGGGTGCTTTAGGAGCGGTGTATACACCGCTCCTAAAGCACCTCAAAGATGCTGGACTTGTAGGCTTGCAGGACTTGTTTTGATGTCCTGCCAGCACACCTCTCCAGTGTGAAAGCTCTCAGGCTTTCACACTGTAGTGAGAGGGGAGGCGCTTTACAGGTGCTATTTTTAGTGTTATATCGCCTGTAAAGCGCCTCAGTGTGAAAGGGGTCTTAAAACAATATATAATAATTATTTGTATATAACTTGCTTATGGTAATTAACCTCTTGCCACCCAGGCCAATTCTGACAGTTCTCTCCTACATGTAAAAATCATCTTTTTTTTGCTAAAGAATTACTCAGAACCCCCAAACATTATATATATATATTTTTTTTAGCAGACACCCTAGGGAATAAAATGGTGGTCATTGCAACTTTTTATGTTGCAACGGGAGAAGACATCGAGGACATGGAGGAAACCGCTTGCTGCTGTCACCCGCTGCCCCATCGAGACAGGGTAAGTACTGGGCAGACGGCAGGCGGGGTGGGGCACAGTGGCAGCATTCAATGGGCACAGTGGGAGCATTTGATGGGCACAGTGGGAGCATTTGATGGCACAGCGGCAGCGTTTGATGGGCACAATGGGAGCATTTGATGGCACAGTGGGAACATTTGATGGGCACAGTGGCAGCGTTTGATGGGCACAGTGGCTGCGTTTGATGGATACAGTGGTGGCATTTGATGGGCACAGTGGCGGCATTTGATAGCACAGTGGCTGCGTTTGATGGGCACAGTGGCGGCAATTGATGGGCACAGTAGCTGCGTTTGATGGTACAGTGGGAGCATTTGATGGGCACAGTGGGAGCATTTGATGGCACAGTGGGAGCATTTGATGGGCACAGTGGGAGCATTTGATGGCACAGTGGCAGCGTTTGATGGGCACAGTGGCTGCGTTTAATGGACACAGTGGCAGCATTTGATGGCACAGTGGCTGCGTTTGATGGGCACAGTGGCGGCAATTGATGGGCACAGTAGCTGCGTTTGATGGTACAGTGGGAGCATTTGATGGGCACAGTGGGAGCATTTGATGGCACAGTGGGAGCATTTGATGGGCACAGTGGGAGCATTTGATGGCACAGTGGCAGCGTTTGATGGGCACAGTGGCTGCGTTTAATGGACACAGTGGCAGCATTTGATGGCACAGTGGCTGCGTTTGATGGGCACAGTGGCGGCAATTGATGGGCACAGTAGCTGCGTTTGATGGTACAGTGGGAGCATTTGATGGGCACAGTGGGAGCATTTGATGACACAGTGGGAGCATTTGATGGGCACAGTGGGAGCATTTGATGGGCACAGTGGGAGCATTTGATGGCACAGTGGCAGCGTTTGATGGGCACAATGGCTGCGTTTGATGGACACAGTGGCGGCATTTGATGGGCACAGTGGCAACAATTGATGGGCACAGTGGCTGCGTTTGATGGTACAGCAAGGCTGCAATTGGTGGGTTTTTTTTTGTTTGTTTGCACCCCCCCCCCCCTGAAAATTTTCAGCACCAGCCACCACTAATGTGAAAGATGATATTACGCTGAGTAAATAGATACCTAACATGTCACGCCATATGACGTCCAGCAGGATAAGCCACTGGCGCGCGTCCGTGGGGGAACTCAGAGTGGCAGTCGCTGGTGTGTCAGTCTGACACACCACATCTCCGATCAAGGTAAAGAGCCGTTGACGGCGGCTCTTTACCACGTGATTAGCTGTGTCCAATCACAGCGGATCACAGTGTAAACAGGAAGAGCTGTATATCAGCTCGCGCTGACAGGCGTTGAGTAGAGGAGAGCCGATCGGCTGCTCTCCTGACAGGGGGGGTCTGCATTAATTCAATGCAGTCCCCCCCCCCGAGGATGCCCATCCAGGACCACTAGGGATGCCCACCCAGGACCACCAGGTATGCCAATCAGTGCCCAATAGAGATGGCACTGTGCCCATCAGTGATGCCTGCCAGTGCCCCCTGATCAGTGCCGCCTATAAGTGTCCACCAGTGCGACCTATCAGTGCCACCAACAAGTGCTCATCAGTGCTGCATATCAGTGTCCATCAGTGCCGCCTATCAGTGTCCGTCAGTACCGCCTATCAGTGCTGTCTATAAGTGCCTCATCATCAGTGCCACCTCATCAGTGCCAATCGGTACTGCCTCATCAGTAAAGGAGAAAATGTACTTATTCACAAAGTTTTTTTTAACAGAAACGAAGAAAAACTTTTTTTTTTCAAAAATTTCCATCATTTTTTTACTTGTATAAAGAAAAAAAAACACAGAGGTGATCAAATACCACCAAAAGAAAGCTATTTGTGGGGGAAAAAATTGTTTGGGTACAGTGTAGCATGACCGTGCAATTGTCATTTAAAATGTGAGTGCTCTGAAAGCTGAAAATTGGTCTGGGCAGGAAGGTGTATAACATAAATATTGCAACAACCTCCTTTTTTTCTCCAGGGTCTCTGCTTACAAATATATATGATGGGGCCATGGGGGGTGTTCTAAGTAATTTTCTAGCCCCAAAAAAAATGATTTTTACATGCATGAGAGAAATGTAAGAACTGCCGCCTGCTACATCCAAGCAGTGCTCTACATGCAGCCAATCAGAGGTCTCCAGGCACCTTCACGCTTCCTACTACGGTCACCTGACACTGACGTCCATGTGACTTAGGGGGCGGAGCTGAGCCGGGAAGATGGCGGCGCCCTTGCTGGGTGAGGAGGGGGACTGAGCTGTGTGTTCTATGATTGTATGACCTGTGTGCTGGTATTCCTCAGCGATGAGTCCCGGAGTCTTTATACCGAGCTGAATGCAGTTCAATATAGAGAATACACAGTGAGACTCGGTGTGATCGGCTCCCTTGTGCTGTCCTGAGTGGGAGAGGTCATACACTATACAATCAGAGTGTACGATCTTCTTTAGATTTACTAAAACATTGTCATGGAAGGGTGAAGCCAAACAAATAATTCCATTTGTATGCAGACAGGTCATTACACTACATAGTTGATTGTACAATCTGCTTTAGATTTACTATCACATTGTATAGTGTATGGCCAGCTTTAGCCTTTCACAGTTCTGGAGGTGTGTTTATAATAGAACTAAAGGCAACCCCCCCCCCCCTTTTTTTTTTTTTCTTCTGGTTTTGGATAGAGTAAGGGAAGGTTATACACCTTCAAACCCTTTCGCTGCCAGAGTCGTTTTTTTGCATTTGTTGCCCACATGTTTAACCACTTGCCGCCCGCCCACCGTCAAATGACAGCGGGACGGTGCGGCTCTCGTTCTGGGTGGATGTCTTATAACGACGCACCCAAACGACTGCTCCTGCGCGTGGCGATCGCGTCGTGTTGCTAGGACATGGCGTGACCTCGATTTTTGTCAAGAGCCACTGACGCAGCTCTTTAATCATGTGATTGGCTGTGTCACCTGTAAACAAGGAAGTGCCGGTAATCGGCTCTCCTCGCCTCACACTGACAGAGTGTGTGGCGAGGAGAGCCAATCAATGGCATTTCTGTGCAGGGGACAGTGAGAGATGTAATTAGGGCATTGATGATCAGTGCCCTGATTATATTAGAGCTCCACCAGTGCCAACAATCGGTGCCCACCACAGCCAGAAATCTGTGCCCATTAGTGATGCCAGTCAGTGCTGGCTTTCAGTGCCACCTATCAGTGATGCCCATCAGTGTCGCTTTTCCAAGCTATCTATCAGTGCCGCCTATCAGTGCCCATAAGTGCAGAGTGTTAATGCCACCTCATCAGCGCACATCAGTGAAGGAGAAAAATCACTTATTTACAAAATTTACTGACAGAAGCTAAGAACTTTTTTTTTTTCTTTTTTTTTCTTTTTTAACATTTTCGGTCCTTTTTATTTATTTTTTGGGGAAAAAAATCCCAGCAGCGATTAAATACCACCAAAAGAAAGCTCTATTTATGTGAAGAAAGTGATAAAAATTTCACATGATTACAGTGTTTTATGACCGCGCAATTGTCATTCAAATTGTGACAGCGCTGAAAGCTGAAAAATGGCCTGGGCAGGAAGGGGGTAAAAGTGCCCGGTAGATACAGTATCTCACAAAAGTCAGTACACCCCTCACATTTTTGTAAATATTTTATTCTATCTTTTCATGTGACAACACTGAAGAAATGACACTTTGCTACAATGTAAAGTAATGAGTGTACAGCTTGTATAACAGTGTCAATTTGCTGTCCCCTCAAAATAACTCAACACACAGCCAGTAATGTCTAAACCGCTGGCAACAAAAGTGAGTACACCCCTAAGTGAAAATGCCCAAATTGGGCCCAATGCGTCAATATTTTGTGTGGCCACCATTATTTTCCAGCACTGCCTTAACCCTCTTGGGCATGGAGTTCACCAGAGCTTCACAGGTGGCCATTGGAGTCCTCTCCCATGACGACATCACGGAGCTGGTGGATGTTAGAGACCTTGCGCTCCTCCACCTTCTGTTTGAGAATGCCCAACAGATGCTCAATAGGGTTTAGGTCTGGAGACATGCTTGGCCAGTCCATCACCTTTACGCTCAGCTTCTTTAGCAAGGCAGTGGTTGCCTTGGAGGTGTGTTTGGGGTCGTTATCATGTTGGAAAACTGCCCTGCGGCCCAACTGGAGTTCTCTTCCACTCCTCCATAATGACATCACATTGCTGGTGGATGTTAGAGACCTTGCGCTCCTCAACCTTCTATTTGAAGATTCCCCACAGATGCTCAATAGGGTTTAGGTCTGAAGTAAGTGCTTGGCCAGTCCATCACCTTTACCCTCAGCTTCTTTAGCAAGGCAGTGGTCGTCTTGGAGGTATGTTTGGGGTCGTTATCATGTTGGAAAACTGCCCTGCGGCCCAGTCTCCAAAGGGAGGGGATCATACTCTGCTTCAGTATGTCACAGTACATGTTGGCATTCATGGTTCCCTCAATGAACTGTAGCTCCCCAGTGCCGGCAGCACTCATACAGCCCCAGACCATGACACTCCCACCATTCATGCTTGACTGTAGGCAAGACACACTTGTCTTTGTACTCCTCACCTGGTTGCCGCCACACACGCTTGACACTATCTGAACCAAATACATTTATCTTGGTCTCATCAGACCACAGGACATTGTTCCAGTAATCCACGTCCTTAGTCTGCTTGTCTTCAGTAAACTGTTTGCGGGCTTTCTTGTGCATCATATTTTGAAGAGTTTCCTTTCTGGGATGACAGCCATGTAGACCAATTTGATGCAGTGTGCGGCGTATAGTCTGAGCACTGACAGTCTGATCCCCCATCCCTTCAACCTCTGCAGCAATACTGGCAGCACTCATACATCTATTTCCCAAAGACAACTTCTGGATTTGACGCTGAGCACGTGCATTAAACTTTTTTGGTCGACCATGGTGAGGCTTGTTCTGAGTGAAACATGTCCTGTTAAACCGCTGTATGGTCTTGGCCACCGTGCTGCAGCTCAGTTTCATGGTCTTAGCAATCTTCTTATAGCCTAGGCCATCTTTATATAGAGCAACAATTCTTTTTTTCAGATCCTC